>CM060705.1:139972317-141235168 GCA_030686995.1 Artemisia argyi
GGTATTCCACATACTTGCTTCCGGATTGTTGACATAAGTTCAACATTGTATTATGGTTAAAAAGTATAGATCTAAGTTTATCCCTGTCCATAGACGGTCATCGTACTAGTTGTTGGGCTGAAAATTAAGTAGTTACGTGAACGTCTTATAACCATATAAAACTAAAGTATGATAAACCACTCATTAGTTGACATTACTCTACGAGAGATAAAATATTATCTCAACAAAGTAGAATCTAATATTTTAATGCCATATTAAACATAAGCACAAAAACTTAACAGCTAGACCAACATATGAATATATAAAATTTACATATGTGTAAATTTCAGCTTTAGAATACCAACTAGTGGCCACTCGCATGGGATGTTTGATGACACATGTACCCCAATCATTTAAGCATTTTTCTTTGCATCTTATTTTATTAATCATATCAAATGCTACTTGAATTCATGTCATATAAAAATTGTAAATTTGTAAGACTTTGGCATATCCGTATTCTGTTTTTCATACTTTCACATCCACTTTCTTGATTTACAATCCTTACTGTTGGATTTTTAACTTTTATTTATTTAACATCTTGTGAATCCATGTGTAATGCATGCACTAGTCTCCATTCTATAGGTTATCTGAATTTATATTCTTATTCTAGATTAAAAAAACGTTGGAATTTAGAATATTGATAAATAAACATCAGTCTTTTAGTACAAGAAGTATTTACGTTGCTCCGCATGTAAAACATGGTGATTGCCCTTGAGTGGTTAACGTACGTTGGGAACGATTGAGTTCTTCCTTCGATTGCTTGGTTTTTCACGATTGTCATATAATGCCATTGTATTTTAAAATCATTGGTGCTGATTTATCTGTCTTAGTGTGTTGCAATATTTTCATCTTGTTAGCTACTTATGGGTTGATCTAAGTATCATCGTCAAAATGTGAGACAAGTTCAATTTCAGCTAAGTTCAAACT
Organism: Artemisia argyi; assembly: GCA_030686995.1. Lineage (NCBI taxonomy): Eukaryota > Viridiplantae > Streptophyta > Magnoliopsida > Asterales > Asteraceae > Artemisia > Artemisia argyi. The sequence continues at coordinate 139,973,284 of CM060705.1, forward strand.
TCAAACGATCTTGAAGTGGTCATGACAAGTTGACAACCTCCTGAAAAGATGGTGCTTTTCCTGTTTTGAGTCTGTGTGTGGATTAATCGACTAGAAAGTCGGAAACCATTGTTAAAAAAGTAGTATGTTATCATCTTGCTAATTCTTATTATTTATACAATGGTCTATAAATAAAGAAAAACAAATCATAAAGATTTGGAACAGCTCTCAATATTACATTCTTACAATTCATTTAGATTTAGAACAACACTAAAACATAGTCAATATAAATATGTGACTCCTTTTAAATAAAACTAGAAGGGTACCTGCGCAATGCGGCGGCGGGTACCCGGTGACTATGTTTGTAGCGAGCAAATGCTTTTTATTTTAAACCCTCCTTATTTAGCATTGTCCAAAATACTTTAAAACGTAGTATATATATGTTTTTTATAATTAGAACATTTAAATTATTAATAGTGTAATATGTGTTTAGAAGCTGAAAGGAAACTGTGTTAGTTTGTGAGTTAGTTTGTAAGCTTTATATATATGAAATATGTATTAAAAGGTAGTTATATCACATTGATTAAATGGGCTTTTATATAACATTGATTAAATGGGGTATTGCAAGTTAATGAGGTTTATAAATATTAGTGGCTTTTACAATTAAAAAATATAAAATTCATAACGTAATGTAACTCCTATTCATATGTATGTGTTAGTTTGAAATCCTTCCAATTAAAAAAATATTTTTGGTCTTAATTTTTTAAGACTTTCTTTTTAAAAATGACTTAAATGCATTATAATTTAGTTAAGATATACATAAATATGTGATACCAAATTATGTAAAATCATATTAACTTTTTGGAGACTTTTATGTAGGACTGTAGGAGCAATAAATAGAGATGTATATTAGGTGGTTTGAAGTTGAACCAACCTTAGCTCAGTCTTGACAGGCTTTGTAACATTTAACCCACATCAGCCAAGGTCCCTTTTAAAGCCTAGTACTAGGTCCAAAATATCGATGAGTTGACAGACTCATATGGTCCCGGGTCCTATTTCAACTGGGTCCTTTTCTTAATGTTCAAGTTTGATGTTTTTCTTCATTGAATTATTGATGTATCTATTGTAGTTTATGATAAAGATCTTTAGTCGGATTATATTGTAACTTACATTTAGCTTTGCACAGATAATATGCCACTCGAAGATGATTTACTTGAAATACTTGAACTATTTGTTAGAAATTGAGGTTAGGGTGTGATGATAATTTTTGGTTTCTGCTTAAATCGTGTATGTTCATTTTTCAAATAAACTATCTCGCCCTATAGATGCCTGAATATCACGAATTTTTATTGGGATAACTTAATAAGAACACTTTGTTTCTACGTGAAAGAGAACAAAGCAAAACAAAAACATTATGTGTTTTTCGTATGTTAAAAAGAGACTTGATATGTAAAATGGTTAAACACTAAGAGTTGCAACTCTTCACCAACATACGGTTGCGGCAATATCTCACTACAAGATAAATGCCATTTAGTGTCTGAAACTTTTTGCGACTGAATAGTAAAAGAGTCAATAAAACATCAGTTTAGTCTTTCCCGTCTAATTAAAAAAGTCAAACAAAAAGGTCAATAGATACATCTGCACATTATATCCCATTCCACAAGTCTTTTGCTTATATGAAGAATAAAGATGTGAGTATTCTCTTGTTGATTTATGAGGTTAAAACTGCAGCCTTGAACATTCTTTTAATATCTATTGTTTAGGATGACGAGGACTCTGAAGAGCTTAATGACATCATGATCAAAGCAGACAATGCTGTTATAGTTTGTACAACTAATGAAGATGAAATGAGTCTTCTAGTGGTATGTGATAATTTGTGTATATAGTATGTAGATTATGTTTATGATGTAACTGAGCTAGAACGCGACTGAATTAACCGTAGCTTTATTGACTAAATCAAGTTTTGATTGGATTAGGTATTTGTTGAATATCATTGTGATTGTATATCGTTATCCGGTGATTTTGTGAATTTAGGATAAAATCGCAAGTAAATTTCTGAAACGAATTTTTGATGGATTAAGTTTTGGATGGAATTCATTTGAAATTATGATCAAAGGTGCTAAAATTACCGTTAAGAGAAGTTGATTTAGTATATGATCTAGTTAGGTTTCTGATTTAATTTTAGGTGAATTAGGCTAAGTTTCTTGTCAACACACTATATAGTTGGGGGATACGGTATCAACTCGGTTTTAGTTAGATGCAGCTAAAATGGGAAGATGTAACAGTTTTGATGTGTGTAAAATGGCATGTGTGATGTTTGGTGGTGTGAATGGAACAGATCAACCGTAAGACAAGTAATAGCAGAGTTAATCAGGGACTGTTAACTGATGTTTTGAGGATATTTTGGTAATATGCTACATGTCAATCAAACAATCTAAGGTCTGTCGTCTCTGCTTGAGATACAATATTTCTGCTTTTCTGATAAGATAATTTGGTAATATGCTACATAGATGTGGTAGCTTTGCTTACATGCCGTTTTAGTCTTGGAATCATGGCATCTAGTAGAGGAGCTATAGTTGGCCCTTTATTTTTGCAGGTATAACTGCTTATTATTCACTAGTATTATTATCTACTATAAGCCTTATTCAACATGATTTTAATACATGGTACATATAATGGTACACCTTTGTAGCAGAGGTATTCCAATCTGTTTTCACTTATGTTTGTTACTTGTCTCAAAACTATGTGACAAGGAGCCTGGCCAAGAGATTATTGACTGCACTACATGCGGATCTTCTGGCTACCCTATTTCTGGTGACCTGGACTTGTTAGAAAAACTGATCATGAAGACAGACGCCTGTTATATCTTTGTGATTGAGAAGGTACTATGCTTGCATAAATATTCTCTGAAAGCATTTGTAAACTTAGGAGTATTAATGAATCTCCGTTTGTTTAGCATTCTTATCACTGCAAAAGGTTACCCCGATCTTGCTACAAGGTATGACTTACTTGCAGTAATTAAATCACTGATATTGTATTTTATATTTTTATTGTAATTCAAGCTCTAGATTGTTTAAAAAAATTATCATACTAGTGACTGAGATGTAAATGAAAAATTTAGTGACTGAAACATGACTTTTAGAAAAGTAATTTGTAACTTATGGACACACGGAAATATTGAATCAAAAGAACGACAATGGTACTGTGATTGTTTTTATATGCTAATTGTGTAAATAAATTCTATGACAATTTTATATAAGTTGGTGACTAGGAGTGTCACAACTCTCCTAAATTTACTGTATTCTATATGTTTTCCGTGTATTCAGAACTAGGTCAGAAGGTGCCACAATTTGTCTTTACATTGAGCAATACGAAAAAGATTCATCCAAGACTGGAAGAGACTCCCAGGATGCACTTGCTCCTCTTGGTAAATCATCATATCTTAAGATTTCTATTTTCGTTTTTTATACACAATGAAAATGTGATCCGAGGGTCTAATTTTAGATCAGTAGTCGGTGCATCTTTTATAACAAAGCGTGCACAGTCACTTATATTTCAAGAAACTTGCATAAGTATTATTTATTTTTTTATGAGAAAAAGTTCATTTATTATTTTATTTTTTTGTAAAATATAACTGACTTTTGGTTATGTTTGGGCACAGGTGGAGGTCGCTCTAAAACTGTCAAAGATGCAAGAATACACAAGTCGTTCTGCCGTAACTGTCATCACATAAATACAATACATGTTGCGGCTACTGTCCACAACATGTGTATTTTTAATGTTTTTATAGCAATAAAGTTATTGTTTCGGGGCTTGTTTGTTAGTTTCACAAGCATTGTCTTTTTTTTTTTGAATGCTTCATGATTTACAATTGTTTTTGAATTTATGAATTTGAGTTGTTTTCGCCTTGTTTTATATAGTTTGCAAACAAATACAGCATCAGTAGAAATTGGAAAAATGCAGTAGAAATGAAAAAAAAAAAAAAAAAAAAATTGGTCAAGACTTTTTGTGACTAAATAATTCAGTCACTAACAATTGTTTTAAGTTTTTGTTTCAGGACCTATATTGACACATGATAATCAAACATAAAATCTAATAGACCTTTTGTGATTGATATTATGCGTAAAAAAAGACTTTTAGTGATGGTTCCTCTAGTGTCACTTTTTCTTTAAGTGGGAGAAGACTAAATGTCTTTAGTGACTGATTTTAAGTTTTTTCTGACACTTTTATCATTCACAAAATGTCATTTATTTTGTAATGTCTGTTAAGTCCTTGGGAGCGGGATGCCAACAAGGGGCGCTGCCCCTTGACCCTGCATGGGGTCACGGGCCCCTTGACCCATGCATCTTTGTTGTGGTCGAAAACATATTAGCTCAAACGAGTATGCACTTCATACTTTCTTAACTCGTATCCGAGCATAATAAGAAATTTTGTAATGTCTGTTAAGTCCTTGGGAGCGGGATGCCAACAAGGGGCGCTGCCCCTTGACCCTGCATGGGGTCACGGGCCCCTTGACCCATGCATCTTTGTTGTGGTCGAAAACATATTAGCTCAAACGAGTATGCACTTCATACTTTCTTAACTCGTATCCGAGCATAATAAGAAATTTCAGTGGTCTCTAATAAATCGCAATTACCATTTACTTAAGTTTATAAAAACTCCAATGCAACCAAGTTATTATATTGGAAGAGAGTGTAAAATGAAAACTCAATTACAAACTATATGTTCTGCAAGTCTTCTTGCTAAAAGTCTTCCATATAACTTTTTGCTAAAATGAGACAAGTCATCGAAGCACCTTATTGAAATAACGAAAAGTTATTGATAAAATTGCCATCCGAAATGCTCTTATAAATAACTTGCGATGATTTACGTATGTTTTATTTCGTAGAATTGATAAATATACGTAATACACACTTGGATTGTTTGTTTAAAAATCGTTGAGTTGTCCAAAACCTAACCAATTATTTTTGGCCCACTCTCAAACTTTGGCCATTTTGTGCACCTGTCCCTGACAACAGTAAAGATGTGTTGTAGAAGATGATAGTGTGGAGTGAAGGAGATCACGACAGTAGGGTGAAAATGAGATATAGTACTGAGGGTTATGGTCGTAAAGGAGACGCAGCAGGGTTTTGTTTTGGGAAGGAAGAAAGTGTCGGCAGTTTAGGGTGGGAAACGAGGTTAGGGTTTTAGAGGATCTGTACCCTCTGATACCATGTTAAACCATATGTTTACATTGAAACTGTGTGTCTTTAGCTTTATTAATCACCGATATTTATAGAGTACATAGGAAAGATCAAACCTACCAATAAACCCTAATGGACCCAAACCCACAAGCCGGGCTTGGGCCACTCTATTCTATATACCGGCTAATAGTAACAAGCTGCGCCGCTAGCCCTTTTTGGATTGCAAAGCTAACTCTTTTGAAAACTACATTCGTGCTTTAAACGTTCAAAAAGCTCTTTTTAAGAAGCAAACAGATATATGCTTATTCAATTTGCTAGATCCTGTTCATTTTACTTTGCTTAGGTTGTTGTTCAATCTAGCAAGAATTCACATCTGTTCAGAAATGAAGGGTCATAAAAAATAATAGGTATGATCATTCGAAGCATACATGAAGATAGTTACATTAAGAGAATATAATATATTGACTAATATCAGTTCTTATTCATCATCAGTTTTTGCTATAGCTTACACCAATAAAAGGAACAAAAGAAGCATTAAGAACTTTTTTCTACAGATGTAGGGAAGTATCGACATCAGGTTTGTCATAAGATCGCGATGCACCGACTGTTACTGAATCCATGGACCAAAAATCTCTATAAGGTGGAGTCTTTAATGGTTGATGCTCAGTTTTCTTCCCATACAAATCAAGCCCAAGAGATAGACAATCTTGAAAAGATGATCTTGTTCTCGTAGTAGTTGTAGTTGCATTTGTAGCAGTAGCTGTAGTTGCTTTGTGGTAGATCATTTCAGGATGCACCAACAAGTTTCCTGATCGCTCATACTCTTTTTGAGTCATTGTTTCCGGCTCATTAAATAGCTTTAGCAACTCCATTTCTTCACGTCTTTCCCTCATTTTCTGCAACTGTCTGAATCTTTCTTGCAAGAGAGCGATAGAAGAAGAGGACGTATTACCACCACCTAACGCCATTGAATCACCACGTTCACGTCCCATAGCATGAAGTGCCATCATTAATCTTCAAAAGGATATATGACCAAGTTTTTTTTTTCTCAAGTCTTGAGAATGATACATTATTCATATGTTATGTGTGTTTTTATATATAGCATGGCTTTGTTTGGTACTGACATTTTGGCCCGGCCCTCAGCCACCCTTTGTTGATTCGGGGTGGTCATACATCGGCAACAGTAGCACATGATCCAAGGAGAAAGAGACAAGAAGATAATGTATCTTTAGAATGAGTTGTTTTATATGAAGGCAAAAGTACTTTTGTTGTGCTAAAGTTAAGAGAATTAGTCCAAATGAATAAGTGCTTAGCATTTGGAAGAATGCATATGAAAGGATATAAGGTTAGGTTTGATATTGTGGCAAGCTTTTGACATTTTGGAGTACTTTAAGCTATGTAGAAGATGGTAATATGTCACTATCTTCATGAAAACATGCATTGTTCACACGTCGTTTGACCATACCAGATAATCTAAAGAACGTCGTAAGTACAAATTTACCAAAACTACGTCAGTATTAGAAAAACAAGACAATCTGAGAATTTTTATTTTGGGCAAGAAATGTCGTATTCTTCGTATGGTTGAAGATAAGCACAATTGCTAACGTGACAAAAGTATTAGGATAATTCTATGCCGAAAGATGAACCAGAATGAGAATCAATGCCGAATCCCAAAAAGGCCACAAAACCTTTATCGTGTCTGTTCGTGCGATAGTGTTCTCCAAAGTTTGTTTGTCCGTTTGCACTTGTACATGTACTATAGACGAAAATCCTCATTGTTAGTGTCGAGTTTGTTCTATTCGCCAAAATTAGCAAGTCATGTCATGAGATTACTGTTTGCTCTTTGTATATGTTACTGTATGTAAATATGGTATATTCATTCCACTAATAGAAAGTCAAATTCCAAGCATCAATCCTTTATTCCAGGCTGGTTGAGTGGGATTTGCAAGTTTCACTGTGCCAAGTTATTAGATGCAGGTGAGATTTCATCAATAGATTTGTATTATACTATACAAATTTAACCATAATTTTAGAAAATAGTTTAGCTGTGAGCTGAGGTACACTTTGGGTGAGTTTTAAGCCTTTTCACTTGCTCATTTGTAAGTAGGGGTGATCAAAGGTCCAAAACCGGACAGGACTCGCTAAAACTGGACCGGACCGAGACCGAACTAGCCCAAAACCTTAGACCGAGGACCGGAGCAAATGTGTTCGGTCCGGTCCGGGTTGATCTGGTCCTTTGGTCGGTCCGATCCAAGAAGGCATAATAGTAGGGTTCTAACTTCTACGTAAGACCGGACTGAACCGAACCGGACCAGACCGAGACCGAAATAAGGAAAAAATCCAGACCGAGACGGGATCGCTAGTCCTTCGGTTCGGTCGGTCCTCTCGGTCTCGGTCGGTTTTGAGTCCGCGATGCTCAGCCCTATTTGTAACTAAACCCGTGTTATTTCTTAGAAATGAAAATTAAAATCCAAATCAACATACTTTTGTATATGCCAAAAAAGCCCCCTCTATTCCTCTAACATTCATATTAATCATAAAACATATATAGCGAAAGAAAGATGATTTGCACACATATATTTTATTTTGAAGATAATAGTATACAAGCACTTAGAGCTGTTTGCATGATCTTCGATCATTTTTTTTTTTTTTTTTTTTTTTTTTTTTTTTTTTTTTTTTTTTTTTTTAAGGAAATCTACCAAAATATACCAGTCCCCCTACGGCTTGTCATTTTTTAGATTAAAAATAATTTTAATTTGAAAATAGACCGGGCAACCGGACAACTTTTACAATAGGACACTTCTCGAATTCATAAGCCGAACACTTAGCATGTACCAGGACACTTGTCAAATTCATAGGTGACAATTAGCATGTTGTACATGTAGTCCGGTTTATTTTTGAATTAAAATTATTTCCGGTCTAAAAAGTGACAAGCCGTAGGACGACAATTTTCAAGACAAAAACTATATCTCTGTTTGTTTCTAATAAATGTTTGGGGATCCACGAAAATTTGGGCCTAAAACAGCCCAAAACACAGTATCATTATTGTGGTTTAATGGGCTGCTGGCAACATTTCACTTTGTGTTGAGACAAGGAACTAACAAGATGATAAAAGTAAAAAAATGAAAATGTGTTCGAGGTTGGTACCCAACTGGGGATGACATTAAGCAAATCATGTTACTGGTAGTCTGGCATTCTAAAATACCAATTTTTTAATTCTTTAGATGATTCACATTACATGAATGTGCCAATTAATTTTTGTAAATAAAAAACATGTTTACAATATCTCTTATATAACAAGGAAAACGAAAAAAAAATTAAAAATGAGTTTTTCGCATAAACCAATAGTCTATTTTAAAATCGATTCATCCTATTAAAAAGTTAAAATTGATTTTCTTGGTCAACATTACTTAATTTTGTTGTCCAGTTAAAAAAATGCATAAAAGTAGATTTGTCAAAATTGTAAAAGGAAAATGTAAAAGTAGGAAGGTTATTTTTGAAAATTTAGTAATTAATCTTAAAATATTAATAAATTCGATTATGTGATTTGTGATATTAATAATTATCAGTGGATGTCCATATAGCCCATAATAAGCCCACGGCTCATGTTAGCTATTATGATTTTTGCCCTAATATTTATCTATATATACTCTTGTAAATCTCATAGTTAATTTCATTCCCACAATTCTTGTTTACAACACGTTATCAGCACGATATTTCAATACTTTAATTTCACTTTCTCATAAAGATCAATGCATATCCAATAATTTTACACATTCATATATACGGACTTCAAGTCCTAGTAACCATGTCTCTTCACAAGAGACTTTACTCTTTTATTTATTCTTTGCGTCTTTACATCTTTTGGCCATTCATTGATACATCTGCACTTCCTGCAGGTATGCTTCCATGATCCTCACCACGATTATAGAGCTATCTTATTTATTTACATAATCATTATCATGCATATTATTTTATACAATATCTCCATCGACGTCGATTCATTTATATTTTCGATTCCACACTTTACTAGACATTGCAATATACGCATAATTTACTAAGATCTCATAGTTTTTCACGTACCCTGGGTTTTTCAAGAACCTTCATGTCTAGTGTCTCTTTAAGAGACTATGGGGTCTTTATTACCTCGATTTTACCATCTTGATTTTCTTGCTCCATTTTATTTATTCATTCAAGGGCTTTTACTTGGAACCGATTAGTCCATCATGTTGCAGCCATGCCATAGACTTACTACCATTCATTAGTTGTACTTTTAGGACACACATTTTAATTGGAGCAATAGCAGCGTAATATGATCTAGTCATTTTCTTTAGGTCACTAAACATGTCTGGCATTTACTAGATCTGGAATGTCATTTGTCCCTTGAACTTTAAGTTCATATTCATTAGTTTGAGGATCAACATTTATATCATAATTCATTTCATATCCCTCGTTGCTCATTCTCTCCCCCTAAATGAATTATCCATTTCAACATCCAATTGTTGTGCGTTGTGGTGGATTTACAAGAAACATATACCGCACATTTACAAAATTGTTATATGGGAAACATATGGTTCGTGACCAAAACCATTCTAATGAGGAGGATTCATTATAGATTGTTGGCAAGATGCGGATTCATATTTTTAACATGCCCCATAAACTAAGAGTTTTGTTCTCACAATATTATTGGCTTTGCAATCAACTGAAGACGTTTAATAAACGTTTCCACAAAAGCAATTCGCGTATGAACATGAGCTACCTTTATGTTCAACACTTATTCCAATAATCGCCCAATACTTGAAAGTATTCACCACCATTTCAAATGATACAATTTGGAAAACCATGCTCGCATTTTATAAGTCGGGCCATTAATCACGCTAACCTTTAGTTGCGTCTTTTATGATCATTTTGACGATGCGTCGATTTTAAAACTCAAAATGATCCTTATGGCGGATGTATAGGCCTACATACATCCCCGTCCTATTCTTTCCAAAACTTTATAGGACAAAGTCCTATCTTTAGCTTGGTGGTGATAGATGAACATTAACTTCCATTGAGAACAATAAGATCAAACAAATCAACCTTGAAGAACCCATGGTTCTTTTTTACATTTCGCATCATTACTGACTCGGGATGGTCCAACCGGTCATGCCAATTAATACAACAATCTTGGCTCATAAACTTATACTTTATGACCACATATGCTTTAATTGCACCTTTTATATATAAAAGTCGAACAATATGGAGAACTCACGTTTCTCCAATTAACTCTTTTATGTCTTTCACACAACCAACATAATATTCACATTAGCCTATAGCCTATAGCATTATTAAATAATAAAGCAAATCCATACTAGTAAACTATGCCACTAATCAATTAATCAAATGTCTTGCATAAAAACAAATAAAATCATATGACAAATAAGCAAAACATACATTACAAACTCAATTACTTCAATAAGTCATCTTATTCTCATATTTAATATCTTCAGTATTCTTAGACAACTTTCAAATAATGTTGCAAACACCACAGTAATTTTTTTTTTCATTATATATCCCTTTCCTCTATTATGTAGGATAGTTAACATAATATCAACGTTATACAAAAAATGATTCTCATATTGATGAAGCGAAATGTGTACGGCTTTTGGGGGGTCATTTAAGGCCAAAGTTGAGATTATTTGATCAAATATTGCCCTAAATCGTTTCTTTTGTCATTTTAGGTATTTTTGAAGGAAATTTACAAAAGGAAGCATTTTGGACGTTTTTGGAGCGAAAAAGTGAAGAAAACGACAAAGTCTCAAAATCATGCTGGAAATTGTACATGACGGCGTCACAGGATGCTAGTGACGGCGTCTAGACTTGACAAAGACGTGGATAAATCAAATACACGTGACGCGCCAGAGAGTTTTCTAAAGAGTTCGTGACGGCGTCACCCTTTAGGGTCGCCAAGGCCGTCACGTATAACATAAAGAGAGACGGACCAGAGTACACAAAGAGTGACGGCGTCAGAAGTGGATCTAGGTAATACGAGTATTATTTTGGCAGCGAGTTGACGGCGTCAGACCTAACTCTTGACGCCGTCAGGATGTAAAATCTATATATAGTTTTCTAGTTTTCATTCATTGTGTGCAACTTTGAAGGGAGTAAACCCTAGACAAATTTTACTGATATTTTTGAGGGTTTCAAACCCTTGTTTCATCCATGCTTAATTGAAGATAAGTCTTTCATCAAATCATTCAATATGTCTATGTGTTGTTTGATTATATATTACGCTTGTCTTTTCTTTAACATGCTAGGCTAGGTTTTCTTTGTGTTTGCTTAGATGTAATGAAACTTAGATATTGATTATGGGTTGGTTGTTTGTTTATAATTGTTGTGGATAAATGAATTCGATGTTAGGCTTAAGAAAACTAGCAGACTTCCAATTGGTAACTTGCTTGAACGTCTTAAGAAACATGATCGGAGGTGTACTACGATATATTGGTTGTATTTAATGCATAGGTAACTACTAATGAGGCAATGTTAGGAGCTAGTAGTCGGCTCGACATAGGAAGAGGTAGAAGCTTATAGAGTTAGGGAAGATCGTACATGGCCCTACGAATGGTATTAAGGAATATAACCCGTCATCCATGCAATTGTAGAAAACTAATCAACCTGTAAAAGATAGCTAGGGAGTAGTGAAATCTAAGTAAACACATTTTCTCTCATTATTGTTTTCGCCATAATTTAGTTTAAGTTTAGTTTATTTTATTTTGATTGCATTCTTAGTTATTTGGGTTAGTTGATTAGCAACTAATTTCGACCACTCCTTCCAAAACCGAGATTTTACTTACTTTCATTTAAAATATAAAAATACAAAAAGTATCGTCACTCATCTCTTGACCTAGTTTTAGTGAGTTTTAACCCTAGCGAACACTATTCTTTTAGTTGAACGATCAATCCCCGGGTACTTGTCACTATACTATACTGCAACGGTCAGGTACACTGCCTGGTGGGGATTGCAAGCTTCTCAAGATCCCTTGAGAGGTAAAACCTTTTGCGAGGGTGCAATTCCACGCATCAAGTTTTTGGCACCGCAGTCCGGGGAATAGTTATTGTCTAGGTTGAAATTTCTCTTTATTAGGTCTACTTGCTAGATTCCTTTCTAGTAAGATTTTTATTTTATTTTTATAGGTTTCTTTAGTCTATCTTTTTCTTCGTTCCTTTGTTCGTAACCTTTGCCATCCGCCATCATGGAAGGTAGTAATCTCTTTGATCCCATCAACCTACCACAACAAAACCATCCACAAAACCCACCACAACCAAACCAACCTCCTAGACCCCGAACTTTAGGAGAGTACTACCGTCCTAGCCACCAAGGCTATCGAAACACCATTGAGCTCACTCAAAGAGCCAATGTGTCTCCCTTGTGATCCGACACCATCCGGTTGGTGCAAAGCGGATGTGTATTCAATGGACTTCGTTCCGAAGATCCTAATCAACATCTCTAGGATTTCCTAAAAATCGTAGATTCAATAGACCCTGATGTTGGAACTCGAGAGACGACCCGATTGCGTCTCTTCCAATTCTCTCTACGTGACCAAGCTAGTCAATGGCTTGAGCATTTACCCGCGGGATCCATCACCTCTTGGGATGATCTCACCACTCGTTTCCTTGCTCAATTTTTCCCACCGGGGAGAACTACTAAGCTTAGAAATGATATCTTGATGTTACAACAACGTCAAGGTTAAACTCTCTATGAAGCATGGACTCGTTTCAAGGACTCACTCCAAAAAGTCCCTCATCATGGCATAGATCTTTGGCTCCAAGTCCAAATTTTCTATGACCATATCGATCTCTCCACAAGGCGAACCATTGACCAATCGGCCAGTGACAAGCTTCGTGATCTAAGTGCGGAAGAATCATGGGAACTCATAGATCTTGCTCTCTATGACAACAAAAGTTGGAATGATCCCCGTGATTTGGACAAAACGGTCAAGGCAATATCTTTGCCTTCGAACAATACAAGCACTCCCGACCGTAGGATCATGGAACTTGAAGACCAAGTCAAGTTTCTCATGAAATCCTACGAAGCTCCTAAACCTTCAAGCCAAGTGAACAAAATCACTTCTTCGTGCAAATTATGTAGTGGTCCTATCACACCCTAAGATTTTAATAACCATATTAGTAAGTATAACAATATTATTAAGTATAAAATATATACGAGGTCAATAATGTTAACGTCAAACTAAATATGTTATGTACACACAATTACTAACAAATTTAAAATGAATGTAATTCAAACTAAACCCACGTGAGTAGGCCTATACTCAGTCAATAAATCTCCCACGCCTCATCCCACTATTTTCGAAAATTAGTTTGTTTGATGCATTCATATAGGACTTTCTCACATCCACTCTTCCCACAATTTCACAAGTATGCTTTAAACAAAACTTCGGTACAAATATAAAAGTTCTTTCACATGACATAAGTGAGTGTTTGATCGAGAGTGTGAGTTTTGGGGTTACTAGATTTCATTATAAGGTGAATGTTCGGATTCATATTGGGTTCCAGTTTGTTTGCTCGTTTCGAGTTCGGTTCGGGTCGTTCTTGTTGGGATTGAGTTTCGGTTCGTGCGTAGGTTAAGCTCTTGGTACGTGATTTGTACGTGTTTAACGGTTCGGGTACGTCTGGGTTTGGGCTCGGTTGCGTCCCGTTGAGATCTTGTGCTTGTGTTCGTGTTCTCGGTTTCAATCTATCGTTTTTGGAGGTATATATTGAACTACACATTTTATACGCTACATGAAATCTTGTTATAATAACCTACTATATATAACAGTAGAATCTTAAACTAAATCACCATTCGAGATGAATATATTGAATGCAAGTTAAAACATGTAAATTACCATGAAACGTAAATATATATATACGATGACATGATTTGCATGCTTACTAACGCCAAAAATTTGACATAGATGATAGTTACAAAATGAGGTTAAGAAGTTTGATGACATATAGAATTAACTGGTTCAGTATATTCACAAATGAGAATAGGTAATGAAGGATTTGAAACCGGGTCGAGTTAATACTTCGTACTGATTATAAAATATGAGAATCATCATGTTTATACTTAGCATTCATGCGTGTGTTTTGAGTCTCAGATTATAAAACTAGTATCTATATTTTGGACTATGTGAATCAGTTTGAAACAAGCTCTAAATATACCTGGTATAATCGTTATTGTGTAACATGAAATAATAAAAATCGTTATTGTGTAACATGAAATAATAAAAATCGTATATATATGATCTCATGGGCTTGTTTCCATTTCTTTAATAAGAAGAGTTATACGAAAGTGGATTTGCACATGCCAGTATGCTACGTTAAAACCACATGCAACTCAAATGAACTTTATAAGTCATGCCTTCTGACTCCTCATGTCGTGGTCTGGTTTTGGTTAAGGTCTCGTATATTTGCATGGCAAGTCATGTACATTCTGGTGTGATATCGGTTGGTTAATAGGTGTCGAAAACGTGATTTCAAAATGGATAATATGAACTAAAGCCATGGTGTCGGGTTGGTTAAACTTGGGACGTTTTGAACTCGTTTTGTCTCACTAAATGTACACCGATAATGGGTTTTATTTAGTTTGGTCTCGGCATGCATAGTGATATCGAGATGGTGTTTTGTTTAGTTTGGTCTCGGTTTGGTTTCGTGGTACGAATACGTTACGTTTTCCGGGTTCTATAAGAATTATAAACATGATACTAAAATACGCTACGTTTTGGTTTGGAGAAATTCTGAGACATGCATGCATGTATCTATAATACGTATTCAAAAAGACAACTAGAAAGCTTGAATTTATTATTTAATCCTAAACTTTGGCGGTTTTCACGTTTAAACCCTAGACTTTGCTAAATGACATATTAAACCCTAATCTTTGGAAAATTGTCACAGTCAACTCTAAACTATGATACTGTTAGATATTAAACTTTAAGTTTAATAAATTGTCATTGTAATTCGGAAAGTTACTAATTCGGGAAAATTACTAAATTTGGAAAGTTACTAAAAATAGAAAGGAAACTAAAATGAGTAATATGATTTAAAATGGGCTTATTAATAATAAGACGATCATTAATTCGTGTAGATACATTGAAGAAGGAGTAACTTTCTATCCTTGTTTCTGATATGGTTTCATTGCGGTTTAAGGTACAGATATTCTATCCCTTTTCAGTAGGGACTTCTCATGACTTTCTTTCGATCCTTGACACTGCTAAGATTCCCTTCAGTTATGCCATTGCTATGTTCCCCATTTGATATGATTGATATGATCCATTTGATATGATTCGTTGATATGATCTATTTGATATGAGCCTTGCTAAGATACCTCTGATTTGATTCTGATTTGCTATCCTCTTTGATTATGATTATGTGATTGCGAGATTGTGTTATATTATGCTCTGGGAGCATTCTGTTCTGTCATGCTCTGGGAGCATTTTGTTATGGATAGCCTTGCTTTGTTTGTCCTGATATGTTCTGTTCTGATGCCCGAGTTTTTAGTCTACTCATGGAGGTACCATGGGCGTGTCATTGAGGCACCGATGGCATGACACTATCTGGGGCGGTGTGATTAGTCCCCGGCGTCCCCGTCTGTTTATGATATAATATGTGATCACTTAGCCACTTTGGATATATGTATGTGGGGGGCGTATGGATGCATCCTAGGATATGTTTGATATGATATGACATGATATGATTTGATTTTGTGACTGGCTGTACGTGCCTTGTACCCCTTTCACGTCTGGTACATTGGAGCTAGCTACTCTATGTACACCCTATGAATTGACGGATATGTGATTATGTGATTAGACCTATTCGAGTGTCTCTGGTAGGTCGGCTCGTGGCTTTCCTTTATTTCTTTTGTCCATTCGAGTGTCTCTGGTGGACAAGCCTTTGTTGATACGTGCTCTTTGATTCTGGTTACTATATGATTCATATTATAACTTGACTCTTCATACTCATTATTCATTTGACTTATGATATTTCTTCAGTTATCGTTGATCTCTTATGCATTTGACAGATGACATTCGTTTCAACAGGAGCTTATGATTTCTTTTCTTATACCTATATATGTTCCGATTATTCATTTTGTTATATATCTGTTCACTGGGCTTTTTAAGCTCAGCCGCATTTCTTTTCCTGCGGCAGGTTTTAGGTTGGAAGCTGGGATTGAGTGAAGAGTGCATAGGAGCATTTAGTGGACTACCCTGATGATTAGACACCCTTTTGCTCTGGATTAGACTTGGATTTAGATTCAGTTAGATTTTTGTTTGGATTTGTATTTCATCTTGTATAGAGTTAGCATTTCTTTTGTAACCTTAGAATACCTTTGTAACTTCATATGTCTTCCGCTTGCGTTTGTATGTTCTGATTTGGCACCATAATGTGACATTCCGACCCTTGCCGGGTTGAGGTGTTACAATTATGGTATCAGAGCTCAAGCTGCGACTTGTAGTATATAAGTTATTGCCTGTGAAGTTTTGGACCCTTAGGTTTGCACTTTAGGAGCTTATGGAATAACCTTGGAAGGATTTGCTTTAGGTTCTCCCCTTCAAAACTTTAATATGACCGGTGAGGATTGGGTAGATTATATGATAAGAAGTGGGTTAGTCATCTTGCTTCCGCATCACTCTGATTCTTGCCTTACTCTTAGTAAGCCCTTATAAGATCATCCATTCCGAAGACTTAGAAGATTTATCAGGATTCGCAACATAAGTTTAGAATACTTTGAGACTTTTTGTAGTAATGCCCTATAGGTTTCATTTCTTGAGAATTATCAATTCCTTTTGAACTTCGATCCTTGGTTCATTGTCATTCGTTTAGATGCCTTTTCATCCGTTCAGAGAATTCGTAGATGTAGGAATCCGATGTGGTCGACACATTTTGTGGTTTTCCTTGCTTTGTTAAGCATATTAAGGTTCCTTTTACACTATTGTTTTTTTGCCGATCTATTCTATCTTTATGAGAAATCTTGTGATTATCCATCACGAGTATCTGAATTGTTTGATGTGTTTTGAAGATATTTGAAGAGGATTTCGTTCTAGTAATTTGTTTCCGTTGGAAATGTTCGATTCGATTATTATTCTGGGGTTGGAATTGTTGACTGAGCACTATGATGCTACCAACTGTCATATTATAATCTTTGGCGATTGGAGAAACTCAAAATTCTGTACCATGGTTCCCAACATGGTGAATTATTATGATCACCTTTGTTGAAAACTCGTGCATTAATCCTTCGCGGTTGTGAAGATACTTTGTTTGATGAAACTCGCCTCTAGGATTTTTCAGTTGTTTGAGATGTTCGCGATCCCTAATAAACTGCCAAGATTGCAATCTGAATGTGAAGTTGTTTTGATCTGGTTATGAGAATTTGTTTAGTCACGACTCGAGGTAGAATGTGATTGCAATAAAGGCATGTTTATATGATGCAAGTATTATGATGCCTGGCCAACGTGATAATAGTTACATCATATAACTTAAACTTATTGGGATCATAGGATATTTTGAGAAGTGTCTGAGAACAGTAAGTTACTTGATTCGGGAACTTTATCCGTATAAGAGTGACGTTTGTTTAATTTTGGAACTCCGTTGTGAATGACATCAGTGGAAGGGAAAGAATTAAGAGCCAGCTTCTAAGAAATGGTTTCATCTGTGCAAGAGTATATCTTTGAGGTGCTTCTGTTTTATTCGGGGAGAAGAATGAGGATAACATGAAGTTGTGGGTTGAATTCTAGAAGCTAAATCGTATCATGTTTTGTGTAAAGGAGCGAGATGTTCCTAGAATTTCTTTTTGATATTCGTTATGACTTCTATGAGCGTTGTTATGCCAATTGTATTGGCTACTGCTCCTACTATTCCTATGAATTCAATAAATCGTATCTTTCATGAATACTTGGACAAATTGTCATAGTATGGCACATTGGTGTGTTCAGGGATGAAAGAGAAACACGAGGATCACCTTCATATTTTGTGTTGACATTTACGTTAGAAGAAGCTCTGTGTGATATTTTCGAAGAGTAGCTTTTGTGGGAGGAAGAACGAGAGGAGAATTTTGATAAGCTGAAAAGAGATTTTGTTTCTACCCAGGAAGAAGAAGACTTAGTTATGTCCTTATGAAAGACGAGAAGATTTTGGTTATGCATCAATACAGCTAAAACTGCAAGAAGTGAACCATCCGATGTATGACTTGTGAGTGATTTGTGGCAGACATGAAGAAGCTCAGGAGCAAGATGATAGAAGATTAGCTATGTTAGGAGACTGAAGGAAGCGGTTTTGATTGAAGCGCATAGTTCTAATCGCTCTATGCATCTTAGTTGTACTATTATGCATAGAGGCTTGAAGCAGGAGTTGGACGGGATGGTATGAAGATGGTGGTTACTATATCGGTGATTTCCACGCATAGGAGGAAGGACAACACGAGTGGAGATACAGTGGAGCGTTGACTATGATGGCTTGCTTGGAAGATCAATAGAGATTTCATTCGGTAGAAGATTATTCAAGCTACATGGCGCACCTGCAGTGATCATGTTAGAGAGGCGCGTCTTGCTTCACACTTTCAGAGGAGATACAGAAGACTATGGAGAGTGGACTCGAGATGTTAGTACGAATTTTCACTTTCAGATGGATGGACAAACAGAATAACTATTTGAACTTGGAAGATGTGTTAAGCGGGGATTTTGATATGTGCTTAGCTTGGTTATGTTTTGTTCACTAAGGGAGATGGCATGCAAGTGACAAGAGATTCTTCTAGGATTTTGAATGAATGAAGAGGTGGAATACCTTTTGGTTGGAATAAGGTCGGAGAGCTACTTACTGGAGGTTCAGAATGGATTATAGCAACTGATGGATGAGCTATTACTGTGGAAGAGGAATTTTGAATCTAGACTGGGAGTTATGTGATCCGTATGATTATTCTGCACAGAAAGTTTAGACGTTTTGGCATTTGAGGAATCTTTAGTTCGCGATACGTTAGTTCTTGGATTCGTTCTTATCCGTACGATTATTTTACCTATTCTGTTATGCCTTCTGATACGTTTTGATACTCTGATTTGTGCTTTGTTGATCGTCAGTACGAATATGTTATCCATCTCTTTATGAGACTCTTAATACGTTTGATGATTCGGTATGTGCTTTTCTGATCTTTGGCAAGTTCCTTTGTTCGTTTAGAAGGAGTTGATGAAGATTTATCGCTTAGTACTATATTTGTGTTTGCTTTGTAGGTGTATGCGTTTCTGGTATCTCCTTGTGAGATTTCCACTATCATATGTCATTTGTCATCTGTCATCTGCTACGCAATTGTTTCGCATTCGTTGAATCAGATTTGTTACTATTTATGTTCTGTGGAGAACCTGGGGCTATCCTTGTTGTCGGGATCGAGTCATGAGAAAAATTTATGTTTGTGAAGATTCTGTTGGAAGGACCTCCACGAGCGTAAAGTTATTGGTCATCGTTTCTTTTGTGATTTGCTGCATACCCGTATGACTTTTGCGACGCCAATTTCGCGGACGAAATTTTTTTTAGAGGGGAAGAATTATCACGCCCTAAGATTTTAATAACCATATTAGTAAGTATAACAATATTATTAAGTGTAAAATATATACGAGGTCCATAATGTTAACGTCAAACTAAATATGTTATGTACACACAATTACTAACAAATTTAAAATGAATGTAATTCAAACTAAACCCACGTGAGTAGGCCTATACTCAGTCAATAAATCTCCCACGCCTCATCCCACTATTTTCGAAAATTAGTTTGTTTGATGCATTCATATAGGACTTTCTCACATCCACTCTTCCCACAATTTCACAAGTATGCTTTAAACAAAACTTCGGTACAAATATAAAATTTCTTTCACATGACATAAGTGAGTGTTTGATCGAGAGTGTGAGTTTTGGGGTTACTAGATTTCATTATAAGGTTAATGTTCGGATTCATATTGGGTTCCAGTTTGTTTGCTCGTTTCGAGTTCGGTTCGGGTCGTTCTTGTTGGGATTGAGTTTCGGTTCGTGCGTAGGTTAAGCTCTTGGTACGTGATTTGTACGTGTTTAACGGTTTGGGTACGTCTGGGTTTGGGCTCGGTTGCGTCCCGTTGAGATCTTGTGCTTGTGTTCGTGTTCTCGGTTTCAATCTATCGTTTTTGGAGGTATATATTGAACTACACATTTTATACGCTACATGAAATCTTGTTATAATAACCTACTATATATAACAGTAGAATCTTAAACTAAATCACCATTCGAGATGAATATATTGAATGCAAGTTAAAACATGTAAATTATCATGAAACGTAAATATATATATACGATGACATGATTTGCATGCTTACTAACGCCAAAAATTTGACATAGATGATAGTTACAAAATGAGGTTAAGAAGTTTGATGACATATAGAATTAACTGGTTCAGTATATTCACAAATGAGAATAGGTAATGAAGGATTTGAAACCGGGTCGAGTTAATACTTCGTACTGATTATAAAATATGAGAATCATCATGTTTATACTTAGCATTCATGCGTGTGTTTTGAGTCTCAGATTATAAAACTAGTATCTATATTTTGGACTATGTGAATCAGTTTGAAACAAGCTCTAAATATACCTGGTATAATCGTTATTGTGTAACATGAAATAATAAAAATCGTTATTGTGTAACATGAAATAATAAAATCGTATATATATGATCTCATGGGCTTGTTTCCGTTTCTTTAATAAGAAGAGTTATACGAAAGTAGATTTGCACATGCCAGTATGCTACGTTAAACCACATGCAACTCAAATGAACTTTATAAGTCGTGCCTTCTGACTCCTCATCTCATGATCTGGTTTTGATTAAGGTCTCGTATATTTGCATGGCAAGTCATGTACATTCTGGTGTGATATCGGTTGGTTAATAGGTGTCGAAAACGTGATTTCAAAATGGATAATATGAACTAAAGCCATGGTGTCGGGTTGGTTAAACTTGGGACGTTTTGAACTCGTTTTGTCTCACTAAATGTACACCGATAATGGGTTTTATTTAGTTTGGTCTCGGCATGCATAGTGATACCGAGATGGTGTTTTGTTTAGTTTGGTCTCAGTTTGGTTTCGTGGTATGAATACGTTACGTTTTCCGGGTTCTATAAGAATTATAAACATGATACTAAAATACGCTACGTTTTGGTTTGGAGAAATTCTGAGACATGCATGCATGTATCTATAATACATATTCGAAAAGACAACTAGAAAGCTTGAATTTATAATCTAATCCTAAACTTTGGTGGTTTTCACGTTTAAACCCTAGACTTTGCTAAATGACATATTAAACCCTAATCTTTGGAAAAATGTCACAGTCAACTCTAAACTATGATACTGTTAGATATTAAACTTTAAGTTTAATAAATTGTCATTGTAATTCGGAAAGTTACTAATTCGGGAAAATTACTAAATTTGGAAAGTTACTAAAAATAGAAAGGAAACTAAAATGAGTAATATGATTTAAAATGAGCTTATTAATAATAAGACGATCATTAATTCGTGTAGATACGTTGAAGAAGGAGTAACTTTCTATCCTTGTTTCTGATATGGTTTCATTGCGGTTTAAGGTACAGATATTCTATCCCTTTTCAGTAGGGACTTCTCATGACTTTCTATCGATCCTTGACACTGCTAAGATTCCCTTCAGTTATGCCATTGCTATGTTCCCCATTTGATATGATTGATATGATCCATTTGATATGATTCGTTGATATGATCTATTTGATATGAGCCTTGCTAAGATACCTCTGATTTGATTCTGATTTGCTATCCTCTTTGATTATGATTATGTGATTGCGAGATTGTGTTATATTATGCTCTGGGAGCATTCTGTTCTGTCATGCTCTGGGAGCATTTTGTTATGGATAGCCTTGCTTTGTTTGTTCTGATATGTTCTGTTCTGATGCCCGAGTTTTTAGTCTACTCATGGAGGTACCATGGGCGTGTCATTGAGGCACCGATGGCATGACACTATCTGGGGCGGTGTGATTAGTCCCCGGCGTCCCCGTCTGTTTATGATATAATATGTGATCACTTGGCCACTTTGGATATATGTATGTGGGGGGCGTATGGATGCATCCTAGGATATGTTTGATATGATATGACATGATATGATTTGATTTTGTGACTGGCTGTACGTGCCTTGTACCCCTTTCACGTCTGGTACATTGGAGCTAGCTACTCTATTTACACCCTATGAATTGACGGATATGTGATTATGTGATTAGACCTATTCGAGTGTCTCTGGTAGGTCGGCTCGTAGCTTTCCTTTATTTCTTTTGTCCATTCGAGTGTCTCTGGTGGACAAGCCTTTGTTGATACGTGCTCTTTGATTCTGGTTACTATATGATTCATATTATAACTTGACTCTTCATACTCATTATTCATTTGACTTATGATATTTCTTCAGTTATCGTTGATCACTTATGCATTTGACAGATGACATCGTTTCAACGGGAGCTTATGATTTCTTTTCTTATACCTATATATGTTCCGATTATTCGTTTTGTTATATATCTGTTCACTGGGCTTTTTAAGCTCAGCCGCATTTCTTTTCCTGCGGCAGGTTTTAGGTTGGAAGCTGGGATTGAGTGAAGAGTGCATAGGAGCATTTAGTGGACTACCCTGATGATTAGACACCCTTTTGCTCTGGATTAGACTTGGATTTAGATTCAGTTAGATTTTTGTTTGGATTTGTATTTCATCTTGTATAGAGTTAGCATTTCTTTTGTAACCTTAGAATACCTTTGTAACTTCATATGTCTTCCGCTTGCGTTTGTATGTTCTGATTTGGCACCATAATGTGACATTCCGACCCTTGCCGGGTTGAGGTGTTACAGGTCCCCACAACACTCGTGATTGCATGGAACTCCCCGAACAAGCTTTCGCGGATTACACATCCTCGCGTACCGACAGTGCGGGAGACAAGTGGTACACTTTTAAACCCGAGCCAAACCCTTACGGTGATTTATACAACCCCTCTTGAGTAATCACCCGAACCTTAGGTGGAAACAAAACCAAAACATGCCCCAAAACAATTCTTCCACTCCACCTAATCGTTATCAACCAAACGGTCCACCCTCTAACCGTACTTTCAACAACAATTCTTCCAACAACTATGGTAGTACCAATAATCTTGAAGGATTGATGTCTAAATTTATGGCATCTCAAGAAGCCCGCATAGCTAAGTTTGAATCCGAATTCAATCAACAACAAGCGGAGATGACCAATAAAATCGACAACTTGTTAAAAGCCCTCAACAACCAAGTGCTAACTACACCAAAGAAGGACACTAGGGACACTAGTAGCGGAACCCAAATTAAGGACCCCTCATCATCTAAACACGTCCACTTTGTCAATGTAGTTACTATTAAACCAGTCGATAATAATAGGGAAGAAAGTGATATTGATGAGATTAAGGAAGTTGTGGAGAAAAAGGAAGAGAAAGTTGAGGAAGTAGAAAATGTAGAGAAATAATTTGATAGGTTACCTACAAAGGAAGAACGGGAATACCATAAGGATTTATTTGATGACCCCGAGACACCATACGTCGTTGGTTTACCAATAATCAAAGCGGGTGATCCCTATAACATCAACATACCATGCAACATTGGGCATATGCATGTGTGGAAAGCCTACATCGATCTTAGATCTCCCATAAACATTATGACTATGACCCATTATAATTGGGAATGAAGAAGCAACTTGGATATAGGATGATGCCCAACACTAGTTGGATGAGTAACTTTGTGGGAAGAGTGAAAGGATTGCACGTCTTTGTAGGAAACTTCACATATGTTACCGATTTTGTGATTGTAGAAGATATTCGTCCGGTAATAGATGGTTACCTATGTCAAGTAGTGTTCGGAAAGCCGTTTGTTGAGACTTCTAAGATGAATTATGACAAATCTCTAGGGATAGTTAGATTCAAGGATGAGAACGGTGAGATAGCTTACCAAATGCCCTATAAGATTGAATAATTTCGTCTTTTATCAAACATCGAAAAGGAACACAAGCAAGCGGTCTACTATAGGAATGATGAGGATAAACGTAGAGGAGTAGACTATGTTATAAATAAAATATTTGGTTTTTACAAGGAATGCTTGCAACTAGGTCCGGAATACAAAACTAAAATCGAAGATGACCTAGGAGCCGTGACCGATGACGAGGTCACGTAATAGCCCGTGACCTTGAGTCTAGCTACAAGACTCGTAAATAAAGAAAAGCGCTTCTTGGGAGGCAACCCAAGCTTTATTTGTTTGATTGTTTGTTTGTTTGATTTTATTTTTTTCCGTATGCATGCTTTATTTTTATTGTTTGTGGATCATGATTCATAATAAATTGTGAAAATGCTATACCTTGTTGTTTGTCTTAACTTCATAAAAAGGTATTTCGCAAAAGATAAGTGTAAGAGAAACCTAAATTTGTTTTTAAGAACGGAAATTGAACATGAACCACAACGATATTAAATGAACGTGTATATTAGTATTTGTTTGAGTCAAATGCTTGTATCGAGTCATAATGATGTTTTGCAGGAATTCCAGGAATTAAGGTGTAAGTTTTTCTAGAAATTTTCTGGAAACTTAGCATGAGATTTCTATTAGAACACTCTGACGACGTCAGGATTATAACCTGACGGCGTCAGGTGTAAAAATTCTGAAAAATTTTGCAAGTTTTGTTTTTCTAACGGAGTCTTAGAGTTTTTGTTAATTATTTAGTTTTATAAACTCCAGGAAATCTGCAAACATTCATTCCACAAGCATTATATCCTTGTATATATAGATTGCCGCCGATTTACGCGAGGTTTGCCATGATTATTTTCTCAAGTTTAACAGGTTATATTGGACAAGAAGATGATTTATATTTCTTGAGGGAAACTTTCAACGTTCATTTTTTTGGAGGAGGATTTAACCATGTTATCCATTTATCCACACCGAACGAATCAGTGGAGTATTTGTTTTCATTCTTTTACTTTCATTACTTTTACATCCTTTTTATTGAACATTGGGACAATGTTCAGCCTAAGTGTAAGGGGAGGGTAAATGATGATACCTTAGAGAATGCAATTACGCTTGAGTTTGTTTGTTCAATAGTAGGTGTGTAATAAAACTAAGAGAAATACTTGTTAGGGCAATTTTAGCGCCAAATTTAAATTTTTTTACAACATTTAGGAGTGAAACTTTAGCCTTAATGAGCGTCTCATGGATAGGAGTTGTATGACTAGCACAAAAATCGTACCACTCAAAAAAATTTCCACCCAAATATGTAAGGTTCGCCTTTAGATTTGTTAGGAAAAGCATTCATTTTTAGTGCTTATGAGTGTACCGGTAGTACTTAGATTCTAGAACTTGCATTAGTGATGCATCCCGAGACCGCTAGTGAGACTAAATTCGTGTAGTAGGATTTACTACATGAT
The DNA here is from genome assembly GCA_030686995.1 of Artemisia argyi. Taxonomy (NCBI): domain Eukaryota; kingdom Viridiplantae; phylum Streptophyta; class Magnoliopsida; order Asterales; family Asteraceae; genus Artemisia; species Artemisia argyi. The sequence continues at coordinate 139,998,919 of CM060705.1, forward strand.
AAGAGGCATTAGGATCACCCTTGTGTTAAACCCGTATCATAATTACTTGACCAATGAAGTCATAATTACTTGACTAGTAAAGTCAATTAATTTTTCTCACACCTTTGCGTTGTACTCATTTTTAGTACACGACACCCCTAGTACACCCCTCCGAGCCTATCTTTTCGTTTCTAACTTTAAGCATTTTACTTAAAGGAAGAATTTGTTTACAATCCACCCCAAATGTGCAACCAAATCGCCTTAGCCTTCCTTGTATGCACTCATCTTTAGTGAATTATTGTTACATGTTTAAACCCGTAGTTAATTGTCTAATTGATTACATGGTTGCTAAGTCGAGTCATATCTTGTACATTTTGTTTTGGGACGATTAGGACTCATGGGTAAAGTACTATTGTTATGGAGTATTGGGGAAGACGTCAAATATTACCCCAATTTGTGCATTAATCTTAAAAAGTACTGCAAGTGTTTTGATTATCTTAATTCGAGTCATTAAAATAGTTAATTGTAAAGTATGTAAAAGTTCAAGTGTAAGGGGAATGAAAATTCCCTATGATGTATTATTTTGGATAGTAGGGCAAGAGTGTATGCAAAAAAAATAAATAAATAAAAAAAAATCAAAAAATAAAAAAAATCAAAAAATCAAGAAAAAAGAAAAAAAAAATAGAAAAAGAAAGAGAGAAAAAACATACGGACTACCATCCCGTTTCTTTCTATGTTTGTTTTATGTCTTTATTAGTTTTTGATTAGCTTAAGTCGAGTCGAGTCTTGGCTTAGCAACGCCACATTGTACATGTAATTGACCAAGATGATTAACTGGCCACCAGTAAATATTGCATATATCCAACAAAACCGTGTTTATCATATCCCTACACCTCACGTTATAACCCTTTAAAAGACCTCTTTTATAGTTTATCCTAGGTGCTTACGCCAAGTGGTGGAGGTTTGATCCTTTCCCAAGCCTATGGTAATCTATTTGCTATGACAGGTAGTGAGAGATGTTTTCCATTTCCATATTGTGATATATACTTTATTACACCCGAGAGATGTAAGTATCTAAACACTATTTGTGAGGTGCTAGTGTATAATTTCCGTGCTTGTTTTTGGTTGAAGTAGAACGATTATTTGATGCAATTACTTTTATATTAGTGTTAAATGACCCCTAACTTGTATTTTAATTAGAATAAAAGCGCATTTACTTGAGGACAAGCAAATCTCAAGTGTAAGGGTATTTGATGAAGCGAAAAGTGTACCACTTTTGGGGGGTCATTTAAGGCCAAAGTCGAGATTATTTGATCAAATATTGCTCTAAATCGTTCCTTTTGTCATTTTAGGTACTTTTGGAAGGAAATTTACAAAATGAAGCATTTTGGACGTTTTTAGAGCGAAAAAGTGAAGAAAACGACAAAGTCTCAAAATCATGCTGGAAATTGTACATGACGGCGTCTGATTCGTTGAAAATCAAGTTATATATAGTATAGTATTACTCAAGAGATCCGCAAAGAAATACGGATAACCCGAGGTCGTAGTCCGTGTGAAGGATGAATGGAATTTCGAATTCCCGATTCGTGAAACGTGTCGTGAAAGTAGTAAAAAGTGATTTGAATGAGATTATACTAATGAGTTCACAAATGAAGCACAAATAATCACTTAAACATGTAATTCAAGTAAGGCAACTAGAAACGTAACGTAAAATCGACACCGTACGCTAAAACGTTAAATAAACGTTAACGTACGAAATAAAACGCGACTTTTAAACTACACTAATCCTACGGATTTGAAAATAATTTTAAAAGGTTTAAAATGATAAAAGAAAATTTTGAGAAAAAGAAATTTTTTTTTTTGACTTTTTATGTATTTTTTATGAATTAAAAACTATTTAACTAATTAAAAATTAAAAGAAAATGTAAATAAAGTGAGAAAAATAAAAAATAAATTTTGAAAATTATAAAATAACTAAAAAGTAATTTTAAAACTAAAAAACTAATTTTTTTGGCTTTTTATGTAATTTTTGGGAATTTAAAAACTATTAAATCTAATTAAAAATTCAAATTAAATTCAAAATAAATGGGAAAAATGCAAAATAAATTTCTAAAATTCTAAAATAAATGAAAATAAATTTCTAAAATATTTTTGGATTTTTCTAGGTTTTTTCTGATTTTTTTGGATTGTTTAGTAATTAAAAAGTAATAAAAAGTGATTAAAAAATAAAAATTAAATAAGAAAAATAGTAAATTAACTCAGAAAATTATGAAAATTTCAGGGAAATTCTAAAATATTATTCTAGAACTAGGAAAACTTTGAAAGTTTAAAAATAAGCATTGGAAGTGCTGATTAGCTTAAAACTGCTTATTGGAAAGTGCTTATTGATAAGCACTGCTGACCCAGAGTTGACCAAAGCTTAAACAGATGAATTTTAGACTTATTTAAACTCAATGGAAAAGAGCTTAGGCCAAATGACACTCAGCAACACAGATAAGCACCAAAAAAGTTGTAATAAGCTAAAATGGATAAGCAGATAAGCAATGCAGTAAAGCAAGATGCCAAATATCAACTGAAATAGATACTAGCAGCAAAATGAAACTCAAATGAGCAATCAAACCCAAAGAATGATCAATAATAAGCACTTGCAGCGCTATATTTGAAAACAGAAACTAGGTAGAACCAACCAACTGATAGGCCAAATAAGCTGATCAATTAAGATTAGAAATGCAAGCTTATGGGGGCAAACTACTCCCTTACAATCTGAGAACACAAAAACACCAATAATTGTGATTCCCAATACACTTCTCACACCTAAGAGCTTGCTAGAAAATCTACCTTTAACTGATGTGCAGGGTACTTATATGCTTAAACAGACAACTTGAGCCACAATTTCTAATAAGCAAAAAGGATCCCAACCAAAATTTTATTCCTGATGTTGATTCACAAGCTGCTAAGCTTACCAAAACAAAATTCCAAAAGAATTTCCAATAAGTATTGAATCCTAAAACCTCTCTCAAACTTATGACAAAATTATGAGTTGCAAATGACTTTGACTTATTTATTTAATGTTACGACCAAGAATCACCTTCCGGAGGTCGAGGTTGATTGAAATACATCATGGTTTTAGAGAGAGAAAGTAGAGAGAGAAAGGTGGAGAAAAGGGTTTATATTAACAAAGAATAAATGAAACAATACACACACTTTCCCACACCCCTCATGGAGAGTCATGAGGGGTATTTATAGGCTCATTACATCACATGTTTGCCTATATTACAATAGTAGTCCCTAAAGTACTACTTGTATGATATCTAGTCCATTTCTTTATGTGTGACGTTATCTTTTATAAAATAGCAAGGCTAACAATCTCCCTCCAAGATATCGTCACACATGAATGGATACAATGAGACCTATAAACACATAAACATGTAAATTACAACAATAGTAAACTATGTTGACGTTGTTGAAGCGCAGAGTCTCTGTAGTCTAGATACTGAGGCAGACTTGAAGTTCTCTCTTCCGACGATCTCGGCGTATGATCTTTGACACTGACGGCAAAGGTCTTTGTAGCTCTGAACTTCAACTGTAATGGTCTAGTTAGGTTATTACTCCCTCCTAACTAGTGAGCCTTTATTCTTTATCTTCTGCTCCCTCCTGAACTAACAACTCTCTTCTCATCTCGCAGCGAATAAGGTAGATGCTAATGTGTTTGCACCATGGTTGTCGTTCTAGGAGCATCATAGCATAACTCACATGGTATTGCACAGAAGGTTGGTAATACGCTCCGATATACACATCATTAGTACTTCTTCGGTTCTAGTGTAAGCACAATTCCCTCGAACAACCAACGTACTAGAGATGAAACACTACTTCTTTTGGCATGTTCTTCTCTCTCCTGATGGTTGTGATGTATCGAAATCATCATACTATTGTATGTACATGCCAAAATTACCCGTACTTTACACTTCTAGTGCAATATAGATAGACCATGAAAGCATAATTTGTGAGAATATGCTGATAGGATATGACTCTCTTTATTCTACAATCTCTTCTCTTCTCTTCAACCTTTAAGCGACCTCTTCAAATTCCAACCAGCTAGTAAATGACCACTGTATGGAGAGAACCCAATATAACCAATCTGAGAATGAAGTAAACATCTCATAGATATGTGACTTAATCTTGTACGATGGTGTGACTAAGAACCTATACTGAGCACTACAACGTAACTCCTTTAAGCATAGGTAGTGTCATATACCCAAACCAACAAACAGTATATGAAAAATCCACCTCTTGGAATCTCCACAACTTCATGTGACACTGAGTACTACAACGTAACTCCTTAAAGTGATAGCTATAACCCGTGAGTACTACAATGTAACTCCTTACATCGGGTATAACTAGATAATCCAAGTCTTAATCACTATCTCTACCAGTGTTTGCCCAAACAAGTATCTCCGAAAGTCATGCATCCATCCACCCCTAGACTTTGAGATAAATAAGTACACATGCCCGTGAAATGAACTTTAAACCCAAATAAGCAATATCGTACAAAAACTCCGTAGTTACAAAAATCTGATACTAGCCGTTGTCATTTGAATGTGACTCTTGATCAGGATCGTTTAAGCAATCCGTGGTGTGTTTTGGTGAAGCTTGAAATTCTATTTCGGGTGATTCGTAGTGATTTCGTATTTTCCCTCCAAAAATAAAATTGGAAAATTTTCTCGCCCATAATTTGGAAATCACTATGAAATGCAATTCTAAGGTTACCAGAAAATTTTGAGTTTTGAAAATTTTTACGCAAAAATTCACCGAAAAATTTGAATTTTGGCCTAAAAATTTGAATTTCGGGCCAAAATTTTCAACGTTATACCAAATTTTGAATTTCGCGTAAAAATTGGTCGTTTAGTCTCCTCTCAACATTATACCAAATTTTTTATTTATTTATTTATTTTATTTTTTTGCTAACTCGATAATCCCATTAAACTCGGTAACCTTGGTATACACGATAATCTCCCTAACTCGGTAACCTTATCCCTTCCTCAAACTCGATAATCCCATCAAACTCAGTAACCTTGGGCAGAGTTTCGACTAATGAGTACCCAAGAGAGGCCTTACTCGATGAACGATAAGGATGAGCCATGCCTAACTCGGCAAAAATATCAAACTCGGTAAGATTAGACCAAACTCGGTAATATTGAAACTCGATACAATATGTCCAAACTCGGTATAGTCACCAAACTCGGTAACATTTTGAAAAAACTCGATAATCCTTGAAATTCAGAACCCTAACTCGCAAACTTTCAAAAAATTCTAAGTCGATAGAACAAATCCTAACTTGATATAATTTTTCAAACTCGGTAAGATTTATTTCAAACTCGATAGAACAAATCCTAACTCGATAGAATTTTTCAAACTCGCAAGATTTTTCTAACTCGACAAGAAAAATCCTAACTCGATAAGATCGAAAGTTTTCCGAGAAAAAACACCCAAAAACACGATTTTTCACCCAAAAACACCACGATTCGCCCCCGGTTAGCTCTGATGCCACTTGTTACGACCAAGAATCACCTTCCGGAGGTCGAGGTTGATTGAAATACATCATGGTTTTAGAGAGAGAAAGTAGAGAGAGAAAGGTGGAGAAAAGGGTTTATATTAACAAAGAATAAATGAAACAATACACACACTTTCCCACACCCCTCATAGAGAGTCATGAGGGGTATTTATAGGCTCATTACATCACATGTTTGCCTATATTACAATAGTAGTCCCTAAAGTACTACTTGTATGATATCTAGTCCATTTCTTTATGTGTGACGTTATCTTTTATAAAATAGCAAGGCTAACATTTAATAATACCTATGACTAAATTGGATTTTGAAAGCTAAATTCTTACTGAAAATGTTTTAATAATCCAAAATGTAATTGAAATAAGTTTAAACTATCACTAATCTAACTACTAATATTATGATGCAACCTACAACTCTTAACAGATATGAATATATGAAGTGATAAAAGTGATTTTGACTTTTTATTAATTGACTATTTATTATTATGTTAGACTAAGTTATAATGCAACCTAAGTAACTAGTTTAAACCAAAAACAACCTCTGTAACTACCTAAATGACAGCAAACCTCGCTTAGCCAAACACCCTAATAGTAACTGTCTCAACCAAAAGCTACCATAGAACCAATCCAAATGTGATCCAATATCAACTTAGTACCAATACTAGATCCAAATACACTTCAATGAAACTGAAACACAGAACTCAGATGCAATACTACTCAGAAACACAAATCACAGATCCAAAGATGTATGACAGATGATATATAAAACAGATTATACTAGTAGAAATTAAACCAAGACTATCAAAAGTGACTAAACAACAAGTATTAAGCAGATATCAGACAATATAAGCAATAATAAGCTATAAACAAACCACCAAAAACAGATCTAACAACTTATACTAATTAGCAATAGATGAAACAGTAAAATAGATAGAACTTACAAGCTCAAAACCCCCTCAGCTCAAACAGAGGGGAGTCACTAAGCTAGCCTGTCTTTTGACAGGCCAAGGCTCCTCTTGGCTGCCTTTTTTCCTCCAATAAGCTCAACTTATTTTGAATAAGCTGTTTCAGTTGACCTTGATTGACTTTTTAGATTTTGAGAAAATTTTATCAAATAAGCTCACTACAAGCTATATAAGCTTGAATAAGCTTATACAAACAACTATAATCTAACTGAAAATGAAATTAAGTGACAAATAAAAACATATTTTTTAGTTTTTGTAGGATTTTTTTTATTTTATTTATTTTTTTTGTGATTAATAAACAATAATAAGAAAAGTATCTAAATAAAACTGAAGATTAAAATCTATTAAACAACAAAAGTAAAAGAGACTTGATTGAATAATAGGACAGAAACAATAAGCAATAAGCTGAAACAGATTTAGATATAAAATAAAACTAAACTTTCATTAATATAAAAGCTGAGTTACAAACTAAGAAATGAAATTGACAGAGTAACACTATATTAAAACCTACACTACAATCTGTGAATACAATGGGGGGTATTTATACACGAATGGGGGAGCCTTTGGTGAAGGTTCTGGTATTCCAGCTCAGCAATCCACACCACTTTTGTGTTTTCTCTGAGTAATCAGGTCCCTTGATCTCAGCTTCATTCCAACGCATCATTCTCAGCCCTTGGATCATCAATCACCCAATCATTTGGTACTCATTCTCACACGGATTGCCACTCTGGCATTCCCTGACATGTCAGAGTGTTTCTAGAAGCATGCAATTGGACAAGAGTACCCTTAATTGCTGTCAATTGGTTAAATGGTTTGGGTGAATAGTAACTAGGGTTTATCCTGGGTAATATTTGGGGAAAAAGTGTGGCGGGTGAGTGTTTTGGGATTGGGTGTTTTATTAGAAATGGGTGTTGACCGGGTGAGTATGGTTTGACATGGGTGAAAAGGGTATTGGATCGGGTAGTAATCTTTAAAGGGTTTGGGCTTAGTTTATTTATTGGGCTTGGTAGATTATGGATTTGGTTTTACTTTGGACTAGTGATAATATTGGATCCGGTTTAAGCTTTTTAGTTTAGGAGTAGTAAAATCAAACAAGAACCAATGTTGTAAATTCTGAAATTAGAGGGACCAATTCTGACATTTCCCAAACTTGTGTTCCAAGGGTTATTGTTGACATTCATTGATTCATGAAGGACCATATTTGGCTTTTTCTTCAAATATTACTTTAATGGACCAATTTTGTCAGTTTCTGAAAGATGAGGGACCAATGTTGTAAATTTCTTCAAACTTTCACCAAGGACTATTCTTGAAACTTTATGAAACTCCAAGGTTGATTTTGTCTTTTTGAGCTTTGACTTTGACCATTTGACTTCCCCGGCTTCGGCTTTTGACACTTTCCATTCTCGTGCTCGTTTTTGTCGGTTTTGGCATCGTTTTTGTTCATTTTTCTCATATCCGTACCTGCACATACACAAATACAAAAACACGCATTCTCTTGGCATATTTGGTTAGTATTTGGTATTTTTGGTCTGAATTAAGGCCTAAAAAGGATGTGTGATTAATCACTCATCAAAATCCCCCAGACTAAGGTATTGCCGTGCCCTCACGCAATGTCATCACCTCACGCTTAAGAGATAAATAATTTCAAAACCTCTCTTTACTGACGTTGTAAAGTAGCAATGATGTTCAAAAGAGATAGTAAAATTATTTATTCTCAAAAACGCTCCGTTTTCCGATTTTCATTAATAACAACTACAACTACTATTTTTGTACTTTTTCATTTATATATGTGACGGTTTGCTTTAACTTTCATTATCAATTCTTGTCTGTTGATAACTTTCAGGGTCAACGAGTAGAAACACTTCTCACAGAGAAGAGACCATACGGATAAACATCGTCATCCTTGATTTTTCACAAGCTCCCAAACTAAGCATAAAATCGAGATCATTGTTTATCCACAAGTTAGATGCTAACACTACCCACAAAAGTTACTTGTGTATTACCTCTTGTTCCCAAGTCCTAAGTTTTGTATCTCAAGATTTTAATTTGTGAGAAATGAATTGCTTCGTATTTTTTCGTTTTGATAGTTTTTAGTCCGATAAGAGCACAAAATTTGAACGCTAAGTAGTTTCCAAACTTTCCCTCGAAAATCCCTGCATACAGAAATCGGGTCCACATGAAGGTCTCTGATTTAACACGATTTGTAGGGGCTCCCTTTTTATTTACGACTGAGACATACCATGTTTGATACCCGAAATAGAAGCTTTTTATTAGGGAAACCCCCGTAGTCGAAGCTTGGCATTTTTGCATAATCATAAGCACTTTAATAATACTTTGGTCCTTAGTCCTTTATTTCTTTTACAATCAACGGTTTATGAGCCGCCAAGATGTAAGAGCTCTATTATGACTTTGGATTTCTATCCGCTGCTTTTTTATAGCTTTGGATTCCTCTGCCTTTTTATTTGGCTTTGGACTATTATTATTGATATTCATAATCATATGCCAAACCCCGAGTCCTACGGCCTTTACTAAGATCACAACATCGGCTGCGAACCGGCAAGATGCAATAGTCTATTTTACCGTAACACTGGCAGCACCCCTATGTGTACCAAACCCCCATATGCAGAGATTTTGTTGGGAACGAGAAAAAACTAAGTATTGCCCAAACCGTATACCCTTAATTAATCCTAGAGATCTATTATTATTGGTGTGCAAGCTTGTGGGAGCAAGGAGGCCACAAGTACCTCTCGTGGGCTTTTTAAATCCCAAGTAATGAGATCCGTGTATAGCACGAAACTTCTAAATAAACTCTATCATTCCTCGATCTCCGCAAATTTAAAATCCCAAGTAATGAGATCCGCGGATGCTTAGCCATAATCTTTTGATTATTTTGGTTAAGGGAGACGAGCTAGGGCTCAACACGCCCGGTCAAGTCGAAACATTTATTTCTACTCTCGCCGGTAGGAAAGTCAAAACAAGGTGTCAAATCTTATTATTCATATCATATATTTTTTCATTTTTTTCACTTTTCACTTATATATATATATATATATATATATATATATATATATATATATATATATATAAAGAGGTGACAAAAATTTAAAATTTTTGGTGAAAAACGGAGTTGCGTAAATTAACAGCTCAGACGATGGTACAGGTCAAATAGAATCGAAGATTCACCCCCCCAAGACTAAAGTGAAACATTGTCCTCAATGTTTTTAAGGGTAAAGGTAGTCCTACGTAATATCTAAGGCCGTTTATTAAGTATGCCAAGAGATAAACGTTAGTCGATAAGATTTTGGATATGGTGAATTTCTGAAAAACAAGCGAAGGATGAGACTCGAGTGGAAAGAACGACAAACCACGAGCACCAGAGTCCTCAAACTTCGGGGAAATTCCTAAACATAAACAACAACCACGAAAACACGAGATTGGAAAGGGTCGCCCCCTCACGTCACGGTATTAAAGAAAATAGAAAATATAGAAAATGAAAATGGATAAGCATGGGGTGCCTCCCACGTAGCGCTTGTTTTTGTTCACCAAGTCACATGAGCTTGACTCGATCCCCGAATTTAGTTATCCTTATGGAAAGTTTGGAGATCCGGGACAACCATGGGTGGTATGTCCCCTCCGAAATAATGTTTGAGACGATGACCATTCACCTTAAAATTGGGACCATTAGGTTGAGCAAGCTCAACGGTTCCATAAGGAAATACTTGGGTAATGGTGAAAGGTCCAGACCAACGGGTTTTTAACTTGCCCGAGAAAATCTTTAATTGAGAATTGAAAAGAAGGACTCGGTCACCAATATTGAAGACGCGGTCTTTAATTTTAGCATCATGAATCCTCTTTGTCTTCTCTTTGTAGATCAAAGAATTCTCATAGGCTTGATCACGAAGCTCGACTAATTCATTCAATTGAACTTTACGATGATCACCCGCGGTTTGAAGGTCAAAATTAGCATGTTTCAAGGCCTAGTAGGCCTTGTGCTCAAGTTCAAAGGGAAATGGCAGGCCTTCCCATAAACCAGCTTGTATGGAGTGCACCCAATGGGTGTTTTGTAAGTTGTACGGAAGGCCCAAAGTGCATCATCTAACTTATCGGCCCATGAAGCACGATGTTCACCTACGGTTCTTTCTAAAATTCGTTTCTAGCCACGATTGGAAACCTCAACTTGACCACTAGTCTGTGGATGATATCCCGTAGAAAGACGATGTGTGACACCATATTTGAGCATAACTTTAGCGAATTGGTCGTTACAGAAATGGGTCCCACGATCACTTTTAATAGCAAGAGGTGCACCAAATCGGGCGAAGAGACTTTTAAGAAATTTCACTACAACTCGGGCGTCATTGGTGGGTAGCGCCTTCGCTTCAACCCATTTAGACAAGTAATCGACAGCCACGAGTATATATTTGTTACCACGAGAAGACGGGAATGGACCCATGAAATCGATACCCCAGACGTCAAAAATTTCACAGACTTGGATGGAATTTTGAGGCATCTCGTCTTTCTGAGAAATTTTTCCTTGACGCTGGCAAGAATCACATGATTTAACCAACTCATGAGCATTCCGGTAAATCGTCGGCCAATAGAATCCAGACTTAAATACTTTCTTAGCGGTGAAGTTGGCACCATGATGTCCCCCCGTGGGTCCATTGTGGCATGCCATAAGAATGTCAGCGGCTTCTTTACCGTGAACGCACCGCCGGATCACTTGATCTGCACAAATCTTAAACAAATAGGGGTCGTCCCAGAAATAATGCTTAACACCTTTGAAGAATTTCTTCTTTTGCTGGAACGACATCCCTTTACGGATAAAATTCCCCGCATGGTAATTCGCAAAGTCGGCGAACCATGGGGTACTAGAATCACAATGTGATAAACTCCCCAGTGTCTCGAGAGGAAATGCTTCATTAATTTCCTTTTTCTCGAAAACACTTTGATGGGGATTCTCTAAATGTGATAGGTGATCAGCAGCAAGGTTCTCAGATCCCTTTTTGTCTCGAATTTCAACTTTGAATTCTTGAAGGAGGAGAACCCACCGCATCAAGCGTGGCTTAGCATCTTGCTTTGCCAAAAGGTATTTAAGAGCCGAATGATCCGTATACACTATGCATTTCTTCAAAAACAAATAAGATCGAAATTTTTCAAAGGCATAAATGACGGCTAACATCTCTTTCTCAGTAGTCGTATAATGGTATTGAGCGTCGGTCATTGTTTTACTAGCATAGTGCATCGGCTGAAAATGTTTTGACTTGCGTTGCCCCAGGACTGCACCAATGGCATAATCGCTAGCATCGCACATTAGCTCGAAGGGCAAGTCCCAATCGGGGGCAATTAAGATGGGAGCCTCCGTTAACTTCTTTTTAAGAATATTAAATGCTTCGATGCATTCATTTGAGAAGATAAACGGAGCATCTTTTTCAAGCAAGTGGGTAAGGGGCCGGGCTATCTTAGAAAAGTCTTGAATGAAACGTCGGTAAAAGCCAGCATGACCGAGAAAACTTCTAATTCCTTTAACGGTGGTGGGATGAGGTAATTTTGCAATCACGTCGACTTTAGCTCTATCGACCTCAATCCCGGATTTCGATATCTTATGGCCGAGGACAATGCCCTCTTTGACCATGAAATGGCACTTCTCCCAATTTAGAACCAAGTTGGTGTCTTCACACCGTTTTAGCATGCTTTCTAAATGGGAAAGGCACGAAGTGAAAGAATCTCCATAAACCGAGAAATCATCCATGAAAACTTCCATGGTTTTCTCGATCATGTCCGAGAATATAGACATCATACACCTTTGGAACGTGCCTGGAGCATTGCATAAGCCAAAAGGCATACGACGATAGGCAAACGTTCCATAAGGGCAAGTAAAGGTAGTCTTTTCCTGGTCCAGAGGGTCAATTGATAGCCGGAAAATCCATCAAGAAAACAATAGAACTCATTTCCCACTAGGCGTTCTAGCATTTGATCCATAAATGGAAGTGGGAAATGGTCCTTACGAGTCGCATCATTCAATTTACGATAATCAATACAAACTTTCCATCCGGTAACAAGACGTGTCAGAATTAATTCATTATCTTCACTAGTCACGACGGTCATTCCACCTTTCTTCGGTACGCAGTGAACCGGGCTAACCCAGGAGCTATCCGAGATTGGATAAATCATTCCAGCATCAAGGAGTTTGATAACTTCCTTTTTGATAACCTCATGAATTTTTGGGTTAACCCGTCGTTGTTGCTGAACAGACGGCTTGTAATTGTCTTCAAGTAAGATCTTATGCGTGCAAAAACGAGGGTTGATACCCTTAATATCAGAAATTTGCCAAGCTATGGCACGTTTATGCTTCTTGAGCACATCTAAGAGACGGTTCTTCTCCTCATCTTTAAGTTCTTTCGAAATAATGACGGGAAGTTTGTCGGTTCCTTCCAAAAATGCGTATTCGAGATGAGGAGGTAAATCCTTGAGCTCGGGCTCCGGAGGATGCTCAGTAGACGGCTTAACTTCTTTAACGTCGGCCATTTTAAGGTCCATCGGAGGGAGGGACGGGTTGGGATCTTCACTTAATAATTTCTCAATTAAAAGAACATCTCCCTCCGGGTCAATATCGAAATGATCAATTTCCGGTGAAATCGAATCATTAGCAAGAAAGGCCTCGATCACTTCCAAAATGAAATCACTTCCATCAAACGGAGTAAGGGAAGGGGAAGGATCGGAAATTATCGGTTCAGAAGAATGAGTGGGATTGCCACTTGAAGCATGTTCGGTAAAACCAAGTAACTCTTGAGCGTACTCCTCCGTAACTTCGTCGATAACGTCGATTCGGTTAACGGAATATTTGTCATACTCGGAGGAGTACCTCGCGGTTTGATCCAAATTAAAAGTTACGGCTTCGGTACCAACGCGTAGGGTAATTTCTTCATCGAAAACATCAATTAGAGCACGGCCGGTCCTTAGGAAACCTCTCCCGAGAATGAGAGGTACCCGTGGGTCTGCATCGAAATCAACAATGACAAAATCGGCAGGGAAGTGGAATTTTCCCACATTAACGAAAACATCCTCGGCTATACCAATTGGTCGAGACGTAGATCGGTCGGCAAGCTCGAGGGTCATACAAGTCGGAGTCAAATTGGGTAAAGACAACTTCTTCCAAATGGATAACGGCATTAGGTTAATGCTAGCACCGAGATCGGCCAAGGCGAAGCATTGAACCATCCCAGGAAAATTACACAGAATGAGAAATCGACCGGGGTCTTCAAGCTTTTTGGGAAGCTTTTTGAGGATAACCGCCGAGCAATTCTCATTCATCTGGGTTCATGATTTTTCAAACAATTTTTCTTTGTTATTCAAAAGACCTTTTAGCATAGAAGCAAATTTAGGCATCAAAAGTATAGCATCCGCGAGGGTTATGTCAAAATGTAGTTCTTGAAAAACTTGGTAAAACGTTTCCATCTGAATTTTATCTTTCTCACGGTGCTTTTGTTCATTTCAGCGTGACGGATAAGGCAAATTTGTTTTGACGAGAATTTCAGTTTCGTTAACTAATGCGTGGGGATCGCACCAGGCTTTACCTCTCAAGCGATCTTGATAAGCTTACAACCCCCACCAGGCAGTGTACCTGATCGTTGTAGTATAGTATAGTGACAAGTACCGGGGGATTGATCGTTCAGCTAGGATTAGTGTCGCTAGGATTAGAAAACCTAAATACTAGTTCTAGAGATGAGGGATGATTATTTTTGTATTTTTATATTTTTTTAGAAAGCAAGTAAATATCTCGAGTTTGAAGGATTTGGGCGGAATTAGTTGCTAGTCAACTAACCCAATACTAAGATGCAATCAAAATAAAATACTAGAAATGAAAATAAAACTAAATTAACTAAGGTTGTGAGTAATAAGTGGAGAAATGTGTTTACTTAGATTTCACTACTCCCTAGATATCTTTTACACGTTAATTACTTGTTATAGTTGCATGGATGACGGATTGTATTCCTTAATACCATTCATTGGGTGGCGCACTTAACTCCCCAATCCTATGAGTGCCTACTTCACTCCTATGTCGAGCCGGCTAAGAAGCTCCTAACATGGGATCATTAGAATTTACTCATGCATTAAATAAAACCAATAAAACCTAGTGCACATCGGTTCATGTTTCCTAAGACGTTCAAGCATGTTTCCATTTGGAGATCTGCCAGTTTTCTTAAGCCTAACATCGAAATCATTCATCCAATACAACCATAAACAAGTAATCAACACATAATCAACATCTAGGTTTCATTAGATCTAAGCAAACACAAGATAAATCTAGCCTAGCATGGTGGAATTAAGACAAGCACAAGATATAGACAACCAACACATAGACATATTGATTGAATTAGAAGAACACTTATCTGAATTACACATGTAAGGGTTCAAGGGCTGAAAACCCTTGAAAAACCTGTAAAAATCGTATATGGTTCGGCCTTAGTGTTTCTCCAAACTTGTTCCTATCAATGAATGAAAATTAGAAAACTATATATAGAAAACTGAGGCTGACGGCGTCAAGACTAAATGGGTGACGCCGTCATCTCGCCGCCAAAAGAATTCTCGGACTGCCTTGATCTACATCTGACGCCGTCATGTATTAGGTTTTTCTAGGCCGTCACGTATTTAACTCTTGACGCTCTTCCTTGTGACGCCTTCATTTCTGTACTGGGTCGTCATGAAATTTACTCTTGACGCCGTCACCTACTGTTCCCAGCTTGGAAAATTAAGTCTTTGGCGTTTTAATCACTTTTATGCTCCAAAAACGTCCGAATTGCTTCCTTTTCTAGATTTCACTCCCAAAGTACCTAAAATCACAAAAGGAATGATTTAGGTCAATATTTGATCAAATAAATTCAATTCCGGGCTTAAATGACCCCCTAAAAGTGGTTCATTTTTCACCTCATCATATACCATTACAATTGAGATTTGCTTGTCCTCAAGCAAATGCGTTTTTATTCTAGTCAAAATACAAGTTAGGGGTCATTTAACACTAATATAAAAGTAATTACAACAAATAATCGTTCCACTAAAGACCAATAGACAAGCACGGAGGTCATACACTAGCACCTCACAAATAGTGTTTAGATACTCACATCTCTTGGGTGTAATAAAGTATAAATTACAATATGGAAACGGAAGATATCTGTCACTACCTGTCATAGCAAAATAGATTACCATAGGCTTGGGAAAGGATCAAACCTCCACCACATGGCGTAAGCACCTAGGATAAACTATCAAAGAGGTCTTTTAAAGGGTTGTAACGTTAGGTGTAGGGATATGAAATACACGGTTTTGTAGGATAAAGGCAGTCTTTACTGGTGGCGAGTTAACAATCTTGGTTAATTACATGTACAATATGGCGTTGCTAAGCCAAGACTAGACTCGACTTAAGCTAATAAATGGAAAACAACAAAAACATAAAAAAAACATAGAATGAAACGGGATGGTAGTTCGTATGTCTTTTCTCTTTTTCTTTTTCTATTTTTTTTTTCTTTTTCCTGATTTTTTTTTTTTTTTTTTTTTTTTTTTTTTTTTTTTGCATACACTCTTACCCTACCATCCAAAATAATACATCATAGGAATGAAGATTCCCCTTACACTTGAATTTTTACATACTTTACAATAAATTTATCTAGTGACTCAAATTAAGAAAATCAAAACACTTGGAGTACTTTTAAGATTAACGTACGTATGGGGGTAATAAATGATGTTCTTCCCCATTACTCCATCAATAAGTACTTTACCCATGAGTCCCAATCGTCCCAAAACAATATGTACAAGGATATGACTCGACTTAGCAACCATGTAATCAATTAGATAGTTAACTTAGGGTTTAACAAATAACAATAATGCACTAAAAATGAGCGCATACACGGAAGGCTAAGGCTATTTGGGTGTACATTTAAGTGGGGTGCAACAAATTCTTCCTTTAAGTAAAATGCTTAAAGTTAGAAACGAAAAGATAGGCTCGGAGGGTTGTACTAGGGGTTTCGTGTACTAAAAATGAGTACAACGCTAAGCTGTGGGAAAAATTAGTTGACTTAACTAGCCAAGTAATATTGCTTAAATGGTCAAGTAATTATGATACGGGTTTAACACAAGGGTGATCCTAATGCCTCTTATCATGTAGTAAATCCTACTACACGAATGTAGTCTCACTAGCGGTCTCGGGATGCATCACTAACGCAAGTTCTAGAATCTAAATGCTACCGGTACACTCATAAGCACTAATAGTAAATGCTTTTCCTATCAAATCTAAAGGCGAACCTCACATATTTGGGTGGAAATTTTTTATGAATATACGGTTTTGTGCTAGTCATATAATCTCCTATCTATGAGACGCTTGCTATGGCTAAAGTTTCACTCCTAAATGTTGTAAAAAATTTTAAATTTGGCGCTAAAATTGCACTAACAAGTATTTCTCATAGTTTTATTACACATCTACCATTAAACAAACAAACTCAAGCGAAAGTGTATCTGTAAGGTATCATCATTTTACCCTCCCCTTACACTTAAGATGAACATTATCCCCAATGTTCAAGTAAAGAATGTAAAAGTTAAATAAGTAAAACAAATGAAATCAAATACTCCCCTGATTCGCTCGGTATGATAATATGGTGGCCAGGTTAAATCTTCCTCCAAGAAAATGAACAATCAAAGCTTCCCTTCCAGAATATAAATCATCTTCTTGTCATACATAACCTGTAAATCCTGAGAAAATAAACAAAGCAACCTCGCATAAAATCGGCGGCAATCTATATAAGTTACTAAATCCTAGAAAACAAGATAAGATATAATGCTTGTGGAATGAAGTTTGCAGATTTCCTGGAGATTATAAAACTTAATAATTCAAAAAAACTTTAAAACTCCGTTAGAAAAACAAAACTAGTAAAATTTCCAGATTTTTACACGTGACGCCGTCAAGAGTAAACTCGTGACGCCGTCAGAAGTGACCTGCAGAAATTCTTGTGTTAAGTTTCCGGAAAATTTCTGGAAAAACTTGGTCCTACTTCCTGGAAAATCCTGCAAAACTTCATTATGACTCAATACAAGCATTTGACTCTAACAAATACAAATATATATGTCCATTTAATATTGTGGAGAATCATGATCGGTTTGTTTCTTAAAAACATATTTGGGGTTTCCCCTTACACTTATCTTTTGCAAAAATACTTTTAGGTGGAGTTAAGACTAGGCCAAAACAACAAAGTAAAGTATTTCCACTATTTAGTTTAGAAACATGATCTACCAACAATAAAAATAAAATATGCATACGGAAACAAATAACAAATAAACAAAATAAAATCACACAAAGCATGGGTTGCCTCCCAAGAAGCGCTTTTCTTTATTTACGAGTCTTGTAGCTAGACTCAAGGTCATAGGTTACTACGTGACCTCATCATTGGTTTCACTCTCTAGGTCGTCTTCTAAACTAGTATCGCTTTCATAGTGTAAGTACTTCTGGTCTTCGAACCCGAAGACATATTCTCGATACTTAGAATCAAGCTTACAAACATCCTTAAAGAATCCACATGATAAATCAGAAATGTTCTTACACCCTCTCCGAACATCTTCATCACACAAAATAAGTTGGGAACTTATCCTATCAAGCCCGTCACAATCGATTTCCTTAAGGTCTTTTCTCTTGTATGGCGTTTGGTATGAAACCCTCCTAATTCCATCAGCGAAAGTCATGATCCCGTTCCGGTCATCAACTATCAAATTAGTGATTTCACAAAAGGGTGCTCCAAAAATGACTTGTGATAACCTAGGGTCGACATAGTCTTCGATGTTGTCCACAATCGTGAATTCCATAGTGAATGCCATATTTCCTACGAATACCTGGATTTCATGATCTTTACCAACCACTTTCTCTCCCTTGTAAATCATTCCCCACCTGCAGATATTGTTATAATGGAATAGGGACATAAAATTCTTCGGCAGGAATACGTTAATGTAGACGTTATTGAAGTACTTATGACCGATCATGCAGGGAATTTTGAGATTATTTGGATCACGCCGTCTTATCTTCCCCGATTCTCCATCCCTTGATCCATATAGATTCCCCTCAAGGGAAGGACGATACTCGTATACCTCCTCATTACCCCTACGAAAAATTACCTTCTTAACACCATTGGCGAACAATGCACTTCCACCCTTCTCATCAAGGATTACTCCCGATTCATTGATAAATGGTTTCCCAAGAATAAGGTTGGTTAATGTTCGATTGGTGAGAGGGTCCACATCATCGACCACGGTGAGGGCAATATTGTAAACAAGTTCTCCAATCATGATTGATAGATTTCTTATTACCCTTGCATCATCGATTCTCTCGCACACTATGCGTTTTGGAAAGGCTTCTTGGTATAGGGAAAGGGGTATTATGTTGTCTGGGAAACTAGGATCTATATGACTATCAGTTAAGAGCTTTCCCTTAATGGCGCAGGAAATCTTAAAAACTTTAGAGTTGCTTTCGTTAGTCCTATCGCTACTCCCATTGGTAACATCCTCCATTTTTCTCTCGGGCTCCTCTAGAATAGATTTACCCAAAATGGCTGGATTTCTCGTATGCACTTCCGATCTCTCTTTCCCTTCATCCGATTTACTAGATTCTTGCGTGGCGCACTGCTCGGACGAGCTGGTAGTGCTTCTGGCCAAATCGTGGTTCACCCTTGAGGTCTCATCTTTAGTTGTATGACCAATTTTTTCAGTTTGTTGTTGGTTTAGGTTGAGTGTAGAAGCATATATCGTGGTGATGGTGTTTACGAAATGGATTGGTCCTAGGGAGTTGACAGGTTCTTTTTCTTTTGGTGATAGATGTTTGAATAGCTTACTAGGACTTTTTATTTTCACAGGGGAGGTTGATGGACTCATGATGGTAACAGACTTGACCTCCTCAACGTGAATAGGTTTATAAACAACATGCTCTTTGATAGCAGTTAACAGATTACAAATCTTGTTATTCATATCGGCCTGTTGTTGTCTAAATTTATCCTCGAGCGTAGAGAGCTGTAATTCTTGAGATAGAATGAACTTTCGCAAAGCATCTTCACAGCTTTGCCTAGGAATGCTTTGTGATGGAAAATGCTCGGACCAAGTGAGTGGTGAGGAGTTATTGAAGGATACGCTCCGCGTTTGGTACCCTCTAAAATTAGGTTTATCCTTCCATGCCTCATAGGCCTCGTCAGAAGTTCGAGGGCCTCAACCCACGTGTGACGATGTGAATTCGTTATAAGCACGTTTTGGAAGCTCCATGCAGTTATGAGTCTCGTGAGGGCCATTACATAATTTACATGTAGAAGCGATTCTGCTTACTTGGCTTAAAGGCTTTTGAGCTTCATAAGATTTCATGAGAGACTTGACTCGACCTTCAAGTTCCATGATCCTACGGTCGAGAGTGCTAGAATTGTTCGAAGGCAAAGATATTGCCTTGACCGTTTTGTTCAAATCACGGGGATCATTCCAACTTTCGTTGTCATAGAGAGCAAGATCTTCTATGAGTTCCCATGATTGTTCCGCACTTAGATCACGTAGCTTACCACCAGCCGATTGGTCAATGGCTCGCCTCGTGGAGAGATCGATATGGTCATAAAATATTTGGACTTGGAGCCAAAGATCTATGCCATGATGAGGGACTTTTTGGAGTAAGTCCTTGAAACGAGTCCATGCTTCATAAAGAGATTCATTTTGACGTTGTTGGAACATCAAGATGTCATTTCTAAGCTTAGTAGTTCTCCCCGGTGGGAAAAATTGAGCAAGGAAACGAGTGGTGAGATCATCCCATGTGGTGATGGATCCCGCGGGTAAATGCTCAAGCCATTGACTAGCTTGATCCCGTAGAGAGAATTGGAATAGGCGTAATCGGGTTGTCTCTCTAGTTTCAATATCTAGGTCTATGGAATCTACGATTTTAAGGAAGTCCTTAAGATGTTGATTTGGATCTTCGGAACGAAGTCAATGGAATGCACATCCGCTTTGCACCAACCGGATGGTGTCGGATCGTAAGGGGGTCACATTGGCTCCGGTGAGCTCAATGGTGTTTCGGTAGCCTTGGTGGCTAGGTCGGGAATACTCTCCTAAGGTTCGGGGCCTAAGAGGTTCTAGTGGTGGGTTTTGTTGTGGTGGGATGACGGGTTCAAAGATGTTCCCATCGTCCATGATGTCGGGTGGTGAAAAGTTACGAACAAAAACACAAAGAAATAAGATAGACTAAAGAAACCTAAAAATAAAAATAAAATCTTACTAGAAAGGAATCTAGCAAGTAGACCTAATAAAAAGAAATTCTAACCTAGACGATAACTATTCCCCGGGCTGCGGCGCCAAAAACTTGATGCGTGGGGATCGCACCAGGCTTTACCTCTTAAGGGATCTTGAGAAGCTTACAACCTCCACCAGGCAGTGTACCTGATCGTTGTAGTATAGTATAGTGACAAGTACCGGGGGATTGATCGTTCAGCTAGGAATAGTGTCGCTAGGATTAGAAAACCTAAATACTAGTTCTAGAGATGAGGGATGATGATTTTTGTATTTTTATATTTTTTTTAGAAAGCAAGTAAATATCTCGGGTTTGAAGGATTTGGGCGGAATTAGTTGCTAGTCAACTAACCCAATACTAAGATGCAATCCAAATAAAATAATAGAAATGAAAATAAAACTAAATTAACTAAGGTTGCGAGCAATAAGTGGAGAAATGTGTTTACTTAGATTTCACTACTCCCTAGATATCTTTTACACGTTAATTACTTGTTATAGTTGCGTGGATGACGGATTGTATTCCTTAATACCATTCATGGGGTGGCGCACTTAACTCCCCAATCCTATGAGTGCCTACTTCACTCCTATGTCGAGCCGGCTAAGTAGCTCCTAACATGGGATCATTAGAATTTACTCATGCATTAAATAAAACCAATAAAACCTAGTGCACATCGGTTCATGTTTCCTAAGACGTTCAAGCATGTTACCATTTGGAGATCTGCCAGTTTTCTTAAGCCTAACATCGAAATCATTCATCCAATACAACCATAAACAAGTAATCAACACATAATCAACATCTAGGTTTCATTAGATCTAAGCAAACACAAGATAAATCTAGCCTAGCATGGTGGAATTAAGACAAGCACAAGATATAGACAACCAACACATAGACATATTGATTGAATTAGAAGAACACTTATCTCAATTACACATGTAAGGGTTCAAGGGCTGAAAACCCTTGAAAAACCTGTAAAAATCGTCTATGGTTCGGCCTTAGGGTTTCTCCAAACTTGTTCCTCTCAATGAATGAAAATTAGAAAACTATATATAGAAAACTGAGGCTGACGGCGTCAAGACCAAATGGGTGACGCCGTCATCTCGCCGCCAAAAGAATTCTCGGACTGCCTTGATCTACATCTGACGCCGTCATGTATTAGGTTTTTCCAGGCCGTCACGTATTTAACTCTTGACGCTCTTCCTTGTGACGCCTTCATTTCTGTACTGGGTCGTCATGAAATTTACTCTTGACGCCGTCAGGATGGTACTCTTGACGCCGTCACCTACTGTTCCCAGCTTGGAAAATTAAGTCTTTGGCGTTTTCTTCACTTTTATGCTCCAAAAACGTCCGAATTGCTTCCTTTTCCAGACTTCACTCCCAAAGTACCTAAAATCACAAAAGGAACGATTTAGGGCAATATTTGATCAAATAAATTCAATTCCGGGCTTAAATGACCCCCTAAAAGTGGTTCATTTTTCGCCTCATCATTAACAACTTTATCTTTTCCTTTCGACGTCGGGACCACCTGAGGTTGGATGTTCTCAGTCCTTCCATTATTACTAGGAATTTCCGTATCCGTTGTCGCCTCGGTTTCACGGACGACTACCTTGGGAGACGAAGAAGAAGAAGGGGTAGTCAGAGCCGTTGGTCCATCGATTATAACACCACTCCTAGTCGTGATCGCCTTAGCATCGCCCCTCGGGTTAGCGATCGTATTGCTTGGAAGAGTACCCGAGCCCGAGGGTCGATCATTTAAAGACTTCTTCAATTCGGACATTTGATTAATTAACATTTTATTCATTTCCTCGTGACTTTTCATAAACTGCTTAAGTAATTCATCCGAAGACGACTGATTCACAACTGGATTTTGAAAATTTTGACCATGATTGTTGTTATTGAAACCTTGATTCTGAAAATTTTGATTTTCATGATTATAATTCCCATGATTAGCATTATAATTTCCTTGAAAATTCCCTGGATTTGGGCCTTGATTATAATTTCCCCGATTTTGATTTTGAAAACCATGATTTTGATTCTGAAAACCATTGTTCATCCGATTTTGATTAGCATTGTGATTAAATTGATGATTTCGGTTTTGCAGATTTTGATTAACTTGATTGACTTGATTAACCGGATTGACTTGATTTGGTTGAGTGAAACCGGGTGGTCCAACAAAATGGTTTGAACTGTAGCTGAGAAGACTTCGATCTCCTTGAAGAGGTGGGTAACCGTTGCCACCCATATTTGCAGCATGAGCATAAGAACCGGTTAATGGACATTCGTTATACGGATGTGGACCACCACAAGTTACCCAACCCTGATTAACGACATTCACTTGATGATTTGGTTTTTCAAAAGACATAGCATCGAACTTTTTATTAAGAGCCACTAACATATTCATCACTTCATCATTCGTTTTATTATTAGTGTTAGAAACTTGGGGCTTATTTCTCGACATTCTCACACGAGCCTTATTCTCGATTATCATGAAAGCATCGTTCGTGTTTCGAGCCAATAAGTTCCCACCCGCAGCAGAGTTGAGTGAGTCTTGGTCAACATGACATAACCCATTGTAGAAAGTATCAATCTGCTGAAGGGATGTGAACCCATCGTTCGGACATTTTTCCATCAAATCTTTGAATCGATCCCAAGATTCGCTGAACGACTCATCAAAAGCTTGTTGGAATCGAAAGATTTGGGAACGAAGGTTAGACATTTTAGAAGGAGGATAGAAGTAATTCACAAACTTGGACGCAAGATCGTTCCAAGTGTGAATCGAATTCGGCGGTTCCTTTTCCAGCCAAGTCCGGGCTGCCCCTTTAAGGGAGAAAGGAAATAACTTCAATTTCACCACATCGTGAGGAACTTGATTCATGCGAATGGTCTCAGCGATGTCGGCGAAATTTCTTATGTGAGCATATGGGTCTTCGTGTTCGAACCCGTGAAAAGATATACTCGTGATAAGATTCAGCAATCCGTGATTAATTTCAAAATTAGCATTGATTACGGGTATCACGATGGCTCTCCTCACACCATTGAATGGTGATTGGAGTTGTTCCTCCATCGATCGTGGATCAAAAGCCGGTTGTGGTCCCATCGGAGGAATCACATTGTTTTGAGCACCACCCATCGGCGGGGGTCCCAAGTGTTGTTCGTTCGGGTTCATTTCCTCCGTATTAGGAAAAAGAACTCGGTATGTGTGGCGAAACAAACTTTCTGGATTTGAAAGCGGTGAAACAAGTCGTTTAGAAATGGAACGTGTGTTCATACACCACAAAAATCAAATTTTGAAAAATAAAAGGAAAATCAAATTTGAAAAGGAAAATCTTTTTGTATTTTTGTTTTTATAAAGCAAAATTTAAAAACTTATACTTTTGTCTTTTCTCTTTTTCTAACGTTACGTTAATTGTAAACCGTTTCCTATAAATCTACTCGCGACGGAACGAGAGAGAAGAATGGATCTCTCTTCAGCTTGCAATTTAATGTCAAAGCTTCCGTATTTTCCGCTTATTCGGTCGTAGAATTAAAGTAATCCGTCTAGCAACTAATTTCACGCGTAGTTATATTGGGAAGCTTATTTGGTTACAACGCCCTTCCTTTCGGTCGAGTCGAGGCTGTAACTTTATTATTTTTTTGGTATTTTTGAAAACACTTTAGGAAAAGTGTTTTTGATTTTTCAATTTTTATAGTTTTTATAGAAAATATATACAAGGAAGGTTTTCAAAACACAATTTCGAAAAACGAAAACGAAAAATTCACTTCAACCTTTCCCGGCAGCGGTGCCAAAATTGATTCGTTGAAAATCAAGTTATATATAGTATAGTATTACTTAAGAGACCGCAAATAAATACGGATAACCCGAGGTCGTAGTCCGTGTGAAGGATGAATAGAATTTCGAATTCCCGATTCGTGAAACGTGTCGTGAAAGTGATAAAAAGTGATTTGAATGAGATTATACTAATGAATTCACAAATGAAGCACAAATAATCACTTAAACACGTAATTCAAGTAAGGCAACTAGAAACGTAACGTAAAATCGACACCGTACACTAAAACGTTAAATAAACGTTAACGTACGAAATAAAACGCGACTTTTAAACTACACTAATCCTACGGATTTGAAAATAATTTTAAAAAGTTAAAAATGATAAAAGAAAATTTTGAGAAAAAGAAATATATTTTTTTTGACTTTTTATTTATTTTTTATGAATTAAAAACTATTTAACTAATTAAAAATTAAAATAAAATGTAAATAAAATGAGAAAAATAAAAAATAAATTTTGAAAATTATAAAATAACTAAAAAGTAATTTTAAAACTAAAAAACTAATTTTTTTTGGCTTTTTATGTAATTTTTGGGAATATAAAAACTATTAAATCTAATTAAAAATTCAAATTAAATTCAAAATAAATGGGAAAAATGCAAAATAAATTTCTAAAATTCTAAAATAAATGAAAATAAATTTCTAAAATATTTTTGGATTTTTCTAGGCTTTTTTTTTTTTTTTTTTTTTTTTTTTTTTGGATTTTTTAGTAATAAAAAGTGATTAAAAAATGAAAATTAAATAAGAAAAATAGCAAATCAACTCAGAAAATTATGAAAATTTCAGGGAAATTCTAAAATATTATTCTAGAACTAGGAAAAATTTGAAAGTTTAAAAATAAGCACTGGAAGTGCTGATTAGCTTAAAACTGCTTATTGGAAAGTGCTTATTGATAAGCACTGCTGACCCAGAGTTGACCAAAGCTTAAACAGATGAATTTTAGACTTATTTAAACTCAATGGAAAAGAACTTAGGCCAAATGACACTCAGCAACACAGATAAGCACCAAAACAGTTATAATAAGCTAGAATGGATAAGCAATGCAGTGAAGCAAGAGGCCAAATATCAACTGAAATAGATACTAGCAGCAAAATGAAACTCAGATGAGCAATCAAACCCAAAGAATGATCAATAATAAGCACTTGCAGCCCTATATTTGAAAACAGAAACTAGGTAGAACCAACCAACTGATAGGCCAAATAAGCTGATCAAATAAGATTAGAAATGCAAGCTTATGGGGGCAAACTACTCCCTTACAATCTGAGAAAACAAAAACACCAATAATTGTGATTCCCAATACACTTCTCACACCTAAGAGCTTGCTAGAAAATCTACCTTTAACTGATGTGCAGGGTACTTATATGCTTAAACAGACAACTTGAGCCACAATTTCTAATAAGCAAAAAGGATCCCAACCAAAATTTTATTCCTAATGTTGATTCACAAGCTGCTAAGCTTACCAAAAAAAAATTCCAAAAGAATTTCCAATAAGTATTGAATCCTAAAACCTCTCTCAAACTTATGACAAAATTATGAGTTGCAAATGACTTTGACTTATTTATTTAATAATACCTATGACTAAATTGGATTTTGAAAGCTAAATTCTTACTGAAAATGTTTTAATAATCCAAAATGTAATTGAAATAAGTTTAAACTATCACTAATCTAACTACTAATATTATGATGCAACCTACAACTCTTAACAGATATGAATATATGAAGTGATAAAAGTGATTTCGACTTTTTATTAATTGACTACTTATTATTATGTTAGACTAAGTTATAATGCAACCTAAGTAACTAGTTTAAACCAAAAACAACCTCTGTAACTACCTAAATGACAGCAAACCTCACTTAGCCAAACACCCTAATAGTAACTGTCTCAACCAAAAGCTACCACAGAACCAATCCAAATGTGATCCAATATCAACTCAGTACCAATACTAGATCCAAATACACTTCAATGAAACTGAAACACAGAACTCAGATGCAATACTACTCAGAAACACAAATCACAGATCCAAAGATGTATGACAGATGATATATAAAACAGATTATACTAGTAGAAATTAAACCAAGACTATCAAAAGTGACTAAACAACAAGTATTAAGCAGATATCAGACAATATAAGCAATAATAAGCTATAAACAAACCACCAAAAACAGATCTAACAACTTATACTAATTAGCAATAGATGAAACAGTAAAATAGATAGAACTTACAAGCTCAAAACCCCCTCAGCTCAAACAGAGGGGAGTCACTAAGCTAGCCTGTCTTTTGACAGGCCAAGGCTCCTCTTGGCTGCCTTTTTTCCTCCAATAAGCTCAGCTTATTTTGAATAAGCTGTTTCAGTTGACCTTGATTGACTTTTTAGATTTTGAGAAAATTTTATCAAATAAGCTCACTACAAGCTATATAAGCTTGAATAAGCTTATACAAACAACTATAAACTAACTAAAAATGAAATTAAGTGACAAATGAAAACATATTTTTTAGTTTTTGTAGGATTTTTTTATTTTTTTTATTTTTTTTGTGATTAATAAACAATAATAAGAAAAGTATCTAAATAAAACTGAAGATTAAAATCTACTATTAAACAACAAAAGTAAAAGAGACTTGATTGAATAATAAGACAGAAACAATAAGCAATAAGCTAAAACAGATTTAGATATAAAATAAAACTAAACTTTCATTAATATAAAAGCTGAGTTACAAACTAGGAAATGAAATTGACAGAGTAACACTATATTAAAACCTACACTACAATCTGTGAATACAAGGGGGTATTTATACACGAATGGGGGAGCCTTTGGTGAAGGTTCTGGTATTCGAGCTCAGCAATCCACACCACTTTTGTGTTTTCTCTGAGTAATCAGGTCCCTTGATCTCAGCTTCATTCCAACACATCATTCTCAGCCCTTGGATCATCAATCACCCAATCATTTGGTACTCATTCTCACACGGATTGCCACTCTGGCATTCCCTGACATGTCAGAGTGTTTCTAGAAGCATGCAATTGGACAAGAGTACCCTTAATTGCTGTCAATTGGTTAAATGGTTTGGGTGAATAGTAACTAGGGTTTATCCTGGGTAATATTTGGGGAAAAAGTGTGGTGGGTAAATGTTTTTGGGATTGGGTGTTTTATTAGAAATGGGTGCTGACCGGGTGAGTATGGTTTGGCATGGGTGAAAAGGGTATTAGATCGGGTAGTAATCTTTAAAGGGTTTGGGCTTGGTTTATTTATTAGGCTTGGTAGATTATGGATTTGGTTTTACTTTGGACTAGTGATAATATTGGATCCTGTTTAAGATTTTTAGTTTAGGAGTAGTAAAATCAAACAAGGACCAATGTTGTAAATTCTGAAATTAAAGGGACCAATTCTGACATTTCCCAAACTTGTGTTCCAAGGGTTATTGTTAACATTCATTGATTCATGAAGGACCATATTTGGCTTTTTCTTCAAATATTACTTTAAGGGACCAATTTTGTCAGTTTCTGAAAGATGAGGGACCAATGTTGTAAATTTCTTAAAACTTTCACCAAGGACTATTCTTGAAACTTTATGAAACTCCAAGGTTGATTTTGTCTTTTTGAGCTTTGACTTTGACCATTTGACTTCCCCGGCTTCGGCTTTTGACACTTTCTATTCTCGTGCTCGTTTTTGTCGGTTTTGGCATCGTTTTTGTTCATTTTTCTCATATCCGTACCTGCACATACACAAATACAAAAACACACATTCTCTTGGCATATTTGGTTAGTATTTGGTATTTTTGGTCTGAATTAAGGCCTAAAAAGGGTGTGTGATTAATCACTCATCAGCGTCACAGGATGCTAGTGACGGCGTCAAGACTTGACAAAGAGGTGGATAAATCAAATACACGTGACGCGCCAAAGAGTTTTCTAAAGAGTTCGTGACGGCGTCACCCTTTAGGGTCGCCAAGGCCGTCACGTATAACATAAAGAGAGACGGCCCAGAGTACACAAAGAGTGACGGCGTCAGAAGTGGATCTAGGCAATACGAGTATTATTTTGGCGGCGATTTGACGGCGTCAGACCTAACTCTTGACGCCGTCAGGATGTAAAATCTATATATAGTTTTCTAGTTTTCATTCATTATGTGCAACTTTGAAGGGAGTAAACCCTAGACGAATTTTATTGATATTTTCAGGGTTTCAAACCCTTGTTTCATCCATGCTTAATTGAAGATAAGTCTTTCATCAAATCATTCAATATGTCTATGTGTTGTTTGATTATATCTTACGCGTGTCTTCTCTTTAACATGCTAGGCTAGGTCTTCTTTGTGTTTGCTTAGATGTAATGAAACTTAGATATTGATTATGGGTTGGTTGTTTGTTTATAATTGTTGTGGATGAATGAATTCCATGTTAGGCTTAAGAAAACTGGCAGACTTCTAATTGGTAACTTGCTTGAACGTCTTAAGAAACATGATCGGAGGTGTACCACGATATATTGGTTGTATTTAATGCGTAGGTAATTACTAATGAGGCCATGTTAGGAGCTAGTAGTCGGCTCGACATAGGAAGAGGTAGAAGCTTATAGAGTTAGGGAAGATCGTACACGGCCCTACGAATGGTATTAAGGAATATAACGCGTCATCCATGCAATTGTAACAAACTAATCAACCTATAAAAGATAGCTAGGGAGTATGAAATAAAGTAAATACATTTTCTCTCATTATTGTTTTCGCCATAATTTAGTTTAAGTTTAGTTTATTTTATTTTGATTGCATCTTTAGTTATTTGGGTTAGTTGATTAGCAACTAATTCCGCCCACTCCTTCCAAAACCGAGATGTTACTTACTTTCATTTAAAATATAAAAATACAAAAAAAAAAAAAAAAAAAAATCATCCCTCATCTCTAGACCTAGTTTTAGTGAGTTTTAACCCTAGCGAACACTATTCTTTGAGTTAAACGATCAATCCCCCAGTACTTGTCACTATACTATACTATACTACAACGGTCAGGTACACTGCCTGGTGGGGATTGCAAGCTTCTCAAGATCCCTTGAGAGGTAAAACCTTTTGCGAGGGTGAAATTCCACGCATCACATACTAATAGCAATAACGTATATTTCAATTTCACATTTATTTTTCAATAAATTATGAATCATGAAATTTGAGACTATTATTTGAGACAACACTTAATTATATTTATTGTTTAGTTTACTGAACGCTATGTAATCGCAGTTCCTCCTATTGTAAATACATATCCAATTTGAGATCGACCATTATGAGGGTCAGACATATATCATGCATCTGCAAAACCAACTAGACTTGTATTTGATGGGTTAGTTAAATATAAACCCATATCCTTTGTACCTTGAAGATACCAAAATATTTGCTTTACTCCATTTGAGGATTATGCCTCGTTAAAACCTTACTAGATAAAACCCAGTGGGACAAAATTCTAGTGAAGGAAAAAGAGTACATAACTCCTTTATAAGTTCGGGGATGTTGCCTCGTTAAAAACCTTGCCGGAAAACCCTATGGGGACAAAACCATGGTCAAGGGAAAAAGAGTGCAACGCGTATCTTCTCTCCCCCTGATGATCACATTACTTAATCTTATTGAGTCACTGAAATGCACATTGAAGTGTCTTGATAGAATCACGTGAATAAATATTCTCTACATGTTATTTTTATATCCATTTTAAGGATTAACGTACGTCATACATCTCATTCAAGTACATCATCATACTTCACAAGTTATTCATTGCAAACACAATTAATTCAAATGATATATTATGTATGACCATTAGCGAGAATCATAAATGTTTCATACATTTTAGTATGACATTTTAAATCGATATTGTGATCATCATCTTTATAAATCAAGGGGGTCTTTAAAAATCATGTGACCTCATAAACATGAGTCTCGTTTATCCATATAAGGATAGTTAGCATCTTTCTTTAGTTTTCATGATGCACAAAGTTTATCCTTAAGATGTACAATTCGTAAATTAAGACAAACTTAGTCTTTTGTTTCAAATTCAATTTATATGCATTCAATCACCTTTACAATCAAAAACATATTCTATGAAACTTAAATCATATCCAAGATCTCTTAATAAAGTTTCATACACAAACATGGCACAAACCTATATGTTAAGGTGATTATTATACATATGCCAGAAAACGTGATTAGTTCGATACAATCAAATACTATTCTTGAGAACTTTTCTTATATGCTTTATCATAAAAAATCACTAGCATGCTCCATGCATTTTATATGCTATAATGAAATCTCAAAATCATATGAGATCTATTCCTTAACTTTTAGACGCATATCAATTACTATTATATTGCCAGACTTAAATACATTATTGGATCCACCACATGAGAACATGTCTCCTTATGATCATTTTCATGTCTCTACAAATATATTGTGTGCCATTAGTCATGCCTTAAATACAAAAGTTTCAATACTTTAATTTCTCTTCCACATAAAGACCAACTCATATCCAATAATTTACACATTCATATGTACGGACTTCAAGTCCCAGTAACCATGTCTCGTCACAAGAGACTTCATTCTTTCATTACTTCTTTGCGTCTTTACATCCTTTGGCCACTTATTTATTCATTTGCACTTCCTGCTGGTATGCTTCCATGATCCTCAGCATGATTATATCGCTATCTTTAATATTTTTCATAATCATTACCATGCCCATTATCATATACAATAGTACTATCGACATCGATTCATTACTTTTCAATTCCACACATTAATAGACATTATATATCGTTTTTTATTGAGATCTCATAGTTTTTCATGTAACCAGGGTTTATCAGTTGCCTTCATGTCTAGTGTCTCTTTAGGAGACTAATATGGGGTCTTTATTACCTCGATTCGACCATCTTAATTTTCATGCTCCATTTTATCACTTCAATCGAGGACTTTTATTTGGAATCGATTAGTCTATCACGTTGCAGACGTGCCATAGACTTACTACCAATCATTGGTTTTACTGGTGGGACATACATTCTAATTGGAGCACTAGCAGCGTATATATGATCTAGTCACTTCTTTAGGTCACTAAACATGTCTGGCATTTACTAGATCAGGAATGTTATTTGTCCCTTGAACTTTGAGTTCATATTCATTAGTGTGAGGATTAACATTTAAATCATAATTCATTCCAAGTTTCTCGCTGCTTATTCTCCCCCTAAATGAATTATCAATTTCAACATCCCAAATTTGTGTGCGTTGTGGTGGATTTACAATAAGAAATGTCGCACAATTACAAAATCTCACATGGGAAATATGATTTGTGACCAAAACCATTCTATCGGGGAGGATTAATTAAAGATTGTTGGCAATATGCGAATTCATATGTCATAACATGCCCCATAAACCAAAAGCTTTGTTCTCACAATATTATTGGCTTTGTAATGAACTGAAGACATTTTATAAATGTTTCAATAAAAGCAATTCACGTATGAACATGAGCTACTTTTATGTTCAACACTTATTCCAATAATCGCCCAATATTTGGAAGTATTTCACCACCATTCTCAATGATTTAATTTGGAAAAACAGTGCTCACATTTTATAAGTAGAGCCACTAGTCACGCTAACTTTAAGTTGCATCTTTGATGATCATTTTGATGATGCATCGATTTTAAAACTCAAAATGATCCATATGGAGGATGTATAGGCCTGAATGCATCCCTTTTATATTCTTTCCAAAACGTTATAGGACAAAATCCTCACTTTAATATGGTGATGATATATGAACAATTAACTTCCTTTTGAAAACAATCAAATATATTATGAAAGAAAATTACTGTTCTTCTATATATTTCGCATCTTCATTGACCCGGGATGGTCCAACCGGTCATGCCACTCAATTAATTAATCTTGGCTCATAAACTATTGGTTTATGACCTCGTGTGCATCGATTGCACTTGACTTTATGCCAAAAGTCAAATAATATGAAGAATGTAATACATCATCACATTTAAACTTATATATCTCCTATCAAACTTATGTGAGCAGATTTATATATTTCAATGATATTATCTCGTTAGCGGTATAGCATTATCAACCAAGAAAATATTTCTATACTCTTTAAAATGTATTATCAGAAGAACATATATATGTAATCAACAAATTAATGTCATAATGAAAATCTAAGTATGCAATCGATATCACAGTACACTAGCTATGTCAAAACCAAAACATAATATACATGCATAAGGGCATAACTATCAGTCTCAAACTCTCAAACATATAAATGAGTGATTATTTGATAAATAAATAAATTATGGGCTACATTATTAGATTGTTGTATTAATTGGCATAACCGGTTAACCATCCTGGGTCAATGTTGATGCGAATGTATAGAAGATTGTTCTATGTGGAAGTTAATTGTTTATCTATCACCACCAGATTAAAGTAAAGACTTTATCCTATAAAATTTTGGGAAAGATAAAAAGGGCATGTATGTAGGCCTATACATGTGCCATGTGGATCATTTTGATTTCTAAAATCGATGCATCGTCAAAATGATCATCAAATACGCAACTTAAAGTTAGCGTGATTAATGGCTCGAGTTATCAAATGCGAGCATGGTTTTCGAAATTATATCTTTGATAATGGTGGTGAGTAGCTCCAAGTATTGGGCGATTATTGGAATAAGTGTTGAACATAATAGTAGCCTATGTTCATACGCGAATTGCTTTTGTTGAAACATTTATAAAACGTCTTCAGTTGATTGCAAAGCCAATAATATTGTGAGAACAAAACTTTTAGATTATGGGGCATGTTATAACATATAAATTCGCATCTTGCCAATAATTTATAATGACTCATCCCCATTAGAATGGTTTTAGTCACGAACCATATGTTTCGCATATAAGAATTTTGTAAATGTGCGGTATATATTTCTTGTAAATCCACCACAACGCACAATGGGATGTTGAAATGGATAATTCATTCAGGGGGAGAGAATGAGCAGCAATGGATATGGAATGAATTATGATATGAATGTTGATCCTCACAGTAATGAATATGAACTTTACATTAAAGGGACAATTTATATTCCAGGTCTAGTAATTGCCAGCATGTTTGTGACCTAAAATAAGTGACTAGATAATATAAATGCTGCTAATGCTCCAATTAAAATGTATGTCCCAAAAGTATAAAAAAATGAATGGTAGTAAGTCTATGGCACGGCTGCAGCGTGATAGACAAATCGATTCCAAATAAAAGTCCTCGAATGATTAGATAAAATGGAGCAAGAAAATGAAGATGGTCAAATCAAGGTAATAAAGACCCCATAATAGTCTCCTAAAGAGACACTAGACATGAAGGTAATTGGAAAAAACCCCGGGTATGTGAAAAACTGTGAGATCTCAATAAATGATATAATGCAATGTCTAGTAAAGTGTGGAATCGAAAAGTAACGAATCGACATCGATATGGTAATGATTATGTAAATAAATAGGACAGCGCTATAATCATGGTGAGGATCATGGAAGCATACCTACAGGAAGTGCAGATGTATAAATGAATGGCCAAAGGAAGTAAAGACGCAAAGAGCTAATGAAAGATTAAAGTCTCTTGTGATGAGACATGGTTACTGGGACTTGAAGTTCGTACATATGAATTATTGGATGCATTGGTCTTTATGAGAAAATAATGAAATTATGCATAAGGTACAAGCAAATATTGAACCATAGTAAAGCAAATATTTCAATATTTTCAAGGTACAGGAAATATGGGTTTATATTTTATTAACCCATCAAAACAATTTAGTTAGCTTTGCAGATGCAGGATATATGTTTAAGTTACTATGATCGGTCTCAAGATGGATATGTTTTGCGGCATTATTTCCTGGCGTTCGATAGAGTCAACAATAGCGTTGACTTCATCAAACCATACATAAATTCTTGAAAGGAGACACAAACTATTGCATGAAGATAATGTTGCATGCCTTGCCATATTCAAGAAATGCTACATCAAAGGCGACAAGACACTTCTCGTTCAATTGATAATTTCGTGGACCTATTTACTAATATATTAAGTGATGCATTCATCAGAGGGAGATATTACGCGCTGCACTCTTATTCCCTTAGTCATGGTTTTGTCCCACTGGGTTTTCCTGACAAGGTTTTTAATGAGGCAACATTTTTTAAGTGTATTAACAATATGGACATCCAAGAGGGAGTGTTATGAATAATTATTAGTGCATGTCCATATAGCCCATAATAGGCCCACGACCCATGTTAGCTATTAAGGTTTTTGCCATAATATTTGTCTATATATACTCTTGTAAATCTCATAGTTAATGATGAATAAGAAGAATATTCATTCCCTCAATTCTTGTTTACAACAATTTGATTCTTTTTAAAAGGAAAAAAAATGAATTGATTTGTACACTATTTTTTTTATAAGCACACCATTTTGTACAATACTGTAAAACACAAAAAGTATACAGTACAACACTGTAATGCATATAATGTGATGCAAGAATAATAAAAAAAGAAAAAAAAAAAAAAAAAAAATTGTTGTGCAAATCAACTCAAAAAAAATGGTGTAAATTGACAATAATAATTAAAAAAAATAGGAGTAATTAATTAACTTAAATAGTTAGATTTAAAATCGTTATATTCAGATCAATTAATAAAATTTATATTTAAGCCTGAAACTTTATAAAATAACTAATCTTAAATTTTATATAACAAATACACGATAAACTTTATACTCCGTATTTGTTTTTAAAAAACAATATTTATTGTTATTATTGTAGTTTATAATGTTTTTTATTTAAAGAACGATCAAGAAAGTAGATCGAACGGTGACAAACTCAATTAATACTACTTGTGTAAAAACTCATTTAGTGTGACTTATGTCAAACCCTTTCGTGTGTAGAGGGATCTAAACGAGTAGTTAAAAATGACAATTTAGAATATTATCAACATGTTTAGAAACATGATCTTAATTGTATTGTTTTGGTCACGATTTTAGCACATTATGGAGCCAATTCATCTTATCTATCTTGTTTTTGAGCAATCTTGAAAAAAAAAAAAAAAAAAGTTACACTGTGTTTTTGATTTTTGTTATTAAAGAGAAGTAAAGAAATGCAAAGTAAACACTTTCCTCTCAAAATTCGGAGGAAACACTTTACTTTAATAATTAACAAAATCACACTAACTTTTATTTCATTTCTTTTTATTTTCCTCCTTAAGTGTTACTTGAGAACACAACTTCTTATGTTTCCATTTCATTTTCTTTCTTTTTCTTCCTTAACTTTAACTCGAGAACACAGTGTTAGTTACCTCTACTCTAGTAAGATAAAACATTGTTTTGTATTTGCTTTTTCTGTTCTTTTAAAAAGTAGCGTTGGAAACCATGCAATGGCTGAAGATTCGATTTCTTTTATCCCACCTTTATATACACTACCTTCATTTAACTATTTTCACACAATTTTCTTAATTCTCAATATCAAAAATGAATCCGAATAATTTTAACCATTCCGATGTTGATGATGAAAATGACATTTTCTTTTTGACGTAAGCTTATCAGTATCACCAATCATTGCAACAAAGTCAAAGTTCACGTAATCGGATATACCGTGAACGTTACGTTGCTGAAACACGTTTGTTGGTTGACTATTTTGGTGATAATCCAAAATATTTTGAGTACTATTCTAGACATCGATATCGTATGAGTAGGAAACTGTTTTTAGAAATAGTCAAAGGTAGATCTATTCATACTTGCGATCCTCTTCTTAGGCATTTTGAATTCTTTAAATTCGACCTGTTGCTACGGGTCAAATGAGTTTTAGTGTTATTTTGAGTACTATTCTAGACATCGATATCGTATGAGCAGGAAACTGTTTTTAGAAATAGTCAAAGGTAGATCTATTTATACTTGCGATCCTCTTCTTAGGCATTTTGAATTCTTTAAATTCGACATGTTGCTACGGGTCAAATGAGTTTTAGTGTTATTATGAAATGCACTTCTGCCATACGCCAATTGGCATACAACACAACGCATGATTCATTTGATGAATTTTTATAAATGGGTGAACAATGTGCTCGCGATTGTCTAATTTTTTTTTACTATGTGCGTTATTGATTTGTGTATTCCTAAGATTTTAAGAAAACCCGGCTTTAATGACATTCAAATTTTATATGCAATACATAAGAGGGTTTAAGGTTTCCGGGCATGCTTGGAAGCCTTTATTGTATCCATTGGGAATTGACTAACTGCCAAAAGAATGGCATGGATAATTTGGAAGAGGTGATAAAAATATCTAGCTATAATGCTTGGAAGCCTTTATTGTATCCATTGGGAATTGACTAACTGTCAAAAGCATGGCATGGATAATTTGGAAGAGGTGATAAAAATATCTAACTATAATGTTTGAAGTTATTGTGTCGTACGATTTATGGATTTGGCATACATTTTTGGAGGTAGCGGCTGCAAATAACAATATTAATGTTTTAAGTAATTCTCCGTTATTCGACAACCTTATTGATGACATCGCCCATGTGACTCCGTTTGAAGTAAATGGAGTTACATATGAAAAAAGGTATTACCTAGTTGACGGGATTTACCCACATTGGACAACTTTTGTCAAATCATTTACGGTGGCACGAGATGATAAACATGAACACTTTAAAAGGCGACAAAAGGTACACGAAAGGATGTTGAACAAGTTTTTAGTGTCC
The DNA here is from genome assembly GCA_030686995.1 of Artemisia argyi. Lineage (NCBI taxonomy): Eukaryota > Viridiplantae > Streptophyta > Magnoliopsida > Asterales > Asteraceae > Artemisia > Artemisia argyi. Next base: position 140,036,232 of record CM060705.1, read on the forward strand.
TCCAAGAACGTTGGGGAATTATACAACAACCAGCGCGTGTTTAGACTATCAACAAGCTTCCAAGAATCAAGTAAATGTGCATCATATTTTATAACATGATTTTGAAAGATCAAAATTTTGCTATAAATGAATTTAACGAATTGTATATTAGTCCGCAACCAAATATACTACGTACTTGGATCGAGAGATGTGTTGTACTATGGATGAAAGCCAAAGAATTACGTGATAAACAACCACACGAAGTCTTCAACAAAATCTTATGGAACATCAACAAGAAAATTAGTTTATTGATAATTTAATGTATTTTTATATTTTGGTATTGTTTTAAAGAAAAAATTCGTATTTATTTCTTGTATTTTTTTTTCGTATTGTAATTTGTATTTTTATTTGAATGAATGAAAATTTAGTTGGTTTAAAAAATGGAAAAGAAAATAAAATGATGAGTTCCAAAAGAGGTGAAATGGCTTGAGTGATGAGTGAGGGAATATTTTGGTGTGTGAACGTAAAAAAATACTGAAATGACGCTGAAGTGTCAAAACGACTTAAAACATGACACCCCATGCTCTCAGGCTAACAACCAAATTGGATTGGTGATTAGGTTACTAAACGAACCAGATGAACACAAACGGAGCCTTGTTCATGTTCGTTCGTTTACTTTTAACCGGACAAATAAACGAACACGAACGCTTAAATGGGCGAATTTTCTTGTTCATGTTAGTTTATTAAGATAATTAGTTGTTCATGTTCGTTTATGTTCGTTCATTAAGACATTAAACGACGCTAAATGAACATAAATGATCGAACATAAATAACATAAACAAACAAACATAAACTTTATTAAATTATGCACTATAAGTGTTGTTTTGTTTAAACAAACCAATTTCAAAATTATACAATTAAAAGATATGATATACGAACATAAATAAATAAATGAATATGAACGAACGTTAATTAGCGCATAATCGGACATTTACGAACATAAATGAACGGACAAAGCTATTGTTCATGTTCATTCATTTAATAAATAAACGAACTTTTTAACGAACAGTTTATGAAAAGTTCATTGAACAAGTTCATTGAACGTTTAGCTCGTTTACAGACAATCGGCGATTTAGAATACTGAAGCGGAAGAAAAAAGTAATAATATCCGTTAGGGGTCTTAGTATCTTTTATATAATAAAACAAAACCCTTATTGGGAATTTTTCATTTCAAAAAAATCAATTCATAACTTATTTAGTAATAATTGTATTTTAAAAAAAAATTATTAGGTACATTTTATATTTATCCATAACACAAGTAGAAGATAAATACAAAAAATATAGATAAGATACAATTAATAATAGGATTAAAATTTTTAAATAATTATCCTTAATAATAAAAAACTATAATTAAACATCATAAATCAAACAAAACAAAGATTAAATTATTTGTTTTTTAATAAATAAAAATATATGATTCAAAAAATTTAAAAAAAACTCGCTCGTGCGCGGATATTATAACTAGTAAATTAATATAAAATGTAAATTTATTACCATCCTTAAGTTGGCTTATTTGGTAACGATCCTGTTTGCTTCTACCAATAGGTCAGATGTTCGAGGTTGGTACCCACGGATGACAAAATCATGTTGACGGTATTCTAAAATACCTATTTTTTAAAACTTAATTGAAGTTGTATTGTATTTTTGTTTTGGTCATTAACTTCTCCATATATTTTGCCAGCACAGATGGTATTTGCTCCATTATTGATCTTTTGAATGTACAAAACAAAAGCGTACCCAAAAAATTGCTCGGACAGTATTCAACATTGAACACGTATTCCATGATTCATTGATTATGACCCTGAACGGCTTTGGTTGTTGCCCAAAGCCCTACAGAGTCTTGATCATGTTTCATGAACCATACATTATTTAATGTCCATGAGGCCTTCGCTTGCCACAAATATAGTGTTCTGCCAGATCTTTCGTTTTGTTTGGAACATGAATAATCTGAATATGCACAAAAATAAAATGTGACACAGTAGCTGTTAAGTAGTTGACCAAACTGCAACGTGTTTCATGAAAAGAAAACAACTTTTAATGTTAAGGTGATAACTGCTTATGAACGTTTCTGAACCAAATTAGGCAGTGGCAAATCTGGGAAGTTAAAACAAGCAAATTTTTTATCTTTGTGATCAGGGTGTGATCAGTTTGAACCTATGTTCCTTATTTTCTAGGTGTTTCTAGCCAAACAACCTTCTCGCTGAATGTACATATATAAAAACTGCATCAATTAAGAGACGTAAAAGACACGGAGTAGCAACATAAGTCATGCAATCTATCATATATTTAAGACACTCAAGTACACATCAATAGCATTTCCAAATGCTACATCAAATGGCTGAATGTCTGAACGCTTATTACGATGAACGACTCTATTGTTACCTTTGCACTTCCACGCTATGATAAGGGTGACCTAGACGGTCCAATGATGCGTTCTTGTTCATTCTTCTCTCGGTGCTCATGTCAGTTTTGAACTGCAGGCATTTACAATTTATTCTCAAAGGATGTTTAGCATTACAGAAGTTGTATAAACTACCAAGATGTCGTCAGTTGGTAGGCAAACTTTCATGAGAAACGTTTAGATATTTGCTCATTATTCGTGATGCTTCTTATCGTTCTCTCCGTACTTCATTCGTTATAGATATCTGACCTAACAAACAATCTTTCTCCAAACTGACAAATCCAAACAGAATCACGAGCAAAAGTCAAATCAATTGACAAGTTTGTCAATACATGTATAGCATGTTAATACTAGCAATAAGAAGTTAAGAACGTCTGCTTTGACAAAGAATTTAATTGTTTTGAAGGCTTTTAATTGATTTACAAAGATTATAATAGCATAATATTACGCGACAAAGGGATTACAAGGTTGTCTAATTTTGGGGAATTTAGGGATCTTTGGTTAGATATAACCTAAGAAAAAAATTCTGGGTGAAACGGGGTGATATTTTGAACAACTTTTAACTCACTTCACCCGTTTCGTTCTAATCTAAATTTTCAAACATTACTCATTATACACGTTTGAGTTAAACTATAACCCACGTCGAGTAAATTTTAGATAGACAGCTACCTCTAATCTATACATGATATCAGGTTTGAAAAATAATTAATGAGCTAAGACACTTTAGAATGGAACAACTTGATCTTTTGTCTAATAAGTATGTATCTTGAGACATTACAAATCTTCCGCAACCTTTACATAAAAGCTAGAATACTGTATATTTGGGCAATTTTGAAAACATAAGAGAAGATACTATTACATGTTTTTCTGATTAAAAAGTAGAAGAAACAAAAAGAAAGATGTGCATACAAAGCGATCCTGCGAGGAGACTTTCGTAAGCTGATAGAACATACCAAACATCAGATTTCGTTCAGATTCTCTGTAGTGGGAAAGTGCAAGTTAAAAATAACGTATAACCCACCATACAGAAAACAAGTAATTGACATTGTATGATGCATCCTTCTAAGCAGACTTTCCCCCATATATAGTTGATCAAGGTTCTAACTTCAAGGAAACAACCCGTGATTGCCTATTACGCTTTGCCGCCCTCACAAACATAGCAGATAGGCAAGATGGAGCCCATCGTGGTCGACGGACTTTTTGTTCCCCCCTAAAGCAAGCCACTGGTGAAAAAATTGCATTGAATGAGTTAAAATTAACAAACTAAGAGACAGAAACAGGGTGACGTGTAATTATAACAGAATTTGCTGAATGTACATTTAGATCGTTTACTCAAACTGGCAAGTAATCATGGTTCATCATTGCTGCTAATGAAATCATGTAAAACTGTAACAAAATCAGGGGTATAACACTCATTGATTCAATAAGTAACATGCTTATCTCGTCTAAATAATCATGGGATATTACATTCATTCTTTCACTCTCGTGGTATTCCAAATTTTTTGTCAGCGTGGAGGGGTGTTCTTTAGAGTTTAGAGTAACGGGCCCTGAAGTTCTATTTGTTGTATGCAACATCAATCTTCATCGGTAAATTACATTGTGGAAGATAACTTTTCTTAAGCATGGGCATAAACATGCAATGTGGTGTTGTGTTATACTGAACTACTCTCGTGTCACATAAAGATAAAATTATATACATCAGAAACTAAATTTCAATCAAACTCAAGACATTGTCATAATAACTTCGGGTATTTACTTGTATCAACAATTGACTTCCTATGCAACTTAAAACAAAATTTGAAAAACTAATATTATTTCCGAACAGAAGATGACTGGTAGTAGAATCAATGAACAGAACAACGCATAAGCAGCTAGTGAGACACAGAAGCATGTGTTGCATCCAAGGAGGAATCAATAAGAGCACAAGAAGTAACTAATAGATGTTATAATAGAGAGGCAAAAGTCTTGCAAGGGGAACAGAAAAAGAGGAATAACCTTTAATCCTCCTGAGTTCCTTGCATAGCGTTATAAAGTCTCCCCATTTCATATGACAACGTCGAATAAACCGAAGTATTTGCTCAGTTGTAAAGACAGACATGCTTTCCAAATATTCTCCATTAACACCATTTTCTTTAAAAACTTGGCGATATCCACCAAGATTTATCTCTTCCAACCATAGGCCAACATCCTCAAAGAACATAAAACCAAGACAATTAAGTCAGTAAGCTGCATTTTGCTACAGAGAAGTTTTCCTGCTAAGACTATAGCACAATATTTGTTTAACTTGTTACATTGTACTATTGTAGAGGTCCATGTTATCGGTATAGTCATCATGATCATCTTAGCTAACAAGTGGAACAAGTAGACTATAATATATTGTTCACGGTTTGACTCGCGTGACTGGTTTAGCAGACAAAATCATATCCATAAATGAGTGTTCTGTAATTTTATCAACTATAAGGCAATAGCTTACGATTATTTTCTTATTGAATAGGGCTCACTGATATACAGCTGAGTTGATAGAACTCCTCATCTTTACATCCCACGTATGGACTATGACTACATCAATATAAAAGGAGGCCCATGTCCTTTATACTGCGTTAGTGATTTTCATTAAAACTGTGTTCCAAGTACTTCAATCCAAGATTTGTATGGGTTTTAATACATAAGCGAGATAAAACTGATCACAAACATAAATGGGCAGATCCTTGTCGTATATATACAGAAACTACAGTGCAGACACAAGGACATAATATCGTATACATTATAAAGCACCAATATACACAACCAAACTCCAACCCTCACTCCAAACCAAAAAATATAACCAAGTCACGAGGCAATCTCGACCATTCATCTTTACCATTTCAAAGTTCAAACACATTCAACTACCCGCCATTCTCAAAATTTCAAAAATATTCACCACACAACCACACCCAAACAAAAATCAAATACACTCACTCAAACGCACACTAAGAAACACATTCGGTTTCAAACACAAAAAAACACAAACAATTTCATCTCACCGAGCCAGTACCAACCCACACCCAACACTGCCGACACCACTGCTAAGACACACAGTCGAGGTACCACAGGCGAGACACCCGCCGCCACACCAGATTTTGTCAAAAACTATACACAGCCACCGCTACGCGCGGGTACTTGGCTAGTCTATATTACCCTTTACAATAACCATATATCTCCCAAGTCCCAACACAAGCGTGTCAAGTGCAGATAAACAAAGAAATTTAAACTTTAAAATGTTGAGGATACACAGATGTCTCATACTCTCATACACATCTACATTAATGCACAACCATACAAAAGTCATAAAACAACAAACTATCTACTAATTCCTACAGAACAGAAACGCAAAAATGCCACGCCTTATAGTTTAGTCCAAACTATGAACGAACAAAGTATTCAGTTTATTTCTTCGTCTTCCTTCTCTCACAACCATATTTCGACATAGCACTAATGTTATGCATTGCCCTTATTCTCAATTACTAACTAACTCAAACCTCCAAATATTAATTTGAACTCATATTCACACCCCTCCCCGAGCTCAATATGCTAAATACCCTATTATACCACCAAATGGCCTAGTGGTAAAGCACCTAACTTCCTCACATTATGTCTAGGGTTAAAACCTCACTAGGTACGGGGATACCACAGTTTGGCCGCTTATATCTAAGGGGGTGTTTGTTTAGCATAAAGGGACGACGTTTTTCCTTTTGAGGTTGGTTACCGGACTATTAGCTTTATATATATATTCGGATTATATTTCATAAGCTCAAAATTTTCAGCTTATTTTAAAACTTGTGGGCTTATCCGCTTACATAACAAAAGTTATATAAGCGCATAAGTCTCAAAATAAGCCAAGAAAATATAAGCTCAAAAGCCAATAAATAAGCTTAAACAAATAGAAAACCTCACATCTAACCTAAAAAAAACAATCAACATTACAAGATCTATTGCAAAATAAAACAAATGATACCTCAACAGTCCAGATGAAGAAATCAAGAGGATCCGGTGGCCGTTCGTTGTTGATCATCTCACCAAACAAAAAGAATTAATACCTATAAAAACGAAAATCATGAATATAAATAACACAAATAATCAATAAATTAATTAGTTAATGAACAAAAGAATGAGCTTACGTGTCGGAGATGTTGTAGTGAGATTAGGTTTGTGATTTGCGCTACATTTGACAGTGAGAGATAACTGTTTTTTAATATGTTTTTGTGTGTGATAGAGAGAGAGAGAGTTAGGAAAGTGATGAAGTGTGTTTAGAAGTAGTACTTTTTGTTTGTCAATGTTGACTTGTGGGACATTTCTATTTGGTTGAGACTTTGATCTTTCCCTCCCACCGTGATTGGAGTTACATACGCGTCTCCACCATGACTCCGGAGATTAATGCTAACTCACTCGTCCTTTAAGCTAAACTAAGCCAGAACGCCGTTAGCTCATCTCGGGTTTTATTTTGATACCAACCTTCATTGTGGAAATAAGTATTTACTTGGCATGAAATGAGTTTGGTACCCGCGCGTTGCTGCGAAATTCTTTTGTTGTCGTTAGCTACTTAATGTGAAGTTAGTTACCTAGGACTGACTTTGCAATTGATGTATAACATGAAGGACTATTTATGTAAATTATTTGAGGACTAAATTTGCAATGTACCACTAAGATGAAGGACAAAGTGCATACAATTTTTTTTAAATGTTTAAAATAACGGTCGTTAGTTAACAGCCGTTAAATAACTAACAACCGTTAGTACTAAAAAAAAATTACTGTAGCGTCCACTGTAGCTGCTACAGTAAACCTCTTGCCTTTTAGTATATATATAATATAATGAGAGACAGGGAGAGAAGTATAATGAGAGACAGGGAGAGAGAGAACGAATTTATTTTTACTAGATGACCTAGGCTCCACAATATGAGTATTGTGTAGATAGAATTGTCGTCTGGGCGGAGATAACAAAGCATTTATATTTATATATTTTTGATTGTGACGATGTCACGTTGTGATTGTGACACCGTCAACTCGCCGCCAATTAGGGTTGAGAGAGAGAGACGACTTTATTTATACTATTGGGCCTAGGCTTCACGACACGAGTATTGTGTAGATAGGATTGTCGTCCAGACGCAGCGAGTAAATCGTTGTGGAAGGTCAGGCGCTGCCTTTGGAAGTTATCTTGTCACGATGTCATAGGTGGCCGTTGTGGACCACTCTCTGTTCCTTTGTACACTATCGTACAATAGATGTCTGCTATTACGACCTAAGTTCTGAAGTAGCCTTAGCTCCTATGTCATTGCCTCTGAACCTAAGGTGACCTTCGTCACCCTAGTTACTCAGGAGGACCGTTACAACATGTGTTATTACTTCTTTATACTTTTCTCATCTTAGTAGTTTAAGTGTGATTATCTCCTCCTAACTATCCAAATGAGACTATACCTCATCATGTCCCCCAGTCTAGTGTAAACGTATTGCTAAAGAGTTGGTATTAGAACCTTAGAATTTGTCTTTGTTCTTTTAACACCTTGCTTGGTGGCCAAAGTGTCAAAGTTTTATTTTATTATTATTTTATTATTATGATTATTTTTGAACGGCGTTTATTAGAAAACTAGCAAAGAGCTAGAAAGAAATTACAAATTGATAAGACTAGGATTTTGCATCCAAGTTATCCAGTTAAATTTATATCTACAACAACTAGAACACCACGTAAACAATAATTGAACTTTGTCATCAAAAGGGTCTCCTTTCGAGAATGATATTTTCTAAACACCAAAATTCCACAAAAACCACACATCACGTAACAAACACCTTCAAAACAGCCTTCAAGCTCTTAGACATCCGAATATTTTTGAACCATAAAAGCCACTCATCATAGGAACTTATCTCGATGGCATCAAGATCCCACCAACGCAACACCTTACTCATCACTTTGCGAGCCAAAGAACATGAGAACAGTAGATGAGAAACTCATTCAACATCAACATTACAAAGAGGATGATGAGACGAAAAGTGTTACGCTTTTAGGGGGTCATTTAAGCCCTAAGTCATGATTATTTGATCAAATATTGCCTCAAATCGTTCCTTTTGTCATTTTAGGTACTTTGGAGAAGAAATCTGGAAAAGGAAGCATTTTGGACGTTTTTGGAGCGAAAAGTGAAGAAAACGGCAAAGTCTCCAAAATCAAGCTGGAAATAGTACTTGACGGCGTCACGCTTTGGATATGACGGCGTCACGTATTGGCAAAGAGGTGGATAAAAAGTTACACGAGATGCGCCAGAATGTTTTTGGGAGTTAAAGAGTGACGACGTCATACTTTAGGAAGCAAAGGCCGTCAAGAGCAAATTTACACGTGACGGCCAAGAGAAGAATTACACATGACGGCGTCAGATTTGGATCTAGGCAATACGAGAAGAGTGTTGGCGGCAAGTTGACGGCGTCAGGATTACAACGTGACGCCGTCATACGTGTATTCTCTATATATAGTTTTCTAATTTTCATTCATTAGGGAGAGAACTTTTGGAGGAACTTTTACCACAAACCCTAGGTCGAATTTTCATCATATTATAGGGGTTTCAAACCCTTCTTTCATCCATGTTTCAATAAAGATAAGTTTTCCAATAATCATTCAATATGTCTATGTGTTGTTTGATTCTATCTTATGCTTGTCTTTACTTTAACATGCTAGACTAGGTTTGTTTGTGTTTGCTTAGATGTAATGAAACCTAGCTATTGATTGTTGGTTGATTGTTTGTTATTAATTGTATTGGATGAATGATATCGATGTTAGGCTTAAGAAAACTGGCAGACTTCCAATTGGTAACATGCTTGAACGTCTTAAGAAACATGAATCGGATGTGTACTATGATTTTTAATGGTTGTATTTAATGCATGAGTGACTACTAAGGAGGCCATGTTAGGAGCTAGTTGTCGGCTCGACATAGGAAGAGGTAGAAACTTATAGAGTTGGGGAAGATCGTACACTGCCCCACGAATGGTATTAATGAATATAACCCGTCATTCACGCAATTGTAACAAACTATTCAATTAATAAAAGATAGCTAGGGAGTAGTGAAATATAAGTAAATACGTTTCTCTCATTATTCTTTTTCTCAACATTTACTTTCGTGTTATTTTATTTTTATTGCATTTGTAGTTATTTGGGTTAGTTGACTAGCAACTAATTCCGCCCACTCTTCCAATACCCGAGATTTTTACTTGCTTTCTATAAAATATAAAAATACAAAACGAATCATCCCTCACCTCTAAACCTAGTTTAATTAAGTTTTGATCCTAACGACACTATTCCCCGAGAGAACGATCAATCCCCTGGTACTTGGCACTACACTATATTACATCGGTCAGGTACATTGCCTGGTGGGAATTGCAAGCCTCTTGAGATCCCTTGAGAGGTAAAATCTTTTGCAAGGACGCAATCCCACGCATCAGAGGACAATGAATTGGTGATTTCCAAACATCCAAAGTTTCCAATGTTAACCTGAAAATTTTGTTTTCTCATTTGAGCCTATCCGGGAGGCTTAAAATATACTCCCTAAATGTCCATGACTTTCAATTTTATTTTTTCTGCCAAAAATTTAGTGGAAGAAAAATATATTATTTTTATCAACCCGATGACGTGGCTGCTTTTTCTGTCAAGTATCCCGTATGACGTGCTTGGGCCATGTACACGTCATGGGCTTGTTAGGCTTTCGTTACCAACCGTCATAAAACTTTCTCCACTCACACTTACACCCATATATGCAATAGACTAAGTTTTATACACACACGAATAAAATTGATGCTACTATATATTGTCACGGTTGTATGCGGGTAGCAGTCTATTATTATATATAGAGTTAAACACTTTCTTTTAAAATTTCGAACACTTCGAGTTTCAACACTTTTTAAAGATTGGTCCTTGTGGTTTGGCCAAATTGCAGTTTTGGTTCCCTAAACATTGAAAATGCAGCGATAGTTTTCATTTTGAAGTTTGGGTTGCATTTTTTGTCCTTTTTGTATGAAATGACCAAATTATCCTTGTTTTTTTCTGAAGAAGACAAAGGGTATTTTAGTAATTTAACTTTATCCAAGGACCAAAAATGCAATCCAAACTTCAAAATGAGGACTATCACTGCACTTTTAAAGTTTTAAGGACCAAACCTGCAATTTAACCAAACCACAAAGACCAAAAATGAAATTAACTCCTTTTTAAAATAAAATTTAAATTCTTTATTTCATGCATATAAAATAATCCTTAAAAAATCCAAAATTTACCTTTTTTCTTTTGTTAAATTGTGCAATCATTCTCATACATCCCTCCCCCCTTTTTATAAAAAAACATTTGAAAATAATTTATGTTATAAAATAGGAAACGTTTTGAAATTACATCACAACAATCAACAACAAGTGCAATATCCGTGCGTTTTTCGGGTACTTTTTTTTTGATGACGTTTGTAAAAGTTTAATAGCATTTAAATATATACGGTTAAAAGATAAATGATCTAACAAATCAATGACATATTGTAGTACCTCAACATGATTGTTTGTAAGTTGTAACCTAATTCGTTGCATATATATTGAGAGGAAAATAAAGCTATGTAAAATAACCATAATAATGCCATACTGGAGTTGTGATAGAACAATCATAACAAATGATCCAAAAGACATTACAACGAGTGTAGCTCATGTTAATATATACTACCTCCGTCCCATAATAATTATCCACTTTAACTTTTTTTAGTCTTTCTTATTCAACTTTGACCATACATATTTGTGTTACATAATACTTGATGAAAAATATATGAATGGTTTGGGTTCTTAATGCATTTTCTATTGGTATAATTTTCATCAAGTATTATATAACACAAATAAAAATATTAATGGTTAAAGTTGAACAAGAAAAACTCAAAAAAGTAAAAGTGGACAATTATTATGAGACGGAGGGAGTAAAATATATAACAAATTATACATAGGTCTAAAAAATAAAATATTATTTAAACTGAGTAATATTATATTAAATTATACTATTACCCAAATATAAACAGGATGATTTTTTATTTTATTTTTTCTCCTTTTTCTTGGAACTTATTCACATGTAATACATAGAGAGGGCTTAAGGGGTGTGCAAGTGGTGTTGTCACACCGAACATTTACTTAAAAAGTGTCACATTTTTCTTAGCCATATATATACATATGTTATATACATTATTAAACATATATGGGTTATATAATTCAAGTTTACATGCAATTTCTCTTTAACTTATAAGTGTAATGAGGCCTACTTGTTGTTATTGCCTAGGGCCACTTAAACCATGAGACAACCCTAGTAATACCCGTGCATTACTCGAGTACACTTTATTTTATATATGAAATACTTATAATAACAACTAAAATTGTAATACAAGCAATGTACAAATTTCAACGCATAATTTCTTAGTGCAATTAATACATGTGCCTAGCTCGATAGAGAATGATTAAACATCAACGTTATTTTACATTTTAGTTATTGTTCTTTTATTATTTATGAGACACTAAAATAACATTTTAATATGAATAATATTATAAATCTATATTTAAAGCACATACATGTTCTTCAAATTTCAAACAAAAATTCTATAAAAAGCTTGAAATATGGTTGTTGGAGGTTAAAGAGAACATAATTAAGGATTCCAATTTCAAATTAACAAATAAATTGGGTTGAAGAATTGGATGCTCAAACCAACATAAGATAGCAAAGGTAAAAAAAAAAAAAAAAGAAAAAAAAATGTTGAATCAGTTAAAGATTTTCATATGTGAGCATTTTACAAATAAACCATATTTTAAAATAAAGAAATAACATTTCAAAATATTAGTAAATAAGTTGGCTTAGTCTTGATTTGATTTTATACAGTTTAGATTGAATATTAAGTTGATCCGACGACTTAAAGGAGGTGTTATGTCACCATTCTTTCTCTTTTCGTCGGCAATATATAGTATAATTTTTCTAATATAAAAATAATGTCTTTATTATTACTCAAAATTTGTTCATTATCAAATTGCTTATCATTTTAGTTGAGTGACACTTAAGTTTGATAGAATGACTTGTTAACCTTAATATCAATTTAACTTTTAAAAATATTTCATAATATGTCATTTTCCAAAATTAAGGTTGATACCTTACGAAATAACGACTACACACTTACTACTCTCAACCACCGTCAAGCACCGCAATGCCCAACTCCCGGATGACTAATTATTGTTCTTTTGTGGGCAAACCTCTAGTCATTGTCAAAAACATATTTCCTCTTCATTTCATTTTCAAAATTTGCATACCTTCTATGTTCAATATACTTCATAACACGTCTTAAATTTTAAATAATAAAATAATAAAGGTAACCGTATTTTAAATTCAAATATCACATACCTCCCTAAAAAATATCTCCTCTTCATTTCATTTTCAAAATTCTGGCTAAAACAATCCCTAAAAAAATAAGTTACACAATCATAATCATAATCTTGATCATCATCTTAATCATCGTATGTAACAATGTCGGAAGACGAAAAGTTATTAAAGGAAGCGAAAAAGTTACCATGGGAGGATCGTTTGTTACATAAAAACTGGAAAGTTCGTAACGATGCCAACATTGATCTAACCGCGTTATGCGACTCTATAACTGATCCTAAAGATCCTCGTATCCGTCAGCTAGGTTTGTTCGTTTTGTATTTATAATTATGTTTTTTGTTGCTTTGGTTAATGCATGTTGAATAATGCTATTTGGTTTGATCAGGACATTTTTTTAAGAAGATGATTGCTGATTCGAATGCGGCTGTACAAGATAAGGCGCTAGATGCGCTCATAGCTTATTTAAAAGCCGCGGATGCTGATGTTGGAAGGTTTAAACATTTTGTTTCTGTTTGTCGTATTTGATAGTTTGTATACCGTATCAAACAACAGTTTTCGTTTACATGTGCATATTTTGTAGAATGCGTGAGTTTTCACATATTGTGAATTGGTCTTCATTTGAATCGTATACCATAATTGTTAACTACGATTTGATGTTTAAAAATGAGTTTTTCTTTTTTGATAATTCATTTTGTAAGTGAGAAGTGTAAAATAGTCTCAAGAGTGTTAAATGTCTATTTTAAGTTTGGGGCTCCTTAGAGAAAAGTGGCGTTGAGATATGTAGAAGATTGCATAACTTTGAGTTTGAAAGAGAAAGATAGGTATTTCGTTCATGAAATGAGAATGCAGATTGTGAAACGGAGGACGTACTATTTACTTTGAACTTATATGCTTTCCTTGTATAATGAATTGTGTTTGAAGCTCTTACTATGTGTTGGTATAGGTATGCCAAGGAAGTTTGCGATGCGATTGTGGCAAGATGTCTTACGGGTCGGCCAAAGACGGTGGAGAAGGCGCAGATGGTGTTTATGCTTTGGGTGGAGTTGGAAGCTGTGGACGCATTCTTGGTATGTTTAATGTAGAGATATTTCATATTCTGAATTATGCGCATATACAATCATGTTAGAGACAGTTCACTCCCTAATTAACAGTGATGACATGTAGATCACATTGTACTCTTGAAGATTGTTACATGTGATTCAGTGTTCATTTTATGCTGTGTGACACAGTTCATTGTCATTCACAATGTGCATAATCTTTTAGCCACTCGATGCATAGAGTCATAGTTCTTTGCAAAGCGTTGTCATTTTCCTCACTAAATTGTTTGTTGATAGGATTCTATGGAGAAAGCAATAAAAAATAAAGTTGCTAAAGCTGTTGTTCCTGCAATAGATGTCATGTTTCAAGCCTTAAGGTTTGTGATAAGATTGTCTTCCTTTTTGTAATAAATATGTGAGACTTACCTTTTTTTGCCAATCATCAGTGAATTTGGTTCAAAGATTGTGCCACCAAAGAGAATATTAAAGATGCTTCCAGAACTCTTTGATCATCAAGATCAAAATGTCCGTGCTTCATCTAAAGGGCTAACACTTGAGCTTTGTCGTTGGATTGGTAAAGAGCCTGTAAAGTCCATACTGTTTGAGAAAATGAGGGAGACAATGGTATGCTGATCACTTATTTGTTGCTCTCCACTTGTTAAAGTTTTTAGTTATACGATGCTACTCATTATTTTCATTCGTTCTGTTTTAAGAAAAAAGAGTTGGAGGTTGAGCTCGCAAATGTCAAAGGGGCTGGCAAGCCTACTCGCAAAATAAGGTTTGTTGTTTGTGACTCCTTTATAGCTAGCATGCATGTTTTGCTCAGTCTTTTGATATATTTTTAGTAAACAGTATATCATTAATGCCTTAATGGTAATGATCATAATAATAGCTACAAATATGTTTTCCAATTTTTATCAGATCTGAACAAGACAAAGAAACAGAAAAGGAAGTTGGATTTGAGGCTTCAGGCTCTGGCCCTTCTGAAGAATCTGCTGCTGAAAGTACTTGATACTTGAATGGGTACATTTGAAATATCTTCTTAGTGGTTAAAATGTTTACTGATGTAAAATTGTGTTGCAGCTCCTCAGGGTATAGATGAATATGAACTCGTTGACCCCGTTGATATCTTAACACCTTTAGAGAAATCAGGGTTTTGGAAGGGAGTGGTCAGTGCTTTATTTAAACGAAAATCAGTAACCATGTTTTTAGGCAGTTTTATGAATATTTACGCTACTTTCACTTTACAGAAAGCTACTAAGTGGTCTGAGAGGAAAGATGCTGTGGCTGAATTGACTAAGCTTGCTTCAACAAAGAGGATTGCTACAGGAGATTTCACAGAAATATGCCGGACACTTAAGAAGGTATTCCGAAATATGTGACCAAATTCACCTAGAAATTCCAAATCTAGTATATATACTTTTATGAAATGTGATTTTCTTGACCTGCATTGTGTGACTGATTTTCTCTTTGCAGCTTATTAATGATGTAAATATTGCTGTTGCGGTAGAAGCAGTCCAAGCCATTGGAAATCTTGCACTGGGATTAAGAAATCATTTTTCTTCAAGTTCACGCTTCTTGCTGCCCATTTTACTTGTAAGACAACATTGTATCATGTTTTTCTATTTGGTTAGAGTTACTAATAATGGTAGCAGCTAACATCTCGTCTCATCACATCTTTTAGTTAATGTTTTGTTACTCTGCATCTTATATAACTATATTTGTTTTTTAAATAGGAAAAATTGAAGGAGAAAAAGCCTACTATGGCGGAAGCACTCACTAACACTCTCCAAGCAATCCATAAGGCTGGATGTGTGACTCTGGCTGATATTGTTGAAGGTAGGGTGCATACATCTAGAATTTGTACACTTTAAGTAGCTATCATTATCTATTGATTATATAGTTATAGCATTGTGCCTTTGTCTGCTGCAATTAAGATAATTGCTTTTGTCATTGTTTTGATGATTTTTTCCTGTTGTTGGATGTAAGATGTTTCATGTCACCCTGTCCACCAGACCGAGAGTCTCTGATTTTCAAAGCACTAATATACCTCTGAAATGGTTTTCTAACAGATGTTAAAGTAGCAGTCAAAAACAAAGTTCCACTTGTGCGTTCACTAACATTGAATTGGGTAACCCATTGTATCGACACAAGCAAGAAGGCTATCATTCTTAAAGTGCACAAGGACTATGTCCCGATTTGTATGGAGGTTAATGAATTTGGTGCATTTCTTATATAAATCTTTGATCAATTTACTTTGGTCTACTTTTTAAGACATAATTTGTTACCATTAGTTTTGGTTTTTGTAGTGTCTTAATGACGGGACACCTGAAGTCAGGGAAGCTGCATTTTCAGTCCTGGCAGCAATAGCAAAGGTATACCTTTATTTTCTTATTATAGCTTTGGACTGGTAGTTTTTATTTATTGTTGCTGCAAATAATACCATTTCTCGGTTTTCTCGTTCTAGTTGGTTGGAATGAGGCCTTTGGAGAAGTCATTGGATAAACTTGATGAGGTCAGGAAAAAGAAGCTTTCAGAAATGATTGGTGTTTCCGTTAGTGGTTCTCCAACCGTGGCAGGCTCGGGTGGTGCATCTACAGAGGTGTGTTTGTTTTTACATCTCTTTAATCTTTATGTTTTGCTAATACAACACTATTTCACAATATGATCAAAGTAGTATGTTCCAGAATTTAACTAGTTTGATGTGTTGAACTCTCATAGATTGTTTTATGAAGATATTGTTATGTTTGAAGTTTGGTGCTCTATTAAAGCATAATGAGAATTAGTATTCACCATCTTTGGAGTGCCACCTATTAACATGTTGCTTATGCAGTTTTGATGATAAGAATATATTTTAGACTTTTAGTCAATAGTAGTCTGAGTTGAGACTATAAGATAATAATACGCAACATATATATGCAGGCTTCAGATGGAGATTTTATTAGAAAGTCAGCAGCAAGCATGCTTGGTAGGAAGAAACCTGTTACAGCTTCTGTGAGTTTCATTTATAATCCATCTCAGTATATTTAGTTGAGTCTGTAAAATTTATTATTCTTCTTTTTGGTATTGATCCCTAAATTTATTGTCTCTACTGCTTTTCAAGCCTGCGGCTAAGAAGGCTGGTCCCCTGAAGACGACTGCTGGCAAGAAAGCAGCTGGACCAAGTCAAAATAAACAAGTTGAACTTGAAGATGTTGAGGTGAGTTAATTTATGACAGATACACACACATAGTTTGCGTTAAAAGTTTTGGACTAATATTATACTCATCAAATTTGATGGCTTGCTTGTTGCTTGCAGCCAGCTGAGATGACCCTTGAAGAGATTGTAAGCAGATTAGGATCTCTTATTCAAGAAGATACTATTACCCATTTGAAGAGTACCACATGGAAAGAGCGACTTGAAGGTTCTCATTAAATATGAATAAAACAAGGATACTGCAATTTTAGCATATCAGATACCTATTTGTAACCTTTAAACCATGGTTACTTAAGAATAGTAAAGAGAATTGAAGATGAAAGATTCATTTCATTGATTGGGAGAAAATTATACAAAGTGAGGAATTTTACAATGACTATTCTTACTAACTAACTTGCTTCTAACCTGTATATATACACAACATTGCTTCTAGAAACTACTCTAACAAACTATTTACATATACACAAGACATCACATTCTACTGCATTGAACCTTGGCTTGATGAATGAGTTGATACTTCAATGGAGCTGTATTTGACTTTGCCTTTGACTTTTGTATATGGTTGACTTTGTGAGAACTGTCTTGAATACTTGTACTGCATTTGGTGTCTTCTTTAAATAGCCTTTTCCTTAGTACTTAACATGACAAGTTTGCCATAGATAGTTTACTTGTGTTTACGGTGGTTTTAAGTCTTACCAACATGTTTCTGTCCAAGTCATATCTATGATGTTTTGTCTTGCAGCAATTATCTCATTCAAAGAAAAAGTTGAAGCACTTCAAGAACTTGATCAGTCGGTTGAGATTATAATCCGCCTGCTTTGTGCTGTTCCTGGCTGGAGTGAGAAAAATGTACAGGTCCAGCAACAGGTCATTGAAGTTGTCAGCCATATAGCATCTACCGCCACAAAGTTTCAAAAAATATGTGTTGTGCTATGCATAGGAGGTAAAATAAACCACAGATTTTGATTACTGATTGTCTGCAATCTTAAATCATACTAATAGTTTTCCACTCCCTTTAAATCGGAGTTTTTAGGAACGAACATTGTCATGTGAAATTGTTTTATATCTGATTTTACATTTTCGCGTGATGATAGGTATATGTGAAAGGGTGGCTGATATTAAGACCCGTGCCCAAGCTATGAAATGTCTAACCACTTTCTCTGAGGCGGTGGGACCAGGTTTTGTTTTTGAAAGAGTAAGTTGGATAAACTTTCAGTGAGCCTAAGCAAATAGTACTTTTTTATGTTTAGTGTGGTATTGAAGTAATATTCAGTGTTCTTTCCCTCAATTTTGTAGATGTTCAAGATAATGAAAGAGCACAAGAATCCAAAAGTTCTTAGTGAGGGCCTTTTATGGATGGTTTCTGCAGTTGAAGACTTTGGTGTTACAAATCTGAAACTGAAGGATGTAATAAATTTCTGCAAAGACACTGGCTTACAATCAAGCGCTGTTGCTACTAGAAATGCTACCATAAAACTTATTGGGGCATTACACAAATTTGTTGGTCCTAATATTAAAGCATTCCTGTCAGATGTCAAGCCTGCCCTTCTTAGTGCATTAGAGGCGGAGTGTGAAAAAAATCCTTTTGAGGTATGGTTATGTTTTCTGCTTCTATATCCCAATTATTTATGCATCTTAATTTTTATTTATTTATTCAAGTATATTATCATGCAGGGTGCAGCTGCTGCACCAAAGAAGACTGTTAAAGCATCAGATTCCATATCATCTGCGGCTGGTGGTGGCTTGCCACGTGAGGATATTAGTGGAAAGATAACACCAGCCCTGTTGAAAGGATTTGAGAGTTCTGATTGGAAGGTAATGCTTCTGTTTTTTTATTTTATTTATTTATTTATTTATTTTTAATATATTTAATCGCTAGAGATGAAAAGTTCACTAGAAGGCATACTTGAATCATCATGACATTGGTGTTGATTATGCTCAGATTCGTTTAGAATCTATTGAAGCAGTTAATAAAATCGTCGAAGAAGCTAACAAGCATATTCAGCCTACTGGAACTGGTAATAATCTGCATTGAAAAGTTAAAGTAGGATATAGACACCAGATAAAATCAGTTTTTATCTTTGACACTCTCTTCATGTCATATTTTCAGTGGAATTATTTCGTGCTCTTAGAGGCCGGTTATATGACAGCAACAAAAATTTAATCATGGCTACTTTGTCATCTATAAGTGCTCTTGCATCTGCTATGGGACCGCCAATAGAGAAATCAAGCAAGGTTATCTAGATATGCCTATCTATATCTACTTGTAAATCTATATAAAGCAACAGATTTAATATGCCATATATTTCATTTTTGCAGGGAATTTTGTCAGATATAGTGAAATGTATTGGTGACAACAAAAAGCAAATGAGAGAATGTACGTTGGCGGCTTTAGATTCTTGGGTCGCTGCTACTCATCTTGAGAAGATGGTCGGTGTCTTTATTATTCTTAATGTTTTTGTTTTATTTATCTTTGTTATGTTTATTGATAGAGATAATAGCATTGACTCTTGGTCCTCTTTTAGGTACCACATATTGCTGCTTCTCTAACTGATGCTAAACTTGGCGCGGAAGGACGTAAGGACCTATTTGACTGGTTGTCCAAACAACTTGCAGGATTAGCCGATTTTCCTGATGCCATTCAGTTGTTGAGACCAGTCTCCGTTGCTATGACGGTAACTATTTTAATAAGAATAAAACACCATATATATTATTTGATTTTGCCAATATAATTTTCAATCACCGGGTTAAGTAATTTCTGTTTGTCATCAGGATAAGTCGGCAGAAGTTCGCAAAACAGCCGAAGTATGCTTCGGAGACATTGTTAGAGTTTGTGGACCAGAAACGGTGTGTAAAGCCATATATGTTTGCTAGTTATATTCTAAATTTTCCAAAACCTTGTGAACTAATGTTCTCATTCATAATAGGTCATGAAGAATATACGAGACATTCAGGGACCAGCGTTAGCAATTGTTCTTGAGAGATTGAAGTCGCATGGTGTGAATCCAGAAACTTTTGGAACTGGACAAACAGGGAAAACAAGTTCAAAGAGTGGAAAGTCTAATGCTAATCGAGCAAAGCCTGGAAGCCGACCTGTATCTCCGGTATGATTACTTAGCGTGTCAAAAACAATGTCCCCCCCCCCCCCCCCCCCCCCCCCCCCCCATTACCTTTTGGTTTATTATCCAAATTTGTTTTTTTATTTTATTTTTTATAGACCCCAGAAATGGAAAAAAGAAAGGACGGGAAGCCAGGTGAACCCAGAGCTGCGGTAAGGCGTTCTGTGATGGAAAATGGGTATAACTACCAACCTATCTTTTTATTTTCCGCCATGCTAGCTATTCTATGCTTTTTGTTTACGCCTTCATTATTGTCTCAAAACCTTATGTTTGTGGATTATCATGTGCTGCAATTATCTATGTGCAGTTCTGACATTGCTGAGCAAAGTGGTGAAGTTTCACAATCTTCACCTGGAGGTATAATTGGCCCTATAGGCTGGTATGAAGCTCTAGATTACATTGAAAATGGCTTGCCTGAGCAGGTGTGTATTATTATATTTTTTATGTTATTTTAGAAAGTTTTTACCGATACATAAATTGTTTGTTTTCAGTCTATTGAAGGTATGAAGGTCGTGTACAATGAGTTAACCAAAGCAATCGATAAGCCTGAGGGAATTCTAATTGATGATCTAGTCACAGATGCTGACAGGCTTGTTGCATGTTTATCTACTATGGTAATTAATTGTGCATCACTCAATTTCATTCCTTGTTTAGCAGTTTACTTAAATCTCATCTTTTATAACTTTCTATTTGATACCAGTTTGCCAAGACTTTTGACTTTAGCGTAATGAGTGCATCTTCGAGATTCTGTAAATATGTTCTCAACACACTCATGCAGGTGATTTACCATATTCCTTGAGATTCTCTTTATTTTGAACTAGTTATAATACCTGCGCACGCACAAGGTTTTTAAAATTTTGATTTGATCATGTATTATTATCGATTAAAAAATAAACCACTTAACATGTTTCAAATAGTTTTACTTAGTGGACTAAAGATAAAAAAATCATATGTATATATGTTCTAATCTACCTATTATTTTAGGAGAATACTTTTGGATTAAAAATTATATTTTATTATTCAAGCAAAATCACATGATAATACTTGACTTGCATGAGATGTTAGTAATATATGCTTTTAGTTGTGCAAACCCGTGCTATCAATTTACGATGTGTTTTGTAATTGTGGTATTTCTTTTATTTATATTTTCGTTATGTAGTTTTTTTTTTTTTTTTTTTTTTTTTTTTTTTTTTTTTTTTTTTAGGAGGTGATTCCTATCAAATAAGGATTATGATGCATGCATTTTTTTTTATAATTTAAAGAAAACATCTTCTATATTAAAGAATGACTATCTAACCGATGTGTTTTTGTTTTTTTTTTTTTTTTTAATAATTAGCTTTGTATAACGTTTTTAACTGACAGAGATGTTGAGTTTGAGGTTAATATTGTTATTTAACTTTAAATATTGATATCATGTTGTACAAAATGTGCGAATTTAGTGGCACATAATGAACGTTGATAAAGTTAAAATATGCTCTGTAAAGTTTTTAAAATGTTTTTATGGATATCCATATATAAGTTTTAAATAACAATTTCATGAGTCGTTGTTATAAGTAGAATCGCGTATATTTATTTTTATATCAAAGTAACTCATGCTTACCATTTGTTATTTATATTCCTGTTACTAATAATTTAGGCGTATTTCAAATCCGTGTACGCATAAATTAAACTTTTATATAGTAACATGAGTCCTTATTTAAAAAAATATTCTAATGGATTAAAGTTTAAAACTAATGTTAGTTTAAAAAATATTTAACGTATATTAAAACTAATTCGCATATTTACTAAATTTACTTTAATTGATGAAAGTAAAAAAAAAAAAAAAAAAAAAAAAAAAAAAAAAAAAACCCTAATGGCTAATACTATTACTCATGTAATTTTAAACAAAGTTAACATTATAAAGTATAGGGGTATAAAGTGTAAGGGGTTAATTGTTTATTATCTAAAGTTATTAAAAAACATGGAGACTTATAATTTTACACTTAACTCTAATATATTTAAAATTCAAGCACTAAAGTTTTATTAATTACCTCCTCTTTTCTTAAGTTTTTATTTTCATAAATTTGACACCTATATTTTTATGTGTTTTTTTTATCAATCAAATTCTCCACCAAATTTATTAAAGTTTGACCAAAATCAATTCAATTTTGACTTTTTATTAGCCAATCATATTGCTTAATTTCGCTTATGTGTCAAAATCGAGCTCGAGTTTTGCAAAAACACTCCAAAATGATGTAATTCTTGTATTATATAAAAGATTGTCTAAAAGTAACAAACGAGTTCCGTCTTGATATAGTTATCGGATAAATATCTATGTTTTTCAAATATGTCAGTGAGCTAAACATACGACCTTTTGTTTCTTTATAAACTGTAAAAAAAATGAAGCAACACAGTTCTGTACTCACGTCATTGCATTGCTATCCTAATATCAAAATAAATTGATTGAGTGTTGATCATCGTACATTAAGATTCTGCTATTTTATTGCAGGCATTTCAAATCAAACGGCTTGCTCAAGCTGTAAAACAGAGAACACTTAAAAATCTTATTACAGAGCTCTTTCTTTGGTTTTTAGATGAAAGGATTCCAAGGATGGATGATGGCAGTAAGATTCTAAAAGCATCAAATAGTTTAATACTTAAGATATTGGTGAGCCTTTGCCCCTTAAACTCATGTACATATTAAATTTTTTGTATCAAGTAATCGTATTGACTAATTCTTTCTTTGTAAATGCAGGAGAATGCAGAGCGGACATCGTCATTTGTCGTACTCATTAGTCTTCTGTCTCCACCATCAAACACGTCTTTTGCTACAAGAAATATGAAGTTCTTGGATTTGGTTGTGAAATGCTTGATTAAAATTACAAAGGTTAGTGGTCTTTTTGTTTAGTTGAAATTTTACGGTTTGTATAACTGGTAAATACAGGTAATTTTGTTCGGGTTGAACGACAATACTTTGTGATACACTCTTACTTTCTTCGCTTCTTTAATATGCAGATTCTTGAAAGTACCATAAACGAAGTTGACATTGACCATATTCTCCAAAGCATACATGTATATCTGCAAGAACTTGGGGTAGAAGAAATTAAGAGGAGGTTTGTATACTACTTCTGATATCTAAATTGCTAATCGGAAGGTTCAAATTCTTACCTTTTCTAACTCTTCTTTTTTCTGCAATTACTATGAACCACTTATAGAGCGGGAGCAGATGACATGCCTTTGCGCATGGTCAAAACTATTCTACACGAGCTTGTAAAGATTAATGGGACTGCAATAAAAGGTCATCTTTCTATGGTTCCAATAGACGTGGAACCCCAACCTATAATACTTGCCTATATCGATCTTAATCTTCAGGTAATTTGTTTATATATTTCATAATAAAGGCATACGGTACATGTTTAATACTTTATTACTTGTATTTCTTTGTTAATGTTAGATGTTAGATGGTGCAAGAATTATGACACCAACTGGGCGTGCTGGCCAAACAAATTGGGGTGATTAAATGGCAAATAATCCGTTGCCTGCTAATTGAAGGTGAGTTCCTTCTATCTCCTTGTTTGACCACTTGATTTCTTCAGTTCCACATATTATGCGCAAAGTGCAGTTTTTGTCCCACTTGCACATTTGTCAAAGCCATATAGTTTGGTTCTCTCGCATAGTACACCCCGTAGATCATAAATGGTTGGATGGGTAATGTCTCGAGACGGGATTTGTACGGTTAAACTATCTTGGGTTAAACTGATTTTTATTTTTTTATTTTTTATTTTTATTGATTTATTTTTTTTGCTATAAATAGTTTGTAAAATATGATTAGAACGACTATATCATTTGATAATACTATAATAGTTGAGCTTGTTGCATAAAATGATTTGGGGGATTTTATGCAAAACAATTACGACCTTTCTGGCGACTTTTGACCCGCTTGACCTGTTTTATTATTTAAACTAATCATTTTCATATTACCTGTTTCACAAGTTTTCTTGCTACTAAATTTCATCTGTATTGTGTGAAGTGTTAAAAGCAAAGAACACACTTGCAATATTTAGATAGTTGGGGAGAAACAAACATGCAGTATTGGTATATATGAACTATACAGACTTATTCATTGACCCCAAAGGTATCATTATTCCTTTTTTATTCTTCTCAGAAACTGTATTAATCACCAGGAGAACTTAAACTTAGAATGTGTATCAGGTTGACATATTTCTCAACTTCAAAATACAAGTGAAGCTTTCTGAACCTACATTAGAGATGGTTTAGCTAAGGTCGGGATACATCTTCATGGATATATATGTTGAAATTGTCTTATGTACCAGATGGAAATGAATGCTGCAGCCGGAAGAACTCCATCTAGCGTTCCTATGCAGACACCTTCATAGCAGTGTATAGTAAATGTAAATCTTATATGCAATGTTGAAAATACGATATGTACATAGCACTAGAAATAGATATTAGATCTTTAGATAGATACATAATCTCAAACCACACACCGCAAAAATTCTTTTCTAGTTACACATCAATATTAAATCACCGAATATAATTTCTATTTTTCACATGAAGTACATGCTATTTGTTGAATGATGTAAATTCTTTTCTAGACACACAAACGGTCTTGGCTTATTTATCATCTAATACTCCCCCCATAATTTGAGCGGCTATTCTCTAAAGCTCGAATTAGAGGAAATACTCAAGGTTGAACTTCCTGACTTTGGTCCCAAGCCTTTCGTATCTTTAACCACTGGTTGGGTCTTTCAGTGTTCAATGATCTTATCGAGTCCACATGGGGTGCAGGGCCCTTTAGAGGCTCTGCGGATATCATTCTTAAAAATAAGATAAAGCATCTTAAATCGACAATTAAGTCCTGGTCCTTTAAGAAGACAACTGAGATAAAGATTCAGAAATCTGATCTCTTGAGGTGCATTGAAGATTGGGATCTCAAAGCTGAATGTGGGCTTCTTACGGATACTGATTGTTTTGCTCGTGAGGCTGCCATTTTTTAGTTGATGCATTATGATCAAAAGTTGAACGAAATAAATTGATGCAACGTAGCAGAGTCAAATGGGCAGTCGACGGTGACGAGAACTCAAGATATTTTCATGCCTCAATTAAGAAACGAGCCGTAAAACATCGTATCAATGGGTTGTCGTGGGGTGGAAACTGGATTACTCTCCCAGATGCAATAAAGGGGGCGACTTTCTTGAATATAGTTTTTCTATGGAAGAAGTTAAACAGGCCGTGTGGAGTTGTTCGGGCTCAAAATCCCCGGCGCCTGATGGGCTTAATTTTGACTTTCTAAGGAGGTACCGGGAAATCTTCAAAGTCGATTTTTACAATTGCTTAAAGCATTTTGAATCTACTAGCCACTTCGCAAGAGGATGCAATCCTTCTTTCACAGTTCTTATTCCTAAGAAGTGTGACCCAATTGAAATTTCTTATTTCCGGCCAATTAGCCTTATCGGTTGCGTATACAAGGTTCTTGCCAAGCTACTATCATCTCGTTTGGCGAAAGTCATTCATAAAATTATTGGTCCTAATCCAACGACATTCATCTCTGGGAGGAAAATTCTTGATGGTGTCTTGATTGCAAATGAAATTATTAATTCTGCTTATCAGAATGAATTAAAGCTTTTATTGTTCAAAGCCAATTTTGAAAAGGCGTTCGATAGTGTAAATTGGAGTTTTCTCTTGGATATAATGTCGCAAATGGGATTCGGTCCAAAGTGGCGTTCATGGATTAAGGGTTGCTTAACTTCTGCAACAGTGTCGATTCTTGTAAATGGTTCCCCATCTAATGAGTTTAAGATGGAACGCGGTTTACGCCAAGGGACCCTCTTTTCGCCATTCCTATTCTTAATTGTTGATGAAGCTCTTCAAGTATCCATCATTGAGGCGTGCAATAAAAATCTTTTCAAAGGTCTATATTTAAACGAGGATAACACTAATTTATCCCTTTTCCAATATGCAGATGATGCTCTCTTTTTTGGCAAATAGTCTATGTGGAATGCAAAAAAGCTAGTATTGGTCCTAAAGTGTTTCCAAGATGTGTCTGGCCTTCGTGTTAATCTTGCAAAAAGCAAATTATACGGAATTGGTGTTAACTCGAAAGAAGTTAATAGAGCTGCTAATATCCTAAACTGTGGCTACGACTCTCTACCATTTATATATTTAGGTCTCCCAGTTGGAATGAAAATGAACCGTGTGGAGAGTTGGAGTGAAGTTATAGATCGCTTCACTAATCGTCTGTCATCGTGGAAATAAAAAATTCTATCCATAGGAGATCACTTGACTCTTACAAAAGCTGTTTTGGGGAGTCTACCATTATTTTATTTTTCTATTTTTAGAGCGCCTTCAAAGGTTCTGCATAAGTTAGAAAACATTCATTCTCGTTTCTTTTGGGGCTTCAAAGAAGGAAGTAAGGGTATTTCATGGGTCAAGTGGAGCAAAGTTTGCTCTAATAAAAATGTTGGGGGTTTAGGAGTTGGTTCCTTAAAAGCGATGAATCTTAGTCTTCTGGGCAAATGGAGATAGCGTTTTCTCAACGAGCAATAAGCTTTATGGAGAAAGGTAATATCGGTTCTTCTTGATAATGATGGTGGATTCCATAAAAAAAAAGGGGCAGGCTTAAAGAAGGGAATATGGGATTGCATTGTCAGCTCCTCTTTAGCTATTGATAAAACAGGTTTGGCATTTAGTCATTCGTTCACAAAGAAGATCTCCAATGGTGACACAACCTTGTTTTGGGAAGACTCTTGGGTAGCCCCTGGCCTTTATCTCAAGCTTCGCTTCCCGCGATTATATGCATTGGAATCTAATAAAGAAGCTAATGTAAAAGATAGATGGGTGATGTCTAACAAAAGTGGTAGCAGCTCTTGGAATTGGAGATCTCATCCAAGAGGCCGTGCTCTTGATGAATTAAACTCTATATACACACTTCTAAATGGTGCTCAAATAACCGTTGGTTACCCAGATAGATGGTTTTGGAATTATGATTCTAAGGGTATGTTTTCAGTTAAGCGATTAACATTCTTAATTAATAATCATATTCTTTATGATGATTCTTCTTTTCCCCACCATATATGGATTTCATAGGTTCCAATCAAAGTAAACCTTTGTGTTTGGAGAGCTAATATTGACAGAGTTCCTACCTACCTTAATCTCGCTAAGAGAGGTGTCGCGCTTGCTTCTACAATATGTAATGTAAAACCCACATTTTCATAACACGTTTAAATGACCAAAGTACCCCTATGATTTAAAATTTAATAAAACAATTATTCTAAATACAAAATAAATCCTAAACACATGAGATATAGCAACATATGATATATGATAATTTTTATAAACATTAAAATATTTATAAAGTGTATTAAAAATAAATTTCTCACAAAAAAAATGTTACATTGGCCGAATTTTATTTTATTTACTTATATTATTGATTTAAAATTTATATAATTAAGGGATAAGTATCAAATAATTATGGAAAGTAAGAAAATCAGTATAATTGATTTAATCCCCTTAATTTTGGCAGAAAATCTTGTTCACCCTCCTCCATATACATGGCTTGAATTATTTTTCCCATTTTAAACATATTAAAACCCTAATTCTCTCCTAAAACTCACCCACGGCCTCCAAGATTTTTCCAGGGCCTTTGGCCATTTTTCCCAGTCTTTTATTGATCCAAGAAGGGTGATAAAAATAGATCCAAGTGTTAGAAGTACACGTGATGATCGGATTTCATTTTTGGTGTTTGATTTGTAGCCGAAAAAGGGGAAAACTCATTTTTGCTCATCCATTCGGTCCTAGCCATTTTGGGTATTTTTTTTCATCATCCCTTTTACCTATTATAATCTGTAGAAAATAATAAAATTGATCCATGCACATTATTTTGGCCATACGAATTAAAATGAAATAGAAACCCTAAAAACATGCAAAAACTCTAAATGGCTCATACGATTTTTTTGGGGCTAGATCTGATTTTTGTGATGTGTTATGATGTGTATTTGACATGACTAAAATATGTTTGCAATTATTTGAGGCCTAAGTAAATCGTTGGGAATTATTTTGTTTTGATCTGATCGAATACAATTAAAATATGGTGCGAATGGTTTAGGGTTAGGGTTTTGGGTGATGTTTGGTGATAGTAAATGACATAATGGTTGTGTAATGATGATGGTGATGATTGGTGTAATGATTATGTGTTTGTTAGGGTTTTGGATGAATTATGATGTTTGTTTTATAAATTAAAGGTTATTTTGTAAATTAGAAAACTTAAGGGCTATTTATGTAAATATGTAAATCTCGACCTAATATTATTAAAGGGACTAAAATTGTAATTTTGTGATACTTGGTGGACTTATGTGGTTATTTGGTTAATTATGTGGTTTATATGTTAATTAGATAATTAAAAGGTTTAAATTGTAAATATGATAACTAGAAGGACTAAATATGTAAATATGGATATGATGTGCATATTTCCACATGAAATTCATGTAGGGGCTGTTTATGATATTTTTGTAATGCTAGGTGACTTATATGTTAATTATATTAGTTAATGGTTTAAATATGGAATATGGATAAATTAAAGGATTAAATTGTAACTTTTGAAACTAAAGGGGTATAAAGTGTAAATCTGACATATTTGGCTTATGTGACTTAAGTATATGTGCGGTATTATGTTTATTTTCATTTGTGACCCCTAACTTGTTATATTTACACTTTCAACCCTAAAACATATTATGTGAACATAAGAAACCCTAATTTCACAAAATCTCTATAAAATGGAATCCTTGACATTAATGAACATGGGAGATTGATAAAATGATGAAACTAACCTATGAGAATATGTTAACATTTGAAAACTTGCTAATTTTGGAAATTTGCTAATTATGGAAACCTACTATTTTTGGAAAGTACTATTTATGGAAACCTTCTAAAATTGGAAACTATCTAAACTAGGAAACTTACTAAAAATAGGAAGTCTTCTAAAATTCTTAAACTAATAAAAGTGGGAAGTTACTAAATATGGAAAGTTACCTAAAATAGAAAGCTGCTAAATATGGAAAGCTACTAAAAATGTAAAGATAACTAAAAGAGGTAATTTACATGATTTGGACTCTTCTTGATACGTATCCGTTCTCTTCTAGGTTCGGTGAAGCGGGAGTGATCCATCTCTCCTTGTTTGATTTGTGACCTTGCTTTTGTATTGGACTAAGGTACAGATATTCCGTACTCTTTCAGTAAGAGTGCACACTTTCTCTCTCTTCACTTTGTCTTTGACTTGATTATCGTGTTATGACTTCCGTTTAGTCTTGGTTATGATTCTTCGTACTTGGCCCTATGATTGATGGGTTCCACCGGTATTTGATGAGGCGAAAAATGATCCGTTTTTAGGGGGTCATTTAAGCCCGAATTCGAATTTATTTGATCAAATATTGCCCTAAATCGTTCCTTTTGTGATTTTAGGTACTTTGGGAGAGAAATCTGGAAAAGGAAGCAATTCGGACGTTTTTGGAGCATAAAAGTGAAGAAAACGCCAAAGTCTTAATTTTCCATGCTGGGAACAGTAGGTGACGGCGTCAAGAGCAAAATTCCATGACGGTCCAGTAGAGATTTGACGGCGTCATGAAGGTAGGGCGTCAAGAGTAAAAAGTCATGACGGCCTGGAAATGATTAGTACTTGACGGCGTCAAATGTAGATCAAGGCAGTCCGAGAAGAGTTTTGGCGGCGAGGTGACGGCGTCACCTAATTGGTCTTGACGCCGTCAGACCCATTTTTTCTATATATAGTTTTCTAATTTTTCACATTTAAAAAGAGAAGTTTTGGGAGAAACCCTAAGTACGATTTTGGTGTAACTTTACAGGTTTTTTAAGGGTTCCAACCCCTTGATACCTTGCATGTTTAATCAAGATAAGTGTTCTTCTAATTCAATCAATATGTTTATGTGTTGGTTGTCTATATCTTGTTCTTGTCTTAATTCCATCATGCTAGGCTAGATCTATCTTGTGTTTGCTTAGATCTAATGAAACCTAGATGTTGATTATGTGTTGATTACTTGTTTATTCTTGTCTTTGATGAATGATTTATATGTTAGGCTTAAGAAAACTGGCAGATCTCCAATTGGTAACATGCTTGAACGTCTTAAGAAACATGAACCGACGCGCACTAGGTCTTTATTGGTTGTATTTAATGCATGAGCCACTGTTTACAATCCCTATAGTTGTGCTGGGCATGGTGTAGGAGGAGATAAGAGCTCATAGAATTGGGGAGTTAAGTGTGCCACCCCATGAATGGTATTAAGGAATACGATCCGTCATCCATGCAATTATAACAAGTAATTAACGTGTAAAAGATATCTAGGGAGTAGTGAAATCTAAGTAAACACATTTTCTCCAAAAACTGCTCACAACTTTAGTATAAATTAGTTTATTTTCATTTTTAGTATTTTATTTTGATTGCATCTTAGTATTGGGTTAGTTGATTAGCAACTAATTCCGCCCAAATCCTTCAAACCCGAGATTTTAACTTGCTTTTCATAAAATATAAAAATACAAAAAGAATCTTCCCTCATCTTTAGAACTAGTATTTAGGTTTTCTAATCCTAGCGACACTATTCCTAGCTGAACGATCAATCCCCCGGTACTTGTCACTATACTATACTACAACGATCAGGTACACTGCCTGGTGGGGGTTGTAAGCTTCTCGAGATCCCTTGAGAGGTAAAGCCTGGTGCGATTCCCACGTATCAAGTTTTTGGCGCCGCAGCCCGGGGAATAGTTATTGTCTAGGTTAGAATTTCTTTGTATTAGATCTACTTGCTAGATTCCTTTCTAGTAAGATTTTATTTTTATTTTTAGGTTATCTTTAGTCTATCTCATTTCTTTGTGCCTTTGTTCGTAACCACCCAACATCATGGACAACGGGAACATCTTTGAACCCGTCATCCCACCACAACAAAACCCACCACTAGAACCCCTTAGGCCCCGAACCTTAGGAGAGTATTCCCGACCTAGCCATCAAGGCTACCGAAACACCATTGAGCTCACCGGAGCCTATGTGACCCCCTTGTGATCCGACACCATCCGGTTGGTGCAAAGCGGATGTGCATTCCATGGACTTCGTTCCGAAGATCCAAACCAACATCTTAAGGACTTCCTCAAAATCGTAGATTCCATAGACCTAGATGTTGTAACTAGAGAGACTACCCATTTACACCTATTCTAATTCTCTCTACGGGATCAAGCTAGTCAATGGCTTGAGCGTTTACCCGCGGGATCCATCACCACATGGGATGATCTCACCACTCATTTCCTTGCTCAATTTTTCCCACCGGGGAGAACTACTAAGCTTAGGAATGACATCTTGATGTTCCAACAACGTCAAAATGAATCTCTTTATGAAGCATGGACTCGTTTCAAGGACTTACTCCAAAAAGTCCCTCATCATGGCATAGATCTTTGGCTCCAAGTCCAAATTTTTTATGACCATATCGATCTCTCCATGAGGCGAGCCATTGACCAATCGGCCGGTGGTAAGCTACGTGATCTAAGTGCGGAACAATCATGGGAACTCATAGAAGATCTTGCTCTCTATGACAACGAAAGTTGGAATGATCCACGTGACTTGAACAAAACGGTCAAGGCAATATCTTTGCCTTCGAACAATTCTAGCACTCCCGACCGTAGGATCATGGAACTTGAGGACCAAGTCAAGTTTCTCATGAAATCTTACGAAGCTCCTAAGCCTTCAAGCCAAGTGAACAAAATCACTTCTTCATGCGAATTATGTAGTGGTCCCCATGACACTCGTGATTGTGTGGAACTCCCCGGAACAGCTTTTGCGGACTACGCATCCACGCGTACCGACGAAGCGGGAGATAAGTGGTACACTTTCAAGCCCGAGCCAAATACTTACGGTGATTCATACAACCCCTCTTGGAAAAATCACCCAAACCTTAGGTGGAAACAAAATCAACCCAATTCTTCCAATCCGCCTAATCGTTACCAACCAAACGGTCCACCATCCAACCGTACTTTCAACAACAATCCTTCTAACAACTATGGTAGTACCAACAATCTTGAAGGGTTGATGTCAAAGTTCATGGCATCTCAAGAAGCTCGCATATCTAAGTTTGAAGCCGATTTCAAACAAAAGCAAAGCGAGATGACCACTCGAATTGACGCATTGTTGAAAGTTCTCAATGACCGAGAAATAGGAGCACTCCCAAGCGACACGGTCAAGAATCCGAAACTAACCATTAATTCCATATCCTCAGTTTCGTCACCCACTTCGTGTCCACAATACTAGGTTAAATCCACGAGCACGTGTTTCAAACAAAACCAAGTTCTCCAAAAAGACCAATCAAATAAAACGCCCACTATAGAGCCGGTCAAAAGCATAGTTGAAACACCTCTTACGCAAGACCTTGACGATGAATTCAAAGAACTTCATCTTGAACGCCCCGTCATTGATGTCTTAGCGCGTGCTCCTTACTATAGTGCCCTCCTAGAAAAATATGAGAAGTTTAAACTAGGTAAAAATGGGACCGCCTTCGTTCAAAACAAGTTGCCTAAAAAGCTTGATGATCCGGGTATATTTGTTTTACCTTGTAAGATAGGAAGATCCAAAGCTTTCGACACACTAGCCGATTTAGGGTCAAGCCTCAACTTGATTCCCTTATCCTTATTCACCGTTCTTAAGTTAGGAAAGGTAGAGGAAACGGAAGTATTGATAGGGCTAGCGGATGGGAGTATTGCCCACCCGGTTGGAATGATTAAGGATGTAGTTGTTCACGTAGGAAAGTTTAATATATTAGCGGATTTTCACGTCCTAGACATGGTTAGTGACACTACATGCCCATTATTGGTAGGAAGAGGATTTTTAGCAACCGCTAGTGCCATGATAGATTGCAAGGAATCCAAGATAACGGTAGGTGAAGGCGATACTTGGTCGATGTATGATGTTAAGAAGCATAGTTATGATTGTGATGATGAACCAACACCGCATTGGGTAGAGATGAATAGGAGACCATCTAGATATGGACCTTGGATAGAAAGGAACTTTATAGGACCTCAATGCCCATTAGGTAGAACAACTCATAGCTAGAGATGAAGAGCTAGACCCCTTTGAGGACCCCTTAGTCTTTAGGAAGATGATTGAATTCTTAAGTGTAATGCCCATCAACATAGAAAGAAATAAATGGAAAAGAGAGGGAGATAAGTGTAAATGGAGGTGGGACAAGCCACCTAAAGAAGGTGACGGATCATGGCATATGAGAATGACTTTGTATGATCCGGATGGAGAAAAGTTTGAAAGGTCATACCATACTAAGGAAACCGATAGGAAGTTGAAACCTAAGTTTGATCACAAAGATGTCCTCAATGAGGAACTCACCCGTATCACGTAGTAACCCATGACCTTGAGTCTAGCTACAAGACTCGTAAATAAAGAAAAGCGCTTCTTGGGAGGCAACCCATGTTTTGTTTGATTGTTTATTTGTTATTTGCTTCCGTATGCATGCTTAATTTTTATTGTTGGTTGATCATGTTTCTAAATTAAAAAAGTGGAAATACTTTACTTTGTTGTTTTGGCCTAGTCTTAACTCCACCTAAAAGTATTTTTGCAAAAGATAAGTGTAAGGGGAAACCCCAAATATGTTTTTAAGAAACAAACCGATCATGATTATCCACAATATTAAATGAACATGTATATTCGTATTTGTTAGAGTCAAATGCTTGTATTGAGTCATAATGAAGTTTTGCAGGATTTTCCAGGAAGTAGGACCAAGTTTTTCCAGAAATTTTCCGGAAACTTAACATAAGAATTTCTGCAGGTCAATTCTGACGGCGTCAGGAGTTTACTCTTGACGGCGTCAGGTGTAAAAATCTGGAAATTTTACCGGTTTTGTTTTTCTAACGGAGTCTTATGGTTTTTGTGAATTATTAAGTTTTATAATCTCCAAGAGATCTGCAAACTTCATTCCACAAGCATTATATCTTATCTTGTTTTCTAGGATTTAGTAACTTATATAGGATGCCGCCGATTTTACGCGAGGTTGTCTTGTCTATTTTGTCAGGCTTTACAGGTTACGTATGACAAGAAGATGATTTATACTCTGGAAGGGAAGCTTTGATTGTTCATTTTCGTGGAGGAAGATTTAACCTGGCCACCTTATTATCCATACCGAGCGAATCAGGGGAGTATTTGATTTCATTCTCTTTAATTTTTCACTTTTACATTCTTTACTTGAACATTGGGGACAATGTTCATCTTAAGTGTAAGGGGAGGGTAAAAAGATGATACCTTACATATGCACTTTCGCTTGAGTTTGTTTTGTTTAATGGTAGATGTGTAATAAAACTATGAGAAATACTTGTTAGTGCAATTTTAGCGCCAAATTTAAAATTTTTTACAACATTTAGGAGTGAAACTTTAGCCATATCAAGCGTCTCATGGATAGGAGATCGTATGACTAGCACATAACCGTATATTCAGAAAAATTTTCCACCCAAATATGTGAGGTTCGCCTTTAGATTTGATAGGAAAAACACTTATTATTAGTGCTTATAAGTGTACCGGTAGCATTTAGATTCTAGAACTTGCGTTAGTGATGCATCCCGAGACCGCTAGTGAGACTACATTCGTGTAGTAGGATTTACTACATGATAAGAGGTGTTGATGCATAATCTGGCGCGGACTTATTCAACGACTCTCCTTGGGCCGTTAGTCGTCTTCATAAGCCCTGAGTAGACCTGTACAACAAAGAGAACCCGTTAGGAGTGGACCCGAGGCCGTAGCCCCGGGATCCACCTCCGACGGTCAAGTTAGTATGTGATGCGCAGAGCATATATGAGAATTAGGTTTAGGATAACTTGTTATGTTCTATTGTATTCCTCTCATGAATGAGACCCCAGCCATGTATTTATAGGATACGGATTAGGGTTAACGCGCAGAGTGGGCCGCTGGCTACCCGGGCCTGACCCATTCCTGGCCCAGTCCGGACCATACGTCCACAAGGTGCGTAAAGTGGGCCGCTGGCTACCCGGGCCTGACCCATTCCTGGCCCAGTCCGGACCATACGTCCACAAGCCCCCGAGTTTAGTATGACATAGCGCACGGCTATGTTATGCTAAACTTAAGTTCTGTTTATGGCTGCGTAGGCTCAATCAACCAAATGCGACGGTGCGCACTGGGTTTATATGCGCGTAAGGGACGAATCATACTGCGCAGTCCATATGCGACAGTGCGCACTGGGATGGCGATTGTGATTGTCTCACAATGGTAAAGGTGTCCGTGGCGAAGGTGGATTCCTATGCTGTATCCTGGGTAAGGACGTACCTTTTATACCAGTAGTGATGCAACATTGTGCGACAGAAGACGTGCTTCTGTGGCAGAAGTGCGCGTTGTCCGCGACAAAGATGTGCGTTGTCCGCAACAAAGATGTGCGCAGTGCACAACAAAAGTGTGCGCAGTACGCAGAGGTGCGCGCTGTTTGCGCGTCTTAATAACCGACAGAGAACGTCTCCCCTGCGGTAAGATAGTGCGAATATTTAAATCCGTCTTTGTACCGGGCCTGCAGTACCTCTTACGTACGATTTGCTTCCAAATATACCTGCGTGACGCGTGCGCCAACAGTGGTATTATATACCCTGGTAGCCCCCCAAGTTTGATGGTGCTACTCGTGTAGGAGCATTAAACTTAGTTATCCTGAAAACACTTAATGCAAATATTAAAAGCATATGCCGCGAATCGCAACATATAATACTTAATGAAATAAAATATAAGCGCGTAGCAAAAATATAGCACATAGCATATATAATAAGTAGTAGTGTGAATTACACCTAGCGTGAGGTTTTACAAACTACATAAAATAAATAGCACGTAGCTAAAAAATTGTGCGCATGTAGCGTTTAATTAATTTTTCTTTATTTTTATGATAATAAAAATAATGGCGCGGATGGATGTACCTTGACCGCGAGTAATAGATTTATCGTGCACGCACAGACACAGATAGATTTATCGTGACCGCATGGACTCTAACGTTTTGTGGATATTCGCAGTTGACCACGGCTTACGTCCAGTGCATGTATGTAACAGTGACAAAGCGCTCATGGCGAATGACTAGCATCGTGGTGCCTGTACGTGACAGTGCGATCGTGTCGCCAATCTGCGAAGATTTCCTAACGCATGGTCTAACGCGGGTAGATTTATCGCCACTGCACTGTTTCGCGGCTAAAAGATAAAATAGATCCGATCGTGCGGATTTAATGCGCTCGTAGCGATAGATAAAATCGTGTTTATCAAAGTAAAAGATTTATGTAAAATCTTTTGAATCTTTAAAAGATACCAAATCTTGTCGATTTGAAAGATATTAAACAAAATATTAAGAGATAATATCTTATTAATATTTAGAAAATATTGGCAATATGGAAACACCAATTTAATATATAAAAGATACGTATATTTACGTAATATTGTGTAATAGACACGTGAGCAGTGGATTGCAAAGCGAATCTTAGTCAAACATATCAATTTGTGAAATCGATTTGTTACAGATAGAATCTAAGTGTCATAAAGTCGAGTGACTTTTTAAAATATCTAAAATCGATTTAAACTTGAAGGTTTAAAGTTACCGCATAGTTATATCGATGCGACGATGGTCGCGTTCTAGTCTGGTGAGAGCACGACACTTGTCGTAGCTATGTCCCACGGATGGCGCCAACTTGTTGATGCATAATCTGGCGCGGACTTATTCAATGACTCTCCTTGGGCCGTTAGTCGTCTTCATAAGCCCTGAGTAGACCTGTACAACAAAGAGAACCCGTTAGGAGTGGACCCGAGGCCGTAGCCCCGGGATCCACCTCCGACGGTCAAGTTAGTATGTGATGCGCGGAGCATATATGAGAATTAGGTTTAGGATAACCTGTTATGTTCTATTGTATTCCTCTCATGAATGAGACCCCAGCCATGTATTTATAGGATACGGATTAGGGTTAACGCGCAGAGTGGGCCGCTGGCTACCCGGGCCTGACCCATTCCTGGCCCAGTCCGGACCATACGTCCACAAGGTGCGTAAAGTGGGCCGCTGGCTACCCGGGCCTGACCCATTCCTGGCCCAGTCCGGACCATACGTCCACAAGAGGCATTAGGATCACCCTTGTGTTAAACCCGTATCATAATTACTTGACCATTTAAGTCATATTACTTGGCTAGTTAAGTCAACTAATTTTTCCCACACCCTTAGCGTTGTACTCATTTTTAGTACACGATACCCCTAGTACACCCCTCCGAGCCTATCTTTTCGTTTCTAACTTTAAGCATCTTACTTAAAGGAAGAATTTGTTACACCCCACTTAAATGTACAACCAAATCGCCTTAGCCTTCCGTGTATGCGCTCATTTTTAGTGCATTATTGTTATTTGTTAAACCCTAAGTTAACTATCTAATTGATTACATGGTTGCTAAGTCGAGTCATATCCTTGTACATATTGTTTTGGGACGATTGGGACTCATGGGTAAAGTACTTATTTATGGTGTAATGGGGAAGAACATAATATTATTACCTCCATATGTACGTTAATCTTAAAAGTGCTCCAAGTGTTTTGATTTTCTTAATTCGAGTCATTAGATTAGTTTAATGTAAAGTATGTAAAGATTCAAGTGTAAGGGGAGTGTTCATCCCCTATGATGTATTATTTCGGATGGTAGGGTAAAAGTGTATGCAAAAAAAAAAAAAAAAAAAAAAAAAGGAAAAAGAGAAAAAAA
Organism: Artemisia argyi; assembly: GCA_030686995.1. NCBI lineage: Eukaryota > Viridiplantae > Streptophyta > Magnoliopsida > Asterales > Asteraceae > Artemisia > Artemisia argyi. The sequence continues at coordinate 140,074,169 of CM060705.1, forward strand.
CATACGGACTACCATCCCTTTTTATTCTATGTTCATTTTGTGTTTTTGTTATTTTTCATTTATTAGCTTAAGTCAAGTCTAGTCTTGGCTTAGCAACGCCACATTGTACATGTAATTAACCAAGATTGTTAACTCGCCACCAGAAAAATTTCCTTTATCCAACAAAACCGTGTATTTCATATCCCTACACCTAACGTTACAACCCTTTAAAAGACCTCTTTGATAGTTTATCCTAGGTGCTTACGCCATGTGGTGGAGGTTTGATCCTTTCCCAAGCCTATGGTAATCTATTTTGCTATGACAGGTAGTGAGAGATATCTTCCATTTCCATATTGTAATTTACACTTTATTACACCTGAGAGATGTGAGTATCTAAACACTATTTGTGAGGTGCTTGTGTATGACCTCCGTGCTTGTCTATTGGTCTTTAGTGGAACGATTATTTGTTGTAATTACTTTTATATTAGTGTTAAATGACCCCTAACTTGTATTTTGAGTAGAATAAAAGCGCATTTGCTTGAGGACAAGCAAATCTCAAGTGTAAGGGTATATGATGAGGCGAAAAATGATCCGTTTTTAGGGGGTCATTTAAGCCCGAATTCGAATTTATTTGATCAAATATTGCCCTAAATCGTTCCTTTTGTGATTTTAGGTACTTTGGGAGAGAAATCTGGATAAGGAAGCAATTCGGACGTTTTTGGAGCATAAAAGTGAAGAAAACGCCAAAGTCTTAATTTTCCATGCTGGGAACAGTAGGTGACGGCGTCAAGAGCAACTCCTTGCCGGCGTCAAGAGCAAAATTCCATGACGGTCCAGTAGAGATTTGACGGCGTCATGAAGGTAGGGCGTCAAGAGTAAAAAGTCATGACGGCCTAGAAATGATTAGTACTTGACGGCGTCAAATGTAGATCAAGGCAGTCCGAGAAGAGTTTTGGCGGCGAGGTGACGGCGTCACCTAATTGGCTTGACGCCGTCAGACCCATTTTTTCTATATATAGTTTTCTAATTTTTCACATTTAAAAAGAGAAGTTTTGGGAGAAAACCTAAGTACGATTTTGGTGTAACTTTACAGGTTTTTCAAGGGTTCCAACCCCTTGATACCTTGCATGTTTAATCAAGATAAGTGTTCTTCTAATTCAATCAATATGTTTATGTGTTGGTTGTCTATATCTTGTTCTTGTCTTAATTCCATCATGCTAGGCTAGATCTATCTTGTGTTTGCTTAGATCTAATGAAACCTAGATGTTGATTATGTGTTGATTACTTGTTTATTCTTGTCTTGGATGAATGATTTATATGTTAGGCTTAAGAAAACTGGCAGATCTCCAATTGGTAACATGCTTGAACGTCTTAAGAAACATGAACCGACGCGCACTAGGTCTTTATTGGTTGTATTTAATGCATGAGCCACTGTTTACAATCCCTATAGTTGTGCTGGGCATGGTGTAGGAGGAGATAAGAGCTCATAGAATTGGGGAGTTAAGTGTGCCACCCCATGAATGGTATTAAGGAATATGATCCGTCATCCATGCAATTATAACAAGTAATTAACGTGTAAAAGATATCTAGGGAGTAGTGAAATCTAAGTAAACACATTTTCTCCAATTACTGCTCACAACTTTAGTATAAATTAGTTTATTTTCATTTTTAGTATTTTATTTTGATTGCATCTTAGTATTGGGTTAGTTGATTAGCAACTAATTCCGCCCAAATCCTTCAAACCCAAGATTTTAACTTGCTTTTCATAAAATATAAAAATACAAAAAGAATCTTCCCTCATCTTTAGAACTAGTATTTAGGTTTTCGAATCATAGCGACACTATTCCTAGCTGAACGATCAATCCCCCAGTACTTGTCACTATACTATACTACAACGATCAGGTACACTGCCTGGTGGGGGTTGTAAGCTTCTCGAGATCCCTTGAGAGGTATAGCCTGGTGCGATTCCCACGTATCAGTATTTGTGATCCTATTGTTATTCGTTTGGACTCTTATGGTATGGTGTTGACATGACCCGTTCGATAACCTTTCGTGACATGGAAACATTTAAAGGAGAAATTATTTTATAACGACACTTTTAATATGATTTAAGACTAATCTTATATGGGATTTTATAAATTCATGAAGACCACTTTTAAAGAATATCTTGTGAAAACCGTTATTAAAGAACCACCTTTATAAATGTCATATTTTGGAAGATCTTTTCTAAATGAACTTTTGTTATAAACCTTTTAAATAGGATTGTACTACAAACCTTTTTAAACAAGTGATGGGAAGCTGCTAAATTGAACTTTGATTTAAACTCTCATTATGACCCTTTGATTTATGAATTATGGGATTTTGGGACTTGGAAAGATAACTAAAAGAGGTAATTTACATGATTTGGACTCTTCTTGATACGTATCCGTTCTCTTCTAGGCTCGGTGAAGCGGGAGTGATCCATCTCTCCTTGTTTGATTTGTGACCTTGCTTTTGTATTGGACTAAGGTACAGATATTCCGTACTCTTTCAGTAAGAGTGCACACTTTCTCTCTCTTCACTTTGTCTTTGACTTGATTATCGTGTTATGACTTCCGTTTAGTCTTGGTTATGATCCTTCGTACTTGGCCCTATGATTGATGGGTTCCACCGGTATTTGTGATCCTATTGTTATTCGTTTGGACTCTTATGGTATGGTGTTGACATGACCCGTTCGATAACCTTTCGTGACCTCAACCTTTGAACCCTTGGGGGACTTTGAATGTTCTTTGGGATATTATAACGGGAGGTGAAATCTCTTTTCTTAAAGTTATGACATGGAAACATTTAAAGGAGAAATTATTTTATAACGACACTTTTAATATGATTTAAGACTAATCTTATATGGGATTTTATAAATTCATGAAGACCACTTTTAAAGAATATCTTGTGAAAACCGTTATTAAAGAACCACCTTTATAAATGTCATATTTTGGAAGATCTTTTCTAAATGAACTTTTGTTATAAACCTTTTAAATAGGATTGTACTACAAACCTTTTTAAACAAGTGATGGGAAGCTGCTAAATTGAACTTTGATTTAAACTCTCATTATGACCCTTTGATTTATGAATTATGGGATTTTGGGACTTGGAATAATGAATCTTGTGGATTGGGAACTTTGGCTTTGACCTCTCTATTTTGACCAATTGATACTACATCCTTGATCAACCCTTTGACATTGATCCTTTGATATTGACCTATGATACCGAACCTTGATACTGAATCTTTGACATTAATCCTTTGACCTACCTCTTGATATTGACCTATGATCTATTGATAATGACCTTTGGGTATTTGAACCTTTGGGTATTGGACCTTTGATATTAAACTTTTGATATTGAACCATTGATATTGAACCTTGACCACTTGACCCTTCAGTATTTACCCGGGTATTACTTGTTGTGGAGTAGCCACAACCATAGCATTGATGCACCAATGTTATGTACTCTAGCGTAGTTGGAGAGATGTACTACGCCGTCCCCGATCTACTATTGACTACTGCTTTGATTGTGATTGTTATTGGCCTACGGGGGCGTATGGATGCATCCTAGATTTGTATTGTATTGTATTGATTGATTGATTATTGGAGCTACTACATTGTCTACATTGCTACATATTGTATTGGTGACTGGGTATGTGTGCATTGCAACCCCTCACATATTGGGAGTTGATCACTCCATATTGGGCTACTATTGTATTGTATTGTATTGATTGGCCTTGGGTAAAATACTGAAAACTTACATACACTATACCTTACACTTAACCATGTCATCTTTTGATTACCCTTTTTGATACCACATATTCCTAATTCCTTGTTTATTCCCTACTCTATTGTATTGCTTTGCTATTTGTTCATATCTGTTCACTGAGCTTTTTATGCTCAACCGCTTTCTTTTCCATGCGGCAGGTTTAGTAGGAAGCTGGGTTATGGATGAGAGATCTTATTTTGGGCTTAGAAGACTTCACCCTGATTAGCTACTGGCTGGACTTAGAGTGGTTTAGAAGTACTTGATGTTGGGCTTAGTTTAGTTTGTTACCCATTTGTAGTTTGCATTTTGTTTAGTTTTCTATTTGTAACCTTTGTAAACTTTGTTGGTAATGTATCTCCGTTTGACTTGTGTTCTGATTTGACTCCATAATGTTACACTTTAGCCCTTCTTGGGTTGGGGTGTTACAATTATGGTATCAGAGACAGGTTTGGATCGGCGGATGCAACATCCGTAGAGCTTTGGCTATGACCTGTGAGTTTTGGACCATTAAGCTTCCATTGTAGGAACATAGGAACATAGGAAACCACTTTGAGAACTTACCTTAGGAATCCCTTACATGAACTTAAGTTTTGACCAGTAAGGAATGGATAGACTCTAAGGTTTTGCTTATGTATCTTTGCTTTCGCATTGCTCTGATTCGTGCCTTGCGTTTAGCTATGCCTTTTTGGAATCATCCTTTCGGAGTTAGAAATCTTTGCACCGCTTAAGTTTACCACTAGTAAGTTGAAGGCATGTAAGATTGCATGGAAATGCATAATGCTATATTGATTTTATCTTTAATCTCTGATCTGTTGGTTGATCCTTTGATATCTCTTCGGGCATTCCGAAAATCTGCATGGTGATAATGTATTTGAAGCACTCTATGTTCATATCTTGCCTTTGGTAAATCCTCTGTAAGCTTTCTGACGTTATTTGATTTTGTTTTACTCATCTTTTCTATCTTTGTTAAGTCAAGTGGTGTTTAACCACGAGTATGAGAATATCTATTTCCTTTTGGAACGATAAAATCTGCTATGTTAATCTGCCTTTCTTTGGGAAGTCAACTTCGATTTGATTCTGATATGAGATTGATTGCCCAAGCATTCGAGATGTTGACGACTATTCCACTATGACTCATCTTTGGTGTTTTGAATTATTTTGAAAATCCTTACCATGATTTCCGATCATTAAACTTTTGCTATCATCATTGCTTTGAAGACTCGTATGTTACCTTCGTGGTTATGAAGTTCCCTTGCACCTATTTTGTCCATCAAGAGATGAACATTTTCGTGTGAATCATGTTTTGGCACCCTAAAATTTCGGATATGATTCTTGTTGAACCGCCAAGTTTTCCATCGGAAGATGGAGTTGAATAGAACCTGAAGATGACAGACAACGGTAACTATCCTGGAGAGTTGATGACATACCCCGCAAGACGGAAGAGTGGATGAGCAGAATGCAAGAACCTGGTCAAGATGGCGAACCTGGAGCTGATGAAGAACATACAGTCTCACTTCCCTATTCATCTTGGTTGTACTAAGATGAATTAAGAGTGGAAGCATACTAGATGATGAGGAGATTGAAGACCGTACCAGAGATTCACATTGCTCAGTCACATTCCAAGAAGAAATTGCAGAAGGCTTGAGGAACCAAACTCAAGATAATGATGTCGTTTCACTCTTAAAGTGGAAGATGGACGAAGACTGACTACTTGGACATAAGAAGATTCTGAAGAGACGAATTCTTGAAACGAACCTTGTGATGGAGGAATTGATGCCTTAGCGACATGTTTCTTTCTGATGATGATTGTTTGATTTTGTTACGTTTTTCCGAGCTTCGTTGTTTTGTTCGACATTGTTTTGTTATTGATCTTTGAATAGGGCTAACCCGGGTGTTAGTTGGACTGATAGGTGGAATTGTAGATTTGTTTCACTAATCGAGACAAAGTATGACCATCATGAGGGCATATTTATATGATGCAAGTATTATGACGCCTGGCCAACGTGATAATACTTACATCATATAACGTGCACTTGTTGTGTTCATAGGATGTCTTGAGAAGTGCCTTAGTGGAGACTTAGATTTCTATTTTCGTTTGCGATGATCTGCGAAGAGTGAGACTTTAGGATTCTTGCAATTAGTATGTTTGATCTTCCTTATCGCCGTACGTTTTGATACGTTTGGATACTCGTCATGCGATTGTTTGACTTCTATGTTTTGATAAAAATCCTAAGTTCCGTTGTAGAACTTCCTGCCATTTGATGTTATCTATCAACTTATTTTCCATCTATATGGATTTGATTCGTTACTATGAAGAGCTACACCTATGCCTTGCTATGTACACGCTCCTCACACTCGATGGATCCGTTTCATGATAATCTATTATGAGTTAAAATATGAAGCTTTGGATTTCAAGAATCAAGATCTGTGGCTTTACGAGAATACATTTGAAAGATTGTATTGAAGACGAAACTATTTGAAAATCCGAAAGAGTTAAACTTATATATATATATATACATATATCACCCTCATGATTGCTATCATTCGATACATTCTCATTTGATCAGTCCATTTCCTTGTTCACGGACGAAATACCCACCCAATCCTAAATCTTTCTTTGAATATCTTTTAAGGGGATACGATTATCATCGGTTACGTTCAGTAGGTGATTCTTTTGATCTGGAATTTGTACGATGTGCCTTCTATGGGGAAACCAAAACTATCTTTGGATCGATAAGATCAAGTCATGAGAAACATGATCATTCTGTTTGTTAAAATTTCTCAAAGTCTGAGTCTATGCGAGTTAACTACTCCTTTTTCTGTCCGTAGTTTGGTGAACCCTTGTGTTGTTTCGCCACCTTACCTTTTGCATTTTCGAGGACGAAAATTCTTTTGAAAGGGATATAGTTGTAAAATCCACATTTTTATAACACGTTTAAATGACCAAAGTACCCCTATGATTTAAAATTTAATAAAACAATTATTCTAAATACAAAATAAATCCTAAACACATGAGATATAGCAACATATGATATATGATAATTTTTATAAACATTAAAATATTTATAAAGTGTATTAAAAATAAATTTCTCACAAAAAAATGTTACATTGGCTGAATTTTATTTTATTTACTTATATTATTGATTTAAAATTTATATAATTAAGGGATAAGTATCAAATAATTATGGAAAGTAAGAAAATCAGTATAATTGATTTAATCCCCTTAAGTTTGGCCGAAAATCTTGTTCACCCTCCTCCATATACATGGCTTGAATTATTTTTCCCATTTTAAACATATTAAAACCCTAATTCTCTCCTAAAACTCACCCACGGCCTCCAAGATTTTTCCAGGGCCTTTGGCCATTTTTCCCAGTCTTTTATTGATCCAAGGAGGGTGATAAAAATAGATCCAAGTGTTAGAAGTACACGTGATGATCGGATTTCATTTTTGGTGTTTGATTTGTAGCCGAAAAAGGGGAAAACTCATTTTTGCTCATCCATTCGGTCCTAGCCATTTTGGGTATTTTTTTTCATCATCCCGTTTACCTATTATAATCTGTAGAAAATAATAAAATTGATCCATGCACATTATTTTGGCCATACGAATTAAAATGAAATAGAAACCCTAAAAACATGCAAAAACTCTAAATGGCTCATACGATTTTTTTGGGGCTAGATCTGATTTTTGTGATGTGTTATGATGTGTATTTGACATGACTAAAATATGTTTGCAATTATTTGAGGCCTATGTAAATCGTTGGGAATTATTTTGTTTTGATCCGATCGAATACAATTAAAATATGGTGCGAATGGTTTAGGGTTAGGGTTTTGGGTGATGTTTGGTGATAGTAAATGACATAATGGTTGTGTAATGATGATGGTGATGATTGGTGTAATGATTATGTGTTTGTTAGGGTTTTGGATGAATTATGATGTTTGTTTTATAAATTAAAGGTTATTTTGTAAATTAGAAAACTTAAGGGCTATTTATGTAAATATGTAAATCTCGACCTAATATTATTAAAGGGACTAAAATTGTAATTTTGTGATACTTGGTGGACTTATGTGGTTATTTGGTTAATTATGTGGTTTATATGTTAATTAGATAATTAAAAGGTTTAAATTGTAAATATGATAACTAGAAGGACTAAATATGTAAATATGGATATGATGTGCATATTTCCACATGAAATTCATGTAGGGGCTGTTTATGATATTTTTGTAAAGCTAGGTGACTTATATGTTAATTATAATAGTTAATGGTTTAAATATGGAATATGGATAAATTAAAGGATTAAATTGTAACTTTTGAAACTAAAGGGGTATAAAGTGTAAATATGACATATTTGGCTTATGTGGCTTAAGTATATGTGCGGTATTATGTTTATTTTCATTTGTGACCCCTAACTTGTTATATTTACACTTTCAACCCTAAAACATATTATGTGAACATAAGAAACCCTAATTTCACAAAATCTCTATAAAATGGAATCCTTGACATTAATGAACATGGGAGATTGATAAAATGATGAAACTAACCTATGAGAATATGTTAACATTTGAAAACTTGCTAATTTTGGAAATTTGCTAATTATGGAAACCTACTATTTTTGGAAAGTACTATTTATGGAAACCTTCTAAAATTGGAAACTATCTAAACTAGGAAACTTACTAAAAATAGGAAGTCTTCTAAAATTCTTAAACTAATAAAAGTGGGAAGTTACTAAATATGGAAAGTTACCTAAAATAGAAAGCTGCTAAATATGGAAAGCTACTAAAAATGGAAAGATAACTAAAAGAGGTAATTTACATGATTTGGACTCTTCTTGATACGTATCCGTTCTCTTCTAGGCTCGGTGAAGCGGGAGTGATCCATCTCTCCTTGTTTGATTTGTGACCTTGCTTTTGTATTGGACTAAGGTACAGATATTCCGTACTCTTTCAGTAAGAGTGCACACTTTCTCTCTCTTCACTTTGTCTTTGACTTGATTATCGTGTTATGACTTCCGTTTAGTCTTGGTTATGATCCTTCGTACTTGGCCCTATGATTGATGGGTTCCACCGGTATTTGTGATCCTATTGTTATTCGTTTGGACTCTTATGGTATGGTGTTGACATGACCCGTTCGATAACCTTTCGTGACCTCAACCTTTGAACCCTTGGGGGACTTTGAATGTTCTTTGGGATATTATAACGGGAGGTGAAATCTCTTTTCTTAAAGTTATGACATGGAAACATTTAAAGGAGAAATTATTTTATAACGACACTTTTAATATGATTTAAGACTAATCTTATATGGGATTTTATAAATTCATGAAGACCACTTTTAAAGAATATCTTGTGAAAACCGTTATTAAAGAACCACCTTTATAAATGTCATATTTTGGAAGATCTTTTCTAAATGAACTTTTGTTATAAACCTTTTAAATAGGATTGTACTACAAACCTTTTTAAACAAGTGATGGGAAGCTGCTAAATTGAACTTTGATTTAAACTCTCATTATGACCCTTTGATTTATGAATTATGGGATTTTGGGACTTGGAATAATGAATCTTGTGGATTGGGAACTTTGGCTTTGACCTCTCTATTTTGACCCATTGATACTACATCCTTGATCGACCCTTTGACATTGATCCTTTGATATTGACCTATGATACCGAACCTTGATACTGAATCTTTGACATTAATCCTTTAACCTACCTCTTGATATTGACCTATGATCTATTGATAATGACCTTTGGGTATTTGAACCTTTGGGTATTGGACCTTTGATATTAAACTTTTGATATTGAACCATTGATATTGAACCTTGACCACTTGACCCTTCAGTATTTACCCGGGTATTACTTGTTGTGGAGTAGCCACAACCATAGCATTGATGCACCAATGTTATGTACTCTAGCGTAGTTGGAGAGATGTACTACGCCGTCCCCGATCTACTATTGACTACTGCTTTGATTGTGATTGTTATTGGCCTACGGGGGCGTATGGATGCATCCTAGATTTGTATTGTATTGTATTGATTAATTGATTGATTATTGGAGCTACTACATTGTCTACATTACTACATATAGTATTGGTGACTGGTATGCGTGCATTGCAACCCCTCACATATTGGGAGTTGATCACTCCATATTGGGCTACTATTGTATTGTATTGTATTGATTGGCCTTGGGTAAAATACTGAAAACTTACATACACTATACCTTACACTTAACCATGTCATCTTTTGATTACCCTTTTTGATACCATATATTCCTAATTCCTTGTTTATTCCCTACTATATTGTATTGCTTTGCTATTTGTTCATATCTGTTCACTGAGCTTTTTATGCTCAGCCGCTTTCTTTTCCATGCGGCAGGTTTAGTAGGAAGCTGGGTTGTGGATGAGAGATCTTATTTTGGGCTTAGAAGACTTCACCCTGATTAGCTACTGGCTGGACTTAGAGTGGTTTAGAAGTACTTGATGTTGGGCTTAGTTTAGTTTGTTGCCCTTTTGTAGTTTGCATTTTGTTTAGTTTTCTATTTGTGACCTTTGTAAACTTTGTTGGTAATGTATCTCCGTTTGACTTGTGTTCTGATTTGACTCCATAATGTTACACTTTAGCCCTTCTCGGGTTGGGGTGTTACATGTAATATGTTTCTCACCAATTCATAACCTGTTCATTCTCGAATACGATGTGGAAGAAATTATGGAGCTGGTGGAACGTAACACCCCCCCCCCCCCAAGGTTTTCGACCTCAACGCAATAGCTCGTAACTTGGTTGTCTCGGGAGGTAGAAATAGTAGTATCGCGAAAGCCTTCCATAGTGTTTGTTTCATTCTTGTCTAGATTATATGGAAATGGAGAAACCGCTATGTTCATGCCTCTGAAGATCAAAAACCAAATATTCTCGCTGAAGATACTTTCTAACAACTTCAAAGGTATTCATTACTTTGGATTGCAAATCGATCTTCAATGGCAACTAACGACTAGGAAGCTTGGATATTAACCCGTCAAGGTGCATATCTTGATAGGTTGTATTTTTAGGCTTTGTATTGGGTTTGTTTCAGTTTGATCTTGTTTGTAATTCTGTTTGTCTTAGACAAGGTGTAATTTTTGGCCCCTGCTTGGGTCCCCTAATATAATTGTTGGGAACGTAGTTTTACTATTTATCAAGTCTCGGTCATTTACTTGTAATAGGTTGCTAAGGCTTGTATGTTTATTATAACTTAAGGCTTATGTAGCAAGCCCATGGGCCTTGAGCCCATTTCTATTTATTAGATAGGGAGGAAGGGAGTGTTGCCCTACTCCTTCCCTATATATACTAGTCTTATGTAACTAGTTAAAATGTTGGTTATTTGAATACACTAGTGAAACTCTTGCAATTTATCTTCTCTCATTTCTTATAATCAACCATCTCTCCTTCTCATCTTATTTCTTACTACATCATACTTGTGTTTACATAAAGTGTGACCTAATAAGTGGTATCATTCGCCAAATAGAGATTGAAGTGTGTTTCTTGGTTTGAACGTGGGTATTTGGTGCTTATTCTTCATCTTTTTGCATTTTTCTTGGTTTCTTTCACTCAAATCTTGAAGCTTGGATAAGTTTCAAGGTTGATATAGTGATTTGAAGCTTAGTTGTTCCATAAAGTTGTGATTTTTAAGGTTTTTTTAAGGTTTTATAGCTTCTTTGATATTGGAAAACTAGTTTTTGGTAGCAAAATCTTCAATAGTTAGTGTTTTCTAAGTATTGGTGAAGTTATTTGATCAAAAGTACCTTATTTCTAAGCATTTTTTCTTCAAAAATTTGAGATTTTTCAAGTTTCTGACCAGTTTACGCGTAACTTTAGTGAACAGTACGATTAGAAAGCTGTAAACAGTACTTTTTGTCCTTTCTACGAGTAGCTTTTGGCTAAAACCCTTTTCTTACGCGTAACTAAGGTCAAAACCCTGTTCTTACGAGTAACTTTGAGTTCCTACGCCTAATTCTTACGCATAAGTGACTTCCTACGCATAGGTTCTACGCATAAGTGATTCCTACGCCTAATTCTTACGCGTAAGTGGGAAATCCTACGCAGAAGTTGCCTTTTCTACGCAGAAGTTCACTCTTACGCCTAAGTTTCTACGCGTAAGTTGGGGATCCTACGCCTAAGTTTCTTACGCAAAAGAAACTTACGCGTAAATTTCAGAATTCTACTCGTAAGTTTCTTCAACGGTCTTCTCTTCGTGCAACGGTGACTCAGTACTTCCCTAGCTTGGATAAGTTAGTAGAATACTTCGACTACGGATATCTTTCAAGCTTGGATAAGTTTGAAAGATTTGTTTAGTCTTTGAACCTTACGCATAAAATCTTACGCATAACTTTATAGTTTACGCATAAGATCAACCTTACGCGTAACTTTGCAGTCTAAGCATACGTTTCTGTTTTACGCGTAAGATTTCAACTTACCCCAGGGATTTTGAACTTAACCAAAGGAACGTGCATTTCAATCTTCTACAAGATCCATCTTTAACACAAGTCTCTTTGGCGGGAAAATTTGAGTAAAATTTAATTTTTACAGGAGACTAAACTTTCAATTTTTACGCGAAATTTAAATTTTAGTATAACGGTGAAAATTTTGGCCCAAAATTCAAATTTTTAGGCCAAAATTCAAATTTTTTTTCGGTAAAATTTGGCGGCAAAATTTTTTTAAACTCAAATTTTTTCTATAACCTTAGAATTGCATTTTATAGTGATTTTCAAAATTTTGGAAAAGAAAAATTTTTCAAATTATTTTGGAGGGAAAACCAGAAATCACTATTTCGACCTCGAGTGTGACATTTTGTTTGATTATTTCGATTACGTCGCAACAATCAAGGGGGAGAGAAATGTCATCTACAATGTCTCAATCATCTTCTTCCAACTACCTTCCTCACCAATATTCTCATCAGCAACAGTATCATCAGCAACATTATCATCAGCTACAGTATCATCAGCAACAGTTTCATCTACAACAAAGTCACAGCTCCCTCATTGATCATGTTCTGCTCTTTGGCAATGAATCAAGGCCTCCAATGTTGCTACCAGGAACGTATACTGTTTGGAAACAGAGATTTCTACAATGGCTCACAGATCGTCCTGCTGCAGATCTCATGCTTAATTCCATTCAAGATGGTCCATACAAAATGATATTTCTTGCTGACTCAAAAGGGATTATCAGACTACAAAATGATGAAGATTTGAATGCTACTGAACTTGCTCAGTACGATGCTGACCAACAAGCTGCATGGTTCATGACACTAGCCCTTCCTAACTCAATTTACATGAATATGGACTTTCAAGCCAGTGCTTATGAAATGTGGAAATATCTTGAAACTTTGCATCGTACCGAAGAACTTCATCACATCAGAATGAAGCAAATTCTTGAATCTTGTTTAAACATGAATCCACTGAAGACCATTCTCCCTGCTCCACCATCTCCAGATGTTGACCATGGATCACTAATCTACACTCCAAATGGTCTTTTCTTCATTCCTCCAAATGCACCTGAGCCTTTCTTTATTCCTCAGTACCATCCTGCTACACTACATAATAATGTGCAATCTCTACTGCAAAATCTAGTGAAGCTTAGTCTAATATCTACTGAGAAAGGCAATGGCGATATGACTTCAACTTCTGAATGCTTAAACACAATGAAAGATTCTGATGATGAAGAAGATCTTATCGAACCGAGCATGGCATTTTTGGCATATACAAAAAATATTGCAGATGTGGAAGATCAAGATTATGATTCAACTCCACTTTTTGACGATAATGTTGAATACAATGCCACACTTAGTCAAATGGAAGTTGAAGGGGGTAATCTCAATGCTGTTTTGCAAAGGGTCATGGGAGATATTCCATCTGATGATGAATATGCAGATTTGGAATCCAATACAGCAGATTTGGAAACTGATACAACAGATGTGATGTTGATGGCAAACATGCAGGAATCTCACATGAATAATACATGCCCAGAGCATGATTCTGATGATTCTGAAGATCCAATTGTGAGATTAAACGGAGAGAAAATGTATCAATCAAGGTCGCTGATGCATGAGTTAGAGACATATTTAGTGAAGAGATGCATGGAACAGTGTAGATCACTTAAGTCACACCTTAAGGTCCTCTCATACAAAGACTTAGAAGGAACTCGTTCCGAGTATGGATTCAAACGGGCATTTCCATCACTCCTTGGAGAAGACTTTGACATTTTCACGAATATGATGTTCGAAAACGTGAATCAACTTGAAAAGCAGCTTGCATCAGAAGAAGTTCACGAGAATGAATCCAACGCCACCTTCAGAGTGATCAAGGAACAGTTTCATCAGTTCATCAAATCCCGAATCGAGGATGAAACTTTCAAAGACATATTGATTCGAGATTTGGATTCGATTGAGAAGGCGATTCTTCACAGAAGAAATTATGTCCAAAGAATGAATGAACAGAAGTTGCAGATTCAAGTAGAGCAATCTAATATGGTTGATGCATTGGAAGCTAATTTGGGTGTCATGGAAACCGATGGGACAGAATCAGAAGAGCAAGATGACAACAGCAGATTGGGGAATGATACAGATGCAGACTATGCAGAGATCAGACCCTTCTATGACTCAGAGCCCAACTTTGACAAGGACAGATGGATGAGGAAGATGTCATACCCATCTATGACACAGAACCTAACTTTGACAAAGAGCTAATGGCCGAGGTACAATCTACTGTTGATCGTATTATACCTGCAAATGAGAAACAACAATCTGAGCAACCTAACTTCAGTAATGTAGGAGAGGTTGACCAGGATGTTGTACAATGTCTTGACAAACGTTCTGAGTCTGAGTCTTTACATGATAATCTAATGACTGAAACATCAAATCAAACTCTTGAGTCTGAAAACCTTCTTCTCAGAAAGACCATTGCCCAGTGTCATAAAAAAATTTCAAAACTAGAGGCACATTGCATCTTACTTGAACTCCAAATGCAAAACGTATCTCAAAATTCGGGAAACAATGGTCAAGTTTCAAATGAACTTAGTAAACGTGTGGATACATTAGTTAAAGAAAATGAGCTTTTAAAAGGTCAAATTCAAGAAAAGGTGTTTGCACATGCTGCATTGCAAAACAAATTAAGAAGACTGACTGGCAATAGTGTGGATACTAAGTTTGCAAAACCATCAATCTTGGGGAAACCGCCTTCTCAAACAATCAGTGGTTAGACAACCAACTGCATTTAAATCTGAACGACCTAAATTTTCAAAACCTCGGTTTGCCTCCCAAGTTGTTGAGAAAAACAATTTGACAAAACCAGTCACTCCACAGTCTTGGCCTAAGGGAAAAGCATCTGCGTCTGCTAAATCTCAACACGTGATTATGCCTGGCTCATCTAGGATTAGTTCGAAAACAGTGTCTAAAACAAGCATTAAAAGTAAAGATTCTTATGGAATATATGACATGTGCAAGAACTATGATCTAGAAAAGGCTAGGAAAAAGGCGCTACTTCAAAAGGATGGAATTCTAGGTTCAAAACCTCGTGTGATGCCTTCCACTGTAGTGCAAAATACTGCTAGTAGTAGCACACCAAAACCTAGGAGTTCTCAACAAACTAATAGGAATTGGCTAGCATCTAAGAGTAGTTGCGTAAATAATCATGTTGTTTGTGCATTAAAATATCTTCAAAAAGGAAATTCACTTGAAAAGGCTCAATCGACTAAGACAAACAAACCCGTTGAACCAAAAGTCATAAGTCAGAAACCTAAGAAGTGGATCAACATAGGACGTAGGTTTTCTCTAAGAAGTGATGCTCCCACATTTCATTCAACTGCATCTAAAAGGAAAACATCTCCTAGATCTAACACTAGGTGGCTACCCACGGGTAGAATTTTCAAATCAATTGGTCTTAGGCGGATTCCTACAGGAAAGATTTTAGACATTTGCACCAAAACTAATGTGATCTCCACAACTTCTACCTCTGAGACTAGAATGAAAACCATCGGTATTGTGTGTTCGAGTGTCAAGAAGATAATTGACACTACATCTTTATGCTTCTAACATCTGGAACCCAGTTACTCTTGGGGATCCTTGTTCTCTGTCTTTTTGTCTCTTCTTTCTTTCTGTGCAGATTCAATAGGGATGGCTTCGGAACAAATCAGTTTCGGACCCGCGCTTAATGTTATGGCTTCTGAGCACAACAGCTTAGGACCCGTAATCAACCGTTTAAAGCACTTCAGCTATGGCTTCTGAGCAACACGGCTTAGGACCCGCATCCAACCGTCTTAACTTTCCGGTATCTTCGGCTGAACCATTGTCACCTTCTCGTAAAGAAGTGGAAACCTTGTTTGCTCCATTGTTTGAGGATACGATTGAAAACCGTCTTTCTGAGGTCTCACCAATTTCCGCTGCACATCTTGTCACAATCAAGTACCTGATTCACCTCACAAACAACAACAACTGTTGGGAGAGACGGTCCTCCAATTGCATCTCCAACAACCACAGAACAAACCGGGTCCAACTCACGACAATCAGCTGAAGACTCCATACCTAAATCAGTTCCACAAACCGCAGAGCATGACCCAGAAGCGTTCTTTAATCCGTTTGCACCGGCTCAACTCATTCCTGACATTACTGAGTCGTCTACACGCAATTTGGATCCTGCTCACATGCGAGATAATTACCTCCATCAAGGTTTGTTGATTTAGTTCACCATATTGGTATGCGGCGTTTGACTCCAGATGATTTACAAAATTTTCTTTAAAACTAAGGGAGTCAAACATCTAACTTTTTTCTTTTAATACTAAAAAAAAAAAAAAAAAAAAAAAAAAAAAAAATTCTTTCTCTGTGTACAAACTTCGTAACATCAAAACTATGTTCCTTCATTAAAAACAATTTTGCTTTACTCGGTCAAAATGGAACATGTTTTGAGGGGGAGAAAACTTTTAACATTATCATGAAGTTTGCACACCTTATCATAATTCTTTATGGATAAAATGTTTCTTCATCATTCGGATTAAAATCTCATTTTCAAAAACTTCTATGATCTGTCGAATTAAAATGTACAAAAATGGTTTCACAAAATATATGCTAATTCGAGGGGGAGAAAAGAAATTCTTTCTGCAATGATTCCAAGTTGACCTTGTTTGGACTTCAAATGGAAAAGTAATTAACCTTTAATGAGTAAAGATTCACAAATGTCTTAAACTTAGGAAAAAGGATCTTGCATGGAAAATAAAACGGGCTCTAATAAATGTTTCTTTAAATATTCTCAAAAGTAACACACATAATCGATAAACCTCATCAATTCAGACTAACGATTTTTTATCCTCGAATGTTCCCAATTGTGAGTTTCTAATTTCTTCATGATTGTTGTCTAATCGTTCCCTAAATGTTTCAAGTGTTTTCAACGGTCAAAAAGGCATAATCAGAAACTAGGGTTATCAATCAGGGCTTTTATTTTTTTTATGTTTATATAGCTTTAGAGAACGCTAAAGAATGCTCGATTGGTGTACTTGCTCGATTAGGAACAATATAGGATTAGAATCATGTGATTTAGGGTCTTAGATGTCGATGTCTTTGCTGCTACCAGGGCATTTGTTTGTTCAATATTCCTGCATTTTGATGCTAACATGTGATATGATGAGTTAATTTGTGATCTTGTGTGTTAATTAGAGAATTCTGAGCATTTTGGTAGATTTAGAATGAGATTTTTGATTCATCTTATACTTGTTTGTGCCTGATGCATTTTCTCTGTGTGCAAGTACATGTCATCCCATTGAAAGTCAAAATTTCAACATTCGACAAAATGTTTCTTATGGAACATATTTTGAGGTCAAAGGGCAAAATGCGTTTAAAGGCTAAACTGGTTAATGGATTCAAAATGGTGAGAAACAAATTTTTCCAAACTCCACACTCTTGTCTTACACCGGTAAAGCAAGTGTGGAGACCAAAGCAAAGTCATTCACAACCTTTCATATTTTCAAAAATCTGGAATACTTTGGCTTCAATAAAAGAATGTCTCTGATCTGAACATCCCAAATACCGGAAGTTTTCCATTCATCACAAAATCAAAATCTTCAAAAAAAAAAAAAAAAAAAAAAAAAAAAAAAAAAAAAAAAAAAAACTCATGAGGTTCAACTTTAGATGGAAATCTTTTTCAGATTTTTAAAACTCAAAAGAGAGACTCCGGGTCTCAAACAACTTTCAACAGTAAAAGAGTTTTGAATTTCAAGCATTCTTTGTTGTATAATACTTGATTATGTTTTCTAAAACCTTGAGCAGAATCATCTCTCGAATTTTTCAAAAAGTATTTCATTAATACGATTCTAAATTCTGCTCAAGAATACTATCTCTCGAATAATGTTCATTATTTGAGGGGGAGTGTTTTGTTTAATAGAAAACTAATTTTGTATAAAAACAATGACTTGTGCACTCATTTCAGTGTACAACTCAGTTTTCAAAGAAAGGAAAGTGCATTGCTAAACCATTTCTTAAAAACAAAACGTGCACTTATCCTTAAAAACAAGAAGAAGTTTTCATGCAAAGCTTATCTAAAACTTCTTAATCATGAGCAAAATTTATTCAAAATTTTTCAAAAGGTTTTTCAAAACTTTTCAAAATTTTGCTCAAGAGGTTTCAAAACATTTACTCCCCAATCCGCTACAAAGTTTAAAAAATGTCAAAACACATGCTCGTTTTGAGGGGGAGTATTCGAAATCAAAATGCTTTAGCAAAATCATGTTTTGATGGCTTGTGCACGTATTACAGTGTACAACCCGTACTTGTAATTAAAGGACCCTGAGGTACGCTTCAGTGCCTCAATCCTTATATAAGGAGCGAAGGCTTCTTACTTTTGAGTAGAATTAATCAATTTTCTGATTTTCATAATTCTGCTCAAAAGACAAGTATTTCACCTCAATGAGTATTCACTTGTTGAGGGGGAGCACTTGAAAACTCATCGTTTTGGAAAACAAAAGTTCTTGTTGATATCTCCCCATAAGACTCAAAAAGCATATTTTAATCAAATGTTTCTCAAAAACAACATCGTATATGCTATTTTTGAGGGGGAGAAAAGGAAAGTGATTAAAATATGAAAGTTAAAAGTTGCTGAAATGTCAAATCTTATGCGAGCTAGACTCAGATTCACCCAGGAATTGACGAAACATAAAAGTTAGTAAATTCGAAAAGACTTTTCCTCGACGGGTAATAACATCAAGTTACATACTAGAGCTAGTTGTCACCTAAAAGCTGACAATGGAACTCTTTAACTAGCCACGTAAGCGTGTCTCGAAAAGGATTAGTCTTAGTAGAAATGTACCGTTTCGAGAAACTTTCTGTGGACTTGACCAGGCCGGGTAATAACTTCAAGCTAGTCTAACTAGTGATGTAAGCGTGTCTCGAATCGGTCTTGTTCACTGAAAGTGGATCAATTCAAAAAGTGCTCGCTCCTCCCGCATGTGCAAATTTATTAAATACATATGAGCACATGTGAAGGGGGAGCCCTTCATAAGAAAAACATAAAACTCTCAAAGTGTTAAACAAAATGTTTGATAAACACAAACACTTTGAGAGATTTTCAAAGGTTTCAATGGCAACTATAGGATAGTCATGGAGTGATAAGGTGACTAAGGTTAGGAAAAACCGTCCTATGATCCGCCAGAGCCGGAGGGATCTACCCAAGGACATCTCCAATAGTTAGAAATAGAAGTCCTTAGGTATGATATGAAAAAAGGATAAAAGAATGAAAGGAGAAAGAAGGGGTTGAAGAATTAAAAAGAAAAGCAAAGAAAAGGGTGAAAAGAAATAGCCCTCCATATGTTCAACCTTAGGGCAGACACCGGGTTCAATTCATATGCTACTGGTTGTTGCTAAGGCAACACCGGTATTGAAGATAAAGTCGTCATGGACCCAGTGACGCACTGCACTAAACCTTCTTAACCACTCAAGTTCTCTTAAAAGGGCTTGTTTCATTCTCACGGGGCACCAGTGTAATCTATCGACTTATCTCTTAGAGATAATTGATATTGAAGCAGGAGACCCCTCCCTAGTCTCCATATAGGAAACCTAAGTGAGCACTTATCGAGTCTAGAGCCATGAGATACATCAAAGATCTCCTAGGAACACTTAGTATTTCTACAACTGGTGTTCTACATCAATGGGCACCAGATGTAAATTATCGAGTCCTTCGCAGATCTTAGCAATCTGCCTAGAACGTTTATGAGAGAATTGCATAAGTATTTCTCAATGATTGAACGGAAACTCCTGTCAGGGTCATCTTCTAACAGCCTTGACAGGTCACTTCGGTAACTCCTCATGAGTTACGCTTAGTGTTTGCGGTGGTTTCTAACGGTCTACAGTCGTGGAGTGATCCCCAGCGACTCACCCAGTCATTGAGCTACTTAGTAGGTCTCGTAAGCTCCTTCGGGAGTATCTGATATGGGAACGGCCTTGATAAGGGTTAGAAGGAGTCTTCACACTATGCTGTTGACGATCTCTAATTTCTTATCTGTAAGTACCGGTTGTTTATTGCTAACTATTTACTTTCAGGGACATATCATCTCCATGGAGACTGATTCCGCATGCTCATACATACATCTTGAAGTCAACAAAAGCTCCCTCAAAGATCTAAGCAACACAATGTTCAAAATTAGATTCTACGCCAAAAAGAAGAATCTACAAAGTTTAAGGACTAAAGATCTATGTGAATTAAAGGGAACTACGTGCATGTGAATGTCTAAGTTCAAAGGTGTATGAGCATGTTGGAATGGACGACGACCACCACAGACGCAGAAGTGACGCATGGCAGATAACTTCATAAGATGATCACTACCACATCTATTACGAACAATGAACAATGAAGCAAAAGAACACCCACTCTCTTTTGAAGACGTCTTAAGTTATATGAGTCAAAAGTCAAAGACAAAGAAGAAGACGTCAAGCAACCGTGATGACCGACCCTTAGGGGGAGATTGTTGGGAACGTACTTTTATATTTATTCAAGTCTCGGTCATTACATTTTGTAATAAGGTGATCATAACTACATCAACTAAGAACAAAGAACGATGAACGATTTAGAAGACGTCTAAAGCATTGAAAGTCAAAGATTAAGACGAAGACGTCAAGCAACCTTGATGACCGACCCTTAGGGGGAGATTGTTGGGAACGTAGTTTTACTATTTATCAAGTCTCGGTCATTTACTTGTAATAGGTTGCTAAGGCTTGTATGTTTATTATAACTTAAGGCTTATGTAGCAAGCCCATGGGCCTTGAGCCCATTTCTATTTATTAGATAGGGAGGAAGGGAGTGTTGCCCTACTCCTTCCCTATATATACTAGTCTTATGTAACTAGTTAAAATGTTGGTTATTTGAATACACTAGTGAAACTCTTGCAATTTATCTTCTCTCATTTCTTATAATCAACCATCTCTCCTTCTCATCTTATTTCTTACTACATCATACTTGTGTTTACATAAATGGTGACCTAACAATAATCTTTGCCGTTTTCAAAAAAAAAAATTAATTATTAAAACATAAAATTAAACATAAAAAGAAAAGTAAAGATAGTTATCTCGGAATATATATATATATATATATATATATATATATATATATATATATATATATATATATATATATATATATATATTAATAATAAAAAAATAAAATAAAATAAAAATTGATAGGTATAATGTTTTTAGTATTATAGTTCATGTGGTATTAAGATATCAAATGAAAGAGTATAATGTTTTTTTGGTATTAGGGGGTGGCAACCTTGCGGTTTGCTTGGTTCGGCAAGTGTTGCCGATCGGCAACTTGCATTGCCAGTCATGCGGCAAGCAAAAATCGGCAGGTCATACGGTAGTTTCTACCGAATCGGTGGGGAGTGTTTCAAGAAATATGTTACCGTTTGACATTTAATGTTGGAGCGTGTATGCCTTTGAAAAAAAAAATCCCTATAAATAACTACATACAACATATTGTTTCAAACTCACAAATCAAATCAAACTCACAAAAAAACTCACAAATCAAATCAAAAAAACAATACACAATTTATTTAACCATGTCAATGTCTTCTTCCTCATCGGACGAGATCATTATTCCCCCGGATTCGTCCGAAGAATGGTTATCCGGAAGTACGTTTGAAACCTTTTTAGCCGCAATCGAAGGTCTTGAAGACACGGCTAGCTCTAACGACACCCGTGGTTATGTCCAACGTTTTCGTGAAAAAGCATTAAAAACTCTTTTGAAAGATTATTTTGTTGAACAACTCAAGTTTAACGAAAGCGTTTTTCGTGATCGTTTTCGTATGAGTAAAAATTTGTTTTTAAAAATTGTTGATGATATTGAAGCCCAATTCGAATGGTTTCAACCGTGTCAAGACGCGATGAGCCAAAATAGTTTCACGCCATTACAAAAATGTACATCCGCAATTCGACAACTCGCAACGGGTGAACCTCCGGATAGATTTGATGACTATCTAAACATGGCACGAAGAACGTCAGGTTGTTATTTTAATTAAATTATTTCATTATTAATTTTTTTTAATATTTCGTAATTATTATTTTTTTTGTTTAAATTATTTTCGTTATTATTATTTTTTTTTATAATAGTTTAGTTATTATTTTTTCATTATATATTTCGTTATTATTTTAGGAGAATGCCTTGATAAATTTTGCGATGCGATTATAAAGTTATATGGTCGAGAGTTCTTACGTAGGCCTACAAGCCATGACGTAGCATGCTTATTCAATGTACATGAAGAAAAACATCATATTCCGGGAATGCTTGGTAGCTTTGATTGTACGCATTTTGTTTGGCGCAATTGTCCTAGACACTTAAGATGCCAATATAAGAGAGATGATCACCAATACCCGACTATTATGCTTGAAGCGACTGCTTCATATGATTTGTGGATTTGCCATTCGTTTTTTGGTCCTCCCGGTTCAAACAACGATATAAATGTTTTGAATCAGTCTCCATTGTATGTTAATGAAAGAAATGGAACGGCACCAAACAGTTCATTTTTATTGGGTGGAAGGCTTTTCAAACGTGGATACTATCTTACCGATGGAATCTACCCTAAGTATTCAACATTTGTTAAAGCATATCCGTATCCAACTGACCCAATGGAAAAGAGATTCAAGAAACTACAAGAGTCTGCAAGAAAGGATATCGAACGAGCATTTGGTCGTCTAAAAGGAAAATGGATGATTCTCAGTCGACCTCTCCGAGCTATGTTGGTTCAAAAGATTCGCCAACTGGTTTATACGTGCATTATATTGTGCAATATGATTTTGAAAAACGATGGTATGGCAATATCACCGGTTCATATAATGGATCCGCCGGTAACTCCAGTTTACGATGATACTGTGCTACATGAGTTACTCGACGAAGATATCCATAATCGTCTTCGATATGATCTTACGGAGCACGTAGCGGCTCAAGACTTATCATACCTCGATGACTAGAGATTTCCTATTTTTTGTTGAATTTTTTTTTTTTTTTTTTTTTTTTTTTTTTTTTGTTTAATAAGTGTTATGTAATTTCGCTTTGAATTATTCATAAAATGTATTGTTTTTTGAATTAAAATAGTTGTTTTTTTTATTAATTATTTAATTATGTTTTTTTAATTTAAGTTATATAATTAATACACATTTAATGATTGCCATTAGGAAAGATTGCCACTAAAAAATGAAGATTAGGCAAAAAATGAGTTGGAGGGCCATGATTGGTTGTTTGCTTTAAAATATGAGGCAACCTTAGGCAAGGTTGCCACCTCCCTTATAGTTCATGTGGTGTTAGCTCATTGTATTAGGCTTGGGTCTGTCCAATGCCCTGTTTTTTATTTTCTAGCCAAATTATGGTCTTAGAAGAGGTTTATCCTTTTAGTAGTGATAAATAGACCTAAAAATAGATTTAATACATTCATATTTGAGAAGTGTTATACACAGTACATTCTCTCTCATCATTCCTCACCAATCAATTTTTTATTTCCATCAATCACATTTATAGGTAAATCTTTAAGTTCATTAGTTAAGCCTACAAATCATTTTCCTAGACATTTTTTTAGCTTTTTTTCATTTTATCCATTTATTTTACCATTGTAAAAAGAGTTAAAAAAATGTGATTTTGTTTTCTTTTTGACCATTTGGAGAATCCGACCGGTGGAGGCAGCGATTCCGGTATTATTTTTTTTGTAATTTAATTGCGAATCCACGACCGCTAACGATGTCAGCTAACACTAAGCAGATTGAGAGTTATAAGCAAAACAGTGAGTGATCATTCTTTTCTGAACAAAGTTGCTTGTTTCGGCGCGTCCCTATGGCTATAGTTGCGATTCAAGTATGATTTTTTCTTTGGAATTTGATTACGAAGCCATGGCTGCTGACCTCCTTAGTTAACTCCTTAAGGTTTAAGAGTTATGGCCGAAACAGTAAGCTGCATTTTTTTTTTTTTTTCCGTACGGATAAATGGCGGTAGCTAGGGTTCAACGAGATGGCATTGAGGCGACGGCTCAAGGTAGCCGACAAGGTCCGAGAATGAGACCAGCTCTGATCTCATATTTAATGATGTAAACTCCGTAGATTATGATGTTTATTTAGTCACAATATATAGATATTACATGAGAGAATACGTAAAAACCTTAAACCCACAAAAATCTTGGGCTTATTTATCATCTACTACTATTCACAAAAGTTTTTTGAACTAACATTATATTTTTTTAGTGGGAAACATGTTTTTATATGACAATGAATCGATGCATGTTTGTCTCATGTATGTCGCATCATAAACAACCATCTAACCCCGTCAAAATTTATTAATGCATTAAAAATATTAACACGTTCCAAAAATTTGTCCTTTCGTATGATGTATGTGTTTCAAATCTATAAAAGAAGACATAAACAATGTGTATGTGAACATGTATATGTTACTAGTATATTACGTTTAAAATAGAATAAATTGCAAAACTCTTTCTTGTGGTTTGCAAAAATCGTACTACTGATTGATGATTTCGAATTTAGGGATTTAAATTGATGATGATTTTAAAATTGAGGGTTTTGAAATTTGGGTTAAGGTTGGAGCTCTCATGCACGAGTCAATAGATCCGGTTCGAGTTCCACCCTTATCCTAAAGTTCTCAATGGTACCATCCACTCACCGCAAATGCTTAGATTGATTGGTCAACGAGAGGCCTATTGGAGAAAATGGTCATGGTTCAATGCCCATCTTCTGATAAATACAGTCACTGGAACAGGTGCTCATTGCCTAGAGCCGGGTCCTTGGGTGAGGGTCCGGTGGGCATCCTTAGGATGCATAGAACTAGGGTGATCGCACCGTTCTTTACCTTTTGGAGAGCTTATTTTTTAAGATGATGATTTTGTTGGAAGTGTTCTTAATTCATGTATTGGTTATTGATTTTGAAGCAAAGATTTTTAAACATTCTTGAAGATATGAAGATGCTTTATGAACACTCATTTTTCATGTACTTTATAAAATTATTATTTTTTGAAAACAAAAATGGCTTCTTATACTAATGTTATGTAAGTGGCCCAGTAATCTAGAGATTGTGGGTTTAAATCTTGTTGGAGACACGTGAGATAGGTCGTGTAAGTTGTAATTACGTTAACTTCAAAAGAAAATTGAAAGAGAAAGAAAACGAGGGTATTTGAGTGATCTCACTTTGGCCCGTGACGAATGTGAAATCAAAGTTTCCTCACAAGGAGACCGCCTGCAATTTTGCAATTTTAAATCGTAAGAACGGAAATCACAATTTGGCCAAACCACAAGGACGATTTTGGCAATTTACTCTTTAAAATATAGTCTCAAAGCATACAAATATATAAAGAACTAGTCAGGGTGGTGTCTTTGGACTTCGGATACTTGTTAAGCAGAGAAAGAGTACAAAAATCTATAAACTGTTGGGAGTAAAATAATAAATACAGTAATATGCAAGCCACTATTAAGGGAAATCCAAAAAGTTACTAGTATTATTTAAGAGGCAAACTCTAATAATATAAAAATCTTGGTTACAAATATTTTTGTTAACAAAGCTAATAACAGAAACAACCATATATTTTAAAGAACATAACGTTATTTTTTTCTTACTGCGAGAACAAATGTTCACATTCCCTCATGTTGTCTCTGCCTCTACGTAGTCGATCATAACAGTAGTAAAAATTTCGTGACATTATTTGATGTTAGTTATCTATGTATGAATAAAAACTAAACTTAGTTTAGTTCTATAACATTACAAGCATGTAATTATAAGTAAAAAGTTAACATGTGGTACATTCTTGTGGTGCTTTCTTTGAACAATGTCAATGTTATTCATAATAGTTTAGTTTTTTAATGTCCATTCTTCTTATTATTATTTTCAGGCATGAGATATATGACAAAAAACACATCTTCCACTTTATTTAGTGATTTTGCCTAATTATTTATACTTTTACATTTCAATTATATTCTTTTATTCTTTGCAAGTACCAACATTGAGGGGTGGAGAGGTTGAAATGGGCCCACACAAACCCAATTTGTAGGACACTCGGGCCCATCTGGAGCTTGTAAGCCTTTTTGCTTTTTCATTATTGAAAGTTGAAAAATAAAAATAATACTGTACTATGTCTAGCTATCATTTATGTCATGATTAGCAGTGTAAGTTTGCAAATAAAGTAAACATGATTTACTAAAAGAGAAAACAACCATATTACAAGGTTTTTGTGACATTTATGAAGATTTTATTATTTTATTATTATTATTATTATTTTTGAAAGGCGATATCTTATTGAGAACTCCGAAACAAAACAAAGTATAAAACAAAGCATTCCAACTCAATTAAACAAGATATTTAAAGGAAAGTGGGGAAAAAAATAAACAAAAAATAGTACAAACAAAACTAAATGCAGAATACTACGGAGTATCTTAAAAACTAAACCTACCTAAACCTACCTAACGATCAAATATAACCCAAAAAGACATTTATGAGGATTTGATGAAAATATGTTATGAATAAAGTTTTAAACCAAAATCTGGAGAGTGGAGATAGGTAATTTAAAAAACAACTTAGTTTAAATACATCTTAGGTTAAAATTGTGATGAACTCTTATATGCTGCAAAGGAAGATGTAAACTACACTTTTGTTGATTTCAAGTAGTAGTAGTGATAATAATAACAACAACAACAACAATAATAATAATAATAATAATAATAATAATAATAATAATAATAATAATAATAATAATAAACCACAACTAGATTTTATCAGAAATATATATACACACATCCATACGAGATGGGCTAATAATTAACTAATGCGAAGGTACGAAATGTTTAGCTTTTTTTTTTTTTTTTTTTTTTTTTAATTTTATTTTATTTTATTATTTTGAGTAAACTTCAAAATACATCCCTGTGGTTTGCCAAATTTCGCACCATACATCCAAATTTTTTTTTCTAACATATACATCCCTCCGTTAGTAAAAGTCAAACAATACATCCACGAGGACGAACGGTGCAAATTTTGTGTTGTTAACTTGGACACGTGGCAGTTAAATAAGTTAAGTAAGGGTATTTCTGTCATTTTATTACCCTCTTCTTCTTCTTCTACAAATCCAGATCCAGACACAAACACAAACACAAATCCACAAATCCAAATCCACAAACCCACAAACACAAATCCAAATCCACAAATCCAAAAACACAAACACAAATCCCTTCTTTGTTTCTTATCAAACACAAACACAAATCCTCCACAAAACGAAATCGTTTCATACTTCCTTTTGGTTATGAACGAAATCACTTTGATGTATCTCACCACCAAAACACGACCTCTCTTTGTTTCTTGATTTATTAAAGACCGAAGGTGGGCGAATCCCATTTCTCGTGGTCGTTTACACCTCGAAACCCAGAAGTTATCAAGAGTCTATGAATAATAACGAAATAAAAGAATCAAAAGTGAGATAATAATAATGAAATCGAGATTAAGAAACTGTTTGGTATCATTTTGGTTCGTCGTGTGGTTGCTAGTGTCGCGTTAGGATTAGTTTAGTGGTGATAGATCAAGCCTTGTGTGGTGACGGGTTCGGGTTTATGTTGGGTAGCGATTGGAGATGGATTTGAGATGTGGCTGTGGATTTGAGATTAGTAAGGATTGGAGTTGAAGAAGGATTTGGGTGCCAAGATTCTAGCCGAGAGCTAAGATTAGAGTTAGGTTGGGATTCGGAGTTGTTCCTGTTGTTGGCGACTTGTTGTTGTCGTTGATTCTTGTTGTTGTCAATTTGTTGCTGTTGTTGGGTGCCAAGATTCTTGTTGTTGTTGATTCTGTTGTTGGGATTAGAGTTAGGATAGAATTTGAGTTGCCGAGAAGCTGAAGTGGGATTAGAGTGCGATAGGTTTAGACTTGTTGGATAATGGCGGATTGTTGAGATTCTTGTAGTTGTTGTTGTCGAGGTCAAAGAAATGTTGGCAGCCGAGACTAGGAATTAGAGTTAGGATGAATTTGGAGGATTTGGATTTGTGTTTGTGGATTTGGATTTGTGTTTGTGTCTGGATCTGGATTTGTAGAAGAAGAAGAAGAAGAGGGTAATAAAATTACATAAATACCCTTACTTAACTTATTTAACTGCCACGTGTCCAAGTTAACTACACAAAATTTGCACCGTTCGTCCTCGTGGATGTATTGTGTTTGACTTTTACTAACGGAGGGATGTATATGTTAGAAAAAAAAAATTTAGATGTATTGTGTGAAATTTGGCAAACCACAAGGATGTATTTTGAAGTTTACTCTATTATTATTATTTTTTTTTTAATGAGCAATCGGAATATTTAGCTAAAACCATAAAGTAACCTTTAAAAGTACAATTTGTTTTTGCACATAATACAGATTATTATAAAACGTCTAAAATTTAATCAACTCTTATTGTCGGATTGAAAAAGGTGCATGCATTGAACAATCGCTATCGCATCTACTGTTGCGCGTGCGTTTGATTATGATATTTAATTAAACCTAGTTATTTGGAATTTTAAAATATATATTAAATTTTTTAGCTATATTTAATGAGTAATGCGAGAAAAAAAAAAAAAAAAACAATTTCACAAATGGAAGCTATAATTATGTTTTACTCTTGGATTGGCTTAATGTATTAATCAAATAGAAGAGAGAGAATTATATAAAAATATACCAATCGTAGAGTGACAAATTATTTTGTGGATATATTTTTGTGGCTTTAGCAATCCTCAAATTTAATAGTAGTAAAAATCTAGCTCCACTCCCTTTCATCACTTAAATATCATTTTTCTCACTAAAACCTCTTTTCAATAATTAAAATACAAGTATGGTACCCGTGCGTTACAGTGGCGGGTATCCACAAATAAATGTTAACGATATCAAAAGGCAAAAGATATAGCTAGGAGTTGTAAACCGTTCGTGTTCGAGCCCATTGGTCCGTGCCCGTTCTGTCTCGAGCCCGTTTGGCCCGTGCACGTTCAGGCGCGAGCCCATTTGGCTCATTGCCCATTTTGGCTTGAATATTTGTATAGTGTGTTTTATTATTTGTATTAGTGAAACTTAATGTATGAGTCAAGAAGCGTTGAAGACAG
This sequence comes from Artemisia argyi, assembly GCA_030686995.1. Lineage (NCBI taxonomy): Eukaryota > Viridiplantae > Streptophyta > Magnoliopsida > Asterales > Asteraceae > Artemisia > Artemisia argyi. The sequence goes on from CM060705.1 coordinate 140,103,515, forward strand.
AGTAGGGACTTTCCGTTAAGCATTACCGGAGAAAAAGTTTTTACTTCAACAGTTAACTATCTAAACAGATAATTGAATCGTTCAAGCTTTAGAGTGAAAACCGATTAAATCAAAACTATTTCTAACCAAGCCATTTTGGGATAATCGGGTTTTGGGTTTTAGGTGTAGGTTTCTTTCGAAAAGACCACTTTCAAACCCTCTAGATTATAACTATAAAATGAAAGTTTGCAAATATGAATTTCAATTATAGGTTGTAGGAAAAATAACTTTTCCGTTAACTTATAGTTCTGATTCATTAGGGTGGTGGCAAAGGGCTCGGTATGCAAGCGGTTTGGCTCTATACCTCCGGTGAACACCATTGCCACCAAAGAGGTATGAGATGCGGTATGGGTTGAGCGGCAATCTTTGCTGAAACGGCATGGAAGAATTATGCGTTGGAACAATTAATTTTTTGAACGTTTGGACTAGAAGTGTAGGAATCATGGTTGCTACTAAAAAAAGGTTGAGGGGTATGAAAAAAGTATGAGTGAAGTGGAATGATATTATTGGTGGATTAGGAGGTATGAGGTTTTTTCAGAGTCATGGTTGCCACCACCTTTACATGTCTAGCTCTAAATCGATATAAAACAAACATGAGTGACAAAATATCAAAAATTAAAGATCCTCCTATTGCTCTGTTTGTGATTTCTTTTTTATTTTATAGGTTACTTGCGTCGTCGTTTTTTTCTTTTCCTTTTCCTTTTCCTTTTTTATGCTCTTTTTATTGGTTTTCTGTTTATCCGCTTTGCTTTGTATGCTTGTTTCTATTCTTTTGTCTTTCGCATGCTTATCCTTGTTTTTTACGCTCTTTCTCTGCTCATTTTACACATGCATTATGTTTTCAGCACTTTCACCACACTCACTTGCTGGAGGTCTGCCTGGAAGCAGTATCCTTACTATCGAGTTTATGTTGAGGTAAGTGTAGGATTTGTTTACATTTTACTCTCTCATACTCCGTCCCGACATAATTAGGTATGTTGTTATCAGGGGTGTTCATCGGTTCGGTTTTCGGGTTTGTGGGTTGTGTGGTTCGGCTTTATTGGTTTGAAAATTTTTAAAGTTAAAACTAAAACCAAACCAAACCAATTATAAAACGGATAAAACCAAACCATACACCAAATTAGAATTCGTTTGGTTTCGGTTAAAACCAAGAAAACCGAATTCAAGTAAACATAAATATATAGTCTAGATATCATAAATAAAAGCCTAAAAATTCAGATAAAATTAACACATCAAAAGGTCTCACAACGTGCTCAAGTAAATCAAACCGAAGTTTAAGACCAAATGGTTTCACAACTTAAAGAAAGTAAATGAAATCGAAAAAAAATAAAGTTTCTAACAAAGTCTTTAGAAGTCTTATTAGCTTGAATATTGTATATTCAAACATCTAAACCTAGTTGAATATCAAAAATTGTTACTTAGGGTTATAAAATAGAAATTATGTATATTTATATTATTATTATTTTTTTTTATGTAGATAGAGGTATTCGGTTTTTTATGTTTGGTTTTGTTATATTTTTGTCAAATCAAACACCAATTAAATACTTCGGTTCGGTTTCAAACCAAAGCATACACCAATTAAAATTTTTGGTTCAGTTTTATTCGATTTTGGTTTGAGTTAATTTTCGATTTGTTCGATGTCAAACCGAACACTGAACACCCCTGATTCTTATTGTGATAGATCCTCATACTCATCTTCTTAATTTCATCAAATGTGACGTATGAGTATCTAAATATATTTATTTTCCCATTCTTCAATTATTTTTGTAATTCTGATAAAAAAAAATATATTTTTGTAATTATCTTAATATAGTGGGTAATAGGATAAATAAAAGAGGTAATTTTTGTGTATCCCGGCCACTCAAAGTTTTATAACTTTTATAGACAAAAATATAAAGCGGCTTCTCTAAACATCTAAAGAGACTTAAGCGACTTGAGCGACCGAGACACATAAAAAATTACCTCCAAATAAAAAGATTTTTATAAAATGTTATAGCAATTATTATAAACAAATATCTTATGGGACCCTTAGAAAATGCAATATGCGCATGATGTCTATCAACACGACTCAAACTTTAAAATATACAAATCATATCTTTATTTTTGGAGTTTTCTTTCACATTTTTATCATCGTTTTGGTTTTGCTTAACATTTGGTGGTGCATTATTTTCAAGAGATAGCTATGAACTTTCTAAGGTTTATACGTTTACACGTCATTTCCAATTTAGTAACTAATAAACCTATTTATTTCACTAATTTCCATCTACTAAGCATAAACCTTGTACATTTACTCGCACACATTGAAATTTTGAAATTCTTGATCTTACTTGATTTACAATTAGTAGAGAATATATACAACCATTTTATTATCTACTAAGCAATAAGCACAAAACTTTAAATTAATATATATATATACAACCATAAACAATTATAAATCAAAATAAGACTTAGTGTAGAAATAATCTTACCCTAGTTGTATTTACTACATGTTATTAAGTTAAACTTGCAATTTCTCAAAGAATTTAGACAATATGTTAGATACGATTCATACGCAAACTTTGTTTCCTTCAAAGAGACAATTGTGTTTGTGTTAAGTTAGTCGCTTAAAAGCAGTTATGTTTAGGCAAACTTGGTTCTCCGCCCTCTTTTAGATCTTGGACCGCTCACTAATAACTAATAACTTGGCAGAATGGAACGCTTTTATTTATTTACTTTTTTAAATAGCAAAATTTTATTAAAGGCTAGCCAGAAACTATAAAAGAAAAAATAAAAGAATTACAAGACATAAGGAATCAATGGGTTTTGAAGCCAATTGTTACAAAAAGTATTAGTTTTCCTATTCCTATTTCTGTACTACAAAAATGAAATACCGGTAATCTTGTAAAATATCTCGTTTCGTGCTGCTAAAGATGAGTTGGTTTATTTATATACATTTTTTTTTTCCTTTTCTTTTTCAGTGATTTACCTTTGGATGTATATATATATATATATATAGAACTATCAAACCCGTATCTCAACTTGCTATTTTTTTTATTTATATACATTTTTTTCCTTTTCTTTTTCAGTGATTAATAAATTATTTTATCCTAAGGTGCGGGACTAAACCCTCAATCTATTCTAGAAGGATGCCACACTAACCACTAATGACTCTTTCAAATTTACCAAAGTGACCTTAAGCATTGAAGGTGTCCTCTCCATGAATCTACCATGCTACTTGTAAACATATAAAATATTATAGTCGTTTAATGTGCATTCACATACATACAAATTATATATGTCACATAGCACGTGTGGTTTGAATGAAACTATGGATCGCTAAAAATCACATATTTAATAACAACTTGTTTTCCATTACCGTCCATGTATTCCCGTCATTTCAAAATTATTATCCCTATTTTTATTTTAAGAGTATTTTAAGATGTTTTAAAATTATAGCCCCTTTTATGTATAAATCAGTTAAAAAAGAGTTTAATAGACGGAAATAATATTTGATTGGTTGAGAAGAATAGTGGTCATATTTTTTTAAACTGTATATTTTTATCATCTATTTTGAAACAATAATTTTAAAAAGGAGATAGTAGTTAATTATGTCAACTGGAACATGCAAACTAAGACCCGTTTATGTCATTCTAATCCACAATCTTTAAAGAAATCATAGAAAATTTATATTATATACTTATAAATGTAGCACATGTACAAAAAAAAAATATGGAGTATCATATTTGAAAACCCTTTTTATTTGCTAGAAATAATTCGAAGGAAATAAAATGTTTTTATTTTTTTATAATTAAAGATTTAAGGAGGTGATTACTTTACTTTTAATGAGTTAATGGAGAGAAATGTGAGCTCAAAATTTTTAGGGCATGTTTTGTAGGCTAATATTTGAAGCTTTTTTTGACGTTGTAAGCTTTTTGTTATAAAATAATTTCTTTCAAAACAAGTAGTTTCGTTTTGATACATTTAATTCAAGCTTTTATTTTTAACAAGTAGTTCGAAAATGAAAAGCTGATAAGACATAAAATTACTGTTAACAACTTATAATAACATTTAACAGCTAATTTACCAAATATTTTTATTGAAAAAAAAAATACAGCTTGTAGCTCATATTAACAGTTTTGTAGTTTACAATTTATAAAATACAACTTACAGCTAATTTTGCTAAACATACTCTTAATCTCTCTTAATCAGAAGACTCATTAAATATTCTTTATCCCCTATAAAAGATTAATTAATAGCTTTATATATAAACCATTTAATTTAATAAATAATGTTAAGACACAAAAAACAATGTTTAATAAATGAGACTAGCCTTCGTTATGTGCAAATTGGTTAATTAAAAAAGGAGGGAACAAGATTATTATAGAAGAGGATTAAACAAATGCAAGTATGCATTGAACGTACTTTTTCTAAAGTTTAGGTTGATCGTGAGGTGTAAGGTACTTGTTCTCACTTAATAACCTCCCACCTTTTTACTTAAAAACATTTAATTATTGTTTATAATAAGTTATTTTGTAAAAGGAAAATGTTCGTATGATAGATTTGATATATGATTGATCTTCATGTAAAAGTAGATAAACCCCTCTTGAATAAATAAAAGGATTTGGGTTAATTAATTAGTTAAAACTTAAAAGTATAATGAGTCGAGACTTGAGAGTATATTTCAAATTTGAAACCTTTTGAGTTATATGTGTTGGGTTTGTTAAAACCCAAACTCCTTAATTCAGGATTTGAACATAAAATATCCTAAGTGTTTCATAATCGAGAACACCAAACAAGTCACTGAATGCATAGCCGTTCAGTGAGTCATCCTCAAGACGCTCAGGGCGAATCTATGAAGAAAGGTTCACCATTCAGTGAGGCGGTTCTCAGTGAATGATACCTGAGCCAAAGAAGAGGATGATGGACTCAGTGAGGGATGACAATAACTCACTGAGTTCCATGACTCCTCACCAACTAAGATCACAGAGTGAACAAAGACTGAAGATAAGAAGACTGAAGTAAAGGCGGGATTAGGCGGGATAAGTTTGAATGGATAAGGGATGGTCCTTATCATGCAAAGGTCAACTTTCCCTGAAAGAGTATAATACCAAGAACTGTGTCAACACTAAAGACCAGAAAGCATCATTGTCCTTTACTACTTATAGCCAATTGTAACAGGGACTAAATACCTATGTATTTTGTCCAATGTAGGATGATGTAATATTGTCTTGTAGTCTTTGTCCATTAGGTAAGTGTTAGAAATTACTTGTGTATAAATAGAGAATAAGTGAGAGAGGTAAAGATTACGATTGTGCACTCAATGCTTAGACATTCACAAACCAAATCTTTACTCTCTTCAAAGAACAACACAATCCCTGAGTTAGCTCAGCAGGATCTTAGTTGTCACTCAAACTTAGTTTGGGTTTAGTGAGGAGTACACCATACTTGTCATTTCAATCCCAAGTGTTGTTCCGCAAACACTTGGGTATAATTCTTTTGATTAATTTCTAATAAAGAATTAAACGTTGAAAAACTTTGTGTCTTATCTTTTACGTTTATTTGCTTTTATAATTAAGCAATACTTTGCTATACCATGGAACTTGGTTAGATTAACTTTGTAGTTAACCTTAACTAAGTAAAATGGTCCAACAAGTGGTATCAGAGCCTCTGATTTTTAAAACTTTCAAAATCTTTCATATAAAAGAGTGTTCAGTTTTTAAAATCAAAAGATCCCATCATGGCTGATAGCGATGTACCCCAGCTAGTTGACAAAAAGGGAGGTAGCTATTCAGCTGTCGCTCCTAGACTAGAAGCTGGAAAATTTAGCAAGTGGAAAAAGCGTATGTTTTGCTACTTGACTGGTATGGAACCATACTATATCAAGTGTATCAATGAAGGTCCCTTTGTCCCAACGACTACTGAAGGTTTACCTAAACCTGAAGCACAATGGACTCCTGATGAGAGAAGGGTGGTCAATCAGGACCAATGCCTGAAAAGCATCATTATATCGTGTCTCCCTGACGATACAATGGAATCAGTCATTAACTGTCCTACAGCCAAACAAACTTGGCTTGACTTGGTTCATAGCTTTGAAGGTCCCTCAGATACCAAGGAAAACAGGATCATGGACCTGAAACTTGAGTATAACACTTTCAGGGCCAAAGAATCTGAAAGTCTCTCTCAGACCTATACCCGATACAAAACCTTGCTCAATGAGCTTTCAAATGATGGTGTAGTACTGTCTAAGCATGAGATCAACGTTGGCTTTGTCAACAGTCTCCCTGAGAAGTGGTTAAACTTCTCTCAGGGTCTCAGGAATGCTAATCACATTCAGAATCTTGAGCTGCCTCAAATATATGGGAAGTTTGTCTATGAAGACAACTTAATCGCAAGGCGATACCCTGAAAAGGCTCAAGAAAACAAAAAGGCCCTGACTGTCTCACCCATATCCACTACCTTCTATTCTAATGGTGTTGTGAAGGATTTTCAAGATGACTCTGATGATGAGGTTGATATGAGAACCAGTGATGAGTACCTCAATGATCTTCAAGTTGAATTTCAAGAAAGGGCTCTTTTAGCAAACTCAAAACGTTTTATCAAAAGAAACAAGTTCAATTTTCAAAAAGCTAAGGCAAATGAGTCCACTGAATGTTTCAACTGTGGCAAAAAGGGTCACTTTGCTAAAGAATGTTTTTCAAAAACAACCTTAGATCCTTCTTACAAACCTTCTGGTAGCAATTCTTCCTCAGGAACATGAAGAAGTAAGGGTCAGTGCACTGATGGCACTTTCTGATGACAACAAGATGGCTGTTGGAAAAAGCCATGCTAGAAATGGAGAATGGGTCAACATCACCATGAAAAAGGTAAACATTTTTTTATATATGGATGATGATGTTGATTGGCAATCCTTTTTAAACTACTTAAATGTAGATCTTAAGTTCGTTGAAGAGCAAAGGCAAAATTTATTTTCTAAATTGAACAAGTTAACTTTTGAATTAAACAAGTGTCGAGATGAATTACTGGTTTTAAAACAAGCTAAACTTGAGGCTGTCACACTTCAAATTCAAAACATTGAACTTGTAAAACAAAATCAAGCTCTTCAAGAAGAACTTAAGAAAGAAAAGACTGTGATATATAAGTGGACTCAGAAAAACCCTAGAGTTTTTGACTCAGTGAGTCTCAAGAAAGCCATTATTGGTGAAGATCAAACCACTGAATCCTCAAGTGAGAATCATGGTGAAAAGGCATTTCTGCCTTTAGGCATATCCTTTAACAAGGAAATGGCACCAAAACCCAGTGACTGGATTGAAAGAGTCAACCCAGATAGCAAACTACCAAACTTTAACACTGGTAAAATTTTGGAACCTGAAAGTCAGGCCATCAAAAATATGCTTGGTGTCACTAATGAGTCTAGTCTCCCTGAGTCCATTAATGAGTCTGAACCTATATCACAGAGTCCACTCCCACCACTGAAAGTTCTTCAGGGAGCTGAACCAAGCTCTGAGCTAACACCTTTGGTGTATACTCAACACTCTCCAAGAGAGAAAGTTGTTTTAGGAAGAACTATCTTGAAAAGACCACTCACTGAAGTCTCTATCACAAATGATGACTCCACAACCTCAGTCTCAAATGAGGCTATCACTGATAGCCCTGATTCCAAATTTGATCAGTTGGCTGAACTTGTTAGGAAGTTAAGTGAAAAAATTGAATCATCTGAGAAGAAATCCTTGGAAAAGGAAATTAAACCAGCTTCCTCAAGTTCTGCCAAGTCTAAGACAACATCTAAACCAAAAATGAGATGTGAACTGTGTAGTTATACAACACATACCACTGATGACTGTTATAGAATCCTCTTTTGCATGATATGCAAAAAGGATGATCACATAACTTCTGATCATCTATCTTACACAATCTCATCAAGTGCTGTATCCTACCATAATGCTCAACCCCACAACTATGCCTCAGGCTCCAAACAGATAAAGCAGAAAGCTAAACCTTTCACACCTTGCATCCACTGTGGATTCAATGATCATCTCCCTGATGATTGTTTGATGTACCCATGTTGTGATATCTGTGGAGATCCTACTCATGACAGTTCAGGACATGAACATGTTATTCAGTCTAGAAGAGGAAATACCAAACCAACCCAACAAACTACCCCTTCACCCAGATGCAATATCTGTGGAAGCAACATTCACACTACCACTGATCATGGATTAGTATCCCAGTTCAAAAAGGCCATTAAAGCCAAGCCCACCAGGAAATGGGTTCACAAGAAAAACTAACTCAGTTTACATTTATGTAGAGACATGCTAGAGATCCTGTTTGGCATCTTGATAATGGATGTTCAAGAAGCATGACTGGCGTGAAGGAATATTTGCAAAAATATGTAGAAGAACCAGGACCTAAGGTGGTATTTGCTGATAATTCATCTTGTCTCACTGAAGGTTATGGTTCAGTAAACTGTAGTGGAATAGTTTTTACAAGAATAGCGTATGTTAATGGTCTTAAATATAACTTAATTAGTGTCAGTCAACTATGTGATGCAAAATACATAGTTCAGTTTGATGATAAGCAAGGTACTATCTTTAATGCAAATAAATAAGTAGTTCTTACTGCACCAAGAAGGCAGGATGTCTATGTCTTGGATATGTCCTCACTAACTCAGAATGGAACATGTCTTTTTGCTAAAGCCATTGAAACCCTCAACTGGCTTTGGCATAAAAGACTGTCCCACCTAAACTTCAAAGACATAAACAACCTGGCCAAACAAAACAAAGTCCTTGGCTTACCATCACTTGTGTTCACAAAAGATAAACCCTGCCATGCCTGTGAAAAAGGTAAACACCACAGGGGCATCCTTTACAACCAAACAAAATTCCTCTATCACCAAATGCCTGCACCTACTTCACATGGATCTCTTTGGACCCATCAGTCCAATGGCAATTCATCATAAGAAGTACACTCTGGTCATAGTAGATGATTACTCAAGATACACTTGGGTATATTTTTTGACCAAAAAGAGTCAGGCTGCTGAAACAATCATGTCCTTCATCAGGAAGATTGAAAACCAAAATGACATCAAGGTCAAACAAATCAAGACTAATAATGGAACTGAGTTCAAAAACAATGACCTTGAATGTTTCTGTGATGAGAAGGGTATCTCTCAAAACTTTACCTCTCGTTACACCCTTGAACAAAATGGAGTTGCTGAAAGGAAAAACAGAACTCTCATTGAGGTTGCTAGAACAATGCTTAATGGATCTGCTCTCTCCAAACATTTTTGGACTGAGGCAGTAAAAATAGCCTGCTATACACAAAACAGGTCCATTATTGTGAAGAGACATAGCAAAACTCCCTATGAGTTGTTTAAAGGATGGATTCCTGATATTAGCTATTTACATGTGTTTGGATGTCTTGTGTTTATCCATAATCATAAGGACCACCTTGGAAAGTTTGATACAAGAGCTGATGATGGATACTTTCTAGGGTACTCCCTTGTCTCAAAAGCCTTTAGGGTATTCAACACCAGGAGACAACAGACTGAGGAAACCTTCCATGTTACTTTTGATGAGAGTACTGAAGCTGTTAAATTCCACTGTGGAAGAAATTGGTATTGATAACTCATCAAGATATCCTCCTGATGTGTTTCATCCTGAAAGTAATCTCTCCACACAATATCAAGCTGATGCTGATGTCTCTTACTACATCAATCCGCACAACCTACCTCAACCCACCATCAGTGAGTTCGTAGAAATCAACCAGCTCCAAATGAGACAACCACCAGTGAACCTATTGTTCAGGATACCACAACACAAGTTAACCATACTGAGGTTGTTGAAAATCTCAATCTTGAAGCACCTCAGGCACCCATATCAGAACCCACTCCTAGTATACATCATGCCTCTACAAGTTCCAATTCCTATCCTAGACCTCAGGATAGCTGGACCAAGTCCAAAACAATTGAACTTGTTAACATCATTGGTGAACCTTCAGAAGGCATGCTTACAAGGAGCATGGCTACCAAACTCAAGGCGGCTTCAGCCAATGTATGCCTCTATGTTGACTTTATGTCAGAAATAGAGCCAAAGAATTTAAATATGAGAGTTGGGTTCAGGCCATGAGAGATGAGTTAGAACAATTTGATAGAAATGATGTCATGACCTTAGTTGAATGTCCTCAGGGAGTTTTTATCATAGGAATGAAATGGGTCTTCAAAATCAAGACAGATGAGTCAGGAACAGTAGTAAAAAACAAAGCAAGACTTGTTGCAAAAGGATATAATCAACAAGAGGGTATTGACTATGAGGAAACCTTTGCACCTGTTGCAAGAATGGAAGCCATCAGGATCTTTCTTGCATATGCAACATACATGAACTTTAAAGTCTACCAAATGGATGTAAAAAGTGCATTCCTAAATGGTACCATTAAAGAAGATGTATATGTGCAACAACCACCTGGCTTTGAAAGCAGTGAGTTTCCCAACCATGTCTACAAGCTTAATAATGCCCTTTATGGACTAAAACAAGCTCCCAGGGCATGGTATGAAACTCTTTCAGCCTTCCTGATACAAAACAAGTTTGTCAGAGGCAAAATTGACAATACACTGTTCACCTATAGGACAAACGAAGATGTGATTTTAGTCCAAGTATATGTGGATGACATCATCTTTGGCTCAACAAGTTAAAAACTTTGTAAACAGTTTGAAAAGCTGATGACAAAGAAATTTGAAATGAGTACGATGGGAGAACTCACTTATTTTCTTGGACTACAAATCAAACAAACTGAGAAAGGAATTTCCATCAATCAAGAAAAGTATACTAGGAACCTACTCAAATAGTATGACCTCAGTGACTGTGCCTCAGTGAAAACCCCAATGGTACCTCCCAACAATTTAGGGCCTAACCTTGCTGGAAAACCAGTCAACCCTACTCTATACATAGGTATGATTGGGTCACTGATGTATCTTCTTGCCTCAAGACCGGATATTCAATTCTCAGTGTGCTTATGTGCAAGATATCAGTCTGAACCAAAGGAATCTCATCTCACTGCTGTCAAAAGGATACTGAGATATCTTAAGGGCACTTCTAGCCTTGGACTCTACTATCCCAAATGTTCAGAGTTTGATCTCAAAGGTTACTCAGACTCTGATTATGCTGGATGCAACATGGATAGGAAGAGTACTTCAGGCTCCTGCCAATTTCTTGGAGGAAAGCTAGTCTATTGGAGTGCTAAAAAGCAACAATCTGTTGCAATGTCCTCAACAGAAGCTGAATATGTTGCTGCTGCTGGCTGTTGTGCAAATGTGTTATGGATGAAAAGTCAACTCAGTGACTATGATATTCATTACAAAATGGTTCCATCTTCTGTGATAACACAAGTGTAATTGCCATATCAAACAACCCAGTGCTTCATCAAAGAACAAAACACATTGATATCCGATATCATTTTATCAGGGATTACATCATGAAAGGTGATATTGAATTACACTTCATTCCCACTGAGTATCAGCTAGCTGATATCTTCACTAAACCTTTGGATGAACCTACTTTCACCAGGTTGAAAGCAAAACTAGGCATGTTAGATATTGATAATCAGATCACTGATTGAGATATCTTACATGGTGTATATTCATATTCCCTGATAATCAACCTTCCTCAGTACCCTTCAACATCACCAAAATAACTCACTGGTCTCCTCACCCAAAATAATTCACACTGAATGAATTCTCATTCAGGGGGCTCAGGACATTATATTAATGCAATTCAATGCATAACTAAATGCTTCAAGTATCTAGTTAGTAAATGTCCTAGGTTGGTAACTGAATTTTCTATTTAATATAGGAATATATGTCTCTGCCTTACTGACATCCGTTCCTGAGCCCCCACTTACACATCAACATCCCACTTGGCATTTAATGCCTTCCCTCACAAATAATATCCTTTGATATTTTTGTGACATCATGTCTGAAAAAGTGCACATTGTGCAGGCTCTTTGCACTCTTTACCTCGACAGTTGCGAAAAACTTAGATATGTGGAGTGGTGGCATTTAATGCGGATCCCAAAACGGTTCTTCATTTTGATTTTCAAAATTTCTGACCAATGGGATTCCTCACCCTCTATAAATACCCCTTTCCAAAATCACAAAACACACACACAAAAATTTCTTAAAAGAAACTCTGCAAAAATTTCTCCATTGCAAAGCTGTGTGTAATGTTTTCAAAACAAAAGGTATTTTCAAAACATCTTTTCTTGGTTAAGAAATTTGCAACAAGAAATCCTTCCTGTTTGCAAACATCTTAATAACAATATTACACTCTTCACAACAGAAAACAAGTTAGTGTTAACTTGTGAATCATTTGGGGTGTGATATTCTGCCATTAAACTTTCAAAACCTTTTCTTGACCTAAAAATGGCAGAAGACCAAGGAATCATGCTTGCACCTCAATGGGCAAACAAGACTCTGGCTGATGTACAATTTAAAACAAACAATGTTGTAGGCAATTTTAATTACCCAACCAATGTTCCTGCCTACAAGGAAATAATGAAATTTTTGTACAATTGTCCTTTGAAACATGCCTTCACCTCAACACCCTACTTTCAATATCATCACCTCCTCAGGGAGTTCTGGTGTACTGCTCAGGCCATTGACCCGACACCCAGTGCTGATAAGGACGAACTCAGGCCCCACAAGGAATTCCTCATCAGCTTCCCTGTTTTAAATGGGAAAAGAAAATTTGTCCTGGATTTTAAAACTTTTTGCTCTGCAACAGGACTTGATTATAACAAGGGAAAATATGTTGCACACCCTGACCCTAGTGATGCCAAATCATGGTTAGAAAAAATTGCTTTGGATCCAAAATATTTGGACAAGTGATACGTGGGAATCGCACCAGGCTTTACCTCTCGAGGGATCTCGAGAAGCTTACAACCCCCACCAGGCAGTGTACCTGATCGATGTAGTATAGTATAATGACAAGTACCGGGGGATTGATCGTTCAGCTAGGAATAGTGTCGCTAGGATTAGAAAACCTAAAGACTAGGTCGAGAGATGAGGGATGATTCTTTTTGTATTTTTATATTTTTTTAGAAAAGCAAATTAAAATCTCGGGTTTTGAAGGAGTTGGCGGAATTAGTTGCTAATCAACTAACCCAATACTAAAGATGTAATCAAAATAAAATACTAAAACGAAAATAAAACTATATTAAACTAAGGTTGTGAGCAATATATGGGAGAAATGTGTTTACTTAGATTTTACTACTCCCTAGATATCTTTTACACGTTAATTACTTGTTATAGTTGCGTGGATGACGGATTGTATTCCTTAATACTATTCATGGGGTGGCGTACTTACTTCCCCAATCCTATGAGTGCCTACTTCACTCCTATGTCGAGCCGGCTAAGAAGCTCCTAACATGGGATCATTAGAATTTACTCATGCATTAAATACAACCAATAAAACCTAGTACACATCGGTTCAAGTTTTCTAAGACGTTCAAGCATGTTACCAAATGGAGATCTGCCAGTTTTCTTAAGCCTAACATTGAAATCATTCATCCAATACAACCATAAACAAGTAATCAACACATAATTAACATCTAGGTTTCATTAGATCTAAGCAAACACAAGATAGATCTAGCCTAGCATGTTGAAATCAAGACAAGCACAAGATATAGACAACCAACACATAGATATATTGATTGAATTAAAAGAAGATTTATCTCAATAGCACATGAAAGGATTCAAGGGCTGAAAACCCTTGAAAAAGCTGTAAAATACGTACAAGGTTCGGCCCTAGGGTTTCTCCACACAAGTTCCTCTCTAATGAATGAAAAATAGAAAACTATATATAGATTTTGGAAGGTGACGGCGTCAAGAACAAAGGGCTGACGCCGTCATCTCGCCGCCAAATAGTTTCTCGGACTGCCTAGATCTGGATCTGACGCCGTCATGTGTACACCTTATGCAGGCCGTCATGAATTTAACTCTTGACGCTCTACTTGTGACGCCTTCAGGTTTCTTCTGGGTCGTCATGGACTTTACTTTTGACGCCGTCACATATTTCCTCTTGACGCCGTCATACACTGTTTCCAGCATGGAAAATTAAGTGTTTGGCGTTTTCTTCACTTTTATGCTCCAAAAACGTCCGAATTGCTTCCTTTTCCAGATTTCTCTCCCAAAGTACCTAAAATCACAAAAGGAATGATTTAGGGTAATATTTGATCAAATAAATTCAATTCCGGGCTTAAATGACCCCCTAAAATTGGTTCATTTTTCGCCTCATCATATACCCTTACACTTGAGATTTGCTTGTCCTCAAGCAAATGCGCTTTTATTCTAATCAAAATACAAGTTAAGGGTCATTTAACACTAATATAAATGTAATTACAACAAATAATCGTTCCACTAAAGACCAAAGACAAGCACGGAGGTCATACACTAGCACCTCACAAATAGTGTTTAGATACTCACATCTCTCGGGTGTAATAAAGTATAAATTACAATATGGAAATGGAAGATATCTCTCACTACCTGTCATAGCAAAATAGATTACCATAGGCTTGGGAAAGGATCAAACCTCCACCACATGGCGTAAGCACCTAGGATAAACTATCAAAGAGGTCTTTTAAAGGGTTGTAACGTTAGGTGTAGGGATATGAAATACACGGTTTTGTTGGATATAGGCAGTCTTTACTGGTGGCGAGTTATCAATCTTGGTTAATTACATGTACAATATGGCGTTGCTAAGCCAAGACTAGACTCGACTTAAGCTAATAAATGAAAAATAGCAAAAAATATAAAATGAATATAGAATGAAAAGGGATGGTAGTCCGTATGTTTTTTTCTTTTTTTCTTTTTCTATTTTGTTTTTCGATTTCTCTTTTTTCGATTTTTTTTTTTTTTTTTTTTTTTTTTTTTTTTTTTTTTTTTTTTTTTTTTTTGCATAAACTCTTACCCTACCATCCAAAATAATACATCATAGGGAATGGACATTCCCCTTACACTTGAATTTTTACATACTTTACAAATAACTAATCTAATGACTCGAATTAAGAAAATCAAAACACTTGGAGCACTTTTAAGATTAACGCACATATGGGGGTAATATATGATGTTCTTCCCCATTATTCCATAAAATAAGTACTTTACCCATGAGTCCCAAAACAATATGTACAAGGATATGACTCGACTTAGAAACCATGTAATCAATTAGATAGTTAACTTAGGGTTTAACAAATAACAATAATGTACTAAAGATGAGTGCATACACGGAAGGCTAAGGCGATTTGGGTGTACATTTAAGTAGGGTGTAACAAATTCTTCCTTTAAGTAAGATGCTAAAAGTTAGAAACGAAAAGATAGGCTCGGAGGGGTGTACTAAGGGTTTCGTGTACTAAAAATGAGTACAACGCTAAGGTGTGGGAAAAATTAGTTGACTTAACTAGCCAAGTAATATGACTTAAATGGTCAAGTAATTATGATACGGGTTTAAACACAAGGGTGATCCTAATGCCTCTTATCATGTAGTAAATCCTACCACACGAATGTAGTCTCACTAGCGGTCTCGGGATGCATCACTAACGCAAGTTCTAGAATCTAAATGCTACCGGTACACTTATAAGCACTAATAGTAAATGCTTTTCCTATCAAATCTAAAGGCGAACCTCACATATTTGGGTGGAAAATTTTTCTGAATAGTACGGTTATGTGCTAGTCATACAATCTCCTATCCATGAGACGCTTGCTATGGCTAAAGTTTCACTCCTAAATGTTGTAAAAAATTTTAAATTTGGCGCTAAAATTGCACTAACAAGTATTTCTCATAGTTTTATTACACATCTACTATCAAACAAACAAACTCAAGTGAAAGTGTATCTGTAAGGTATCATCAGTTTACCCTCCCCTTACACTTAAGATGAACATTGTCCCCAATGTTCAAGTAAAGAATGTAAAAGTGAAATAAGTAAAACAAATGAAATCAAATACTCCCCTGATTCGCTCGGTATGGATAATAAGGTGGCCAGGTTAAATCTTCCTCCAAGAAAATGAACAATCAAAGCTTCCCTTCCAGAAAAATAATCATCTTCTTGTCATACATAACCTGCAAAACCTGAGAAAACAGACAAGACAACCTCGTATAAAATCGGAGGCAATCTACATAAGTTACTAAATCCTAGAAAACAAAATAAGATATAATGCTTGTGGAATGATGTTTGCAAATTTCCTAGAGATTGCAAAACTAATAATTCAGCAAAAACTTTACGACTCCGTTAGAAAAACAAAACAGGTAAAATTTCCAGATTTTTACACGTGACGCCGTCAAGAGTAAACTCATGACGCCGTCAGAAGTGACCTGCAGAAATTCTTATGTTAAGTTTCCGGAAAATTTCTGGAAAAACTTTGTCCTACTTCCTGGAAAATCCTGCAAAACTTCATTATGACTCGATACAAGCATTTGACTCTAACAAATACGAATATACATGTTCATTTAATATTGTGGAGAATCATGATCGGTTTGTTTCTTAAAAACATATTTGGGGTTTCCCCTTACACTTATCTTTTGCAAGAATACCTTTTGGGTGAAGTTAAGACTAGGTAAAACAACAAAATAAAGTATTTCCACTATTTAGTTTTGAAACATGATCTACCAACAATAAAAATAAAGCATGCATACGGAAACGAATAACAAACAAACAAAATAAAAATATCACACAAAACATGGGTTGCCTCCCAAGAAGCGCTTTTCTTTATTTACAAGTCTTGTAGCTAGACTCAAGGTCATTGGTTACTACGTGACCTCATCGTTGGTTTCACTCTCTAGGTCGTCTTATAAACCAGTTTTGTACTCCGGACCTAGTTGCAAACATTCTTTGTAGAAACCAAGCATCCTATTCTTCACATACTCTACTCCTCTACGTCTATCCTCGTCATTCCTATAATAAGCCGCTTACTTGTGTTCTTTTTCTATATTAGAGAGAAGGCGGTATTGCTCAATTTTGTAAGGCATTTGGTAGGCAATCTCATCATTCTCTTCCTTGAATCTAACTATCCCTAAAGTCGGATCATAACTCATCCTAGTGGCCTCAACAAATGGTTTTCCGAATATTACTTGGCTTAGGCAATCACCTATCACCGGACGGGTGTCTTCTACTATCATAAAATCGATCTCATAAGTGAAATTACCTATAATCACATGCAATCCCTTCACTCTTCCTACAAAATTACTTATCAAATTCTTATTGGGCATCATCCTATAATCAAGTTGCTTCTTCATCACCCAATTGTAATAGGTCCTAGTCATAATGTTTACAGGAGATCTAGGATCGATATAAGCTTTCCATATATGCATATGCCCGATGTTGCATGGTATGTTGATGTTAGAGGGGTCTCCCATTTTGATAAGGGGTGTGCCAAGGATATATGGTCTCTCGGGACTATCGAATAAATCTTTATGGTATTCCCGTTCTTCCTTGGTGGGCAACTTATCAAAGTACTTTTCTATAGTCTCTACCTCCTCTAATTCCTCTCCCCTATTAACCTCAACTTCCCTACTTTTATCCCTAGTCTCGGTTTCTACTCCAACTTTATCCTTGTCACTTTCTTCTATCTCCTTATCAATTGGCTTAATGGTGACAACATTGACAAAGTGGACATGTTTGGATGATGAGGGGTCCTTAATTTGGATTCCGTTATTGGCGTCCCTAGCGTCTTTCCTAGGTGTAATTAACGCTTGGTTGTTGAGGGCTTTCAACAAGTTGTCTATCTTGTTGGTCATCTCCGTTTGTTGTTGGTTGAATTCGGTTTCAAACCTAGCTATGCGAGCTTCTTGAGATGCCATGAACTTGGACATCAATCCTTCAAGATTGTTGGTACTACCATAGTTGTTAGAAGGATTGTTGTTGAAAGTACGGTTGGAGGGTGGGCCGTTTGGTTGGTAACGATTAGGCGGATTGGAATAATTAGCTTGATTTTGTTTCCACCTAAGGTTTGGGTGATTTTTCCAAGAGGGGTTGTATGAATCACCGTAAGGGTTTGGCTCGGATTTGAAAGTGTACCACTTATCACCCGCTTCGTCGGCACGCGAGGATGCGTAGTCCGCAAAAGCTATTCCGGGGAGTTCCACACAATCACGAGTGTCATGGGGACCACTACATAATTTGCATGAAGAAGTGATTTTGTTCACTTGGCTTGAAGGCTTAGGAGCTTCGTAAGATTTCATGAGAAACTTGACTTGGTCCTCAAGTTCCATGATCCTACGGTCGGGAGTGCTAGAGTTGTTCGAAGGCAAAGATATTGCCTTGACTGTTTTGTTCAAGTCACGGGGATCATTCCAACTTTTGTTGTCATAGAGAGCAAGATCTTCTATGAGTTCCCATGATTGTTCCGCACTTAGATCACGTAGCTTACTGATGCGTAGGGATTGCACCAGGCTTTACCTCTCGAGGGATCTCGAGAAGCTTACAACCCCCACCAGGCAGTGTACCTGATCGATGTAGTATAGTATAATGACAAGTACCGGGGGATTGATCGTCCAGCTAGGAATAGTGTCGCTAGGATTAGAAAACCTAAATACTAGTTCTAAAGATGAAGGATGATTATTTTTGTATTTTTTATATTTTTTTAGAAAGCAAGTAAAAATCTCGGGTTTGAAGGATTTGGGCGGAATTAGTTGTTAGTCAACTAACCCAATACTAAGATGCAATCAAAATAAAATACTAGAAATGGAAATAAACTAAATTAAACTAAAGTTGTGAGTAATAAGTGAAGAAATGTGTTTACTTAGATTTCACTACTCCCTAGATATCTTTTACACGTTAATTACTTGTTATAGTTACGTGGATGACGGATTGTATTCCTTAATACCATTCATGGGGTGGCGTACTTAACTCCCCAATCCTATGAGTGCCTACTTCACTCCTATGTCGAGCCGGCTAAGAAGCTCCTAACATGGGATCATTAGAATTTACTCATGCATTAAATACAACCAATAAAACCTAGTACACATCGGTTCATGTTTCCTAAGACGTTCAAGCATGTTACCATTTAGAGATCTGCCAGTTTTCTTAAGCCTAACATTGAAATCATTCATCCAATACAACCATAAACAAGTAATCAACACATAATCAACATCTAGGTTTCATTAGATCTAAGCAAACACAAGATAAATCTAGCCTAGCATGGTGGAATCAAGACAAGCACAAGATATATACAACCAACACGTAGACATATTGATTGAATTATAAGAACACTTATCTCAATAGCACATGTAAGGGTTCAAGGGCTGAAAACCCTTGAAAAACCTGTAAAAATCGTATATGGTTCGGCCTTAGGGTTTCTCCAAACTTGTTCCTCTTAATGAATGAAAATTAGAAAACTATATATAGAAAATTGAGTCTGACGGCGTCAAGAACAATCTTGTGACGCTGTCATCTCGCCGCCAAAAGAATTCTCGGACTGCCTTGATCTACATCTGACGCCGTCACGTATTATATTTTTCCAGGCCGTCACGTATTTAACTCTTGACGCTCTTCCTTGTGACGCCTTCATTTCTGTACTGGACCGTCATGAAATTTACTCTTGACGCCGTCAGGAAATGCTCTTGACGCCGTCACCTACTGTTCCCAGCTTGGAAAATTAAGTCTTTGGCGTTTTCTTCACTTTTATGCTCAAAAAACGTCCGAATTGCTTCCTTTTCCAGATTTCACTCCCAAAGTACCTAAAATCACAAAAGGAACAATTTAGGGCAATATTTGATCAAATAAATTCAATTCCGGGCTTAAATGACCCCCTAAAAGTGGTTCATTTTTCGCCTCATCATATACCCTTACACTTGAGATTTGCTTGTCTTCAAGCAAATGCGCTTTTATTCTAATCAAAATACAAGTTAGGGGTCATTTAACACTAATATAAAAGTAATTACAACAAATAATCGTTCCACTAAAGACCGATAGACAAGCACATAGGTCATATACTAGCACCTCACAAATAGTGTTTAGATACTCACTTCTCTCGGGTGTAATAAAGTATAAATTACAATATGGAAACGGAAAATATCTCTCACTACCTGTCATAGCAAAATAGATTACCATAGGCTTGGGAAAGGATCAAACCTCCACCACATGGCGTAAAGACCTAGGATAAACTATCAAAGAGGTCTTTTAAAGGATTGTAACGTTAGGTGTAGGGATATGGAAAACACGGTTTTGTTGGATATAGGCAGTCTTTACTGGTGGCGAGTTAACAATCTTGGTTAATTACATGTATAATGTGGCGTTGCTAAGCCAAGACTAGACTCGACTTAAGCTAATAAATGCAAAATAACAAAAACATAAAATAAACATAGAATGAAACGGGATGGTAGTCCGTATGTTTTTTCTCTTTTTCTTTTTCTATTTTTTTTTTTTTTTTTTTTTTTTGCATACACTCTTACCCTACCATCCAAAATAATACATCATAGGGAATGTAAATTTCCCTTACACTTGAATTTTTATATACTTTACAATAAACTAATCTAATGACTCGAATTAAGAAAATCAAAACACTTTGAGTACTTTTAAGATTAACGTACATATGGGGGTAATAATAAGATGTTCTTCCCTATTACTCCATAAAATAAGTACTTTACCCATGAGTCCCAATCGTTCCAAAACAATATGTACAAGGATATGACTCGACTTAGCAACCATGTAATCAATTAGATAATTAACTTAGGGTTTAAACAAATAACAATAATGCACTAAAAATGAGCGCATACACGGAAGGCTAAGGCGATTTGGTTGTACATTTAAGTGGGGTGTAACAAATTCTTCCTTTAAGTAAAATGCTTAAAGTTAGAAACGAAAAGATAGGCTCGGAGGGGTGTACTAGGGGTTTCGTGTACTAAAAATGAGTACATCGCTAAGGTGTGGGAAAAATTAGTTGACTTAACTAGCCAAGTAATATGACTTAAATGGTCAAGTAATTATGATACGGGTTTAACACAAGGGTGATCCTAATGCCTCTTATCATGTAGTAAATCCTACTACACGAATGTAGTCTCACTAGCGGTCTCGGGATGCATCACTAACGCAAGTTCTAAAATCTAAATGCTACCGGTACACTCATAAGCACTAATAGTAAATGTTTTTCCTATCAAATCTAAAGGCGAACCTCACATATTTGGGTGGAAAATTTTTCTGAATAGTACGGTTTTGTGCTAGTCATACAATCTCCTATCCATGAGACGCTTGCTATGGCTAAAGTTTCACTCCTAAATGTTGTAAAAAATTTTAAATTTGGCGCTAAAATTACACTAACAAGTATTTCTCATAGTTTTATTGCACATCTACTATCAAACAAACAAACTCTAGCGAAAGTGTATCTGTAAGGTATCATCGTTTTACCCTCCCCTTACACTTAAGATGAACATTGTCCCCAATGTTCAAGTAAAGAATGTAAAAGTGAAATAAGTAAAAAGAATGAAATCAAATACTCCCTTGATTCGCATGTTCAAGTAAAGAATGTAAAAGTGAAATAAGTAAAAAGAATGAAATCAAATACTCCCCTGATTCACTCGGTATGGATAATAAGGTGGCCAGGTTAGATCTTCCTCCTAGAAAATGAACAATCAAAGCTTCCCTTCCAGAGTATAAATCATCTTCTTGTCATACATAACCTGTAAATCCTGAGAAAACAAACAAAGCAACCTCGCATAAAATCGGCGGCAATCTACATAAGTTACTAAATCCTAGAAAACAAAATAAGATATAATGCTTGTGGAATGAAGTTTGCAGATTTCCTGGAGATTATAAAATTTAATAATTCAACAAAAACTTTAAGATTCCGTTAGAAAAACAAAACTGGTAAAGTTTCCAGGTTTTTACACGTGACGCCGTCAAGAGTAAACTCGTGATGCCGTCAGAAGTGACTTGCAGAAATTCTTGTGTTAAGTTTCCGGAAAATTTCTGGAAAAACTTGGTCCTACTTCCTGGAAAATCCTGCAAAACTTCATTATGACTCGATACAAGCATTTGACTCTAACGAATACGAATATACATGTCCATTTAATATTGTGGAAAATCATGATCGGTTTGTTTCTTAAAAACATATTTGGGGTTTCCCCTTACACTTATCTTTTGCAAAAATCCCTTTGGGGTGAAGTTAAGACTAGGCCAAACAACAAAATAAAGTATTTCTACTATTTAGTTTTGAAACATGATCTACCAACAATAAAAGTAAAGCATGCATACAGAAGCAAATAACAAACAAACAAAAAAAAATCACACAAAATATGGGTTGCCTCCCAAGAAGCGATTGTTTTTGTTCGAGTCACGAGCCTGACTCTACCCTTATTTAACGGAAATAAGAGAAGTTTTCCCTACACTTAGGATTAAGTGCGGTTGATAGTAGCGATACATACCTTCTCGGTGGAAGTATGCCTCCTGAAGAAAGATTGGTAGATGAATTATATGCTCAAAGGGGTGTGCTCCTATCATCATAACCTTACCTAGTTCACTTTGGTCAATGGGTGAGTTGAAATTTTTTCCTAAAAAGGGATCATCTTCTATCAACTTTGAGAGACTCCTAGTTGGGAATCCATCTTGACCTAATAAACCTGGTTTAAACCCATAATGTTTCTTATGATCAATCATGAATGGGTGATGTAAGTATGTAAGGTCATGTTCCACTCCTATATTGGTTTCCTCTCTACATGGCCTAAAGTCCACTACCTTTGTCCTAAGACTCCCCGGATTATATGGTTTGATGGGTGGATCGGAACCTATTTCAATTCCTAAATTTTCATCCAAGGATGGAAGATTAGGTAACGGTTTTGGTTGAGGCTCCGATTCATCAAAACTAGGAACTTCCCTAAAACTAAGAGTAAGGTTATCATTATAAGTGTTAAAACCTATATTCTCTAGTTGTGCTTGGTCCAAGGGTTCTACCTCAATCGGGGTTCCTATAGTCTCTTCTACTTCTTCCGGGTAAGTCATGGGCAGTGTGTGTGCCTCAAATGATGGTAGGACTTGTGGGGTACTTAGTGAGCTCATGTTATTTACTTCATCATTCCTTGTGTCAAGATCACCTATATTCTCAACATGTGTTTTATTACAATCTAACCCTAACATCTTCCCAAGTATCTCACGTGCTTCTCTAGGCATCTCAACTTCTATGTCCGAATCATACGGATCATCCTCAATATTATGACTACTATATACAAATTGCCCAAAAGATTCATCATATGTTTTTTGAGATTCATCATCATCGATCATAAAACCTAGGTCTTTTTGATCAATGTGATCATGTTCGGCTAAATCCTCCATCACATCAAGGTCACCTATGTGTTCATCCTGTATTATGGTAGGGCCTAACCATGACATGCAGCTAGGTGGCTCATACGAAACTATCCTAGGTGAAGGCTCATATGGTGCATAGGTTTCACTAAGAGAGGCATTTTGAGGGGCTGATGGAGCTCCTAAGGTGAATTCTTTAAAAGCATTATGCACTTGGCCTCTTTTCTCAAGGTACTCAATAAAATCAGTATAAGATCCTGTCCTCCTCATTTCATTCCTCCATCTAGTTATATCCAAACTGGTGTAATTATATTTTTTCTGGTAAAACTCTAGTGTCGGACTTGGTGGATTCACGTTCTCCATAATGGTGAACGGAAGAGTCAATGGAAAGGTTTTTACAAACAAAGACACAAAGAAAAGATAGACTAAAGAAAACCTAAAAAATAAAAATAAAATCTTACTAGAAGGGAATCTAGCAAGTAGACCTAATAAAAAGAGATTCTAACCTAGACAATAACTATTCCCCGGCAGCGGCGCCAAAAACTTGATGCGTAGGGATTGCACCAGGTTTTACCTCTCGAGGGATCTCGAGAAGCTTACAACCCCCACCAGGCAGTGTACCTGATCGATGTAGTATAGTATAATAACAAGTACTGGGGGATTGATCGTTCAGCTAGGAATAGTGTCGCTAGGATTAGAAAACCTAAATACTAGTTCTAAAGATGAAGGATGATTATTTTTGTATTTTTTATATTTTTTTAGAAAGCAAGTAAAAATCTCGGGTTTGAAGGATTTGGGCGGAATTAGTTGCTAGTCAACTAACCCAATACTAAGATGCAATCAAAATAAAATACTAGAAATGAAAATAAACTAAATTAAACTAAGGTTGTGAGCAATAAGTGAAGAAATGTGTTTACTTAGATTTCACTACTCCCTAGATATCTTTTACACGCTAATTACTTGTTATAGTTGCGTGGATGACGGATTGTATTCCTTAATACCATTCATGGGGTGGCGTACTTAACTCCCCAATCCTATGAGTGCCTACTTCACTCCTATGTCGAGCTGGCTAAGAAGCTCCTAACATGGGATCATTAGAATTTACTCATGCATTAAATACAACCAATAAAACCTAGTACACATCGGTTCATGTTTCCTAAGACGTTCAAGCATGTTACCATTTGGAGATCTGCCAGTTTTCTTAAGCCTAACATTGAAATCATTCATCCAATACAACCATAAACAAGTAATCAACACATAATCAACATCTAGGTTTCATTAGATCTAAGCAAACACAAGATAAATCTAGCCTAGCATGGTGGAATCAAGACAAGCACAAGATATAGACAACCAACACGTAGACATATTGATTGAATTAAAAGAACTCTTATCTCAATAGCACATGTAAGGGTTCAAGGGCTGAAAACCCTTGAAAATCATGTAAAAATCGTATATGGTTCGGCCTTAGGGTTTCTCCAAACTTGTTCCTCTTAATGAATGAAAATTAGAAAACTATATATAGAAAATTGAGTCTGACGGCGTCAAGAACAATCTTGTGACGCCGTCATCTCGTCGCCAAAAGAATTCTCGGACTGCCTTGATCTACATCTGACGCCGTCACGTATTATATTTTTCCAGGCCGTCGTGTATTTAACTCTTGACGCTCTTCCTTGTGACGCCTTCATTTCTGTACTGAGCCGTCATGAAATTTACTCTTGACGCCGTCAGAAAATGCTCTTGACGCCGTCACCTACTGTTCCCAGCTTGGAAAATTAAGTCTTTTGCGTTTTCTTCACTTTTATGCTCCAAAAACGTCCGAATTGCTTCCTTTTCCAGATTTCACTCCCAAAGTACCTAAAATCACAAAAGGAACGATTTAGGGCAATATTTGATCAAATAAATTCAATTCCGGGCTTAAATGACCCACCAAAAGTGGTTCATTTTTCGCCTCATCACTTACCACCGGCCGATTGGTCAATGGCTCGCCTCGTGGAGAGATCGATATGGTCATAGAAGATTTGGACTTGAAGCCAAAGATCTATGCCATGATGAGGGACTTTTTGGAGTAAGTCCTTGAATCGAGTCCATGCTTCATAGAGAGTTTCATTTTGACGTTTTTGGAACATCAAGATGTCATTTCTAAGCTTAGTAGTTCTCCCTGGTGGGAAAAATTGACCAAGGAAATGAGTGGTGAGATCATCCCATGTGGTGATGGATCCCGCGGGTAAACGCTCAAGCCATTGACTGGCTTGATCACGTTGAGAGAATTGGAATAGGCGTAATCGGGTTGTCTCTCTAATTGCAACATCTAGGTCTATGGAATGATACGTGGGAATCGCACCAGGCTTTACCTCTCGAGGGATCTCGAGAAGCTTACAACCCCCACCAGGCAGTGTACCTGATCGATGTAGTATAGTATAATGATAAGTACCGGGGGATTGATCGTTCAACTAGGAATAATGTCGCTAGGATTAGAAAACCTAAAGACTAGGTCTAGAGATGAGGGATGATTCTTTTTGTATTTTTATATTTTTTTAGAAAAGCAAATTAAAATCTCGGGTTTTGAAGGAGTTGGCGGAATTAGTTGCTAATCAACTAACCCAATACTAAAGATGCAATCAAAATAAAATACTAAAACGAAAATAAAACTATATTAAACTAAGGTTGTGAGCAATATATGGGAGAAATGTGTTTACTTAGATTTCACTACTCCCTAGATATCTTTTACACGTTAATTACTTGTTATAGTTTCATGGATGACGGATTGTATTCCTTAATACCATTCATGGGGTGGCGTACTTACTTCCCCAATCCTATGAGTGCCTACTTCACTCCTATGTCTAGCCGGCTAAGAAGCTCCTAACATGGGATCATTAGAATTTACTCATGCATTAAATACATGATGAGGCGAAAAATGAACCACTTTTAAGGGGTCATTTAAGCCCGGAATTGAATTTATTTGATCAAATATTGCCCTAAATCGTTCCTTTAGTGATTTTAGGTACTTTGGGAGTGAAATCTGGAAAAGGAAGCAATTCGGACGTTTTTGGAGCATAAAAGTGAAGAAAACGCCAAAGTCTTAATTTTCCTTGCTGGGAACAGTAGGTGACGGCGTCAAGAAGGAATCCTTGACGGCGTCAAGAGCAAATTTCCATGACGGTCCAGTACAGATTTGACGGCGTCTCGAAGTAGAGCGTCAAGAGTAAAATTCATGACGGCCTGGAAATGCACAATACATGACAGCGTCAAAAGTAGATCAAGGCAGTCCGAGAAGAGTTTTGGCGGCGAGGTGACGGCGTCACAAGATTGGTCTTGACGCCGTCAGAACCTATTTCCTATATATAGTTTTCTAATTTTCACATTAAAAACAGGAGAAGTTTTGGAGAAACCCTAAGTACGAACTTGGTGCGAAATTTTACAGGTTTTTCAAGGGTTCTAAGCCCTTGATACCTTTCATGTGTAATTGAGATAATTATTCTTCTAATTCAATCAATATGTCTATGTGTTGGTTGTCTATATCTTGTTCTTGTCTTAATTCTATCATGCTAGGCTAGATCTATCTTGTGTTTGCTTGGATCTAATGAAACCTAGATGTTAATTATGTGTTGATTACTTGTTTATAATTGTTTTGGATGAATGAATTTGATGTTAGGCTTAAGAAAACTGACAGATCTCCAAATGGTAACATGCTTGAACGTCTTAAGAAACATGAACCGATGTGCACTAGGTCTTTATTGGTTGTATTTAATGCATGAGCCATTGTTTATAATCCCTATGGTTGTACTGGGCATGGTATAGGAGGAGATAAGAGCTCATAGAATTGGGGAGTTAATTGCGCCACCCCATGAATGATATTAAGGAATACAATCCGTCATCCATGCAACTATAACAAGTAATTAACGTGTAAAAGATGTCTAGGGAGTAGTGAAATCTAAGTAAACAGATTTTCTCCACTTATTGCTCACAACCTTAGTATAATTTAGTTTATTTTCATTTCTAGTATTTTATTTTGATTGCATCTTTAGTATTGGGTTAGTTCACTAGCAACTAATTCCGCCCAAATCTTTCAAACCCGAGATTTTTACTTGCTTTTTAAAAAATATAAAAATACAAAAAAATAATCATCCCTCACCTTTAGAACTAGTATTTAGGTTTTCTAATCCTAGCGACACTATTCCTAGCTGAACGATCAATCCCCCGGTACTTGTCACTATACTATACTACAACGATCAGGTACACTGCCTGGTGGGGGTTGTAAGCTTCTCAAGATCCCTTGAGAGGTAAAGCCTGGTGCAATTCCCACGCATCAAGTTTTTGGCGCCGTTGCTGGGGAATAGTTATTTTCTAGGTTAGAATCTCTTTTTATTAGGTATACTTGCTAGATTCCTTTCTAGTAAGATTTTATTTTTATTTTTTAGGTTTTCTTTAGTCTATCTTTTTCTTTGTGCCTTTGTTAGTAAATTAAGTTCATTGACTATTCCGTTTGCCATTATGGAGAACGCGAATCCACCAAGTCCGACACTAGAGTTTTACCAGAAAAAATATAATTACACTAGTTTGGATATTACAAGATGGAGGAACGAAATGAGGAGGACAAGATCTTATATTGATTTTATTGAGTACCTTGAGAAAAGAGGCCAAGTGCATAATGCTTTTAAAGAATTCACCTTAGGAGCTCCATCAACCCCTCGAAATGCCTCACTTAGTGAAACCTATGCACCATATGATCCTTCACCTAGGATAGTTTCGTATGAGCCACCTAGCTGCATGTCATGGTTAGGCACTACCATAGTACAGGATGAACCCATAGGTGACCTTGATGTGATGGAGGATTTAGCCGAACATGATCACATTGATCAAAAATACCTAGGTCCTATGATCGATGATGATGAATCTCAAGAAACAGATGATGAATCTTTTGGGCAATATGTATATAGCAGTCAGAATATTGAGGATGATCCATATGATTCGGACATAGAAGTTGAGATGCCTAAAGAAGTACTTGAGATACTTGGGAAAATGTTAGGGTTGGATTATAATGAAACACATGTTGAGGTTATAGGTGATCTTGATAAGATGGATGATAAAGTAGAAAATCTAAGCTCACCAAATACCCCACAAGTCCTACCATCATTTGAGGCATACACACCACCCGTGACTTATTCGGATGAAGTAGATGAGACTTTAGGAATCCCAATTGAGGTAGAACCTTTGAACCAAACACAACTAGAGGATATAGGTTTGAATACTTATAATGATAACCCTACTCTTAGTTCTAGGGAAGTTCCTAGTTTTGATGAACCAGAGCCTCAACCAAAACCGTTACCTAATCTTCCATCCTTGGATGAAAATTTAGGTATTGAAATAGGTTCCGATCCACCCATCAAACCATATAGTCTGGGTAGTCTTAGGACAAAGGTAGTGGATTCTAAGCCTTTTAAAGAGGAGGCCAATATAGGAGTGGAAAATGACCTTACATGCTTACATCACCCATTTATGATTGATCACAAGAAACATTATGAGTTTAAACCGGGTTTATTAGGTCAAGATGGATTCCCAACTAGGAGTCTCTTGAAGTTGATTGAAAATGATCCCTTTCTAGGAGGAAATCTTAATCCACCCATTAACCCGATTGAATTAGGTAAGGTTATGATGATAGGAGCACACCCCTTTTAGCATATAATTCATACACCACTCTTTCCTCTTGAAGCATATTTCTACCCTAAGGGTGTGTATCGCTACTTTCACCCGCACTTAATCCTAAGTGTAGGGAAAGCCTCCCCTATTTCCGTTAAATAAGGGTAGAGTCAGGCTCGTGACTCGAACAAAAACAAGCGCTTCTTGGGAGGCAACCCATGTTTTGTGTGATTTTATTTTTGTTTGTTTGTTATTTGCTTCTGTATGCATGCTTTATTTTTATTGTTGGTAGATCATGTTTCTAAACTAAATAGTGGAAATACTTTACTTTGTTGTTTTGGCCTAGTCTTAACTCCACCTAAAAGTATTTTTGCAAAGGATAAGTGTAAGGGGAAACCCCAAATATGTTTTTAAGAAATAAACCGATCATGATTCTCCACAATATTAAATGAACATGTATATTCGTACTTGTTAGAGTCAAATGCTTGTATTGAGTCATAATGAAGTTTTGCAGGATTTTCCAGGAAGTAGGACCAAGTTTTTCCAGAAATTTTCCGGAAACTTAACATAAGAATTTCTGCAGGTCACTTCTGACGGCGTCAAGAGTTAACACTTGACGGCGTCAAGTGTAAAAATCTTGAAATTTTACCAGTTTTGTTTTTCTAACGGAGTCTTATGGTTTTTGTGAATTATTAAGTTTTATAATCTCCAGGAAATCTGCAAACTTCATTCCACAAGCATTATATCTTATTTTGTTTTCTAGGACTTAGTAACTTATGTAGATTGCCGCCGATTTTATGCGAGGTTGCTTTGTTTGTTTTCTCTGGATTTACAGGTTATGTATGACAAGAAGATGATTTATATTCTGGAAGGGAAGCTTTAATTGTTCATTTTCTTAGAGGAAGATTTAACCTGGCCACCTTATTATCCATACCGAGCGAATCAGGGGAGTATTTGATTTCATTCTTTTTACTTATTTCACTTTTACATTCTTTACTTGAACATTGGGGACAATGTTCATCTTAAGTGTAAGGGGAGGGTAAAATGATGATACCTTACATATGCACTTTCGCTTGAGTTTGTTTTGTTTAATGGTAGATGTGTAATAAAACTATGAGAAATACTTGTTAGTGTAATTTTAGTGCCAAATTTAAAATTCTTTACAACATTTAGGAGTGAAACTTTAGCCATAACAAGCGTCTCATGGATAGGAGATTCTATGACTAGCACATAACCGTATATTCAGAAAATTTTCCACCCAAATATGTGAGGTTCGCCTTTAGATTTGATAGGAAAAGCATTTACTATTAGTGCTTATGAGTGTACCGGTAGCATTTAGATTCTAGAACTTGCGTTAGTGATGCATCCCGAGACCGCTAGTGAGACTACATTCGTGTAGTAGGATTTACTACATGATAAGAGGCATTAGGATCACCCTTGTGTTAAACCCGTATTATAATATTTGACCATTTAAGTCATATTACTTGGCTAGGTAAGTCAACTAATTTTCCCACACCCTTAGCGTTGTACTCATTTTTAGTACACGAAACCCCTAGTACACCCCTCCGAGCCTATCTTTTCGTTTCTAACTTTAAGCATTTTACTTAAAGAAAGAATTTGTTACACACCACTTAAATGTACACCCAAGTCGCCTTGGCCTTCCGTGTATGCGCTCATTTTTAGTGCATTATTGTTATGTGTTAAACCCTAAGTTAATTATCTAATTGATTACATGGTTGCTAAGTCGAGTCATATCCTTGTACATATTGTTTTGGGACGATTGGGACTCATGGGTAAAGTACTTATTTTATGGAGTAATGGGGAAGAACATCATTTATTACCCCCATATGTACGTTAATCTTAAAAGTGCTCCAAGTGTTTTGATTATCTTAATTCGAGTCATTAGATTAGTTTATTGTAAAGTATGTAAAGATTCAAGTGTAAGGGGAATGTTCAATCCCTATGATGTTTTATTTTGGATGGTAGGGTAAGAGTGTATGCACAAAAAAAAAAAAAAAAAAAAAAAAAAAAAATTGAAAAATCAAGAAAAGAAAAAAAATAGAAAAAGGAAAAGAGAAAAAACATACGGACTACCATCCCTTTTCATTCTATGTTCATTTTATGTTTTTGTTATTTTTCATTTATTAGCTTAAATCGAGTCTAGTCTTGGCTTAGCAACGCCACATTGTACATGTAATTAACCAAGATTGTTAACTCGCCACCAGTAAAAACTTCCTTTATCCAACAAAACCGTGTATTTCATATCCCTACACCTAACGTTACAACCCTTTAAAAAGACCTCTTTGATAGTTTATCCTAGGTGCTTATGCCATGTGGCGGATGTTTGATCCTTTCCAAAGCCAATGGTAATCTATTTTGCTATGACAGGTAGTGAGAGATATCTTCCGTTTCCATATTGTAATTTATACTTTATTACACCCGAGAGATGTGAGTATCTAAACACTATTTGTGAGTGCTTGTGTATGACTTCCGTGCTTGTCTATTGGTCTCTAGTGGAACGATTATTTGTTGTAATTACTTTTATATTAGTGTTAAATGACCCCTAACTTGTATTTTGAGTAGAATAAAAGCGCATTTGCTTGAGGACAAGCAAATCTCAAGTGTAAGGGTATATGATGAGGCGAAAAATGAACCACTTTTAGGGGGTCATTTAAGCCCAGAATTGAATTTATTTGATCAAATATTGCCCTAAATCGTTCCTTTTGTGATTTTAGGTACTTTGGGAGTGAAATCTGGAAAAGGAAGCAATTCGGACGTTTTTGGAGCATAAAAGTGAAGAAAACGCCAAAGTCTTAATTTTCCTTGCTGGGAACAGTAGGTGACGGCGTCAAGAAGGAATCCTTGACGGCGTTAAGAGCAAATTTCCATGACGGTCCAGTACAGATTTGACGGCGTCACAAAGTAGAGCGTCAAGAGTAAAATTCATGACGGCCTGGAAATGCACAATACATGACGGCGTCAAAAGTAGATCAAGGCAGTCCGAGAAGAGTTTTGGCGGCGAGGTGACGGCGTCACAAGATTGGTCTTAACGCCGTCAGAACCTATTTCCTATATATAGTTTTCTAATTTTCACATTAAAAACAGGAGAAGTTTTGGAGAAACCCTAAGTACGAACTTGGTGCGAAATTTTACAGGTTTTTCAAGGGTTCTAAGCCCTTGATACCTTTCATGTGTAATTAAGATAAGTATTCTTCTAATTCAATCAATATGTCTATGTGTTGGTTGTCTATATCTTGTTCTTGTCTTAATTCCATCATGCTAGGCTAGATCTATCTTGTGTTTGCTTGGATCTAATGAAACCTAGATGTTAATTATGTGTTGATTACTTGTTTATAATTGTTTTGGATGAATGAATTTGATGTTAGGCTTAAGAAAACTGGCAGATCTCCAAATGGTAACATGCTTGAACGTCTTAAGAAACATGAACCGATGTGCACTAGGTCTTTATTGGTTGTATTTAATGCATGAGCCACTATTTATAATCCCTATGGTTGTGTTGAGCATGGTATAGGAGGAGATAAGAGCTCATAGAATTGGGGAGTTAAGTGCGCCACCCCATGAATGATATTAAGGAATACAATCCGTCATCCATGCAACTATAACAAGTAATTAACGTGTAAAAGATGTCTAGGGAGTAGTGTAATCTAAGTAAACAGATTTTCTCCACTTATTGCTCACAACCTTAGTATAATTTAGTTTATTTTCATTTCTAGTATTTTATTTTGATTGCATCTTTAGTATTGGGTTAGTTGACTAGCAACTAATTCCGCCCAAATCCTTCAAACCCGAGATTTTTACTTGCTTTCTAAAAAATATAAAAATACAAAAAAATAATCATCCCTCACCTTTAGAACTAGTATTTAGGTTTTCTAATCCTAGCGACACTATTCCTAGCTGAACGATCAATCCCCCGGTACTTGTCACTATACTATACTACAACAATCAGGTACACTGCCTGGTGGGGGTTGTAAGCTTCTCAAGATCCCTTGAGAGGTAAAGCCTGGTGCAATTCCCACGCATCAATACAACCAATAAAACCTAGTACACATCGGTTCATGTTTCCTAAAATACGTACAAGGTTCGGCCCTAGGGTTTCTCCACACAAGTTCCTCTCTAATGAATGAAAAATAGAAAACTATATATAGATTTTGGAAGGTGACGGCGTCAAGAACAAAGGGCTGACGCCGTCATCTCGCCGCCAAATAGTTCCTCGGACTGCCTAGATCTGGATCTGACGCCATCATGTGTACACCTTATGCAGGCCGTCATGAATTTAACTCTTGACGCTCTACTTGTGATGCCGTCACATATTTCCTCTTGACGCCGTCATACACTGTTTCCAGCATGGAAAATTAAGTCTTTGGCGTTTTCTTCACTTTTATGCTCCAAAAATGTCCGAATCGCTTCGTTTTCCAGATTTCTCTCCCAAAGTACCTAAAATCACAGAAGGAACGATTTAGGGTAATATTTGATCAAATAAATTCAATTTCGGGCTTAAATGACCCCCTAAAAGTGGTTCATATTTCGCCTCATCAACAAGTCCCCCATCACCAAAAGCTCTTTTCCCATGGCTTGGAAGATCCTGTTCACTTTTGTGATTCAGGTTCTCGGTGGGAACCATTCATTCACTGAACAGATTAATTATGTTCAAATGATGATGGCCTATTGCTTAATGAATGGGGTCAATGTCGACATTGGAGAGATCATTTATGGTGATATTGTAACCAAGCTACTGAATAAAACTAGGTTACACTATGTGTCATACCCTTTATTTATCTCATGTGCTCTTCAAAGGTTACTGGGTTATTACTACACTCAGGATGAACACTTAAGTTCTTTACTAGCCTTCCTGAGTTCTTCAAATTTTTCAAAAGACCCATCCTTAGTCTCAAACATAGAATTGACAGCCCATATAGTTGCCATAAACAACCGGAGGGACTAAGTGTACCCACCTCCCCCTCCTAAGACCGGGAAGTCTCAGACTGTGCCTAAAACCAAACCCAAGGCACAGGGCCCTGAGGCTTCAGGGACACAGGCTTCTAAGCCAAAAAGAAGACCTAAGCTCAAAAATGTCACCCTTGACCAGGCTCCACCACCCCCAGGGACAACGAAGGTCACTGACAAATCACAGTCAGTGCCCTTGGTCCACACGACTACTCCCAAAGATCCAGAGGGAAATATGCAACCCACTGGTAAGGGAGCGCCTTCCACTTATCCCGCTAACGTCTCGGGTACATCACAACCAGAGTCTCAGGGAGTAGCGGCCCCTAAATCTTCGACAGGCCAGCACCAGCCTGTTAGAACGGGGGGCCTTAACATTTTGTTAATACAAATATCGCCTAAAAATGTTATTTATATTTTACGATCTTTGCTAAGTTTTGTTAATGACAAAGTATGAACTTTAGCTAAGAGTAAATCATCACTTTAAGTGTTTAAGTCTTGTTTAACTAAGGTTTACATTTCCTTTTAAACAAAACATTGTTTTTATTTCTTAAATTAGAAAGTGTCTTGTCACATCACATTTATTTCTTTAAATAGAAATATCACATCACATTTATGGTAAGTTTGTCACTATACATTTATGGAATGAAAGTGTGTTTGACTAACCATAAGTTTTCTTGTGCAAGTTTGTGTTTGACTAGTATTCATGTGATCTGACCTTGTTTGGTTTGGAAGATTTATTGCAAAACCAACTGCAGCCCTGACGGAACCCTGGGGTGTAACAACCATGGTTTTAGCAGGTCGGTTTGACTGATAGGCTTGACTCGGTTGACGTTTGTTTGATGTGTTATAGGTGATTGTAGTGATATAAGTGAGATATAGGTAAGTTTTAGCACTAAATCCCTTTGCGTAAGTGGTTTTATTGTGATTTGGAAAGTTTGGAATTTGGGAAAGTTCATTTTGATCATCTTTGTGGTGTAGAAATGACTTGTGTAGTTTTGGTGTTTTTGTGGTTTTGGGTAACGAGGCTTCGTTCAAATAATTGAGCGTTAGTAAGTTACGTGTGATTTGTTTTTATGAGTTGTATTTCAAAAAGAGCGTGAAATTCTATTTTTGGAAACTTTATTTTGAAAATGATTATTTTCCGGTTTATCGTAAAATTAAGGTTTATCGCGTAAGACGTTAGGTTTTGATATGGGAATACGTAAAATATGAAAAGTATGAGGTTTTGAGTGTAATAATTAAGTTTAATAAAAAAAATAAAAATACATATATATATGGTATAAGAAAATCGGCTAGGGGAAAAAAAGAAGGAAAAGGAAACAAAATTTGAGTCCAATTACAACTCCTAACTAAAAGGGTTATCTAGAATTATATTAGGATAGTATATATACAAAACCAAAACACCCCAAACCTCTTTTTCTCTGGTTTTGGTCGTTCATGGGAGGCAAGGGAAGAAGAAAATTAGGGTTTATAGTTTTGAAGCTAAAATCAAGAATCAAGGTAAAATCTTTAAACCCTATGTTCAATTAATTGATTAATTAATATAATTCATGTAATAATTATATAATGGATTAGGGTTTGTGTTAACTTCTGTAAATTAATGTTATTAAACATGTTGGGATCTATTAATGATAATAGTATGGTGATTGGTTAAGAGAATTGAGCGTAAAACATGCTAGTTATTGAGTTAGGGTTTTGACAGATTTGTAAGGCTGTAAAGATGTGAGTGTAAATAACAGATGGTGAAGAGTTAGGTCATGAATTTTAGGTCTAAATTGAAGTATAATGAAAGAGCTTCCAAAAAGTCCAGCCATGATTGATTTCAAGGTTGGGAAGTTGGTCATTTGATTTTTCTTTGTTAAGGTGTCAAAGCTGTCAAACTGGGACAAAATTTGGGTAAAAGTTTTGGGGTGAGTTGTGGGTGTAAAAGTGGTATTTTGACTAGGCCTTCTGGAATAGTTAAGTATTAGGTTATATTAGACTACTACGAAAAGGATTCGCAATAAAAACTTGTGGAAGTATTTATTTAAAATCAAAACTTTTTGGTGTGCGTTCAGATCTGAATTTGAGTAGTTGACAAGTTTGAATTTATTATGAGTATTTGTGTGTGTTATTGGTCCATGGCCTTCTGGGATTAGCTTCTACGCTTATGAGAGACCATGGTGAATTTTTGGTGTGAGTTGTTGAGCTTTATTTGTCATGATTTAATGTGGGCGAATGTACCCAAAAATTCTGCGTTTTTTGATTTTAAGAGTGCAAGGGATTTAGTGAGTATTAAGTTATGGTGGTGGTTAGTGTGGTGTCTAGGAGATCCATGGTGGGTCATATGAGTCTTAGACATCCATCATATGAGTATTACATGGGTTGTAGCTTTTAGCTTAGCCTTGTGTAATGTGGATTATTTTTGTGTGCTATAGATTGTGAGTTGTTTTTGTGGAAGCTGCAGAGTTTAAGGTGAGTTCATAGTCCCATATTTTTACTTTGTTTTAAACTTGGGATGGGAATGATGCTTGTCTTAAATGATTTGATTTACTATGATTATGTGTGTGGTGTTAAAGAGCTTGGACCTATAATGTTATCGTATGCATGCTATGTGTGATTATTTGCTTGTGTGGATATATATGGGATCCAATTTGGAGGATGCTTATCCTATTTCTCGCGCATGCGACCTAATTGATGTTTAATGGGATCCATTTAGGAGGATGCTTATCCTGTTGCTCGCGCATGCGACCTAATTGATGTTTATTGGGGTCGGGGGATACGAGCCGTCCTAATGTAATCATTGTGGGGTCGGAGGACACGAGCCGTCCTGTTGTAATTATTTTGGGGTTGGAGGACACGAGCCGTCCTATTGGTTGCCTTATGAGTGCTGTTGCCTTTGTGTGTGTATATTAACTTGCAAATGCATGTAGCTATATGATAACTATAATTATTTGTCCAGCTATATTTTGTAATCACAGTGAATTCGGTTGCCTTGTGTGTTGAGTCTCAAACCTATGAATCTCACCAACATTATGTTGACGTTTTAAGCATTATTTTCAGGTGAGCTTTCTAAGGATAAGATCGAAGGATGTGGATAGACGAGACATTAGTTGCATTGAAAGTGGTTTATCATCTATGTTTGGATTTATGTTTTGTTTTGGTTATTTTATTTTGGGGTATTGTTACAACACTTTGTGTTTGTACATTGCTCTATTTGTGTGCATGTAGTTGTTCTCTCTGTAGACACCAGGTGTTGTGATGATATCCATGAAGTTACACCCGCGCGTTTCCGCCGTGGCGGGGTGTGACAGATTTGTATCAGAGCCAGGTTATAGAGAATTAGGCGGTTGGACCTAGACTATAACCTAGGAGTACTTCATATAGTTGCATTTAGAACCTATGTGTAAGTATAGTATTTTATATGTCTATTTTCTTATATTTATGAGATGTTTTATTGAGTTTCGGACGTCTATTTTATCCCCTATACGTAGTATTGTATATATCGACTTTATTATATCGTCTTCCGCGCGTAAGATGCTTCGTTGGACTACCGTTGTCGCTATCGGATGTGAGAGAAGTGGTAGGATGAAGCGGACTAATCGCAGAATCTGAGTTCCCGATAGCATGTATCCATGTTCGGACAAGGAGAGGACGTTTATGGGAAACGTTGGTGGAGAAGAAGTGGAGAGGTTTGGAACCACGATGACTTCTGGGGATGGAGCCATTACCAAATACCCTTGGTAGTGTCCTCACTTCACATAGGAAGGAGAGGTGGTTGATGCGTGGGAATTGCACCAGGCTTTACCTCTCAAGGGATCTTGAGAAGCTTACAACCCCCACCAGGCAGTGTACCTGATCGTTGTAGTATAGTATAGTGACAAGTACCGGGGGATTGATCGTTCAGCTAGGAATAGTGTCGTTAGGATTGAAATTAATCTAACTAGGTCTAAAGGTGAAGGATGATTCTTTTTGTATTTTTATATTTTATGAAAAGCAAGTGAAAATCTCGGGTATTGGGAGAGTGGGCGGAATTAGTTGCTAATCAACTAACCCAAAAACTACTAATTGAACTAATTAACAAGAAAAGTAAACTAGGGTTCTACAAGATAAGTGAAGCATGTCTACCTATGATATGTTACTCCTTGCTAGCTATCCAATCCTACCTATTGAATTGTAACCTTGTTTTAATTGACGGGTTGTATTCCTTAATACCATTCATGGGGTGGCGCACTTAATTCCCCAATCCTATGA
Source organism: Artemisia argyi (assembly GCA_030686995.1). Classification (NCBI taxonomy): domain Eukaryota; kingdom Viridiplantae; phylum Streptophyta; class Magnoliopsida; order Asterales; family Asteraceae; genus Artemisia; species Artemisia argyi. The sequence goes on from CM060705.1 coordinate 140,141,642, forward strand.
GCTCTTATCTCCTCCTATGCCATGCCCAGCACAACCATAGGGATTATAAACAGTGGCTCATGCATTAAATACAACCAATAAAGACCTAGTGCACATCGGTTCATGTTTCCTAAGACGTTCAAGCATGTTACCAATTGGAGATCTGCCAGTTTTCTTAAGCCTAACATCAAATTCATTCAATCAAAACAAGAATCAATAGGAAACAAGAATTATAAACTAAACCAACTAGATCTATTGAAGTTGTCACGCCTTAATTGATGGAGATAGACACACACATCAACAAGCCCCTCATTGATGGAGATAGACACAACATCAACAAGAAATCAATGAGATCTAATCAATTATATACAAGTTTCACATAATCACAAGTAGACACAAGGTGAATTAGCAAATCATCATCAAAGAAGAGCAAACAACAATGATAATGGAAAACATAATTAAGATAGAATCATCAAACCATTACATAATGTTTATGGAGTGATTGAAACCCTCTAAGTTGCTGGAAAAACACCTACCTAAACCCAGGAATCGACCTTAGGGTTTAGGGCATACAAAAAGTGAAGTTATGATGTTATTTTTATAGGCATGTTTTCTGTCGGCAAGGCTTGACGGCGTCAGCTCGTTCTCTTGACGCCGTCATGACCATTTTTTCACAAAATTGTAGATCTCTTCGTCCTCTTCGCATGGGCTTTTGAATCACCTAAATCCGAGTTCGTATGCAAAAGTTATGACCAAAACAATATCAGCTACTCCGCGCGCAAGTTTTGACAAGTTAACACGTGACGGCCTTGGGTGACGCCTTCACGTTTCTTCTGGGCCGTCACCACTTTTACTCTTGACGCCGTCAAAGTGTTGCTCTTGACGCCGTCACCTACTGTTCCCAGCAAGGAAAATTAAGTCTTTGGCATTTTCTTCACTTTAATGCTCCAAAAACGTCCGAATTACTTCCTTTTCCAGAATTCACTCCCAAAGTACCTAAAATCACAAAAGGAACGATTTAGGGTAATATTTGATCAAATAAATTCAATTTCGGGCTTAAATGACCCCCTAAAAGTGGTTCATTTTTCGCCTCATCAGTGGTTTAGTCTAAATCTCATGAGTTGTATGCACTTGTAGATCATGTGAAATTGGAAGAAAAGAATAGAGGTGGTTTCACATGTTGTCGACTACCTCAACGTATAGGAAATAGGAATGAGTGGTTGAGTAAAGATGAAGGGGAGTTAGGATGGAATAATGTGGATTTGGATTTGGAGTCCACAACGAGTAGTAAGTTTTACCGATTTGAGTGGGGAGGCAAGTGCGAGAATGGAGTTTGAGCCATTATGCGGCGTCTTTTGTTTTGTGTTATGTTTTGGAATTCGTATATTGTCTTTTGCCGTCTAGAGCCATGTTGGAGCGTGATTACTCTTGGATATTGGATCGACCTTATCCAAGTAATTTTGATTATAAAGTTTACGTGATCGTTGGAATTGTTCCATGTGAGATGATTGTTTGCGACGTCTTTTGTTTTTGTTTGCATGTTTATTTGCATGATGTGTTGTCATAGGAGGGAGTACACTTATGAAAGGGGGCATAGATAATTATGGTGGCCAACATAATTATACATGCGTCACAACACAAGTGGACTTGCAAGTATGATAGCATGGATTGCATGGTGTATTAGGTGCTATGTGGTATATGTGTATTATCATTAAGATGTGTGGTTTTGGAAGTAAGTATGCGTGTGGAATAGGTTTATAACTATGGTCGCAAACATAATTATAAGGGTATTACACATGTGGACTTGTGACCATTATTGCATTGATTGATGTTTGTTGTTATATGTTGTGATAGATGGTATGTGATATCATGTTGGTGATGGCTGTATGGTTAGAGAAGTATTCTCTTAACCGTTTGGGCAGTCGTTATATGTTGGGGTGTGTAGGTGGTAAGATTCCATCCTACCTATCATATGTTGATACCCCAAATATCGGTGGGTACTTATGTTGTGGTATTTAAGTTGATTCGTTTGCTAGACGCTTCGTTTGTATACCTAATTCTTTGGATGGCATTCCTATTCGTACCATGACGGTACAGATGCCATATTCTTTCTACTTGACGTCGTGATAGGTGTTGGGAATCGAATTTGTTTTCGTTGGATACTGGTTCGTTTCTTTGGTTATTCCTTGCATTCATTCCGTGAATGAATGTTATACTATTCTACAAGTATTGTTGATTCGTGACAAGTTGGTGTGGATATTTGAATCCCTCATTTACACACACCAATTGAAATTCGTGACATGTTGTGGCATGTTACTATCGGTGTTTTTCTACGGTTTTGGTTTGATCGTTGTACGAATGAGTCTGTAAGTTCATCGTTTGGTTTGCAATGTATTTGCGTGAGTGTTTACTGGTATGAGTTCGTTTGAGGATTATTTTGATTATGGAATTCTTCAATGTCTTTCGCGTTCGATTAAGAGGTTGTGTTGGAGTCTTTATGGCATTTTACAAATTCGTTTTGGGTATTTCAAGGTTGTTTGATGGAAAGTAATATTTTTATGGGAAATGAAGTGTAAAAAAAATGGTTATGTTGATGTTTTGCATAAAATGGTTTATATGTATTTTATATATATATAAAAAAAAGGATGTATAAGTTTAAGATATGTCTTGTGAAAAATGGTGTTCATTTGTTTTTGAGAAGGTCGAGTACGGGAATAAGAACTGTATATGGTTCTCATTTACCAAACTTGTTATGTATCTGGTTCATCGAGTGTTTCTTTCGTTGAGGTACGCTTATGGATGTTTTATGGGTATGTGTATTTTATATTTTCTTTGTATGGGTTTTCATGAACAGTTATCCGTGTCTACTTTTATTGGGAAAATTTTCTCATTGTGTTTTTCTAGCTTTGATTTTGATGTTCGTTACTTCGTTAGTCTGTAATTCGTACCCTTTTGAGTTCGTTGATATACGTTTTAGTTCGGCCGGTTTATGGTTCGTGTCGTCTACTTAGGATAGATTGTCGTTTTGATTCTCAATTTGTTCATTGAAGAGGAAGAGGGTGTTTGCCAAGTTGTTCAAGTGAGAGGTTTAGCTTCAAGATGTACATTTTTCGGGAAGGTGGTCAACGATAGCGAGTGTTCGCGGACATTAGTAAGATAAAGTGGTGAAGCGTGGAAAGTACCTGAGACACCATCAAAGAGACGATTGTCCTTAGGATTGGCAGGTACTATTGACGATTCATTTCTATCTTTCTATAGATTGCGTAGGCATCGCAGAGGTGGAAGATCCATAAGAGGAAGTGTGTGATACATGATTTAAAGTTGGGAAGTAGAATTTGGAGATGATATTTGTATAGAGTAGAAAGTGTTATCTACACAGGTCATAAGAATCTTTAGCATATATTTAATAAGAGGCTAATATATGTAGAAGATAAGTTGGGTGTGTAATTTCTCAGTGACTACGATTGTTTGATTCGCTATCGTCAAGGAAGGGAGGACATCATGGTAAGAGCGCTGAGCGGGAGTGAACGAGTGAAACTTGGATGTTTGTGAGCAATGATTATGATAATTCAGTTCGGAGTTAAGAGGATGATATTGACAGCCTAGAGAGAGAGATTCAAGGATGAGAACATGTAATAAGAATGATTACTTGGTTTAGACCAGTAAATGGAAAGGAACGAAGATGGATGAATGTACTTTAGGGACCATCTATTGGTTCTATTGAGAGGAAGTGTAAGGACAGCAGTCATGCAAGGTCTTTAATACATCCGAGAATGGATAAGACATATCATTACCTTTGTAAGAGATGTATGGAGGAATTGGTGAGATTGTTCATTTGATGAGTTGGTAACGAGACATGGAGTGTCGCGTGATCATCAAAGAAAGTGATGGAATACTTACTTCGCAATAGTGGTAAACGTGTTATAGAGTCATGAGAATGTGTATGTAGATGAGTACGACTTATCATTCTCTAATGAGAGAACTAAGTGAGTGTACAAATCAGGCGTTGGATGGTAAGCTGAGAGTATGGGTGTGTTTGATTTTGGAGGAAGCTGGGGTATACATTTACCCTTAGCTGAGTTCTCCTATATCAACAATTATCATTATGGTATTGAGTATGTGTCATGTGAAAAGTTGTATGGAAGGTAATGTAGGTCATCTGTTCTGTGGGCAAAGGTTGGAACAAGCCAACAAATTGGTCCTGAACTAGAACGAGAGACTACGAATAAGGTTATCTGACTAAGGAAAAGACTTAAGGCAGCAAGAGATCGCCAAAAAGAGTTATGCGAATAATTGCTGTAAGCCCTTAGAGTTTGGTGTTGGTGATATTGTGAGGTTAAAAGTATCTCCTTGGAAGGGTGTTGTGTGTTTCGGTAAGAAAGGCAAGTTAGCACCGAGATACGTAGGACCATTTGAGATTTACAGAAAGGATTGGATTTGAGACATATCGGTTGAATTTGTCTGAGGAGTGGAGTAGAGTGCATGATACGTTTCACGTATCTAATGGAAAGAAGTGGTTAGCGGATGCTAGTCTGCATGTGCCATTAGATGAGAATAAGGTTGACAAGAATCTTCGTTTTGTCGAGAAACCTGTTGAGATTATGGATCGAGATGTAAAGGGTTTGAAGTTTGGCGAGATAGCGTTGGTAAAGGTATGGTGGGATTCTAAGCGTGGTCCTGAGTTTACTTGGGAACGGGAGGATTAGATGTAATTAATGTTTGTTTTGTTTGTATCCATTATATGTGGTGTTTCCTGCGGTTATCAGTTGATTTTTTTATTTGGTTCGAGAGTATCGTACCTACCTATGAGAAGTCGTTTTGATTGTTGGTGTTATTGATCGGGGAGTGTATCGATTTGCGTGTATCATTGAAGTGACGGAATGTTTTTCTATCGTGTGAATTCGAGTATTTAGTCTGTTCACATTTTTGCGATTCTTTCTCTGTGATTTTATGGGGTGGTATTTTTCCGCTTAAATACCCATAAATTTTCTTTTGCTGATGCTTTTGGTGAGACGAGCAGTTGAAATCTCGGGACGCAATTTCCCTAAGTGGGGGATGATGTAACAACCGTGGTTTTAGCAGGTCGGTTTGACTGATAGGCTTGACTCGGTTGACGTTTGTTTGATGTGTTATAGGTGATTGTAGTGATATAAGTGAGATATAGGTGAGTTTTAGCACTAAATCCCTTTGCGTAGGTGGTTTTATTATGATTTGGAAAGTTTGGAATTTGGGAAAGTTCATTTTGATCACCTTTGTGGTGTAGAAATGACTTGTGTAGTTTTGGTGTTTTTGTGTTTTTGGGTAACAAGGCTTCATTCAAGTAATTGAGCATTAGTAAGTTACGTGGGATTTGTTTTTATGAGTTGTATTTCAAAAAGAGTGTGAAATTCTATTTTTGGAAACTTTATTTAGAAAATGATTATTTTCCGGTTTATCGTAAAATTAAGGTTTATCGCGTAAGACGTTAGGTTTCGATATGGGAATACATAAAATATGAAAAGTATGAGGTTTTGAGTGTAATAATTAAGTTTAATAAAAAAATTATATATATATATATATATATATATATATATATATATATATATATATATATATATATATATATATATATATATATATGGTATAAGAAAATCGGCTAGGGGAAAAAAAAGGAAAATGAAACCAAATTTGAGTCCAATTACAACTCCTAACTAAAAGGGTTATCAAGAATTATATTAGGATAGTATATATACAAAACCAAAACACCCCAAACCTCTTTTTCTCTGGTTTTGGTCGTTCATGGGAGGCAAGGGAAGAAGAAAATTAGGGTTTATAGTTTTGAAGCTAAAATCAAGAATCAAGGTAAAATCTTTAAACCCTATGTTCAATTAATTGATTAATTAATATAATTCATGTAATAATTATATGATGGATTAGGGTTTGCATTAACTTCTGTAAATTAATGTTATTAAACATGTTTGGATCAATTAATGATAATAGTATGGTGATTGGTTAAGAGAATTGAGCGTAAAACATGCTAGTTATTGAGTTAGGGTTTTGATAGATTTGTAAGGCTGTAAAGATGTGAGTGTAACTAACAGATGGTGAAGAGTTAGGTCACGAATTTTAGGTTTAAATTGAAGTATAATGAAAGAGCTTTCCAAAAAGTCCAGCCACGATTGATTTCAAGGTCGGGAAGTTGGTCTTTTGATTTTTCTTTGTTAAGGTGTCAAAGCTGTCAAGACAGAATTTGGGTAAAAGTTTTGGGGTGATTTGTGGTTGTCAAAGTGGTATTTTGACTAGGCCTTATGGAATAGTTAAGTATTAGGTTATATTATACTACCACGAAAAGGATTCGCGATAAAAACTTGTGGAAGTATTTATTTAAAATCAAAACTTTTTGGTGTGCGTTCAGATCCGAATTTGAGTAGTTGACAAGTTTGAATTTATTATGAGTATTTGTGTGTGTTATTGGTCCATGGCCTTCTGGGATTAGCTTCTATGCTAATGAGAGACCATGGTGAATTTTTGGTGTGAGTTGTTGAGCTTTATTTGTCGTGATTTTATGTAGGCGAATGTACCCAAAAATTCTGCGTTTTCTGATTTTAATAGTGCAAGGGATTTAGTGAGTATTAAGTTATGGTGATGGTTAGTGTGGTGTCTAGGAGATCCATGGTGGGTCATATGAGTCTTAGACATCCATCATATGAGTATTACATGGGTTGTAGCTTTTAGCTTAGCCTTGTGTAATGTGGATTATTTTTGTGTGCTATAGATTGTGAGTTGTTTTTGTGGAAGCTGCGGAGTTTAAGGTGAGTTCATAGTCCCATATTTTTACTTTGTTTTAAACTTGGGATGGGAATGATGCTTGTCTTAAATGATTTAATTTACTGTGATTATGTGTGTGGTGTTAAAGAGCTTGGACCTATAATGTTATCGTATGCATGCTATGTGTGATTATTTTCTTGTGTGGATATATATGGGATCGAATTAGGAGGATGCTTATCCTGTGCTCGCGCATGCGACCTAATTGATGTTTAATGGGATCCAATTAGGAGGATGCTTATCCTGTTGCTCGCGCATGCGACCTAATTGATGTTTATTGGGGTCGGGGGACACGAGCCGTCCTAATGTAATCATTGTGGGGTCGGAGGATACGAGCCGTCCTGTTGTAATTATTTTGGGGTCGGAGGACACGAGCCGTCCTATTGGTTGCCTTATGAGTGTTGTTGCCTTTGTGTGTGAATATTAACTTGAAAATGCATGTAGCTATATGATAACTATAATTATTTGTCCAGCTATATTTTGTAATCACAGTGAATTCGGTTGCCTTGTGTGTTGAGTCTCAAACCTATGAATCTCACCAACATTATGTTGACGTTTTAAGCATCATTTTCAGGTGAGCTTTCTAAGGATAAGATAGAAGGATGTGGATAGACGAGACCTTAGTTGCATTGGAAGTGGTTTATCATCTATGTTTGGATTTATGTTTTGTTTTGGTTATTTTATTTTGGGGTATTGTTAAACACTTTGTGTTTGTACATTGCTCTATTTGTGTGCATGTAGTTGTTCTCTATGTAGACACCAGGTGTTGTGATGATATCCATGAAATTACACCCGCGCGTTTCTGCTGTGGCGGGGTGTGACATGGGGGTACATGGGTGAAACCCATCTGTGGGTTCCGCCGTATCCGCCAGACCTGCAGAATGGTTTGCTATAAATACCAAACCACTTGTTAGTTTTGAGTAATCACTTTAGGACATATTTTCATATACTCTCTCAACTAACCTAGTAACATTTGACTTGTGTGATCCTCTTTTGTAGCAAGGGACTTCACAAGATCATTCAAGAAGTTACAAACTTCAACTCTAAAGTTGCAAGTCTTGTTAGCTTTGTCATGTATAAGCTTTGGTAGTTTATAGTTCATTTGTATCATGTGTGTTGAAGTGATCGGTTAGTATTTTAGGCCTCAAAATACACAGTGTGTCGGGAGTTGTTGTACCCTTGTAAAAGAACTAACGGGAGTGGTTGTACCCTTGGTAAAGAACTCGACATCTAGCTTAGTGTCGGTAAAAGTGTAAGCGATGATGGGAGTGGTTGTACCCGTGTAAAAGAACTCGACATCTAGCTTAGTTTCGGTAAAAATGTAAGCGACGTTGTAAAGGTTTCTCCACCGGGAAAGGAGCTTGTTGATTAGTGCTTATAACTCTCGAGGTGGAAACTCGGGCCGTGGATGTAGGGCAAGGAAAAAGAGTCCTTATAGCCGAACCACGATAAACAATCTTGTTGTGGTTTGATCGTTTCTTTCTTTATCTTTGCTTATTACATATTGTCTTTAGTTAGAATTGCTAATCACACGTAAAGCTTTTCAAAGAATTAAACAAGTAAAGTTGTGTTTATATCTTTAAACAAACGTAAAGCTTTTCAAAGAACTAAACAAGTAAAGTTAGGATTGTTATTCACACGTAAAGCTTTTCAAAGAATTGAACATGTAAAGTTGTGTTTATATCTTTAAACAAACGTAAAGTTTTTTAAAGATAATCAAGTTAAAAAGCGGTAAACTATTCAACCCCCCCTTCTAGTTTTCCACAATTGGCATCAGGAGCTACGTTACTCAAGATCTTTAAAATATAGTGTATTTTAAAACTTGGATCGATCCATGGATTTTGAAAATTTCAAAGAAGGGCAACCTATTCAAAACCCACCGCTATTTGAAAAAGAAAACTTCCTTGAATGGAAAAGTAATTTTGAAAACTATGTGAAATCAATTGATCAAGATCTTTGGCATATTATTTCTTTTGGTGATTTCAAACCAAAGAAAACAAGTTTTGAAAACCAAGTTGACTATTCTAAACTTGATAAAAATACTAAAGCTAAGATAATGATTTATAAAGCTTTATCAAGTACCAAATATGAAAGAATGTATTTTTGTAAAACGGCTAATGATATTTGGAAAAATATAATCAACTTTCATCAAGAAATATGTCAAGTCAAAGATGATCAATTTGATCTTACATATGAATTAAAAGATAGTCACTTAGTAGAAGTTAATACATGTGCTACTAGTTTAAATGTTTTAAATGAAGGTACAAGTGAAGATGAGTACGTGTGTCGTGATGAACTTGCTTGCGAATCATGGAATGAAACGGATGTAGACGAAGACAATGATCCGGTGGGTGATTGTAAATTTATTGAAACAACAAGCAAGGTACATGTTGAAACCAAACATTTTTGCTTTGACACATTTATCTTAGAATTTTCTAAATTAGAAAATGAGTCTAAACTTTTAGGTAACATGAACCTAAAAACTATCTTTTACAATGAGTCTTCAAAATCTTTTGTGAATAACTTTGAAAAGGAAATCTTGTTAGAAGATAAAATGTCTAGACTTGAGAGTAATGTTGAAATTGATCTAGAATGTAAATTATACCTAGATTAAAAACATGAGATTAAAAAGCCAAATGAGAAAGGAAAAATGTTAGCTAAATTTGATGAAAGCTCAAAATCTCTTGAAAGATTGTTGAGGAGTCAAAGGTTGTTTAATGATAAAACCGGATTAGGATTTAACTCAAAGGCATCATCAACTAGTAAAACTAAGCAAGTAAAATTTGTTAAACCTAGAAGAGAGAGTTAGAGATAATTCAATCTCTAATAGAAACTCATGATAAAAGGATTAATATATTATGTTCAAATATGTTTATGTGTCTATCTAACCTTCTTGGATTCATAAGTATTTGAGTTTAGCTTTTCTACGAGTCAAGATTATTTGCTTTATGATTATCTTCTTGATGGCTAATCTATGGAGCGTAAAAGGTACACGTCTCTTCAACTTACCTTTCAATGTTTCATATTGATTAGTATTAAGTTCTATCATGAGTGATACTTGTAGTTTCTTAATCTAAGATGGTTATATTGTGTAAGTAACAATAAGGATTAGATCCTTTGTGATTAAAGGACTTAGACACTACTTTTAGTAGGAGATATAAGGTGTTTTACTTCTTTTAACCTTCGGGAAAAGACACGAGTAACTCTTGAGTGAGTCTCACTCAATACTTGTCTACAAGTGAACTAACTAAGAATCTCCTAAGTGATGAGACAACCAACACTTTTGTGATGCTTGCAAATCTAGCAAAACCACAACATTTCATAGATATTTGTAGTACAACGTTTTTTGACATTATACCTTACATTTTCAATTGTGTCTTAAATTCAACCATTCTTTTGTTAAAATTTCATATAAGACACACAAAGAAAAATAAATCATTTGAATTCATTAGGATGATTGGGAGAAAATGATTTATAAACATCTAGGATTTGCACATCAAATTTGACCTATAGTCTTATGATGTTGCATCTCTTGGACATTTACACTCATAGTGTTTTAAGTAAATAAACCCAAAGAGTCGAGGAGTCATTGAATTTAACATTCAATGAAAGACCACCTCCTTCTAAGATATCATCTTTGGTAGATGATGACTTAGTCGAAAGTCCAAAATTGATAATACAAGTAAAAATCAATAACAAGGAAGATGAACTATTAAGATTGAAAAACAATATTCTTTCGTCTTGTGTCAAACAATGAGTCAAGCAATATTGACAAGGTCATAAAACCTTGATTCATAAGTCATAGTTGTGATTTAAATAAATTTGATAAAAAGTATTTTTGGACATTAGAGTAAAGCAACCACTAAAACAAAATAGATCTTTCAAAATAGTAAAGAATGTTAATCTATGAAAGATTTTTTAATAACCTAAGCAAGCTCCAAAAGCAAGGGATAATCACTCAAAGACATTCCTAGTTATTCACATGTTCACAATGATTAAGTCCTTTATGACTTATCAAGAATGAGGTTAGTAAATCTGTAGGTAAAACTAAACATAGAGAAATGTTTGGAAGTATACTTGTTCTCACAACAAATAAATCCAACATTATGTTTAGTGCTTGTCTATGTGCTCGTTTTTAGAGAAGATTCTAAAATAACTCCTTCGAAAGAGCTTGCTTGGATTCATCATAAAATACGACACAACTAGGATTATGATATCCCAAAAGAACGGGAATAGAAACCATAGTGTATGTCAAATGGAATTATGTCGGTAATAAGTTGATAAGAAAAGCACAAGTGGTACTTGCACTTTTATACTTACTTACCCAATGATCCTCCAAAACGCTTAAGGTTTGCAAATTAGTATCGGATGGAGAAGCACGTCAACAAGCTCCACTTGAACAAGCAAACTCGCGTCGACAACGGAATTCATCTTATCAACATTGTTATCCCTTCAACAAAGGAAGCATCGACTTCAGCGACAATCCAATCCATTATGTTCTTAATTGACATATTATGATCCGCCATCATCGCCTTAGTAAAAAATGTTCATTGAGGAACATCTTAGCTAAGAAAGTCGTATACGTTAACCATTCTGTCAACGTTCTCACGAAACCTCTTGAATGAGAAGCATTCATCATCCCTAGACTTAGGTAAAGACTCATAAGACTTAAAACCTTAGTTTTGAACATTAGGATAAAACCACAAAAATCAATAGGAACAAGAACAAATGTCAATAGGGTTTCATTCTTAAACATTTAGCACTTAAGTTCACTTGTTCTTTCACCATCATCTCATCACATTCACCTTGTGATATATCTCAGCCCATAAGATTCACAAAATGAGCAAAACTTCAAGCATCTTCCTCATAACCTTTCATCACTCAAACCTCAAACAACCAATGTGAAATGAGAAACCGAGTTATCCTTTGTCCTATCAATATCGAGTCATCCACCATTTCCATACCCTCAAAGAAACCAAGAGTCAATATCATCTTCACCAATAACTCCACCTAGTCATCTTCACAAGAAGATTCTACAATGTAACCAAACAAGTGTGTCATCCCCACTATAACCTAACCTATTAAGATTAAACCACCTTTCATGATACATAAACCTATGTTCACCCTTGTGTCGCTCTTTGAAACAAACGGCAATTGTCATATCCATACTCTCATTAACATATTTATCTATGTCGTCAAAAGTCAAGTGAATTTCATTATGAAATGCATCTCTTCCACTTTCTAGCAAGTGAAGAACACAAAGAAGATATCCAAGCTTCAAGTGTTGTCAATCAATCACCACCTCATTTCACATATCCACTTTCGGTCGTCAACCATACTTTACCACCGTTCACCACATTGTTAAAACAAATGAAAAACGTCATTGAAACATCACTTGCATTATAAAACGTTTTTAAGCATCAAAATGAGTCAGGTTAATCGCACCTCCACATTGTTTTCATATAGGCACACACTAGAACATACACATTACAATAGTCGTTTACTTAGACTAAAATGTGAAATTTTGATTTTCTAGGAATCATCATGCCTCCTCTAACTCACTACGACCACAAGGACACCATCAAGTACCTACCCAAACACCACAAAACCAAAGGTCTAACTCAAACTCAAATCGTTGTTTTCAAAGCCTTAGAAAAACGATATGTCCATAAGGGTAGAACCATTGATCTATCCTTCTTAGAAGGTATAAACCTCTACACAGAACTTGCCACAATCAACTTTGAGTGTCTCTTAGAAATCGATGAGCCTATTTGTTCTAGGTTCATTTTAGAATTCTATGCATCCGTCACCCTCTCCAAGGATGAGTATGGTCGCATGTCTATTAACTTTAGGGCTAGTAGTCATCAATATTCCTTCACTCTCGAGGAGTTTGCTCAAATCCTAGGTGTCCCAAACCATGGTACTTGCATCTACTCTGACTTGCACTCCCTCTCAACTCTTGACACACTCTTTGACCGCATCCATCCCTATGATACCCCTCTTGTGTCCAAAGATGAACTTCGTGACCACCTCTTCATTAGGACCACCAACACTAGGAGAACTAGAACCGGAAATGAGGTCATCAAGGACCCATATGAAATGGAATTCAATGAACTCAAGCCCCAATTCAAGAAATGGGAAGAACTCCTTAGAGCCAATGTATAACATCCCGTAAAATTTTCCTACGATTAACATGTTATTACAACATAAATTAACCATTTTTACCCATAACATTTTTTTTTTATATATGCTAGACAATCATAACATTTTAACGATACTCTAACTATATCAAAAGCCTATATACCACAAGTAATTCAAAACGTTTATATTTAATAAATATACCTTTCGATAAATTAACCAAGTACGATATATATATAAAATTCCCTAGCTCACTAAAAACTTCCTAATTATGTACTTGAGCCTCAACCAAAACACACGACACCAAATCAAACCTTATAAAATAATATAATTAGTCTATCCAAAATCTTATACAACTTATATCCTATCTCTACAAATACATATTTTATCCAATACAACAACTTATATAGACACATCGACATACATATTTTTCATTCTGTTTCTCTTCGTAATAAATCACTATTACACCAAACGGACTCCATAATCTTTCAAATTCTCTTTTCATTTGAGCTTCTTGAGCAAGTCCACTAGGCCACATTACAACATGAACCGTAATCCATTTATATTATATCTTCTTATTTTCAGTCACTAGTAAAATTCACTATGCTCGTTCCTCTCACATTTTCGACATACAAACACACCCCTTTTATTTATTCGACCACATGTATATATCTATTTAACGTACATCTCATTTCCTTCAGTTAACCCTTCTCTTGCGAAACGTATTTTACCTATTCACATAAAGAGTTTCAGCCAATGCAACTACACCCAAGCCCCTTTTCTTTCTTGTTCCCTTCTCTTGGTCGACTAGGTTAGATCAAGTAAATCTTTCAACATGTATAATGACAAGTCACTCATCCTTCCTCACTCGTATATTGCCCTAGAAACAACCCAAATAAACTAGAAAAGATCACCTAGAATAAGAAATGGTAAGACTTATCATAAGTTTCCTATGCACCGCCTTTGCTCCCCAATGAACATAAACCAACAAGAGGCATTCTAGAAACTGTCAAGAATATTTGGACACATATCTTCTACAATCTCTTGCTCTCAATTGCTATTCGATCTCCATTTAGGTAACATGTAAATCGACTGCTCAAATCTCACCCTAAATCTTCCACCTCTAGACCTCCCCAATCAAGAGACATGCGTACACATGTTTTCTGCTCCAACTCGCCATTTGTCCAAACCTCAACTCATGTATATAGAAGAAACATGCTTATCAACGGGGAGGCACACACACAAACTCATCACATTCCAATACTCTCTAAACTTCTCCTCAAAATCTTTTATACAAGAACCGATCTTGATTCATAAGTGGAACCTCAAAACAAGCTTTACACCCTCACTTTTCCACATCTCAACTATCACTAAACCAAACTCAATAATGAAAGATTGCTCTTGCTGTTGCTGTCAAGAAGAAGAAGAAACCATGCATTATTAGTTAACTCACACACAAACACATCAAACATTTCATTTTTGTTTCCTGTTGAACGAAAATGAGGGGAGGAGAACAAGAGGTTCAAGTCAAGCCTAGGTGCATTGGAGTTTTACTCATGATTCTTGGTGTTCCTTTCATCTCACTGTCACAACACACCAGCAACCCATTTCCTTCTCTTCTAAATTTACGAGCAGCAGCTAGAGCAAGAAAACTTGGTTTTACCTTGGGCTCTAGTCACTTGGTTAAGTATTCTAAGGTGTTCTAGCAAGGATGTTCATACTTGGAGTCTTTGGGTTAGAACTCCTTGGGTTCCTTCTTTTCTTCTGCTCGGCACCACCTCTCAACCTCACTGTAAAAGATTCTCTAAACAACTCTTGTGTCACATTAGTTTTACTTAAACTTTCATGATATATGTTGATATGTGTGGTTGATACCAAAATGTGTTACATGATGATGTTTACGCATGACATGCATATGTATATACACGCTAACATACTTATAAGTTGGTTTTGTTGTCTAGACTTGCGTGGAAATCTTTAACTTGCTTAACACTTAACTTGGAAAACTTGGAATAGTCGTGTACATGGAAAAACAGTTTTGAAGAAGAAACACATTTTATAAACACAACTCACGCACACACTGTTAAATATTCATGCATATATATATAACACAGAACTGAAAGACAATATAAATAAACTGTTGGTTTGGGCGTTGGCATTTTAAGTGAGAGGTACAGGGTTCAAACCCTGCCTCTGTCCTTTTTGCCATTTTTGTTATTTTTACAACTTTGCCGATTTGGCAGTTTCAGCCCTCAACATTGGATAACTTGTCAACTTACTTAAAAACCTTAATAAGTTTTATAACTTATATTAATATTTACATTTGTAGCCCCAAACTTTGAACCACTTATCATTCTCTTAAAAACTTTTATAAGTTTGTAAACATATTTACTTTGGACTGAATACGAAAATCATTTAACTATTGGGGTTAAAAGAGTAACTTTTGTATAACTTAAAGGTTTACACAGAAACTTAATTACGGTTTGACAAGTTAACATTTTATGACTATACCGAGATCTACATTTTTGAGACTATAATGAAATACTATTTCTGGATAACTTGAATTATAAATTATATAACTTAACGTTATTTTCGATAACTTGAGTACACGTCAGGAAATGATTATTTCTCAAAACTCATCGATTCATTTAGTTAAAGATAATTGGCATTCACTACAAATTTATCATTCATCAACTTTGGATACATATCATTAATTCATGACGAGAAATTTGAATAATTAACGATACTTATACATAAAGACAAGTTATATAGTATATAACCTTGTTCTTGAACTTTAAGCATTTTACCACGCAAGCCACCTCTGCCACAAAACCACTTGTGACATCCAACATTATGTCAAATCACTATTCTCGATAAGTTAAACTTATCCCAAACTCCTATAATTATTCAGGTTATCTCGTGAAGTCATTTCACTTCTGACGTTACTTATTCTCTGTCTACTATTCCATTCAGGTGAGTCATAGCCCCTACTCTTACTTGTTTTACAATGATTTATAAACGTTTTTGGGGGAGATACATGCTTAATTACTGTTTTATACTTTTATAAGTACTCGTTAACTATATACATGTTACTGTGATTTCATAGTCCACTCTTTAACTATTTTCCCGTGGGGGAGATACATGCTTAAAACTCGAACACAAGTCTTTTATACCGGGTATTGAAATACCGTCAGGCCAATGTTATTTGCTTAAGTTACTATTGCCAAAAGTCCCTCGATCATGAACCTTAATCACTTGAAGGGTGAACGTAAATAAATGTGGATAGTACTATTAGTGATTGACAATCCTCGTTTGGTTGTTAGAGAAAACACCAGGCGCACTTTATTGTTCTTATTATAGGTTATTGGCAAATACCTATCTTGAGGGCCTACTACTTACCGTCATAACTTGAGATTATGATTGGCTGTTAATCGTTGAGTATCATGAGCTTAAGGCAATAACAGGAACATTGAATTAAACTTATTGATTGTATGTGATTACAATACATTCTTAACTTGTGATTCGAAACTCGTGTTAAATGGATTTATAAACCAATTACTATTTTTGATGTTGACCCGGTGAAGGGCAAACCAACGGATTGATTTGTATTAAATTGATAAGGAAATCACTCTTTTTCTAGTTAACAATTTAAACTATAAACTCTATGAACTCACCAACCTTTGTGTTGACACTTTTTAGCATGTGTTTATCTCAGGTAACTAAACAAGAAGAAACTTGAAGGCACGGAGTGGGCTTGTAACCCGGCATGGGCTTAAATAAACATTTTGACATATTTTAAATAAACTTGTTGTTTAAATAATGAAACATCTTGATGTCTCGAATATTTGGTATTTTGAATGAATTAAACTTTAAAGCGTCACTTTTGTGTCGTTTTCTATGATTGTGACAAAGATCCTCGAAGTAACACCAAAAAAGTCTTCCGTTGACATTTTAAGTCTTCCGCTGACGTGACGATTTTGTGGGTGTTACAGATCTGTAACACCCCCAAAAGTCGTTAATAACAGCGGAAGACTTAACATGTCAGCGGAAGACTTTCGGGGTATTACTTCAAGGATCTTTGTCACAATCATAGAAGACAACACAAAGTGAAGTATTAAAGTTTAACTTATTTCAAAATACCAAATATCTGAGATACAAGACATTATTAAGTTAAGAACGTGTTTTATTCTGAAGGAAAATAAGTAGTTTATTATGGTTCTTGTCATGCTTTTGCCCACTCCGTGCCATCCAGATCCGTCTTGTTTAGTTACCTGAGATAAACATGCTAAAGTCAACAATAAGTTGAGTGATATTCATAGGTTTGAGTTTAAGAGTTTGAATCACAAGTTAAGAATGTATTGTAATCGCATACAATCAATATGTTAAAAATCAATGTTCCTGTTATTGCCTTAAGCTCATGATACTCAACGATTAACAGCCAATCATAAGTATGTATTATGATGGTAAGTAATAGGCCCCCAAAGATAGGTATTTGTCAATAACCTATTTATAAGAACAATAAAGTGCGCCTGGTGTTTTCTCCAACAACCAAACGAGGATTGTCAATCACTAATAGTACTATCCACAATTATTTACGTTCACCCTTCAGGTGATTAAGGTTCATGATCGAGGGACTTCTGACAATAGTAACTTAAGCAAATAACATTGGCCTGACGGTATTTCAATACCCGGTATAAAAGACTTGTGATCGAGTTTTAAGCATGTATCTCCCCACGGGAAAATAGTTAAAGAGTGGGCTATGAAATCACCTTAGTAGTACAGTGGTATCGTAGTCTCAACAAAGCAAGGAAACGGCTTCACACAACACAACCTAAAAGATAATGCAAGTTTCAGTTAATAGTCTAAATCTGGTTTTATCGCGATTACTTGTTATTTAGTTTGTTATTAAAACTCGTGTTCGTTTAAATGTTTAAAGTTTAAAAAAAAAATAAAGTTATATATAAATAAAATGATTAATGATTGATATAAAAATAGACGTATCATTTTACAAGAAATAAATAATGTATCGTTATATCGTTTAATTATAATTACGAATATATAACGTATATATAAGTTTATGTTTATATTAATTATATACTTAAATATGTAAAAGGTTAATATTATTTTTGTAAAATAATATTTACAGAAAATTCCTTTAAGTTTCCAAAATTTACCTTTTTAACCCTAACGATATATATTTTACACCGTTAGTCCAAAATATATATAATTTACATTTTAGGTCCAAAAGTATTATTATTTACATTTCTCACTTCCAAATTTCATTATTAACAGTTTCTAACTTAAAAAAAATATGTTTTGACAGTTTATACCCCAAGTTTGCAGTTTTGACACTTTTAGTCCCTCGGTTACGAAAATTTGCATAGTTAGTCCAAAAATTACCAAATTAATAACTTAGCTTTTTGACATGATAAATAAGCTCAGGGTATTCAAAATAACTTATTTTAACTGCTTATTAGCTTAAAAGCAACTTATTTTTCTAAATGGGCTTTAACGAAACAATATCAAGGCCCGTTAATATTTTCCGATCCAATGGGCTTACGAAAGGTTTGGGCCTGAGTTTGGACTTATTTTAGGATGTTAAAAACACTGGAGTTGGGCTCCCAGGCCCAGTGTATCACATAAGCTTAATGGGCTTAAGATAAGCCCACGTTTTGGCTTATATAGTTTTATAAAAATTTGAGTTTTTGTCGGTACAAAACGGGTCGAGTACAAGGTCTAAACAAATTTATTAGGTCGAATAAAATGTGTCTTGTGATTGTCTAATAAGTTGTTAATGAGGTCGAGTTTTAAAAAGAATATGTCACGTGTCTAAATATTTATTTACGAGACCAAAGTGATCGAGCAAACTTCATTTTGAAAACAGTTTTCAATACTTAGAAATATTCTAAGTGTTTGTGCTTATTCGAATGGGTCAGGGTATACATGGAACGTGTGATATAATGTACGTATACGTTATTATTAGCTCAAAATTATTATCATACTCGATTTTTAGCGTGGTCAAAAATGAAAAGAAGGAAAAACATATATATGTTACAGATTGGTATTCAGAGCCACGGTTATAGAGAACCAGATGTTTTTAAACATTGGACTATAACTACACTTTAACTGGACCATTTTTACAAAATACCACTTCATGCCCTCCGTGCCTACATTCCAACATCTGGTAGAAAAGTTACTTTTCATTATTTCTTACTTATATAACTTGATATATGCTTACATGTTATGATTATGCTAATAACTATGTTTACTAATCGGGATTATTACAGTACCATGTCTTCCAAACCCAACTTCATTGTTTTGTTATCGGATTCGGAAACTGAGAGCTCTACACCTATTGTACCAACTCTTGCTCCAATGACTGTGTCACATACAACAGACAAGAATAAGGAAAGTCAGCAATCCTTTACTTCACCTCAAGCATCATCTGGTCCAATCAGACGCAGTAAGCAAACTTCTCCATTCCAGCCTTATGAACCAGCCACAGCTGGAAAAGCTCTTTCATATGCTAAAGAAAAAGACATCTGGGATGATACTAAATGGAAAAAGGAAATTGCTCCAACTGCAGAACCAGTGATACTACCTAGTATATTTTATCAGCAGACTACTACTGTACCAGTAACAATCAACAGTCCACCACCTGTGAAAACTTCCAGTGCTCCTCTGTCTTATCAACCAAGGAATTACCAGATTCGTCCTACCTCCTCAGATCCTTACTATTATGCAAGAACCAACCATAAGGCTCGTAAGCGGGTCAATGCTCGCAAATGGTCATTTCTACTACCAATCCTTAAGTATTGGAGATCTCAAGAAGGTACTCCCACCAACAGAGAACTTGGTGAAAGATCATCATTTGCTGCATCTAAGATCCTTCCAGTCACTGGAGAACCCATTCACCATACCATACCACTCTTGGCAGCTAGGTTAGTAAGACATGAAGACAGGTTAGACGCCATAGCCACCTTGGTGAACAACATCCCTAATGAATTAATAGAAGTCATGTCAGCTGAGATAGAACAACTTGTGATGGGACACCTAGAGATGGGAACCATGATTGAACAACTAAGTACCCAATTCGGTGAAGCTATGGAATTCATCGGATTACTTTGCTCTGCTAACACCATAAACAAGGACATCATGTGTGACATCGATCAAGCTCTCGACACCACAAGAGCCCAAGTCATGTCTCTGCGACGTGCACAACAAGAAACACAAGCTAGGGAGAGAGACCGAGACCAAATCATAGAAACCATGGCCGCCAAAATTCAGGAACTAGAACGTCGTCTTGATGATAACCAAGGAAAACCCTAGAATGCCATGGATTGTCGATGTAGCCTCACCCACATCACAGTAATAACTTGTATTTGAATGTCCTAGAGATATGTCAACAAGAATAAATAAGTGATGTAAACTCAAAACGACAATCTAATCAATGATGTTATGTTTGCTTTATTTTCATAAGTGTTATGATATCGTATATTGCATCGTGATATATGTGACACTATTATAACTTTGAACCTATTGATGTTACTAAATAGTCTAACACAAGATGGTTATTATGAAAATTCTGAAAATATACTCTCATTTTTAGGAATATGGCACCTAAGAGAACCGCGACCACTACCTCAGCAGCAACCATGACCCCGGAAGAAATCCAACAAGCAATCACAAATGGAATCAATGCAGCCTTAGCCGAACAAGCAAATGCTAACGCACAACCGGCAAGAAATGTTGCTCCCGCACCTCGCCAATGTACCTATAAAGACTTTATGGCTTGTCAGCCGACTTACTTCATGGGTACCGAAGGGATAACTAAACTTGCCCATTGGTTCGAGAGACGCGAAACGGTATTCCAAAGGAGTGGATGCTCAGAAAACAACAGGGTCACATTTGCCACAGGAACCTTAATGGATGACGCTTTGTCATGGTGGACCGCTACAACTCAGACTTTAGGTACAGAAGCAGCATACCGACTCTCCTGGACGGAATTCAAAGCCAAGATCCTAAAGAAGTACTGTCCTCGATCCGAAATAAGAAAACTGGAAGACGAATTCCATGTCCTTGCAGTCAAAGGAATCGATCTTAGGGCTTACAACAGGAGATTCCACGAGCTAATGGCATTATGTCCTTCTATCGTACCAGATTTAGAGAAAACTCTGGAGAAGTATATTGAAGGTCTTCCCCGGAATATTGAAGGAAACGTCACAGCATCCAACCCACCATCACTAGAAGTCGCAATGGAGCTAGCACAAAAACTCCTAGACCGCGAAATCAAGTGCAACGAACTCAAAAGAAAGCTCGATGACAGGAGAACCACCCACCACCAAAACCACAATCACTACCACAACGGCCATCGCAACAACAACCATCACCACAACAACTACAACATGATCAACCAACAACAACACCAGAACAAGAACCCACATCGTCAACAACAGAACCAACGACAAGAACCTCCTAAGATATTTGCGGCAACCAATGGCAATGGATATCAAGGTATTAAGCCACAGTGCAACCGATGCAAGCTTCATCACAATGGTGCTTGTACAGTAAAATGCCATAAATGCCAAAGGATAGGTCATGCCACAAAAGATTGTAGGACCCCTGCAACCGGCAGCAACCTACAACCAATAGCACCAACATGTTACTCATGCGGAGAAACTGAACACTTCAAGAACCGCTGTCCAAAAGGAAATGGTCAGAACACTGCACGAGCAAGAGCATACGTGATGGGAAATGAAAATGAACCACAAAACCCCGACGTTGTCACGGGTACGTTCTTATTAAATCATCATAATGCTAGAGTATTATTTGATTCTGGAGCAGATAAGAGCTTCGTGTCAGATACGTTTGCCCCTTTCATTAACTCTAACCCTTCTAAGCTAAACACCACATACGAGATAGAAATGGCCAATGGGAACTTAATTAGCACCAACTCTGTTTTAAAAGATTGTACCTTAACCCTCGTAGGAGAATCCTTTCCTATTGACCTGATGCCTGTCCAACTCGGTAGTTTTGATGCTATCATCGGAATGGATTGGTTATCCAAACATCATGCTAAGATTCATTGTGACGAGAAAGCCATACACATTCCTTTTAAGAATGAAACCCTCATTATCCATGGCGACAAGAATAAAAACCGATACGGAATCATCTCATGCCTCAAAATGATAAAATACATGAACGAAGGATGTCATGTATTCATGGTTCAGGTGACGGAAAGTAAGTTAACCAAGAAACAACTTAAAGATGTACCTATCGTTAAGGAATTCCCTGAAGTATTTCCTGAAGATCTACCCGGTCTTCCACCGACTCGTCAAGTAAAGTTCCAAATTGAACTAGTGCCTGGAGCGGCACCAGTAGCAAAAGCACCTTACAGGTTGGCACCTTCCGAAATGGAGGAACTATCGGAACAACTAAAGGAATTATCCGATAAAGGTTTCATTAGACCAAGTTCATCACCTTGGGGAGCCCCAGTTCTATTTGTTAAAAAGAAAGACGGATCATTCCGAATGTGCATAGATTACCGAGAGTTAAACAAGCTCACTATAAAGAACCGATATCCTTTACCTAGAATAGACGATTTGTTTGATCAATTACAAGGATCGAGTGTATACTCGAAGATTGATCTAAGGTCGGGATACCATCAATTGAGAGTTCGGGAAGAAGATATTCCCAAGACAGCCTTCAGAACCCGTTATGGACACTATGAATTTCAGGTAATGCCATTTGGTCTAACGAACGCACCCGCTGTGTTTATGGACCTAATGAACCGAGTATGCAAGCCATATTTGGACAAATTCGTGATAGTATTCATTGACGACATTCTGATCTACTCTCGTAACAAAGAGGAACATGCCAATCATTTGAGAACAATCCTAGAGTTACTTAGGAAGGAAAAGTTGTACGCAAAATTCTCAAAATGCGACTTTTGGATTCCCACGGTGCAATTTTTGGGACACGTAATCAATAGTCAAGGAATACACGTGGATCCTGCAAAAATAGAGGCAGTTAAAGAATGGTCATCACCTACAACTCCCACAGAAGTACGTCAATTTTTAGGTCTTGCAGGTTACTACTAGAGATTTATTGAAGGTTTCTCTAAAATCTCAAAACCATTGACCAAGTTGACCCAAAAGAACGAAAAGTACGTCTGGGGACAAGAAGCAGAATCAGCCTTCCAACTATTAAAACAAAAGCTTTGTGAAGCTCCAATACTTGCATTGCCAGAAGGAAGCAAAGATTTCGTGCTATATTGTGACGCTTCGTACCATGGTTTAGGTGCAGTTTTGATACAACGAGATAAGGTAATAGCTTATGCCTCACGTCAACTGAAGAAACATGAGGAAAATTACACAACCCATGATCTAGAACTAGGAGCAATAGTATTCGCTCTCAAGTTATGGAGACACTATCTATACGGCACTAAGTGTATCGTGTTTACAGATCACAAAAGTCTCCAACACATCCTAGATCAAAAGGATTTAAACATGAGACAACGCCGTTGGTTAGAATTGCTTAGTGATTATGATTGTGAAATCCGTTATCACCCAGGAAAGGCTAATGTAGTAGCAGATGCACTAAGCCGAAAAGAAAGACTAAAACCTCTCAGGGTTAGATCGTTAGGCATGACTATTTGTTCACCCCTTCCAACACAAATCATTATCGCCCAGAGCGAAGCTCTCAAGAAAGAAAATCGACCAATTGAAAAGATTTTTGGTATGCCGGAAAACGAAAACGGATTTGTGAAAAGATCAAATGGAATGCTTTGTTTCAAGGAAAGAAGCTGGATTCCTCTCTTCGGAGGTATTCGTGACCTTATCATGCATGAGTCTCACAAATCAAAATACTCCATTCACCCAGGTTCCGACAAGATGTACCAAGATCTTAAGAAACTATATTGGTGGCCGAACATGAAAGCCGACATCGCTGAGTACGTCAGTAAATGTCTAACATGTTCAAGAGTAAAAGCAGAATACCAGAAACCCTCCGGATTACTCACCCAACCCGAACTCCCCATGTGGAAATGGGAACGTATTACAATGGACTTCATCACCAAACTTCCCAAAACCTCTACTGGCTACGATACGATATGGGTTATCGTTGATCGTCTCACCAAGTCAGCTCATTTCCTACCAATCAAAGAAACTGATGAAATGAACACACTTGCTCAGATATATCTGAAAGAAATTGTGTCACGACATGGAGTGCCAATTTCTATTATATCAGATCGTGACAGTCGTTTCACGTCTCATTTTTGGAAATCATTGCAAAAAGCTTTAGGAACAAAGCTGGATATGAGCACAGCTTATCACCCACAAACCGATGGTCAAAGTGAAAGAACTATACAAACCTTAGAGGATATGCTACGCGCTTGTGTCATAGACTTCGGAAAAGGTTGGGACAAACACTTACCGTTGGCAGAATTCTCATATAACAACAGTTATCATACCAGTATCAAGGCAGCACCATTCGAAGCACTTTACGGTAGAAAGTGTAGATCACCCGTTTGCTGGGCAGAAGTCGGAGAAATACAACTCACAGGACCGGATCTAGTTCATGAGACAACCGAGAAAATCATCAAAATCAAACAACGTTTACAAACCGCTAGAGACCGACAGAAAAGTTACGCCGACCTAAAAAGAAAACCCATGGATTTTCAGATCGGAGATAAAGTTATGTTAAAAGTATCACCATGGAAAGGAATGATACGATTCGGAAAGAGGGGAAAGTTAAACCCAAGATACATCGGTCCATTCAAAATCCTAGAAAGAATTGGACCTATGGCATATAAACTTGAACTACCCGAGGAACTTAGCCGAATTCACAACACTTTTCATGTGTCAAACCTCAAGAAGTGTTTATCCGATGAATCTTTGGTCATTCCATTGAAAGAATTACATTTTTGATGAGAATACCTATCTTGAGGGCCTACTACTTACCGTCATAACTTGAGATTATGATTGGCTGTTAATCGTTGAGTATCATGAGCTTAAGGCAATAACAGGAACATTGATTTTTAACATATTGATTGTATGTGATTACAATACATTCTTAACTTGTGATTCAAACTCTTAAAATTCAAACCTATGAATATCACTCAACTTTATGTTGACTTTAGCATGTTTATCTCAGGTAACTAAACAAGACGGATCTGAATTAGATACCATACATAACTTAAAACATTGATACTTAATAAGTATACGTTTCAATAATTAACAAATACAATTTAAATAAATCCCGAGCCTACTGTACTACTAAGGTGATTTCATAGCCCACTCT
Organism: Artemisia argyi; assembly: GCA_030686995.1. Classification (NCBI taxonomy): domain Eukaryota; kingdom Viridiplantae; phylum Streptophyta; class Magnoliopsida; order Asterales; family Asteraceae; genus Artemisia; species Artemisia argyi. The sequence continues at coordinate 140,166,863 of CM060705.1, forward strand.
TTAACTATTCTCCCGTGGGGGAGATACATGCTTAAAACTCGAACACAAGTCTTTTTACCGGGTATTGAAATACCGTCAGGCCAATGTTATTTGCTTAAGTTACTATTGCCAAAAGTCCCTCGATCATGAACCTTAATCACTTGAAGGGTGAACGTAAATAAATGTGGATAGTACTATTACTGATTGACAATCCTCGTTTGGTTGTTAGAGAAAACACCAGGCGCACTTTATTGTTCTTATTATAGGACCTTTAAGTTATACAAAAGTTACTCTTTTAACCCCAATAGTTAAATGATTTTCGTATTCAGTCCAAAGTAAATATGTTTACAAACTTAATTACGGTTTGACAAGTTAACATTTTATGACTATACCGAGATCTACATTTTTGAGACTATAATGAAATACTATTTCTGGATAACTTGAATTATAAATTATATAACTTAACGTTATTTTCGATAACTTGAGTACACGTCAGGAAATGATTATTTCTCAAAACTCATCGATTCATTTAGTTAAAGATAATTGGCATTCACTACAAATTTATCATTCATCAACTTTGGATACATATCATTAATTCATGACGAGAAATTTGAATAATTAACGATACTTATACATAAAGACAAGTTATATAGTATATAACCTTGTTCTTGAACTTTAAGCATTTTACCACGCAAGCCACCTCTGCCACAAAACCACTTGTGACATCCAACATTATGTCAAATCACTATTCTCGATAAGTTAAACTTATCCCAAACTCCTATAATTATTCAGGTTATCTCGTGAAGTCATTTCACTTCTGACGTTACTTATTCTCTGTCTACTATTCCATTCAGGTGAGTCATAGCCCCTACTCTTACTTGTTTTACAATGATTTATAAACGTTTTTGGAGGAGATACATGCTTAATTACTGTTTTATACTTTTATAAGTACTCGTTAACTATATACATGTTACTGTGATTTCATAGCCCACTCTTTAACTATTTTCCCGTGGGGGAGATACATGCTTAAAACTCGAACACAAGTCTTTTATACCGGGTATTGAAATACCGTCAGGCCAATGTTATTTGCTTAAGTTACTATTGCCAAAAGTCCCTCGATCATGAACCTTAATCACTTGAAGGGTGAACGTAAATAAATGTGGATAGTACTATTAGTGATTGACAATCCTCGTTTGGTTGTTAGAGAAAACACCAGGCGCACTTTATTGTTCTTATTATAGGTTATTGGCAAATACCTATCTTGAGGGCCTACTACTTACCGTCATAACTTGAGATTATGATTGGCTGTTAATCGTTGAGTATCATGAGCTTAAGGCAATAACAGGAACATTGAATTAAACTTATTGATTGTATGTGATTACAATACATTCTTAACTTGTGATTCGAAACTCGTGTTAAATGGATTTATAAACCAATTACTATTTTTGATGTTGACCCGGTGAAGGGCAAACCAACGGATTGATTTGTATTAAATTGATAAGGAAATCACTCTTTTTCTAGTTAACAATTTAAACTATAAACTCTATGAACTCACCAACCTTTGTGTTGACACTTTTTAGCATGTGTTTATCTCAGGTAACTAAACAAGAAGAAACTTGAAGGCACGGAGTGGGCTTGTAACCCGGCATGGGCTTAAATAAATATTTTGACATATTTTAAATAAACTTGTTGTTTAAATAATGAAACATCTTGATGTCTCGAATATTTGGTATTTTGAATGAATTAAACTTTAAAGCGTCACTTTTGTGTCGTTTTCTATGATTGTGACAAAGATCCTCGAAGTAACACCCAAAAAGTCTTCCGTTGACATTTTAAGTCTTCCGCTGACGTGACGATTTTGGGGGTGTTACACAATGTAATTAGCACCATAGGAAACCGGGATCACATCAATGTTTGCCTTTGCTACATGCTCTACTCCTTGTCCGTTAGGCAACCCTTCAACCTTGCCTACTACATGACTAAGAGAATGGCCGATATTCCCGTGCAAGGCACAACATTTATGCCATATGGAATGCTCTTGACCCGTCTCTTTAGGTTCATCTCTCCCATTCCATCAACTCCTAGAGGTCTTCACCTAGACTACTCTCTCATTCCACACGCTTTTGTCCCACTAAGTGATAGGAGAATCTACAAAGCCCAAGGTAAACATTTTCCAACTCTAGGCTCCCACCTCTAGAATACATTTTCCAACTTTCGGATATTCCAAATGAGTCAGCGGAGTTCAAGTAAACAAAGGGGATGTTCAAAAACATCGAGAGATTTCTTGGAAAGCTCAAGAAGAAGATTGACCATCTATGAGAGCGGGTGTGTAGGAGTGTTTGGAACTAGGTGCTATTTGAACAATTTGGTCGTTTAAACATTACGTGTTATGTATTTGTGTGTTGGTAAGATATTTGGTACTATTTGGAACTTGTAGGAACTAACAATTATGCAGGAAGACAACATTTGGCATGTTGTCAAATTTTCAAGTTTATGATAATTTCACTAAGTATAGTGAAATTCGTTAGCCCCCGGTCAAAGTCCAATGGTATGCGTCTTTATAAGTCCAATTTTTGCATTTCCTAACCAGATATGAATTATATTTTTGTTTTTAGAAGTTTTCGAAAAATTTGAAAATCGTCTCGCGGGTGATTCGTTGTGTTTTGGTGTGTGCAAACAACAATTTTATCAAAATATCAAATATTTGTCGTGAGACAAACAATCGTGAAGTAATACGAGTAAACCGTTTAGGAAAACGATTACCTCGTAAAACTTGTGAAAGTGATATTCAAATTGTGAGACCGGGAAGTGATTTCCCGGGTCGTACCCCAACGAGGTGTGAATGGAAAGCTTCGAATGAGATTGGGATTAAAATCTTGTATGATTGGAAAGGTTATTTGGTTTTGTTGTACGTTAAATTAACGTAAATTACAAATTAACGAACGAAAAATGGAATAAACGCAACCTAAGTGGGAAATTAAACTAAGGAATATTAAGTACTATTTAAAATAACCTAAAACACTACGGGAAACGAGAAATAGGTATCGGGAATCCTAAAAATCACAAATTTCACAAAAACGTGACGTTTATTCTAAATAAACGTCAACGCGCAAATAAAAACGTGAATTTTGAGCTACGCGAGTCCTACGGGTTTCCAAATAATTTTCTTATGCACTAAATGACAAAACAAAATTTTGAGAAAAAGAAAATTAATTTTTCAACAAAAATTGTATTTATTATGAATTTAAATCTATTTGACTTTAATTAAATTATAATAACTATTAAAACAAACCTAAAAATTCTGAAAATTTTTGGATAATTAAATGAACTTAAATCTAACCTAGAAAAAATAAAATTTTAAAATAAGCATTTCGGATAAGCTAGTAATTAAGCTGAACAAAAACTAAGCTAATTAATAAGCTAATGAGACAAGTACTAGATTAAATATACAATTAGTGGAAGAAAATAACAAACTAAAGAGTGGCACAGTTGGTACATGGTTGTGTGTTTGTGTCGTCTGATTGAGTCAAACGACCAGGGTTCGAATCCCTGGTCCACTTTTTTTTTTTTTCGTTTTGCAAGTGAATTAAACAACAATAATACAAACGTTTGTACAGTTTCGTTTTCTCTCTCTTTTTTTTTTTTTTTTTTTTTTTTTTTTCTTTTCTTGGGATCCTTAAGCCAAACAGCCAAGCAAATGAACAAGCTCAGTAGCCTCTTGAAAGCAAAAAAAAACAATTTGTAATACTTAAGCAAATTACAACCACTTTTAAGGATCAAATTAGATTTACTTCTTTAAAAACCTTGTTCCAAGATTCTAACAAGTTTTCATTCTAAAAAAAAATAAAATAAGAAATAAACTACCCCTTTTTTTATCAGATCATCAAAGCAAAGCACCTTTTCTTGTGTTTTCAAAATTTTCAATACACTTCTTAAGCCACAAAAACTTAACTTAGATAATAATAAGCATAGTGACAACACAAATTCAAAAACAAGAATTTTGAACAATGGTATTAAAAATTCCTAACCAAGCAACAAGATCAATCGCAGCAGTCACAGCTTATGAAAACATTAGCAACAATAAGAATTTCAACTAGTAGCGAGAGTACCATGTAACCACGAACAAACAACGATAACCGAGCAAGCTATGTCGAGAGGGAATGAAACTTATTACTACCTAAACTACTGCATCCAAGACTACTAAATGAATAGCAATACGAGAAAAAAAAAAAAAAAAAAAAAAAAAAAAAAAAAAAAAAAAAAAAAAAAAACTTATGAATATCCAATCCAACCCAAGTTAAACTAATTAGCGAACCACAGTACATTTTTCATTATTAGTATCCTTAATCTATCCAACACATAAAAAAAACTAATCGAACTGCATAATCATGAATTTTTTTACAATACCAAAAAAAAAAAAAACTTAACCTCAGATTTAGCACAAAGGTACTTAGAACAAAATTATAACGAGCGGAAAATAAAACTTAATAAACAACAATCGAAATTAAACAAACTGAGATCGAATTCGAATTAATTAAAAAAAGTGGATTACAATACAAATTACCTTCAATTTTTAGCTAAAATAAACCTGCCTGTTTCTTCTACAAACTAAACTATTTATACTACTTAAAAATTAGGGTTTCTTGATTCTTGGATGCTTTTTACTTGCCCTTGTGAAAACAGCTAAGCCTCGAAATCTACTCTTTTTCTTTCTTCGGTCTTTTTCAGCCATTGGATGTGAGAAGGGATGATCACAACCATTAATCCATTTTGGCGCCCATATGTAGTTGAGGATGGATGACGGGGCGTGGTATCTTGTGACTTCTTGGAGATTGAGAGATGAGTTAGGTACAGGTTTTGTGAGAGGTTGGGGAAGGTGTGAGTTGTGGAACTTTTGAGGCCATGGGGAGGGGTGTTGCGTGTAGCAGTGGTGGAGTTGGGATGGTGGTGTTTATCTGGGTAAAAGAGAGGATGAGGGAGAAGGGGCGTCTGATTAGGTTAATAAGGGAGGGGGTAACATTTTTTTATTAAAACGTGTATCAGGTTTTTTTGGATGGGCTAATGAGGGTTTTGGGCCAAGGAGATGTAGTGGGTGGGCTGAGAATGGGTTTATTTTTAGGCTTAATATTATTTGAGGAATGGTAATAGATTTTAGGCCCAAGGGTTTATTGTATAATTTCAGAATTTAACAAGGACTGAAAATGTGATTTCCACCAAAGTACCCCAAAGGACTAATCTTGCCAATCATTAATAACCCAAGGACCTTGAGTGAATATTCTCCAAATTTGCACATCCAGGGACCAAAGCCGTCAAATTCCAAACTGCAAGGACCAACTTGCAATTTTTCCAAACTTGTTCATTTTTTTTTTTTTTTGAAAGTGTTTTTCCCAAAGATCATTTTTTGACATCTTTTGACTTTTAAGAAACTTGGGTTGACTTTTCATTTAAAATGAACGCTTAGGGACTAGTTTTGTAAAACTTTGAAAGTCGGGGGACTAAAACTGCCAATTATGCAAACTTTGTTCGTTTTTCGTTTGTTTTTGATCATTTTGCATTTGAAACATATAAAACGCGATCTTTGGGATTTTTTCATTATTTTGATGTATTCTTGAATGTTTTCACGCGTTTTGGCAGTTAAAATCCGGTAAAAATGATGAGTATTTACACACTCATCAATCCCCCACACTTGAGTATTGCTAGTCCCTAGCAATATTTTTGGAAAACTTGATGGATTTGAAGTCTCTTTACCAAAAGCCATCACTTCTGGAGTAGCCAGGTGTAAGAACTGTGGCACACCTGATAACCGTGTGATTTTAAGCAAACCACCAGCTGTCAACGGATTTGATTTGTCTTTACCAAAAGCCGTTTGCTTCTGGACTAGCCAACTCTTGATGGAACAGTCAACATCTTGGTGAGTTGATTACCAATTATGGTTTTTCCACGGCCTTTACCACAAGCCATAATCTTGCGGGCTAGCCAACTCATTAGCTTTTGAGGATGATGGGGAGTTGAGGAACCATACAATTTTTGGCAAATTGCAAGCCATAAACGGGTTTGAGTTATCTTTACCAAGAACCGTTTGCTCCTGGATTAGCCAATCCCTTTTGTCGTTTAGACTTGGCGGACTGATTACCACAAAAATTTTGACATAAAGTGAAAAAAAATTTTAAAATTTTGGCCAAAAACGGGGGTACTAGACGATATGGTTTGATAAAATTCGCTAGAATTTTCCCCTCCCCCACACTTAGAGTTGAATATTGTCCTCAATATTCAAAGTCCCGGCTATTATGCCGAAATTTTGAACGTAAGAAGAAAATATTAAAAGCTAATTGTGGAAGTGTTTTTTTTTTTTTTTCATTTTTCACTTTATTTATGTAACAACACATTTTTTTGTCTTTTTCATTTTTCATTTTTTTTTTTTTTCTTTTTTTTTTTTTTTTTTTTTTTGAATAAGATATATACATTGCAAACAATTGCGGGAGGTGGCCATTCCCCCACACTTTGGTGTTAGAAAATAGATGGAAATCAGATACACGGGTGAAAACCCATGTTTGTTGTTACTTGTTTTTGTTTGTCGAGTCGCTAGCTTGACTCGATCCCCGAATTCATTGGTCCATGGGGAAAGTTTGGAGGTCCGGGACAATTGGTGATATGTCCCCTCCAAAATAATGCTTCAACCGATGCCCATTTACTTTGAAGTTTGGACCGTCATCTTGAGATAACTCGACGGTACCATATGGGAAAATTTTGGCAACGGTGTAAGGCCCAGTCCAGCGGGTTTTAAGTTTGCCCGAAAAGATCTTTAATCTAGAATTAAAAAGAAGGACTCGGTCACCAACGTTAAAAACGCGGTTTTTAATTTTTGAGTCATGGATCTTCTTTGTTTTCTCTTTGTAGATTAAAGAGTTTTCGTACGCTTGATCACGAAGTTCATTAAGTTCATTGAGTTGAACCTTCCTATGATCACCTGCGGACTTGAGATCGAAGTTGGCATTCTTAAGAGCCCAATAAGCCTTGTGCTCGAGCTCAATCGGTAGATGACAGGCTTTTCCATATACAAGCTTATAAGGAGTACACCCGATGGGTGTTTTATAAGCCGTGCGAAAAGCCCATAGAGCGTCGTCTAACTTATCCGACCAAGAGGCACGGTTTTCGCCTACGGTTCTTTCAAGAATTCTTTTCAAACCTCTGTTTGAAACCTCCACTTGCCCACTCGTTTGTGGGTGATAAGCGGTAGCAAGTCGGTGAGTGACACCATACTTGAGCATGACTTTTGCAAATTGTTCGTTGCAAAAGTGAGTACCGCGATCGCTTATGATAGCGCGGGGGGTTCCAAACCTAGAGAATAACGATTTCAAAAATTTTACGACTACTCGGGCATCGTTGGTTGGGAGAGCTTTGGCTTCGACCCATTTTGACAAGTAGTCAACGGCCACGAGTATGTACTTGTTCCCTCGTGAAGACGGGAACGGCCCCATAAAGTCTATGCCCCAAACATCAAAAATTTTACACACTTGGATGACGTTTTGAGGCATTTCATCCCGTTGTGTGATCTTTCCTTGACGTTGACACGAGTCACAAGATTTGACTAGGTCGTGGGCGTCTTTATAAATGGAGGGCCAATAAAAACCGGACTCAAAGACTTTTCGAGCGGTGTAGTTCGGGCCATGATGTCCCCCGGTGGGTCCATTATGACAAGCCTTAAGGATTTCCATGGCTTCTTGGCCATGAACACACCTTCGAATAACCTGATCCCCACAAATTTTGAATAAATAGAAATCGTCCCAAAAGTAATGGTTCACATCTTTGAAAAATTTGTTCTTTTGGTGGGACGACATCCCTTTGACAACGAAATTCCCCGCATGGTAGTTTGCAAAGTCGGCAAACCATGGGGTACTAGAATCACCACGAGAAGAAATCACATTAAGTGTCTCGAGAGGAAACGTTTCATTTATTTCCTTTTTCTCGAGGACACCTTGATGAGGATTTTCCAATCGGGAAATATGGTCAGCAGCGAGGTTCTCGGCTCCTTTCTTATCACGAATGATTATATCAAACTCTTGTAGGAGGAGAACCCAACGGAGTAATCTCGGCTTAGCATCTTGCTTGGCAAAGAGATATTTGAGAGTCGAGTGGTCCGTGTACACTATGCATTTTGTCAAGATGAGGTATGGCCGAAACTTCTCAAACGCATACACCACGGCAAGTAATTCTTTTTCCGTTGTGGTGTAGTGAGCTTGAGCTTCGGTCAAGGTTTTGCTTGCATAATGAATCGGCTGAAAATGTTTGGTTTTTCGTTGCCCCAAGACCGCACCCATTGCAAAGTCACTAGCATCACACATGAGTTCGAAAGGTAGGTCCCAATCGGGGGCAACTAGAATTGGTGCCTCGGTAAGCTTTCTTTTGAGAGTTTGGAAAGCTTCGATGCACTCATCGGAAAAGACAAACGGAGTTTCTTTTTCAAGAAGTCGGGTCATAGGCCTAGCTATCTTCGAAAAATCTTGAATGAATCTTCGATAGAAGCCGGCGTGACCGAGAAAACTCCGAACACCTTTAACGGTTGTGGGAGGAGGAAGTTTGGCAATGACATCGATTTTTGCCTTATCAACCTCAATCCCGCTTTTAGAGATCTTATGGCCAAGGACAATTCCTTCCTTGACCATGAAATGACTTTTCTCCCAATTTAGACTAAGATTGGTGTCTTCACACCTTTGAAGCATTTTGTCTAAATTGGAGAGACACGATTCAAACGAATTCCCAACGACCGAAAAATCATCCATGAAGACCTCCATTGTTTTCTCGATCATGTCGTGAAAAATGGCCATCATGCATCTTTGAAACGTGCCAGGAGCATTGCACAAGCCAAAAGGCATGCGTCGATAAGCAAATGTTCCGTATGGACACGTAAAAGTCGTTTTTTCTTGATCTTGAGGATCGATGGGAATTTGGAAATAACCCGAAAAACCGTCAAGGAAACAATAGTACTCGTTTCCCGCCAATCTTTCGAGCATTTGATCCATGAAAGGTAATGGAAAGTGGTCTTTACGGGTGGCGTCGTTTAATTTTCGATAATCAATGCAAACGCGCCAACCCGTTACCAATCGAGTCGGAATTAACTCGTTATCATCATTTTTGACAACAGTTATGCCACCCTTTTTGGGCACACAATGAACGGGGCTTACCCAAGGACTATCCGAAATGGGGTAAATCAAACCGGCATCAAGAAGTTTTATGACCTCTTGCTTGATAACCTCATGAATTTTAGGATTTACCCGCCTTTGTTGTTGAACCGCCGGTTTAAAGTCATCCTCCATCAAAATTTTGTGCATGCAAAATTCCGGGTTAATACCCTTGATGTCGGAAAGTCTCCAAGCAATGGCTCGCTTGTGTGACTTTAAAACCTTGAGAAGAGCGGTTTTGTTTTCCTCATTCAAGTCTTTAGCGATTATGACGGGAAACTTATCGTCACCCTCCAAAAACGCGTACTCGAGATGAGGTGGAAGTTCCTTGAGTTCGACATCGGGAAAGTCATCAGTTTTTTCAACATCTTTGACTTCCACATTATAAAGTTCTTTTGGAGGAAGAGATGAAGGATCATCATTGAGCAACTTCTCGAGGAGAAGTATGTCTTCCTCGGGATTGATAGAATCATAATCAACATGAGAATCACACGACAAACAAGCTTCGATTTCTTCCAAAATGAAGTCGCCTCCCAAAAATGGAGTAAGAGAGGGGGGAGAGACATCATTGGAGGGATTGTTTGATCCTTGCACATTTAACACTTCTTCAAGGTAGTCATCGCATGCGACATCGATGACGTCAATTTGATTAATTGCTTCTCGTTCAAGTTCGAGAAGATCTTTTGAAGTGTTTTCGATGTTTATGACCAACTTCTCATCGCCAACTCTAAGAGTCATTTCTCCTTCGAAGACGTCGATTAATGCACGAGCCATTTTTAAGAATGGTCTTCCCAAAATAAGGGGGACACGAGGATCGGCATCAAAATCGGCGACTACGAAGTCGGCAGGAAAATGGAACTTGCCAACCTTCACGAAGACATCCTCGGCAATACCCTTCGGAATTGTAACCGAACGGGTTGCTAATTCGAGAGTCATTCGTGTTGGTGTAAGCTCGGGAAGTGAAAGTTTTTGCCAAATTGAGAAAGGCATGAGGTTTATGCTAGCGCCAAGATCGGCCAAGGCAAAGCATTCCTCAAGCTTTTGGAAATCACATGGAATGAGAAATTTTCCGGGGTCCCCTAATTTTTCGGGAAGTTTCTTTAGGAGAACCGCCGAACAATTTTCGTTCAAACGAGTTTTGGTGAGTTCAAATAATTTCTCTTTGTTACTTAAAAGACTCTTGAAAGTGGAAGCAAACTTGGGCATATAGAGAAGACCATCCGCGAAACTAATATCGAAGTGTAATTTTTGAAAAATTTCAAGAAATTTCTTCATTTGATCATTAGTTTGTTCGCGGAGTCTTTGATCATTTAGACGCGAAGGATATGGTATTGAAGCTTTTTGTTGAACGGGATTTTCCGAGGGTTCAAAAACAATTCCCGGTTTTGATTTTGTTTTTGGGACAACATGAGGTTGGACGTGTGCGGTACTTCGTGTACTTGTGATTTGCACCTTGTCCTTTGTAGCCTCATGTTCACGTTCCACTACCTCGGTAGGAGAAGGAGATGAAGTAGTAGGAACCGTGGGTCCATCATAAGAAACTCCACTACGGGTTGTGATCGCCTTTACATCGCCCTTCGGGTTGGCGATCGTGTTGCTTGGTAGCGTTCCCGATCCCGAAGGTCGATCATTTAAAGACTTCTTAAGTTCAGAAATCTGACCGATCAACAACCTATTAGTTTCTTCTTGAGCTTTCATAAATTGCTTCAACACTTCATCGGTTGATGATTGAGGTTGAGCAACGGATTGATTTTGATGAAAGTTTTGAGCTCGGTTATTTTGGTTGAAACCTTGATTTTGAAAATTTCCATGGTTTTGATTACCATGAAAATTGTTTCCTTGATTTAAATTACCATAACCTTGGTTTCTATTCAAGTTTCCTTGATTGTGAGAACCTTGGTTGTAATTTCCCCCTTGATTTTGATATTGGTTCATAGGGGCTTGAAATTGGTTTTGAACATTCGGGTTTCTTTGTTGTTGATTTTGATTGAATCTATTTGGATTGTTGGGTTGAGAAAAACCGGGTGGACCACTTTGATTGTTAGTACGGTAATTTTGTTCCATTTGAGGGCGGTATTGGTTACCTCCTTGATTTGGATTACCGACTATAGCATTAACTTCAAATGGATTGCCATCGGTGGCAGTACAATTGTAGTAAGCGTGTGGACCACCACAAGTAACGCAAGTGTCAACCTTTTTGACTTCAGCAGGTTGAGAAGAGACTTTCTTTGTTTTGGTGAGAACCAAAGCATGAATAGCTTCCGTGAGCTTGTCAAGTCTAGCATCGGTGCTAGATTGAGCCACGGTTGATGAGGAAGAAGGACCAACATTAATTTGCGAAACAACCGATTTGCTTCGTGGAATGCGGACCTTGGATTTATTTTCAATGATCATCAAAGCATCTTTGGTGGTGCGATTCAAGAAATTGCCTCCCGCGGAGGCATTAAGAGAGTCTTGATCGACTTGGCTCACACCATTATAGAAAGTGTCGAGTTGCATCAACTCGGAAAAACCGTGATGAGGACATTTACGAAGCATGTCCTTGTAACGATCCCATGCCTCACCGAATGATTCATCAAATTTTTGAGTGAATTTCATGATCTCATTCTTGAGGGCGGTGGTTTTAGATGGAGGAAAGAATTCGTTCACAAACTTCTTGACTAAATCTTCCCACGTTTCAATCGATCGAGGGGGTTGTTTGTCTAGCCAATTTTTGGCAGCCCCATCGAGGGAAAACGGGAAGAGAAGAAGTTTGATAGCTTCCTCAGGGACATTTTTGCATTTGATGGTTGACGTGATTTTGTTGAACCATCGAATGTGATCTTGAGGATCGTCCCTCTCGAAACCATAGAATTGACGCGAGGTGACTAAGTTAATCAACCCCGTCTTAAGCTCGAAATTGTCAGCCACGATGGCTGGGATGATGATAGCATCTCCGTAACCCTCGATGGGTGCTTGGAGAAGCTCATTCATAGTGGGCTCGGCCGCCATGATTGGAATAGCACGAAGCTCGGGTTCGGCTATTCGGTTGGTGCGTCGACGATTACGCCTTCTCCTTGGAATGTTATTTAGTGATTGCAAAGGACTCGTAGACGTGTGCGCATGCACCACAACAAAAATCAATTAAAACAATACCACTTTAACGACAAGGGAACTTAAACCAATAATCAAGAACGCAAGGTTAACTTCTAAAGAAAAACGCACAAATGAGCGGGAGAGAAGAATGGATCTCTCACTGGGCGAAGTTCATTGGATCGCCACATACCGTTTCGACTCCTCTTTAAAGTGTGAATTTCGTTTAAAAATTTTCCAAAACGCAAGTGATACAAAGGCAAGTTTTGATCTTTTGTTTGGGAACTTATTATGGTCACACCCCCAGTTGGTAGGTGTTCTGCCTTGGTTTGCGGTGGTAAGATTTTAACTTTGTATTTATTAAACAATGAAACGGGAAAATCTTTTTGTGTTTTTCTTTATCTTATATAGATATAATACATATACTAGAAACAAAAGAAAAAATATTTTTGGTTTTTTATATGTTTTATAAAAGCGTAACTTCTTGCGAAGGTTCTACAAGACTAATCGTCTAAACCTTATCGAGGCTTTCGACACACAACCTCCCCGGCAACGGCGCCATTTGATTCGTTGTGTTTTGGTGTGTGCAAACAACAATTTTATCAAAATATCAAATATTTGTCGTGAGACAAACAATCGTGAAGTAATACGAGTAAACCGTTTAGGAAAACGATTACCTCGTAAAACTTGTGAAAGTGATATTCAAATTGTGAGACCGGGAAGTGATTTCCCGGGTCGTACCCCAACGGGGTGTGAATGGAAAGCTTCGAATGAGATTGGGATTAAAATCTTGTATGATTGGAAAGGTTATTTGGTTTTGTTGTACGTTAAATTAACGTAAATTACAAATTAACGAACGAAAAATGGAATAAACGCAACCTAAGTGGGAAATTAAACTAAGGAATATTAAGTACTATTTAAAATAACCTAAAACACTACGGGAAACGAGAAATAGGTATCGGGAATCCTAAAAATCACAAATTTCACAAAAACGTGACGTTTATTCTAAATAAACGTCAACGCGCAAATAAAAACGTGAATTTTGAGCTACGCGAGTCCTACGGGTTTCCAAATAATTTTCTTATGCACTAAATGACAAAACAAAATTTTGAGAAAAAGAAAATTAATTTTTCAACAAAAATTGTATTTATTATGAATTTAAATCTATTTGACTTTAATTAAATTATAATAACTATTAAAACAAACCTAAAAATTCTGAAAATTTTTGGATAATTAAATGAACTTAAATCTAACCTAGAAAAAATAAAATTTTAAAATAAGCATTTCGGATAAGCTAGTAATTAAGCTGAACAAAAACTAAGCTAATTAATAAGCTAATGAGACAAGTACTAGATTAAATATACAATTAGTGGAAGAAAATAACAAACTAAAGAGTGGCACAGTTGGTACATGGTTGTGTGTTTGTGTCGTCTGATTGAGTCAAACGACCAGGGTTCGAATCCCTGGTCCACTTTTTTTTTTTTTTCGTTTTGCAAGTGAATTAAACAACAATAATACAAACGTTTGTACAGTTTCGTTTTCTCTCTTTTTTTTTTTTTTTTTTTTCTTTTCTTGGGATCCTTAAGCCAAACAGCCAAGCAAATGAACAAGCTCAGTAGCCTCTTGAAAGCAAAAAAAAACAATTTGTAATACTTAAGCAAATTACAACCACTTTTAAGGATCAAATTAGATTTACTTCTTTAAAAACCTTGTTCCAAGATTCTAACAAGTTTTCATTCTAAAAAAAAATAAAATAAGAAATAAACTACCCCTTTTTTTATCAGATCATCAAAGCAAAGCACCCTTTCTTGTGTTTTCAAAATTTTCAATACACTTCTTAAGCCACAAAAACTTAACTTAGATAATAATAAGCATAGTGACAACACAAATTCAAAAACAAGAATTTTGAACAATGGTATTAAAAATTCCTAACCAAGCAACAAGATCAATCGCAGCAGTCACAGCTTATGAAAACATTAGCAACAATAAGAATTTCAACTAGTAGCGAGAGTACCATGTAACCACGAACAAACAACGATAACCGAGCAAGCTATGTCGAGAGGGAATGAAACTTATTACTACCTAAACTACTGCATCCAAGACTACTAAATGAATAGCAGTACGAGAGAAAAAAAAAAAAAAAAAAAAAAAAAAAAAAAAAAAAAAAAAAAAAAAAAACTTATGAATATCCAATCCAACCCAAGTTAAACTAATTAGCGAACCACAGTACATTTTTCATTATTAGTATCCTTAATCTATCCAACACATAAAAAAAAACTAATCGAACTGCATAATCATGAATTTTTTTACAATACCAAAAAAAAAAAAAAACTTAACCTCAGATTTAGCACAAAGGTACTTAGAACAAAATTATAACGAGCGGAAAATAAAACTTAATAAACAACAATCGAAATTAAACAAACTGAGATCGAATTCGAATTAATTAAAAAAAGTGGATTACAATACAAATTACCTTCAATTTTTAGCTAAAATAAACCTGCATGTTTCTTCTACAAACTAAACTATTTATACTACTTAAAAATTAGGGTTTCTTGATTCTTGGATGCTTTTTACTTGCCCTTGTGAAAACAGCTAAGCCTCGAAATCTACTCTTTTTCTTTCTTCGGTCTTTTTCAGCCATTGGATGTGAGAAGGGATGATCACAACCATTAATCCATTTTGGCGCCCATATGTAGTTGAGGATGGATGACGGGGCGTGGTATCTTGTGACTTCTTGGAGATTGAGAGATGAGTTAGGTACGGGTTTTGTGAGAGGTTGGGGAAGGTGTGAGTTGTGGAACTTTTGAGGCCATGGGGAGGGGTGTTGCGTGTAGCAGTGGTGGAGTTGGGATGGTGGTGTTTATCTGGGTAAAAGAGAGGATGAGGGAGAAGGGGCGTCTGATTAGGTTAATAAGGGAGGGGGTAACATTTTTTTATTAAAACGTGTATCAGGTTTTTTTGGATGGGCTAATGAGGGTTTTGGGCCAAGGAGATGTAGTGGGTGGGCTGAGAATGGGTTTATTTTTAGGCTTAATATTATTTGAGGAATGGTAATAGATTTTAGGCCCAAGGGTTTATTGTATAATTTCAGAATTTAACAAGGACTGAAAATGTGATTTCCACCAAAGTACCCCAAAGGACTAATCTTGCCAATCATTAATAACCCAAGGACCTTGAGTGAATATTCTCCAAATTTGCACATCCAGGGACCAAAGCCGTCAAATTCCAAACTGCAAGGACCAACTTGCAATTTTTCCAAACTTGTTCATTTTTTTTTTTTTGAAAGTGTTTTTCCCAAAGATCATTTTTTGACATCTTTTGACTTTTAAGAAACTTGGGTTGACTTTTCATTTAAAATGAACGCTTAGGGACTAGTTTTGTAAAACTTTGAAAGTCGGGGGACTAAAACTGCCAATTATGCAAACTTTGTTCGTTTTTCGTTTGTTTTTGATCATTTTGCATTTGAAACATATAAAACGCGATCTTTGGGATTTTTTCATTATTTTGATGTATTCTTGAATGTTTTCACGCGTTTTGGCAGTTAAAATCCGGTAAAAATGATGAGTATTTACACACTCATCAGCGGGTCAAAAATGCGGACTGCCAAGTTTTTCAGGTCTGGCGGCACCCAAAAATGGGTTCCGCTAGTGTATTTTCTGGGCAATCCAGAAATCGCCCAACGGACCAGCCGGAACCCTCAGGAGGGTTCCGCCTGTGTTGTCTCAGGGTTTCGCCAGTCACCTGCAAAAAAATTTTGTCATTTTTCTTAAGTTCAAAACTTGTAAAGTGTCAAATCATTTTCTTTAGTGAGAAACATCTTCCCTTACCTCCAATAACCATACTATGACAACTCTCACTCACTAAAACATTTAGGAAGTCACTTCCCGCCAAAAATTCGAATTCAAACATAACTAACCCAAGGAACCCTTTTAAAGGATCCTTCAAACCATTGGAACATTTCAAACCAAATCACTTCCTATGATCACAAAGCATTGAGTTCATATGTTGGTCTTTCACTCCACCCAATTCCATTGCATTGACATCAAATCATTTGAAACCTCAATCTTTGTATGGAACACATCAAATCCAAACACTCCTTCCCACAATTCTTTTTAAGTTTGATCACTTTAGAATACCCCAAAACTCACACCAACACCATTACTTCTCTCAATCTCAAAACTCTTGCAAACCAAATATTTGAGATGACTAAATCAAACACCTCATCCGAATCATCAAGCTAAAACCACTAGGATTAGTGTTAAACCTTGTTGCTTCAACAAAATCATCAAATCAAGCTCATCACTTGACATTTCTTCACCTATCCAAGACTTCCTTAACCTTACTACCTCAACACCATATTCAATACCTTGCAACATCAACATGACCACTATTCAAGATTTCCTCAATCTTGCTACTCCAACATCCTCTTCCAAACATGGCAATACAAACATATACACTTTTCAACCATCAAAAACTTTTTCAACCATAGATCACCAACATTTACACTAATGAAACTTTTCCATACACCACCAACATCACCACTACCCTATTTGGAAACTTTAGAAGACCTATCACCTAAATTATCAAGCCTTCCATCTTTGTCACTCTTTGACACCATTGCTCAAATGGAAACCCAACAACAACCAAGTGAGCAATTAGATGATCAACCCCATCAACCATCATTAGTAGAATGGTTGGCTTACCATTATGCTAGACCATCAATTTTTCCAAATGATCAAGGTCATATACACTCACAATCATTTGTGTTTCACCCAATTTACAAAGACCTTCATGGTAATCCTTCCGGCGAACCAAGCTTCCGCTGTTTTGTTCAAAACCAACAACCACAACAACAAAAACCACAACAACAACAACCATCACCACAAGAACCTTCCCAACAATTTGAATCTCTACTTTCTTCTTATAAGAAAATAGAAGCATCCATATGGGAAAAACCTCCAAACCTTAATGATGAGATTGACACTCATTTAAACCACCTTCATGCCTTCAAACGTACGGTTAAATCAACCATATTATGGTTTTACAAACAACACTACACTCAACTAATGAAGGAAGCAAAAACACCTCTCAACCATCCACATTTGCTCCTTCAAGTTCAACCCGTCCACCACCAACAAATCAAACCTCTCTTCCACCAAACTTTCCCTGCCATGATTGCAATCATTGAGAAAGAACCACTCACATTAGTGAAGGGTGTCGAAGGGAAATTCGCGAGCTATCCGAAGAAATGAGGTTTATACTAAACCACATTTTGGATCGTCTAAAATCCTTGTCTCACACACCTCAACCTTAGAGTCTCCAAAATGAAACAAAACCGTTTCTTTTAAAAATGTTTCCCATTTAAACCAACAAACCAAAACCGTGTCATCCTTTCAACCTTCAAAATAAAGCCCGCTACAACCTCCAACACACATTTTCATCCTTAAACAACCTTAGCCTTGTTTTTGGAAAATGTTTCTCATTAAGGAAAATGATGATTTCCTTTTAGCTTTTTATGTTCTTAGTTTATTTTTAGTTTTTCTTTATTTTTAAGAAGTAGGATGATATCATCCTAATTCCTTGTATTTGACTTTATAAGAGTCAAAATTTTACATGAAATGAATTTCATTCTACTACAAGATTTGCATTGTTTGTTTACCATTTAGGTATGATGAGTGAACTATACCTTGATATGGTAGCATATATATATCTTGTGTTTTAGAAACTAACCTTTCTTTTTGTAGGATCATTATTAGAGCCGACAATTTTGACACGAAACCTGTTAACACGACACGACACGACCTGTTCTTAACAGGTCTTAACAGGTCTGACCTGTTAAGACCTGTTAATTAACAGGTCTTAACAGGTCTGACATGTTAAGACCTGTTATGACCTGTTAATATTAATATATATATATATATATATATATATATATATATATATATATATATATATATATATATATATATATATATATATATATATATATAATCCTTAAAATTAAAAACCCTAAAATCCTAAATCTATTCTATTATCCATTCATGTGGGTCTTTGAAATTGTATGAACTTTTGCATTATGTATCATTATCTATGTTAGCAGGTTCTTAACAGGTGCATGTTAACAGCTTAACAGGTCTTAACAGGTGCACCTATTTATTTTCGTGTTGTGTTCGTGTTTGAGAAAAATGACACGATTAGTTAACAGGTCGTGTTCGTGTTTGGCCTTAACAGGTTCGTGTCTTAACAGGTTCGTGTAACCTGTTATGCCAGCTTTTTCCTTCCTTGATACTCCATTTAGGGGAGTAATATTCAAGGGGGAGCATGAGTATTGCATTATTCCACCTTTCAACTCTTAGTTGTGTTCTAGACATGAAATGCTTTCATGACTTGTCTTGTGTGGCAACTAACATTTTGTTTTGTAGGGTCAAAATCTATGTCTCCTCTCTTGGCACTCCATTTAAGGGGAGTATTGTACAAGGGGGAGCAAGTGCATACTTCCGCTTCGCTACTCTTCTTTTTGTTTCGACAAAAAGGGGGAGAATTTATATATAAACTTGTTTCAAAAATTTTTTTTTGCATATCACATCATCTTAGCAAAAACAAGTTTTTATACTAACTTTATAAGACTTAACAGTAAAACTAGTGACTTACTTATAAATAAAGTTTATGTTTTGTCATCAACAAAAAGGGGGAGATTGTTAATACAAATATCGCCTAAAAACGTTATTTATATTTTACGATCTTTGCTAAGTTTTGTTAATGACAAAGTATGAACTTTAGCTAAGAGTAAAGCATCACTTTAAGTGTTTAAGTCTTGCTTAACTAAGGTTTACATTTCCTTTTATACAAAACATTATTTTTATTTCTTAAATTAGAAAGTGTCTTGTCACATCACATTTATTTCTTTAAATAGAAATATCACATCACATTTATGGTAAGTTTGTCACTATACATTTATGGAATGAAAGTGTGTTTGACTGACCATATGTTTTCTTGTGCAAGTTTGTGTTTGACTAGTATTCATGTGATGTGACCTTGTTTGGTTTGGAAGATTTATTGCAAAACCAACTGCAGCCCTGACGGAACCCTGGGGGTACATGGGCGGAACCCATCTGAGGGTTCCGCCGTATCCGCCAGACCTGCAGAATGGTTTGCTATAAATACCAAACCACTTGTTAGTTTTGAGTAATCACTTTAGGACATATTTTCATATACTCTCTCAACTAACCCAGTAACATTTGACTTGTGTTATCCTCTTATGTAGCAAGGGACTTCACAAGATCATTCAAGAAGTTACAAGCTTCAACTCTAAAGTTGCAAGTCTTGTTAGCTTTGTCATGTATAAGCTTTGGTAGTTTATACTTCATTTGTATCATGTGTGTAGAAGTGATCGGTTAGTATTTTAGGCCTCAAAATACATAGTGTGTCGGGAGTTGTTGTACCCTTGTAAAAGAACTAATGGGAGTGGTTGTACCCTTGGTAAAGAACTCGACATCTAGCTTAGTGTCGGTAAAAGTGTAAGCGACGATGGGAGTGGTTGTACCCGTGTAAAAGAACTCGACATCTAGCTTAGTGTCGGTAAAAGTGTAAGCGACGTTGTAAAGGTTTCTTCAACGGGAAAGGAGCTTGTTGATTATTGCTTATAACTCTCGAGTTGGAAACTCGGGGCGTGGATGTAGGGCAAGGAAAAAGAGTCCTTATAGCCGAACCACGATAAACAATCGTGTTGTGGTTTGATCGTTTCTTTCTTTATCTTTGCTTATTACATATTGTCTTTAGTTAGAATTGCTAATCACACGTAAAGCTTTTCAAAGAATTAAACAAGTAAAGTTGTGTTTATATCTTTAAACAAACGTAAAGCTTTTCAAAGAACTAAACAAGTAAAGTTAGGATTGTTATTCACACGTAAAGCTTTTCAAAGAATTGAACATGTAAAGTTGTGTTTATATCTTTAAACAAACGTAAAGTTTTTTTTAAAGATAATCAAGTTAAAAAGCGGTAAACTATTCAACCCCCCCTTCTAGTTTTCCACACATTTCATTGATTCCTAGTGATGATACTGAAGCACACCCGTCAACGTCTGAAGGAGTCATAGGGGACAAAGACTCAGGGGGATTAAAACCACCCACTGATATGGAACCTACACCCCCTCACGGAGCTGCTCATTCTTCACAAACTGACCCTGAGGACCAAACAGACAAAACCCAGTCTCTTGGATTTGAGGGGTCAGGGAGCGACCATAACCAAGGCAAGTCTTCTTATGAAGAGGAGCCGGCTAACCCATTTTTGCAGATAGACTCAATGGCTACTTTTCAGATTGTTCTTGATTATGATGATGATGATAGCAAAGTCAGTGAGGAAGAGTTCTATGAAGCTGGTGATGATATGGAGACTGAAGCAACAGCCATTGAACAATCCCCTCTCTCTCCTGTTGCTCAACAAAAAAATGTACCAGAACCTTCCTCTCCTGAAAAATTGGCTAAGTATGATGACTCCAGGCCCCTCACTGAAAGAAAGCTGATGAAGTTTCTGAAAAAGGCCTGCAAAGTCATCTATGATGATATCACTGGAGATGTGTTTGATATGCACACTGAGCAAGTTTTTCACTACTGCAACCTCAGGGAGTCAGTTGAAGCCTATCATGATAACACTTTCGAACAACAGGCTGATGTTGCATTCAAACTGACTACTCTTAATGGACATCTCAGCAAGTTCAACGAAACGCTTAGCAACATTACCAAGAGTGTTTCTACCATTCAAGAGTCTGTCAAAGATGACCCTGAACTCAACAAGAAAATCCTTCAGGCTGCTTAAACCTACCAATAGAATTCTGCTCAATTCACTGAGTTGGTGGACATGCTAAAGGCTGCAAATCTTCAGGGTCTCAATTTTTCAGTGGTGTCCATCTGCTCATCACTCAGTCTCATGGAGAAAAACTTGGCTGCTTAGGCTAAGTCTTCCAACTCCTTGGCCTGGAATCTTGGGCCAAGGATGTCTGCCATTGAGTCCTCTCAGGCTTCACTGGATGCCAAAGTGCTACAATTCAGAAGGACACTGCTGACATCAAGAACATGCTCTCCGAACTTTACCAGGCCTTCAAGGGTCCTTCAGTGGCACCAACTCTTGTTGTCACTGACGCTGCGGCAACAGTTGAGGGGGAGAGATCCACTAAAGTCCCACAAACAGGAGTTCCTGATGCTTCCACTAGTTAACCTTCCTCTCAGGCTGAGGGGGAGTGCATAATTGAAGCCACTCCAATCTCATCCTTCCAGTCTCCTGAAACAACCACTCAACCATCAATCCAGACAGACAAGGGCAAAGGCATTCTCACTGTTGTGTCTGAGCCTACAACTACATTGGTTGCTGCTTCTTCAGTCATTAGACCGGACCCTGATGCACCTATCAGGATTCCCTTTCAAATGAATGGCATCACATACTTGATGACTAAAGATGAAATCCAAGCTCATATGGATAAAGTGGAAAGACTGAAGAAAATAGCTTTGGAGGAATAGGCAAGCAAGGCTACTCTCATTGAGGTGGTCAATGAGGAAGCCACAACTATTGGACTGAAGCCTCAGGACCTTGCACATAGAGGAGGTGATGAAAATTCAAAAAGGCTCAGGATGCTGTTCTAATAGCTCTAAAAGAAAAGAAGGAGGCCAAACTGAAGAGATTAGCTGAAATCAGGAAACAAAACATTGAGAAGTATACCTGGATCATGACACAGAGACTGAACCCAGAAACTATCAATGATGTCAAGATTCACCAGAACTCCAAACCAGCTGTTCTCACTGTCTACAGAGGTAAGGACAAACGACAATTTGAAGTTCATGATCCCTGCAGATTTGCTGACTTTGGGATCACTGAGCTTGATGAGCTAGGTCCAATCATTGCAAAGAAGAGCAATGTCGTTGTTAAGAACCTACATAAATCCCTCAGGATCAGGTATAATCTTTTGGCCAAAAAGCATGAGGAACTTGGGATTCCTTCATTGCTACCAACATCAGTACCTGCTATTCAGGCTCCTCCTACTCAGTCTTCTAAAAGGAAAAGGAAGAAGATAGAGACTAAAACAGAAGTCAGTGCTCCAGGTCTAAACTGCAACAGAGCCCTCCTTGAAGGAGTTAAATTTGTGAACAATTTAGTCATCGAGCAACCTGAGAGAGGCCTCTTCTTCACAGATGAGTTTGCAGATCCAGCCTTCCAAAGATGGGCTGACATTGATCATGCTGGAGTAAAGGCAATGGCAGGATACTTCTTCATGGCCAATCACATCAAGAATGAGGCTAATGCAAGATTCTGTCATGACCTGAAGAACAAAATCAAAGAGCATCCTGATAAACACCTACTGAACACCAAGAGAGCCAAACTTGAAGCCATGGGTCTGAAGTTCTGAAGCCAGAGCATGTCTGCGACACCAACTATCTTTATTTACTTTGTTTTGTTTAGGATTGTAATAATCATGAATAATATTGATGTTTTGTTTAACATTCAGTGTCCTATACAATACGTAGTAAGTTAGGATTGTAGAGATAATACCTTTGCTATCTCTCACAAAACCTTGAAAACACTCAGGCTATTTGTATATCCAAATAGGGGGAGACTGTTGGGTCTGTTAAAACCCAAACTCCTTAATCCAGGATTTGAACATAAAATATCCTAAGTGTTTCATAACCGAGAACACCAAACAAGTCACTGAATGCATAGCCGTTCAGTGAGTCATCCTCAAGACACTCAGGGTAAATCTATGAAGAAAGGTTCACCATTCAGTGAGGCGGTTCTCAATGAATGATACCTGAGCCAAAGAAGAGGATGATGGACTCAGTGAGGGATGACAATAACTCACTGAGTTCCATGACTCCTCACCAACAAAATCACTGAGTGAACAAAGATTGAAGATAAGAAGACTGAAGTAAAGGCGGGATTAGGCGGGATAAGTTTGAATGGATAAGGGATGGTCCTTATCATGCAAAGGTCAACTTTCCCTGAAAGAGTATAATACCAAGAACTGTGTCAACACTGAAGACCAGAAAGCATCCTTGTCCTTTACTACTTATAGCCAATTGTAACAGGGACAAAATACCTATGTATTTTGTCCAATGTAGGATGATGTAATATTGTCTTGTAGTCTTTGTCCATTAGGTAAGTGTTAGAAATTACTTGTGTATAAATAGAGAATAAGTGAGAGAGGTAAAGATTACGTTTGTGCACTCAATGCTTAGACATTCACAAACCAAATCTTTACTCTCTCCAAAGAACAACACAATCCCTGAGTTAGCTCAGCAGGATCTTAGTTGTCATTCAAACTTAGTTTGGGTTTAGTGAGGAGTACACCATACTTTTCATTTCAATCCCAAGTGTTGTTCCGCAAACACTTGGGTATAATTCTTTTGATTAATTTCTAATAAAGAATTAAACGTTGAAAAACTTTGTGTCTTATCTTTTACGTTTATTTGCTTTTATAATTAATCAATACTTTGCTATACCATGGAATTTGGTTAGAATAACTTTGTAGTTAACCTTAACTAAGTAAAAGGGTCCAACAATATCTCGATCGTTAATTATGAAATTTCCCCATGCAATATGTGTGCACGAATTATGTTTAAAGATGGATTAACAGCTACTAGATGCATATGATATTTGTCGACTATTAACCAGCGTGACTTCATACATGTTAGCGGTTCTGGTCTCCATGTCTACGATTACACAATTTTTTACAAAATGAAATATACAAGTACATGTGCCAAGTGTAGTGTAACAATCAATCTGTATTAAATTTTTTCTTTGTTATTTTCGCTCTCCATAAGTAAATAACACATGTGTGTGTGAATTTTCTTTAGTGAAAAGTATATGACCCTAGTATTGCTAATATTAAAAACCCGGCCTTGATAAATAAACTTGAGATGCTTAATTAACATTTATATCTGACTCACTCATTTGAGTCTATAAGCATGCTTCTAAAATGAAATTGTGTAAGACGGTCTTGATTGACTTGAAATTCTTATCTTCAAAGCGCATGCCTGATTATAGGAATGTAGATCTTTGATGGCATGCGCTGTTTTAGAGTATGATGGTATAGTGGTTATGCATTGTGTATACATATTTCATTTTTCTAAACAAAAGAAATGTTTAATTCAAAATAGCACGTAGTTAGTTCAGACAAACCCATTTGGTTTACTGTTAGTGTGTACTACACACTTGTTAGTAAAAAATTAATCGATTAGCCGTCCTTAATTTCGCGGATAACAAACTCACGGGTTGAATTCCTAGATCCTAAGCAAACCTATCATCCTTAAAACATCTAGATCTTCAAAACAACATGATCTTGGGCATAATTTCATGTAACTTCGAGAAGCTAAGAATGTTAAGTAGAGCATTGACTTCATCCAAACAGACTAACCAGTCAACCAAGGGTGGTCAACAGGTCAACCCTAAGTGAGAAGTGATCAATTTATGATCCGGTGTAAGCACAGTGTTTTCCCGGGTCGTTATGTCCCAGCGAGGATTGAAATTGTATTTGGAAAACGTTCAGAGATAAAGTGATTTGGAGAAAGTAACAGGAATAAGATTTGGATTATTACACTAATAGAAATAAGTCATATTAAAAATATTAACAATTACAAGAAATCAGATACATATTTAAAACTAAAAACCTAAATTAAAATTAAAATAAACGTAACTGCATACATGAAAAAAAGAAAATAAAGCAAAATTAATCCTAAGGGGGTGAAAATTACCTTTTTACAAACTTAATAATAAAAGAATTTTTTTTTTTTGATTTTTTAATTATTTATTATTGAATAAAAACTATTTAATTACTTATTTAAACTAATTTAAATTATTAAAAAAATACTAAAATGGCTTAGAAAATTATAAATTTTTTTATAAAACTAATTAACTATCACAGAAATCCTACAAAATTATAAAAAGTTTCTAAAACTTACAAATAAGCTTTTCTATTTTTTTGTTTACTTATTATTAATTAAAATCTAATTAAACTAATTTAATTATAGAAAATAGCAAATGAACAGTAAAAATTATAAAACTATTTCTAAAAATACTTTATAATTATAAAAAGCTAGGAAAATATAAAAAGATGCAAATGCTTATAAATAAGCAGTTAATGATTTTATTTTTGATTTTTTAATTAAAACTAATTAAACTATAATTAATTATTAAAAATAGTAAATGAAAACAGAAAATTATGAAAATTTTTATACAAATACTTTAATGTGACAGAAACTTAGGAAAAATATAAAAAGTGATAAGTGCTTAATGAAAAAGCCAAAAAATAAGCAAAATAGCTAAAATAGCTTAAATAGAAGCTATCACTATAAATTAAAGTTGGGGAAACTAAAACACTAAGTATACACTAGGGGAGATGGTGCTCAGGTTTGGTTTGATTTTGCTTTTGGAACCAAGAGGTCACAGGTTCGAATCGCACTCTTGCCCTTTTTCTGTTTTATTTTTCTTTTTGGTTTTTCTTTTTTACAAAACTATTAACCAACCACTAATAAGAACTTTTTATGAAAACAACTTTTTTTATAATACCAAAATAAGCCCTAAGTGAACTTATGAGCTTAACAGTAAGCTTAATGGCTTAAAATGAGATTTTGATTATGAAAAAGCTATTAATAAGCTACACAACTGAACCTTAAGTGAAAATAAGCTACAAACAAGTGATGTGGAAAACTAGAAGGGGGGTTGAATAGTTTTACGTCCTTTTTAAATTTATTACAAAAATATTTTGTAGCTTATTAAAAACTTTCGATTCGATCTCAAGTGAATTCAAGTGACAACCAATATAAGCAATTCTAATCTAATAATGAAAGTATTGAAATGTAATAAAGAAAAGATAGAGTTAGAAAGATCAAACCACAACACGCGAATTTATAGTGGTTCGGCTACAAGGACACCTTCATTGCCCTACTCCACTCCCCGAGTACCACACTCGAGAGTTTTCTTCACTATGTCAACAAACTCCTTATGGTGGAGAAACCTTACACACCTTGGCTTACACGAGTTAACGACACTAAGCTAAATGTCAAGTTCTAATCGTAGCTAGAACCAATCTCACAACTTCTTCATAACTTCACACCTTCTTCACAACTTCACAACTTCTTCAAGACTTCACACCTTCTTAACACCTTCTTCTAAGCACAACTAGATCACAACTACTAAACTACTTTACAATACAGCTAGTTTCTACTAACAACAAATTCACACAACACTTTTACAAAGATCTAACACTACTACAATATGAAACTAGCTAATCACAACACTACTACAATTAGATGGATGTAGAGGAGTGTTCTTCTTCTTGCACTTGAATGGATGAAGCTTTGGATCACTTGGAAACAAAGACTTATAAATTATATGATCAAAGGATTTTTAGATCTAGAAATGGAGGTTGGATCAGAAAGTTTATAGTGCAAAAATGTGAGAAAAATATGAGAAATGATCCAATATTTATTGGGCCAGAAAAATATGTGAAAGTTTATAGTGCAAAAAGATGAGAAAAATATGTGAAATGATCCCCTTAATTAGAGGGCGGTCCCCTTAATGATTAAGGGGGCCACCTAGTAACATTAAGGGGGCCGCCCTCCTGAACGTTGGAAAAGTTTTTCTGGATAAAATTTGCCCTTTTTGGTTGGAAATTTGAAATCATATCTTTGTAGTTTAATATAGCATTACCAAAAATGATTTACAAATATATATATAATGTTTATATCATTTTATAAGATGTTATGTCTTAAGACAAAATTTCCTTTGATCATGTAATGCATAAGATACTTAGTTTATGCAACCTTAAGTGATATTAGATGTAGAGGTAAATATTTGTTACCAAATACTTGTTTACGTCTTAATCTTGACTTAATTTGATTTGAGTTTTGTGATTATCAAAACATAGGTTTATTGAGAGATATTAATAACATTTTTTAACATTATTTATATCAACAAGTGATATGAGTATGAAATAAGCCAAAGAAAAGAGAAAAGCACACAGAATAAGCTATAATAAGCAAATAAGCAAAATCCAACAACTGAAAACCAAAAAGGCCAAATGAGGGCAAATGCAGGCCTAAATGGGGTGGTCCAAATAGATTCCAAGATCCAAAATAAGCCTGGATGTGTTATGTTGGCTTATTAGGCTTTCCAAAAAGCCAAGAATCTCAGAGTGGGTCCCACTAATAACCTCAAAAATAGCTTATGAACTTTGGCCTTTGTTCCTGCTGATGAAGCAGTGGAAAATGGGGCAAACTGCAGGCCTAAATGGGACCCACCAAATAAGCTTGGAAGTCCAAAATAAGCCTGAAACCAATAAGCTAGCTGGCTGAGGTCCTCAAAAAGCCAAAAGGCCTGGGGTGGGGTCCACAGATGAATGCTATAGAAGCTTGTGAAAACAGGCTTGTGAGCCTATTACCCCTGGTGCAGGGGAGGTTTTTGACAAACAGGTCCAAAGAAGCTTATAAATAAGTAGTGAGAAAAATTTCTAAAAATAATCCAAAATATGGATTAACAAGATTAGTTGCCAAATTTTAATATCCAAAAAACTCAAAAGCTAATATTGCAAAGTGAGATCATGAAAAATCTCACAAAAATTGGTTTTCTACCAAACTATGAAATTTTTGACTTTTTGTTTATGAGTCTATGTTGACTTATGTGAACTTCTAATGCTTCTAATCTACTGATTATGTTATAACAAGTTAATATGAGATGATTATAAACTAATTTAACCAGTAATGAACTGATATGGATAATTATTGAATCAAAAATCTTAACAGTGAACACAATAATGAGATTAAAGGCTAATTTTGACTTTTAATAAAAAGTGTACTGGTTTTTAAGGTTCAAGTGTCCTAATTAAGCCTAATGCAACATGTATCAACCACAAGCAACAACAAGATCTCACTGGAACTCAGTGAGATAAGCAAATCCAAACACTCCTAATACCAACTGAATTTGAGATTTTCAAAGAGAATGACTTATACAACCTAAGATACTTATCTAGGTTTGTCTATTAAGCTATGTTAATTTATTTTAAACCAAAATTAAGCACAAACAAACCTTACTGATGAGGCGAAAAATGAACCGTTTTTAGGGGGTCATTTAAGCCAGGAATCGAATTTATTTGATCAAATATTGCCCTAAATCGTTCCTTTTGTGATTTTAGGTACTTTGGGAGTGAATTCTGGAAAAGGAAGCAATTCGGACGTTTTTGGAGCATAAAATTGAAGAAAACGGCAAAGTCTTAATTTTCCATGCTGAGAACAGTACCTGACGGCGTCAAGAGGAAGATCCTGACGGCGTCAAGAGTAAAAACCATGACGACCCAGTGAAAACCTGAAGGCGTCACAACAAGGGCGTCAAGACTATTTTTGGCGACGGCCTGCATAAGGTGTATACATGACGGCGTCAGACCCAGATCTAGGCAGTCCGAGAAACTATTTGACGGCGAGATGACGGCGTCAGACTTTTGTTCTTGACGCCGTCACCCATCAAAATCTATATATAGTTTTCTATTTTTTATTCATTAGAGAGGAACTTGTGTGGAGAAAACTAGGGCCGAACTTTGTAAACCCTAGGTCATATTTTACAGTGTTTTCAAGGGTTTTCACCCCTTGAATCCTTTCATGTTCAATTGAGATAAGACTTCTCTTAATTCATTCAATATGTCTATGTGTTGTTTGAATTTATCTTATGCTTGTCTTGATTTCAACATGCTAGGCTAGATCTATCTTGTGTTTGCTTAGATATAATGAAACCTAGATGTTAATTATGTGTTGATTACTTGTTTATGGTTGTATTGGATGAATGATTTCAATGTTAGGCTTAAGAAAACTGGCAGATCTCCATTGTGTAACATCCTTGAACGTCTTAGGAAACATGAAACGATGTGTACTAGGTTTTATTGGTTGTATTTAATGCATGAGCAAATTCTAGTGATCCCATGTTAGGAGCTTCTTAGCCGGCTCGACATAGGAGTGAAGTAGGTGCTCATAGGATTGGGGAAGTAAGTACGCCACCCCATGAATGGTATTAAGGAATACAATTCGTCATCCACGCAACTATAACAAGTAACTAACATGTAAAAGATATCTAGGGAGTAGTGAAATCTAAGTAAACACAATTCTCCCATATATTGCTCACAACTCTAGTTTAGTTTAGTTTATTTTTATTTTTAGTATTTTATTTTGATTGCATCTTTAGTATTGGGTTAGTTGATTAGCAACTAATTCCGCCCAACTCCTTCAAACCCAAGATTTTTACTTGCTTTTATAAAAAATATAAAAAATACAAAGAGAATCATCCCTCATCTCCAGACATAGTCTTTAGGTTTTCTAATCCTAGCGACATTATTCCTAGCTGAACGATCAATCCCCTGGTACTTGTCATTATACTATACTACATCGATCAGGTACACTGTCTGGTGGGGGTTGTAAGCTTCTCGAGATCCCTCGAGAGGTAAAGCCTAGTGCAATTCCTACGCATCAAGTTTTTGGCGCCGCAGCCTAGGGAATAGTTATTGTCTAGGTTAGAATCTCTTTTTATTAGGTCTACTTGCTAGATTCCTTTCTAGTAAGATTTTATTTTTATTTTTAGGTTCTCTTTAGTCTATCTTATTTCTTCGTGTTTTTGTTCGTAACTCTTTGCCATCCGACATCATGGATGATGGTAACATCTTTGAACCCGTCATCCCACCACAACAAAACCCACCACTAGATAACCAACCTCTTAGGCCCCGAACCTTAGGAGAGTATTCCCGACCTAGCCACCAAGGCTATCGAAACACCATTGAGCTCACCCAAGGAGCCAATGTGACCCCCTTGCGATCCGACACCATCCGGTTGGTGCAAAGCGGATGTGCATTCCATGGACTTCATTCCGAAGATCCAAATCAACATCTCAAGGACTTCCTTAAAATCGTAGATTCTATAGACCTTGATGTTACAACTAGAGAGTCAACCCGATTACGCCTATTCCAATTCTCTCTACGTGATCAAGCTAGTCAATGGCTTGAACGTTTACCCGCGGGATCCATCACCTCATGGGATGATCTCACCACTCATTTCCTTGCTCAATTTTTCCCACCAGGGAGAACTACCAAGCTTAGAAATGACATCTTGATGTTCCAACAATGTCAAAATGAAACTCTTTATGAAGCATGGACTCGTTTCAAGGACTTACTCCAAAATGTCCCTCATCATGGCATAGATCTTTGGCTCCAAGTCCAAATCTTTTATGACCATATCGATCTCTCCACAAGGCGAGCCATTGACCAATCAGCTGGTGGTAAGCTACGTGATCTAAGTGCGGAACAATCATGGGAACTCATAGAAGATCTTGCTCTCTATGACAACGAAAGTTGGAATGATCCCCGTGATTTGAACAAAACGGTCAAGGCAATATCTTTGCCTTCAAACAACTCTAGCACTCCCGACCGTAGGATCATGGAACTTGAGGACCAAGTCAAGTTTCTCATGAAATCTTATGAAGCTCCTAAGCCTTCAAGCCAAGTGAACAAAATCACTTCTTCATGCGAATTATGTAGTGGTCCCCATGACACTCGTGATTGTGTGGAACTCCCCGGAACAGCTTTTGCGGACTAAGCATCCTCGCGTACCGACGAAGCGGGAGATAAGTGGTACACTTTCAAACCCGAGCCAAACCCTTACGGTGATTCCCACAACCCCTTTTGGAAAAATCACCCAAACCTTAGGTGGAAACAAAATCAAGCCAATTCTTCCAACCCGCCTAATCGTTACCAACCAAACGGTCCACCTTCCAACCGTACTTTCAACAACAATCCTTCTAACAACTATGGTAGTACCAACAATCTTGAAGGATTGATGTCCAAGTTTATGGCGTCTCAAGAAGCTCGCATATCTAAGTTTGAAGCCGATTTCAAACAAAAGCAAAGCGAGATGACCACCAAAATTGACACATTGTTGAAAGTTCTCAATGATCGAGAAATGGGAGCACTCCCAAGCGACACAGTCAAGAACTCGGTTAAATCAATGAGCACGTGTTTCAAGCAAAACCAAATTCTTCAAAAGGACCAATCGAATGAAACAACCGATATAAAACCGGTCAAAAGCATAGTTGAAACACCTCCTACGCAAGACCTTGACGATGAATTCAAGGAGCTTCACCTTGAACGCCCCGTCATTGATGTCTTAGCCTGTGCTCCCTACTATAGTGCCCTCCTAGAAAAGTATGAGAAGTTTAAACTAGGTAAAAATGGGACCGCCTTCGTTCAAAACAAGTTGCCTAAAAAGCTTGATGATCTGGGTATATTTGTTTTGCCTTGTAAGATAGGAAGATCCGAAGCTTTCGACACACTAGCCGATTTAGGGTCAAGCCTCAACTTGATTCCCTTATCCCTTTTTACCACTCTCAAGCTAGGAAAGTTAGAAGAGACGGAGGTATTGATAGGTCTAGTAGATGGGAGTATTGCCCACCCGGTTGGAATGATTAAGGATGTAGTTGTTCACGTAGGGAAGTTAACTATTTCAGCGGATTTTCACGTCCTAGGCATGGTTAGTGACACTACATGCCCATTATTGGTAGGAAGAGGATTTTTAGCAACGGCTAGCGCCATGATAGATTGTAAGGAGTCTAAGATAGCGGTAGGTGAGGGCGACACTTGGTCGGTATACGATGTTAAGAAACATAGCTATGATTGTGAGATGAACCGACACCACATTGGGTTGAGATGAATAGGAGACCATCTAGATATGGACCTTGGATAGAAAGGAACTTTATAGGACCTCAATGCCCATTCTATCTAGAAAAAGATTTCATTGATAAGACACATTCGGTGGAACAACTCATAGCTAGAGATGAAGAGCTAGACTCTTTTGAGGACCCCTTAGTTTTTAGAAAGATGATTGAGTTCTTAAGCGTAATGCCTATTAATATAGAGATGAGCAAGTGGAAAAGAGAGGGAGATAAATGTAAATGGAGGTGGGACAAGCCACCTAAAGAAGGTGACTGATCATGGCATATGAAGATGACTTTATATGATCCGGATGGAGAAAAGTTTGAAAGGTCATACCGTACTAAGAAAACCGATAGGAAGTTAAAACCTAAGTTTGATCCCAAAGATGTCCTCAATGAGGAACTCACCCGTATCACGTAGTAACCCATGACCTTGAGTCTAGCTACAAGACTCGTAAATAAAGAAAAGCGCTTCTTGGGAGGCAACCCATGATTTGTGTGATTTTTATTTTTGATTGTTATTTGCTTCCGTATGCATGTTTTATTTTTATTGTTGGTAGATCATGTTTCAAAATTAAAATAGTTGAAATACTTTATTTTGTTGTTTGGCCTAGTCTTAACTTCATCCAAACGTATTTTTGCAAAAGATAAGTGTAAGGGGAAACCCCAAATATGTTTTTAAGAAACAAAACCGATCTTGATTCTCCACAATATTAAGTGAACATGTATATTCGTATTTGTTAGAGTCAAATGCTTGTATCGAGTCATAATGAAGTTTTGCAGGATTTTCCAGGAAGTATGACGAAGGTTTTCCAGAAATTTTTCAGAAACTTAACATAAGAATTTCTGCAGGTCACTTCTGACGGCGTTACGAATTTACTCTTGACGGCGTCACGTGTAAAAATCTAGAAATTTTACCAGTTTTGTTTTTCTAACGGAGTCTTAAAGTTTTTGTTGAATTATTAGTTTTATAATCTCCAGGAAATCTGCAAACATCATTCCACAAGCATTATATCTTATTTTGTTTTCTAGGAATTATTAGCATATGTAGATTGCCGCCGATTTTATGCGAGGTTGCCTTGTCTGTTTTCTCAGGTTTTACAGGTTATGTATCACAAGAAGATGATTTATATTCTGGAATGGAAGCTTTGATTGTTCATTTTCTTGGAGGAAGATCTAACCTGGCCACCTTATTATCCATACCGAGCGAATCAGGGGAGTATTTGATTTCATTTATTTTACTTATTTCACTTTTACATTCTTTACTTGAACATTGGGGACAATGTTCATCCTAAGTGTAAGGGGAGGGTAAAATGATGATACCTTACAGATACACTTTCGCTTGAGTTTGTTTGTTTGATAGTAGATGTGTAATAAAACTAAGAGAAATACTTGTTAGTGTAATTTTAGCGCCAAATTTAAAATTTTTTACAACATTTAGGAGTGAAACTTTAGCCATAGCAAGCGTCTCATGGATAGGAGATTGTATGACTAGCACAAAACCGTATCATTCAGAAAAATTTTCCATCCAAAAATGTGAGGTTCGCCTTTAGATTTGATAGGAAAAGCATTTACTATTAGTGCTTATGAGTGTACTGGTAGCATTTAGATTCTGGAACTTGCGTTAGTGATGCATCCCGAGACAGCTAGTGAGACTACATTCATGTAGTAGGATTTACTACATGATAAGAAGCTTTAGGATCACCCTTGTGTTAAACCAGTATCATAATTACTTGACCATTTAAGTCATATTACTTGGCTAGTTAAGTAAATTAATTTTTCCCACACCATTAGCGTTGTACTCATTTTTAGTACACGAAACCCCTAGTACACCCCTCCGAGCCTATCTTTTCGTTTCTAACTTTAAGCATCTTACATAAAGGAAGAATTTGTTACACCCCACTTAAATGTACACCCAAATCGCCTTAGCCTTCCGTGTATGCACTCATCTTTAGTGCATTATTGTTACTTGTACATATTGTTTTGGGACGATTGGGACTCATGGGTAAATGATGAGGTGAAAAATGAACCACTTTTAGGGGGTCATTTAAGCCCGGAATTGAATTTATTTGATCAAATATTATCCTAAATCGTTCCTTTTGTGATTTTAGGTACTTTGGGAGTGAAATCTGGAAAAGGAAGCAATTCAGACGTTTTTGGAGCATAAAAGTGAAGAAAACGCCAAAGACTTAATTTTCCATGCTGAGAACAGTACCTGACGGCGTCAAGAGGAAAATCATGACGGCGTCAAGAGGAAAATCATGACGGCGTCAAGAGTAAAAGTGGTGACGACCCATTGACGGCGTCACAAGAAGGGCGTCAAGAGTTAATTTTGTGACGGCTTGCATAAGGAGA
This sequence comes from Artemisia argyi, assembly GCA_030686995.1. Classification (NCBI taxonomy): domain Eukaryota; kingdom Viridiplantae; phylum Streptophyta; class Magnoliopsida; order Asterales; family Asteraceae; genus Artemisia; species Artemisia argyi. Next base: position 140,201,170 of record CM060705.1, read on the forward strand.
CTACATGACGGCGTCAGACCCAGATCTAGGCAGTCCAAGGAACTATTTGGCGGCGAGATGACGGCGTCAGACATTTGTTCTTGACGTCGTCACCTTCTAAACTCTATATATAGTTTTTTATTTTTCACTCTTTAGAGAGGAACTTGTGTGGAGAAACCCTAGGGCCGAACTTTGTAAACTCTAGCTCGTATTTTACAGTATTTTCAAGGGTTTTCACCCCTTGAATCCTTTCATGTGCTATTGAGATAAGTCTTCTCTTAATTCAATCAATATGTCTATGTGTTGGTTGTCTATATCTTGTGCTTGTCTTGATTTCAACATGCTAGGCTAGATCTATCTTGTGTTTGCTTGGATCTAATGAAACCTAGATGTTAATTATGTGTTGATTACTTGTTTATGGTTGTATTGGATGAATGATTTCAATGTTAGGCTTAAGAAAACTGGCAGATCTCCATTGTGTAACATGCTTGAACGTCTTAGGAAACATGAACCGATGTGTACTAGGTTTTATTGGTTGTATTTAATGCATGAGTAAATTCTAATGATCCCATGTTAGGAGCTTCTTTGCCGGCTCGACATAGGAGTGAAGTAGGCACTTATAGGATTGGGGAAGTAAGTACGCCACCCCATGAATGGTATTAAGGAATACAATCCGTCATTCACGCAACTATAACAAGTAATTAACGTGTAAAAGATATCTATGGAGTAGTTAAATCTAAGTAAACACATTTCTCCCACGTATTGCTCACAACTTTAGCATAATTTAGTTTATTTTCATTTCTAGTATTTTATTTTGATTGCATCTATAGTATTGGGTTAGTTGACTAGCAACTAATTCCGCCCAAATCCTTCAAACCCGAGATTTTAATTTGCTTTCATAAAAATATAAAAATACAAAAAGAATCATCCATCATCTCTAGACCTAGTCTTTAGGTTTTCTAATCCTAGCGACACTATTCCAAGCTGAACGATCAATCCCCCGGTACTTGTCATTATACTATACTACATCGATCAGGTACACTACCTGGTGGGGGTTGTAAGCTTCTCAAGATCCCTTGAGAGGTAAAGCCTGGTGCAAACCCCACGCATCAGTAAAGTACTTATTTTATGGAGTAATGGGGAAGAACATCATTTATTACCCCCATATGTACGTTAATCTTAAAAGTACTCCAAGTGTTTTGATTATCTTAATTCGACTCATTAGATTAGTTTATTGTAAAGTATGTAAAAATTCAAGTGTAAGGAGAATATTCATTCCCTCTGATGTATTATTTTGGATGGTAGGGTAAGAGTGTATGCAAAAAAAATTAAAAAAAAAATAAAAAAAAGAGAAAAGAGAAAAAACATACGAACTACCATCCCTTTTCATTCTATGTTCGTTTTATATTTTTGTTATTTTTGATTTATTAGCTTAAGTCGAGTCTAGTCTTGGCTTAGCAACGCCATATTGTACATGTAATTAACCAATATTGTTAACTCGCCACCAGTAAAGACTGCCTATATCCAACAAAACCATGTATTCCATATCCCTACACCTAACATTACAACCCTTTAAAAGACCTCTTTGATAGTTTATCCTAGGTGCTTACGCCATGTGGTGGAGGTTTGATCCTTTCCCTAGCCTATGGTAATCTATTTTGCTATGACAGGTAGTGAGAGATATTTTCCGTTTCCATATTGTGATATTACTTTATTACACCCGAGAGATGTGAGTATCTAAACACTATTTGTGAGGTGCTAGTATATGACCTCCGTGCTTGTCTTTGGTCTTTAGTGGAATGATTATTTGTTGTAATTACTTTTATATTAGTGTTAAATGACCCCTAACTTGTATTTTGACTAGAATAAAAGTGCATTTGCTTGAGGACAAGCAAATCTCAAGTGTAAGGGTATATGATGAGGCAAAAAATGAACCATTTTTAGGGGGTCATTTAAGCCCGGAATTGAATTTATTTGATCAAATATTGCCGTAAATCGTTCCTTTTGTGATTTTAGGTACTTTGACAGTGAATTCTGGAAAAGGAAGCAATTCGGACGTTTTTGGAGCATAAAAGTGAAGAAAACGGCAAAGTCTTAATTTTTCATGCTGAGAACAGTACCTGACGGCGTCAAGAGGAAGATCCTGACGGCGTCAAGAGTAAAAACCATGACGACCCAGTGAAATCTTGAAGGCGTCACAACAAGGGCGTCAAGACTATTTTTGGTGACGGCCTGCATAAGGTGTATACATGACGGCGTCAGACCCATATCTACGCAGTCCGAGAAACTATTTGGAGGCGAGATGACGGCGTCAGACTTTTGTTCTTGACGCCGTCACCCATCAAAATCTATATATAGTTTTCTATTTTTCATTCATTAGAGAGGAACTTGTGTGGAGAAAACTAGGGCCAAACTTTGTAAACCCTAGGTCATATTTTACAGTGTTTTCAAGGGTTTTCACCCCTTGAATCCTTTCATGTTCAATTGAGATAAGTCTTCTCTTAATTCATTCAATACGTCTATGTGTTGTTTGAATTTATCTTATGCTTGTCTTGATTTCAACATGCTAGGCTAGATCTATCTTGTGTTTGCTTAGATGTAATGAAACCTAGATGTTAATTATGTGTTGATTACTTGTTTATGGTTGTATTGGATGAATGATTTCAATGTTAGGCTTAAGAAAACTGGCAGATCTCCATTGTGTAACATGCTTGAACGTCTTAGGAAACATGAACCGATGTGTACTAGGTTTTATTGGTTGTATTTAATGCATGAGCAAATTCTAGTGATCCCATGTTAGGAGCTTCTTAGCCGGCTCGACATAGGAGTGAAGTAGGCGCTCATAGGATTGGGGAAGTAAGTACTCCACCCCATGAATGGTATTAAGGAATACAATCCGTCATCCACGCAACTATATCAAGTAATTAACATGTAAAAGATATCTAGGGAGTAGTGAAATCTAAGTAAACCCAATTATCCCATATATTGCTCACAACTCTAGTTTAGTTTAGTTTATTTTTATTTTTAGTATTTTATTTTGATTGCATCTTTAGTATTGGGTTAGTTGATTAGCAACTAATTTCGCCCAACTCCTTCAAACCCGAGATTTTTACTTGCTTTTATAAAAAAATATAAAAAATACAAAAAGAATCATCCCTCATCTCCAGACCTAGTCTTTAGGTTTTCTAATCCTAGCGACACTATTCCTAGCTGAACGATCAATCCCCCGGTACTTGTCATTATACTATACTACATCGATCAGGTACACTGCCTGGTGGGGGTTGTAAGCTTCTCGAGATCCCTCGAGAGGTAAAGCCTGGTGCAATTCCCACGCATCACTTACCCAAGGTTATGCTGTGAACTTGATATAAATGAAAAAAAAAAGATTGGATTTAAAATGAACAACTATGGATACTTAAGCACTAAATCAACTATAATTATACTAGATAAGCATAAAACACAAAAAAGCAATAGAGATAAGCAGAAATAAGCTATGCTACAGTAGTAACTAGGAATTTGCTAAAATTAAGAAAAATTGAAAACACCTTAGGCCTCAGCTTAGCAGAGGCTCTCAAATGGGCAGCTACAAGCTCCTAACTTATGGAATAAGCTAGGTAAGAGTCCTTCTGGCCAATCCCTTAAGACCACTTCCCAAGCTTTCCACAGTCAAATGCATAGGTACCCTGCATTGATTTTTAACTCTGATACTATTCTTTTTATGTTTGCTTATGGAATTTAAGAGCTTACGTAAGCTTATGAGACAGTAAAACTTGGTTTATAACATGATTAGAGTAAACTTAGAAATTTCAAATTAAAATGCAAATTCTGAATTGGAACTGAAATACTTGAAATTTTTATTAGAAAACACTTGAAATATACTGAGAACACTGAGTACAACTTTTTTAAGCTAAGAGATACAACTGAAAATGGAATTTTTACTAATTCGACACTAAATTAAGCTAAAAACTACTTATGTCTTCCTCTTGCTTCTTCTCCTTTTTATAGTGAACAATTAGTGTTTAGGAGACCCTCTTGTGCTTTTCCAGCACTAATATTGACCATTGGATGCCTGAAAATGATACTGACCCTTGATTTGTTTTTGGCGGGAAAAATGGTTTTTGCAATTGGGGCAGGTTGCTTGTGGGAGGGGGTGAGCATTAAATGTTGTTGTCCTTTGGTGTGGAAGTGATGGGTTGGTCGGTGGAGGCAAGTGGAGAAGGTTGGGGGTGGTAAGGTGATGGGTTGCAGGTTACAAGTGGGAGGGAAGGGTGATGGTTGACTGGGTTTGACCGGGGTTGACTGGGTTTGACCAGGGTTGACTCTTTAACCCTGCTATAATATTATTAAGGGTGGGTTTGTTTGTTGGGCTTGGGGAGTGGACTGGGTCAAAGGGTGGTAGTGATTGGGTTGTGTTTGTTTTTATGTTTGGATTGGATTTGGTCATAGGCTTGTTTGGTTTAAGCTTATCACAAGGACCATTCATGTAATTAAATGAAAGTTTGGGGGTGGATTTTGGCAATTTTCCAAAGTTATTACAAGGAATAAACTTGCCAAGTTTCAATAATCCAAGGAGCCATGATGCATTTCCTTCAATTTATTTTACCAGGGACCAGTTTTGCCAAATTTTCAAAGTTGAGGGACCAAATTTGCCAAAAATTCAAACTTTTCACCCAAGGACCAATTATGACAACTTTTGATTTCCAAAGGACCTGAGTTGACTTTTCTTCCAAAACAAATGCTCAAGGGCTAATTCTGTCAATTTTGAAACTTGAGTGACCATTTCTGCCAATTTTGCAAACTTTTACTCCAGGAACTATTTCTAGAATTCTGTGATTCCCCAAGGTACATTTTGACAATTTGAGCTCAAAAATGGTAATTTGCTTCCCCGGCTTTGGCTTTTGACACGTTTTTCAAACTCGTGCTCGTTTTTGTCCTTTTTGGCCTGATTTTTTCTTGTTTCTGAAATATTCGTTCCTGCACGACCACAAACACAAAAACATAATATCTTTGGCATTTATGGTTAGTTTGTGTCTGTTTTGGTCTTAATTTAGCCAGAAAAAGATGTGTGAATAAGCACCTGTTTTGGTCTTAATTTGGCCAGAAAAAGGTATGTGAATAAGCATACACCAAGCATTACTTAGCAATAATATCGGACTTATGTAGAACGGGGTTCTGTGGAAGTCTGATGAATGTTGGACTAAGTGAAAGTACTTGTGATATTCTGCTAAGAAAGAAATACAGTGTTAGCCTCACCTCATGAAGAGGTTTCCGTGGTCAACCTCGGGTGTGAAAGTAAGTATCTAGAGAAAAAAAGTATGCGTGTATTTCTAAATGAGAGAAGTTTTACCATTAAAAGTTTTTAATGCATTCCTATTTGTAGGCGAATGCCTTTGTCGTCTTTTGGGGGTCACGAGGTGCGATACACTTTATGGACCGATAGGTTATATAAGGTTTGCATTGAAGTCATACACGTGGACTACTTTATGCTTTGGGAATGCTGCCCTTAACTGGCAAGTCGCGGTTACTTTATGTTTATTTCATGACCCCAAGTTATATTCCGTACTCTCTTTGGATTAGGCATTGATATAGATCCCAAGGTCGTTCTGGACTTACTAACCTTCCGCGGCTCATCGTTATGTTGCGGTTGTATGGAGCTGCGAATCCGCTGCAATTGTCTTGTCGTACCGGACTTGTTCCATACGTGGTCTTTATTTTTGAAAATTTAATGGTTAAGTTTAATATTAATAAAGTTGATTTTGTACTTTGATGTAGAAAAACAAAAATTATAAAGAATTAGTGTATATTGGCAACAAAGAAACTTATAAAAGAAAGAGATTATTTTGATTGTTGATATAAGTTACATTTAAACTCAAAACTTTATAAAAATATATAATATTAAATTTTATATAAAAAATAACGTATAAACAATTATATTTGTTGTTAACAAAAACAATATTTATTGTTAGTTTTATAGTTTATAATGCTTTATTTAAAGGACAATCAAATAAATAAATCAAGCTGGCAAACTCAACTAGCGCGAATTATATCAAAGCCCTCCGCGTAAGGAGGAAACAAAACTAGTTATACCATATTACCATGTAAAGTATATAACTATGTGAATGATCAATTGTTTAATATATATACGATCGACAGATATAACATAAATTTTTAAGGTGTGAACAATATTTTTTATATTATCATGTATCTATCATGCGTATGTAGTTCGCTTTCATGTACATGTAGTTCGCTTTCATGTACGGCTATACTTCTTAAAATAAAGTTACCATTTTGATAACTTGCAAGATAATTATGAAAAAAGTACGTATCTTAGGCAGTCTATACATGCAAGTGCAAGTGGTGCAATTTTGACTCGTGTAGCATGGTTCAACCTAAAGGCTTTCCAAGGGGTAGTCCCTTAATGAGGGGAGGGGATCGGACTAATAACCTTAATTAATAAGTTGACTAAACTAATTACAACCTTTAGTCAAATTAATTTCAGACCAAAAGATTCAAGCTTTTCATAAATGAAAAGGGTTCTTGTGAATGTGACATAACACAAGTTGATAAAGGAAATGATAAATTTTCAATTTAGTGTGATTATGAATTTTGATGTTCATGTATATCTTGAATGCACCTTGTTTTAGAATATTTTCATTGTGCATTGCCATGGCGACCCTTTTTCAATATCTACCTCGTTTTTCATACTTTTTACCTTTTTAACTATGTCAAATCGTAGTTTATATCAATTTTTCTTTCTTTGCTTTTCTCTACGTTAGACGAGGATCATTGAGAAAAAGCAAAAAAGTCTAATGTAAAAACTAAAAATCACTTAAAAGGGTATGTATAACCTCACCCTTTTGTAAAACATGATGTTCAAGATACGTCCACGAATCATCATATAATTAACTCGATCAGTTCGTTCGGAAAACAATGATGTACTGTACTAAACATAAGTCCCTCTAGATGGACTTATGAATCGTGTAGATTTTAAATGTCATAAGTACCATGGTCGTTTTTTTCTCCAAACCTCTCTTTTATTAACAAAGCTAAGCTATGATAATACGTAGTAGTTAGGAATAATCGTCTCATAATGTATTTAAGTTGACATTTAGTCCTTTAGTCCTTTTGAAATGTATTGAATTTTACCCGTAATGATACATATAATAGGAAAAATCGAAAATTCGTGTATTAAGTTAGAAAAAATGATACTGTAGTTTAGTACACAACGAAAGTGATATTATAAACGTAAGCCCGCAATAAATATACGTTCTCTGTAGTTATTTTTGACAAGTATTTGACAAAATATCATTTATTGTTATCTTTTTCTTCATTAGTGTTTTTGCAAACAACTATGTGAAACTTTTTGTATTTGGTGGGTCAAAGAAAGAGTAGCAACTAGCAAGTAGGAACTAGGAAGAGTGACATACATAATTAAATGGATTCAATGAAAATGATGGATCAAACAAGTTATGACGAGTACGATGGTTCGAGGTCTTCGTGGCTTTTACAACGGTCAAGGTAAACAAGAGTTAGTATGAAGTGGTAGGGGACACTTTCTAACCATTTTGAATCCAAATTTCGAACTAGTAATAATAGAGTTGTTTAAGTTACTTGAGAAACAAACATGTACTTTAACTAAGTTGGTGAAAACATGTATGTAAAGAGGCTTGTAAAATCTGTATTGACTTGCTACTTGCCAATGAAAGTTATAAAAAATCTTAAGGGATTTCATAGTAAACCTTTTCTATCTTCAGTCAATAAGGAGATACGGGTGAGAAGGTTTTTAAATAAGACACATTGGTTTTTTAATATGGATTTTTATTAAAATATAAATCTGATGGGATTCAGATAAGCGTGAATTGAATTTACAATTTTATAATTTGACTCTTAAAATTACATCAGATCCAATAATCATGAGTCATTATCATTATCATATACAGTAGTTATTTATTTATGAGCAAAGTAATATAATTGAAAATAAACCCTTTATGTGTAGTTGTTTACCTTTTTTCAAATTTTTGTTTTTAAGATTTGAGGTTGATTTTACAATAAAATGTACTATCAGGTTTTGCGATGGTGATTGAATGATAAAGGGTTGTGTGGATGGCTTGCTAAGCTTCGAGTAACCTGTAACAACACAAATGAACACACTATGTTAAGTGAAGCAGAGGGGTTGGTCCCTGCGAATCATCTCTGGCATGAGAGTAAGTATATGTTTATGATTGCAATGCGTGCTAAAGTATGAAATGTAGGTGTTGAGAGCATGATCAAACCTGAATTACTTGCCAAGCGATTTATAGGTGAGGCTTTGGCAGGCCTATGCATTGAAAACCGAAGATTATGGAAGTGTCCCATGTTTTAGGTGATTGTTGGGCGAGTGACCCATGATCTCAAACTTGGTGGGAAAGCCTGGGCAATTGTGATCGTGGATTTGACGTGGTCATATTAAGCCTATGTGTTAAGTTAATATCTTTGAAGGGCACACCTTGGAGGGTGTTGGGCTTCGACTAGCGGATTCACATAATGGTAACCATTGGTTAAGAATGATTTTACGACAGTAAATACTTACGGAGGTTTGCCAAAGTCTATGAGAGTGTTGCATCTGATTAAGTTCGAAAGTAAGACCTTCAACCTGTTCGAAGAGTACATCCAATTCAGATCCAAAAATCATAAGTCAATATCATTATCAGTATATGTCATTTACGGTAGTTATTTATGAGTAAAGTACTATGAATGAAAATAAACCCTTTATGTGTAGTTGTTTACCCTTCTTCAAATTTTCCTTTTTGAGATTTTGAGGTGGTAAAAGAAGAGTCAGAAATGATCAAAATTTACTCGGTAATGCTGTGTATACTTAAGTTATAAAAGCTCGTGTTTTTAGGATAATTTGAATAGAGAAAACTTCGTCCATCAAGGGCAGAGCGTTATATGGACAAAAGAGGGCTATGGCCCCCCTAAGATTTTCATTTTTACACGAAATACCCTTTACATTAATAAACAATTTACATTATAAACTTTAGATTTTAAAAGTAAATGATGAATTAGCCCTCCTAAATTTCATAATTTACACTTTGGCCCTCTTAAAAAAGTTAGGCTAGCTACGCCACTGTCGTCCATTTAACATTATTTATTTTAGGGGCTTTTGCATATATATGTCTTTCCAAAAATACATAATTGTATATATATCCAAAGCATGCATAAAAGCCATTGTATTATGTGCATAAAAAACTTGTACAAAATATATATATGCAATTATTCGGATGGAGATTGTCTCAAGTTGGAAAACCAACTTGACACTTGGGGAAGTGTGAGTCATTGGATTTGATCCAATGGCTCAAATCAAACCCAATGGCTCAAATCAGTTTGATTTGAGCAATTGGATCAAATCCAATTGCTCATAAATGCTCAACTTGAATCAAGTAATTTGAGAGGATCCTCACCTCAATTATTCACTTTGATTACAACATAAAAGGAAAATGATCGTTAAAGTATTTATCGTGCAAAGTGTTCCTTGGTTGGTTTATAATCTTGTCATATGAGAGAGATTTTTTTTTATTATTTATTTATTTTATTTTTTTTCTCCTTAACAAAATGAGATGAATATGTTGGTCATGTTATTTCATAACAAAAGAGATGCCTCCTTTCTTTATCTTTCTAAATTTTAGTAGTCATTTTTGTAAGAACATCTCTTTTGTTGTGTTATAACATAGCCACATAGAAGTTATTTTTTTCATTTGATTCTAACTCTAATTTAAATTTAGTAGTCAGTTTTTTTTTTTTTTTTTTTTTTTTTTTTTTAATCAAAAGTCACATTTGAAATACGTTTAAGATAGTATTTGTTATTTACTTCATTCCTTTTAAAATAATTGTCATACATAATAATTACTTCTTTCTTTTTGTTACTTTTATAAAATAACATTTTTTTAACGGCTTATAAAATAACATATTTACCTTACATCAACTAATTACAGTTTTTATTTTTAAATTTTATAATAATAAGTTCAAGTAAGATAATATGGTATTTTTTTTATTTTTTTTTATCAGTAAACAAGTACTCGTTTCGTCTCAAAATTATATTCCCCATTCATTTTAGGATGTATCAAAATAATAGTCACCTTCTTGTAAAATACGTAGTAAAATTTAGTACGTGAGGATAATATTTGATTGATTGAAGAGGGTAGTTAAACCATTTTTCTTAGTATGTTTTTTTGTGTGATGACAATAATTTTAATACGTAGAAAGTAATTTATTTTCAAAACGCGGCTCTAAAAGGATTTCGTTGCTATTTAATAACCTAACAATTTTGTGTAATTGTCTCAAACTCTCAATATTTTTTTTGTCTCATGCCATTAATGTAATATTGTGTTATTTTATGACCATTCTTACTTGAGAATTCTTTTATAGTGACAATTTGACACATCATACTCAAGTTGCTATCTCTCTTTCCCCAAGGTGACTTTGCTTTGCATCATCATCCCACTGTCTCAACACCACTTTCTATTTCAGTTGTAGCTTCCCTTCAATCTCAAAGCTACACTTCACTCCTTAACTATGACAATCACCATATAAACTCACCTCATCTCATCATATTCATTATACAAAAACTCAACTTCATGCTCATCTTACTAATAATGTTTTTTCAGTTTTAGTACTTTGTTTTGCAGAATTTGAGCTCTAGAATATGTTTTTATGGTGTTTCTAGAGGTGGGTATCTTTCTTTTTTCTTAGTTATTTACTCACTATGTAGATGCTATGATTAGTATATAATTTTAATGGGATCTTTATTCATTTTGATGAACATAAAGGTTGTTACTATGTACTAATGTATAAAAATGATGAATCTTTAAAACTAATTTGAAAGTATGATTGAGCACTAAAAAAATATGAAATTTTGAAAAGGGTTCTTAAGAATCCATAATTTCCTGAAATAGAAAGGAATTTTAAGCCATTCTGATGAGAGTAGGAGTAAAAATGTCTAAAAATTGTAAGGGCTTTTTTTCTCATGTTAAAAAGATTAAAACATTGAGATGGGTTCATCTCAAAAGACTTAAGTTGCTTAATTGATCCTTAGATTTCTTGCAATTTAGTAAATCTTGATCCATTATTTGATGAATCTTTTTATTTATTAATCTGTTTATTTGCTGTTTACTTGAAAGCTATAGTCCAAAGAAGATACAGTAATATGCTTATAGATTTATTTTTTCCTTTAGTTTTTTAGAGGCTTTGCATATTGAAATTTAATTTTTAGAATAATTTTTTTCCATGGAATTAATAGGAGAATATTGACCAAGATCACCCAATTGTCCAGCTTCTTTGACTATGACTTTTAGATTGGTGTTCACATTAAACTTCCTCTTGTGTGCAGATTATTGAAGTTGAACTTTGAGAGTTGTGTCTTGTTCTTTTATTAAGAAACCAGAAACAAAAGATCCATCATGTCGAATGCGTGGTACTACCAATCAATGCAAGAATTCGACTTTATCTGTAAATCTCAGTTTCAAACCTTAGATAGTATTGGTCATGGAAACAATCTACTCATCAAACCCGAGCCATATTGCACCCTTGATTCGTCCTCAGCTAGTGGCAGCTATTCTCTCGATTCTCCTGTTACTGAATCGTGTGTGACTGATGACTTGAATGACTTTAAGAAAAGGTTGAGGCAATTAGAAAGTGTTATGCTTTCGGATTTGTACGAAGAAAATGAATATGGAAAGTTATTGGTTGGCAATGGTATTGTTGACCTTCCTGATATAGAAATATGGAAAGAAATGGTGGAGGGTGTTCCAAAACGTGACTTGAAAGAGGTGCTCATTGCCTGTGCAAATGCGGTATCGAATAATGATTCCACAACTGCCCGGTCTTATATATCAGAATTGCAGCAGATGGTGTCGGTTGCTGGTGAACCGATCCAACGACTTGGGGCATATATGTTGGAAGGTTTGGTGGCTCGGTTATCACCTTCGGGAAGCTCAATATGTAAAGAGCCCGCTAGTGACGAGCTTTTATCATACACAAACACTTTGTATGAAGTTTGCCCTTATTTTAAGTTTGGGTATATGTCGGCAAATGGTGCAATTGCAGAAGCTATGAAGGATGAATCCCGAGTCCACATCATTGACTTCCAAATTGGTCAAGGAAGTCAATGGGTACCGTTGATCCAAGCATTTGCAGCTAGGCGTGGTGGGCCACCTCATATCCGGATAACGGGCTTTGATGACTCTACATCAGCACGTGCTCGTGGAGGCGGGTTAAATATCGTAGGTCAGAGACTAGGTAAACTTGCAAGATCTTTCAATGTGCCATTTGAGTTCAATGCTGCTTCTGTATCTGTTTCCGAAGTGGGGATGCAACATTTTCGAATGAGACCTGGTGAAGCTTTAGCCGTCAACTTTGCTTTTGTGTTACATCACATGGCGGACGAGAGTGTGAGCATTGAAAACCATAGGGACCGTATTTTAAGGCTTGTGAAGAGCATGAAACCAAAAGTGGTAACTTTAGTCGAGCAAGAGTCGAACACAAACACAGCTGCATTCTACCCTCGTTTTCTTGAGGCTCTTGATTATTATAACGCGATGTTTGAATCAATGGATGTGAGTCTTCCGAGAGATCATAAAAAGAGGATAAATGTTGAACAACATTGTTTAGCAAAAGATGTGGTGAATATAATAGCGTGTGAAGGGAACGAGAGGGTGGAAAGGCATGAGCTTATTGGGAAATGGAAGTTACGATTTATGATGGCTGGGTTTACCCCTTACCCGTTAAGTTCTCTGGTTAATGGCACGATAAAAACACTGCTAAAGAAGTACAGTGACAGATATAGGCTTGAAGAAAGGGATGGAGCTCTGTATCTTGGCTGGATGAACAGAGATTTGGTTGCCTCCTGCGCCTGGAAATAAACAAACACTTCGGAGGGGAGGGGGGGGGGGGGATTGTTTGTAACTTATGTAATCGCAACCATCTTTCTATACGTAGAATTGATCGTTTGTTGTTCTATGTTTCCGGGGTGGGGGGGTATTGTTTGTAACTTATGTAATCGCAACCATCTTTCTATACGTAGAATTGATCGTTTGTTGTTCTATGTTTCAGTTGTCATCGAATAATCTCGAATAGTTTCAGTTTTGTCGCTCAATTTTAAAACTCTTTTTCCTTTTGTTTTCAGTATGTTCCATGATCATAAGGTCAGATCCGATGATTGTAGAATTTTTTAATTTCTTACAAAACAACGGTTTGTTTGTACTCGAAAAAGCACAAGCTAATCCACAATTACATATACTAGGGTTTTTGGAAAAGGATGCGACTTAACAAGCCACCTAAAGTGCATAGGGTTGTCCTTTTCGACCTAGGTTGGACCACGAATAGAATCTAAATACACCACATGTCCCTTCCGCGCATTTATGGGTTCATCTACTATAGTAGTCCTCCGACGTATGCTATATAGATCATACCTTTTAAAAAGAGCGGCCCATCGATAGAGTCGTAGAGAGGGTGCTCCCACATAGCATCTACATAGATCATAATGTTCTGAAGAAACTCAACGGCAGGTTCAATTCCAACCGCCTTCGAGTTTGGAAAATAATACCCTTGAACCAAGTTCAAGAATCACATAAAAGAAGTAGCATCATGTTGGGAAATGAACAATGTGAAAAGGGAAGCCTGTACTTCTTATTTAAGTTTAGTAAAGCATCAAATGGTGGAACCAAAGAAAGATAAACTACAAGCACAATAAAGAGTTGACCACAAAAGAGCCAACATGAGATAAAAAGATAACTGTTAAAACCCCCACAAGGAACATGAAAGTACTTGTGGTTGATTTCACACAAGTCAAGTGTAACAGGAGCTGCAACCACCATGGTCCATGTCATTAAACATGAGCAACTTGTGCTCCTCAAACATTTAAAGTTAACAAAATCAAATATTAAAATTTGTTCATGATATCTATAGCTCATCCAAATAATCCAATCTTGAATCTAACAATCATAAACGATTTATGGGTATATAACAACACTATGTGACACTACCGTTGAAACCTAAGAGTAGAACAATAGGCGAGGTAAAATAGATAAACCGTGGTGTACTTCTAGTTAGTGGCTACAGACTCGGAATATGAACCTGGTCTGGCTCAGGTAGCACTAACGTGAAGAACCATATCCATAGCACCAGATTCAGTAGGTCTTGATCCATCATTGTCAACAGATGTGGTTCCAGTTCCAGTTCCTGACATGTTTGGTGTAACGGTCCGACCGGCAGCCGGCATATCATGATCATGACGCCCTTCATAAGTTGTAATCACCATTTTTTCATCATGGGATGCCCGTTCTACATGTTTCTTGGCAGGGCAACCAGCACTTGAACACCGGTAATAACTCCTGCATCAACACCGATACATTGTGTGATCCGAAGCATGAGCAGGTAGGATATCTGGATATAAGAAACATAAATTCTATTAAAGATAAGAACTTTAATTATGTACCTTGGATTAGGATTCCCTTTCACTAATTTCTGCCCATATTTGCGCCATCGAAAACCATCATTAATAATATCAACTGCACTTGTAGTCTGAACAACTACTCGAGGCTCACAGTTTGTCTTGGTAGAGATACCTTCATTCATGTTAGAACTGTCTCTTTTCCTGCATTAAACATAATGGAGAATTGGAGATGTAATAAATATTTCAAAAATTATATAACAAATAATTAATTAGTCGTTTAACTTACTGTCTCTTCGAGTCTGATGATGCATCATTATTAACCTCACTTCTCATATCATTAGACTGTGAAACTGCAACTTCCGCAACATTTTGACTTGAAGGAACCACTTGAAGCTGGCGGGTCTCTGTTTCTGATGCTTCAGGATCATGGGATTTTGCAGGAAGCACAGATGAATGGCCTTAACAGAAAAAGTTGTTTAGTAAAGTAATAAAAAGATTAATAATTAATGTCATGACTCATAACATAAAACTGGTCGTAGATTTGATTGTGTACCTTCTGATGTAGTCAAAGAAAGCTCGTCAGATCCTGTAGATTGAACAGGCAGAACAAACGCCGACCCTTTAAGAAGTGTATGTGGGGGCTTGGGATGTTCATGCTTCCATAAGTAATTTATCTCTGTGATGTTCCCATCATGTGAACGTTCCACTTGTTTTCTTGCTGGGCAATTAGAAAATGTACATTTGTAATAGCTTCTGACAAATGTATTCCCTTTTACAAGCTTCTGACCATATTTTCTCCAATTATATCCATCACCAGTAGGTTTCTCAGGTAGTTTTGAGAACGTGACGGCTGAATCAGACTGTGCTGCGGGGGAGACAGTGTCAGCATGGCGTCTCAGTGGTAGTTTATCCAACACTTTCTCAGGCCTTAACGACACAATAAAATTTTCACGATCATGTTCTGATGCGGGAGTTCGCGGTGAAGTGTTGGGGGAATTTTTAGGTATTATAGCTAGTGCATTTCCTTCTTGAATAGATTCAGATCCAGTGTTTCCGGTATGAATCGCAGGACTACCGTTTTGACTGTCTAACTCTTTTTTAGGTAGTACAGTGGTCAAACTTCCTTCTTGATTAGGATGTGAGACATTGCTCCCACTATCATGTGACTCCTTAGCTATTATAGACTCTGACTTTATTTCTTGATCAGACAGTGATGTTTGGTCTTTAGACGGTGATGACTGGTCTTTAGACGGTGATGACTCGTCTTTAGTCGGTGATGACTGGTCTTTACTTTTGGGTTCATTGGTTAACTCTAAATTTTCGGGTGCTTTGTCCATCATAGTAATTTCATTTCCATCTTGCTTGCATTTTGATATGGTCTTGTTGCTATCTGTAGAGATAAGACAACAGATAAACATGATTAAATCATTACATCTTCGAGGGAAGTATGTCTGCAGAAAGTTCTACAGCTACACTACAGGTTTTTTCCACACAAATAATGAATTTTAGGTCATTATTTGCAGAAAAAGAGAAAATTTAGCAAGCAGGCATTCAGACGTGCATTCTTTTCTCCCAGAGATTAGAAGCGAGTTCTGAGTAAAACAACAAAACAGAGTTCCCCTTAGAATTGTCTGTTCCCTAGTATTCTAGTTGTCAGCCCAACCTTGTGAAACTGACAGTGAAGTGTGAGTGATACTAGTGATGAAGAAGTGGTACTTGAGATTTCTATATATTTTTTAATTACCATAAACTATTTACTCCCCCCCCCCCCCCCTCCCCCCTCTTATTCGAAGTTTGTAACTCTAGTTACACTTGTTTTGGTGAGTTATGTAGTAATTTCTTATCCAAAACTGGACTTTGAGAACTTGCTAAATTATTTCGGCTCTAAGTTTCCCAACAAGGGATTTACATAAAGCAGCTAACCAGTTGTAAGCTTGTAAGTGCTCACCTGTCTTGTTAGGAAAGCGCCTTAAATAATATGAAAGGTTTTACTATCTACCTTCTTTTAGTTAAACAACACGTACGTATGACAGCTTTCAGTTCTGTTTATAGCAATCAATAGTGTTACTAGGGTGCTGTAATGCCTAAGTCCTGCCCTATGCCCAATAGCTTATGTTTAAAATGCTTACGTAACCAATTGATCCATATTTGCTTAACGATTTCATAGAAACAATTTCCACATATCTCTGCACTAATATAGATCAATAGTCAGCTTAATATTTTAATAAGCATTTGAACATTAGCTTTTGGGCATAGTTATCAACTAGACTTCACCAAAAAAAAAAAAAAAAAAAAAAAAAAAAAAAACCCTTGGTTTCACTTATTATTTCCAACCATAAAATCTTTAAACAGATTGCAAAGTACATGAAACAGTTTTAGCTAGCTATTAACATCAACCAACAAATTCCTATCAACATCATTTAATAACTATAAAACAACTACCACAGTACCATACACTCAACTAAAAGAAAATATTCCCATCTACCATCCCATAAACCATAACCCTCCTCCAAAAAAATCCATTCATCAAACTAGATATTATCCCCATTTATCGCCCAAAATTTATTTAAAATCAAGTCTCAAAAATCAAATATTCCTAACCGGCCGAATAAATTAAGAAAAACCTAACTTTCATTCCAAAACACAACCCTCGGTTCATGGGTTTCTCCTCATCTAACATTTTTTTAATTCACTTTCTTCAACTACAATCGCTAAATTAGCCCAAAATACCAAACCAAACAAAAACCTTAGAAAAAGAAAAAGTTCCATCCCTAAAAATGCTCTCCGTCTTTTCGGCCAACCATAATTCTACTCCTAAACATCATCTAACATAAAAAATAGAAAAAAGCCTTCTTATAAATATTTTCTCTTAACTAAATCATTAAACTAGTTCAAAGCACCTTAACAAAACTTTCGGGCTTTTACTCTAACCATAATTCTACTCATAAACATCGTCTAACATAAAAAGAAAGCCCAAATTCAATCTTAATTCACCTTTCTTTACTAAACTAGTCCAAAAACAACAAACCAAACAAAAACCTTAAAAAAAAAGTCAAACCTTGAAACAGTCAACCATATCAAAATTAAATCATAACCCAAACAAAATTCACTTAACTAATCATATAACAAACCAAATTAAACTAAAAAGAGAACCCATCAGTAAAATTGTAACCAAAACCCTAACACAGTAAAAAAAATATACCTTTACGGTTAAATTGAGTGAAAATCGGAAGTGGGGTTAATCTTGTGAGGTGGGTCAAAGTTATTTTCGGGTAAAAATTGGTAATTTATGATAAGAAAAAGTGATGGATCGAATGAAGGAGGAAGAAAAAGAGTGTGTGTGTTTGTGTGTGGTGAAGTGTTGGAAAGAATCTCATGTGTTTTGTTTTTGTGTTTTGTTTGGTTGGTAGTTGGAGAAGTGACATCAAATGACCTTATACTTTTTTTATTGATACTATTTGTGTCCTTTTGAGGTTTGTGTTTTTGGTTTGGGTTGGTGTTGTGTTGTGTGCGGGTTTTGATTTGTGACGGGTTGATGAGTTGGTACTGGTCGATATGGATTTGAGGTGTTTAGTAATCGGGTAAGACACGGTCGATGATAACTTATTTCAGAAAAGTTGTTGGTTGATCCGTTTAACCTATTTTAGATTTGGACTTTTAATCGTTTGGTAACAAAAATGGTTGTCGAACAATTAATATGACCATTTTCTTAAGTGGGGAGGTTAGTTGAACCAAACATGATCTAAAGCCATTTAAGCACAACTTAAAGGGTGCTTGTTTAAAATAATTTGAAGACTTATCAGCTTATTAAACTTTGAAAAGGTCATAAGCCCAAAATTACTTTTGAAAGCTCAAAAGCTAAAAAATTTGGGCTTACGAGCTTATCAATAAGAACTTCTTGCTTATTAAATTCAAAAGCCCTTTGAGATTTCATGTGCTTTTTAAAATTTTAATAAGCGTATAGCCGGCCAAATAAGCTTAAATAAATACCTCATTGCTTAACTGGGATAGACACACCCAAACCATTATTGGCCAAGGAAAAACTAGTAAATTATCTCACATTAACGAATTCGTAGCCAATTTTATAAGCCCATCAGTTAAGATTTAAGACCCATCTGACACCTTTAGCTATTACTTTTATGTTTCATCTTATTTTGTTTTTTTCAGTCATTGCACGGTTTGCACCGAGTCATTAAAATTCTGGTGTATCTAGAATGGCCACCCACAACTACATGCTTTACCACTATATAACATACGTGTTATTGTGTTTTGAAATGTACAAATAAGAGTAATAT
The DNA here is from genome assembly GCA_030686995.1 of Artemisia argyi. NCBI lineage: Eukaryota > Viridiplantae > Streptophyta > Magnoliopsida > Asterales > Asteraceae > Artemisia > Artemisia argyi. Next base: position 140,219,872 of record CM060705.1, read on the forward strand.
TGTTTTTCTTTCGTCACTAATGATAACTTTACTAACTCGTTTTACTATTATTATTCTTCTGAAAGGATAATGTTTACTAGAAATCATCAAAACGCCGAGAGGCTGTAACTCCAAAAGGCTACCAGGAAGAACAAAAAAAAAAAAAAAAAAAAAAAAAAAAAAAAAAAAAGCTCAAAACTACGATGGAATAAAATCCAACTGACTAAAAATCTTCCATGTTATAAGTGATAAAGTATATAGTCTCTTGGACCAAGCCTTATTGTTAGACGAGTACTACTTCTATCATGGATCACTTACACAATATGAGTCTAGCATAACATGGCTAGGACCACATCATACAAGACTGGCGTGCATGATAACATATATATTCTCTCGGCCCGATTCTAATATTGAGACAAGCTCCAAAATGGCTCGGCTACATGTCCTTCAGAAGTAGGATAATCATATGACCGGTAGGCCTCATATACATTTGCCTATAAATAGACAGCCTCCTCCCTCATTTACACACGTTCTCTATACTTTCTCTATCTAGTATATAAATCATCTCCATCGGAGGTTCTAACTTAGCTATCGGAAGGTGGTTCCGGGGCTTCGGCCTCGGACCTCTTATCGGTTATTTCCATGTTTGTAGCACATTTTTGGCTTGGGATGACAGTGAGTGGCATTATGGGAGTTGTCAAGACCATCTCGGCAAAAATTTGCTTCAACAATAAGTTTTCGAGATCCAGTTCTTCCAATTAAGAGATAAACAAGCACTCATATTCCGAAGCCAAAGAAGAGACAACCTTTGCATAGAACCCAAGATATCTTTATAGCTAGTCTTCTCGAAATTCATTCATGGCGTGTGAAGAATTTTGTTACGCCACAAGCGAACCAAGTCCAAATTTTCAATCATAAAGTCTTGGGCAACCAATGAGACACTGATCCAAATTTCTTTCAACCATATAGTCTTTTTTACTTTTTTATTTTTTATTTTTTTATTATTATTTTTTTTTGGAAGGCAACTGAATATATTGAACAACAAAGATACGAAGACAAAGATAACATATGCTCATGAGTACTACCTGAGCCTAATCTGGTTCAAACTCTTCCAACAAGATGATAGGAAGAAAGAACAAGAAAATAAAATGCCATACTCGCACTAGCAGCCTCACGTTACAATATGACTTAGAATACCATACATTAAATAATGCCTAAGGTTCCACACCTGAACTACCAATCCATTGACGCATTTTATATTGCCCAACAGGACACAAATCCGAAAATTGAACTACGAATTGGCTACTGCACAACTACACTGTTTGAGTTGCATTTGAAGGACTCTCGAAGCCATTGTTTCCAGCACCAAGAATACTTATCAGACCGTCTCGAAACCCATTGAAAGCTCTTCAATTGAATATCTTGAAAAATCTTGTTTGTGCGCTATTTTCTCGCGAATGACCCGATTATTACGCTCTTTCCAAAGGAAATAGCCGGTCACCCAAATCACTACTTACCACAATGCTTTGTTTTCTTAGTTTGTGAACCGATACCGTTATGTTTAAATAACTCACTTATGGTAAACATGTCTACACTACCAAACTTCCACCAGTTAAATACTTTCTCCCTAACTCTCCAAGCCATTCGCAAAAAATCATGGAGTGATTGATTGTTTCCACATTATTTCCACAACAAGGACATAAAAGAGTATACAAGTCAATACCTCTCTTATCATGCTCGGTAATAACAGGTATTCTTCCTTTCAAAACCTATACGAAAACATTCATCTTCTTTGGAGCAAGTTTATTCCACATTGTCTCATGACCCAAGTGATCCGTTTGAAGCCGCTTCTCGTCCACCAATCTTGCAAGAGCCTTAACCGTAAACTTATTGTCTTGACTAAATGTCCATCTCCAAGAATCCCTACAATCATGTGACAAATTAATATCATTTACCATACCTAGCATCTTCTCTAAATCACCAGATCCCCTACCTCTTGGTTCCCTCACCCAATCCCATACCCATGACCAACCCCCATTGTCCCAAGTACCCCTATCTACCACCTTAGTTTCCTTACACCTATCTAAATGAAATAACCTAGGGAATATGTCACATAATATTCGATTTCCTACCCACCTATCTATCCAAAAAGTCGTATTATTCCCGCTCCCCACCTTCTTAACAATAGATGATGTAAACTCAACACCTACTTGATCAATATCAAGGCCTACCCTAACTATATCATTCCAAACCCCCCTGCTATTGCAATCTCTAAGAACATCCCCACCAGTTATCCCCTCATCTCTACCATGAATACTCCTAATCACCTTCACCCAAAGAGCGTCACCTTCCACCCAAAACCTCTACCATCATTTTCCCACTGAAGCCCAATTTTTAGCCCTCAAAGAACCAATATTTAACCCACCCAACCCATATGAAGAAATAACATTGTCCCATTTGACCCATGACATTTTTTTACTCTCACCCGACCCACCAAAAAAAAATTATCTCCTAATACTCTCAAGTTGATTAATCACACAAGAAGGCACGAAACATCGAAAATAATACAACGACAAACTACCAAGAACCGATTTAATCAACGTCTACCTTCCACCTAATATAGTCTTTGTAGTTGTGAAGTACAGATACTTGCCTTCAAAAGTAGATACAAATGCATTGTTTTTTAATTACTCCTATATATTCAGTAGACATTTTTTACAAAGTGATTAATATTCGGTTTATGGAAAAGTTTTAATCGCCCCTATAAATAAAATTTTAGACAAATGTATATACATTAGTAGGGTGTTTGGCCCTATCATGAGAATGCTCTTTACTCATCATAGTTTCTAGATACTAATTACCTTTATATTAGATCATACACAATTTAAATAGATATTCAAGATTAATCACACCGTAACCCCAATTTTTAATAAGCTTATCTTTTTAAATCTAAAACAAATACCCCATATTAAAAACTGAACTGCTTTTTACTGTTAAAAGCATAGCAATTGCAATAGAAACTAAATAGTGAACGAAAAGGGTAAAATCTCATGAATAAAATATATCAATCAAAAATCAACTTATTTGCATTACAAAAACCAAAGACATCCGTAAAAATACATCTGATCTACAAGTTCAGTTGCATAAAAATCAAAATTTATGGATGATTATCGTCATGGAGTTCATGTTAATCAATCTTTTAGCTAGATTCAAACAAGATATTTAAATCTACAAGTAGAAAATAAAGAAATAAATAGCTCAAATTAATCCGATACTTAGTAGCACAAGCTACAATATCTCCTACACCATTTATTGTTATCTTTATGTCTCTTTTTGTCCATCACACAAGATGCTTGGTTTAAGTGGCTATGGTTCCAGTAAAGAGATCCTATGTCTAATAATGCAAGGGTATAGACATATGTTTCAATGTAATCTTCAGATTCATACTTGGAGTACATTATAGTAATCCTGGAACATGATATCACCATTTGTCAGTTCGCAGGCAGTACATCTTGCACCACGGCCGTCAAAATTACTGAAATAAGAACATTCATACCAAGATGCACAATTGTTGTATTCTTTCATCACCCACGTCCAACAAATATCATCCCAAGTGGTTACAGCTAGAGAACCTTTGATAATTTCTAGTCCCATGGCAATGAATAATTTGGGCAATGCAATCGTGCCAAAAACCTCAGTATTCAAATCGAGAGTTACTATACAATAGTAATATGGTTTTTTGTCATCTACAAGCCAATGCAATGTTCCATTGAGAAAATACCCTCGCAATTTAACACGCGAAAATGGAATAGTAGGGAAATCAATCTCACGCCAAGTACGCCTCTTCAAGCTGTAAACAAGTGCAATTGGTCCATTGAGAAAATACCTTCGTATGTATGACACATGTGCAATTGGTCTTCTGAATGCAATGTAAAGATGTTTCGACCAGAAGCTTTATGTATCATGCGTCTGATAACGACTGTTTGAGGAGCATATAGTGATCGAAGGGTTTTTCTATGAATGAACTCAGGGCTAGAAATACGAGAACGCCATGAATTGGAGAGAGATCTAAATCGGAGTAGAGATTTAACCGGCAATCTTTCAAAGATCTCTGCAATCAAGTCGTCATGTACATAATCCGACATGATGTGCATGCCTTACTGTTGTAAGTAATAATCACAACAAACTGGAATGCTAGAGCAGAACAAACACGATGCGATGAACCAAGAGCAAGGTCGACACACCTATAAAAAAGAACCCTTTGTTTGACTAAAAGAAAATTAGCACAAGATACGTAAAAGCTAAGTTCTTTATTAATCGACAAAACATATTCACAATAAGCTGGAAAGAATGAACTAAAAACTATTCTACGTACATGCTTTTATTTGTAGGGCAAAAAAAAAAAAAAAAAAAAAAAAAAAAAAAAAAAGGAAAGGATCACTCACCGGAAGATGGAGGGGAAGAAGTATCGCTAGGTTTTATGTTTTTTGCTTGTTCGTGTGAATGAATAATAATAAGGGCGTGATTTGCGTATTTATACCAATTATCTGGAATATATCTATGTTGATATAAATAAATGCCTAAAAACGTTATTTATATCTTTCGATATCTCCATGTTTTGATAATCACAAAACGAAAAACTCATCAAACCAAAGATCATGACGTAAGTAAGTATTTAGTAGTAAATACTCACTTCACCATCTAATCACTTAAGGTATGAATAAACAAAGTGTGTAATGCATTATAAGATCAAAGGAAATTTTTTTTATTAATCACTAGATTTCTATAAAATGTCACAAAATATTTTATATCTTTTATAAAACATTTTTAGAATTAAAAGAATATATTTAATTCATTACAAAAATATGAATTCAAATTTTCAACCAAAAATGGCAAATCTAATCCAGAAAAATTTTCTTCGCAAAAAGACAAATCTGGGCAACGTTCAGGAGGGCGGCCCCCTTAATAATTAAGGGGACCGGCACGCTCCTGATTCCCCCCAGCTGTCCCTTTAAATACTGGTTCGTTCCACTATTTTTTCTCACCTTTTTGCACTCTAAACTTTCTGATTCAAACTTCCATTTCTATCCTCTAAAATCCTTTGATCATATATACATTAATGTTTGTTTAAGTGATTCAAGCCTCAACACTCAAGTGCAAAGAGAAGAATACTTCTATCAATTAAGATTAGAAGTATTACAACTTAGTATCATCTTGCTATCTAAGTTGTTTGTTCATTTCATCTTGTTAATCATTTATACTTTGGTGAATAAAGTGTATACATTGGTTAGTGATTGGGTCTAAACCGTCAGATTATTATTGACCAAGGTCAATAAGTCAAAGACAGCTTAGAATCAATACTCCGGTGATAGTATAGTGTTTTCCCGGGTCGTTAAAGTCCCAGCGAGATCGAAATGGTGTTTTTGGAAATCGTTTATGAGAAAGTGGCACTGAGGACAGTAGCCAGATGATGTGGGAATGATATTGCTACTGTTATGATGGTATTTGTACACAGATATAATATTCACAAAAATCAGATATACAGATATATGCACGTATTCACAATTCAGATTTACGCAATCGGACTAAAAAAGTGGGATTTTGGTATTTAACAACTACAGGGGGTGCTTTTGACACTTTTTAAAACTTAAAATTAAAAATGAGAATGAAATTATAAAAATGATTAAAATACTATTTAAATAATATTTAATTAATTAAACTATTTAAAATCTAAATTAAAATCTAATTTAAATTAACTAAAAATTATAACTATTACAAATTAAACTAAAAAGTTGCAAAAATATTTTTTAAACCTAAATTAGAACTTGAAGAAAGTATAAAAAATGAAAATAAATATTTTTGTCTTTTTATGGGTTTTTTATAAATTGAAAACTATTTAACTTAATTAAACTAATTAAACTACTTTTAATTAATATTAATACTAATTTAACTTAGAAAATTACAAGAAAATTTATAAAATTACTTAACCATCACAGGAATCCTAAATAATTATAAAAACTCTAAAAATTATGTTTTAAGATTAAACCACTAATTATTTACCTTTTAATTTACTTAAGTCTATTTTAAACAAATAAAATAAGAAAAATAGAAAATGAACAGTAGAATCTCAAAATATATTTTCTAAAAGTCTATTATACTATATTAGAACTAGGAAAAATATAAAAACAAAGTTTAACTTTATAAAAACTAAATAAGCTATTTAATACTTAATATTAATTAATAATTAAGAAAAATAAAATTAAATCTAATTAACACTAAATGACAAAATAAAAATCTGAAAAAATTATCAAAATTACTTTACTAAATAAGGTAATTAATAAAAATATAAAAACACTAGTTACTTAATTAAAATCTAAAAATGAAAATTAAAATTAGATTGAATTAAATAGAAACTATCACTTATTTTAACTTTGGATTTTTTTTATTTTTCTTTTGCAAACTTGATTAATACCTAAAAACAACTACTTTTAATGAAAACAACTTTTTTGTAAATGAAAAATAAGCACTTTGCACCCCCTTGGCTTATACAGTTGACTTATGTTGACTGTGTGGTCAATTTAGGTCAAATGAGTGAAGGTGTGGTCCACAAGGGTAAAAATGAATACCAACAAGCTTAACAATCACAAATAAGTCAGAAACAACAACATTTGATCTCAAATAAGCTGAATAAACCAATTAAGCACTTTTGCACAATCACAAGTGAACTCAGAACTGGGACAGACTTTGTGGGCAATTCTAAGTGGGGTCCACTGGGCTAGGGGTCAAACAAAAGGTCAATGGTTGTACCCTGGTAGGAGGGGGGTTGAGAAAACCAGCTTATGGGGTGTGGGACCCACTCAGGTGGTCAAAAAACCACCACAAAGGTGGTGGTGTGGACTGCTTATCTGTGTGCAGAGCAGGGGTCTTCCCCTGCAGTCCACTTTGGATGGCTGTGTAATGCTCAGAAAAAATTGCAAAAATCAAATGGATATGGGGAATCAAAGTTGAGCTGGTATATAATGTCTCCAAGAAGTTTCAGATCCTCAAACCAATTACAAAATTCTTAAAAATTCCCACAACTTTTGGATTTCTGACAAAGAACACAATTTTGACTTTTTACCAAAACTTGGTATGTTGACTTAAATGAGATTTGAATCCAATTTTTGAGCTGAATAAGATTATTTAAGCTAAAGTGGAACCAAAGTAAGCTACATGAACCATTTATACACCTATATGATTAATCACTACCATTAAAATCTAACAGCTAGCTGATTAAGAGAGTTTAAGGCTCAATTTGACTTTTTGAACTTATAGCTACTGTTTTTATGCCCTATATGATCTTATTTATACTAATTTAGCATGCAGAAACCAAAAGTGATGACAACAACTAAGCATAACACCAAGCAATCAGTTAATCCAAACACTACTTGAGCTAACTGTTATACTAAGAACTTGTGCAATCTATTACCAACTAATAATTTACTGGTCCAACTAGTGAAATTAACTAAGATTAAAGCTAAATTAACAATCTATTGCAAATAAAACTACTCTCTACTCAGAATCAAAAGTTATGCAGATTTAGAAAAGAAAATAGACCAAGTTACCAAATTTCTTACTCCAGCATGAAAAGGAGTAACTCACTATGCTAGCCTATCTTTAGATAGGCCAAACCAGCTCCAAGTTTGCTCTTTTCACTTCAAGAACCTGCAATCAAACTCAAGAACACACAAAGTTGACTAATGTTGACTTTTTATTATATTTTTGATTTTTCTACTATTACTGGATTTTAGGATCTCTAAAAGCTTCAATAAGCTTAATGGAACTTAAGTGAGCTTAATTCAATCCATGGTTCTTGATATAAATCACAACTCAGCCAATTGAGATTTTCAGATTCTTGAATGAATACCCAATAACACAAAACAGAACTGAGACTTGATTTTATATCTTGAAAAGGTTTAAATTACAACAAGAGACTACTACAATGCTTGAATGAAGAAAATTACAACTTAATTTGAAGATTTAATTAAATACGATACTAAAATTAACTAATAATACTACCCGCCATTATTCCTTGCTTTCTTCTCCTTTTATAGTCCCACATTAGGGTTTCTTGATCTTTTCTGAGCATATCCCACCTTCTTCTGAAGAATTTGGTCCACTAATGAGCTGCCACGTATTTTGGCGCCAAAAGAGATTTTGCAATTTGTTCTCTGATTGAGTGCACTGGGGGAGAAGCATTAAATGTGGGTGGCTTGGGTAGGTGTAGGGAGGTGGGGATGATGATGGGATGAACAAGTTGGGGTGGTGGAGCTGCAAAACCAGGGTGGATTGGTGGTATTGAGGCTTGGCTGAGGGAGAAGGGAGAAGGCGGTTTAGGGGGTGTTTGACTGGTTTTGACCAGGTCAAATAGTTTGACCTGGGTTAATATTAAGGGTGGGATGGGCTAATGGTGTGGACTGGTTTTGACTTGGGCCCAAAATGGACTAGGCTTAGGTATTGGATTGGATTTGGTGTAGTTTTATTTAGGTATTGGATCCGGTTAGGTTTATTTCACACAAGGACTATTTTTGTAATTATGGAAAAGTTGAGGGTGTGATCTTGGCAATCTTCAAAAGTATTATACAGGGTGAATTATGCCATATCATGAATAGTACAAGGACCTGGAATGATTTTTCAATTTATTTTTCACCAGGGACTAAAACCGTCAAACTTTCAAACTTCAGGGACCATTTGTGTAATTTTCACCAAACTTTCCACCAAGGACCAATCCTGTCATAAAAGGTTAGTGCAAGGACAAAATTTGTTTTTCTCAAAGTTTTAATATCCCAGGGACCATTTTTGACAATTTTCAAAGTTCAGGGACTAAACTTGACATTTTTGTGAAACTTTTCACCAAAGGACTAATTATGTAACTTTTTGATTTATAAGGACCTTTGGTGACTTTTTCAAGTTTTTAGAATGACCAGGGACTAGATTTGACAACTTTTGAAAGTTGGGGGACTGAAACTGCCAATTATGCAAACTTTGTGCGTTTTTCATCTGTTTTTGGTATTTTTGCATTTGAGACATGTAAAACACTTTCCTGGGATATTTTCACTATTTTGATTCATTATTGAGTGTTTTTTGATATTTTGGCAGCTCAGAAATGGTAAAAATGATGAGTATTTACACACTCATCAATCCCCCACACTAAAACATTGCTAGTCCCTAGCAATCTTTTGAGAAAAACCTGATGGATTTGAAATTCTCTTTACCAAAAGCCATCACTTCTGGAGTAGCCAGGTGTAAGAACTGTGGCACACCTGATAACCGTGTGATTTTGAGCAAACCACCAGCTGTCAACGGATTTGATTAGTCTTTACCAAAAGCCGTTTGCTTCTGGACTAGCCAGCATCTTGATGGACTAAGTCAACATCTTGGTGAGCTGAATACCAATTATGGATTTTCCACGGCCTTTACCACAAGCCATAATCTTGTGGGCTGGTCAACTCATTTGCTTATGAGGATGCGAGGGAGCTGAGGAACCATACAATTTTTGGCAAACTGCCAGCCATCAACGGGTTTGAGATGTCTTTACCAAGAGCCGTTTGCTCCTGGACTAGCCAATCCATTTGTCATTTAGACTTTGGCGGACTGATTACCACAAAAATTTTTGAAATAAAGTGAAAAATTTTTGAAAAATTTTAGGCCTAAAAATGGGGGTACTTAGAAAGTTTTGTGATAAAATTCGTAAGAATTCCCCCCCCCCCCCCCCCCACACTAGAACTGAATATTGTCCTCAATATTCAAAGTCCCGGCTATTATGCCGAACCTCAGAACGGAAAAAGCTAATATTCAATGCTAACTGTGGAAATATGGATTTTATTTTTCACTTTATTTATCTGTACATACAATCACACTTTTTTTTTTTTTTTTTTTTTTTTTTTTTTGAGAACTTTATATACATATTTACTTTTCAACAGGTGGGGGATGGCCACTCCCCCACACTAGGGTGGTAGAAAGTAGAAAGAAGTCAGAAATACGGGTGAAAACCCATATATGTTGCTAATTTTTGTTCACCGAGTCACTAGCTTGACTCGATCCCCGAATTCGATTGTCCTTGGGGAAAGTTTGGAGATCCGGGACAACCATGGGTGGTATGTCCTCTCCAAAATAATGTTTCAATCTATGACCATTCACTTTGAAGTTGGGACCTTCGGGTTGAGATAATTCAACAGTCCCGTATGGATATACTTTAGCAATAGTGAATGGTCCGGTCCATCGGGTTTTTAATTTCCCCGAGAAGATCTTTAATCTTGAATTGAAAAGAAGGACTCTGTCACCGACATTGAAAACTCGGTTCTTAATCTTAGAGTCGTGAATCTTCTTTGTCTTTTCTTTGTAGATCAAAGAGTTCTCGTAGGCTTGATCACGAAGTTCGTTTAATTCATTGAGTTGAACCTTACGGTGATCACCCGCTTTATGAAGGTCGTAGTTAGCATGTTTCAAGGCCCAGTAGGCTTTGTGCTCGAGCTCGATCGGTAAATGACACGCCTTCCCGTATACAAGCTTGTATGGAGTACACCCAATGGGTGTTTTGTAAGCTGTACGGAAGGCCCATAGTGCATCATCTAGTTTATCCGACCAGGAAGCACGGTTTTCTCCTACTGTCCTCTCAAGAATCCGTTTAATACCACGGTTGGAAACCTCCACCTGCCCACTTGTTTGGGGGTGATATGCGGTGGAAAGACGATGAGTAACACCGTACTTAAGCATGACTTTTGCAAATTGATCATTGCAAAAGTGAGTACCCGCGATCACTAATGATGGCACGTGGGGTTCCAAAACGAGCAAAGAGGGATTTCAAGAATTTCACAACTACTCGGGCATCATTAGTGGGTAAGGCCTTAGCCTCAACCCATTTTGACAAGTAGTCAACAGCCACGAGTATGTATTTGTTTCCAAGAGAAGATGGGAATGACCCCATAAAATCAATGCCCCAGACGTCAAAGATTTCACAAACTTGAATAGCATTTTGTGGCATTTCGTTCTTTTGTGAAATATTCCCGTGACGCTGACAAGCATCACAGGTTTTGACTAACTCGTGGGCATCCTTATAGATCGTGGGCCAATAGAAACCGGAATCAAACACCTTTTTGGCGGTGTAGTTAGGACTATGGTGGCCCCCAGTGGGTCCAACATGGCAAGCCTTGAGAATATCAGCGGCTTCCTGTCCGTATACACATCGCCTGATGACTTGATCGGCACAGATTTTGAAGAGGAAGGGGTCGTCCCAGAAATAATGTTTGACGTCTTTAAAAAATTTGTTTTTCTGTTGAGACGTCATCCCCTTCACGATGAAGTTACCCGCACGGTAATTTGCAAAGTCGGCAAACCATGGGGTAGTAGAGTCACCACGAAAAGTAACCGCACTGAGTGTCTCGAGAGGGAATGATTCATTTATTTCTTGTTTCTCGGACACATCTTGATGTGGGTTTTCTAATCGTGAGAGATGATCAGCAGCAAGGTTCTCGGCTCCTTTTTTATCACGAATAATGATATCAAATTCCTGAAGGAGGAGAACCCAACGGAGAAGCCTCGGCTTTGCATCTTGCTTTGCAAATAGGTACTTCAAAGCCGAGTGATCCGTATACACCATGCATTTGGTCAGGATCAAGTATGACAGGAATTTCTCAAAGGCATACACCACAGCTAGGAGTTCTTTTTCAGTGGTGGTGTAATGACCTTGAGCCTCGGTCATAGTCTTACTTGCGTAGTGTATAGGCTGAAAGTATTTTACTTTACGTTGCCCCAAGACCGCACCTATGGCAAAATCACTAGCATCGCACATAAGCTCAAAAGGTAGGTCCCAATCGGGGCCAACAAGAATCGGTGCCTCGGTAAGCTTTTTCTTTAATGTTTCAAAAGCTTCGATGCACTCAGGAGAGAAGATGAAAGGAGCATCCTTCTCGAGGAGATGGGTCATAGGCCGGGCAATCTTAGAAAAATCTTGGATAAACCTACGGTAGAAGCCGGCATGACCCAAAAAGCTCCTAACACCTTTTACGGTGGTGGGATGAGGTAATTTGGCAATGACATCGATTTTGGCTTTATCAACCTCAATCCCGTTCTTTGAGATTTTATGGCCGAGGACTATGCCCTCTTTAACCATAAAGTAACTCTTCTCCCAGTTGAGACTTAAATTCGTTTCTTTGCAACGTTTAAGTATTTGTTCCAAGTGGGAGAGACAGGTCTAAAATGAATCCCCGATGACTGAAAAGTCATCCATGAATACCTCCATAGTTTTTCCGATCATGTCGGAAAAAATAGACATCATGCACCTCTGGAACGTGCCTGGTGCATTACATAAGCCGAAAGGCATACGTCTGTAAGCAAAAGTTCCGTAGGGGCATGTGAAGGTAGTCTTTTCTTGATCCTGGGGATCAATGGGGATTTGGAAGTAACCCGAAAAACCATCGAAGAAGCAGTAGTATTCATTCCCCGCAAGTCTTTCAAGCATCTGGTCTATAAAAGGGAGAGGAAAATGGTCTTTACGGGTGGCTTCATTTAACTTTCGATAGTCAATACATACTCGCCAACCCGTGACCAAACGAGTTGGAATTAACTCGTTATCCTTGTTGGTGACAACGGTAATGCCACCCTTTTTAGGGACACAATGAATTGGGCTAACCCAAGGACTGTCAGAAATAGGGTAAATCAATCCCGCATCAAGAAGTTTAAGAACTTCTTGTTTGATAACTTCGTGGATTTTTGGATTTACCCTTCTCTGTTGTTGCACTGCTGGCTTAAAGTCATCCTCCATTAAAATTTTATGAGAACAAAAGTTCGGGCTTATGCCCTTAATGTCGGAGAGTTTCCAAGCGATTGCTTGTTTATGTGACTTTAGAACCTTTAGGAGTGCTGCCTTTTCCTCAACTTTTAAGTCCTTAGCAATAATGACGGGTAATTTATCATCACCCTCCAGAAATGCATATTCTAGATGAGGAGGCAAGTCCTTGAGCTCAACCTCGGGAAAGTCTTCAGTTATTTCAACATTTTTGACTTCCGCTTTATGAAGTATTTTTGGATACGGAGAGGGTGAAGGATCGTCATTTAACAATCTTTCAAGGAGAAGAATGTCCCCCTCCAGGTCAAGATAGTTTTCATCAACCCCACTTGGGATTGAGCTATCTTGAGCAAGAAATGCCTCGACCTCTTCCAGAAGGAAGTCACTTCCCTCAAACGGAGTGAGGGAAGGGGAAGGGTCGGAAATGATAGGGTCAGTAGAAAGACTGCCACTGGATGAGAAACCAAGGACCTCTTGAGAATACTCCTCAGACGCAACATCGATGATGTCAATTCGGTTAACCGTTTCTGCGTCATAGTTGGAGGAGTATCTTGAGGTCTGATCAAGATTGAATGTGATGGCTTCGCCACCAACACGTAGAGTGATTTCTTCTTCGAATACATCGATTAAAGCATGACCCGTTCTTAAGAATCCCCTCCCGAGAATGAGAGGGACTCGTGGGTCAGCATCGAAATCAACAATCACGAAATCTGCCGGAAAATGGAACTTTCCTACTTTCACGAAGATATCTTCGGCAATGCCGAGAGGACGGGATATAGTACGGTCTGCAAGCTCGAGTGTCATGCAGGTCGGAGTGAGAGCAGGAAGTGAGAGTCTTTTCCAGACTGTGTAAGGCATCAGGTTAATGCTTGCGCCAAGATCGGCCAAGGCAAAGCATTCAACCATCCCCGGGAAAATACAAGGAATGAGAAATTTCCCGGGATCCCCAAGCTTCTCGGGAAGCTTTTTCAAGAGCACTGCTGAGCAATGCTCATTAAGAGGAGTTTTTGCCATCTCACAAAGTTTTTCTTTGTTGCGTATCAGATTTTTGATTGTTGAAGCAAATTTAGGCATGAGAAGAAGAGCGTCCGCGAAGCTAATATCAAAGTGTAATTCTTGGAAAATTTGATAAATTTTTTCCATCTGATGGTTAGCTTTCTCGCGGTTCTTTTGTTCACTCAATCGTGAAGGATATGGAATTGATGGCTTAGGATCATTCTTTGGGATTTCATCAGAACTCACAGGGGGATCAAATACAACTTTCGGCTTACGAGCCGGGACCGGGACAACTTGAGGGTGGACGTTGTTGATACCTCCGTTATTAGTAGGAAGTACCTTGTCCGTAGTGACCTCAGGTTCATGTTCCGCTACCTTAGGAGGAGAAGAAGAGCTAGAAGGAATCGAGGGTCCATTGTAAGATGTCCCACTTCGGGTGGTGATCGCTTTGACATCGCCCCTCGGGTTAGCGATCGTGTTGCTCGGTAATGTACCCGGGCCCAAGGGTCGATCATTTAAAGACTTCTGAAGCTCAGAGATCTTGGCGATCAATAACCGATTCGTTTCCTCTTGTGCTTTCATGAATTGTTTTAGCACTTCTTCGGAGGAAGACGAGGGTGGAACAACGTTTTGATTTTGAACAGGAGGATTTTGAGCACGGTTGTTTTGAAAATTCCCTTGATTTTGATTGTTGTTACCCTGAAAAGTGTTTCTCTGATTGAAATTACCCTGATTGTAATTCCCTTGATTTTGGTTTCTTTGAAAATTTCCTTGAAAACCTTGGTTTTGATTGCCATTTTGAAAATTGTTTTGATTAAACTGGCCTTGATTTTGATTCGGGTTTTGGAAATTTGAGTTTTGACCTTGGTTAAAATTCTGATTCGAGTTACGGTTTTGATTTTGAATAAAACCTGGAGGTCCGAGAAAATTGTTTGAACGATAGCTTAAGAGATTACGGTCCCCTTGCGGTTGGTAAGAATTACCCCCCGTATTGTAGGAACCGTGAGCAGCATATACGTTCTCTGGAGGAAAGTCAGCAGTAGCTGGACACTCAGAATACAGATGAGGGCCCCCACAAGTTTCACAACTTCGGGCCACGGCTTTCACTTGTTGATTTTGAGCCTGATTTTGCATCGTTTGGCTTATTCTCAACACAGCCGTAGAATTATCATCCATCTTTTTGGTAAGAGCCATTATTTCAGGAGATGATGATGATGAGGGAGTAACTGAATGACATGACGCATCCCTCTCCGCAGAGGAATCCCAAAAGTTATGATGGGCAGTCATGTTTTCGATTAAGTCATAGCACTCCTCGGGACGTCTTTTCATAAAGGTCCCACCAGCAGCAGCATTGAGAATGTCTCGGTGCCTCAATGTCAGACCATTATAGAAGGTATCTATGATGGTAACTTGCAACATATTGTGATTAGGACACCGATCAATGGCTAGCTTATAACGCTCCCAAGCCTCAAAAAGAGACTCATCGGGACGTTGCCGGAAGTTGCTGATATCATTTCGTAACTTGGTAACCATGGATGGTGGAAAATATTTTGCTAAAAACTTGGTTACCATTTCATCAAAGGTTCGAATAGAATTCTTTGGAAGTCAGTCAAACCATGCAGTGGCATGATGAGTGAGAGAATAGGGGAAGAGGTACAGCCGAAGGGCATCATCCGTGACACCATGCTGTTTCATGCTTTGGGTGACCGTGAGATATTTGTCAAGATGCTTATTGGCATCGTCACCCGGTAATCCGTGAAATTGACACGAATTCTGGACTTGTTGGATCATGTGGTGCTTGAGGCCAAAGTCCGTAGCCTCAATAGTGAGTGGTGCAATAGGCCCACCCCGCCCTTGCATGGTAGGCTGGCACAGCTCCTCCATCGTTCGGAGATCGGGAGCTGGCTCACCCAAGGGAGGGTCAGGGGGTGGTAAAGGTGGTGGTGGCCCAGCGGCCATTTCGGTCTTTGGTTCTTGTGTGTCAGAACGTAGCTCGTGTACGTTTTTCTGATGTTTACGTTTTGTTTGTGACCGAGTGCGCATGCACTAAAAACAATTTTTCAAAACAAGATCGAGGCAAAACCACAGTGAACTTAAACCAGCAATCACAAGTGAATGGCTTCTTTGAAAAAGGTACACCACTCACAGGGATATAAAGGCAAGTTTTAATCTTAAGTTTGGGAACTTATTATGGGTTTATTAATTAATTTTTGAAAACCTGCTTTAGGCTTATTGGTGTGTGTGCAGAAAACTTGGAAAATATTTTTGGAACTGATTCGTTAACCGAAATCGTCCCTTTAAGATTACTCGCAGGCTGGCGGGAGGAAGTAAATAGGTTTCCTCTTCAGTTCGCAATTTAATGTCAGAACTTACCATAAACCAACTGTTTCAGGTTGTAATCTTAAAGAACACGAAGTAATTTAACTTCACAGTTTGTTTTTTATTGTTTTTAATTTTTTTGGTGTTTTTCAACACTTCAGGAGAAGTGTTAATGAACGTTTTTTGATATGATTAAGTTTTTACAAAAACTTTTTACAAATTTGTGTGAAATTTGTACAGGGAGGGTTTTAAAAACCACTAAACTTAAAACGATTTTATAAAACACGCAACAACCTCCCCGGCAGCGGTGCCAAATTTTGATTGGGTCTAAACCGTCAGATTATTATTGACCAAGGTCAATAAGTCAAAGACAGCTTAGAATCAATACTCCGGTGATAGTGTAGTGTTTTCCCGGGTCGTTAAAGTCCCAGCGAGATCGAAATGGTGTTTTTGGAAATCGTTTATGAGAAAGTGGCACTGAGGACAGTAGCCAGATGATGTGGAAATGATATTGCTACTGTTATGATGGTATTTGTACACAGATATAATATTCACAAAAATCAGATATACAGATATATGCACGTATTCACAATTCAGATTTACGCAATCGGACTGAAAAAGTGGGATTTTGGTATTTAACAACTACAGGGGGTGCTTTTGACACTTTTTAAAACTTAAAATTAAAAATGAGAATGAAATTATAAAAATAATTAAAATACTATTTAAATATTATTTAATTAATTAAACTATTTAAAATCTAAATTAAAATCTAATTTAAATTAACTAAAAATTATAACTATTACAAATTAAACTAAAAAGTTTCAAAAATATTTTCTAAACCTAAATTAGAACTTGAAGAAAGTATAAAAAATAAAAATAAATATTTTTATCTTTTTATGGGTTTTTTATAAATTGAAAACTATTTAACTTAATTAAACTAATTAAACTACTTTTAATTAATATTAATACTAATTTAACTTAGAAAATTACAAGAAAATTTATAAAATTACTTAACCATCACAGGAATCCTAAAAAATTATAAAAACTCTAAAAATTATGTTTTAAGATTAAACCACTAATTATTTACCTTTTAATTTACTTAAGTCTATTTTAAACAAATAAAATAAGAAAAATAGAAAATGAACAGTAGAATCTCAAAATATATTTTATAAAAGTCTATTATACTATATTAGAACTAGGAAAAATATAAAAACTAAGTTTAAATTTATAAAAACTAAATAAGCTATTTAATACTTAATATTAATTAATAATTAAGAAAATTAAAATTAAATCTAATTAACACTAAATGACAAAATAAAAATCTGAAAAAACTATCAAAATTACTTTACTAAATAAGGTAATTAATAAAAATATAAAAACACTAGTTACTTAATTAAAATCTAAAAATGAAAATTAAAATTAGGTTGAATTAAATAGAAACTATCACTTATTTTAACTTTGGATTTTTTTTATTTTTCTTTTGCAAACTTGATTAATACCTAAAAACAACTACTTTTAATGAAAACAACTTTTTTGTAAATGAAAAATAAGCACTTTGCACCCCCTTGGCTTATATAGTTGACTTATGTTGACTGTGTGGTCAATTTAGGTCAAATGAGTGAAGGTGGGGTCCACAAGAGTAAAAATGAATACCAACAAGCTTAACAATCAGAAATAAGCCAGAAACAACAACATTTGATCTCAAATAAGCTGAATAAACCAATTAAGCACTTTTGCACAATCACAAGTGAACTCAGAACTGGGACAGACTTTGTGGGCAATTCTAAGTGGGGTCCACTGGGCTAGGGGTCAAACAAAAGGTCAATGGTTGTACCCTGGTAGGAGGGGGGTTGAGAAAACCAGCTTATGGGGTGTGGGACCCACTCAGGTGGTCAAAAAACCACCACAAAGGTGGTGGTGTGGACTGCTTATCTGTGTGCAGAGCAGGGGTCTTCCCCTGCAGTCCACTTTGGATGGCTGTGTAATGCTCAGAAAAAATTGCAAAAATCAAATGGATATGGGGAATCAAAGTTGAGCTGGTATATAATGTCTCCAAGAAGTTTCAGATCCTCAAACCAATTACAAAATTCTTAAAAATTCCCACAACTTTTGGATTTCTGACAAAGAACACAATTTTGACTTTTTACCAAAACTTGGTATGTTGACTTAAATGAGATTTGAATCCAATTTTTGAGCTGAATAAGATTATTTAAGCTAAAGTGGAACCAAAGTAAGCTACATGAACCATTTATACACCTATATGATTAATCACTACCATTAAAATCTAACAGCTAGCTGATTAAGAGAGTTTAAGGCTCAATTTGACTTTTTGAACTTATAGTACTGTTTTTATGCCCTATATGATCTTATTTATACTAATTTAGCATGCAGAAACCAAAAGTGATGACAACAACTAAGCATAACACCAAGCAATCAGTTAATCCAAACACTACTTGAGCTAACTGTTATACTAAGAACTTGTGCAATCTATTACCAACTAATAATTTACTGGTCCAACTAGTGAAATTAACTAAGATTAAAGCTAAATTAACAATCTATTGCAAATAAAACTACTCTCTACTCAGAATCAAAAGTTATGCAGATTTAGAAAAGAAAATAGACCAAGCTACCAAATTTCTTACTCCAGCATGAAAAGGAGTAACTCACTATGCTAGCCTATCTTTAGATAGGCCAAACCAGCTCCAAGTTTGCTCTTTTCACTTCAAGAACCTGCAATCAAACTCAAGAACACACAAAGTTGACTAATGTTGACTTTTTATTATATTTTTGATTTTTCTACTATTACTGGATTTTAGGATCTCTAAAAGCTTCAATAAGCTTAATGGAACTTAAGTGAGCTTAATTCAATCCATGGTTCTTGATATAAATCACAACTCAGCCAATTGAGATTTTCAGATTCTTGAATGAATACCCAATAACACAAAACAGAACTGAGACTTGATTTTATATCTTGAAAAGGTTTAAATTACAACAAGAGACTACTACAATGCTTGAATGAAGAAAATTACAACTTAATTTGAAGATTTAATTAAATACGATACTAAAATTAACTAATAATACTACCCGCCATTATTCCTTGCTTTCTTCTCCTTTTATAGTCCCACATTAGGGTTTCTTGATCTTTTCTGAGCATATCCCACCTTCTTCTGAAGAATTTGGTCCACTAATGAGCTGCCACGTATTTTGGCGCCAAAAGAGATTTTGCAATTTGTTCTCTGATTGAGTGCACTGGGGGAGAAGCATTAAATGTGGGTGGCTTGGGTAGGTGTAGGGAGGTGGGGATGATGATGGGATGGACAAGTTGGGGTGGTGGAGCTGCAAAACCAGGGTGGATTGGTGGTATTGAGGCTTGGCTGAGGGAGAAGGGAGAAGGCGGTTTAGGGGGTGTTTGACTGGTTTTGACCAGGTCAAATAGTTTGACCTGGGTTAATATTAAGGGTGGGATGGGCTAATGGTGTGGACTGGTTTTGACTTGGGCCCAAAATGGACTAGGCTTAGGTATTGGATTGGATTTGGTGTAGTTTTATTTAGGTATTGGATCCGGTTAGGTTTATTTCACACAAGGACTATTTTTGTAATTATGGAAAAGTTGAGGGTGTGATCTTGGCAATCTTCAAAAGTATTATAAAGGGTGAATTATGCCATATCATGAATAGTACAAGGACCTGGAATGATTTTTCAATTTATTTTTCACCAGGGACTGAAACCGTCAAACTTTCAAACTTCAGGGACCATTTGTGTAATTTTCACCAAACTTTCCACCAAGGACCAATCCTGTCATAAAAGGTTAGTGCAAGGACAAAATTTGTTTTTCTCAAAGTTTTAATATCCCAGGGACCATTTTTGACAATTTTCAAAGTTCAGGGACTAAACTTGACATTTTTGTGAAACTTTTCACCAAAGGACTAATTATGTAACTTTTTGATTTATAAGGACCTTTGGTGACTTCTTCAAGTTTTTAGAATGACCAGGGACTAGATTTGACAACTTTTGAAAGTTGGGGGACTGAAACTGCCAATTATGCAAACTTTGTGCGTTTTTCATCTGTTTTTGGTATTTTTGCATTTGAGACATGTAAAACACTTTCCTGGGATATTTTCACTATTTTGATTTATTATTGAGTGTTTTTGGATGTTTTGGCAGCTTAGAAATGGTAAAAATGATGAGTATTTACACAATCATCAGTTAGCTAGATTTAGATATAGGATCTAGAATTGTTGATAGTGTGAAGTGGTACTAGAAGTGAAGAAGTAGAAGAGCATAGAATTTGTGATAGGAGATATAAGTAGTAGTAGCATATTGAAATAGTGGTAAGTAGTGAAGAAGTTGAAGGTTTTAAGTTGTGAAGACATAAAAGACTAGGAGGTGTGAAGACTTGGAAGCTTTGAAACATATTACTTATAGAAGTTTTTAAAGTAGAAGAATCATTGTAGTGGTATATAGATAAAGGTCCTCAAGTAGAGAGATAGAAGTATTGAAGTTGTTAAGACTTAGAAGACTAGAAGTTGTGAAGTAGCAAAACCCTTGAAGTTGTGAATAGATAGAAGTTGTGAAGGCGTAAAGATTCAAGTGTTGTGAAGAAGTATAGAAGGCGTGAAAGGGTGTGAAGAAGTTGTGGTGTGATTGTAGTTGTGAGATTGGTTCTAGCTACGATTAGAACTCGAAATTTAGCTTAGTGTCGTTAATCGGTGTAAGCCTAGGTGTGTACGGTTTTCTCCGCCATAAGGGAGGTTATTGACTTAGTGAAGAAAACTCTCGAGCTCGGTGCTTGGGGAGTGGAGTAGGGCAAGGAAGGTGTCCTTGTAGCCGAACCACTATAAATCCTTTATCTCTCGGTTTGATCTTTCCATCTCTCACTCTTTGCTTACTTACTTATTAGCATTTCGTATATAGTTATAATTGCTTGTGTTGTGCATATATTGATTTCACATAAAGATCAAACTAGGTTCCATTCACAACATTAATTTTATATAAATAAACCATAAGGATATACACATATTAAAACACATATACATATATAAATATAAATATATATATTTATGTGCGACATATGAAATTATAATTTCTACTCAACATTCTATATAAGTAGTGTTTATACGATAAGTGTGAACAAAATAGTATCTATACGTTTGCATCAAATGTTTTTGTAATTTGCATCTATTCTTTAGAAACAAACACTTATAAAACGAAAAAGACGTAAAACTATTCAACCCCACCTTCTAGTTTTCCACAATATAAAAAAGATTAGCACATATAAAAGCATAACAATGTGGTACATAAGGAAAGTAATTACTATCTTATGATAATTTTCCTAAAATTACATAGATGTAAATCAACTTGTGATATTGTTCAAGGATAATTCCATATATCATTTCACTTAGACAATATAACTAACGAGTTGAGATTAATATATACGAGTAATTCAGACCCGTGCGTTGCACACGGGCTTTATCTAATTGGTTATAGTGTAATGTGCAGTAATTATTTTCGTTATTAGACTTTTGTAAGTATAGCCTTAGTTGATCGGTAAATTTTATATTTAAACTTTTTATGATATATTAGTAGTTATTTATAAAGTTTATATTTTGAATTTATTCTCAAGATTTTAACATTATATTTAAACTTTTTATGACATATTAGTAGTTATTTATAAAGTTTAGATTTTGTATTTATTCTCAAAATTGTAACATCCCTTTATTTTGATATAAAACTAATATGTAATCTTCGGTACATATTTTCCTCATTATATATCTAAGTTGTGATTGTATCACACCTTTTCTAAGCATGTCACACATTTAAAATAGTTTATTGACATGTAAGCTTCGGCACTTACTTTCAACATTATATATCAAAATTGTGATGGTATCACACATTTTCTAAGCATTGCACACATTTAAAATAGTTTATTGACAATAAGTACCTAAGTTGTGATGTTACCACAACTTTTGTTGGTTAATAAGTTCCTAAGTTGTGATGTTACCACAACTTTTGTTAGCATGACATGAAAAATGTTGGTGCCTTTATTTCTGTCAGTTTTAATTGAGGTCGAGTTAAAACTATGTTTGTCACTAATTTTCGTCATAAATAACTAGGGCTCCCTCAGGACCCGTGCGAAAATGATTGTGTAAATTGTCGAGTTGTTAGTATGATGGTGAAGCCCAAATATATAACAATAGTTTATTAATATTAAAAGAGTATATGTGAAGAGACTTTTTTTAAGATGTTACATTGAAAAAAGTCTCTTTGCATGTAATTTTTTAAAATGTATAAGTTAAATAAATTATTTTAAATATGAAGCGATGACATTAATGTTGGAGACCTTTTATATTCATCCATGTGCGATGCACACAGGTTTGGAATGCCTCAGGACCCATGCAATGCACACACGTTGGATCTAATTATTTTTTTCGTAATGTTCGGTACTAATTTTTGGTTCATGTTTGAAACTCTCATTTTTTGTGAAAGACGGACTTCGTTGTTCAAATAAATGACATTATTAAAAGCGAACTATAAAGCAAATTTCCTTTTTAACAAAACTATAAAAACATAAAACATTAAAGTAATTAGTATATTCAAGAGTATAAATTATAACTCGTATAATAAAAAATCAGATCCAATGAGCCAAGTCCGAATCATAGACCCGCGCCAATCAATCAATAGGCCCGACATTTAACTAAACACAATTTTCTTCTCCTTTATATACTTCTTCGATTTAGAAGATTCACATTGTTAAGATGATAGTGTGAAGATATTTTTATTATATACTACCCCATTTTCAATATGTAACATCGATATAATTTACACAGTGATATCAAATATCAAAGTCACGCAATATTCCAAGACGTTTAATTAAGAAAATGACATTAACACAACGCAAGACAAAAAACTACATTAAGAGCAAAACTATTAAAACGCACCAACAAAGTGTAATAATAATTATTGACTAAAACTTGAATGCTCGTCACATTATTTTCAATAAACTTACTTGCTAACGAATCAATAGTATTAGCCCGTTTATCGGTATTACATGAAGTAAAACATTGCCTGTTTGATTTGTAACGTACTATTAATATGAATGCTAAGTATTCATTCCACCGGTGGCCATGGCGTTGTTCTTGTTGTTGTTGTCTTTGTCGTTGTTGTTCATTGACATTTTGCATGTTTTGTTCTTAATAAATTTTTTGTGACTTCTCGATCTATTTTTTTAATGCTTCTTAACGCGCTGCAAAAAGCAATTAGATATAGATTTCGTTAGTAACTTAAATACAGTTAATCAATATATTGCATTTTCGATCAAATTGAAAATGTTCGTGCATGTTCCACTTAATATATAAGACAACGATGTGTAGGATCTCTTAAACCATTAGAGAATATGATGTTACTACCAAACCTTCTAAGCGCCATCTTTATGTCCTACATTGTTACACACACAAAACACATATGACATTTATATAAAACAACATAAAGCAATATGCTAAATAAGTAAGACGATATGATGCTTACTTTACCACCATAATAAGTTGTAGCCCAATGTTTACGCGGTGTGTAGGAAGTTGTGGTTTGTTGTGTGTGATTTTTGACACATTATATAGTTGATAAAATATTTGTAACTCATGGATGGGAAGGTAAAAAGACTAACCATTATTAATTGAGACATTTGAGTTGCTTGAAATCAATGTACACATAATAATTGGGATGTTTGAGTTGCTTGGAATCAATGTTGAAGGCTTTATATGATAGTTACAATTCTTGGGACATTTATTATGACCCCTTTACATTTATAAGGCTACTTAAGCTTTATATAATATATAAGATATCATATTTGTCATACATCAAATAAATCAATCATGTCAATTCATTTTTTTGATAAAAAAAAAAAAAAACAAAAAAAAAAAAAACAAAAAAAACAAAAAAAACTTTCACTCTTTTTTTAAAAATTAAAAATCTTGCAAACCTTTAATCATTACGTGAAAAAAAAATCCTATAATCGCGACAAGAATTAAATTATCTTTTTATAGATATGCAATTCTAAAAAAATCACATGTAATTTTCTCGGTGGAAATTTTGAAAAAAAAAAAAAAAAAAAAAAAAAAAAAAAAAAAAAAAAAATCGTCGAAAGTTTATAGAAGTGCATATCTATAGAAAGATAATTTAATTCTCGTCGAGATGGTGTATTTTCCGTTGATCGAAGATTTCCGGTTTGTAAGATATGTTTGTTTGTTTGTTTTTTTAATTAAAAATAGTTTTTTTTTTTTTTTTTTTTTTTTTTTTTATGAAAAATGAATGGCTAAGATTGATTAGTTTGATATATGACAAATATTAGATCTATATTGATCTTTTGTCTATAACTATATAAGAGTTATTTTACATATCAAATTTTTCTCACATACCAAAGAATGAATCTCAACAATTCATTTTTCTATTGAAGAAAAAAGGTATAATAATTAATATTTAGAGTAAAAATTCAATTACACTTTTTTTGTATATAATTTAAATATCTTATTAACTGTTGATCGTTAGACAAAACAAATTATACAGTTACAACCAATATTTAATTCTCTTTTTATAAACAGGCAATTTGATATACTTTCGACAAACTGGGTTTTTTTTTCCAGGTTTTCTTAGCTGTATCAAAATCTAAACTACATATTACATGTGATTTAACGCTAATATCGAAGTTTGAACACTAAACATCCGTACTAAAATTGACATAAGTATTTGTCTATAAATAAAAACTTTTGTCGTTTTTTGCAATGGAAAACATATATATTTTGGATTTCCAACTATATATCACAAATAATATTCGAATTATTGATTATAGCAGTTCATTTATAAAACTTTTATAATCACATGTGAAAAAATCACATTTGGTAAAAAAAAATCACATGAGATTGATATCACGTATGAGAAAAATCACATGTAGCAAGTATATATCAAATGCATATCTATAGAAAGATAATTAAATATTCGTAGCAAGTGTATATTTTTTCGATTAACGATTAACGGTTTAAGAGATATTAATATTTGAAGAAAAAAATGAAAATGGGTTTGTTAAAAATGAGTGGCCGAGATTTATCCCTTGATATTACGAGTAATGTTTGGTATGTATAGGGATGACACCCGTGGGTAATGGGCACGGGTACCTCTAACCCGTCACCCACCCACGTAGTTTTTTTCTCACCCATCACCCACCCGTCACCCACCAATGGGTACAAATTTCTACCCATGCCCTTGCCCGCGGGTATTTGTTGCCCATGGGTAAATCCATGGGTTAGTGTTATGCAACAAAATTACAAAACGATGATATGAAAACTAACTATGAAACTGCATAATAAGGTACCAATCAATTTTTCAAATACAACTTTGATTATTTGATCTTTCATGCTCTCTTTTTAGTCTTGAAACTCAAACAAACTTTTAGATTAATGTGTTTTTTTTAGACTTGGTGGTAACTGTTAAATGTATACCTGCAACATCATAAATATTTTAATTAGTATAATTAATTTTAACATGGGTTTATGGGTACACCTACGGGTATTTTGACGGGTATACCCGTGGGTATTTTAAATGGGTGTCATGGGTTTACCCGCGATGGGT
This sequence comes from Artemisia argyi, assembly GCA_030686995.1. Classification (NCBI taxonomy): domain Eukaryota; kingdom Viridiplantae; phylum Streptophyta; class Magnoliopsida; order Asterales; family Asteraceae; genus Artemisia; species Artemisia argyi. The sequence goes on from CM060705.1 coordinate 140,245,610, forward strand.
ATGCCTCACCCGTCACCCACCCGCCACCCACAGATGGGTAAAGATTTTCACCCACGACCCACCCGTGGGTGAAAAGTGACGCGTTTACCCACCCATTTATGGCGGGTACCCGCGGGTTGTGGGTTTTTTCATGCCCATTGCCATCCCTAGGTATGTAATTAAAAGATATTCAGCGACACTTTTTCTCAAAAGATAATAATTAACTTTGAAAAAGTGTTACATGGAAATCAGTAAAATTATGGCTTGTAAAATGATTTGTAACAAATTAACAGGCTTTTGTGTTGCTCTATTAATCATTTGTAATTGACCTATTAATCATGAGATTATGAATTCAAATTTTACTTGAGACATATGATATGCTTAAAATACTTGTACTGTACAAGTATTTTAAGCATTAGGTCCATGATTAAGCCTATGTATTAGGTCTATTAATCAAATTCCTACACTTTATTATAATGTATGTGTGAATATCTTGCATTTTTTTCTTCTGAAAGTAAAAACTTTAAATTAAGGGTGTGCTTGTCCAGCTAGTATTAAAAGAAAATTATTCAGACTTCGATTTCCAGTTCTCCAGTATTTTTATATTTTATTGCCAATCGTGAGAAAAAAAAAAAAAAAAAAAAAAAAAAAAAAAAGGAAACGTGCTAGAATTTTGCCATTTATACTATTAGTTTTAACGGATAATAAATTAATATATCATGACTGGACTCGAACTCGAGACTTCGGGATTGCACACTTTACGTATGAGTTTCAATTAATTAATAATTATTGTTTTAGTGACGAATAATTATTAAATACACGAAATATAAACTTAACAGTAACTAACGACCGTTGGACGAAACATGAAAGACTTGATTTGAAAAAGAGTGAAAGTTCGGTTCGGGTTGGGCTTTGTGACCCATGGCCGGCCACCCTCTCCTTAGGGTTAGGGGTTGGCTTTTGTTCCAAGCTACTTGAATAGTATATAATGAGACCTCATCTCATTCATTCAATCATCCCTTGGTTTCATAGCAACCTAATCTCTTCTTCCTTTTATTTCTTTGTGTCTAATCGATCTATTGATTGATAGGACCAATAGTTTAATCTTTTCGTGTAAAAGCGAATCTAGCATTTCCGTTGAAACGCTATTAGTACGTGTGTGTGAGAACGAAGTGTTAGCATACTTTTGCTAACAGTGATCTTGCCTTGTGACTTGCCCTAGTCGATCCATATAAGCCCTCTCCTAGGGTTTATAAGTTCTTGTTCTTGCTAGTAATCAAGAGGTACGTTTCCATTTATATTCGGTTAATTTATTATTTGTATTTGATCTATTCCGCTGCGTACTCTTTGATGTTTATATGTTTATATTAGTATTATGATTCATATATTCCAACATATACCCTAGGAAATTTGTTGGTAAAAAGCTTCAGTGACGTTTTACGACCAAAAAATTCCCTAACGTCATTTTATGCGAAGGAAATACGAAGTCATTGTATACATCGGAAATCACTTGGAAAACCGTCACTAATTTCTGACGGATTTGTGACAGTTTTATACAGTGTGTCACTATGAAATAATGTGCTCATAATCCGTAGGAAAAGTTTCCTTAGGAAAAATGTGTAGGCGTTGGCCAGTTTTCTGGTAGTGAAATAGCTTTCTAATATAATTTTATTCCTACTTTTGGCAAAAGATGATATTGAATTCATTGGAAACAATATTTGAAGAGGCAAGATGTCTTGCCGAATTAACATAAATTATATAAATTATATATAGAAGTGAATTAACTTTGACTTTAACTTGAACCAACTTGCTAACTGTTGAATTGTTGATAACCATTCATCTTTATCAACATGTTTGCTTTGATCACAAATAATGGGCGAAACACCTCGAAAATACAAATATTGAATCAACTTAACACCTTTGCGGGGAGCTGATGGTGAGCTATTGAATGTGGACAACTCGATGAACTGGAGTCATTGAGAGAGTACAACGAGCTGAGAACGATGAATATGAACTTCTTCATTGGTGATGAGTAAAAATGAATGAAGAACGTGAAGAGCATGGGAGACGGGCTAAGATAGCAAGTTAGCAACTAGTATAGCCACAAAGGGTCATGTGACACCGGGAAAAGAGACGGATGAACTTGCATAAAAATAGTTTAATTTGTTATACATCCATGACGAACGAATGTTAGACTATATTTATTCACAATCTTCTCCAACCCAATCTATCATAAAATATTATTTTCTTACTCCTCCACCTATACAACCTATATATACAACCAATCTCAACTTTTTTACCATTTATCAACAACCCAACCTAAAATATAATATTATTTATTATCTATTTAATTTAATTACTTAAACTTCAAATTACTTTAACATTGAAGCCCTTATATGTTTAAACTTATATAATTAATAAACAAAATTAAAAATAAACAAAAAAAAATCTAATAAACAAAAATAAACATCGGGAACAAATGTTGAACTCATGATCCTTCCACGTGTATGGCACACAAGCCACTTATATATCACAGCAATGAAGGATAAGCAGAACCTTTCTTTTTTCTTTGAAAGCATACACCAAAAGCATCTTTCTTTGAAACAGTAAAAAGAAACATTGGGAAATAAAAAGCATATTTCTTTTTTCTTCACCTTCTTCTCCGACGAATTTATCCGGCAACTATCTTTCAGTAACATTTTATCAAACCAAAAATATGTATTTTCTTCTCTTTCTTTCAGAGAGTGACATGTGGCAAGATTGGCTCAAAGATTTGGAGGTCACATACCGATCAGGTCGTTCCATTCTCTTTCTCTCTTTTGTACTATTTTAATTTAATATTGAGTATTTTTTTGTCTTGTATACTCCGATCGGTTGGATTAGTTTGCCAATAAAGATAGTCTTAGAGGTGCCAAGCAACCCATTAACTTTTATGGATTTGAATGGTGCTCAAGTGCGTTAGACACCACTGAAGCTTGTGAAATGGATATACGGAAGATGTTGGCAATAGGCGATGGTAGTGGGTGGCATGCAGTCGTGAAAAAATTGAACGAAAGCACAACAATAACTTCATAAAGTAAAACGTCATGAACAAAATGATATCAAACAATATAATCAACAAATTTTCATCACAAAAAACAAAGACATTCGTGAAATACATCTGATCTACGAGTTCAATTGCATAAAGATAAAAAAAAATACTGTGATAATGATCATCAGTCTCTTAGCTAAAAAAACAAAGGGAAAATATGAAATAAAGAGTTCAAATCAGAATACTCAAGCAGCTAACATTACAATATAACAAGGTTAAGTAAAGTTTTTGGCAATTAAGCGCCACAAACTACAATACCGACGTAGACGAATTGTTCTTTCTCTCCCTCTCGATCTGTCATTCATAGAAGATGGTTGGTACAGTGGTTTCTTTAGAAAGGAATTCCTCTGTCCAACAATGCAAGGCTATCGACATACGTTTCAATGCAACAGTGTAAGGGAACATACACCATTTTTACAAGTCTGCGGACATGTCCTGATAGATTATAAATTTCAATATTCCCACAGTTAGTCATGAACACAAAATCACCATTCGTCAGTTGGCAAACACTTTTTATGAATTCATCAGGGTCATGATTATCCAATATAGAAACCTCATACCAAGATGCAGCATTATTGTAATCTTTCATCACCCAAATCGATATACTATCATGAGTATTATCAATATAATTAGTAGCAACAAGAGCTAGAGAACCTTTAATAATTGCTGGTATTCTGGGGCAGCCACGGTGTTCTGGCAATGCAATCGTGCCAAATATCCGTGTACTCAAATTGAATGTCAATATCCAACAATAACACGATTGCCTTCTTTCACCATATTTTCTTACAAGCCAGTGCAATGTTCCATTGACAAAATATCCATGTGACGATGCATAAGAATAGAGACTAACAGGGGAATCTATCTTGCACCAAGAACCTGTCTTCAAGGTGTAAACAAATGAATCGCGTCCCACTTCTACAGTCAGTGGTATAATCACAATCTTATAATCACCTGTGATTGGGTCAAAACCAATACCACATTCGTATTTGTAAGGCTCGTTCAAAGATGGGTGATCAGGTAAGGTGAGTTTGCGTCTAATAGAAGGGTTCCATAGACTAATGCTCGTTCTATTTTTTATATGTTGACCAACCAGACACATAATTCCATTACATGAACCGCTAATACACAAATCACCTAATTCAAATGTTCTTAGGCCCTTGTATCCACATGTAGACATCGGCAATTGGTCTTCTGAATGGAATGTAAGTATCTCACTACAAAAAACTAGTTGAATTCTTCACATTTTAAAGGCCAAATGGCCACATTTAAAAATGTGTAAAATTAGTGATTCCACACTTTCTCAAGTGTAGTAATAATGGGTGTGACAAATTTTGCTACACATATAAGTGTGGAAATATTATCCAAATGTCCATGGTTAAAAGTGTGAAAAAATTTCTTTGAATGTCCACACCTAAAAGTGTGGCAAAATTGCAAAAAATATTCAAAAATAAAAGTGTGGAGACATTTGCTACACTATAAGTGTAGCTTTATTGTAATTGTACACATTTATATATGTGGATTGTTTTTTAAATATTTGTCACACCTATAAATGTAGCAAAATTATTATCCATATAAAAAAAAAGTCCACAGTTGACCATACCGTGGCAAAATAAGTGTGGAGAATAACATTATTTTTTGTAGTGTCTTTCGAGTATCAAAATTTTTATAAACAGTTAAGTGCCCAATTATGACTCTCTGATCCGTAAGCGGTGATCGAAGTGATCGAAGAGTATGTCTGTGGATAAAATCAGGGCTACAAAAATACGAGAATACCATGACTTGGAGAGGGACTTAAATCGCATGACGGATTTGACAGGCAGTCTTTCAAGAATGTCAACAATTAAATCTTCACATACGTAATCCGACATTATGTAACTCTACAAATTTGTTAAAAAAGATAATCAGATTAATCATTTAAATTCTACTATCATTCTATATGCATGTCAATTAAAAGTTTTAAATCCAGTAAGATATTCTTTAGCGACCATAATGTGGACTTTTAGTGACTACTTATTTTCTACTTATGCAAGATATTCTTTTAAGAACAATTAAAAATGGCTCTTTTTTCGCATAACTGATGTTATCTGTTTCTCTTCAAACACCATCAAGACCTACATAAGAATCTCACAATTTTGAAGCCAATAAATTTGTGTGACTTGTATGTTTCAAAACTATTTATGTGTGTTCGTTGATAAATATTTCAAAAGGCTAATTTGATTTATAACAAGAGCAAATAACATGGTTTAATTTAATGCAAACAAAAAAAAAATAATAATAAGAAGAAGAAAGTGTAACTAAGAATGTATTTAACACGGCCAATCCCAAGAGGTGATCACAGAATCTGCTCCTCAAGGCGATATGATGTATCCATGTTAAAGGATTCTCAAACCGGAATAAAGCTCAATTTATGATTATTTATAACTGGATTTTACAAATATCACTAATTCACCCCGGTTTTTATTAAATCATCAAAACAAAAACACAAAAGTTAACATACTAGCTAACTTTTTTGATGACAGGTTTTGCTAAGAAAAAGACATTAGGGCAAGGTACGAAAAGTATATACAAGTATCGATCTAAGGACGGTTGACACAAAAATATATGTAAATAACAAAATGTATTCATCACGGCCAATCCAAAGAGGTAATAGCATAATCTGCTCCTCAAGGTGATAGGATGTGACAAACGCTTCATCTGATCAACGGGAGTCCTGTTTAGAGGATTCTCAACCGCCATGATACAAGAATAAGCTCAATTTACGACAATTTATCAGTGGATTTTACAAATATTAATTTATTTGCTCCAACTCTTATAAATCGTCAAAAAAATTAAAAATCACAAACTACGCACCCTATATTATAGTAGAATATTGCCAAATATGTCATTAATTATAGACATTATTTAGGATTTACCTAACCTGCATAAATCTTTATTTATATATACTCATTAATCCTCATGAAAGAAATATATAATGAGTATAAAAACAGCTATGTGATGAACGGAATGTAATCAGTTGAATGTTGAAAAGTTGCCACTCTATAAGAATGTGATAAAAATATATATATATACACAAATAAATAATGTTTTTCTCACGGCCAATCCCAAGAGGTAATCGCAGAACCTGCTCCTCAAGGCAATAGGATGTGACAAACGCTTGTTACGATAAACAACAGGATCCTCCGTGTTAAAGGATTCTCAGATGCCGTGATACAAGCTTAATTTACGACAACTTGTCAATGGATTTTACGAATGTTAATATATTCGCTCCAATATTTACTAAGTTGTCAAAACAGAAAAAAACCTAAAACTTGCATAAATTACTAGATTTAATAACCCTAACTACAATCATTGATGGTAACCAAAAATAACATGTATCTACTTATAAAACAACCCCATGGATGATCAAAATATTAATTAAACTAGATAAAGATAATCACAAAATACATATTAGGAATGTTTTTCTCACGGCCGATCCCAAGAGGTAATCGCAGAACCTGCTCCTCAAGGCGATAAGATGTGACAAACGCTTGTTCCGATAAACAACAGGATCCTCCTAGTTAAAGGATTTTCAACTGCCGTGATACAAGAATAAGCTTGATTTACGACAATAAACCACTGGATATTTTCGAATACTAACTTATTCGTTCCAATATTTACTAAATCGTCGACGCAAACAAAAAATAACAAACAAGTAGAGCGTATAAAATAACTTTACGAATGACAATTATCTAGACACGGTGTGCATGGGGCATGAAACCCTAGCTAGGTATGCAACTTGAGATATTATAATGAAGGGTGCGTAAGTGGGGTTGTATATATAGGGGTTTTGATGCGATCCTGACCTTTCGATTTGCATGAATCTATATTAAATACTACGTATTTATGATGATACTTATCGGTTGGTTTATTAGGAAGTTATTAGTCTCTTTGAGCTGATCGATAAAGATTAATTTAGGCCCATATTTTTTTTACCAGGGTAATTTAGGCCCATTTTGATGACGACTATATTCTTTGCCCTCTTTCATAATTAGTACTGTAATTTTAGTAAAATTGGAATAACCTCTATATATTATAGTAATAGTTGGTTTCTCACTTGTTACGATGGCGGGTACACGTGTAATTAAATTCTTTGGCGAAAAATGTTTTATGTTATACTTTCTCCGTCCCAAAATTATTGTCCAGTTTGAATTTTCAAAGTCAAACTGATTCAACTTTTACCATAAATATAATTTTTTTATTATATAATACTTGATGAAAAATTATAGCATTAAAAAGTACACTTAAAACCCAATCCATTTATATATTTTGCATCAAATATTATATAACACCTACACAAATATTTAAGGTCAAAGTTGAAGAAAAAAGACTAAAAAAGTTAATAGTGGACAATAAATTTGAGACGAAGAGAGTATGTTTGTTGTGAGAATAATTTTATCGATGGCATTGCTAACATATTTCATACAGTAGTGATTAATAGATGATGAATACTTAGTATTTGTAATTACTAATTGTATTATGTGTGATATAACTTTGTAACATAGGTCGCAAATAACGTAACTCTTATGTGATATAGATTCTGATACGGGCTGAAATTATGAAATTATAGATAAATATGATAGGTTGACGAGAAAACATTAAATGATACGTATAAAAGTAGTTTGACCGAAAATATGTTTAAATGATGATCAAAGGTAGAACAGTCAATTTTTCTTAGTTGAATTTTCAATAATATGATTCCCTTTCTCATGTAGTATATACCATTTTACTTGATAGGATTATAATATAAATAAAGTATATTGCTCTAAGTATAGTTTTGCTACAACCATGTTAATTTTTATTAGAGAAACAACTATATAACCTCCTTGAATAATATTTTGGCATCTTCTCCTACTCATGCCGCCTATTAGATTGTACTCAACCTTACATTAAACAAATCAAGTACAATACATGAATATATAGATACAATAGAAAATTACTAGAACATGGGCTAAGCCTGTCAGGCCCAAACATTCAAAACTAATGTACGATTAATACTCTCAGAGAGTTTGAGCGGGAGATGATGGAACAATCAAACTGAAGCGAAACTCCTCAAAAAGAGCCGAACGAAGTCCGTTAGTGAAAATATCCATGAAGGTACATGCAACACTCGAACTTGTCCAGTAGCAACCATATTATGAACAAAGTGAATATCAATCTCTATGTGCTTAGTCCGCTGATACTGAACAGGATTGGCGGATAAGTAGACATCACTGGCATTCTCACAGTAGACAAGGGTGGCAGACAACAAAGGTGTGTGTAACCCGAAGCAAATTACGAATCCATGCAGCCTCAACAACAGATTAGCAACACCCCTATACTCAGCCTCGACACTGGACCAAGAACGAGTGTGCTGACGTTTAGAAAACCGTGATAGTATGTTGTCACCTAAGAAGACACAATAACCAAATGTAGATCTTCTAGTAGCAGGGCAACCAGCCCAATCAATGTTCGAATATGCCACAAGAGAAGTGCTAGGAGAGGTGTATAACAGGTGACCCAAATCCAATGTCCCGTTAACATACTGAAAAATGCGCTTAAAGGCACCCAAGTGAGGTTCCCTTAGATCATGCATAAATAAACAAATCAAGTACAATATATAGATACAATAAGAAATTGAGTAAATTGCAGAAATGGTCCCTGTGGTTTGCTCAGATTACATGTTTAGTCTCTGGTCTTTCAAAATTGTAGGCGGCCTCTCTGTGAAGAGTTTTTGGTTTCGTTTTGGTTCCTGACCAGGGATTAAACGTGCAATTCTGAGCAAACCACAGGGACCATTTCTACAATGGTCAGGGACCAAAACAGAACCAAAACCTCCTTGTCCCCACAGGGAGGTCGCCTGCAATTTTGAAAGACCGAGGACTAAACAAGCAATCTGAGCAAACCACAGGGACCATTTTTCTCTATTTACTCTAAAAAATTACTATAATATGAGCTAAGCCTAAGGCCCGAACATTCAAAACTCTTTACAAGTAGAATCAAAGCTATTAATATTGTTACTATTGCAGTAAAACCTCTATAAATTAATACTCAATAAATTTGGACACCAATCGATAAAATAATAAGATAATAATTTTTTTGAAACCACATGTATATATATTGGTCTCAACGAAACTATAAATTAATAATTACTAAAAATATTTCACAATTTCTTCTATGCCTTGAACCTCGTAACATTCATTAGTAAGTTAGTATACTTTCATTAATTTCTTTAATGACCTTAATTCATAAAATGTTAATTGAAACTTGTTTTTCTAATTTATTTTTAATCTTTAATTAATATACATTGTAACTAGTGTGTTAGACTTGGAAATTTAAAGCTCAAACGTAAAACCTCTTTAAATTAATAAATCATTAATTTATTGATATAATAATATCTCGCTAAATTAATAAAATATGTCAATCCTAACATCACTAATTTATAAATGTTTTACTGTATTTATATACATTGTTCTTGCTTAAGTGACACTTGATATTTATTTTAGGGGGATAACATCCCTGCTGTAAACAGCAGGGAGTTACCTGCTGCACACACAAAACCCACCCCCCCTAATGTTACTAAATGGTCCCTGAATGTTCATTTTGCGGCAAAAATGGTCCCTGACGAAGCCTTAACAGCAGCGAATGATCACTGCTGTTACAGCAGTGATCATTTTCCCTTATTTTAGTTCCAAAAAGAGTAGCACTTTAAAGGTAAGTGCCGTGAAGTATTTCTTTCTTATTGATTTATTTTGGGCAAATTTTATAAAAAAACATCATACTTGTCCTAAAATACATTTTTGGGTATTGAACAAAAAAAATTTTTTTTTTTTGAGGTACTTAACTTTCATTTTTTGAAGAGGCACTTTGTGACGTTTTTGCCCCTCAATTTATTAAAAATATAAGGGCAAAAATGTCACAAAGTGTCTCAAAGAGGCCAAAAAATGAAAGTTTATTTTGTTCGATACCCGAAAATAACTTTATTGGCAAGTATAGTGGTTTAATATGGTATTTGGCCATCTATTTTCTTCTAACATTAATTGAAGACTACTTGAGATCGACAAGCTTTATATATGTGTCATGCATGCGGGTCTTTTCTGTAGGGTAAGGTTAAAGGTTTGTAAAACTATCTTTATGAAATTCTTTTGATTGTTCTTCATGTCATTTTCAACATAATTTGAAAGATAAATATTATCCATTTTCTCAAATCTTATTTGATTAGTATACAAGTATAGTCAAAGTAATATTGTTATCAGTGGAGCTCTGTATCTTTATCAATGCTTGTTTGCAACATAACACATACACATTACATATGATTGGTTTTTATCCTTACTTCTTCATTTATGAGTTATCCGTTGTATATATATCCATTATATGTTCTTTAAATATCAATGATTAATGTATCCATGAAGGTATGATCTCGAGTAGTTGGCTCTAGCTGATTCTAACTAAGATGCTATTAGGGTTGAAATTATCAACGTATATGACGCGCAACATGCATGTGTAAAATACGCTCGTATGGGCTGATAATTTGGGCAAACAAGTGGCTTGATTCTTCAGAATTAGATATTTCAAAACCCCTCCATACCTACTAATTAGATACGCATGTAGATACTCTTACTTTGTACCATATTATCTACCAATGAATACGTTGCCACGATTATATTGCATACTTTGTACACCAAAGTTAAACTATCAGACAACGTTTTCTGAAAATCGCTTCCTAAACTGAAATGGAAATGAGAAATAACATAGCCGGGAACTAAAACAAGAAAATCATATAAAGTTAGGCTCTAATTAATCTCAATGGATCTAATCTTGTGTTGATTAGATATGCCTAATACATATATGAACTTTGTTGTAAGCAGATTAGAGTCTAATTCATATGATTCTCTTGTTTTTAACTCTCGGGCTTTGTTGTTCGTCGTTTTGATTGAAATTTGTGAAATAGATGTCAAAGTGTTTTGGGGTCAAATGGTTTAATTTCGTTGTAAACAAATTGCAATTTGTTCGTTAAAGTTTCTGATGGATGGGATATCAGGGGATACATATTAAGAACATTTACGTCAGTACTTTAGTTGGTTTGGTGAAGTTTTAGATTCAAGGATTGTAATGGATCAACGGTCACTTAGTTGAGGTTTTGATATTTTGTCTTCACTAGTCATTCTGAGATGGTTATTAGGGAAAAACACAGCTTAATGACGTAAACATCAAACTTATATTTGTGTTGTTATTTCAGATTGGGGTGAAGAAGCTCATTCCTAGATAGACATTACCAAATGAAACAAATTTGGTGTAGGTTTAAATTGGACACACTGATAATGACTTCAAGAAGTATGTATAAACGATTAGAAACAGTTATAGTTGTGATTATTCGCGGCATAACTTCAACCAAACAACAGGCTATGTTTTTTTAGTGGGCTCGTTATGAATAGAACTAACCTTATTAGCAATTACCATCCCTTAACTAATAGGCATGCTGAATACTATGTTTCTGCTCCATAGTGGCGGAGGCAGGAGGGGGCAGGATGGGCACCTGCCGCCTAGTGAAAAAAATTGTAGTTGTATGCTATCTATTCTTTATCTTTATCAATACTTGTATGCTACACAAAGTACACATTTAGCGGTTTCTCCTTATTGTGTTAGTCGATATATTTACATAGAGTTAGAGTCCATGTCATAGTTGTATGGGCTTAGGCCCGAGGTCTAGAATATTCTTTGTAATGGTATTTATATACCGGTTGTTATCATTAATAAACATACGATTTACCTTAATATCTTACATGGTATCAGGCCTAATCGGTCCTCCCTCAAAACCCTAAACAAAACCGATTCAGCCCCGCCTCCGGCCGCCGGCTACACGCCGGAGGTTCGGAGGCTCCTTTTAAATCTTAACCTCTCTATAATTGCCTCTTCTAAACTACTCGTCAAACATTTATCACTAGTAACACCATTCGGCTTGCTTATCACCGTCGACAAACCACCATCATTCCACTGTATATTTTTTGGCCCATCGACACGAACAGAATCATTGTCACCCTCACAAATATCATCTACATCTAAACCATACCAAGTCTCGAAAATCAAAAGAAACAATATCTTTAAAGATATATACAAAACAAAAACAAAACCTACCCACGACCTTATATAATGATCTTGAAGTCATGTAACAAATCTCTGTTTTAAGCTTCGGTTGTGAAGTCTTTTACAGAAGACAAAGAGATCAAGGTTCTTGTTTGATGTTCATTTTTTTAAGGAAAGAGATAAGGGTGTGACTAAAGAGACATAAAGGTTGCGTAGAAAGTTGTGAGATGTGTTTTTCTTATGGATATGTGATTGGTGTGTGGTTACTGATTTACTTTTTAACTATTCCTCATTAAAAATACATAAATAAATGGTGGGGTAAAGTGCAAAAATGGTTCTTCACGGTCCACGAAATTGCAAAAATGTGACCGAGACAAAAAGTAGCGTAAAAAAGCCACCCACGTTCCACATTTTCGCAAAATCGCCACTGAGAGCCATTTTCCGTTAATTTCAGCGTTAAGTGCCACGTATTTGAGGGTAGTATCGTCATTTCACTGTTCATACTTATTAAATTTGCCGCCATAATCACCTCTGTGCTTGATATCAATGTGATTAGACCTCAATGGCTAAATTTGCAAAGTTATTTTCAAACATCTACCCCCATAAACCCCCTACAACCCATATCTTCTCCACCACGACTCGCATTGACCGTAGCAGAATCACAACAAGAATGCAATCAACTCAAATGTCAGAAAACACAACCATGATAACCACCACCATAACGACAACGACCACCACCAGCACCAACGCACACCAACAAACGTCATCGTTTGTGACCACAACAACTGTGACACATCCCCCACAACAACTCCAATGTCCACGTTATCATTCAGAAGACACAAAGTTCTGCTACTACAACAACTACAACACATCGCAGCCGCGTCACTTTTTCCATAGCTGCCGCAGACACTGGACCCATGGCGGCGTGCTCCGGGACATCCCTGTTGGAGGTGGAAGCCGGAAAAACAGAAAAAGAAAAAACCCCACGAACCCCACCATCACCTCGGCATATCTTACAACGTTTGATCAGCCGGAGTACCAGGACTACCAGAGTGTGATGCCGCCTCCCCAGAGCCTGCTGCCGCCTACCCAGGGCCTGCCGCCGCCTGTGGATGATGCCGGTGATGCGAATGGGTTTGTGTCGTCGTTGTTGGAGGATGTTTCTTTTGATGGAGGTGTCTGGCCATTTTTTGGCAATTAGTTTGTTTGTTTGTTGGTTTGTTAGTTTTAGTTGTGTATGTACCCCGATCTTTTGATGGTAAATGGTATGCTTGTGAATGGTAAATGAATGGTAATTCAGTAGTTATATTTACACCCACACTTGCCCATTTTGACAATCATGTTTGACATTTGCACATGATTGTACATGCACCAAAAGACCCAGAATTGCCCAAATTGGATCTAATTGACTATCCGTGTAACCATTGACTATTCGTGTAACCACATTCAAGGTAATGCGCATGCACAAAAATACCCAAAATTACCCAAATTGGCAATCAAGTTTGACTTTTGCAAATAACATTATGGTTGACTTTTGCAAAAATGGCCAATGGTTGACAAGCAAACCATAATAAATCAACACAACAAACACATAACATGACATTAACATTCATTCAAATTGATAACAGAAACATAACAAAACAAAACATAATATATCATTAAAAGGAGGGAAACATTAAAGGAACATTCAAAACATAGATGAGCATGAAAGAAACTCTAAAGTCCCTTGACAAATGCGTGCTTGTTGAAGAGCTTGAGCTTCACTTCTGCCATCTTCTTCTTCAACTCCAAAAGCTCGATAACATCAAACTTTTGAAGCTTCTTCAAGAACTCCAAGCATTTGAACATCTGCACCGAGGGACGCACCAGTTCCATTTCAGCCATCATCTTGTTCCTTTGAACGACAATATCAAGCAACTCTTGATATGCCACAAACAGATCTTTGGCATACTTGATATCACGCTCCGTCTCCCTAGCAAAAAAGACCGTCATCTGGTATGGTAACTCGGTTGAGTTAGCAGCCCTAGCAAGCTCCTCAAGAAGGACAAATTGAGACATTCTTTTGCAAATTTGATTCAAATAAGTTTTACTGTGTTTGTTTACTGGATGAATGAGGAAGTTACTCGGGGTATAGGCTATAAATAGGCGTGGTAAGTACATGTGAAAATGTGTTTTAGGCGTGTTTTGGGTAATAAATGATAAACGTTTGGGTTACCAACATACACATCCCAAAATTGCCTAGTTTTTTTGGCTTCCATTAGATTTGATAACATGTTATGCAACCATTGAACCTAGTTAAGATTACATAACCGATACATAAACATAAATAAAGTAAAATTGTTATAAATGATCTACTAAAAGACCATAGCAGAATCACAACAACTTATTGACTTAAACATAAAAGCATAACCATTATTTAGCATCATCCTTGGGATTCTTGTCAGCATCGTCCTTGGGTTTTTTGTCAGTCATCAGTCTTCGCCTCTTGATTGATCTTCCTTGGTCTTCAAACTTGTCCTCTGTGATCACTCCATCTTGACCAACTCCATTTTTTACATGTGGTATCACAGCCACATCAGAAACTCTTTGTTCACCATTTCCAATTACTACAGCACGCTGATCATCTGGTATCACAGCCACATCACAAACTCTTTGTTCATCATCTCCAACTACTGCATCACAATGCTCATCTAGAATCACATCCTCATCACGAACTCTTTGTTCACCATCATCACCATCAACATCCACAAGTGGAAGCAAACTGAAACTAATTGGTTCAGCATAAAGAGCATACACCTCTATTCCTTCTCCAGCTGCAACAACGTCATCAAGTTCATCCAATGCTTGATCTATTTCAGCAAACATGTCACTAATCTCTTCAGGCTCTTGAGGCTCTTCAATCGCATGCAACTCTTCAGGTTCAGGTACATCAACTAAATGGTATGGATCACCATGCCATTCTTGTTCAACCTCTTCATCACTTGCGTCAGCATAATACGCATCATCAAAATCGAGATCATAAAAATCGAGCAAACCTGTAGACTCCTCACTTGAATCCTCCACAGTCAAGTCTTGGTCAATCTCTCCCAATAACCTTCTGAATTGAAACTCATCACTCATCCTTTTTGTATGACCTGCAATCATTTTTTGGGCACAAAATGTTGGTGGAAAGTCACTGTCAGAATCAGTATCAAAAACAGGTCCAGCCTTCTCAGGTTGTCTTGTCTTATGCCACTCTTTATGCCACTCTAACAATAGTAATTTCCCACTGTTTCCAGTCTCACCATCAACACCCTTTCCAGCAGCCTCATTCATATCATCATCCACTATTTCTTCTATCACCACACCCTTGCCCTTAGTCATCATTCGATCCATCATCTCACACTCAACAATTGAAACACCGGTTTCAATATACAAATCCAATTGTGTAAATATAGGAACATACTCCAGAAGTGTCTTCACATCTTCGTCAGACTTTAGTGGTAGCAAACCATCATCCAGTGACTCCCCAGGTATCCTAAAGTGAGTAAACATAAGGGTACTATCCGAGTAACCTAAATCCTCTAACATTTCGCCCAATAATTCCATGGAGAAAACGTCAGAGTGAATTCCGTCAAACCAATCTGTATCTCCAAAGAGATATCTTCTTCCTGGTTTTGAGGTGAATTCACCATTGTGATGGATTTGCAAAGAAAACACCTTTTCATTCAAATCTGTGGAACACATAAAACATCAAATACTTCTGACAACAATAACAAGTTTAAATGGAAAACATTAAAATGGAATAGAGTATTCTTACTATAAAGGATTCCTAAATCAGGTATCGGGGTACTGCGTGCACGATTTTGCCAAAGCTTAACCATTCTCAAGATCTTTACTGTGAAATTAATGTTCTCCTTGGAAGAAATTGATACCCGTATATAAAGTATTGCTCTAAAGGACTAAATTTGTAAAACAAAACACTGGAAACTTAAGTTATTGGCGGGAAAGGGTTAAAATGACGATACTACCCTCAAATATGTGGCACCTAACGCTGAAATTAACGGAAAATGGCTCTCAGTAGCGATTTTGCGAAAATGTGGAACGTTGGTGGCTTTTTTGCGCTACTTTTTGTCTCGGTCCCATTTTTGCAATTTCGTGGAACGTGAAGGACCATTTTTGCACTTTACCCTAAATGGTGGATCTTTATGTTTTTCTAGGGAAAAACACGCTCCGTTTGTTCGGAAGGTTCTTTGGGGGTTGAAGTTTTAGAACCAACTTTCGTTTCTTATCTTTTCTTTTGATGTTAGTGCATGAGTCTTAATTAGCATTTTATTTTATTTTTTTCGTTGTAGAGATACTTTGGTTTATTTTCTTTTTTAAGTGGTTGGCCGTTGGTTCTGTGATAACCAGTCACCACCTGTTTAGTGGTTGGCCGTTGGTTCTGTGATAACCAGTCACCACCTGTTTAGTGGTTGACCGTTGGTTCTGTGATAACCAGTCACCACATGTTTTGTGGTTGGCCGTTGGTTCTATGATAACCAGTCACCACGTTTATATTTTCTTTTTCTTTTCCTTTTTAGTTTATTACTCCAGTTCGAGCTTTCGCGATTTCGCCGCTCGAACTGCGGGGGAGTGTTAGTCGATATATTTACATAGAGTTAGAGTCCATGTCATAGTTGTATGGGCTTAGGCGCGAGGTCTAGAATATTCTTTGTAATGGTATTTATATACCGGTTGTTATCATTAATAAACATACGATTTACCTTAATATCTTACATATTGTTGTAATTTATTGCGTTAGCTAGGCAGTGTAACTTCCTATACTTTCTTGATAACTCAGAGGTGTAGTTCAATTTAATCATTGTAAATTACAAACAAAATTTTTTGAAAGGGAAATACAGAAACTTTGTAGGCTAGTGTCGATCACCAAGCTCTGATCCACAAGTTTTCTCTTGACCCCTGAAAATCCCTTCTCGTCTCAACTTATCTTCCTTCGATTTTCTACAGAAAATCACCCAAGAATTTACTTCTAGCGCGACACAAATTCCTATCAATGTAGCAAGACACAAGCAGTATGCTAACTTAGCATAAGATCTCCCTTCACCCATCACTTCAAATCCTTGAAACACATTCACAACTCCTAAAGTCACACACGCGTACCCCACAAAATGGTGGTAGGACTTCCAATACTTCCTAAACTTATTAGTAGTTTTGGGTCTAAACAACAGTGCTAATGTCTGGAGACTACCTAAGAAAAATGCTGCAAATCCTAGCTTGCGGTGAAGCCCATAGACCCGCCCTGGTGAAAGTTGTCCCAGGTGGACCCCAATGGCAAAACCAGCAGTCCCTAATAAAAACGCTGAAAGCTGAATTCCAGCATGCACGTAAAACCACGTGGGCCCGAGTGACTGAATGTGTCTTAGGTAGCGTGCAGTGACGGCGCCAATTGGTAACAATACACCCCATGATATTGCATTCATGATTCCATGAACAAGTTTTAGAGTTTTGACGAAATTGTTCGGGCTAGAGGCAGATATGCCTGATAAAACATCGATTGTGGCAATAGAGGAAAGGTCGTTAATGGTTGTTGGATGGATGGTAGGAGAGTATCCTTGTACATATAACCCTCTATTCCACACATGATGGATCTTGGTCATGTTTGGTTTAAGTTTTAATGTGGCATATATTTGAATAGTGGCACCATTATGGATTGTAGCCATCCGTCCGCCATATAATGTGGCAGAAGAAGATAATAGATGGATGTCTAAGGGCCTTGAGAGCAAAGGGCTTTTCTGTAGTTTCACCGTTGGGTCTATAATGTAAGGTAGGAGAACTAGCTGACCCGAGTTTGGGTCGGGAAAGGTGATCAGTGCTCGTGTCCCTGTCATTTCAGGACTGTTTGGGTTTATACCCCAAGCAACCCAACCAGAAGGCGATATAAACGTCCCTGAAAAGACCAAGTCGAGAGTTGAATTATGCCTATGAAAAGTCCATGCTATTGACGCATCTTGGGAGGGTAACGGCATGCATTTTTCAAAGGTTTTGGTGGTGGTTTTTGTGGTGCAATGGGCAGAAAAAGCTCTATGAGGATGGAAACAAACTAGTATAACAAAGAGAAATGGAATCATGGTTAGTGAGAGCAAGAAACAATAACTTTAGGTATAAAAATAACACAAGTTGATGGTGTTGTTTTGTAAGGATATAAGAGGGTTATGGGGTTGTCATGATACTAAAGGTGTGTTGGTTATGATAGTGTTTTAAAGCTTTTTTTGTGCAGCTTAACTTAGAAGTGAGGCAATGAAAAATGTAGTGGGGTTGGTGAGTAAGTTCTTGATCACTAGACGCAAAAGTGGTATAATTTGGTTCTAGTTTCATCATTTTCCCTTGTGGGTTTATCTTTATTTCTTCTTACAATTTATATAATCATAAGTCACAATCATATTTTGGCAGTCTTTACACGTTATGAGTTAATAAACGAACCTCTATTATAAAAATGTTAGACTAGACCTTGATGTCACGTACTTAACTTTGAAGACACGGGATTGCATGTGGTTTTCATGGTTTTACAATGGACTTTTCATCTCTATGTTTGAAAGTTCTCTATCGAAACAAGGTCATTGTCATGGTCCATAAAAAAGTACTTTTTTTAAAAGACGGAATTATATATTATAAATAAATTTACATGAACATAACAACCTAAGATAAGGTGATCTTCCATCTAAACTTGACCCTTGTATGTTACAAGAAGTAACGCGATTTTTAGACTACTGTGGAAAGATCTCATAATGTAGTTAAGCGTGTTCATGTGATGTGAGAGTACTAGTTTAGGAAACCTACAAATACGGAGCAAGAATGTTAAGGTTGAGGTGACAAATTTTGATAATTATTAAAAAAATACACTACAAATCTGTTCATTAAGGGCCAATTTACAAAAATAGTCTGATATTACATTTTTTTCGCTTGAGGGGCACGTGCCCACCCTACCCCTCCTGTCTCCGCCAATGGAGACCTAGAAGTTGATCTTTGAGGCAAAACGAACAATATAAATGTGATAACAAATACTGGGCTGGATATCAATAGCTTTAAGACCAAAGATCCAAAATTTTCTTATATAAATGTGATATAAAATACTGGGTTGGATCAAATTATGGGCCAGCCCACTAAGCCCAACAAAGCCCAATACCCACAATCCTATTTGCTTTCACAGTTTCACATACTCTTTATAAAGTCTAAAAACCTGTAAAGAATCAAAGAACAAGAGAACACAGAAAATGGGTGTTAGCTTAGAGGGTACAAAAGTGATACTAGTACCATACATGAAAGAACATGTCATCAAGTACCATGAATGGATGCAAGACCCGTTTCTTCTTCAAACTACCGGGTCGGATCCTCTAACCCTTGAGGAAGAGTATGAGATGCAGCTTTCTTGGACCCAAGACCCACTCAGTATATATATATATTTTTTTTTACCCACTTTTGTTTTTTTTACTTGATTTTTGTGTTATATCATAAGTATAAATGTTGTAATGCAATATGTTTTTTGCAGAGTGTACTTTTATAATATTGGATAAAGAGTTGGTTTCTGGGAGTTTTGTTCATGGTGAACCTTATGTTCAAGGTAAAAGTTTGACCCTTTACTGCCATTGTTATGTACTTAAGTTTCAGTTGAAATAATTGTGTTTTATTGTTATCCGAATTTCGTTTGTGAGTTTGTATTCAGTTGACTTAGAATTACACTATTTTAGGCGTAATTTTGGAAGTTTGGGGATTATTGGGGTTTTAAGTGCTAGTGTTTGGTTAGAGCATCCACAATGGTCAGTCCACGGTGCTTGCCTTCTCATCACTTTTACCCCTCACTGGTTTGTCTGGTTTCATCATCACCACTAACCAGTTTCTCTACTAAAATATACCACTAACACTCACATGCCAGTTAAAAATAAAAATAAATTGAAATGAAGAGAGGAAGAAGCTCGGCTTACACATTTCAAGCCTCTACACCACGAGCTATGACACCGCAGTGGTGACCACGAGCGACACCTTTCCACCACTAGCTCACCACGATCCATTGCGGATGCTCTTATGGTTTGAGTGATTCTGATTGTCTAATTATTTAGTGGTCATTTTAACCAAAGGGCTTGTGCCCAATGGTACCCCTTGTTATGTGAGAAGCTCCCCAACCAAATGGTTGTGGGTTCAAGTCCTGCTTAGGACATGTGAGATAGATTGTGATGTATATTGTATGAGATAGATGTTGCCGTTCTAAAAAAATTTAGTGGTCATTTTACATGTAAATATTGAAAAATTCGAAATTAGCTCTCTACCAAAAAGAAAATTGATTATCTACTTCAGGCATTAGAAACACATCCGAACACTATCTAATGCAACCCGTTTTATATTTTGATTATTCTATGTCACATCACCACATGATCACTATCAAACCCAATGCTGGATGCCCATTTGATTTTTGGCCTAAAGCCCTAAACTGCCCAAAAAAAGCCATTTCCTTTGTAAAAGAACTGTTGCATGCCTTGAAAAGAATTGTACCAAACATATATCATTTTCTTTAGAGTGTGTCGTGTTTCACTTTATCAATAACAATATTAGACTAAGAACTTGTTTTTGCAACGAACCAAATTGAACTTGATTGATTACTACCTTCTAGTTGATACATTCGATATGTTGATGGTTTATTGTCGTTGTCTGATATTAACTTTGTTTTTAGTTAATGCTTAGAAAAGTGATAATTGTTTTGTTTTGCAGCTATGATCGGTGATGTCAATGTATACATGAATGATGTGGAAGATTCTCATCTGGGTGAGATTGAAATAATGATAGCCGAACCTAAAAGGTACCAATCCTGTTCTTCTTAAATCTTAGTTTACTACTACCTCCATCCCAAAATTATTGTCCATGTTTGAATTTTTAAGTCTTCCTTTTACAACTTTGACCTTAATTATTTTTTCTTGTGTTACATAATTTTGTATGTATTTATTGGGCTGACATTTTGGATTTCTTTAAGTTTTTGTTCGCTTTCGAAAATTGAAATTCATCATAGTTTTTAGTTATCTGTTTCCAATGTTTAATTCGTCATTTTTCTAACATGTAATTTTCGCTAGAAAAGTCGTGGCAAAGGACTAGGGAAGGAATCGGTATTAATGATGTTAGTGTTTGCCATTGAAAACCACAAAATCAATACCTTCCGTGCCAAAATTGGAGATGCAAATGAAGCTTCTTTGAATATGTTCCGAAAACTGGTTCCTCTCTCACTCCAAACTATTGTTATATTCGTTTTCCGATCATACAGGTATAAAGTCTAACTAATGCGTCTTCATCCATTTTGTAGGGTTTCAAGCAGGTTTCTCATAGTGAAATCTTCAAAGAGGTAATCTTATTTTAACAGGAAGTACCAACAACTAAGAGGGTGTTTGGGATTAGTAATTTATGATGCTCATGTACCCATTTCCCTCTAAAATTCCTTAATTACTATCCAAACACTCCACGATACGAAAGTATGTGTAAAAAATGCAATAAACAGATAAGTAAGTACCCTCCAAACACTCCAGATAAGTGTGTTTAAAACAAATAAGTAAGTACCCTCCAATCACTCCAGATAAGTGTGTTTAAAAGTTAAAACAGATAAGTAATACCATCCAAACATTCAAACTGCTTCACTGTGATAAATAATACAGTAAATAATAAACAGCTTAGATCATTGTAGAATATAAGCAGAGAAGTAGTAACTGTCTAAAAAACTTGACTATGCAAGAAAACGCAATAAGGGGCAGATAAGTAGTTAACTTAGCAAATCCCAAAAACCCTATATCGAAATATATTGACTTTTAATATGGAGCCCGCGATACGAGATTTGATATACATGGTGTAATTGGTTGTATAGTAAAGTCTTATCCATCTTTTCTTGATTTTTCGAGTGCAGGTGACCCTGGAGCTACTGATAACAGCAGAAAAGAACAAGGAGCTGGTTCAGTTAGTTGGGAATATGGTTACATATCCATAGGTCTCGGTGCAGCCCCTTGTATGTATGGATTCTTACTTAAGGATTAGAACTTTAAAATCTCATTAACCATTGAGAGAAGCTGTAGAACAATTAATTCCAAGTGTTGCAATTTACTGTACTTGTTGACAGTTGGAATGAACAAAAATGTATCTGATATGTTGCCGTGAACTCTTCTGCACTTTAATAGGTTCAACATTGAAAGCTCTTAAAACTTTCGTCACTTGATTTTAGTTTTACTAATAGTCATAAATGACACAATAAAAGAAATGTCACATAAGGCTAAGATCTGTGTTCGGGAAGCTGACTAAGGTGTTATCGTGCGCATTGAATAGTATCAAAGAAACTGAGTAAGTTACGAGGTTTTGGACTTCAATATATTAGACAAAGTTCGACAGCAAATATCTTAGTATAACCGTCCGGCCTTGTAAGCCGAAAGGGTGTCAACGTATTTGACCAAGTGATTTTTTTCTCAAAGATAGTTGGTCCTGATGGATTTACATTTTTAGTCTCTAAATTATTTTCTTACATTATTCTTAGTTTTTAGGTTGTATTATAAAATTTGGTTTAAGTATAATGTTCTATTATTTTTAAAGACGAAGAAAGAAAAGACTGTGAGCTACTTATGGCACGAGAGAAAAATGAAGAGACACAAAAAGACCAAAAACCTATGAACCGCATCCCCGTCTCATATTAAATAGCAATGCTAATATTAAATAGCAATGCTAGGCTTACTCACAAAATTCACACAAAAAATCAAATGTTGTTAGCAAATGATTGGTGCATTTTTTTACAGTTTCTCTCTCTTCTCTCTTACTAAACCAAGCACTCATTGACACGTGTGAATTTTTTGTTTGAATTTTGTGAGCGAGTCTAGCATTTCTCCATATTAAAATAGGTTTACTTTCATAACTAGGGATGGCAACGGGTCGGGTTTGGGGCGGGTTTTAGTGTACCCGTACCCGTACCCGTTTATAATATTCAAACCCGTATCCGCCCCATTAACCGTCGGGTACCCGATTAATATTATCCATCGGTTTTTCGGGTTTCCCCGCGGGTTTCGGTTATCTTCAATTGAATAATATATGGACAAAATGACGGTATTAAAATTAAGTCACATACTAAAATCCACCGAAAAAACAAAGAAAAACACCCTCATATATTCATTTTTTGTTAAAGCCAAAGAAAATGAATATCATATTAAACAATTTAATGCATTTGAATAATTCAGGTACAAAATAAAATATATTATGTAATAGAGATACGTATATAAAAAAATATAATGAAAGAAACTATATATAATGTATGTATATTCTAGTTAAATATAATATCAATAAAGCAGATGTATATTCGGGTAAACGGATACGGATACGGGTACGGGTAATCGGGCGGGTATTACTAGAACCCGTACCCTGCTAAAAAATTATATCAATACCCAAACCCGCATCCAAAACCGCCAACCCGCCCCCGAACCCGACCCAACCGGTTCGGGTTTCGGTTTTCCCCATCGGTTTTGGGTGCTTTTGCCATCCCTATTCATAACACATAAGTTTTAAAAAATCTCACTATTGACATTTTTCATCAATCAAATATCATATCTACCAACTAAAGTCTACTTTTATTAGTTGAAATACAAAGTAAAAACTTATTATTACTCTTCCTAAAATAAGTGTTCAGTTTGATTTTTCGTAATTTTCTTTTTCAACTTTTACTTTAAATATTTTTATTTGTGTTATATAATAGTTGATTAAAATTATACAAATCAAAATAGATTTAAATCAAATCAATTTATATATTTTGCTTCCAAAAAAACAAACAAAAAAAAAAAAAAAAAAAAAAAAAAAAAAAAAAAAAAAACCTTAAGGAACAAAACTTGCTATAAAAACAGACAGTCTTGTTGAATCTAGGGTTTGGGGCAAAGAAAACAAAATAAACTCAGACAATGATGTAAGAAATGAGGCGACACAAGGTATGGATGTTTTTCAAAGGTTGTTTACCCCTGGTGTTGCCTATGATTTTCCATTTTGCCCCATTTTTAAACAACCTTTATGATACTATATCAATAGTATTCCAATCCAAACACACCTTTAATAGTATTCCACACATACAAACAGATGCACCTCTATATATCTACTCCTTCCGTTCCAAAATAATAAATTATTAGAGGCTGTGATGATAAAGTTCTAGTAATTGTCTGAGTATACTGTATAAATAATTTGAGATTTTACTGTATCTTGGCGGGGTAATTTAACTATTGCAGCCATGGCAGTTTTATCCTTTTTTTGTACAACAGATCTGAGCCTCTTTTTATCATTGCGTTATTTTGGTTACGGAGGTTGTTTTCATTTTAGGCGAGACGAAAAGGATCTCGGGGCAAAATATAAGCCGAAAAGTTTCAAAATAAGCCACAAAAATTGAGCTTATGATACATAAGCTCAAA
Organism: Artemisia argyi; assembly: GCA_030686995.1. NCBI lineage: Eukaryota > Viridiplantae > Streptophyta > Magnoliopsida > Asterales > Asteraceae > Artemisia > Artemisia argyi. The sequence goes on from CM060705.1 coordinate 140,270,213, forward strand.
ACCAAATAAGCCATAAGCCATTTATATAAAGCCGAAACAAACACCCCGATTAGAAATTCATTTTTGCCCCCATTTGTTTATGTTTTAACTATAGAGGTGATTAAAGAGTGTGGTTGTGGTTACTTCTCATCCTTCGCGCACATTTTAATTATTTCTCATTTGATCCCAACTCTAAATAAGTCACATCTTGTTTATTTGTAAGACAACAACAACATACCCAATCCCGCCAGGGCGGGGTATGGGGAGGTAGAATGTAGACAGATCCTACCCCTACCTTAGGATAAACCCGAGAGTAAGGAGACTGCCTCCAGGAAGACCTTGTTTATTTGTAACGGAGGCCTGAGGGAGTATATATTTCTGGGACTAACGGTGTAATTTAGTGTCTACCGAGGCAGTGATGATGAATTTCTAAATGTCTGAGTTATAATGCAAAGGTGAGATTTACCGTATCTTGGCTTGGCAATTTCCGGTTGTTATTTGCTAATGCAGCTGCGGATTTGCAGCCATGGCGGCTTAATCCTCTTTGTTTTGATTGTTTCACAGATCTGAGCCTCATCAATTGTTTGACGTTGCATTGTTTTGCAATCAAAATTGACACTTCAAATGTTTTTATAAACTTTTTACGCCAAAACTGCATGTATTCATGTTCACACACTTTTTCATTCTCTTAGCTATTCTTAGGCTTGCAGTTAAAGTTTGTGACACTTTATGAACAATGTGTTTAAGCATATACTCTGCAGATCATTTGACGACTAACATGACTTGCCTGTTGCAATGTTTGTCGAAATAAGCTGCTTAGTTGATGTAATGTGCTCCTGTATAGAAATCTTATATGTGAATGAAGGGTGAAAAGTGAAGACATGATGAGATACCTGACTGGAAGTGGATGCAGCGCACAGCATTTTTTTAAGAATCATGTAGTTTGCAGATGGAGCTGATAGTGCTGTTGAGTCTTTAGCTGGAGATTTGGGTCATATAAATCAGATCATCATATGAAAGTCGTAGTACGTGGGGTGGAAGTGAAAGTAATGGGGGGTGTGAAGTAAATTGATTTGAGTAGTTAAAACTTAAATGCATCTGATGTTTCTAGTATAGTTTCAAATACATGTAATTGAGTTTTTGCTAATAAAATGCATCTGACGTTCAAGAATAAGTTTACATATAGTACCGAGTATTACATTTAGTTAAATTTATGTTTGTTTGGTTGATGTTTTAATGGAAGATTACTGAACTCATGTTTTTTTGGACAAAGAATTCAACCCAGCCAAAAGGAGGGAGCAAAATTTGAATAGTCTAACAGAGATGGAAAGAACCTTCAAGGTCAGGGCCTTCCTTAGACCGGTGAAGACCTCAAACACAGCTAAGGGAAAATGCAACATAGAATCATTCTGTGCCGAATTTGCAGACACAAAGAAAGCAACTGAATATGCGGAACCAAATCCTCATTTGGAGCTGCTTAGACCTCTTAATGGATGGGATTGCAGGAGCATGTACTACCATTTCCAAACAGCAGAGAAAACCTAACAACATAAATAACATTGGCAACAAAAAGAGTCAATTTTTTGAACTTTGACAAGCTTACTACAGACACGTTATACAATCCAATGCTCGATCCTCAAACAGACGATCTGTGGATTCCAGAGAATTATCATAGATATCAGCATAAACTTTAGATCAGTTTCATGTTGATCCAAAATGACTTTTGAGAGGTCATTAACAGTGGCGGCGAGCCGGCGATTAGGGTGTGCAAGTGGTGCAACCGTACCGGGCCCCCCTTTTTAGGGGCCCCGATTTAGTATACTTCTATTAATATTTATAGTTTTATATATAAGCGTTTTGAATTTTTAGTTCTTTGTTAAATATTATCAAAGTTAATCCGGACCAAATACAAAAAATAACGATAAATCTGATATCGACGCATTGAAGAATAACGATAAATCTGATATCGACGCAAATGAGCTATACCTGGAGTTAAGGTTGTTAAAGAATTTTTTGCCTAACAGTATGGGGCCAACGAAGTTCTAAGATATCTGAAGGAGGTAGATTGTTTTCCTAATGCAATAATCGCGTATAGAGTATTATTGACTATTCCTGTGGCGTCCGTAGAAAGAAGTTTCTCAAAATTAAAATTGTTGAAGTCTTACTTGAGGTCTACAATGTCACAAGAGAGACTTAATGGATTGGCATTGATAGCTATTGAGAATGATATATTAGAAAGTGTTAATTATGAAATGTTGATCGACAACTTTGCTACGAAAAACATTAAAAGAATGGCACTCTTCAAGAACTAAGTATGTTGCATCTTCTTTTGTAGACTTTTGTTAATATTTTGCGTAATATCAAAAAACTTTTTATTTTCCATAATAGTTAAACTTCGTGATTTATATGAGCCTCATTTATGATTTCGCACCGGGCCCCCCAAATCAATGGGACGGCCCTGGTCATTAATAGCATAAATACAGATATAAGACAAAGGGAATCCCGTCTTCAAATTAGACTCTAACTTATCAATGTAAACTTGATTCCATCCGTTCCGTAAAAAGCATTTAAAATCAAATGATTGAGATATATACCTCTATCAAACAACAGGCGCCAACTATTTGAGCATCATGCAAATGATTCAGAAAAAGGATCCGCAGCTTTAAAGTTTGATGAACTTACTACATATATAAGAGACACATTATGTATGATGTATTGAAGGTCCCTTGTCTACCACCATTGAAAACATTTGGACCAAATAGGAACCACTTTGGAGCATCATGCAAAAGGCGATATGTAGATGTAAGCTGAGATCATCTAATCTCGTGGAAAGAGTAGCATTGTTTAGCATGTCAGTCAAAAGTGCTTGTAATTTGGTCTTTCTCGAGGTAGCATTGATGAGTTTCTAACCGTGTGAGTAAATCTGACAAAACAGACATTTAACTGTAACAAGGCCAAGCAATTTCCGCTTGTTGTATGTATAGTTTTCTTTATCTAGCCTGATCATCAATTTTTACTTTTTTACTGCAGAGGTGAATATGCAGCCAATGGCAGTTAAATGCTCTTTATGTTGACTGTTTAACAGATCTGAGCCTCAACATTCTGCATTGTTATGCAATTGAATTCAGCGCTACAAGTGTTTTCATAGCTGTTTTTTTTGTCAATACTATGAATCTGCAGTTTATGTATTATTTTCATGAAAGTTCGGCCATTTTTTGCAAAATATTTGATCTAAGGCATGCAGCCAAAATCCCCTTTTTAGCGTGAAGAATTCGGCCATCTGACAAGTAGAACAGCTTTCTTAACCATACTGATAGCCAAATTAAGTTTGTGACATTGTAACTATGAATAATGTGTCTAAAGCATATAACTTTGGAGATCAGTTGACCAAAGTTGGTTGCATATTACAATGTGGACCTAGCTTTCTGGAACATTTAAGTTGTATATGAAAGAAGATAGATAGGTATGAACGTATCATAAGTTTTTTGAAGATGTTTAGAGAATCATTAAATGAATACTGGTTATATATAGATACTTATACGTTAGAAAGTATTGGCAAATATCGTTCCTAGAAGACCAATTGTCCAACAAAAATAATCCTTTTATGTGATTTTTAGGGATGATTCTTGGAGAAAGTTTGGCGAAATGTTTTGCACTACTCTATTTATATACGAGAAATGATATGGAGACCTAAAATAGTAAAATGCATGACTAAAAACATGTCTAATCCACCTATTACTTGACACATGTTTTTGCCTCTTTCTCTTTCCAAACATTCACCTTTGATCTTAACACGTGTCAGAATTTTATTATTAGGCATACTTTTAAGTATATTTGTTGGGCATAAGAGTCATTTCCAAATATATACTTCTTTGATAGTCTTTTAAAAATCTTAGGCATCTACATATGTGATTTATTGTATTTAATTGTAAAATTTTGTAAGAATTGACTATTTCATTTCAACATGAGCCATCAAACAAGAATGTAGAACTTATTATGAAGCAAGTGGTGCAATGGAACATTCTTTAGAGTGGTTTAAGACGATGCTTGGTCTTTGTGACTTGATTCTATAAAAAAGTGTACATGGAAAAAGCATCCTTTAATCTTGGCATTGTTTCCTCATCCCAACTATTAATATTTTATAACATAACTTGCAAATTGCTAAACATTAAAAGGTAAGTAAAAATGAGAACTTACTCTTGGAATAGGTAGGAGACACATAATAAGAGTTGTGTTTATTTTAAAGGATATGGGTTCAAAGTAGGTTAATGGTCAGTTGGTCACATATATTAAAATTAATTCGACTAACAAGTAGAAATATTAAGACACGGTCAAAACATCGATTGAGTTTATCCATTAAGACGTTTGGATTTTACGGTAACTAACAAGAATTTAGATAAGACAATATCAAAATTAGAGGTGGCAAAACGGGCGGGCATGGGCCACGGATCAAACGGGCTACGGGCTAAACGGGTGCGGGTCAAACGGGCTCATGCTATACGAATTGCTTTAGAAAAGACCTAAAACGACGAAATAAATTTGTTAAACGTAACACCTTATTTATAACTAAAATATTAAATATATTATGTTTATAAGTTCTTTTTTAAAAACAATTGTAATGTTATTTAATTTAGAGAAAATATGTGTCCGTTTATGCCCACTTAACTTTTAAATGGGCAATATATGCCCATTATATGCCCAAATTTTTTAAAAGTTTGCTCATTTAACCTATTTTTTTTATTTTGGACACAAATTGTCACCTCTAATCAAAATGATAATTTGGTAGGTTGTAATGTAACGGTGACTACATTAAGCACTCCAATATTAGTTACATATCAACAGTTACTCCCATCTCATCACCAAACCCCATAGTTGTGATCACCGAAATCACACATAAACATACCAAAAAAAAAACAAAACATTTAATGACAAAATTTTGGTTCCATCAAAAATTTACCAAACCACGCGTGGGAGGGGGGTCGACACGTCAAAACATACTCCATTACGGGCAGGTCTAAAAAGAAGGTTACTATTCATTTTATACATATGCATTTTTCTCACTTTAATATGTGAATCATTTTAATATGTGATTTATTTATTTATTTATTTATTTTTATTTTTTGAACGAAAACATGCATTAAAAAAATTAATATCCATACAAATCACTCCTCGAAAGTGAGGTAAGTTTTTCGAGGATAGAAACATCCCAACTAAAACCCTAAAGTGATAGAAAATGCATGATGAGCAACCCAAAATGAACTACTTGGTAGTCGTATTCATTTAACACGTCACAACGCAGGCGATAAAAATCTATTTTAAATCATTTGCTAAGTTGATAATAATAATTTTCCGCTGGTTTCGATCCAGATCCGTTAAAAATGAAATGTAACTTAACAATGCAGGCTACATTCGTATATGGTACATCATATCTATGACCTATAATAAAAATTATAAAGAAATAAAGATTGAATCTGGCGAGAACTGAGCATGAAATTCTATTAGTGATTCCTTCTATGCTTTGAAAATTGATTGCAAAGTGTTCAAAGGTGTCATTATTATAGTCGTTCCTTAATTTGCTCCAATTAAACTATTGAAAACACATGCACATAATCAGATTAGTAGGGTATTAGTGCATTCAGTTAAGCACGTTCTATTGTAATCCTAGTAACATGGGCGGACCAATATTTCAGGTTTTACTCCTGAATCATAACGTCTAAGAAACCGCATTCACTCAATCTGCAACAAGCAAAGTGTATTTATTTATACACAACTACACACTAACAGCATCCGCAATGAGTAAAGTTGTGAAAGACTTTTCGCTATTTTAAAAAGCTATTTGATAAGGGTTTTGCATTGCAACAAAAAATTTAGAAAACATTTTACAAAAGCTTGATAAACCTCAAGTCTTTTGTAAAAGTCTAAATGTGATTTGTATTAAATGCATCAAGTCTTCAAAGACTTAATGTATTGTAGATGCTCTAAGGGCTGAAAACATGCATTGATAACTTGTACATTTGTTAACAATAACGCATATTTGAATTTAACTTCTATCAACTATAACTTTATGTGCAACTATTAATGTAAGAAACTTTATTTTGTTGAGAGCCTTAAAGGTTGTCATTAACAAAACCTTATTTTCAATAAGAGGCATTAAACTTTACAACTAATTGGTTTTAAGGGCAAACTTAATTGTCATGTACCGACTAAGAAACCATTACATAAGAGGTGAATTACATAAGAGGTGAATGAAGTTCATCTAGCCGCCCGCTCAAATGATACACCGACCAACATATCAAAGTTCGGCAAAAAATTCAATAACAAACGTGGTTCATTGGCCTCGTGTGGATTGCACTTAGAGGTACATATAAATGTTCTCATCCTTGGAACCAACTAAGTTATGTGTTATAAATGAATTTATCATTGGTGATTAACATTATCACCGTGAACTCAACATCACATCAGTTTTTCACTCCACCATCAACCAAGTGTACTATAATACGACTGGCAACTTCACAACCCCAAATATATTCCACTTAAACGCAATTATACTTCATCTAAATACAAACATACCTCACAATGCACTCACACACATTAACATACAAAAATAAAAATAAAAAGAAGCCAGTCGTGCAGACGACCAATTTGTGCTCAATATTAACCCAAGACGTGTCGTTGGTGGGTGGTATAATAAGGGACGACACGTCCTCGGTGCTTTTCACATGCATGTCTTCCACTGCACCATTACAATTAGCCTTATAGAACACCGAATGAACGGGTTGGCAACTTGGCATGACCATAAAGGGGACACAATAAACAAAGTCGATTTTATACTAATATTACGTTACATAACATCTTCTATACTTTTTGATATAATATGAACTTATATAACACAATTATAGCTCTTGAGAATAGATAAAATGGAAAAGCATTAATATTGGGCGGAGGCCAAAGTCAGTCACGGAAGGAGGCTTTAGACATGCACGCGTATCCACTTGCTATTTTAATTTTATAGTCTGTCCATTTTTATTACTTTAAGAAAAAAACATATATTTATAATAATGAAAATTATTTATACACACATGACACGTTGGTAAATTGTTTTTCTATTGACTAATTAAGTAAATTCCTAACATATTTTCTAGTAGATCAAGAACATTTCAATTACACACAATAACAACTTAATTGCCTTCAATCTATTAACAATCATGAGAATTATTAACTGGGGATCCATTTTTGGAACCTGTGCGGCTCTTCCTCAACGACCACAATTGCTTCTGCGAACGGGGAGTATGATACAATCCATTACCTATTTCACAAAAATACTTCGTTTTTCAGCGTCACAAAAATGTTTGCGCTTGGTAAATATGTGTCCTAAGGCTGAGCCCCTAAGTTGTTACTTGTGTGGTTAGAACTTGAATATCCGAACTTAGGTATCTAGAATCTCAAACGCCCACCACTAAACTACATTTCTATGTCAAAAACATTTGGCTTGACACTAGTACGATGCTATTGTTAATAACTATAAAAAAAATTAAAAAAATAATAATAATAATAATAATAATAAAATAATAATAATAATAATAATAATAATAATAATAATAATAATAATAATAATAATAATAATAAAGCCATGTTAATTGTTACAAAATTGCCGGGTTTCAGATAATATGCAATTTATTGTTAACAAATAATGTTAAAAGTATGTTTTCTAGATCTACGAACTTGAATTTACGTTAGCTTATAAATCCTTTCACACATATTAATGTTAAAATTTATGTTAATTTTCAAAAATAAAACATGAAATTACAGTCTTTCAAAAAAGAAAAATTCTCATGTTTTTTTCCTTCTTTACTCGTTGTAATCTTCATAACTCCACTTTGACTAAGACTAAAATTTTCCCATCAAGAACCGGTCAACTCGTTCCATAACTCCCAATCTCTCTAATTCTCTATATAAATACTCCACACAACTTCATCACTCTCATAAACTCACATTTACACAAAAACCAACTTCAACCCAACCCATCTAAAAGAAAACTCACTTTTTACCCATTTCATCAACCAATCTTCACAACCCATCAAGATCTTCCAAATGGGTACACCATTTCACATAACCTTATTCATGATACTCTCATTTTTAACAATAACTTATAGTCAAGATTGCAACACATACACATTCACAAACAACAATGTATACTCAACATGTATCACCTTGCCTAGCTTAAACTCACAACTACATTGGACCTATCACCCAAGTAACACCACAGCTGACGTGGCGTACCGCCAACTTGGAGTCTCAAACTCACAATGGGTAGCATGGGGACTAAATATTAATGGGCCAGGTATGGTTGGTACACAAGCTCTAGTAGGCTTAGTATCTTCAAATGGGTCAGTTCAGGCTTATACTTCTTCGGTTAATGGTTATGGGACTGGTTTGCAGCCTGGTGGGTTAAGTTTTGCTGTCAGTGGGATCAGAGGTGAGTTGGTTAATGGTGATGTGGTTGTGTATGCTAGTTTGAGTTTGCCTAGTGGTAGGACTAGTTTTGCTCAAGTGTGGCAAGTTGGACCAGTTAGAGATGGAGCTCCTGCGGCTCATCAGATGGGGTCTGCTAATAGGAATGCTCTTGGGAGAGTTGACTTTGCTACGGGTGAAAGTGGTGCAGGAGGTAGTGTTGGTGGTTCGCTAAGGCGCCGGAGAAATGTGAGTTTTCTTTTTCTTTTTCTTTTTCTTTTTCTTTTTCTTGGTCAAGATTTAAATTTAATTTTGGAACATGCCCACATGGGGAAACCAATAAAAAATGGAACTTTCTTTAAGTATGTTTTACGTCAAAGTGGTTCATGCATATGTGCAAGTTAATACAGTAATGAGTTTTAGGCAAATTCTTTAATAGAATGACTTTTTTTTTTTGTTAGCCCATGTAATAAACAAAGGAAAATACACTTTATAGAGACGGATAGTTGATATTAGGTTCAAATATTTTTATCTAGCAATTCAAGCGATCCAAACTTTCATCGAGTTCAGCAATAAAGGTCAAAACATTCATATATCTTATAGATCTTGCAACAACAAAAAGTGGGAATTATTCAAATGGGTAGTGAATTAATGATGTGATTGGTTTCATCAATTTGGCAGACTCATGGAGTGTTGAATGCTGTGAGTTGGGGAGTAATGATGCCAATGGGAGCCATGGCTGCAAGGTATCTTAAGGTGTTCAAAGGAGCTAACCCTGCCTGGTTCTACATCCATGTTACTTGCCAAGCTTCTGCCTATATTGTCGGTGTAGCAGGATGGGCCACTGGAATCAAGCTCGGTAGTGACTCCACTGGTATCAAATACAACACTCACAGAAACATTGGGATCGCCCTATTTGTCCTAGGAACCCTTCAGGTATACACAAAATCCCCATCTTTCTATTTAATCTTACAACTAAAACCACAACTCAAACTGATATGTTTGGTCTGTGATATTAGGCGTTTGCCTTGCTCCTGAGGCCAAAGCCAGATAACAAATACAGATTTTACTGGAACATCTACCACCACAGCATGGGTTACACTGTGATCCTCCTAAGCATCATCAATGTGTTCAAGGGGCTTGATATCTTAGACCCCGAGAAAAAGTGGAAAAAGGCTTATATTGGCATACTTATCTCTTTGGCAGTCAATGCCGTTATATGGGAAGTCTATACATGGATCTTGGTTTTGAAAAGAAAGAAGGAAGACACGAGCCTGTCTGCATAGAGACGAGACACGTGGCTAAATGAAGGGTTCCCCGGACCCTATTATGTTGAGTTACTTACATTCTTTGTTTTAATGACTTGTTGAGGGGAGAGGATTTATATTTTGGACATGAGTTGTAATTCTTTTGGTGGTACATATATGTATTAACATTTGATATGCATAAATCAATATTTGACTAAAAAAGATCATCAATATCAAGAAATCGACAAATCTAGACTAAGGTTCAAATTTTAATCCAAGAGATACAAATCATTTTAGCAGCACCAGATGATGAAACAAAGATATGTCAGGAAGGCTGATTCTAATGAAAACTATCAGCTATGCCTCATACCATAGTAAAATAAATATGCAGGCATTTCTACTTGGTGCAACAAATGAAAAGAAGGTACCAAGTAACTAGTTTTAGAGTGAAGATCATTGTTATTGGTACGAGTTTTCTTCGGGTTGCTTCAACGTCGAGCATGGTTCACCTTTCAGCTCAAGAGTGGCAATTACCTTAACCACTTCAGCTTTGTCTGCTTCAAATTGTTCATCAGCTGCAGCACAGTACGATTTTAAGCATATTATTACAGCAGTAAGAGTCAAGAAAAGAAAAAAAGAAGCAATTTTTTTATACCCTTTTCCAAACTGAAGTCGCTAAAAAACCGAATGAGTTTGCTTCTATTCGCGATTAGCACACTCACAATCTCTGAGGGCTTTTTCTGATTAGCTACAAAAAGCTAAAGAAAAGAAAAAGAAAAGAAATTACAGAAAGCTTAACTTAAGACAACAAATCAAGTAAAGAAGCCAGAAGAATTATTGAAATAAATTCCATAATTACCTTGAACACATGGAAAGCTTCTACCTGTATGCTCTTGTTTGAATCCTGGAAAATCAAATAATGAAAAAAAAATGGTCAATTAGCATTGTACAGGTGTACAAAATTACATGTTGAAACAGAATAGAAGTAATAATTACCCTAAGAAGATTCATGAGAACTCTCATGTTGTCCAATGAGCACACATATCGAACCATCACACAGCTATTCGCACGATCCAGTAATATTGCTCCTAACAGCTGAAACATTTTGCAGACTTTCAGCCAAAACAATACTATTAAACTTGACTGCTTGAGACAACAAAGAATGCATCACGGATGCTTGTAATGATAAATCTATTAAGAGGTCAAATAACAGATAACTGATACTAGACCTTTATAGCACTCCTTCTTGTGATGTAGTTGGGAGATTCCAGCAATGTGTTGTACTCCTTGAAGAACTGCACCCAAGAAGTAAAGTTAAGAAATGATACCAAGAGTTAATAATACATAAGAGAGTGGTCAATGCCAAAACATAAAGTGGAGTGTAAGAAACGCAACACTTGCCCAGTCATAGTTTTTAGAAAGAAATTCAGCAACTGTTGACTTATGCCTGGTCAATAGCTCCTGAAGAAAGACGAAAAAGAAAACCTCACCATTTTGTCTGATACGAGCAATATGACATAGTATGAAAATTTCATATGCATACAAGATATCCTATGAATTGCTCATTAAGACAACAGTTAATATATCAGTACAATTGGAAGAAAGTCACTGAAAAACACCATACGAGCAACTGAAGTTTCAAACGATATAGAAAAACATGATAGCGTCACTAATGTCAAGAGTATAGCCTTTTATACTAAAGAACAGATATCTCTAACATTTAAACTTGCCGAATCATGCACTATTTAATTGAGGATCTGAGACGCCTTATTTGTATCTGCTTATTGACACTGCAATTGTATTTACTGTTGAGCAAAGTTCCAGAATATAAAACTCTTCCCACCTACTGGTGTATCGACTTTAAAAACCGGAATCCAATTCAATGGATATGATCGAACTAGAGCACGTGATATAGGGGAACTAAGCACTAGTATCTGGTTATTTATGCACTAGCGAAGACGGTTAAAGAAAGAAATCAACATGTTGACTATGCATGCACATTTCAAGAAGTTAATACAGAAAGAGGCCCATTATACTTACTCTAAATGTTGCTGCAGCATCTGATGCTTTGTCAAAACTTGGATCTTGTACATACATGAAGAACTTTTTTATTTGATCTGACTCCAAAATATATCTGTGAACAAAAAAAAGAAGACCAAATTTCACTTACATATATCAGAAAGAAATAGTAATTGACCTGAATTCTAAAAACCAAGAAATGAATCAGCTTATATGACTTGAAAAGACAGAACAGAGATCAAGACAAGGATACAGTAGAGAAAACCATACTTACTCATGGTGTCACTCCTCTACCTAGGGTTGTGATACATGAATTTAGAATTAAGATACCAACCACGTTAAACAGAGTTGTCACTTTCAAAACTAACAGTGACTAATACTATAATTCAAAAGCAGTGTTGTAAATATCGCTCGGCGGTACCTCGGCGGTCGACCACCGCCAAGCGCCAAGACTGATATGGCGGCGATATATCAGTGATATATCGGAGACCATAAATTATAAAGAAATTTATGTATATTTTTGAAATGCAACATATGTAACACAAAACAAAACATAAATTATATTTATAACTTATAAGAGAGAACTGGTATACTACCAAAGTGCTCCAATTAAACTCGAATATATGACTGATTGACTCGAAACCGATAAATTTGACAGATTTGACCGATATTTGACCGATATGACCGATATTTGACCGATATGACCGATATGACCGAAATTTGACCGATAAATTTGACCGATATTTGACCGATATGACCGATATGACCGATTTTGACCAAACCGATAAATTTGACCGATAAGTGAAATATCGTATCGGTCGACCGCCGATAAGCGATATATCACTGATATATCGGCCGCCAAGACCGATATTTACAACACTGTTCAAAAGCCGATGGTACCAAATTTATGACTTCATTGCAACTTTTCAAATCCAAAATCTTACAATCTACCACGTGTTCACGTGCAAACAGAATTATACACATTATACAGCCAGATTAAAGTGTAAACATAATATAATACAAGATGTTGACACTGATACTTACTTTGCAGCAACTTGATGCCTAATACATTCTCTTAAAATTGCACCATATGCTAAAGCAAGCTCCAAGTCATCACAGCTGGAAATTATACATACTTAGATTAAACTTGGAAGTCATTTAAACTTGAAGCAACATGTGTTCTCAACTCAAAGATAAAATACCAAACCACAGTTAACTATAACTATCAAAATAGGCAAAAGAAGATGTGGAATGAAGCTGAAAATCAAAAAATTAAGCACATGTGCTATCTCCCGTGAAGATGCTTAATAAAATGTCAGGAGAATTTAATGAAACTGTTTACAGGTAATGAAACAATTAGATGCCCGAATTAGCACTAAAGAAAAGTTAAGCTGCAATCCTCTCTGTCAGCATAACCTAAACTCTCAAAGGAATATTAATAAGAAAAAATACATGCTTTTGAGGCTTGATTTTGTACGATTGCTAATAGAAACTAAGAGAGAATAACTTTTACTTAAACAGTCTTTTCAGAATTAACCAAAAGTTGGTAAGTCTATCAAACTACTATTTATTCAGTTTAAATACAAAATTCAAGGCATAATATTCAGCTATTCGCAATACTACAGCTTACACCATATATAACTAGATATAAGATATAAGATATATACATAATGTAACACAGGGCTCACCCAGGTAGCAGCTTATCCAGAATGTCTGTATTGCACTCCAAGTAATCAGAGGCAACACATCGTCCATTTGCGCGTTGCCTCTGCAAATTTGCGATCACATGCGTAATATCTTGGCGTGTCTGCAGGATACCAAACTCATTGCTTTACAGCATCGAAAAGAGAAATATAATATTCCTCGAGTCAGCCTTCAACAGACTTAACATAATTAGATAAACCCCATCCCCTTAGTCCCCACAAGTATATTATTTGATATATAGCTCAAGGTACGTACCCCAGGGTCCAAACTAGGAAGAGCAGCTATTAACATGCGGAACGTGTCTTCTTTGAAAAATTCTTGTGTCAACTTTGCACATGCGTCTTCCACTGGTTCCGAACGCTCATCTCCATAAAGCACTGTCCTCATTTCGAAAATGACTTTTCTTATTTCATCAATCTGCACCATGAGTACAAATTTCAGAAGAAAACCTATGTCACGTTATACAACCAGCAACTTCAAGAGCACATACAATCCTGATAGTTCCAGAAGACCAGAACTGCTCCACTAAGGATGTGTTTAGATAACTTTTTTTAGGGGTTTTAGATTAACCAACAGCTTGTTAGCCTACTCTATTTTTCGTATACTAGTAAGAACTTTTGAGTGTGGAGCCAAACAGCTTATGCTTACAAGCTCACTTAAAATGGCTTATGCAAAAACGGCTCCTGTGCATTTTATTATCAACTTACTTAAAATGGCTTATACTGTTGCTTTAAAAAAGTGCTTGGATGCTAACATTCTAACCTTTGCTTCATAAAGTTAATTTTGCTACATCTTATACCTAAAGATCATACACATAGCCCTCTTATAGCAGCTAGCAAATCATCTGTATAAGAACAGACATAAATTTTCAGATATTGAGAAGCTATAGCTTCCCAATTATAATGTACAATTTTTCATCCTGAAAGCTAAATACTGAAACAAACAGCCCGATTTCTCCCTATTATGCATATATCTAGCCCTATCTAGGAAAACTGTCAGCACAAGGCTATTTAAGAGGTAAAAAACTACCACTAGTAATTCATGAACTAACTTTTGTCCCTGCATCTTATACCTTAAGATCAAGCAAGCTTCTGACTTCTCTAAGTCTTATACCAGCTAACAAACATTTGTATAACAACAGGCATATATCGACCACTACACGAGATTTTCTATCACATGTTCATACGATACAGAAAGCTGAATACCAGCATGACATACAGTATAACCGCGTTTGAGCATCTCGCAAAATACAAAAGTCCTTTTGAGTAATTTTGACTCAGACAAACAGCCCCATATTGAAACTAATAACATGTTATTAAGGTACGCACTAAGGCCAAGCTCCTTCCTAATGCAACTCTAGCCACAGTTCAATAAAAATTCTTCATTATATAACTTGAACGAAAGTAGAGTACTCCCGGTAATAACTCTTCCATACATATCATGCATAACTTCCATGGGCTGAGACAAGAGGGGGCACGGGGGCAGGTGCCCCCCTAGCGAACAAAATTGTAGTATAAATTTTCTAAAATATTTTACTTTTTTTGTAATTTCTTTCCCCCCCCCCCCCCCCCCCTAAGAACCAATTTGTAGTGTAGTTTCTAAAATTTATCAAAGTGTGGCTCCCTCGAGTAAAATTTCTGGCTCCGCCCCTAGTAACTTATGTAAAGCTTATAACAACTAACAAACTACAAACGTATCTTCTTAACTATTCGATATCATACTTTTTTGCTGACGTGTCAGGATACTCTACCTAGAGTGCGAACAACACGTATGATACAAAAAGCTTCAATAAACCTTATAACGCCTACTCAACAAACACTAGATCATTTTCCGAAACCCTAACTATCAACGCGCAACAATCAAATCACACAATTAGCCAAAACTAAAACAAACTACTGCACAACAAACTATCATTTGGCGATATTTATACCTTCTCCTTGAGTTTCGCTTTTCGGACTGTGGGATTGGGATTAGGTTCGGTATAGGGCAAGAGATTCCGAAGAAAACGAACAAGGTCGACAGGTGTACGAGGCTTGGGCTTAAAAAGCCCCTTCATTGAAGATGATCGAGATAACATCAATCAAACAAACAAACACTTCTTCACTCCCCGTAATTAGGGTTTTCGAAATTGAAAAATTGTAATTTGGTGGTGATTGGGGGGTTATGTAGATGTGATTGTGATAATCACTGGATTTGAAAAGTGGATTTGTATATAGTTTTGAGTGATTTTAGGGTTTGGAATTTTTTTGGATATGTATCAAAAGAAAAGCAATTTGAATTTGGTTTTTTATTTGGGGACATTTTCCTTCGATTTAGCGGGAAGAGAGACACGTTGGATTAATTTTCTTGCACGTGACGTATTTTCTAGTGCACGTGTTGTAATACTTGGTGCAATTATTTGGAGGTTTCGGGTGTTTCTTAAACGAGGCCGTGATCCCGCGCGTTGCCGCGGGGTGTTATGCGGAAAAAGTGGTTTTTTTTTTTTTTTAAGTGGTTGACCTATATAAGCATGTTGCATCATTTTTTTGTATACGTAAGTTAGCCAAAAAAATGAACAAATGATTTGGCCGAACGTTAGTGACAAAGGATTAACTTTGCAACGGATGTATAACATGAAGTACCAACTACATAAATTACGTGAAGACTAAAATTGCAACAAACCTCTAATGAAGGACCAAGTGCGGTTTTCTTTTTTAATATGAAAGAGATAACGGTCGTTAGTTAACGACCGTTAAGTAATTAACGACCATTAGTACTTATGGACGTAGTTTGTAATCGATGTATAACATGAAGGATCAATTACGTAAATTACCTAAGGACTAAATTTGCAATAAACCCCTAAGATGAAGGAGCAAATGCGTACGGATTTTAAAGATATAACGGCCGTTAGCTAACGACCGTTAGTTACTATTCCTAACACTGTAGCATGTGAGTACTTTGTACTGTAGCTACTGTTCAGGGTTTGGTACTGTAGCATGTGGGGGGGGGGGGGGGGGGGGGGGGTTAAGAAAAAGGATTTAAAAAAAGTTGGGGAAGGTGTGGTTTCCTGCACTCTACACTAATGGCAAACTCTTTGTGTGTGAACCATTATGTAGGTTTTTGCGTACGCAAACTCTTGTGTGTGAACCATTATGTAGGTTTTTGCCGAATGATAACCTCACACTAATGGCAAACTCTTGTGTATAAACCATTATATGGAAAACTCTTTCGTACAACGACTCTTATACGAACACCTATAAATTGCAGCCAAATTTTACGAAAAAAAAATACGCAGTAAAAAAACTTGAAACAAAAAACATTAAAAAAATAAAAAAGAAAGAAAGAAAGAAAAAAATAAAAATAAATAAAGAAAGAAGAAAAAAATGAAGGTTACGACGTTTGTGGTTCTCAATATCATCATGATTGTTGCGGTGACCGCCCAGTTACCACCCCCACCGACGCACACCATAGAGCCGTTACATGTTCATTTCGAAACGAAAATGAATCCTATAGCTATCGTCCTTGAGCCGTTACATGTTCATTTCGAGACGAAACTCAATACCGTCCTTGACTTAAAAATGAAAACAAAGAAAACACACAAAGCCAAAAAGTGCAAAAAATTGACAAAAAGTGCAAAAATTTGGAATTTTTTTGTCAAGGTTTTGAATTTTGATTAAAGTTTGAATCTTTTTGGTGAATTAAAATTGTTAAAGATTGGATTTTAAGGATAGCTTTTTGGTGAATTGAAGTGTTTTGATTTGTAGGTGTGTTTTCATTTTGGTAAAAATTGAGAAAAAGTATAAAAAAAAGTAAGAGTTTTTAAGGATTTGATATATAGATTTGGTTATGGTGGCTATCAAGATTGGGATACTACATTATGTATATTAGATCATGATTAATCATTTTTATGTTAGACTCATTATTTTAGCTAAGTTATTTAAATTCGGATATCCAAAATTTCAGATAACAGTTTTATATATCCGAATATCCAAATATCTATATTTTCAGAACACTTTTGTGTGAATTCTAAAACTGACATTTCATAAAACTCAACATTTTAATAAATTTTGATAAATTTTTCGGATATCCGAATACGAATATTTTTTGAACATCCAAAATCTAAATAAAGAAATCCTAGAATGTAAGTTGAATATTTTTTTCGTAAAATAATAAGATTAAATAATATGTATATAAAGATGAGATGTGCGATATATAAAGAAAACTAACTTTACGAATTAGTTATAATGTTAGCTAAATTAACACATGTTATGAATATCTAATCTCTTAGTTTTTGGACTTTGATGATTACTTGTATCAAAACTAATATGTATACATTTTTTATTAGTTTTATGAATATTAGCATGTGGCGGTTAAATTGGATTTTAAGGATATCTTTTTTGTGAATTGAAGTATTTTGATTTGTAGGTGTGTTTTCATTTTGGTTAAAATTGAGAAAAAGGATAAATAAAATAAAAAATAAAAAAATAAAAAAAGAGTTAGGGAAGGTGTGGTTTCCTGCACTCTACACTAATTGCAAACTCTTTGTGTGTGAACCATTATGTAGGTTTTTGCGTACGCAAGCTCTTGTGTGTGAACCATTATGTAGGTTTTTGCCGAATGATAACCTCACACTAATGGCAAACTCTTGTGTGTAAACCATTATATGGCAAAACTCTTTCGTACAACGACTCTTATACGAACACCTATAAATTGCAGCCAATTTTTACGGGAAAAAAATACGCAGTAAAAAAACTTGAAACAAAAAATATTAAAAAATAAAAAAGAAAGAAAAATAAAGAAATAAAGAAGAAAAAAATGAAGGTTACGACGTTTGTGGTTCTCAATATCATCATGATTGTTGCGGTGACCGCCCAGTTACCACCCCCACCGACGCACACCGTAGAGCCGTTACATGTTCATTTCGAAACGAAACTGAATCCAGTAGCTATCGTCCTTGAGCCGTTACATGTTCATTTCGAGACAAAACTCAATATTGTCATTGACTTAAAAATGAAAACACACAAAGCCAAAAAGTGCAAAAATTTGACAAAAAGTGCAAAATTTTGGAATTTTTTTGTCAAGGTTTTGATTAAAGTCTGAATCTTTTTGGTGAATTAAAAATGTTAAAGATTGGATTTTAAGGATAGCTTTTTGGTGAATTGAAGTGTTTAATTTGTGGGTGTGTTTTCATTTTGGTTAAAATTGAGAAAAAGTATAAAAAAAAGTAGGAGTTTTTAAGGATTTGATATATAGATTTGGTTATGGTGGCTATCAAGATTGGGATACTACATTATGTATATTAGACCATGATTAATTATTTTTATGTTAGACTCATTATTTTAGCTAAGTTATTTAAATTCGGATATCCAAAATTTCAGATAACAGTTTTATATATCCGAATATCCAAATATCTATATTTTCGGAACACTTTTATGTGAGTTCTATATTTTTATTTATTAAAAAACAAATAATTTAATCTTTGTTTTATTTGATTTATGATGTTTAATTATAGTTTTTTATTATTAAAGATAATTATTTAAAAATTTTAATCATATTATTAATTGCATCTTATCTGTATTTTTTGTATTTATCTTCTAGTTGTGTTATGGATAAATATAAAATTTTACCTAATAAGAAATTAATCTTTTTTAAAATAAAATTATTACTAAATAAGGTATGAATTTATTTTTTTGAAATGGAAAATTCCCAATAGGGGTTTTGTTTTATTATATAAAAGATTAAGTAGTTTGTAGTTATGTCGAGTTTAACCAATTATTTGAGAAAGAGACGTTTTTATAATAAAATTTTTGGAATTTCACAAGCTCCAAACTCATATTCGTCAAATCTCGCTACATCTTCATTCGTAAACTCAATAACTTACTCACAACCCCAATTTGCTCCGTTTGGTAGCGAATACACTATGCCAACATAAATACCTGAAGAATATTTTATTCAACAACGCCACAATTCTTTTCATAACAACAAACTCAACCACCACTACAACCACAACAATCAAGGGATCCTTAAAGACGTCCACTCGTTGGACTTAAGACAAGGAATTATTATTAGTCGAGTGTTATGTTGTTGTTTTCGATAATAACAAAATTATAAATGACCAAGATGAGCTATCATTTCAGTTCTGGATTCTTAATGAGTTCAACAAAAGTTCTCGACACCAACATACTAAGGATATGATGATGGGGAAGTGGGCAACCCTGAACACTAATTGCCAAAAGTTCAACTCTATCTACAAAGGTTTGAGTAGAAGTGGGGAAAATGATGTTGACCTTTTGAATCGTTGAAGGACTACATATCGTGATGAGGGGGAAGGAAAAACGTTTATTCAAGAATGCCATGGGAAATCTTGAGAAAACACTCC
Organism: Artemisia argyi; assembly: GCA_030686995.1. Lineage (NCBI taxonomy): Eukaryota > Viridiplantae > Streptophyta > Magnoliopsida > Asterales > Asteraceae > Artemisia > Artemisia argyi. The sequence goes on from CM060705.1 coordinate 140,289,971, forward strand.
AAGTGGGATGCGGTCAAACCCGTTAATCTGGATGATGACCCCGGATTTACCAAGCTATTTAGAGATGATATGAGACCACGTCAACCTGACAAACTACGAAAAAAGAAAAACACTAAATCGAAGACCACGTCAGACACCATGACGAGTAACCCGCAAGATTTTCGGGATAATGTACAAATGAATTAAAACTCAAACCGAAGGTTGCTCAAGAGATGTGCGCAATGACTAAAGCGAAGAATGCGACAATCTTGAAGTTGGAAGAAATGAAGTTTCTCACCATTAGCACCGCAGGGTTATCGGATGAAGATGTCATGGTCATCGACATGTAAAAAGAAGAAACACGACAAAAATATAGACGTGACATGCAGTCGTTTACATAATTTTTTGTTACGGCCATTTTTATTTATTTATAATTTTGTATTGTAGTTTGTAATCTTTATTTTTAATAAACATAAAATTATTTGGTTTGAAAATATGAAAAATAAAATAAAATAAAATAGTAGGTCATAAAAATATAATTTTGGCTTGACCCATCAGAGAGGATGTTTTTTGATGTGTGATTGAAAAGTGATGTAAAAAAGAAAAGTGATGACTTGACACCCAAAAAGTGTGATGGCTCAAGCCATCACACAAGTTGTCTTACATGTGAGCTTGATGGGGTGGCCTATGACTCTCCCTGATGAATACCATTGTCGACTGTGTGGTCAAAGTTAAATATGAGAACCACTTAATGTGCTTCCAAGTAGGGTTGTTATTTGGGTTGACCCGTGATGCGGAATCACAAGACCTTCATAAAAGGTTTTTCTTCTCAAGCGATCTTGAGAAGCTTGCAATCCTGCAGGCAGTATACCTGACCGTTGTAGTATAGTAAATGGTAGGTCCGTGGGATTGATCGTTCTTTAGGGGAATAGTGTCATTAGGATTGAAGTGTATGTCAACTAGGTCTAAAGGTGAAGGATGATTCTTTTTGGTCTTTTTATATTCTTTTGAAAGCAGTAAAAATCTCATTGAAGAGTGGGCGGAATTAGTTGCTAGTCAACTAACCCAAAACTACAAATTAAACTAAAAACAATAAAATAAAAATAACAAGAAAAGTAAATGTGATGAACTTCTTATAATGAGACAAATGTGTTTACATAGATTTTCTTACTCCCTAGTTATCTCTTGTTGGTAAGTTGAGTGTCACAGTGCAATTGTTTAGCTGAAGGGTTGTATTTCTTAATACCAGTCGTGGGGGTGTGCACAGCCTTCCCCAACTCTATGAATATCTATTTCTTCTTATGATGACACGTTTAGTACCCTATCATAGAATCATTAACATCTACTCACGCATTAAATACAACCAATAAAACCGTAGTGCACATCCAATTACGTTTCTTAAAACGTTCAACCTTGTTAGCGTATAGGAGATCAACCAGTTTTCTTAAGCCTAACGCGAATCAATCAACCAAACAATAAACAACTCACCAACAATTAATATCTATGTTTCATTAGATCTAAGAAAACACAAAACAACCTAAGCTAACATGTTAAAAAGAATAAAAGATAAACAAGAAATCAAACAACACATAGACATGATGAATGATTAAAAGATTACTTATCTTCAATGAAACATGAGAGAAAGAGGGTTTGGAAACCCTTGAATTCTCTGGAAATTCATCTATAGGGTTTTGCACAAAGTTACTCTACCAAAGTTGCACACTAATGAATGAAAATTCCCAAACTATATATAGATTTTACAAGATGACGGCGTCAGGTTATAGATCATGACACCATAAAAACGCCGCTTTTAGGGTTTCGTATCGCCCAAGAGATCTTCTGACGTCGTCACTTGTTAAGAGTTCTGGGCCTTCTCGTGTAATTGCAAAGACAGACGGCCTCAACACGAATGCACCTGACGCCGTAAGGTGCAAACTTCCAATTTCTTTATGGGGCGTCACGTGTTAAATTTCACCATCTTCAATCTTCAAGTGACGGCGTCAGCATCCAAGCCTGACGCCATCAGGTGTAAATTCCTGACTTTTCTTGATTTTCTTGTTTTCTTCATTCTTGAGCATAAAAACATCCAAAATGCTTCATATTCCATAAATCATGTCCCAATTACCTAAAATAAGAAAAGAAACTATTTAGGGCAATATTTGATCATAAATTCACGACTTAGGGCTTAAATGACCCCCTAAAAACGCATCAAATAAATCCTTAACAAATATCCCTACACTTGGGATTTGCCTGTCCTCAAGCAAATGAGCTTTTATACCAATAAAAATACAAGTTATGGATCATTTAACATTAATATAAAAGTAATTACAACAAATAATCATTCTACCTTAGTCGAAACAAGCATGGAAATTATATGTTAACACCTCACATTTAGTGTTTGGATAGTTTATATATCACAAATGAAAATTGAAAAGATATCTCCCACTACCTATTACAGCAAATAGATTACCATAGGCTTGGGAAAGGATCAAAACCTCCACCACTTTGGCGTAAGCACCTAGGATAAACTATCAAAGAGGTCTTTTAATGGGTTATAACTGGTGGCAAGTCAATTGTCTTAGTTAATGTGGAAAACTAGAAGGGTGGTTGAATAGTTTTACGTCCGTTTTAAAATTTATAAAAACAAGTTTGTTTTAAAAACTTTGATTCTAGTTTATGTGATCTCAATACTTGCACTATTAGTGTTCTTCCTAGAGCTTGCCACCAAAATGGTTTAAACAAATTTATTCCCCAAACATGAATCATCCCTAGTTTGTAGAGGGTGATGGTGGAGGTGGAGATGATGGTGGTGGTGGAGGGGTTGTAGTTGTCGTTGGTGGTGGAGGAGGTGTAGATGTGGTTGATGGTGGTTGATGGAGCAAGTTTCCGATGTATGAAAACATGTAGTGTATCTCATCTCTTAGACCGTAAATGACGGTTCAGTTATGGATGCAACAAAGACATGCATCACCATGAGCTTCAAGTAAGCTCCATGAAATAGGGTTGGTGGTGCAACAAAGGCATGTATCAATAGTTGGTGGTGGTGGTGAAACTTTTGGTAGAGGTGATGAGTGGGTGTTAATGTAGTCATTGATTGATGATGTTGATGGTATGGATGATTTTGAGGTTTCATGAGTGGATGGTGTATTTGAGGGTGCATTAGGAGCACTTGGAGATGAGCATTGAGGTTGAGGTGATGGAGTGGTATTGTCTTCATTTGTGAGGTCAATGAAGAGTTGTTTTGGTGGTATGATGATAAGCTTTTGTTTCTTGGCTTTTTTGAAGGTGGTGGTTGTTGGTGATGACATGGTGATTATGTGAGTGTTTAATGGAGGTTAGGGATGGTGACATGGGAGGTAAACATGCATGGGGATTATATAGGATGAAAACATGTTTAGAAGTGGTAATGATTTGAAAGTATATTGTTAGATTCCAAATTCAGTTTGGTTTTTAAAGGAAATGGTAGCTGGGACTAGCAAAGGGAGTCACAAGATGCTAAAGAAAACAGTGTAAAATCTGTTCCAGATGGCCGGACCCCTTAAATAGAGGTCGGCCCCCTTAAAATTAAGGGGTCCGCCCTTTGTAATTAAGGGGGCCGCCCATCTGGTAAATCCCAGACGACCAGATTTCAAAGAATTTATGGAAAAAGGTTCGTTTTTGTTTTGTATTTGCAACAAGCTTTATTGGAACATTTCATATTGGAGTTGATCTATTATAAAAGCATATAGAACATATAAGTGGAGAAATATAAAGCATGCACACATATATATAATCCAAGTAGCTAATCATGCATATAGGGTAGCATGCATTAATAATAATTTTACAATCCTATCAAACCATAATCCATACTAAGTTTCAAAGATATTTGAAAGTACATTAGGAACATAGAAAATAAATAAGATATTACAAATGTCCAACAAGAGTAATTAGGCTAATTCTACAATCTTCATCACTACTATTTCTTCCCTAGCACTTCTCCAAGCGTTATAGAAAATGACTATAAGTCATCCTCATCATCATCCTCTAGAAACGAGAACGAGACAAGAATACTAGGGCGATTAGGTTTAACCTTATAAGCTTTGCAATTTTGTTTAAGAACGAGATGACGGAAGGTATGATAGATGGATTGATAAATATTATTGTCGAGATCGGGATAGTTTTAAATGACATGATGATAGAGACGAGTGAGAAACATGCCGTATAGAAGATAGGCTTTAGGATTTGCTCTTGCACATTCAATACGCTTGATAAAGAAGTAAGCCAAATTGTAATGTTGTTCGGCAACAATACAATACAACATATGAGCGAGGCATGCCGGGAGATGATCATGGTGTTCACCGGAACCGAACGCATTCTCACGAATGAGTTCTTCCCAATGCCTCATGTCGTGCCATAATTCTTTAAGAGGAATTTTGTTTTCAAGAATAGAGACATATTTGGATTTAAAGCTTTGGGTAGTAGTATCACATTCCAACCCGAGTATTTGGCGAATTTCATCGGGAGATGGAATTTCGGAGACATAAGGACCATTAGTAGGACGAGAACGTTGGAGAGCACCAAGATCCCATTCATTAGTGAATGCGGATTGACCGGAAAAAGGAATTTGAAGGATTTGACCAAATTGTGCAAGAGTAAGAGTAATGAAGTGATGTTGGATCATGAAGGAAATGAAAATGGAACCAAAATCATCAGTTTGAATCGTGACTTGGCTATAGAAGTCAAGGATGAACCGATGAATGATAGGCTCATTGATTTGAAAAAGGCATTCGAGACCGATGTTTGTGAATAAGTGTTCAATGTAGTTGGATTGATAATAAGCTTGATCTACGATTCGACCCTCATGAATATTTCTATTCTCGATTTGTCGATAGATACTAGTTATAGAGGTGGAAGTAGAATGAAGTTGAGAGATTTTTGGGATATAGTTTTTGGTTATGGAAAGGACTTCTGTAATAGCTTTAGGCATTTTCACCTATTATAATAACAATAAAAATATAATCAAAATAAGATCAAAATAAAATAAAAAGTGCATATGTTGTTATGACTTATGTAGAACGTAAACATACTTCGACTCTAAGACCTTAATCCTAAGAAGTAGTTTACCATGTTCTTTATTTTTATTTTTAACTAGTTCTAGATATATTTTACGATGTTTAGCAAGTAGTTATGGACAAGTCCAAACGCCCTTTTAAACATCTTAATATATCATGACATTTACTAGATTTACTTTAGGTTGTAAAACTAGTCATTTCTTACGAGTTTCTTATGCATGTGATTTGTTTTCGAAAAGGATGGTTTGTGTTTTGACTCAAAAATGCCATTTTTCGTACTAAACCAAACGCTTCCTTAACTAAACACTTACACTACTAGTATGTCAATATATATATATATGAATTATATATCTTGACAAGTCCGAATTACTAGTTTTAGGTTTATAAACTTGACAATGTTTTATAAAAATTACAGCGACTTAATTTCGACATTATTTGGACATAATCCAAACACCCTCTTATCGTTTACACAAATATTTTTACTTAGTCAAAAAATATAGTTTCATGTTTTACAAGTTATAAAAACATAATATGATTAGTTTTAAGAATTTTTTATAACATTATTCAACAATGTGTTTACCAAAAATTTTGAAAAGGAGTGTATGAAATTTTTCAAAAATTTTCGACAAGAGAGTTTGTAATTATTAGTTTCTAGTGTTAATTAAGCATCCTAATCCTAAGGGAAGCCTTTAGTTATGAAAATTTTATACCCATTCGAAAGAAATTATGAATTTGAAAAAATTATTAGAACATGCATAATCTTAAGTTTGACCAAATTAGATGGAATTAGATGAAAAATGTTATGAAAAACTTACAATATATAATGGTGATTGTGTTAGATGAATTTGCCCTTTGCGAAATAACCTGAATTATGTGATTTGGAAGTGGTTTTAGATGTTTTGGGGTTTGGATTTTCGTCACAGTAGCAGCAGAAAATGGGGTTAATGAGAAAGAGGAGTATTTGGCAAAAGAAATAAGAGGGAAAACGATTTGGGACTATCAGATGGCCGGCCCCCTTAAACATTAAGGGGGCCGCCCTTTTTTTGGTTGTCGGTCCCCTTAAACATTAAGGGGGCCGCCCTCCAAAACTTGATATTTTGTGGTTTTGGTTTCCGGAAGAAACAAGAATATATATATATATATATATATATATATATATATATAAGATTTATATTTAATCAAAAATACGTTGGAGAGTATTCGCACTGAGGGAATTACTTGACACTTTTACTTGACATATCGTCAATTAAAATTTCTTGATCATTTCGGATGAAATTTATCAAGTTGTCAAGTGGACGAGAGAGTTGTGGAAGGTTTACATATATATATATATATATATATATATATATATATATATATATATATATATATATATATATATATATATATATATATATATATATATATATATATTATGGGCTTATAAGACGAGAATATAGGAGGGAGACGTGTGCAACGGAAGACGGGAGTTTGTTTCATCCATAGATTTTTCGACTCATCTCTCTACATCAGCATGAGTGTCGTTGAACATTGAAGTTCAATAAGGCAAATGGGGGGAAAGAAAAGGTTCGTAAATGAACAATTTCTAGTTCTAGAAAATCAACAAATGAATTTTCTAGGTTATAAGATCCTATATATATATAGACAAGTATATATATATATATATATATATATATATATATATATATATATATATATATATATATATATATATATATATATATATATATATATATATAAAATCTAGAGGAAACTATAAGCCAAACAAAATCACATAAAAACTAGAGACTAAACTAAGCATGCATTTCTTGACAAGGAAATAAAATGAAGTGTGTACCTTTCGTCTTCAATGCGTTTTTCTTCAAAGTCTTCAAGGAATTGTACGAACAAGAGGTGACAACTAAAATTTCCATGTTTGAATGGCGAATTTTCTACGTTGGTCCCCATTGTCTCATTTGACCAAAGTTATTTGATCCAAACATGTTTTGTATTTGACTTGGGTGCATATATGGTGGAAACATTCCTCACGGATTGAAGTTCCACATTTGTTGATTATTGTTAAAGTTTCGTCTATTTTGGTTTGCTCTTGGTTGAGGTGTTTTAGATCTAGGGTAAGAATTATTTGGTTTCCTAGGTGGTGGAGTTTTAGATCTTGTTTTAGGTTTAGACGTCCTACATCGGTTTTTAAAGATGGTTTATAAAACGGTTTTATTTCTTCATCACTAGCAAGAGGTATTTTCTTATCATTTATGAGTATATACTTAGGATTAGATTTTATAGGTTTTAGTTCATTGAGTTCACTTTCAAGTTTGACATTTTTAATTTCATTTGTTGAAGCTTCAGTTGAGTTAAATCCTAAACCGGTTTTATCTCCGGATACTCTTTGAATACTTATTATTTTACTAAGTGAATGACTACTATTTTCAAATTTATCAAGTTTGCAAATTTCTTCACTGAGTTTTTCATTTTCACCTTTAAGCTCTTGACATGATTTACATTCTTCAAAAATTTCCTTACCTTTTTCAAGTTGATGTATTTTAATTTTTAGTTCTAGTACTTCATTTTTTAATTGGTTGTTTATGCATTTTAGTGATTTGTTTTTAGCCATTACTTGTTATCCTAGTTTGCATAATCTATTGTATTCACTATTTAAATCTTTTTCATCTAATGATAAATTTTCATCACTAAAGTATTCGGTTTTGAAACGTACCTCACTTGATGTTTTCGCCATGAGACACTTCTCTTCCTTTGTCGTTTCTTTCTCATCTTCATCACTATCACTCCATGCTCCTCCAACAAATGCTCTTTGATCTTGATCTCTTGTCATCATTGGACATTTTCCAATGAGGTGATTCGGATCACCACACTTGAAACACTTTCTCTCATTCTTGCTATACTTGTCATCTTTATTCTTTTGAGATGCTCTCCTTTTATCGTGTGGTTGTCTAACGAATCTTCCTCGCCTTTTGAAGAATTTCTTGAAATCTCTTACGGCCATGGCGTATTCTTCGTCATCACTTTCGGAAGATGAGCTATCTTCGTTACTAGATTCCTTTCTAGCTTTCAAGGCGATTGACTTGCTTTGCTCTCGTTTTCCTTTGACCATTTCGGAATCCTTCTTTATAATTGCTTCGTAGACTTTCAAATATCCAATTAATTTATCAAGATGCAACGTTGATAAATTCTTTGATTATTCAATAGCCGTCACTTTAGCTCGCCATTTTGGGTGAAGAGCCCTAAGAAACTTTCTAACAAAATTCTTACTAGAAAAATTCTCATCAAGTGCTTTTAAACTTGTGATGAAAGTGTTAAATCTAGCGAAAGCATTATCAATTGATTCCTCTTCCGGAATCGTGAATTGCTCATATTGTTGAACAAGTAGATCTATTTTATTATCTTTGACTTGACTATTACCTTGGTGAGTTATTAATAAAGAGTTCCAAATTTCTTTTGCGGTTTCACACATAAAGATCCTTTCGTACTCTTTACTTGGTAGCGCATTATAAATAACCATTTTTGCTTCATTATTTTTTAGCAAGTTTTCTTTTTAAATCATCATTTTGTTTTTCAAAAGGTACTATTCATCTTTCTTTGTTTCGGTGTTATTTTGAATAGGTAAAAAATCACCATTGGTAATAACATGCCAAAGATCTAGATCTTTTTATTTCACATAAGTTTCGAATCGATTTTTCCAATATAAAAATCTATCGCTTTCAAATAGTGGTGGTCTTTGCATAGATTGCCCTTCTAAATATTTTTCAGATTACATAGATCGTTACAAGTTTTAAAATACAATATATTTTAAAGATCTTGCAAGACGTGGCTCTTGATACCAATTGTGGAAAACTAGAAGGGGAGGTTGAATAGTTTTACGTCCGTTTTAAATTTTATAAAAACAAGTTTGTTTTAAAAACTTCGATTATAATTTATGTGATCTCAATACTTGCACTATATAAACAATTATACAGTTACTAACTAACTAAGCTAATATTGTACAAGTAAATAAGTAAGTAATGAAAAGAGTTGGAAAGATCAAACTCCCTTATGGCGGAGAAAACCTTACACACCAATGTACACACCACAACTTCGTCATAACTTAATCACAACTTCTACACAACCTCTTCACACCAATCTACTTCACCACTTACTACTTCACACCAATCTTATTCACAACTACACTACTTCACTACAAACAACTTCTTCTCCCTACACAACTTCTATTACTCCTAAACTATTTATTACAAGCACAACACAACTTCACAAATAATATACACAATATATATAACTACTCTACAATACTTCTTGAACTTTGTTGTAGAAGGAGTATTCTTCTTTTGCACTTTGAATGAGAATGGATGAGAAGGGATTAAATCACTTGAAAAAGGATTAGTAATCTAATGATCAAAGGGTTTTGAAAGATGTTTAGAGAGTTTTAGATCTGAAATTTTCGTGCAAAAGGGTGGGGAAAATACCAAATTTAAGGTGTATTTATAGGAGAAAATTCTGACAGATTCTGACACAGGAGCCTGGCCGGTCCCCTTAATTTTAAGGGGACCGCCCCTTATAATTAAGGGGGTCGCCCAGCTGTAACGGCCAGAAAATCTGTCATTTAGTGGGGAAAGTTTATTTGGTGAAAAACTAACTGATTTTGGTTATGTTGATACAAAAGTTGGGCGTACCTGGTTATTGGGCTTTTGCTCTTATATCAATTAGCTTCTTAGTACTTTGTTACCTGCGCACTAAGAAAATAAACAACACCGTTAGGCTTATCGAGGGATTGTCTCCCCCGATTAGACTCCGACGTGAGAGTAAGTAATCGATTTAGGGTTTGGTTGAAGAGTTAGGGTTGTATATCGTACCTTTAATGAGAATCGTGTGATTCTATATATAGGGGCTAAGAAACCGTGTTTCTTGCTCCTCACTCTTCGCACGCGTGGTGCTTATCCGAGGTAAGGATATCTATTCCTTGAATAGATAATCCTTATCGTTACCCGGTGGGTTAGATTGGGCCTTTGGGTTTTATGAGCCCAAAGCAATAATACTACGGCCCATACCATTGTCATGGTAGCCCATTCGTAGTGGGCTTAGGTGTAAGTAATGTCTATTATTTGGGCTTGTGGCCCAAATATAGGCTATACGTCATCAGGTTAAAAATTTGAATTCATATATTTAGTATGATTAAAACATTTTTCTTTATTACCAAAAGTGTTTTTCAAAAATATATAATATGTTTATATAATTAAATAAACTTTGTAATAATTAATTAAATACCCCTTTGATCAAGAGATGTATTAAGCACTTGTTTATTCATACCTTAGTGATTAAGTATGATATAATGATATAAACTAGCTTAATACTTGTTTACGTAGTAATCTTACGTTTGATGATTTTACATTTTGTGGTCGTCAAAACATAGAGATATCGAAAAATATAAATAACATTTTTATGCATTATTTATGTCAACAGTTAACTACATGTACAATGAGGCATTGCTAAGCCAAGACTCGACTCAACTTGAACTAACTACGACTCTTTTTGGATTTTTCAAGACACTGTATTGACTTAAACATAAATAAAATAAATGGATGGTAGCCCGTATGTTTTTCTCTCTTTTTTTTTTTTTTTTTTTTTTTTTTTTATTATTTTGCATACACTTTTACTTTACCATCCAAGATAATATATCAAAGGGAGCTCGTTTCATCCCTACACTTGAGCTTTTACATAATTAAAAATAAAGACTCGGATTAAGAAAATCGAAACACTTGGAGTACTTTAAAATATTAATGCATATATGGGGGTAATAAATGATGTTCATCCCATTACTCCATATCACTAGTATTTTACCCATTTGTCCCAATTATCCCAAAATAATATGTACAAGATATGCACTGTATAGGTGCGGCGAAGGTGTCGAATTTTGAAGTGAACTGTCGTTTACTTGCGATAGAACCAACTGTAGATTTATTCCGCTCCTTTTTACCACACGACGTGGTCAAATGGGTGGGTTTCGTTTGCGAAGCGCCAGGGGGCGCTTCAGTGTTATACGGAAAAGGTTGACGCCCTCAAAAATTGGAGGGAGTATTTCTTTTGGGTGGATGACGCAGTCTTTCCCTCTCCCTTTGAGTTTTATACTCAGGAAACCTTACCAAGGGATGGGCGCCCCGCACCCGGTTCCTATAATCGCGCTGACGCGCAAACGTTATATGCCAATCGACTGGCCATTAACCCCTATCCGGAGGAGTTTTTGGTACACGTGGGGTTGAGCCGCGCTTATTTTGGTGCTGCAGATGAGGTTCCCACTTTTTTAAGTGAGGATGGCCGGGGTGGGTGTTCATCCCTTATTCTTCATGCTTTGTAAGTCTTTTATTCTTGTCTTCGTGCTTTTAATAACTGATCCCTTTTTGTCTTTCTTGTTTCCCTTGATGCGCAGAGATGGATTTGTTCGCTGTGGTCAAGCTGGATAGGCCAAAGCAGGTAACCATAGGGGTGCGTCCTCAGAGGGAAGGAGAGCAGCCCTTGCTTGATGCGACTGCCGGGCATTTGACTGTTCTGCCTGCGACGGTCCCTGAGGATACGCCACCACTTGTGGTGACGCCCGTCCAGAGTTTTGCGCCTGAAGTAGTTGTGGCCCCAACTGTGGAGGCAGTGCCTGATTTGGAGGTGGCGCGCGAGGGGGCGCGATCAGGGTCATCTGACAGCATTCGGATCCTGAAACCTGAGGAGGTGTTGAGGGAAGAGGTTGCGCAGAACTTAAAGCGCAAGGGAGAGGCTGGAACCAGTGGCACCAGCAAGAGGCGTCGACACGTCATCAGAGACGCAGGGTCGAACGCGGAAGAAACTTCGACGTCCGGCGCACGGTTGAAGGCTGATGCTTCTCCGTTTCTGTAAGTGTGCATTCCTTCTCTTTTTCTTCTTCTTTTTTTTTTTTTTTTTTTTTTGATTACTTGTTGTAATTGTTATATACTGTCTTTGTCGCGTAGGGATGACGGTGCGAAAGATGATGAGGTTTCCTCTCCGCAGAACGAAAACAAGGAGGGGAATACCGAGGCTGCTGATGGTGGTGAGGCGCAGCAGCTGATGGATGAGCTGGCTGCGACTACCGCCCGCCAAGCTGAGCTTGTTGTTCAGCTAAAGGGAAAGTATGCTGGGGAGAGCCGTGCTCTAGCCCAGAAGGAGGAGGAGTTGGTGACCCTCCGTGCGCAGTTGGCTGATGCGCATGTGGAGCTGGGGGCCTCAAGGGCCTATGCTGAGAAGATTGCCCAAGATAAGATGAGCATCTTGGCTGACTTGAAGTATGCGAGGTCGAAGCTCGAGCAGATAAAGGCAAAGACGTCGTGGTCTGTGTCGTATCTTGAAGAAAAAAGGGCCGAGCATTATGCTAGTCTGCAAGAGTTCAAGGGGCGCATGGAGAAGACGCTCGTGATGTATAAGGAGAAGCTGCGCGCCCTCAGCATCGAGTATGACGAGGAGCTGTATCCTCATCTCATGTCTATGATAGCCGAGCGCAGGTATTCTTACACCCTTGTCTTTTAAATTTGCTTGTTCGCTCTATTGCGTATCTTACCTTATTATCACTTTGTGAATGCAGGTGGTTGATCAGCCATGGGCTTCGTCTAGCAGCTCTGAGTACTTTGGAGTCTGCGGAGGTGGTGGAAGCCTTTGGGAAGGTTGTTCACTGCGCGATGGCGCGTGGCCGTTCGCAGGCCCTGGAGGAGCTCCGTGAGGCCAAGTTGTTGGAGAAAGACTTGGCGGAGATTCCTGGTTATAGCTCGACGGCGTACGACGAGCTGGTGCAAGCGATGGCGGGGCTGAAGGTTCTTGAGCTGCCGCATATAGGGAGGTTGGAGCGCGACCAAGATGACCCCATAGATGTGCTCATGGCGGGTCTGACGTTGCAGCGTCATCTTGGGGAGAATGCTGAAGAGGAGGTAGATTATTATCTAAAACCTGATGTCTCGCAGCTTCAAGTCCCAGTTTTTGCGCGGCCCCGTGATATCCTCAAGCCTTTTGCACTGGAGAAGGAAGTCCCCTTGAAGGAGGTGCTAGAGCGTCACGAGCAAAGGGTTGCCATAAAGAAGGGTATTAAGGGCAAGGCGGTGATGTGCGGCATCGGTGCTGCGCACCTTCCTCGATCTGATGGCGTTGCTGTGAGTGTTCCAACTGTGTCACTCAAGGATGCTATAACGTTGAGTAAGCTGAAGGAGGCGGGGAGTTCCGCCGCTCCAGAAGAGAGCCATGATCATCGCCATAGCATATAGGTTGTTTGTAAACTTATGTATTTTTCCTTGTAATTTAATAAATATGGAATAAGATACATTTTGTTATAAGTTCATGACTTAAATATACTTGCATTGCTAAGTTTGATTGTTTTACTAAGTCTTTTAAGTGCGTAACTTAAGTATACTTGCATTGTTTGCTAAGTTTTATTTTTTGACTAAGTCTTTTAAGTGCGTAACTTAAGTATACTTGCATTGTTTGCTAAGTTTTATTTTTGACCAAGTGTCTTGGCTCGTTATATAGCTAAGCTCGTACGGTGTACTTGGTATATGCGCATCCGTCGTGGGGTGCGCATGTGAAACTTACTTTGACGTCTCAAGAGTAAGGTGCTTAGCAAGGATACGTGATCCAATGTTGATGGGTTTGCAACCCTCTTATTCAACGAGTAAATTAGTAGGTTAACTCATCCTTTATGCCTTCGTGGGTCTTTAAGTGGTGCATGCACGCCATGTAGGCAGAAATATAAAATAAACAATATTGACATATATGCAATAAAGTAAAATGCGCTATGGAGTTAGCTAGAAACCATAACATTTTATTAATACTTGCAAGTAAGTGGAAAAAATAGAAAATACAATTCCTAGAAAGAGAAAAAGAAAGACAAACACTTATTGGGCACCTCGTAGGATGCAAGTGTGTTTGTGAAAGGGACGTAGCCTAAAAGTAACATTTTTTGAGATTGCAGATGTTCCAAGTGCGCGCTAGGTCGTGACCTTCCATATCGCGCAACCTGTAGGCGCCGTTGCCGAGCGCGTCTGTGACCTCGTAAGGTCCTTCCCATTTGGGTCCGAGCTTGCCTGTGTCTTCTGCGTGGCTCGCGTCATTGGCGCGGTAAACAAAGTCTCCTGGTCTGAATGAAGTGTTTTTGACTTTTGCATCATAATACTTCTTCATTTTTGCCTTAGCCTTTGCTTCACGTATAGCTGCGCGTTCGCGTCTTTCTTCCAGTATATCTAAGTCTATGCGCCGTTCCTCGTCATTTGTTGTGACGTTGACCTCTGCTGTGCGTAGAGTTGGCATTCCTATCTCGGCTGGTATGACGGCTTCTGTTCCATAGACTAAGGAGAATGGCGTGTCGCCAGTACTGGTTTTGATTGTCGTGCGATGCGCCCACAAGACGTGCGAGAGCTCATCTACCCATCTTCCTTTATGTCTGTCAAGGCGCGCTTTTATGCCTTCGCCTAGACTACGATTAGCGCGCTCAACTAGGCCATTGGTTTGTGGGTGTTTGACTGAAGCAAAGTGTTGTGTGATGTTCAATTGTGCGCACCAATCTTTGAATGGGTTATCACAGAATTGTTTTCCATTGTCTGATACGATCTCGCCTGGTAGGCCGAAGCGACAGACAATATTGTCCCACACAAAGCGTTTGACTTGGTTTCCCGTAATGTTCACCACTGCTTTTGCTTCGATCCACTTTGTAAAGTAGTCTATGGCTACGATGAGGAACTTTATTCCTCCAGCTGCGACGGGGAAAGGTCCTGCGATGTCAATACCCCATTTGTAAAATGGCCATGGTGAGGTGATTGGTGTTAGCTCGTGCTGTGGTCGGCGCGGAATAGGCCTATGTACTTGGCAATTGCTGCACTTTCTTATTAGATTGCGTGCGTCGCGGTGCATTGTTGGCCAATAGTATCCCGACCTTAGAGCGCTTGCCACCACGGATCGTGGTCCTTTGTGCATACTACATGACCCAGCGTGAATTTCGCGGAGTACGTAGTCTGCTTGGAGGGGTCCAACACATCTGAGCCATGGTTGTAAGAAAGATCGCCGATAGAGTATGTTGTCGCGTAATTCGAATCGTTGCGCTGTGCGCCGTATTCTTCGAGCGTCTTTATTATCTTGGGGTAGGATTCCTTTGCTAATAAATTCGATGATAGGTGTCATCCACGTAGGATCTTGTTCCTCTATCACCGTTGATATCTCCATATCCAAGATTGACTTGTTTTTTAGGGTTTCCACCAATACCTGTTTTGAGAGGTGTGCGAAGTTTGTGGATGCAATCTTGCTGAGTGCGTCCGCCTTCCTGTTATCTCCTCTAGGTACCTGTTTGATTGTGAACCTATCAAAGTTTTTAATCAAAGATTTTGTCTTCTCCAGGTATTGGATCATGTGATCATCCTTGGCTTCGTATTCCCCTAACACGTGGTTAGCGACTAGACGCGCATCTACATTTGCTTCTAGGTTGCGAACACCCATTTGGATTGCGATGCGCAGTCCGGCTAGTAGGGCTTCGTATTCTGCCTCATTGTTTGTGGTTGTGAACTCAAAGCGTAGCGCGTAGGTGAATTCCATACCTTCTGGATTTGTGAGAATAAGGCCTGCGCCTGATCCATCTGCGCATGAGGATCCATCTGTGAACAAGGTCCACGGTTCCTGTAGGTCTGTTTTTGCTGCAGAGGTCGGGCTGTCGCTATCTGGCTTCTCCACGATAAAATCGGCTAAGATTTGTCCTTTGATTGCAGTGCGCAGCCTATACGAGATGTTATACTCACTTAGCAGTACACTCCATTTTTGTAAGCGTCCTGACACATCCGGTTTGGAGATAACTTGTTTAATTGGCTGATCAGTGATTACCGCTATTGGATGCGCTTGAAAGTATCTGCGCAGTCTTTTGGATGCGAACACTAGAGCCAAGACCAGCTTTTCCATAGCACTGTAGTTAACCTCTGTTTTCTTTAGGGCTTTGCTTACAAAGTATATGGGTGTCTGGACGGAGTCTCTGTCTGTCAATAGTACTGCGCTAACTGCTCCATGGGTTGCCGATAAGTACATGATTAGTTCTTCCCCTGGTCGCGGTGCGACGAGTTTGGGAAGAGATGCCAGATGGTGTTTAAGTTGTTGGAAAGCTTCTTCGGCTTCGGGAGTCCAGCGAAAGTCTCCCTTTTTTGTACACTTCGTAAGTGTTTTAAAGAGGGGGAGGGACTTGTCTGCTGACTTAGATAGGAAGCGATTCAGCCCTGCTAACTTTCCATTTAGTGACTGGACTTCTTTGAGTGTGCGCGGGGAGGGGAGATCAATAACAGCCTTTGTCTTCTCTGGGCACGGTTTGATTCCATCGGGTTCTATCAAGTATCCGAGGAACATGCCTTCCGTTGCGCCAAAGGTGCATTTCTTGGGATTCAACTTCATGTTTATCCTCCCCAACGTTCGGAATGTTTCCTCGATGTCGCGCACCAACTCGTCCTCTGTATAGCTTTTGATGACAAGGTCGTCAACATAGACTTCCAAGTTGCGGCCTACTTGTTTTTCAAAGGCTGTATCCACCAGTCGTTGGTATGTCGCGCCAGCGTTTTTCAGGCCAAAAGGCATTTTTGTGTAGCAGTATACCCCTTGACTGGTGTGGAAAGCTGTTTTTTCTTCGTCTTCCATTGCCATCTGGATCTGGTGATACCCTTTATATGCATCTAGGAAGCATTTGAAGGGGTATCCGCACAAGGATTCGACTTTCCAGTCTATCTCTGGCAGTGGGTAGCAGTCTTGCGGACATGCTTTGTTGAGGTCAGTGAAGTCCACGCACATCCTCCAACTGCCATCGCTCTTCTTTACCATAAATGGGTTAGAAAGCCAGTCATGACAATATACTTCGCGCATGATTCCTGCATCTACTAGCTTGTGTACTTCTTCCAAAATAGCCTTTGCACGATCTGGGGCCTGGTCGCGCTTCTTTTGTCGTACTGGAGGATATCCTTGTCGGATTTGTAACTTATGCTCTGTGATAGAGCGCGGTACTCCCGTCATATGCTTTGGTTCCCATGCAAAGATATCTAGGTTCTTTTGCAAGAGTGCGCATACGGCTGCTTTACCTTTGTCAGATAAAGATCCTCCAATCGAAACTTGTTGTTCCGGATAATCTGGGTGAATAGCGACTTTTAAATTTGGCGTTTTTTCCGTGCACTGTTCTGGAATAGTCTCTGCTTCAGTTGTTACTGCGATGCATTCTCTTGGTGGTACTGTTGTGTTATAGAGAGTGACCACCCCTCCTTCCACTGGGAATTTAAGCATTCCGTGCGCTGTGGATGGTACCGCGCGCATGGATGATATTCCCGGTCTTCCAATTATACCATTGTACGGTGAAGGAGACTTTATTACCATGAAATTTATCCATGTCGCGGTTGAGTGTTGTTCATCTCCTACGACCACCAATAAGCGTAACTGCCCCATGGGCCAAATCTTTTCTCCTGTGAATCCTGTTAATGACGTTGTGGCTGGTATCAACTGACTTTGGATTTCAGGTCGCAGCCTTTTGAAACAGTGATCGTACAGGATGTCTGCGGATGCTCCACCATCAATGTACATGCGGTGGATGTCATGTCCCCCCGTATGTATCTCAATGGTTAGAGGTTCCACGACTGCGTTGTCCGCGGCTATGGTAGGGAAGGATATCTCTTTTTCTGGGGAGAATTTCTGGCTGACCTTTTGCTTTATCTTGCGTTGCCATGATTGTATCATGTAGATAGTATCAGCTTTTTCTTTTGGGGGTTCTTTCTTGCCCTCGTTTCTCTGCTTATCCTTTCCCTCCTTAATGTTTTTCACGAGGTGGTCCATCCTGCCTTCTCTAACTAATTTTTCAATTAGTTGTTTTAGTTGAACACACTCGTTAGTTGAATGGCCTTTTTGGCCGTGGTACTCGCAGTATCCACTACCTAGGCGCTTTGCTTCTGCTGTGCGCATTGGTGGTGGTTTTGGGAAGTTCGCACCTTCTGTTACAAATATTTCTCTCGGAGTTTTAGTGAGAGGAGTATATTTGTCGTTGTCTCTTCCACTGCGATAGTTCCTGCTGCGGTTGTTGTTCTGATCATTGGATTGTCTCCGCGGCTGTTCTTGTTGCCTATAGTTTGAATATCCTTTTTTGCTATCCGCAGCAGCTTCTTCTCCTTGTATAAAGGATCTAGTGCGCTTTGTTAACTCGTCAAAGGATTGTGGAACTTTGTCATTAAGCTTCCGGATGAGTTCTGGGTTATTGATCCCATTCATGAACCCTGAAATTTTTAGAATTTCAGGACATGCTTTGACTTGTATGCATTCATCCTTGAAACGTTCCATAAAAGCGCTGGTGGATTCCCCTTGGCGCTGTTTCACTCTTGCTAGCTCCACAGGGTTTTTAGCGCACTTCTTTCGCTGGGTGAAGTTGTGGCGGAATGCTTTCCGTAATTCCTCAAATCCACCAATGCTCCTACGTGGGAGTTTGCTAAACCATGTGCGCGCGTTTCCTACTAACGTGGAATTAAACATGTGGCACCACACAGGTTGTGGCCAATTTTCGATTGTTGCGGCTGACTCAAAAATTTTTAGGTGATCGTCAGGATCACCTGTTCCATCATATGTTTTTACGTTAGCGGGCATGCGCCTGTGTTTGTGGTCTGAGTAATCGCTGATGCGTCGCGTAAACGCGTCAATTTTCTGGCGTCGCCATGGGAGGGACATATCTTCGTTCTCCTCCTCGCGACGTCTTCCTCTTGACTTCCAATGTCCTGTTTCTTTGTCCTCGTTGTCCGAGGAATCGCTGGAAGAAGAGTAGTCTCGCTTTCGGCGCTTGCGCCGGCTTCTTTCAGAAGAAGAGCCTGAGGGATCTCTGCTTGGGGATCTCCTCCTCCCCAATCTATCTTGTATTCGCCTACTTTCGGGTTTGGAAGATCCTTGGCTTGGCGAATCTTGAGGCCCTAATCGATCGTGTATTCCCCGACTGCCAAGTCTGGAATGGACATTGGTGCGCCTACCGCTGTCTCCAGAATTTTGTGAGTCACGTACTGCACCTAACCTATCATGGACAGAGGTACGTTCTGTACGTCTTCCTCGCGGGTGGCGTGGTGGTGATGGTTCGCGTTCTGGACCAAAATTAAGTCGGGCTTGTAGGTCCGTGTTTGCTCTTCTTGTTGCTTCTTCTTGCATGAGGGCAGTTAATGTTTCATAATTTTGGGATACAAAGTTCCCCAAAGTCAGATCCGGTGCGTCCTCAGTTGTTGCAAGAATTTCTTCCTCAGTGTTAGGCGCCCTGTTCCGTTCAGGAGCGCCTGGCGGCACAGTGTTGTTCACTGCGGGTGTAGCCTGATGAGGAGTGGTGAAGAGGGTGCGTTGGAGTTCCTCAACGCTGGGGACCTCTAAAGTAATCCTGGTTAGTTCTATCGCTGGGGGAGGTTGGGTTGTCCGTGCCTCGTGGTGACCAGGTGTGCTGGTTGTCCCAGCGACTTGTCTGGAGGTTGGATCTTGTTGATTCTTCCTCAGATGGTTACGTTTTTCTGGCTGCGGAGTCCGCTGGCTCGAATTCTTATGTTTCATCATTCTAGTTCTTAGTAGGGTCCCACGGATGGCGCCACTTGTTGATACAAAAGTTGGGCGTACCTGGTTATTGGGCTTTTGCTCTTATATCAATTAGCTTCTTAGTACTTTGTTACCTGCGCACTAAGAAAATAAACAACACCGTTAGGCTTATCGAGGGATTGTCTCCCCCGATTAGACTCCGGCGTGAGAGTAAGTAATCGATTTAGGGTTTGGTTGAAGAGTTAGGGTTGTATATCGTACCTTTAATGAGAATCGTGTGATTCTATATATAGGGGCTAAGAAACCGTGTTTCTTGCTCCTCACTCTTCGCACGCGTGGTGCTTATCCGAGGTAAGGATATCTATTCCTTGAATAGATAATCCTTATCGTTACCCGGTGGGTTAGATTGGGCCTTTGGGTTTTATGAGCCCAAAGCAATAATACTACGGCCCATACCATTGTCATGGTAGCCCATTCGTAGTGGGCTTAGGTGTAAGTAATGTCTATCATTTGGGCTTGTGGCCCAAATATAGGCTATACGTCATCAGGTTAAAAATTTGAATTCATATATTTAGTATGATTAAAACATTTTTCTTTATTACCAAAAGTGTTTTTCAAAAATATATAATATGTTTATATAATTAAATAAACTTTGTAATAATTAATTAAATACCCCTTTGATAAAGAGATGTATTAAGCACTTGTTTATTCATACCTTAGTGATTAAGTATGATATAATGATATAAACTAGCTTAATACTTGTTTACGTAGTAATCTTACGTTTGATGATTTTACATTTTGTGGTCGTCAAAACATAGAGATATCGAAAAATATAAATAACATTTTTATGCATTATTTATGTCAACAGTTAACTACATGTACAATGAGGCATTGCTAAGCCAAGACTCGACTCAACTTGAACTAACTACGACTCTTTTTGGATTTTTCAAGACACTGTATTGACTTAAACATAAATAAAATAAATGGATGGTAGCCCGTATGTTTTTCTCTTTTTTTTTTTTTTTTTTTTTTTTTTTTTTTTTTTTTTTTTATTTTGCATACACTTTTACTTTACCATCCAAGATAATATATCAAAGGGAGCTCGTTTCATCCCTACACTTGAGCTTTTACATAATTAAAAATAAAGACTCGGATTAAGAAAATCGAAACACTTGGAGTACTTTAAAATATTAATGCATATATGGGGGTAATAAATGATGTTCATCCCATTACTCCATATCACTAGTATTTTACCCATTTGTCCCAATTATCCCAAAATAATATGTACAAGATATGACTCGACTTAGCAACCATGTAATTAATTAGACAACTAACTAAGGGTTTAAACATGTAACAATAATGCACTAAAGATGAGTGCATATAAGGAAGGCTAAGGCGATTTGGGTGTACATTTGCGGGTGGATTGTAAATAAATTCTTCCTTTAAGTAAAATGCTTAAAGTTAGAAACGAAAGAGATAGGCTCTAAGGGGTGTACTAGGGGTATCGTGTACTAAAAATGAGTACATTGCAAAGGTGTGGGAGAATTACTTGACCAATGAATTAAATGTAATTATAATACAGGTTTAAAACATGGGTTATCCTAATGCCTCTTATCATATAGCAAATCCTAACTACATGAACGTAGTCTCACTAGCGGTCTCGGGATGCATCACTAACGCAAGTTCTAGAGTCTAAATACTACCGGTACACTCATAAGCACCAACAATGAATGCTTTTTCCTAAAGATCTAAAGGCGAACCTCACATATTTGGGTGGAAATTTTTTGAGTGGTACAATTTTTTTGTGCTAGTCATATAATTCCTATCCATGAGACACTTATTAAGACTAAAGTTTCACTCCTATATGTTGCAAAAAAATTTAATTTTGGTGCCAAAATTACCCTAGCAAGTATTTCTCTCAGTTTAATTACACATATACTCTTAAATAAAACAAAAATCAAGCGGAGTTATAGTTCTAAGGTATCCCAATTACCCTACCTACACTTAAATCGAACATTTTCCCCAATGTTCAAGATAAAAAATGTGAAAGTAAAGATGAATGAAAAGGAAAGAAACTAATACTCCCCTGATTCGCTCAGTATGGACTATGTGGTAACATGGTTAAATCCTTCTCAAAGAAAATGAGCATGTAAAGCTTCACTCCTGAAATATAATAATTTTCTTGTTCAAAAAACATACCCGGACCCGACCCTATTTAGAACTCGGGTCGGGTCAATTCGGGTTCGGGTCAACTCGGGTCGGGTCAGTTCGGGTTCGGGGTCGACCCGAGTATTTATACATTCTAAGGTGTTAGTTTAGCCGGGTTAGTTGGGTTCGGGACGGGTTGAGGGGTTTGGGTTTTAAAGTAAGTAGGCTTATAAAATAAGTCTCATTTGTCACACAGACTTATGGAGGCTTATGTCTTGTAGTCATAAGCCTCCATAAGCCCAAGCCCATAGAAAGGGGGTTATATGGCCTTATGACTAGGTAAATTACGTAAACACCCTTAAAAATATAATGAATTATCACGTAAAAGCTGAAAATATATGTAAATTTAATTTAATGTATTTTTACGTGATTTTACATTAATAAGCTTCGGTTCAAACTAATTAGCCAAACAGCTTTACAAAAATATAAACTTCAGCTTGCGGCTTATAATATAAGCCACAGGCCCAACCCATTACGCCAAACATACCCCAAGTCCTATTAGACATACAAAGAATATCTTTTATATTGATTTAGGGATAGGTTATTAGGACCCCTCATTTCTACAATTGACACCCCTCATGTTTTTAGCTTCATTTATTTATTTATTATTTTTATAATATTGCTAATATTATAAAATTATGAAACGGAAAGTGCGGAACAAAAAATATATGTTTTAACAAGTCAAAAGTAATAAATTGACAAAAAGTATAGAACAAAAACTGATAAAAAAAACTATGCTATACTGTTAACAGTGGGTCAAAGAGGGTAGAAAGTACAAAATGTATCTGTTTTTTGTGGGTCAGAGGACGCCAATAACTTAACTCATTGATTTATTCTCTCTCAATGTCTCTTCCTAGTTCCTACCCACTTGGCTTGCATTTATTTTCTCAAATCACTTTTATGTTAAGTAACTCTTCTTCAAACACACAAACCACTTTCTAAATTTTGTAAAACTATGGAACAGAGTGTTCCTTGATTATTCGAAACAACCACAACGGTGGCTTAAATCAATGGTTGCAACGAAAAATTATTATCTGACAACTTTAATAATGATGGGCATGCTTAGTTATGGGACACTAGCATGTGTTTATCTTGAAGCTAATATGAAACATGTGCGGGAAATCAAGTTAAAGGCTAGGCTAGTTGGCCAGTTAGGGGTGGCCGAGCACCCCCCCCCCCCCCCCCCAATTGGATCCGTCTCTTGCTATTCATACCAAATAATTTCATACCACATTAATAATAAAGCAAGCATTTTATACTGATCATTAAGTTTGATTAGGGTCATAAAACATATCATGAGTCAGATATTTTTAAATTGGTATGAACACCAACGTCATGTTCTCTAACTAGCAAAACAGTTGAGACCTTAATTTAGAGAAAATTTGTTCTCTTCATTGACAATACTTGAAAGGATCTTAATCCGGCTAAATGGATAAAAGTTCATTTAACAAGGTTAAACTTCACACTATGTTCTCGAGTTGGGTTTTTTTTAAAAAGGAAAGTAATGAAAGAAAACAAAAATTATAATATGTTATTGAGTTTTTTAAGAAGAAAAATGAAGTAGATATAAGAAAAAAGAAGGGAAATTATAGCAATTTGATGGGATATTGTTTGGATTGAGATCCTCTCATGTTCAACATGAACATGAGATAATATTAACATTTATATGAGTAGGAAAAATAAATAAATTATCTATTGTGGGACCTTTATTTAATAAAAATATATAATTTTATTCACAACATAACTAACATGATCTCTCATATTCAAATAGAGCATGAGAAGATCCTAATCTATATTCTTTCATCTCAAATTTAGAAGACACCCAAATTCTTTTCTTGTTTTGACAAACATGTTATTTAACATATTTTTCATTGATATAAATGAAAGGCAAAAAATGAAATTTCTAAGAGAAAAGTACACAAAGGGTACAAAATCATTTTTTTTTTAATTCTTAACATTGTCACTTTTGAAACCTCTTCTTAAAATGGTCATGCTCAACTCAGCAACTTCACTCACACATGTCATTTTTTTAAATAATAAAAGTCAAATGATTTGATGTTTTGTCATATTATCAATAGTGATGAAAGGTTATAAGGGCCCGTTTGGTATGAGGTTTTTTGTGGGTTTGGACTCAAAGGTGGTTCAAAACTTTTGTTTTGTATAAATTATGGGGTTTAAAATTAGGCTTCAAACCCTCGTACTCTATCATGTACAAAAGTAATGATAACACCTTATTTTTTTTTATAACTTTAACATTTTTTAGGGGTTCATCTCACACTATTCTCTCTTTCTCTCTCTTTATTTATCTTTTTAATTATTATAAAATTGCACTTTTTTATTAAATTTTTCTCTCTGTTCATTTAATTTATACTCATATTAAATCATAATCTTAATCCTAATCATAATCCTAAATCCATCTATAAGCCAAACAGGCCCTAAATACTCCCAATTTAATATTTCGTTTCCATCTATATTATACTCATCTACTTCACCTATTTATTATGGGAGTTAGGAGTGTCCATGGTACTAGAACCGTACCGAACTGGAATCGGAACCGAAAAAACTGAGAACCAAAAATATGGAAAAAGTGGAACTAAGAACCGTCCCAAGTTCTTCGGTTCGGTTCTGGTACGGGAATTTTCGGTCATTCACACAAGTACCTAAGTGTTTAAATAATTTATCTTTTTCATCGTCGAACATTTATAAAAGACATGCTAATAATGTTATAATAATACAAATACACACAAAAATGTCTCAAAAAATGCCAACCATTCCAAATTTCCAATTGTTCAAAATAACATAAACACAAACACAAAATTTCATTAAAAAAATCAAATAATTGTAACTACACAACTTTTCGTATGCAATGCCTCTATTTTGGCGATTGTGATATTGGTTAATGAATATAACCATCTGAATTATATAAGTCATTTGATTTTTCTATTACTATACATGTACTTCAACAAGAAAATCTATCGACAACATGAGTAGCAATTACGTCAAATATGATTGAACAAGCATACTATAGGTAAGTACCAAATTTACAATAATGATTTAAAGATAAACTTACTTTCATTTATTAATGATAATGATGATGTTTGATTGGATTAAAAGTTAGAGTTTTAATTTATTTTGTTTTTTAGTTTTAGATTTTTATGTTATAACTTAACGATGAGGAGCTCTATTTCCCCCCCCCCCCCCCCCCCCCACTCCTCTTTAAAAGGCTATACAAATTACACAATGTTTCAAATAAACTCTATAAAATTTCATATTTTCAAAGTAGTCGGTTCTTTAGGGAAAGTACCAGAACTGGACGGTTCCGACCCGAACCGTCCCGAGAACCGAAAATTTGGAATTTTAGGAACCAAGAACCGTACCATGGTTCTAATATACGGTTCGGTTCTGGTACGATACTGGTACGGTTCCTTGATTTGTTTGGTTCCTCGGTTTTTTTGGACACCCCTAATGGGAGTGGTTATAAGGACCTCTCAAAAATATAAATGGTACCCCTCTCCCCTTATTTTTTTTTAATTTTTAATTTTTTGTGTATTTTTATAATTTGTTTATATTATAAAACTATAAACCTTAAAATATAGAACAAATAATATAAAGTTTAACCAATAAAAAATATTAAAATGACAAAAAGTATTGAACAAAAACTGATAAAAAAGTGTGTTATACTATAAACTGAAAAGAGAAAAGGAATCCTTGTACTTTTACCCCCCCTTTTCAGGTGGGCCGAAGGAAGGGGTACGTATAACATATCCATTTATTATATCTATCTACCCTACATATTTATTATATCCACTTAACTCACACATTTATTATGAGAAATGATTTGCACACTCATACTTTTGATTGTGACACTCTATTATAGGCATAACATACTTGTACAATGCTTACAATGTGTTTTAACTGCTTGTACAGTTGAGTGTCCCAATTAATTAAAGTGTTAGTGTCTCAATCAACTCCCATTTATTATACCCGCATACCCCACCTACCCTCACACATTTATTATACTTACATACCTCATACAAAGACATACTCAACTTCCCTCACCACTGCTCGACTCCATCCTCCACTGCTCAACTCCTCCACTCGACTCACCCTCCACTGCTTAACTCCTCTACTTCTTTTTTCTTAATGCATTTTTGATTTGTAAGAACAAAGAAAAAGAAAGAAAAAATAGATATCAATTCAAATTACGGTTCAAGAGAAAAACTAACTGAAATCTATGTAAAAGAATAAATGATTAAAATAAATGTTCTTTTGTAAGTACAAAAAAAATGCATAAAAGAAATTAAAAAAAATGGTAAACGCCATTTATTGGAGGTGTGAGGACTAATCGTGTAGATTATAAGTCATGTAATGACCGTTACATATTGTGAAATCGTAGAGGGGGGGGGGGGGGGTGAATACGTTTTCGTTTAAAAATCTTTAAACTTGTTGTATCAAATATAGTATAAACCATTGTGTCAAGTTTTGCCATTATTAGTCCGGTTTGTTTTTCTTTTCTAAAACATCCATATGACAAATTTCCGATCAAGCTTGTTGTAATATGAGAAATGCTAATAATAGTCTTATGACTAATATAAAGAATCTGATATAACAAGTTGTAACACAAGAATAAACATCAAGTCACAACACAAACAATAATATAGTGCAAGTATAAAAGTAAAACAATGAGTAAAAGGAAAGAGCAAACCGAACACGAGGATTTATAGTGGTTCGGTCACGGATCTCCTTTCCGCCCTACTCCACTCCCCGAGTACCCAACTCGAGAGTTACTTCACTAGATCAACAAGCTCCCTTCTTGGCGGAGAAAACATTACAATCGTCGCTTACACTTTTTCCGGTACAAAGCTAAATATCGGGTTCTTTTACAAGGGTACAACCACTCTCGTTAGTTCTTTTACAAGGGTACCACAACTCCCGCTAGTTCTTTTACAAGGGTACAACAACTCCCGCTATGTTTTGTGGCCCAACATAGAAACATTGCGTTTTATGGCACAAACACATAAACCATCTAATCTATAATAATGAGTACAATGATGATCCAAGACATAAATGTCGAATGGATTTGAATGACTAATCTAAAAGAACTTCCATTGATAGAAAGCCTTCAATGGATGAAGATCACAAGTTCTCTAAGCTTGTTGTGATGAATCTTCATATATGTATACTTGAGGTGGATGATGATGGCAAGATCTCCAAGCTTCTTTGGTGGATCAAGATGTATGATATGCTTACAACAAAGATGAATGTTAGAAGCATTATGATCATGATAATGAGGGTGATTAATTATGTTTTCTACATCATTTTCTATTGATCTAAGATGTATGTTAAGTGTAGAGAATGTGTGTTTTTCATCCATCATGTTGTTAGAAAAACCATGAACTTGTATATGTAGGTAAATGATGCGTGGGATTGCGCCCTCGCAAAAAGTTTTTCCTCTCAAGGGATCTCAAGAGGCTGGCATTCCCCACCAGGCAGTGTACCTGACCGATGTAGTATAGTGTAGTGGCAAGTACTGGGGGATTGATTGTTCTATGGGGGAATAGTGTAGTTAGGATCAAAACTTAATTGAACTAGGTCTAGAGGTGAAGGATGATTCTTTTAGTATTTTTATGGTTTATGGAAAGCAAGTAAAAATCTCGGGTATTGAAAGAGTGGGCAGAATTAGTTGCTAGTCAACTAACATAATTAACTATAAATGCAATAAAAATAAATTAACAAGAAAGTAAATGTTGAGAAAAATAATAATAAGAGGAACGTGTTTACTTAGATTTCACTACTCCCTAGCTATCTTTCATTAATTAAATAGCTTGTTACAATTGCGTGGATGACGGGTTATATTCCTTAATACCATTCGTGGGGCCGTGTACGATTTTCCCCAACTCTATAAGCTTCTACCTCTTCCTATGTCGAGCCGGCAACTAGCTCCTAACATGGCCTCCTTAGTAGTCACTCATGCATTAAATACAACCATTAAAATTGTAGTACACATCCGATTCATGTTTCTTAAGACGTTCAAGCATGTTACCAATTGGAAGTCTGCCAGTTTTCTTAAGCCTAACATCAAATTCATTCATCCGATATAATTAATAACAAACAATCAACCAACAATCAATAGTTAGGTTTCATTACATCTAAGCAAACACAAACAAACCTAGCCTAGCATGTTAAAGTAAAGATGATGCGTAGGAATTGCACCAGGCTTTTCCTCTCGAGGGATCTCGAGAAGCTTACAACCCCCACCAGGCAGTGTACCTGATCGTTGTAGTATAGTATAGTGACAAGTACCGGGGGATTGATCGTTCAACTCAGGAATAGTGTCGCTAGGGTTAGAAAGCCTAAAAACTAGGTATATATATATATATATATATATATATATATATATATATATATATATATATACACACACACACATCATTATGACTCGATACACGCATTTGACTCAAACAAATACTAATAAACATGTTCATTTAATATTGTTGTGATTCATGCTCAATTCCGTTCTTAAAAACAAATTTAGGTTTCCCCTTACACTTATCTTTTGCGAAGTATGTTTTTATGAAGTTAAGACAAACAACAAGGTAAAGCATTTTCACAATAAAAATAAAGCATGCATACGGAAGCAAATAAAATCAAACAAACAAACAATCAAACAAATAAAACATGGGTTGCCTCCAAAGAAGCGCTTTTCTTTATTTACGAGTCTTGTAGCTAGACCCAAGGTCATGGGTTATTACGTGACCTCGTCATCATTCACGGTTTCTAGGTCATCTTCGATTTTAGTTTTGTATTCTGGAAGTTGCAAGCATTCCTTGTAGAAACCAAATATTATATTCATAACATAGTCTACTCCTCTACGTCTATCCTCATCATTCCTATAGTAGACCGCTTGCTTGTGTTTTTTTTCGATGTTTGATAAAAGACGAAACTGTTCAATCTTATAGGGCATTTGGTAGGCTATCTCATTGTTCTCATCCTTAAATCTAACTATCCCTAGAGATTGGTCATAATTCATCTTAGAAGCCTCAACAAACGGCTTTCTGAACACTACTTGACTTAGACAACCATCTATTACCGGACGAATATCCTCTACAATCACAAAATCAGTAACATAAGTGAAGTTTCCTACAAAGACGTGCAATCCTTTCACTCTTCCCATAAAGTTACGCATCCAACTCGTGTTGGGCATCATCCTATATCCAAGTTGCTTCTTCATCACCCAATTGTAATGGGTCCTAGTCATAATGTTTATGGGAGATCTAAGATCGATGTAGGCTTTCCACACATGCACATGCCCAATGTTGCATGGTATGTTGATGTTATAGGGATCACCCGCTTTGATGATTGGTGAACCAAGGGCATATGGTGTCTCGGGGTCATCGAATAGATCCTTATGGTATTCCCGTTCTTCCTTGGTAGGTAACCTATCAAATTATTCCTCTACATTTTCTACTTCCTCAACTTTCTCTTCCTTTTTATTCTCAACTTCCTTAATCTCATCCATATCACTTTCTTCCCTATTATTATCGACCGGTTTAATAGTAACTACATTGACAAAGTGGACGTGTTTAGATGATGAGGGGTCCTTAATTTGGGTTCCGCTACTAGTGTCTCTAGTGTCATTCTTTGGTGTAGTTAGCACTTGGTTGTTGAGGGTTTTCAACAAGTTGTCGATTTTATTAGTCATCTCCGCTTGTTGTTGATTGAATTCGGATTCAAACTTAGCTATGCGGGCTTCTTGAGATGAAATAAGTTTGGACATCAATCCTTCAAGATTATTGGTACTACCATAGTTGTTGAAAGGATTGTTTTTGAAAGTACAGTTAGAGGGTGGACCGTTTGGTTGATAACGATTAGGTGGAGTGGAAGAACTGTTTTGGGGCATGTTTTGGTTTTGTTTCCACCAAAGGTTCGGGTGATTTTTCCAAGAGGGGTTGTATGAATCACCTTAAGGGTTTTGCTCGGGTTTGAAAGTGTACCACTTGTCTCCCGCTCCGTCGGTACGCGAGGATGCGTAATCTGCGAAAGCTTGTTCGGGGAGTTCCATGCAATCACTAGTGTCGTGGGGACCACTACATAATTCGCACGAAGAAGTGATTTTGTTCACTTGGCTTGAAGGTTAAGGAGCTTCGTAGGATTTCATGAGAAACTTGACTTGGTCTTCAAGTCCCATGATCCTACGGTCGGGAGTGCGTGAATTGTTCAAAGGCAAAGATATTTCCTTGACCGTTTTGTTCAAATCACGGGGATCATTCCAACTTTCATTGTCATAGAGAGTAAGATCTTCTATAAGTTCCCATGATTCTTCTGCACTTAGATCACGAAGCTTGCCACCGGCCGATTGGTCAATGGTTCGCTTTATGGAGAGATCGATATGGTAATAGAAAATTTGGACTTGGAGCCAAAGATCTATGGCATGATGAGGGACTTTTTGGAGTAAGTCCTTGAAACGAGTCCATGCTTCGATAACCTTGGTGTCTAGGACGGGAGTATTCTCCTAAATTTCGGGGTATATGAGGTTGGTTTGGTTGTGGTGGGTTTTGTGGATGGTTTTGTTGTGGTGGGTTGATGGGATCAAAGAGATTACCACCTTCCATGATGGCGAATGGCAAAGGTTACGAACAAAGGAATGAAGAAATAAGATAGACTAAAGAAACCTATAAAAATAAAATAAAAATCTTACTAGAAAGGAATCTAGCAAGTAGACATAATAAAAAGAAATTTTAACCTAGACAATAACTATTCCCCGGGCTGCGGCGCCAAAAACTTGATGCGTGGAATTGCGCCATCGCAAAAGGTTTTACCTCTCAAGGGATCTTGAGAAGCTTGCAGTCCCCACCAGGCAGTGTACCTGTTCGTTGTAGTATAGTATAGTGACAAGTACCGGGGGATTGATCGTTCAACTCAAAGAATAGTGTTCGCTAGGGTTAAAACTCACCAAAACTAGGTCTAGAGGTGAGGGATGATTCTTTTTGTATTTTTATGTTTTAAGGAAAGCAAGTAAAAATCTCGGGTTTTGGAAGAAGTGCGCGGAATTAGTTGCTAATCAACTAACCCAATTAACTAAAGATGTAATCAATATAAAATAAACTAAACTTAAACTAATTTGTGGTGGAAACAATAATGAGAGAAAATGTGTTTACTTAGATTTCACTACTCCCTAGCTATCTTTTACAGGTTGATTAGTTTGTTACAATTGCATGGATGACGGGTTATATTCCTTAATAACATTCGTAGGGCCGTGTACGATCTTCCCTAACTCTATAAGCTTCTACCTCTTCCTATGTCGAGCCGACTACTAGCTCCTAACATGGCCTCATTAGTAGTTACCTACGCATTAAATACAACCAAAATATCGTAGTACACCTCCGATCATGTTTCTTAAGACGTTTAAGCAAGTTACCAATTGGAAGTCTACCAGTTTTCTTAAGCCTAACATTGAATTCATTCATCTACAACAATTATAAACAAACAACCAACCCATAATCAATATCTAAGTTTCATTACATCTAAGCAAACACAAAGAAAACCTAGCCTAGCATGTTAAAGAGAAAACAAGCGTGAGATATAATCAAACAACACATAGACATATTGAATGATTTGATAAAGGACTTATCTTCAATTAAGCATGGAAGAACCAAAGGGTTGAAACCCTTAAAAAAGCTGTAAAATTCGTCTAGGGTTTACTCCCTTCAAAGTTGCATACAATGAATGAAAACTAGAAAACTATATATAGATCTTATATCCTGACGGCGTCAAGAGTAATGTGTGACGCCCTCAACTCGCTGCCAAAATAAACTCGTATTGCCTAGATCCACTTCTGACGCCGTCACTCTTTATGGACTCTGGGCCATCATTCTTTGCATTTACTCATAATGACCTTGGCAATTTAATACATGACGCCGTCACGATCCCTTCACAAAACATTCTGGCGCGTCACGTGTATTTGATTTATCCACCCCTTTGTCAAGTCGTGATGCCATCACTAGCAAGATGTGACGCCGTCAAGTGCAATTTTCAGCATGATTTTGAGACTTTGTCGTTTTCTTCACTTTTTCGCTCTAAAAATGTCCAAAATGCTTCATTTTGTAAAATTCCTCTCAAAAGCACCTAAAATGACAAAAGGAACGATTTAAGGCAATATTGGTCAAATAATCTCGACTTTGACCTTAAATGACCCCCCAAAAGCGGAACACTTTTCGCTTCATCAGAAACCGTAATCCAAAGTTCATTTTACTTAACTCATATGGGTCACATAGAAAGTTCAAAATTCTTATAAAGCTAATAATCAAATTTTAGAGATTTCTCTGGGTCAAATGCTAAATATGCATCTTCGTAATCCAAGGCTTCAAAATTCTCATCGTCGTTGCGGTGTGTTTGAAATTGACGTATTCAATTGACGCGCTTTGTATCGGGTCGTTACTTGGACTGGTTTAAAAAACACGGATCGATAACCAATATAGCATAATCTAAAACATAGACAACTATTTGCAACAAAATTAGTATTTCAAATTATAAAAATCTATCAAGACTCGGTATATTACAGATTTTACAAACACTTAACATTCAAATTGGACAATTTTTTTTTTTCATAAAACAATCATGGACCAACGAACAATCACACAATACTTTATCCACCAAACTCAAAGGCATGAGGCGTGGCCAAAGTTGCTCCCTCTAAGAAGTTAATGGTGACGATGGTCATCTTTTATATATTGGTACAAAACTACAAAAGAATATTGTTAAAAAATTACAAGTGTGAAAGCCAAATATTGAGACATACTGATTGATGACTTTTATCAATTATAATTCTTATTTATGAGACTACTTATAATCACTTTCACAATATGCTATCGAAGACCCTCAACAACATTTTTTCCCCTTAAAATGATCAAGACAGCTTACATAACTAATCTTTGATATTAGTATTCACTAAATAAATATTCATTAAGCAATTCCCATTAATTATTTCATAATATTCATCACTTCTTCCAAAAGTGTATGTTCCAAAATAATCAAGATTTCTTTTCCAATTATGAGTTCGTGAATTACTAAAATAAACAACTAATAAAACCACATTACCCTAAAGGTTGACCAGCTGTTGAAGCAGATTTCAAAATTGATGCTTGCTCCATGCCCAAAAGCAGCCCAACATTCTCACCATAGAGCAAAAAAAAAGTATTAATGTGACTGAAATTAGAATAGCACCACAAGCTGTGACCAGACTATCTAGGAAAATCAGGAGAGCCTGAGAAAGATGATAACCAATCCAATCTTGAATCGATCTTATAATAACTTTCTTAAAATTAATGTAAATGAAAAATACCTTCATTGCGGCTGCATTGCAAATAAGAAGTGTGCACAACAACAGATGTCGCCTTTTGACCATGGGTAGTATCTCTTCTGTTGGGAGAAAAGAGTTTGTGTCATCGACTTCAGCCCCAAGATTTCCTTGCTGCATTTTCCAGTCTTTGATCCTTTCTTTCCAACCTCCATCTTTCTTTCCATCCCATTTTCTACTTCCTGTAATAATATTAATTCATAGGGTCACAATATTGTGTTTTGAATAGGCTCGACCCAATTGTATCGACGAATCGCAATCAATTCTAATGTTGTCAAGATAAATCGGTTCTAAGTTATTATATCAGAAGGGTTCGATTAACATAAGAGGGTGGTGCTTAGAATTCTCACAAAATGAAAAACCAACTACATTATCAGTTACAAATGAGAATATCATACATTTGCTGATAAAGGACCAGCAAAGGAAGTAAATGGGCACCAACACAGGTTGACCTGACCCACACACATTTTTGCCCGTTTATCTGAATTTTAGAAACGAATCATATTTTAAACTTACTCAAGTGTTCAAAAAGTTTTGCATCTATATTAGTTGAGCATGCAACTTAATAGAAGCACACAAGCCTTAAAATAGAAGTTACAATACACTGAACAGGTAAAGGTTCATACCAGTAACCTTCTGTTGTTCATTCTCTGCTGAGTCAAGATCAGTGTCGTTAATCTCACTAAAGGACTTCTTAGGAATGATGCAAATTGGAGTTCCAAGCTATGCCGAATATAATTTTAACTAAATTATTTGATGAAAATTAGAATAATATAAAGACGTGCCTAAGAATGCACATTTCTTATATGATAATTACCACATAATAGTAAAGACATGCCTAATAATGCACATTTCTCTCTCCAATACCCGCAAAAATTATCTTTGTAAAACCACAAGGGGTGACCCAGCGGTAAGAATACCAGCCTTCCAAAGAGGAGGTCAAGGGTTCAAATCCAACGGGGAGAAAATTAATCCCCTTGTGGCCACGGAGGTTCACCTGCGCCGACTCTGGGCTATCCAAAAGGGTAGTCGCCGTGGGATTAGTCGGCTCTTTTTAAAACCACAAGGGGTGACCCAGCGGTAAGAATACCAGCCTTCCAAAGAGGAGGTTAAGGGTTCGAATCCAACGGGGAGAAAATTAATCCCCTTGTGGCCACGGAGGTTCACCTGCGCCGACTCTGTGCTATCCAAAAGGGTAGTCGCCGTGGGATTAGTCGGCTCGCAATGTCGAGTCGGAAACCCGTGTTACCAAAAAAAAACAATTATCTTTTTAATCACAATACAGGTACTCACTACGCTGCTTGGTTAAGAAGAAAACTAGGGGTGAAAACGAGCCGAGCCCGAGCCTACCAGAGCTCGAGCTCGGCTCGTTTATATTTTAGAGAGCTCGAGCTCGGCTCGATTCGAGCCTTAAGGTTTGAGCTCGAGCTCGGCTCGTGATATGATATATAAAGCTCGAGCTCGGCTCGTTAATTATACGACTGTGAAAAATAAAGCTCGGCTTCTCAAGCTTCCTTGTTCAAGCTCGTTTATTTGTTTGATGTATGAGAATTATAAGCTCAGATCTACATCTTCATCAGTCCAATAAGAAACGAAAATGAAAAATCAAGGAAGAAGAGGCAACATAACCCATAACCATCATCAAGACCCATCCACTGTCCAAATCCCATCTAGTCATCTACAAACAACAACCACAAATGATCTCCTAACACTCTCGAAAAAAAATAAAAAATAAAAAAAATAAAAACGATCTCAGTTTTTCTTTATAAACTCAAAGATTCGAGTTAAAGAAAACGTTATCATAGATCTATAACTATTTAATATCCGACACTTAAAAGATAGAACAAAACAACCCATATTTCATTCTATCTTTCATTCGGTTAAAAGAAACACAACATCACACCTACCCGAAACCGTTAAAGATCTTGAAGCTTGTCTTTCAACTGAAGTTAAAATGGTTTGCTTTGTATTTCGTCTTTAATAAGCATGATGAAATAAAGAAGTTGTTCAAGTTTGTTTATGCTTCTTATAAATAAGTATATAATAAAGAAAGAAAAAAAAAACATGAGTTATTTGTTCTGAGATTAATTATTAGCAGTCAAAAAAATGAAAAGGCTATATCTACTTTGTGGTTGCGTATGAAATGAAAGGGACATATTAGGGTTGCAAATGAGAAAGAAATTAGGGATCTTCCTATTTATGTGACAAGATTATGGTTAAATTCTTGGGCTAGCATATAGAGGATATGTGCCTTTAATTTGGTGCAGGCTTAATTGGTTATATCCAAATTTAGAAGGGTTTGTGAGTAAAGCTCGTTTAGGGCTCACGAGCCTATTCGAGCTTTTTATATAAGGCTCGGGCTCAGGCTCGATTATTAAATGAGCTCTAATATAGGCTCGAGCTCGGGCTCGAGCTCGTTGAGGCTCGGCTCGTTCGAGCTTTTTACCGATCCGATCTCGAGCTTTTCACGAGCGGCTCGACTCGTTTCCACCCCTAAAGAAAACCCATAAACACTGAAGTGGGACGTAAACAACTAATTTCACTATCTAATACTAATAAACTCAAAAACCTAATTATTAGAGGGGTGTTTGTGTTAACCCTTTTTGCTATTAGTTTTGCTAAAAAGAACTAAAAAGATACCAAATGATCATGGGCCAATTTTGCTATTAGTTTTGATGCACATATGCTGCTTGGTTAAAAGAGTATTTAGCTTATGTGCAAAAAAAATGACCTATGATCAAAATTGGCGTACTTGAGGAACTAAGAAGAAACTTATGTGGAGCAAAAAGAAACCAATTTATGAAAGTTTTGTTAATGAAACTACCTAATGAAAGTTGGAATGATGTCAACGAGTCTGGTCTATCAAATAACTGAACTGGGTCTATCCGGCCTTGCTATTTTACCAAAAGTGATTGATGACCCAAAAGCTTTTGATTAAAGTATGTCAAATACTTTGTATATATTCACAACAATAAACTTTCAGCCGTTTAGTTAACACATAATAAAATCCGCAACAACACGCGAATAATAACTACACTTGTTTTTTTACGTCTACCCATTTGAACCGTTTCTTTTTCTGCTTAATTATTTTGTTTTGCTTATTCGGCCCGTGGAGACGATAAAATGACCCAAATAGACCCGTGCATAAGTAAATAGGTCCATAAGAAAAATACCTTTTGTTGTTTATTGAATTTTCCAAGGTTTTATTGTGATTACGTTATGATTTCGATGGGGGTGTTGGCCTGCTGGGCTTTGCGTTTTGGAACTTTCTTTGGTTATTACTACTTGAAGTCACAATACAGTAAATATATAAGCATATATCTTATCTTGCAGATATTCAATTTGCTTTTTTGCACGAAGAGCTCCATTCCTTTCGCTCTGTAACTTTACGGTCGAAAATATCCTACAATTTCAGTTTAGCATCAATATTCCACAACACAAAAACACAATAACATAAAAACAAAGATTATATACATACATTTTCAGTTTAGAATCTATTACCAAAAATGACTCTTTCTCCTTACCTTCACAACAATCGAAGAAAGCCGACTTTTTGGGGCAGGTTTTTCTTCTTCATTCCTACACGACCGAACGAAATGGCTCAAAATCCCTCGGGCAACTTCTGGAGCAGAAGTCATGTGTGACCTGACCCTAAGAAGGAATTCCTTCAATTCCTGCACCTTGTTTAATAATTTTCGTTACAAATCCTGCAAACAACATTATACATTAGCCAATTAAGAAGATTGCACTACGGGTAATAATAAAAGTACTTTTTTAGGAGACAATGAAAATATAAAAACTCAAGAAATATCCATGCTTTGTGAAAGTTGGGTAATCTCATTTAAACACATAAACATTCAAGTAACAAAATCATACACCCATATTATTATATAAGCATGCAATACAATAAATTCAAATTCAATCCAAACCGAAAGGCTGTTCAAATCGAATAAAACACTAAATAGGTGTTGTTACCTTTTGTTTTATTTATAGCGCACACTTAAAAATTATAATATGTTTAGATCACGTATTGCTACTACTCATGAAAATCCACAACATGTATTTCTACTACGAATACGAAAGATTTAAAATCAAACACATATATTATAAGAATCAAGATTTTACCTTTAATTTGTTCATGAAATTCATTCATCGTTCTTTATGAACCCGTTAAGACCTAAAACTCATTTAAACACATAAACACCCCTTTCTTTGAAGCCACAATTGCCTAACAGAACTAAAGATCCTTGTTACTAAATTAAATTAAATTTCAACTACTTTTATCACCTTCTTCAACAAAAGGGAAAGAAAAATTAGCTTCAAATAAAGAAAACAAACCTTTCTCTCCAACTGAATGTAGCAGTAAAAGCCAAAATCATGTTTAGCTAAAGAAGATGATTACACTACATGTTTATCTAAGGACAAAATTATATATACACACAATTGTCTAAAATGAGAAATTGAGAGCATAACATCATAAACATAGATTTTTTTTTTTTTTTTTTTTTTTTTTTTTTTTTTTTTTTTTTGGTAGTACTCACCAGTTGTAAGCTTCTACAACCACCACCACAATCATCATTGTGTTCAGCCCTCACCTGTATTTAAATCCCAAAACATAGTCAGTGTTAACAAAAGCTCATAATGTAAAATCACAATCATTCAAAATAAGAATCAAAAGCTGAAAATCATATATAAAAAATCAAAGTACATAGAATCGAAGGTAAGCAAAATAAAAAAAAAAAAAAAAAAAAAACACATTACTTAATAATTAGTAGAATCCCCAATTCTCTTTTTAGGGTTCTTAGAAATCACGAATGTATTACAATTGAATCGAAATATAATCAAACAAAAGCATAGTATAATTGAATTGAAACAAAACAATTGTAATATGAAACTAATAAAGCAAAACACAAAATGTATTCTAATTGATTCTTACTGGCGATGTAAAAAAAATGTTTTGCGATTTGATTGCACCATCTGGAAATGATTATAGTATGGTGTAGAAGAGATGATTTTGAATTGAAACTGAATTGGGCGTGTTGGAGAAGATTTGAATGAGATGAAGAAACTGATAATGATCAATGCCCATCAATACTTTACAAAAATAAGTCATCAAGGAGTGTATTGGAGCAAAATTAGTTGACTTTCTCTGTTTGATTTACAAAAAGGATTGCAGCGGGTGTTTGTACTTTGGAGCTAAATATGGTAGCTACACGTCAGAATATTAATTAAAATTTTAATGCTTAACGCTTAGGAGACTTGTGCAAAACCTTCATATATTAGATAGTATAGATATAGATGATATTACATATTATATATGATATGTAATATCATATGATATATCATATATATGATTTTTTCGGCCACGAAAAAAAAACGTGAAAAAAACGATTTTTTTTGTCGAAAGTATATCAAAGTGCCCGTGTATAGAAAGATAATTAAATGCTCGTTGCGATTGTGTAATTATTTTCGTTTAACGATTAACAGTTTAAGAGATATTTAAATTATAAAAAATGAATGAAATATTAAAATGCTTTTAATCTAAACATTAATTTCTTTTTAGATGGATGGTGGGATGAGTCCCTTGGTATGTAAAAAAGTTTGATATTTAATATAAGTCTGCTCATTACTAATTTAGTTCTTTTTTATTCAACTCAAAAACACAAAACATATACAATATTCTTCCTTTTCCGTTCATTTTCTCTCGACTAAAAAACACTTATCCTTAGTATATTTTTATTTTACTTTTCTTAATAACTTACGCTTTCATTTTTTTTATCTAATCAATTATATATATATATATATATATATATATATATATATATATATATATATATATATATTTTTTTTTTTTTTTTTAAGTAAACTAATGTGAAACAAAAGCCTCGAGAACACTATCACACAAGGCAGGGAAGAAGCTTAACCACAAAATCTTCAACCACAGAACAAGAAACAAATCTAAACAGAATCATCATCATCAGTCATCATGTTTGTCCTACACAAAATGGCTTCTTCAGCCACTCACCACCCTCTCTTCACTTCATCTCTCAAATTACCATCCACAACAAACCCCATTTCCAAACACTACTTAAACCCCAAAAAACTCCAATCTTTTTATCTTTTCAAGAAACCCCATTTCCACCGCTTCTCAGCCTCACCCTCCGCCGTCGCCACCGACCCATCCACCGTCGTTGACAAGAATCTTGCTGAAGATGCTCCTCCGGTTGAAAAAGTGGTTCTTCCCACCAATGAGTCTTCTAACAAGCTTCTTAGAATCCGGCATACTGTAATTTCGATACCCTTTTGTTATTCTTGGTTTCTTTTAATGTTTTCTTTAGGAATGAGATTATTTAGGTTCATATGTATGTATTTTGACTTTTTGAAGTTAGGAGGGGATTAGCTCTAAATTATAAGGTGTTTAGTAATAAGCACTTCAGGAAATGGTGTCTGTAATGCGACGATACTCGGAAAAAATAAGCAGTTTAAAGTAAGCAGGTTCCTACCTACTTGTCAGAAACTGCGTATGATGTATGTTACCTCAAAATAAGCATATAACTAAGCAAAAGCAGTTTCGATGACACGAAATTGAATACCAGAAAAGCAGATTGAATAAGCAATCACAAATATGAACAGAAAAGCACAACATTGCTTCTGCTTATATGTACAAGGTTGAATGTTATAAGGAGGGATATGTGTATGAGAAAATGTGATGTTGAATTTGTGTCATATTTAGGTTTGGAAATAGTAGGAGTGGAGTTTGACTAACAGTAAGTTAAAACGCAGAGCTTAGGAAGTAGATTTTAGCAAATAGGGATGGTTTGAGTCGAGTACTCGAGTATGATAAACAAGGGTAGGCGAATAAAGCAATTGTATTTGGCCAAGTGGAAAGAAGCTTGCGACTATCATCACTAGAATATGAGAGGTCTTAAGTTCGAATCATGCTTGGTGCAAATAATCTTGAAGTGGCCACGCCAACCTCCCGAAAGGGAATGCTTTACTCAGGTTGATTCTATGTGGCCGTAGGCTCATGCCTCGTGGATTAGTCGGCACAAAGGCCGCAATCCATAAACGGACGAGGTTTTCTCTGTTTAGGTTACCCGGTGAGGGCGAGCCTTTTTGACTCAATATACGCGGCCTAACCGCCTAACCAAGGTATTCACGTGACTGTTTCCAACCCTTCCGTGACAAAAAAAATAAAATAAAAAATGAATATTGGCTTTTTCATGTCCAAGACAGCCAAACAAGTTGTAAATTGTTGGAATTTTGTGGATGGTTGACTGAAATTATTAGGTGTTTACTTGTCTGGGAGTTGCTTAAAAAGTTCTTACCTTTAAGGAGATAAGCAGTTTTTGGTGTTTCGTCAGAATCTGTTCTAGTGTAAAATAAGCACTGAAAATAAGAAGGTTGGCACTTGCTTGTTTTTGAGCATATAAACACTTCAAAAGTAGCATTCCCAAACACTCCCCTATGATTATAACACTCAACCTTGTACATAAAAGTTAGTAATTGAGAAACCGAGGTGTTAATTCTTGACAATATCATATCATTTTTAAGTTTGGAAATCCTTGGAGTGTGACTTATGACAAGTTAAAATGCGGAACTTAGGAAATATATTATTGAATAAATAGGGAACTTATAGCTGAGTTTGTTAAAGAAAACTGTATGTGAAAACCATATGTGAATGTGAATGTGTAAACGATTGATCGGACAAAATGAATCTATGTTTGGATGCAGTGTGCTCATGTCATGGCTATGGCAGTTCAAAAAGTATTTCCAGATGCTAAAGTAACAATAGGTCCATGGATTGAACATGGATTTTACTATGATTTTGACATAGAGTCATTGACCGATAAAGACCTCAAGAAGATTAAGAAGGAGATGGTAAGCCTTTTAAACATAACTTGTGTTCTATACTTTGTTTGGCCGAAAACTAGAGAAAGATATTAATAAATTGTTGTTTCAGGGTACATAATCCATTATTTGATCATCTGTAGGATCGCATCATTGGTCGAAACTTACCTCTAGTTAGAGAAGAAGTGACAAGAGATGAAGCTCAGAAAAGAATAGCTGCAATAAATGAACCTTACAAAATGGAGATCTTGGAAAGTATCAAGACTGAACCTATTACTATATATCATATTGGTAAGCTCGTCTTACTTTGTTTGACACTCATAAGTAAACAAGTAACATTTTTGTAAATTTGTCAAATCTCTTAGTTATTGTAAACTAAACGTTGTTTTAGGTAATGAATGGTGGGATCTTTGTGCCGGTCCTCATGTTGAAACTACTGGCAATATTAATAGGCGAGCTGTGCAACTTGAATCTGTTGCGGGTGCTTATTGGAGAGGAGACGTTAATAAACCAATGCTTCAAAGAATTTATGGCACAGCATGGGAAACTGAAGAACAATTAAATGCGTATCTACATTTTAAAGAAGAGGCTAAACGTCGTGATCACAGGCGTCTTGGCCAAGATCTTGATCTCTTTTCCATTCAGGTAATTAATCCCATACAAGAGTGCATTTGAGTTGTTTGTTTGTTGTTGTTGTTGTTGGGTTTTTTTTTTTTTTTTTTTTTTTTTTTTTTTAATATATATAATTTTTTTTAATACTTATTGTTAGAGGTTGTTAAACCGTTGTGTTTGGTAATGGGTCAAAATGGATAGATATGTATGTGGGATAAAACAGCCCATGATGCGTGACAACTGACAACCCATTGACACTTTTGTAGTTTTGTAGATGAATATTATCAAAACTATGTTAGTAAAATACTAAATTAATGCAAAACATTATTTGTGCGGGTCCAAAACGGGCTGGGATTATCAAGGGGGTAATTAAGAAGTTGTAAGACATTGTTAGCATTTTAACACATCAGACTTTTGATGGGGATCTCTTTGGCCCATCTGACCTGTTTGTTGCTAGTTTTCTACATATGACATCTTATCAGTAGAATGCGGTCTGAATTGACCCATTTTCTCATAAGTCGTTAGATCGCCATCAGTTATACGAAGATGTTTTTTTTTTGAAATAAATCTACAGGATGATGCTGGAGGAGGGTTAGTGTTCTGGCATCCTAAAGGTGCAGTTGTTAGGAACATAATTGAAGATTTGTGGAAAAAGATTCACGTGGAACGCGGTTATGATCTTTTGTATACTCCACATGTAGCAAAAGCAGACCTATGGAGTATTAGTGGTCATTTGGACTTTTACAGAGAAAATATGTATGACCAAATGAAGATCGAGGAAGAACTTTATCAGCTTCGTCCCATGAACTGCCCTTACCATATTTTGATTTACAAACGAAAACCTCACTCTTATCGTGATTTTCCAATCCGCGTGGCAGAGTTAGGAACAGTTTATAGATACGAATTATCTGGTAGCTTACATGGGCTTTTTCGTGTTAGAGGCTTCACTCAGGTAACCCCTTTATCATTGTAGCTTTATTTGAATCTTGTGTTTCTTTTTTGTCGCAATCAGGGCTTGAACCTGCAACTTCTTGGTTGATGTGTTCCC
Organism: Artemisia argyi; assembly: GCA_030686995.1. Classification (NCBI taxonomy): domain Eukaryota; kingdom Viridiplantae; phylum Streptophyta; class Magnoliopsida; order Asterales; family Asteraceae; genus Artemisia; species Artemisia argyi. Next base: position 140,332,614 of record CM060705.1, read on the forward strand.
ATCCTATGCTGACTGCCCATTGGTACATATTGTGTTTGTATAATTGTATTGTTGATTTGCAGGATGATGCACACATTTTTTGCTTAGAGGATCAGATTAAAGATGAAATAAAGGGTGTCTTGGATCTTACTGAGCAATTGTTACTTCAGTTTGGTTTTGACAAATATGAAGTCAATCTTTCGACTAAGCCCGAGAAAGCCGTAGGTGATGATGATATATGGGTCAAAGCAACGGGTGCATTGAAGGATGCCTTAAGTGATAAAGGATGGGCCTATGAAATTGATGAAGGTGGTGGTGCATTTTATGGCCCCAAGATTGATCTCAAGATTGAGGACGCCCTCGGTAGGAAGTGGCAATGCTCCACCATTCAGGTATGTTTGTATGTGGACCGTTATCTGCTTGTGTTTGTGAAGCTAATCAAGTATACACATGCATAGTAAAATCCTATAGGCAAAACTAAAATCAAGTTGTGAATGTTGCTCAACCTCCTTATATTTCAATCCACAAACCACACCATTTTTTCATAAAGTTTTGAACTTTGGCTGACTTCTAGTTTTTTTGTGATATTTTGGTTGACTTTTCTGTGATCAACTTCAGATTTTCGTTACTCCCTCCATCCCAAAATAAATGTCGAGTTTTGACAGTCTATTTTTTTGGGCGTCATATAATACTTGATGCAAAATATATGAATGGATTGGGTTTTAAATGTATTTTTCATTGGTATAATTTTTAACAAGTATTATATATACCAAAAAAAATATTTAAGGTCAAAGTTGAACCTGAAAAGTCAAACTGGACACTTATTTTGGGACGGAGGGAATAGTTTTTATTACTTTTGGTATTACTATCATTATTACTACTAGTATTAATTGTAGTTTTTTTACTATGATTATTTTGAATCATTATTTTTTTACTTATTACTATTAGGGCAAATCACTTGAAAATGTAGTTTACCTTGCCACTTTTTATGTAGCTATTTTTCAATTTTTTTTTTTTAATTATTATTTTATTTATTTATTTATTTATTTTTATTAACATTCTGTCTATAAACTTTCAAAATTCGACCTTTCTCTGGTGACCTGCTAAACCTGCTAGTCATACGTGGAGCCGGTTAACTTAACGACCGTTTATTTTATTATTGCAACGTTAGTCCTTTTTACTAACGACCGTTTGTAGTTAACTCATAATTTGATTTTCTTAAAAAATTTTCTTTTCTAATCACTTTTAAAATTTATACACATTTTTGCACACGTTTTTATACGTTTTCATCCGTTTTTTATATGTTTTCGTCCAATTTTTCAACGTTTTCGTCTGTTTTTACATGTTTTCGTTCGATTTTATACGATTTCGCCTGTTTTCTTATGTTTTCGCACATTTTCTTTCATTTTCATACGTTTTTATCCGTTTTCGTTTGTTTTATAGGTTTTCGTCTGTTTTTATACGTTTCGTCCGTTTTTATACTTTTTTGGCCGTTTTAATACGTTTGTATGCATTTTCATACATTTTAGATGTTTTCTTACGTTTTCATATGTTTTCGTCCGTTTTTATACGTTTTCATATGTTTTTATCCGTTTTTTTTGTTTTAATGTTTTCTTCCGTTTTTCTTACGTTCTTATCCGTTTTTGTACGTTTTTATTCGTTCAAGGTCCTTTTTATACGTTTTTGTATGTTTTATGCGTTTTATGTGTTTTTATACGTTTTCTGACGTCTTCGTATGTACAAAAATGTAAGAAAACGTGCAAAAACGGACGAAAACGGATTAAAATATACAAAAACGGATGAAAACGTATAAAAACGGATCATAATGTATAAAAACATTAGGAAACGGATAAAACGGACGAAAACATATAAAAATGGACAAAAACGTACAAAACGTAAGAAAAACGGACGAAAACGGATGAAAATATATAAAAACGGACAAAAACGTATAAAAACGAATAATAACGTATGAAAACGGACGAAAACGTAAAAAAAACGTAAAAAAAACGGACGAAAACTTACAAAAACGGATGAAAATATGTAAAAACGACGTATGAAACCGTTAGGAAACGGATAAAATCGTATGAAAACATAAGAAAAACGTATAAAACAGACGAAAATGTATAAAACGGACGAAAACGTACGAAAATGGATGAAAATATATAAAACGGATGAAAACGTACAAAACAAATAATATCGTATAAAAATGGATAAAAACGTATAAAAACGGACGAAAACGTATAAAAATGGACGGAAATGTATAATTAAACAGTAGATAAAAACGTGTATAAATTTTAAAAATGAGTAGAAAAGATTTTTTATTTTAAGAAAACCAAATTTTAAGTTATTTACTAACGGCCGTTAGTATGAAGGACTAACATTGCAAATGTTCGTTTGATAAGCAACCGGTTAAGGGTTTAGCGGGTCACCCGGTACACATAAAGGTCGAGTTTTGAACGTTTAATGATAGAATGAGAAAAAAAAAAGATCGCTACATACAACCATAAAAAGTGGCAAGTTAACTACATTTTCAAGTGATTTGCACTTACTATTATTATCATCATGACTAACAAATATAACTAAAAATGACTTCTTTCAAGGCATTTTTATACTATATCAATATTATGTGTGGTTAATGTTGTGTTTTTAATTTCATCCCACACGTTCTAATCAAACAAGATTACAAGAGTGTCTGTCTGTGCAGGTTGACTTAAACTTACCACAGCGTTTTGACATCACATATATTGATTCAAACTCGGAGAAGAAGAGACCGATCATGATTCATAGAGCGGTTCTTGGATCTATAGAGCGGTTTTTTGGTGTGCTTATTGAGAATTATGCTGGTGATTTCCCTTTGTGGCTATCTCCAATTCAAGCTCGAATCTTACCAGTCACTGACACACAGGTAAAATATAAGCGGGTTCTAATATGTGTTAAATGACTAAAATCACATTTGAGTTTCACGATCATAACAAGGCAGTGTTCTTTTTTCAGCTGGAATACTGCAAAGATTTAACCGCGAAAATGAAAACTAGTGGTATTCGAGCTGAGTTATGCACGGGCGAGCGACTGCCTAAGCTCATTAGAAATGCAGAGAAGCAAAAGATACCGTTAATGGCTGTTGTGGGCCCCAAGGAGGTTGAAACAGGGAGTGTAACGGTTAGGTCTAGATTTGGTGGGGAGCTCGGAACCATGGATGTTGATGATTTTATCACGAAGATTAAGGATGCTGTTGACAGTCGAACATTTGTTTGACATAATTTGTAAACGAAGATTGTTGGTGCAAATGATAAAAGGACTGATTAGTGATTTTGGGTAGAACATACAATTCATAACAAATATACACACGAATAACAACAGTTACTGTTTATCTTGATTTTCGACCGAGGCTTTAATTCATTTATATCAATGTTATTAGTTTGCACATATATATACTTGGTTTTTTTTTTTTTTTTTTTTTTTTTTTTTTTTTTTTTTTTTTTTTTTGTGGACATAAAATCTTAGTTGGATCGTTTATAATGGTGTCGAAAAATAACCTTGGTCATGAAAGTTGGAAGACGAAGAATTCCACGAAGACTGAAAAATGCAACTTACTGTATATAAGCATATATTTATATACTCCGTACTAGCTACCATGTTATTAGCGTAATGCTGCGGTGACGGCAAAAAAAATACATAAAGAAATAATAAGTGAAGTCGATATATACTAGTAGTAAACAAGAAAAAGTCGGCGTTGTTACTGGCAATGGTAGGGGTAGGACTGTCTACATCTCAACTTCTTTCATACGCCGTGGAAGACGGTATTAGGACCCTAACCCGTGAAAGACCGTATCAAGAGTTACTTTTTAGCTATAAAGGGATATTTATGTGTCGTTTCTTTATGACGTAAAAATGAATGAATATATTTGATTATATAATGCAACACGTTATGATGATAAATTTATCCAATTTTTTAATAAAAAAATATGTGATGTAACTTGATACGAAAATATATTAAAATCACAAATCATAGTAATTGTGTCTCATAAATTACGTGAAACTTATTAATACACCATGTTTAATGTTTATGCTATAGACATGGCTACATAAAATCATCTGTAAAACCGTTCTTGAGATAATAAGTTTTAAATTTTCTAATCCTAGTTTAAGATCATGGGTTGTAATCCTAGTTTCCGGTTAGTGATGCTGTGGTTTAGGTGGTTTCGGTGGTGTTGTCGGCTGTCGAATTGTGTTTGTGTGGCTTATTAGTTGTGTATGTAGTTTCAAGGTGACCCTCAAAAATCATATATCTAATGATTTCAAGGTTATTTACTTCTAGATCTAAAAAGTTAAGGTTTGTTTATGGTCTTCTTGGGTTATGTAAGAACTGCACTTATTTGTTTTTGTTGTTGAGTTTTAATACGTACTTTTAGTGAATGTTGTTGGTTTTCTTATTTTTGAATATGAGATGTGAGAGTTGATAATGTTTGCTTGTGGTTTCGGTGTATGAGCACCATTGGTGATGTTGTAACTGTTTTCGGCTTCTTTTTCGTTAGATTTGACGGGTTTTGGTCACTTTTGTTAGATGTAATGCGTTATAATCGTTGGTTTTTTAGATTTGCCATGACGTGGCAGTGATGATAGGTCTTCTATCCCATTTTTATTTTTGGAAATTAAGAGTATGGTAAAGTTGGAGATGTTTATCTTTAACATTGTAAACTTTTTTTGAAGATCTGAGCAAAATTTGCAACTTAAGCACGATGGAATGGTTTTAAAAGCAATTGTTTTGTATTCTTAAGGGTATTTTTGTTAGTAGCAGGAAACATCATTTCTTTCTTTAAACCTATTTCAATTTTTTGTGTAAGCTTTTAATTTAGGCTAATGATTTGCACTTTTTTTTTTTTTTTTTTTTTGTACACTCCATCTTGCGCTATAAATAGTTGTACATTTGTTTGATGCTCATTTGCCAATTTGTACATTGGAGTGTGCGGATAAAAAAAAGAGTGCGCCAATCAACTCTCTTTAATTTATGGTGAGGAATATCTTCCATCATCGTTTGTTTGAATTTATATGTGACGACCATAATTACACATGAACGCGCTTAATTAATGTTTTTGGAAAAATGGTTTGTGAATGAACTAGGTCCATAGGGGTAGGAAAACTTTACGAAATTTGAAGCTAATTTAATTTGGGATGAATTCTTTTCATCTATACTTTTCTCATTAGGTGAATGGAGACTTGGGAAGGGAAGAAAATCTGGTCAATTTTGAACCTCATCTCCAAAATGGTTATGTTTAACTGTTCAATTTTGCAACTCCACCAAATGCTTGACACATGTCCTTTGTATTAATTACTCAACTTCGCAACTTCACTCAATGCTCAACACGTGTCTTTTTTTATATTATAAAAGTGCTAGTGGTAAGTGGGGGCTTTCCTATATATTCTTTTGCTTTATTGCAAAATTACTAATATACCTCATTCTTATAAGCATCAAACTCTTATAACTTATGTTTTATGATTTGTACTTTTACTTCATTTGTATTTTATAAAAGTACTAGTGGTAGTACTTTTACTTCATTTGTATTTTATATTTCATTTGTACTTTTACTATTGCTGATACCAATAGTGGTTTCTGCTGATGGCTGGTTCCTGCTGAAGATAGAAGTTCTGCGGATATAGTTAATCCGTGGCATTGGAAGTTCTTAGAAGATTATATTTAGTTTATTTTAGGACAAGATGTGTAATATCTTTTATGGTTTTGGTTTACACGCTTTCTTGTAAGAGAGGTTAGGGTTTCTTATAGTATAAAAGAAACTCATAGTCATGCATTAGAGAGACGACTTAGAATCAATCAATAGTGATTAATAAAAGATCCATAGAGGATCAAGGTGTTTTAGTTAACTGTGTTCTTCTTTATAGTGTTTATATTCCGCGTAAATACAAGTTTACAAGAGATCCTCTATATAGTTTGTTTTTGATTACACTAGCATTCTATCGATCCATAAGGCTAAAAGATCTATCAAGGAGCTGATCCAACATAGAAGTACTTTGTGTACTAAAACTTGTTCCTTAGACACCGAGTTAAAAAGAAGTACAGTGAAACAACTTTTTTGTTTGTTGAATGAATTCACAATTTCCTCATATATCGAAATCTTTTTCTGCATTTTAAGTGTAGCACATTCCAAATTCATGGAACACACCAAGCGCAAAAAGCAAGAAATTGAAGATAAATGCATTCTCTTTTAAAAAAATATATTCCACATTATAAAGTCATAAAAGGAAAGAAAAAAAGTTCAACAGGAAAAAAGGGGTAAAAGTGTCTAAGGATGGGGTCAAGGTGGTGTCGAACATATATACACAAGTTTGAGCATGATTGGTTAAGGTGGTGGATTTGGAGCAAAGGGTCGAGCATGGTGAGTCGCGGTGGTGGAACACAGTAGGTCGCAGTGGAGCAAAGGGTTAAGCATGGTGGTTGCGGTGGAGCAAAGGGTGGCGCATGGTGGTCGAACAAAGAGTCGAGCATGTTGATGGTGACAATTACAGTGACAAATCTGGAGGCTGTGATGGACGGATATGATGGTGGTGACTGATGGATAAAGTGGTTCATGTGTGGTATTGCAACTTTACAAGGAGTTTTACTTCTCGAGTGATCTCAAGAAGTTTTTGCAATCCTCTAGGCAGTGTACCTGATCGTTGTAGTGTAGTTGATTGGTGCCAAATAGTCAACCTAAATTGACCAAGTATATAGTCAACAAGGTCAAACTACCTAGACCAATGCTTCCGGGTAATAAAGGGTATCACCAGGTCGTTATGTCCCGACGAGGTGTGGATTGTGCTTTAGCGTTCTTGTGATCGGGTGATAATTTACAAAAAAGGGTTGTGATAAGAATTATTTGAGAATTATGAAATGAAATAGCTTAGAAAAGCTATGTGATTGATTACAGGAATTTAGATTGGGAAGAAATGATCTAAAACCTAAAAACGTACGTTTTACTTAAAAACGTATACTGACGTACGAGAAAGAAAGTACAACTGATGAACTAAAAAGGTTACGAGTGTGAAATTATTATTTTTACAATCCTAATGAACAAAGAAAATTTTTAGAAAAAGAAAAATTATTTTTACACTATTTAATTATTTATTATTAATTAATTACTAATTATTTATTTATTAACTAATTATATTGATTTAAATTACTAAAAATTGCTAAAAAGACTTAGATAATTAAGAAGATTTTTATAAATCTAATTAACCATCACGGGAATCTAAAAAATTATAAAAAGTTGTTTTTATGTATTTTTAAACTAATTTACTAATTATTATTCTAATTATTAATTAATTACTAATTAAACTAATTATATTCTAAAATATGGAAAATGAACAGTAGAAATTCTAGAAAAATTCCTAAAAATGTTTTAACTTATATAAAAGCTAGGAAAATTATAAAAATTAGGTGTTACTTAATAAAATCTAATTATGCTATTTAATTCTTAAATATTAATTAATAATTAAGTAAACTAAAATTAATTCTAAAAACCACTAAATGACAAAAGAAAAATTTGGAAAATTACGTTAATCTAAAAGAGAATTAATAAAAATATAAAAATGCTAGATTGCTTATAAATAAGCTAAAAAGAAAATTAAAAAGATAGTTTCTATTAAATAGAAGCTATCACTATAATTAAATTTGGTTTTTTGTGTTTTTTCTTTTTCCAAATTACTTTAACACTAAAAACTAAAAACTTTTACAAAAACACTTTTACTGGAACTCAGAAAATAAGCACTTTGAGTGCTTAATAGCTTATCAGTTGACTTTCTTTGACCAAACAAGGAATTAAGCTGAAATGGATTTATGTGGGGTCCACAATGGTATAATCTGGTTCAGATGTGTTGTTGGGACATGATTAAGCAATATTCAATCAAATAAGCCATCAGAATAAGCCAAGAAATCAGAATAAGCACTTTTGATATTCTATTTCTGACCTGAAAATGGGACAGACATTTGAGGTGGTTTCAAATGGGGTCCACAATGCCTAAGCTTACAAACTTGGAAAAAACTAGAAGGTGGCTAGGAGGGGGGTTGGAAGAACCCAAAGTTGGACTGTGGGACCTACTGGGGTGGCCAAAAACAACCACTAAAGGTGTGGTGGTGGGGTGAATGATCTGTGCACAGGGGACTCAGTTTCCCTGCAAGTGTGTTTGAGGGGCAAATTGGTCCACAAAGAAAAATCACAAAATTACAATAGATATGGAAATCTCAAGTTTAGCTGGTAGATTTTACACACAAGAAGTTTCAAAACCTAAATCTTAACTCAAAATTCCATAAAATTCATGCAATAAATGGAAAATCTAAGACATATGCTTTTTGACTTTTTGAGAAAAACTTGAACTTTGACCTATGTGACTTTTGATCTAGGTTTACAGGATGATCATGATATTAGAAGTTACAATGAAACTAAAATAAGCTAACTTGAACACTTTTGCACAGATTTGAGTGGTAATGGTTCTCAAAAACCTACATAGTCAACTGTGTAGGTGCATTTCACAATGTTTTGACTTTTTTCTCAAAATGACACTTGTTTTTATTGTTTCACAATCCTAATATGACCTAATGTAGCATGTTGGAACTGAGAATGACAACAATGACAGACCTTAACCCTTTGGATCAGGCTAATCCAAACACTCCCTTAATATGATTGGTTTGAAACTTTTCAAAGTATCAAAGAGATTTAAACCATACAACTATCACAGAATCATGTATTATGATTACCTAAACCTATTTAAGCACAAATATGTCACTAACAACAACAACAACTCAGAAATCAACAAAATGCTAAAATTGAATGAAATTGGAAATACTATGCAACTAATAAATCTAGTGAACAACTATGATACTTTAGGTTATATTATCACTAAAAAATTTCAAATAAACTCAAATAAAACAGGATCAAGCAGTAACAATCATATTTATAGAAAATGAGCTTTAAAATGGAGTTATGGCTTAAAATTGAACCTGTGAGCATCAAAAACCAAGAACCAAAGGAACCAAAGGACTCCTAACTCCTCCCTTGAGGATCTAAACCCAATATCCACAGCTTCCTTGCTCCAATTCACCTCTGAATCACCAGAAATCAATTCCACTTCACAGTTGACTTTTTGTTGACCATTTTTGTATTTTTGACTTATACTGAGTTTTAATGTAACTAAAAGCTTTTACAAGCTTTATGGGAGCTTATGTGTCCTATTTCAGTCCATATCAACAACATAAACTATCATTAAACCATAATTGAAATTTTTAATGAAAATTGTACAAAATGGAATTCAAACTGAAATACTGAAATTCATTAATTCAAAAGATTCAAGTTACACTGATAACACTTAAACAATTGCTAAAAAGCTTGAACATACAATAAGATTGAGAAAATTACTTAAACGACTAATTTTACACTAAATTACACTAGATATGTCTCTCAACTGCTTCCCTTCTCTTTATACTGCTTTCATTGACTTCCCTGCACCTTCTTGAGTGAATCCCACCCATTGGATTGGGTGGGAATGATCTCAGCCATTGAAAAAGATTTTTGGCGCCATTTTCTTTATTTGTCAGGATGGATGAGTGAAAGTAATATAGAAGCAATTAAGAGTCTTTGGATGTTTGTGGAAGTCAAGGGGACATGGAGTGGTGAGGCTGAGGTGGAGGAGGGGGGAATTGGTAGTAGCAGGTGAGCAAGTGGGAGGGGGGGAGAAGTTGTTTGACTTGGGTTGACTTGGTGGGATTATTTGAAACAGGGAGTATTATTTTTGTGGGAGGTGGGCTGGTGAGTGAGATGGGCCAAGGTGATGTTTGGGCCTGGAGTGATAAGGTGGATGGGCTGTGGTTGTGTTTTGGGTTTTAATAGCAGCCAAGGGTCCGTTTGGTATTATAGTAAACACAAGGACCATTTTTGTAATTTTGCAAAAACTTAGGGACTGATGTTGTAGATTTCCCAAAGTATTCACAAGGACCATTATTTTCATTTTCAACTTTTAAAAATTCCCAGGGACCTTTTCTGTAAAATTTCAAACTCCAGGGACCAAACATGTAGATTTTCAAAACTTTTCACCCAAAGTCCATTTTTGATAACTTTTGATTTTTGAAGGACTTGGGTTGACTTTTCTTTCAAAATAAATGCATAGGGACTATTTTTGACAAGTTTTAAAACTTGGGGGACTGAAACTGCCAATATTGCAAACTTTGATCATTTTTCATTTGTTTTTGCTCATTTTGCATTTAAAACACAATCCCTGGGATAATTTAAGTATTTTGATAACTTTTTGATTGTTTTTGTATGTTTTGGCAGTTTAAATACGACAAAAATGTTGAGTGTTTGAGCACTCATCAATCCCCCACACTAAACTATTGCTAGTCCCTAACAATCTTTTTAGAAAACTTGATGGATTTGAAATCTCTTTACCAAAAGCCATCACTTCTGGAGTAGCCAAATGTTTTGATTCAAATAAGAACTATGGTCCACTTGATAACCATGTGATTTTTAGCAAACCACCAGCTTTCAACGGTTTTGATTTGTCTTTACCAAGAGCCGTTTGCTCCTGGACTAGCCAACTCTTGATGGACCTAGTCGACATCTTGGTGAGCTGATTACCAATTATGGTTTTTCCACTGCCTTTACCACAAGCCATAATTTTGTGGGCTAGCCAACTCATTTACTTTTTAGGATATGGCGAGTTGAGATACCATACAATTTTGGGCAAATTGCAAGCCGCCAACGGATTTGATATATCTTTACCAAGAGCCGTTTGCTCCTGGATTAGCCAATCCTTTTGTCGTTTAGACATGGCGGACTGATAACCACAAAATTTTTGAAATAAAGTGAAATTTTTTTTGAAAATTTTGGCAAAAAACGGGGGTACTAGGAGATCTATTTTGATAAAATTCGCTAGAATTCCCCCCCCCCCCCCCCCACACTTAGAAATGAATATTGTCCTCAATATTCAAAGTCCCGGCTATTATTCCGACTCTTTGAACGTAAAAAGCCAATATTCTAACTGTGGAAACACCATATTTCACTTTATTTCTATATGATGAGGCGAAAAATGATCCATTTTTAGGGGATCATTTAAGCCCGAATCCGAATTTATTTGATCAAATATTGCCCTAAATCGTTCCTTTTGTGATTTTAGGTACTTTGGGAGAGAAATCTGGAAAAGGAAGCAATTCGGACGTTTTTGGAGCATAAAAGTGAAGAAAACGCCAAAGTCTTAATTTTCCATGCTGGGAACAGTAGGTGACGGCGTCAAGAGCAAAACCTTGACGGCGTCAAGAGCAAATTTCATGAATTTCCATGACGACCCAGAATAGATTTGACGGCGTCACGTAGGAAGGGCGTCAAGAGTAAAAGAGTCGTGACGGCCTGGAAGTGTATAAGTCTTGACGGCGTCAGAAGTAGATCTAGGCAGTCCGAGAAGAGTTTTGGCGGCGAGGTGACGGCGTCACAAGTTTTTTCTTGACGCCGTCAGACCTATTTTTCTATATATAGTTTTCTAATTTTCACACATAAAAAAAAGAGAAGTTTTGGAGAAACCCTAAGTACGATTTTGGTGCAACTTTTACAGGTTTTTCAAGGGTTCCAAACCCTTGATACCTTGCATTGTAATTGAGATAAGTGTTCCTTTAATTCAATCAATATGTCTATGTATTGGTTGTCTATATCTTGTTCTTGTCTCAATTCCATTATGCTAGGCTAGATCTATCTTGTGTCTGCTTAGATCTAATGAAACCTAGATGTTAATTATGTGTTGATTACTTGTTTATCTTTGTCTTGGATGAGTGATTTATATGTTAGGCTTAAGAAAACTGGTAGATCTCCACTTGGTAACATGCTTGAACGTCTTAAGAAACATGAACCGAGGCGCACTAGGTCTTTATTGGTTGTATTTAATGCATGAGCCACTGTTTACAATCCCTATAGTTGTGCTGGGCATGGTGTAGGAGGAGATAAGAGCTCATAGAATTGGGGAGTTATGTGTGCCACCCCATGAATGGTATTAAGGAATACGATCCATCATCCATGCAATTATAACAAGTAATTAACGTGTAAAAGATGTCTAGGGAGTAGTGAAATCTAAGTAAACACATTTTCTCCAATTACTGCTCACAACTTTAGTATAATTTAGTTTATTTTCATTTTTAGTATTTTATTTTGATTGCATCTTAGTATTGGGTTAGTTGAATAGCAACTAATTCCGCCCAAATCCTTCAAACCCGAGATTTTACTTGCTTTCATAAAAATATAAAAATACAAAAATAATCATCCCTCACCTTTAGAACTAGTATTTAGGCTTTCTAATCCTAGAGACACTATTCCTAAGCTGAACGATCAATCCCCCGGTACTTGTCACTATACTATACTACAACGATCAGGTACACTGCCTGGTGGGGGTTGTAAGCTTCTCGAGATCCCTCGAGAGGTAAAGCCTGTTGCGATTCCCACGCATCAAGTTTTTGGTGCTGCAGCCCGGGGAAATAGTTATTGTCTAGGTTAGAATTTCTTTTTATTAGGTCTACTTGCTAGATTCCTTTCTAGTAAGATTTTATTTTTATTTTTAGGTATTCTTTAGTCTATCTATTTCTTTGTGCCTTTGTTCGTAACTCTTTACCACCCGACACCATGGACAATGGTAACATCTTTGAACCCATCATCCCACCACAACAAAATCCACCACTAGAACCCCTTAGGCCCCGAACCTTAGGAGAGTATTCCCGACCTAGCCACCAAGGCTACCGAAACACCATTGAGCTCACCGGAGCCAATGTGACCCCCTTGGGATCCGACACCATCCGGTTGGTGCAAAGCAGATGTGCATTCCATGGACTTCGTTCCGAAGATCCAAACCAACATCTTAAGGACTTCCTCAAAATCGTAGATTCCATGGACCTAGATGTTGCAACTAGAGAGACAACCCGATTATGCCTATTCCAATTCTCTCTACGGGATCAAGCTAGTCAATGGCTTGAGCATTTTCCCGCGGGATCCATCACCACATGGGATGATCTCACCACTCGTTTCCTTGCTCAATTTTTCCCACCGGGGAGAACTACTAAGCTTAGAAATGACATCTTGATGTTCCAACAACGTCAAAATGAAACCTTTTATGAAGCATGGATTCGATATAAAGACCTACTCCAAAAAGTCCCTCATCATGGCATCGAACCATGGCTCCAGATCCAAATCTTTTACGATAAGGTTGACTATCAAACAAGGAGAGCCATTGATTACACAGCCAAGGGTAGGCTAGATAGACTTAGCGTTGACGAGTGCTGGAAAGTTCTTGAGGAGTTGGCACAATACGAAGAGGAAGGATGGGAGGACCCGATGTTCCCAAGCAAGGTAAAACTTGACTACGCATGTGCCACCCAAGAACAGTTGTTAGGAAGCATCGAGAAGCAGGTAAATGAACTAATAAGTATTGAGAAACTTGCTGCTGAACCCGTGTGGAATCATAATCTACGCAGGAATACGGTTATCAACCAGAATTTTCCTGAACGTTCACGACAAGAGGAATTCGAAGGGATAATGGTAACCTTCATGGATAATCAGGAAAAACAAATCCAGCACCTAGAAGCACGCATGGAGAGTACTCATAAAGCGTTTATGAATTTCGCAGACCAATTCATGTCAAGGGTCAAAGAAAAGATCAAGGAAAATTCCGTACCTAAAATCGAAAAGGTCTTCGAGGTCTCAACCCCTTTGATGTTTAACCAAGAGGATAACGAGAAGCTTTACCCAAGTGCTTCACCGTCAATCACCCCCACTCTTGTGAGCATCCTCAGAAAGAAAAGAATTCGCAATTCCATAACATTTTCGTTGGATGCATGCTGACCACATTCCCAAACCTATCTAAGAAATGTTCTTTTGGTTTTAAACCCGGTGTAAAGAGGTTGCACCTCAAAAACACCACTGATTTGAAACCCCCTATGGAACAACATCTCTCTTTTCACACCAATGACCAGTGCATAGGGATCAACTTAACCAAAACGTTACCCGACCCCTTCTACAACCTTACCTCTTTCTGTGACAGTAATGAGACGTTCGACCCTGGTGGACCTCGTTAACGGAATAGCTACTCATGGGTTTTACTAATGTTTAGCTATTCACGCAAAGGGCAGGGACTGAACATGAAACTACTCCAAACCTCACCTTACACGGGCATCTGACGGCGTCAGATTTAACTCTTGACGCCGTCAGCTCGATGGATCAGCAATATTAACCCAAAACCAATCACTTTCAGCCCATACCCCTCAAATCTCACCCAAAGTGCTGCTGCTACTCCGATTCTCCAACCTCCAATTCAACGTCTTCCGTATCCAATCTTCACTTGGTAAGTGATTTTTCTTCATCCTTTTTCGATCAATTGTCCCTAGGACCCATCAATTTGGAAAACCCCTTTCGCCCGAAACCCCATTCTTGACCCATTATTAGCAAATCGTAATGCCATCCATTTGGTGATTTGTGAACATGGGGTTACCCGTTGATTATGTTATCCTACTCGGATCATGCATTAGTTTAGGGAAAGCCACTCATGCCACGGATTCTTTGACCCCCCACCCATGTTTTCTGATTAAAGGGGCGTTTGGGTAATTGGTTAAGAGTTTGAAAATTGATTTTTCCCTCGCATTTGCATGATTCGGATTCTGATCCATCTGACGGCGTCAGGATTACTCTTGACGGCGTCAGGATTACTCTTGACGGTGTCAGATGTGTCTGACTGCATGAAGTTCATTAGAATTCTCGTTCTAATCGTTTCCGTTCACTCTACCTTTTTCCAGGAAAATGAGCAAAAGATATCGTCAACATAAGGGCAGTTCCTCTAGGTCTCAAAGGGTCAATTATGGAGAATTGGTCCATAGTTGGAGCGAGTTTGACGATGTTGGTGCTAACACCAAGTATGCGGAGCTTTGTAACCACCATATTGATGCTGGGGTTGTGGTTGACAGGGAGTTTCTTAGGACCAATGGGTTGGAGGCTGCGATCTTAGAGAGGATCCACACTGATGGATTTGCGGGTCCTCAGTGGGAGAGGTTGTTTAGGATTAGAGAGACAGTGTATAGTGAGTTGGTTAGGGAGTTCTTTGCGACCTTCCGTTTTGATCAGGCTGAGGCTAGGACGGATATGGGGGGCACCACTGTGTATTTTAGGCTAGGGGGAGAGTTGCGGTCATGTTCAGTTGCTGAGTTTGGTTGGAGGATTGGGCTGTATACTAGTGAGGAGGTTGATGGGGTTTTTATGCAGAAGTTGTTACATGGGGAGACTCAGAGGAGTGAGATGAGGTGTATCACTTTTTGGCCGACCATAGGGAACGGGGTTTACACCTCGACTACTGGGGCAACATCCATTAGGGACCCCGTAGCTAGGTTAGTCCACAGGTGCATCACATACAGCCTGTCAGGACGTCATAGCACCACTCACCGTGTCACTGCTTCAGACCTGTTCTACTTGTACACCATCTTTTCTGCGGATGTCTACTGCAACATCCCATTTTGGGTGGCCAGTTATTTGAGGACCAGTGTGGGTGAGAGGGATATTGACAGGGTGTATGGGGGGATGTTCGTGACCCGGTTGGCTCGTTCCTATGGTCTTCTTACTCCTCAGATCATAGGGTACTTGAGCGACTGTGGGGCCTGCAGGGTGGTGAGGGCTAAATCCCTCAGGCAGATGAGCATTGTGATGCCAGAGAGGCATGAGACCTATAACTGGTATGCGGAAGAGGGGCCAGATGTTGAGGAGGATGCTGATGATGAGGTAGATCCCCAGCAGCATCAGTTCCAGGGTTATGAGGAGGGGACGACTGACTACTACCGACACATGAGTTGGGGAGACTGGCAGGCACACCAGGGTGCCTGGATGGGTCAGATGGATGCGTGGCGAACCACCACTGACCAGCGCTTTGATTGGATGTACGATCATACCATCCGCCAGATGCAGCACCTCTCCACCCGAGATCAGCTTGAGCCTCACCTGCAGATTGACCCTTTCCCAGGCCGTGAGACTGACTACCCTCCCTACGGATACACCGGGCACCTCCCTCCTGGCTATGACTACCGCTTTGGTCCTCCTCCCTAGTGACTCCTCTTGATCTCCATTGTCTTTGAACTATTTATTCATGGTTGTGTAATTTGAAACATTTGGTAGTGTAATAGCTTAGGATGCGGCCTTTGTTGGCCTTGAACAATTTACTTGCATGTTTACGTTTGTTTTGAAATAATTAATGGTGCTCATGGTGACATTATTCATTTCGTGTGTTCTTATTTGTGTGATTTTATTTGTTTGTTTGTTATTTGCTTCCGTATACATGTTTTATTTTTATTGTTGGTTGATCATGTTTCTAAACTAAATAGTGGAAATACTTTACTTTGTTGTTTTGGCCTAGTCTTAACTCCACCTAAAGGTATTTTTTGCAAAAGATAAGTGTAAGGGGAAACCCCAAATATGTTTTTAAGAAACAAACCGATCATGATTCTCCACAATGTTAAATGAACATGTGTATTAGTACTTGTTAGAGTCAATTGCTTGTATTGAGTCATAATGAAGTTTTGCAGGATTTTCCAGGAAGTAGGACCAAGTTTTTCCAAAAATTTTCCGGAAACTTAACATAAGGATTTCTGCAGGTCAATTCTGACGGCGTCAAGGGTTTACTCTTGACGGCGTTAGGAGTTAAAATCTGGAAATTTTATCGGTTTTGTTTTTCTAACGGAGTCTTATGGTTTTTGTGAATTATTAAGTTTTATAATCTCCAGGAGATCTGCAAACTTCATTCCACGAGCATTATATCTTATCTTGTTTTCTAGGATTTAGTAACTTATATAGAATGCCGCCGATTTTACGCGAGGTTGTCTTGTCTATTTTGTCAGATTTTACAGGTTATGTATGACAAGAAGATGATTTATATTCTGGAAGGGAAGCTTTGATTGTTCATTTTCTTGGAGGAAGATTTAACCTGGCCACCCTATTATCCATACCGAGCGAATCAGGGGAGTATTTGATTTCATTCTCTTTACTTTTTCACTTTTACATTCTTTACTTGAACATTGGGGACAATGTTCATCTTAAGTGTAAGGGGAGGGTAAAAAGATGATACATTACATATGCACTTTCGCTTGAGTTTGCTTTGTTTGATGGTAGATGTGTAATAAAACTATGAGAAATACTTGTTAGTGCAATTTTGCGCCAAATTTAAAATTTTTTACAACATTTAGGAGTGAAACTTTAGCCATAGCAAGCGTCTCATGGATAGGAGATTGTATGACTAGCACATAACCGTATATTCAGAAAAATTTTCCACCCAAATATGTGAGGTTCGCCTTTAGATTTGATAGGAAAAGAATTCATTATTAGTGCTTATGAGTGTACCGGTAGCATTTAGATTCTAGAACTTGCGTTAGTGATGCATCCCGAGACCGCTAGTGAGACTACATTCGTGTGGTAGGATTTACTACATGATAAGAGGCATTAGGATCACCCTTGTGTTAAACCCGTATCATAATTACTTGATCATTTAAGTCATATTACTTGGCTAGTTAAGTCAACTAATTTTTCCCACACCCTTAGCGTTGTACTCATTTTTAGTACACGAAACCCCTAGTACACCCCTCCGAGCCTATCTTTTCGTTTCTAACTTTAAGCATTTTACTTAAAGGAAGAATTTGTTACACCCCACTTAAATGTACAACCAAATCGCCTTAGCCTTCCGTGTATGCGCTCATTTTTAGTGCATTATTGTTATTTGTTAAACCCTAAGTTAACTTTCTAATTGATTACATGGTTGCTAAGTCGAGTCATATCCTTGTACATATTGTTTTGGGACGATAGGGACTCATGGGTAAGTACTTATTTTACGGAGTAATGGGGAAAAACAACATTTATTACCCCCATATATACGTTAATCTTAAAAGTGCTCCAAGTGTTTTGATTTTCTTAATTCGAGTCTTTAGATTAGTTAAATGTAAAGTATGTAAAGATTCAAGTGTAAGGGGAATTAGCATTCCCTATGATGTATTATTTTGGATGGTAGGGTAAGAGTGTATGCAAAAAAAAAAAAAAAAAAAAAAAAGAAAAAAGATAGAAAAAGAAAAAAAAATTAAAAAAAAAAAGGAAAAAGAGAAAAAACATACGGACTATCATCCCGTTTCATTCTATGTTTATTTTATGTTTTTGTTATTTTTCATTTATTAGCATAAGTCGAGTCTAGTCTTGGCTTAGCAACGCCATATTGTACATGTAATTGACTAAGATTGTTAACTCGCCACCAGTAAAACTTCCTTTATCCAACAAAACCGTGTATTTCATATCCCTACACCTAACGTTACAACCCTTTAAAAGACCTCTTTGATAGTTTATCCTAGGTGCTTACGCCATGTGGTGGAGGTTTGATCCTTTCCCAAGCCTATGGTAATCTATTTTGCTATGACAGGTAGTGAGAGATATCTTCCGTTTCCATATTGTAATTTATACTTTATTACACCCGAGAGATGTGAGTATCTAAACACTATTTGTGAGGTGCTAGTGTATGACCTCCGTGCTTGTCTATTGGTCTTTAGTGGAACGATTATTTGTTGTAATTACTTTTATATTAGTGTTAAATGACCCCTAACTTGTATTTTGAGTAGAATAAAAGCGCATTTGCTTGAGGACAAGAAAATCTCAAGTGTAAGGGTATATGATGAGGCGAAAAATGAACCACTTTTAGGGGATCATTTAAGCCCAAATCCGAATTTATTTGATCAAATACTGCCCTAAATCGTTCCTTTTGTGATTTTAGGTACTTTGGGAGAGAAATCTGGAAAAGGAAGCAATTCGGACGTTTTTGGAGCATAAAAGTGAAGAAAACGCCAAAGTCTTAATTTTCCATGCTGGGAACAGTAGGTGACGGCGTCAAGAGCAAAACCTTGACGGCGTCAAGAGCAAATTTCATGAATTTCCATGACGATCCAGAACAGATTTGACGGCGTCACGTAGGAAGGGCGTCAAGAGTAAAAGAGTCGTGACGGCCTGGAAATGTATAAGTCTTGACGGCGTCAGAAGTGGATCTAGGAAGTCCGAGGAGAGTTTTGGCGGCGAGGTGACGGCGTCACATTGTTTGTCTTGACGCCGTCATACCTGTTTTTCTATATATAGTTTTCTAATTTTCACACAAAAAAAGAGAGAAGTTTTGGGAGAAACCCTAAGTACGATTTTGGTGTAACTTTACAGGTTTTTCAAGGGTTCCAACCCCTTGATACCTTGCATGATTAATCAAGATAAGTGTTCTTCTAATTCAATCAATATGTCTATGTGTTGGTTGTCTATATCTTGTTCTTGTCTTAATTCTATCATGCTAGGCTAGATCTATCTTGTGTTTGCTTAGATCTAATGAAACCTAGATATTGATTATGTGTTGATTACTTGTTTATTCTTGTCTTGGATGAATGATTTATATGTTAGGCTTAAGAAAACTGGCAGATCTCCAAATGGTAACATGCTTGAACGTCTTAAGAAACATGAACCGAGGTGCACTAGGTCTTTATTGGTTGTATTTAATGCATGAGCCACTGTTTACAATCCCTATAGTTGTGCTGGGCATGGTGTAGGAGGAGATAAGAGCTCATAGAATTGGGGAGTTATGTGTGCCACCCCATGAATGGTATTAAGGAATACGATCCGTCATCCATGCAATTATAACAAGTAATTAACGTGTAAAAGATGTCTAGGGAGTAGTGAAATCTAAGTAAACACATTTTCTCCAATTACTGCTCACAACTTTAGTATAAATTAGTTTATTTTCTCTTCTAGTATTTTATTTTGATTGCATCTTAGTATTGGGTTAGTTGAATAGCAACTAATTCCGCCCAAATCCTTTAAACCCCGAGATTTTAATTGCTTTCTAAAAAATATAAAAACACAAAAATAATCATCCCTCACCTTTAGAACTAGTATTTAGGCTTTCTAATCCTAGCGACACTATTCCTAAGCTGAACGATCAATCCCCCGGTACTTGTCACTATACTATACTACAACGATCAGGTACACTGCCTGGTGGGGGTTGTAAGCTTCTCGAGATCCCTCGAGAGGTAAAGCCTGTTGCGATTCCCACGCATCTGTTTCCTTCTCAATTTTTCCCACCGGGGAGAACTACTAAGCTTAGAAATGACATCTTGATGTTCCAACAACGTCAAAATGAATCTCTTTATGAAGCATGAACTCGTTTCAAGGACTTACTCCAAAAAGTCCCTCATCATGGCATAGATCTTTGGCTCCATGTCCAAATTTTTTATGACCATATCGACATCTCCACGAGGCGAGCCATTGACCAATCGGCCGGTGGTAAGCTACGTGATCTAAGTGCGGAACAATCATGGGAACTCATAGAAGATCTTGCTCTCTATGACAACGAAAGTTAGAATGATATCCGTGACTTGAACAAAACGGTCAAGGCAATATCTTTGCCTTCGAACAATTCTAGCACTCCCGACCGTAGGATCATGGAACTTGAGGACCAAGTCAAGTTTCTCATGAAATCTTACGAAGCTCCTAAGCCTTCAAGCCAAGTGAACAAGATCACTTCTTCATGCGAATTATGTAGTGGTCCCCACGACACTCGTGATTGTGTGGAACTCCCCGGAACAGCTTTTGCGGACTACGCATCCACGCGTACCGACGAAGCGGGAGATAAGTGGTACACTTTCAAGCCCGAGCCAAACACATACTGTGATTCATACAACCCCTCATGGAAAAATCACCCAAACCTTAGGTGGAAACAAAATCAACCCAATTCTTCCAATCTGCCTAACCGTTACCAACCAACCGGTCCACCATCCAACCGTACTTTCAACAACAATCCTTCTAACAACTATGGTAGTACCAACAATCTTGAAGGATTGATGTCAAAGTTTATGGCATCTCAAGAAGCTCGCATAGCTAGGTTTGAAACCGAATTCAACCAACAACAAACGGAGATGACCAACAAGATTGACAACTTGTTGAAAGCCCTCAACAACCAAGCATTAGTCACACCTAGGAAGGACACTAGGGACACCAATAGTGGAAACCATATTAAGGATCCCTCATCATCTAAACAGGTCCACTTTGTTAATGTTGTCACTATTAAGTCGATAGATAGGGAGATAGAAGAGAGTGACAAGAATGAAGTTAGGATAGAAGCCGAGACTAAGGATGAGAATAGGGAAGTTGAGGTTGATAGTAGAGAGGAATTAGAGGAGGTAGAGCCTATAGAAGAATACTTTGATAAGTTGCCAACCAAGGAAGAACGGGAATACCATAAGGATTTATTCGATAGTCCCGAGAGAACATATATCTTTGGCGACCCCCTTATCAAAATGGGAGACCCCTCTAACATTAACATCCCATGCAATATCGGGCACATGCATATATGGAAAGCTTACATCGACCCTAGATCCCCCGTGAACATCATGACTAGGACTTACTACAATTGGGTGATGAAGAAGCAACTTAATTTTAGGATGATGCCTAATAAGAACCTGATAAGTAATTTTGCGGGAAGAGTGAAAGGATTGCATGTGATTATAGGGAATCTCACCTATGAGATCGATTTTATGATAGTTGAGGACACTCGTTCGGTGATAGATGCTTGCCTAAGCCAAATAATATTCGGAAAACCATTTGTTGAGGCCACTAGGATGAGTTATGATCCAACTTTAGGGATAGTTAGATTCAAGGAAGAGAATGATGAGGTTGCTTATCAAATGCCCTACAAGATTGAGCAATACCGCCTTCTCTCTAATTTTGAAAAGGAACACAAGCAAGCGGCTTATTATAGGAATGAGGAGGATAGACGTAGAGGAGTAGAGTATGTGAGAAATAGGATGCTTGGTTTCTACAAAGAGTGCTTGCAACTCGGTCCGGAATACAAAACTAGTTTAGAAGACGACCTAGAGAGTGGAACCAATGATGAGATCACGTAGTAACCCATGACCTTGAGTCTAGCTACAAGACTCATAAATAAAGAAAAGCGCTTCTTGGGAGGCAACCCATGTTTTGTGTGATTTTATTTATTTGATTGTTATTTGTTTCCGTATGCGTGCTTAATTTTTATTGTTGGTAGATCATGTTTCTAAACTAAATAGTGGAAATACTTTACTTTGTTGTTTTGGCCTAGTCTTAACTCCACCTAAAGGTATTTTTGCAAAAGATAAGTGTAAGGGGAAACCCCAAATATGTTTTTGAGAAACAAACCGATCATGATTCTCCACAATATTAAATGAACAAGTGTATTCGTATTTGTTAGAGTCAAATGCTTGTATTGAGTCATAATGAAGTTTTTGCAGGATTTTCCAGGAAGTAGGACCAAGTTTTTCCAGAAATTTTCCGGAAACTTAACATAAGGATTTCTGCAGGTCAATTCTGACGGCGTCAGGGGTTTACTCTTGACGGCGTCAGGAGTTAAAATCTGGAAATTTTACCGGTTTTGTTTTTCTAACGGAGTCTTATGGTTTTTGTGAATTATTAAGTTTTATAATCTCCAGGAGATCTGCAAACTTCATTCCACAACCATTATATCTTATCTTGTTTTCTAGGATTTAGTAACTTATATAGAATGCCACCGATTTTACGCGAGGTTGTCTTGTCTATTTTGTCAGGTTTTACAGGTTATGTATGACAAGAAGATGATTTATATTCTGGAAGGGAAGCTTTGATTGTTCATTTTCTTGGAGGAAGATTTAACCTAGCCACCTTATTATCCATACCGAGCGAATCAGGGGAGTATTTGATTTCATTCTTTTTACTTATTTCACTTTTAAATTCTTTACTTGAACATTGGGGACAATGTTCATCTTAAGTGTAAGGGGAGGGTAAAAAGATGATACCTTACATATGCACTTTCGCTTGAGTTTGTTTTGTTTAATGGTAGATGTGTAATAAAACTATGAGAAATACTTGTTAGTGTAATTTTAGCGCCAAATTAAATTTTTTTTACAACATTTAGGAGTGAAACTTTAGCCATAGCAAGCGTCTCATGGATAGGAGATTGTATGACTAGCACATAACCGTATATTCAGAAAAATTTTCCACCCAAATATGTGAGGTTCGCCTTTAGATTTGATAGGAAGAGCATTTACTATTAGTGCTTATGAGTGTACCGGTAGCATTTAGATTCTAGAACTTGCATTAGTGATGCATCCCGAGACTGCTAGTGAGACTACATTCGTGTGGTAGGATTTACTACATGATAAGAGGCATTAGGATTACCCTTGTGTTAAACCCGTATCATAATTACTTGACTATTTAAGTCATATTACTTGGCTAGTTAAGTCAACTAATTTTTCCGACACCCTTAGCGTTGTACTCATTTTTAGTACACGAAACCCCTAGTACACCCCTCCGAGCCTATCTTTTCGTTTCTAACTTTAAGCATCTTACTTAAAGGAAGAATTTGTTACACCCCACTTAAATGTACACCCAAATCGCCTTAGCCTTCCGTGTATGCGCTCATTTTTAGTGCATTATTGTTATTTGTTAAACCCTAAGTTAACTTTCTAATTGATTACATGGTTGCTAAGTCGAGTCATATCCTTGTACATATTGTTTTGGGACGATTGGGACTCATGGGTAAGTACTTATTTTATGAAGTAATGGGGAAGAACATCACTTATTACCCCCATATGTACGTTAATCTTAAAAGTGCTCCAAGTGTTTTAATTTTCTTAATTCGAGTCACTAGATTAGTTAATTGTAAAGTATGTAAAGATTCAAGTGTAAGGGAAATGTTCATTCCCTATGATGTGTTATTTTGGATGGTAGGGTAAGAGTGTATGAAAAAAAAAAAAAAAATCAAAAAAATCAAAAAAAGGAAAAAAAAAAAGAGAAAAAGGAAAAGAGAAAAAACATACGGACTACCATCCCTTTTCATTCTACGTTTATTTTATGTTTTTGTTATTTTTCATTTATTAGCTTAAGTCGAGTCTAGTCGTGGCTTAGCAACGCCATATTGTACATGTAATTGACCAAGATTGTTAACTCGCCACCAGTAAAACTTCCTTTATCCAACAAAACCGTGTATTTCATATCCCTACACCTAACGTTACAACCCTTTAAAAGACCTCTTTGATAGTTTATCCTAGGTGCTTACGCCATGTGGTGGAGGTTTGATCCTTTCCCAAGCCTATGGTAATCTATTTTGCTATGACAGGTAGTGAGAGATATCTTCCGTTTCCATATTGTAATTTATACTTTATTACACCCGAGAGATTTGAGTATCTAAACACTATTTGTGAGGTGCTAGTGTATGACCTCCGTGCTTGTCTATTGGTTTTTAGTGGAACGATTATTTATTGTAATTACTTTTATGTTAGTGTTAAATGACCCCTAACTTGTCTTTTGAGTAGAATAAAAGCGCATTTGCTTGAGGACAAGCAAATCTCAAGTGTAAGGGTATATGATGAGGCGAAAAATGATCCGTTTTTAGGGGGTCATTTAAGCCCGAATCCGAATTTATTTGATCAAATATTGCCCTAAATCGTTCCTTTTGTGATTTTAGGTACTTTGGGAGAGAAATCTGGAAAAGGAAGCAATTCGGACGTTTTGGAGCATAAAAGTGAAGAAAACGCCAAAGTCTTAATTTTCCATGCTGGGAACAGTAGGTGACGGCGTCAAGAGCAAAACCTTGACGGCGTCAAGAGCAAATTTCATGAATTTCCATGACGACCCAGAACAGATTTGACGACGTCACGTAGGAAGGGCGTCAAGAGTAAAAGAGTCGTGATGGCCTGGAAGTGTATAAGTCTTGACTGCGTCAGAAGTAGATCTAGGCAGTCCGAGAAGAGTTTTGGCGGCGAGGTGACGGCGTCACAAGTTTATTCTTGACGCCGTCAGACCTATTTTTCTATATATAGTTTTCTAATTTTCACACATAAAAAAAGAGAAGTTTTGGAGAAACCCTAAGTACGATTTTGGTGCAACTTTTACAGGTTTTTCAAGGGTTCCAAACCCTTGATACCTTGCATTGTAATTGAGATAAGTGTTCCTTTAATTCAATCAATATGTCTATGTGTTGGTTGTCTATATCTTGTTCTTGTCTCAATTCCATTATGCTAGGCTAGATCTATCTTGTGTTTGCTTAGATCTAATGAAACCTAGATGTTAATTATGTGTTGATTACTTGTTTATCTTTGTCTTGGATGAGTAATTTATATGTTAGGCTTAAGAAAACTGGCAGATCTCAACTTGGTAACATGCTTGAACGTCTTAAGAAACATGAACCGAGGCGCACTAGGTCTTTATTGGTTGTATTTAATGCATGAGCCACTGTTTACAATCCCTATAGTTGTGCTGGGCATGGTGTAGGAGGAGATAAGAGCTCATAGAATTGGGGAGTTATGTGTGCCACCCCATGAATGGTATTAAGGAATACGATCCGTCATCCATGCAATTATAACAAGTAATTAACGTGTAAAAGATGTCTAGGGAGTAGTGAAATCTAAGTAAACACATTTTCTCCAAGTACTGCTCACAACTTTAGTATAATTTAGTTTATTTTCATTTTTAGTATTTTATTTTGATTGCATCTTAGTATTGGGTTAGTTGAATAGCAACTAATTCCGCCCAAATCCTTCAAACCCGAGATTTTACTTGCTTTCATAAAAATATAAAAATACAAAAATAATCATCCCTCACCTTTAGAACTAGTATTTAGGCTTTCTAATCCTAGCGACACTATTCCTAAGCTGAACGATCAATCCCCCGGTACTTGTCACTATACTATACTACAACGATCAGGTACACTGCCTGGTGGGGGTTGTAAGCTTCTCGAGATCTCTCGAGAGGTAAAGCCTGTTGCGATTCTCACGCATCACTATACATACTTTTTTTTGGACTTATATACATATATACATTGTCAAACAGCGGGGGGTTGGCCATTCCCCCACACTAAGATGGTAGAAAGTAGAAAGAAACCAGAGATACGGGTGAAAACCCGTATTGTGCTATTGTTTTTGTTCATCGAGTCGCTAGCTTGACTCGATCCCCGAATTCAATTGTCCTTGGGGAAAGTTTGGAGATCCGGGACAACCATGGATGGTATGCCCTCTCCAAAATAATGTTTCAAACGATGCCCATTCACTTTGAAATTTGGACCGTCATTTTGAGATAATTCGACGGTGCCATAAGGATAAACCTTAGCGATAGTGAATGGGCCAGTCCATCGGGTCTTAAGCGTTCACGAGAAGATCTTGAGTCTAGAGTTGAAAAGAAGGACTCGATCACCAACGTTAAAAACGCGGTTCTTGATTTTTGAGTCATGAATCTTCTTTGTCTTTTCTTTGTAGATCAAAGAGTTCTCGTAAGCTTGATCACGAAGTTCATTTAATTCATTCAGTTGAACTTTCCTATGATCACCCGCAGTTTTGAGGTCAAAATTTGCATGCTTGAGAGCCCAATAGGCTTTGTGCTCAAGCTCGATCGGAAGATGACACGCTTTCCCGTATACAAGCTTGTAAGGCGTACATCCAATGGGTGTTTTGTAAGCTGTACTGAAAGCCCAAAGTGCATCATCTAATTTATCCGACCATGATGCACAATTTTCACCTACAGTTCTTTCCAAAATTCTCTTAATTCCTCGATTGGAAACTTCTACTTGTCCACTTGTTTGTGGGTGGTACGCAGTAGAAATACGGTGAGTTACACCATACTTTTGCATGACTTTATCGAATTTGTCATTGCAAAAATGCGTACCACGATCACTGATAATAGCACGTGGAGTTCCAAATCGAGCGAAAAGAGCTTTCAAGAATTTCACAACAACTCGGGCATCATTAGTGGGTAAAGCCTTCGCTTCAACCCATTTTGACAAGTAGTCAACAGCCACGAGTATGTATTTGTTTCCATGAGATGACGGAAATGGCCCCATAAAATCGATGCCCCAGACTTCAAAGATTTCACAAACTTGAATTGTATTTTGAGGCATTTCGTTCTTTTGTGAAATATTCCCGTGACGTTGACAAGCGTCACATGATTTGACTAATTCCTGGGCATCCTTGTAAATCGAGGGCAAATAGAAACCTGGAGTCAAACACCTTCTTGGCGGTGTAGTTTGGATTGTGGTGCCCCCCCGTGGGACCAGCATGGCAAGCCTTTAAAATTTCAGTGGCTTCTTGGCCATAAACACACCGCCGGATGACTTGATCCGCACAGATTTTGAAAAGATAGGGGTCGTCCCAGAAGTAATGTTTTACATCTTTGAAGAATTTATTTTTCTGTTGGGACGACATCCCTTTCACCACAAAGTTACCCGCAAGGTAGTTTGCAAAGTCGGCAAACCATGGGGTAATAGAGTCTCCACGAAAGGCAACCGCATTGAGTGTCTCGAGAGGGAATGTTTCATTAATTTCTTTCCTCTCGAAGACATCTTGGTGGGGGTTTTCCAATCGGGAGAGATGATCAGCAGCTAGGTTCTCAGCTCCTTTTTTATCACGAATTATGATATCAAATTCCTGTAGGAGAAGAACCCAATGGAGTAGTCTCGACTTTGCATCTTGTTTTGCAAAGAGGTACTTCAAAGCTGAGTGATCCGTATACACTATGCTTTTGGTCAGTATCAAGTATGGCCGAAATTTTTCAAAAGCATACACCACAGCTAATAATTCTTTTTCGGTGGTGGTGTAGTGGCTTTGAGCCTCGGTCATAGTTTTGCTGGCATAGTGTATAGGCTGAAAATGTTTTGTTTTTCGTTGCCCCAAGACTGCCCCTATCGCATAATCACTAGCATCACACATGAGCTCGAAGGGCAAGTCCCAATCGGGGGCAACAAGAATCGGTGCCAATAAAGTGACTCTTCTCCCAATTTAGACATAACTTTGTGTCTTCACAACATTTTAGCATGCTGTCTAAATGGGAGAGACATGATTGAAACGAATCCCCAATGACCGAAAAATCGTCCATAAAGACCTCCATAGTTTTCCCGATCATGTCGGAAAATATGGCCATCATACATCTTTGAAATGTGCCCGGAGCATTACATAAGCCAAATGGCATACGTTTATAAGCAAAAGTTCCACAGGGGCACGTGAAAGTGGTCTTTTCCTGATCTTGCGGATCAATGGGAATCTGAAAGTAACCCGAGAAACCATCGAGGAAGCAATAGTACTCATTCCCCGCTAATCTCTCGAGCATCTGGTCCATAAAGGGCAGATGAAAATGATCTTTGCGGGTGGCGTCATTTAACTTGCGATAGTCAATGCAGACACGCCAACCCGTAACCAATCGAGTTGGAATCAACTCATTTTCCTCGTTTGTGACAACAGTAATGCCACCCTTTTTTGGAACACAATGAATTGGGCTAACCCAAGGACTGTCCGAGATAGGGTAAATCAATCCGGCATCAAGAAGTTTTAAAACTTCTTGTTTGATTACCTCATGAATTTTTGGATTCACCCTTCTTTGTTGTTGGACTGCAGGTTTGAAGTCGTCCTCCATTAAAATCTTGTGAGTACAAAATTCAGGGTCAATGCCCTTGATGTCGGAGAGTCGCCAAGAAATTGCTTGTTTATGAGACTTCAAAACCTTTATGAGAGCAGCCTTTTCCTCAACACTTAAGTCTTTAGCAATTATGACGGGTAATTTATCATCACCCTCCAGAAATGCATATTCAAGATGAGGCGGCAAGTCCTTAAGTTCAACCTCAGGGAAGTCATCAGTTTTCTCAACATTTTTGACTTCCTCTTTATGAAGTGTTTGTGGTAGAACAGGAAGAGGAGAGGGATCTTCGTTTAATAATCTTTCAAGTATGAGAATATCCCTCTCGGGGTCAATCTCTTGGTTATCGATTCCATCGGGAATCGAGTCACTTTTGAGAAAGGCCTCAATTTGTTCTAAGATGAAGTCACTTCCCTCAAACTGAGCGAGGGAAGGAGAAGAATTGGCAATGATGGGATGAGAAGATTGAGTGAGGTTTTCACTCGAAGAATCATCAATGAAACCTAAAATCTCTTGAGCATACTCCTCAGCAGCAACATCGATGACATCTATTTGATTCACCGATTCTGAGTCATAATTGGAGGAGTATCTCGAAGTTTGATTTAGGTTGAAGGTAATGGCTTCCGTTCCAACACGCAATGTGATCTCTTGCTCAAATACATCGATATGAGCACGCCCAGTTCTAAGAAATTCCCTTCCAAGAATGAGAGGGACCCTAGAATCGGCATCAAAGTCAACAATCACAAAATCTGCCGGAAAATGGAACTTTCCCACTCTAACAAACACGTCCTCGGAAATGCCAAGTGGACGAGAAATTGAACGATCGGCAAGCTCTAAAGTCATGCACGTGGGAGTAAGTTCGGGAAGAGATAGTTTCTTCCACACAGAATATGGCATCAGGTTAATGCTAGCACCTAGATCGGCCAAGGCGAAGCATTCAACCATACCCAGAAAAGTACAAGGAATGAGAAATTTCCCGGGGTCTCCAAGCTTTTTCAAAAGAACTGCTGAGCAGTTCTCATTCAGAGGAGTTCTTGCCATCTCCAAGAGTTTTTCCTTATTACTTAACAGATTTTTGATTGTTGATGCAAACTTGGGCATCAAGAGAATAGCGTCCGCGAAGCTAATGTCAAAGTGCAAATCTTGGAAGATTTGGAAAAACTTATCCATTTGGTGATTAGCCTTTTCGCAGAGCTTTTGTTCACTGAGACGTGATGGGTAAGGAATAGAAGTTTTGGATTTAGGGTTGTCCACTGGAGTTTCTGGTGGTTCAAAGACAACTCCAGGCTTACATCTGGTTTCAGGAATAACCTGAGGTTGGACGTGTGCTGTACTTCGTGAGCAAGTAGGTTGCACCTTGTCCTTTGTCACCTCAGGTTCACGTTCCACTACCTTTGGAGGAGAGGAAGAAGGGGTAGTAGGAATCGCGGGTTCATCATATGAAGCACCACTTCATGTTGTGATCGCCTTAGCATCGCCCCTCGGGTTAGCGATCGTGTTGCTTGGTAAAGTAGTACCTGAGCCCGAGGGTCGATCATTTAAAGACTTCTTGAAATCAGAAATCTGGCTGACCAACATCTTGTTCAACTCTTCTTGGGACTTCATGAATTGTTTTAACAACTCGTCAGATGAAGGCCCGGTTGGAACAATGGCTTGATTCGGATTAGGAATATTTGGAGCTCGAGTGTTCGGATTAGGACCTTGATTTTGAAAATTACCCTTATTAGGGTTGTTGTTTCCATGAAAATATCCCGGATTGAAATTACCCTGACCTTGGTTTCGATTAAAGTTTCCTTGATGTTGGAAACCTTGATTTTGGAAACCTTGGTTTTAATTGTGAAAACCGTGACCCTGATTGAAGTTACCTTGGTTTTGAAAACCTTGGTTCACTCTATTTTGATTTTGGCCACGGTTTTGGACATTTTGGTTTTGATTAAAACCGGGAGGTCCAGGATAATGATGATGAAGACGATAGCTAGGGTCCATAGGAAGGCGATATTGATTGCCTCCTTGATTTTGGGACCCGACTACAACATGAGATTCATATGGAGTACCATCAGTAGCTGGGCAATTGTAGTAGGCATGCGGCCCACCACAAGTCACACAGACTTCCACTTTTTTAACCTCAGCAGGTGGAGGATGTTGTGGAAATGAAACTTTCTTTGTTTGGGCGAGAACCAAAGCTTGAATAGCTTCAGTGAGCTTGTCAATCTTAGCATCCGTGCTAGATTGACTCACAGAAGATGAAGTGGAAGGACCCGCATTGATTTGAGAAACAATCGGTTTGCTTCGTGTAGAACGGACCTTGGACTTGTTTTCTATGATTTGCAAAGCTTCTTTTGTGGTTCTACTCAAGAAATTACCTCCCGCGGAGAATCCTGATCAGCTTGGCTCACGCCATTGTAAAAAGTATCGAGTTGCATCAACTCTGAGAAACCATGATGTGGACACTTGCGAAGTAATTCTTTGAAACGATCCCACGCTTCACCAAAAGATTCATCATATTTCTGAGTGAACTTGGTGATTTCGTTCTTAAGACTCGTGGTCTTGGAAGGTGGGAAGAATTCATTCACAAATTTTTTTTACAAGATCTTCCCATGTCTCAATAGATCGAGGAGGTTGTTTTTCAAGCCAAATCCGGGCTTGTCCCTCCAGTGAGAATGGGAAGAGAAGAAGTTTGATTGCTTCACAAGGGACATTCTTGTACTTGATGGACGAAGTGATTTTATTGAACCATCGAATGCGAGCATGAGGATCGTCCCTCTCAAAACCATAGAATTGACTTGAGGTTACAAGATTGAGTAACCCGGTTTTGAGCTCAAAATTATCAGCCACGATGGCTGGAACAACAATGGCATCTCCGTAACCCTCGATGGGTGCTTGGAGAAGCTCACACATGGGGCGGTCTTCCACCATGGTGATAGTGGGTGTGGCAACAGTACGGATCTCAGATCCGACTGTTGGTGCTGAACGTCTACGAGGTCTTCGAGGTTTCCTGACAAGCTCACGTAATGGGCTCGTGGACCTTGAAGAGCGAGTGCGCATGTACTAGAGATAAAAACCAATCAAAACAAAATTGAGGCAAATCCACAGTGAACTTAAACCAATAATCACAAGCAAGTGGCTTCTTTAAGAAAGGTACACCACTCACAGGGATACAAAGGCAAGTTTTAAATCTTTGGTTTGGGAACTTATTATGTCCACACCCCCAGTTGGTAGGTGTTCTATCTTGGTTTGTGACGGTTGGTTTTTATGTATTTATTATTATTCACAAGAAAAGACGGATGTTTTTGGGTTTTTGTGTATGGGTCAAAAAACTTTTGGACAATATTTTTGGTATCGTTTCGTTTATCAAAATCGTATTTCTTTAAGAATCACCTTAAAAGAAACACAATATAGAAAACGTAACGATCTGTTATGTTGTTTTTTTATTTTTTTTGGTGTTTTAACACTTTAGGAAAAGTGTTAATGACTTTTTTTTTTTATGTTTTGATTTAAAATTTACAAAAGTGGTGGTATTTGTACAGTGATTGTGGTGAAATAACACTAATCTCAAATGACGCTATTGAAACGCGCACACCTCCCCGGCAGCGGCGCCAAATTTTGATTGGTGCCAAACAGTCAACCTAAATTGACCAAGTAGATAGTCAACAAGGTCAAACTACCTAGACCAATGCTTCCGGGTAATAAACGGTATCACGAGGTCGTTATGTCCCGACGAGGTGTGGATTGTGCTTTAGCGTTCTTGTGATCGGGTGATAATTCACAGAAAAGGGTTGTGATAAGAATTATTTGAGAATTATGAAATGAAATAGCTTAGGAAAGCTATGTGATTGATTACAGGAATTTAGATTAGGAAGAAATGATCTAAAACCTAAAAACGAACGTTTTACTTAAAAACGTATACTGACGTACGAGAAAGAAAGTACAACTGATGAACTAAAACGGTTACGAGTGTGAAATTATTATTTTTACAATCCTAATGAACAAAGAAAATTTTTAGAAAAAGAAAAATTATTTTTACACTATTTAATTATTTATTATTAATTAATTACTAATTATTTATTTATTAACTAATTATATTGATTTAAATTACTAAAAATTACTAAAAAGACTTAGATAATTAAGAAGATTTTGATAAATCTAATTAACCATCACAGGAATCTAAAAAATTATAAAAAGTTGTTTTTATGTATTTTTAAACTAATTTACTAATTATTATTCTAATTATTAATTAATTACTAATTAAACTAATTATATTCTAAAAAATGGAAAATGAACAGTAGAAATTCTAGAAAAATTCCTAAAAATGTTTTAACTTATATAAAAGCTAGGAAAATTATAAAAATTAGGTGTTACTTAATAAAATCTAATTATGCTATTTAATTCTTAAATATTTATTAATAATTAATTAAACTAAAATTAATTCTAAAAACCACTAAATGACAAAAGAAAAATCTGGAAAAATTTCTAAAATTACTTTAATCTAAAAGAGAATTAATAAAAATATAAAAATGCTAGATTGCTTATAAATAAGCTAAAAAGAAAATAAAAAAGATAGTTTCTATTAAATAGAAGCTATCACTATAATTAAATTTGGTTTTTTGTGTTTTTTCTTTTTCCAAACTACTTTAACACTAAAAACTAAAAACTTTTACAAAAACACTTTTACTGGAACTCAGAAAATAAGCACTTTGAGTGCTTAATAGCTTATCAGTTGACTTTTTTTGACCAAACAAGGAATTAAGCTCAAATGGACTTATGTGGGGTCCACAATGGTAGAATCTGGTTCAGATGTGTTGTTGGGACATGATTAAGCAATATTCAATCAAATAAGCCATTAGAATAAGCCAAGAAATCAGAATAAGCACTTTTGATATTCTATTTCTGACCTGAAAATAGGACAGACATTTGAGGTGGTTTCAAGTGGGGTCCACAATGCCTAAGCTTACAAACTTAGCCAAAACTAGAAGGTGGCCAGGAGGGGGGGGGGGGTTGGAAGAACCCAAAGTTGGACTGTGGGACCCACTGGGGTGGCAAAAAACAACCACCAAAGGTGTGGTGGTGGGGTGACTGATCTGTGCACAGGGGACTCAGTTTCCCTGCAAGTGTGTTTGAGGGGCAAATTGGTCCACAAAGAAAAATCACAAAATTACAATAGATATGGAAATTTCAAGTTTAGCTGGTAGATTTTACACACAAGAAGTTTCAAAACCTAAATCTTAACTCAAAATTCCACAAAATTCATGCAATAAATGGAAAATCTGAGACATATGCTTTTTGACTTTTTGAGAAAAACTTGAACTTTGACCTATGTGACTTTTGATCTAGGTTTACTGGATGATCATGATATTAGAAGTTACAATGAAACTAAAATAAGCTAACTTGAACACTTTTGCACAGATTTGAGTGGTAATGGTTCTCAAAAACCTACATAGTCAACTGTGTAGGTGCATTTCACAATGTTTTGACTTTTTTCTCAAAATGACACTTGTTTTTATTGTTTCACAATCCTAATATGACCTAATGTAGCATGTTGGAACTGAGAATGACAACAATGACAGACCTTAACCCTTTCGATCAGGCTAATCCAAACACTCCCTTAATATGATTGGTTTGAAAGTTTTCAAAGTATCAAAGAGATTTAAACCATACAACTATCACAGAATCATGTATTATGATTACCTAAACCTATTTAAGCACAAATATGTCACTAACAACAACAACAACTCAGAAATCAACAAAATGCTAAAATTGAATGAAATTGGAAATACTAAGCAACTAATAAATCTAGTGAACAACTATGATACTTTAGGTTATATTATCACTAAAAAATTTCAAATAAACTCAAATAAAACAGGATCAAGCAGTAACAATCATATTTATAGAAAATGAGCTTTAAAATGGAGTTATGGCTTAAAATTGAACATGTGAGCATCAAAAACCAAGAACCAAAGGAACCAAAGGACTCCTAACTCCTCCCTTGAGGATCTAAACCCAATATCCATAGCTTCCTTGCTCCAATTCACCTCTGAATCACCAGAAATCAATTCCACTTCACAGTTGACTTTTTGTTGACCATTTTTGTATTTTTGATTTTTTGACTTATACTGAGTTTTAATGTAACTAAAAGCTTTTACAAGCTTTATGGGAGCTTATGTGTCCTATTTCAGTCCATATCAACAACATGAATTAACATTAAACCATAATTGAAATTTTTAATGAAAATTGTACAAAATGGAATTCAAACTGAAATATTGAAATTCATTAATTCAAAAGATTCAAGTTACACTGATAACACTTAAAAAATTGCTAAAAAGCTTGAACATACAATAAGATTGAAAAAATTACTTAAACGTCTAATTTTACACTAAATTACACTAGATATGTCTCTCAACTGCTTCCCTTCTCTTTATAATGCTTTCATTGACTTCCTTGCACCTTCTTGAGTGAATCCCACCCATTGGATTGGGTGGGAATGATCTCAGCCATTGAGAAAGATTTTTGGCGCCATTTTCTTTATTTGTCAGGATGGATGAGTGAAAGTAATATAGAAGCAATTAAGAGTCTTTGGATGTTTGTGGAAGTCAAGGGGACATGGAGTGGTGAGGCTGAGGTGGAGGAGAGGGGAATTGGTAGTAGCAGGTGTGCAAGTGGGAGGGGGAGGAGTTGTTTGACTTGGGTTGACTGGGTGGGATTATTTGAAACGGGGAGTATTATTTTTGTGGGAGGTGGGCTGGTGAGTGAGATGGGCCAAGGTGGATGTTTGGGCCTGGAGTGATAAGGTGGATGGGCTGTGGTTGTGTTTTGGGTTTGTTTGTTGGGTTTTAATAGTAGCCAAGGGTCCGTTTGGTATTATAGTAAACACAAGGACCATTTTTGTAATTTTGCAAAAACTTAGGGACTGATGTTGTAGATTTCCCAAAGTATTCACAAGGACCATTATTTTCATTTTCAACTTTTAAAAATTCCCAGGGACCTTTTCTGTAAAATTTCAAACTCCAGGGACCAAACATGTAGATTTTCAAAACTTTTCACCCAAAGTCCATTTTTGATAACTTTTGATTTTTGAAGGACTTGGGTTGACTTTTCTTTCAAAATAAATGCATAGGGACTATTTTTGACAAGTTTTGAAACTTGGGGGGACTGAAACTGCCAATATTGCAAACTTTGATCATTTTTCATTTGTTTTTGCTCATTTTGCATTTAAAACACATAAAACACAATCCCTGGGATAATTTAAGTATTTTGCTAACTTTTTGATTGTTTTTGTATGTTTTGGCAGTTTAAATATGACAAAAATGATGAGTGTTTGAGCACTCATCAGTAGTATAGGTAAATCCGGGGGATTGATCATTCTCTAGGGGAATAGTGTTGTTAGGTTGAAGTGTATGTTGAGTTAAGTCTAAAGGTGAGGGATAATTGTTTTTTGTATATTTATAATTTTTTGAAAGCAATTAAAGATCTCGGTTTTGAAAGTAGGGGCGAAATTAGTTTCTATCCAACTAACCCAAAAACTATTTTTATAAAATAAAAATTAAAATAACAAGAAAAGTAAATGCGGTGAGCTTCTTATGGT
The DNA here is from genome assembly GCA_030686995.1 of Artemisia argyi. Lineage (NCBI taxonomy): Eukaryota > Viridiplantae > Streptophyta > Magnoliopsida > Asterales > Asteraceae > Artemisia > Artemisia argyi. The sequence goes on from CM060705.1 coordinate 140,368,632, forward strand.
GAGGAAAATGTGTTTACTTAGATTGCACTACTCTCTAGTTATCTTTTATTGATTTGTTGAATTGTCACATCATTTGTTATAGTTGAAGCGTTGTATTCCTTAGTACAAGTCGTGGGGGTGTGCTAAATTCCCCAACTCTATGAATATTAATTTCACCTACAACCTTAAGTCAATTAAACAATCATAGGATCATAAACATTAATTCATGCATTAAATACAATGAGAAAAACCTATATTGCACGATATAGTTACGTTTTCTAAGACGTTCAAGCTAGTTACATAAAGAAGTTAGCCAGTTTTCTTAGCCTAACGTGAAGCAATCAACTAAACAATAGACAACACATCAATAATCAATAACTAGGTTTCATTAGATCTAAGCAAACATAAATGAATTTAAGCTAGCATGTTAAAAAGAAGAGAAGATAAACACATAATCAAACAACAAATAGACATATTGAATGATTAAAGGGAATACTTGTCTTCAATAAAACATGGATGAAAGAAGTTTTAAAAGCCTTACAAACATTGTAAAATTCATCAATGGTTTTGGTCTCCAAAAGTGTCACATTTAATGAATAAAAATCGAAAACTATATATAGATTTACAAAACTCACGGCGTCAGCTTATGGGTTCTGACACTGCCAGACCGCCGTGTTTAGGGTTTCATCTTGTGCAAGTAGCCGCTCTGACGCCGTCAAGCTTTAGTCCCTGACGCGTCAGCTTATGGCTGACGCCGTCACTCTTTATCCTTTCTGAGCCGTCTCTAGAAAACTTAAAACGTGACCCCTTCTTTGAAATGCACCTGACGCCGTCAGGTTATAATTCTCCAAAGTTTTCTGAAGCGACGGGTGTAAAATCTTCCAGCTTCAAGTTTAACAAGTGATGGCGTCACATGGTAAAGTGTGACGCCGTTAGTCTTCCAGTTTGACGGTTTTTCGTGACTTTGTTGTTTTCTTCATTTTCTCGTCCAAACACGTTCAAAAAGCGCCAAATTCCAGAATTCATGTCCCAAATACCTAAAATGTAAAAAAAAAAAAAAAAAAAAAAGAAAAAAAGAAGAAAAAGATTTAGGGCAATATTTGATCATATATACTCGATTTTAGGCTTAAATGACCTCTAAAAAAGGTATCAAATAAATCCTTATCAGTGGTGGAGATGGTGTTGGTGTATGAGGAAGAAAATAAAAATTTTAAATAGAGGGTATATTTGTCATTTAAGCCACAAACCAAAAATTAAATCATGTACTTACAAATGGACACTTGTCAAGATTTTGATGGAGTTGCGGAGTTGAGAAATTGAGCATAACCATTTTGGAGATATGGGATCAACAAAACTTTATCTTTTAAGGGAGAGGTGAGTCTCACCCCCTAAAATACAAGTGACACCTCATAACATTTTTCAATTTATTTATTTTTTATTTTTATAATTTTGTTTGTATTAAAAAAACTATAAACCTGAAAGTACGGAACAAAAAATATAAGTTTAACAAGTTAAAAGCTTAAAACTGACAAAAAACATGAAACAGAAACTGATAAAAACTGTATTATACTGTAAATTGAGGAAAAAAAAAATCTTTTTGTACCTTTACCCCTTTATGTCATATCCAAAAAGGGTATATATAACATAACACATCTTTTAAATCTTGATGCATTTTTTTTCTCTTCTTCTTCTTTTTTTTTGAACAACAATTTTTTTTCACACATATACCACCTATCTCACAATATATCTTGTAAATGCCCCTAACGAGGCTTGAACCTACAACCTCTATATTAGTAGGCCACTCACGTACCACTAGACTAAAGGCCTCGAGTACAAATGATACAAATTTGATTTTGGGCCTTTAAGAAAGTACTTAATTCGAATAAGTTTCTAACCTTTTAGTTGGTTTTATGAAAAAGTAAATATTTGGTTGTTGTGGTTACCTCATCAACTTTATTGTTTGACCTAATTTTAAAGCAACAATATTGTTACAACTTGCAAAAGGATAAAAATAGTCAAAAGAGGTGTGTGAGAATATGAGATAGGAACTCTATGACATACCTCTTATCTGCAACCTAGGACAAAACCTTAACAAATTTGACTTATTTAACCGAACTTTTGAAAATTTTAAAAATTAGTAATTTTGAACAACAAAGATGATTCTGTTTTAATATAAAAAAAAACCCCCGACATACAACTCTAAGCTACAACGCGAAAAGAAATAACACACCATGAGATCATCGCAACCAAATCTAAAACTATACTTCACATAAATACTAAGGCTATTTGTACCATAAAGACCGTAATGTTAAAGATATTATATTCTTGAGAAAACCAAAACAAAAACTATTTGAAGACGCCGCCGTAAATAATTACCTTATTGTTTAGCGTAATTTTTATGTCAAAGTACACTACTAGGTGTATACATAAAAATGATCGTTGAAAATTGTATAGTATCGTTGTTACTCATGAGTAGTCAGTATTAGATACAATTTTAATTTGATTGCTGCAACTTAACGATACAAATACAATTTTAATGATACACATACAGTTTTTAGTGTGAGATTCTTTAACGATACAAATACAAATTGTCAAAAGAAAATTACTCAACGGCAAAAGATTATCAAAAACTAAACACCACTGTCGTTAGACACGGGTACTCGGCTATAGCTATTGATAACAATAGCAACAAGTTTCACCAAAAGAAAATTACTCAACGACAAAAGATTATCAAAAACCTTAAATTCTTGCTATCTGCAAAGTTATTGTAACGAAAAATATAAACTTGATGAACATTACTCGTCCAAAAATTTACAGAGTACCTGCCGTCGCATCACGTGGGTACCCTGCTATTATTAAGTACTTAAAAATTTAACCAACACACTTGCATATAATGGAAAGATTTTTGGTCAAATACTAATATTAGTAAACGACATGTTTTTGATGAGGCGAAAAATGAACCACTTTTAGGGGGTCATTTAAGCCCGGAATTGAATTTATTTGATCAAATATTGCCCTAAATCGTTCCTTTCGTGATTTTAGGTACTTTGGGAGTGAAATCTGGAAAAGGAAGCAATTCGGACGTTTTTGGAGCATAAAAGTGAAGAAAACGCCAAAGACTTAATTTTCCAAGCTGGGAACAGTAGGTGACGGCGTCAAGAGTACCATCCTGACGGCGTCAAGAGTAATTTTCATGATGACCCAGTACATAAATGAAGGCGTCACAAGGAAGAGCGTCAAGAGTAAAATACGTGACGGCCTGAAAATAGCTAATACGTGACGGCGTCAGATGTAGATCAAGGCAGTCCGAGAATTCTTTTGGCGGCGAGATGACGGCGTCACCTATTTGGTCTTGACGCCGTCAGCCTCAGTTTTCTATATATAGTTTTCTAATTTTCATTCATTAAGGAGGAACAAGTTTGGAGAAACCCTAAGGCCGAACCATATACGATTTTTATAGGTTTTTCAAGGGTTTTCAGCCCTTGAACCCTTACATGTGTAATTGAGATAAGTGTTCTTCTAATTCAATCAATATGTCTATGTGTTGGTTGTCTATATCTTGTGCTTGTCTTAATTCCACCATGCTAGGCTAGATTTATCTTGTGTTTGCTTAGATCTAACAAAACCTAGATGTTGATTACTTGTTTATGGTTGTATTGGATGAATGATTTCGATGTTAGGCTTAAGAAAACTGGCAGATCTCCAAATGGTAACATGCTTGAACGCCTTAGGAAACATGAACTGACGTGCACTAGGTTTTATTGGTTGTATTTAATGCATGAGTAAATTCTAATGATCTCATATTAGGAGCTTCTTAGCCGGCTCGACATAGGAGTGAAGTAGGCACTCATAGGATTGGGGAATTAAGTGCGCCACCCCATGAATGGTATTAAGGAATACAATCCGTTATCCACGCAACTATAACAAGTAATTAACGTGTAAAAGATATCTAGGGAGTAGTGAAATCTAAGTAAACACTGTGGAAAACTAGAAGGGGGGTTGAATAGTTTTACGTCTTTTTACTTCGTTATAAAAATTAGTTTTAGAGTTTTGCTTAGCTTTTAAAAACTTAGATTCGATAATATGTGATCTCAAGTCTTGTACAATATAAACAATTAATACTACACAATAAATTATAATGATAAGTAATGAAATAAGTAAGAGATGAAAAGATCGAACCGCGAGACAAGAGATTTATAGTGGTTCGGCTACAAGGACACCTTCCTTGCCCTACTCCACTCCCCGAGCACCTAACTCGAGAGTTTTCTTCACTATATCAACAAGCTCCCTTATGGCGGAGAAAACCGTACACACCAATATACACACCAATCTACACACCACTTTTCACACCACAACTTCGTCACACCTAAGTCACAACTTCTACACAACTTCTTCAAATCAATCTACTTCACAACTAACTACTCCACACCTATCTTCTTCACACCAATCTAGTACCTAGCTTATCTTCTTCACACCAAGCTACTAACTAGTCACACAATCTATATCTAACACAACTAACTACAATCAAATATTCACAACAATCTTCACAAAGAATAATGTAAAAGATCTTTGATGATGCACCAACAACTTGGATGTGGAGATCACAACAAGTTGTAATACTTCTTGTCTTGAGGGATAGAAGTATTCTTCTCTTGCACTTGAGAGGATGAAGGTTGGATCACTTTGAAACAAAGAATTTATATACTTATGATCAAAGGATAAAAGAATGGAGATTTGGATCTAGATCAGAAAGTTTTGTAGTGCAAAAGGTGAGGAAAAAATCCAGGTTTAAGGTGGTATTTATAGGCAACAGAATCTGACAGAGGAGCGTGGCCGGTCCCCTTAAATCATGGCCGGCCCCCTTAAAATTAAGGGGACCGCCCTTTATAATTTAGGGGGCCGCCCAGCTGAAACGGCCAGATTCTTTGTCTTTTAATGGGGAAAGTTTATTTGGTGAAAAACTAACTGATTTTGGTTAAAAATTTGAATTCATATATTTAGTATGAATAAAACATTTTTCTTTATTACCAAAAGTGTTTTTCAAAAATATATAATATGTTTATATAAATAAATAAACTTTGTATTAGTTAATTAAATACCCCTTTGATCATAAATTACACTAAACACTTTGTTTATTCATACCTTAAGTGATTTAGATGTAAAGAGAAATATTAATCACTAAATACTTGTTTATGTCACAAGTTTTAGTTCTATGAGTTTATATTTTGTGATAATCAAAACATAGAGATATTGATAACATGTTAATAATGTTTTTACGCATTAATTTATGTCAACAATCTCCCCTTTTTTGATTATTACAAAACCTTACACTCAATATATCTAAAACTTGTTTTTAGACAAGTATTATAGAGTTTACATTTCTCTTCTCCCCTTTTTTGTAAAATTAAAAAGGTTAAGCCGAGTAAGCTTCGCGAGGGAAGTTTAAACGGGTAGAATGCTCCCCCTTGATGTATGCTCCCCCTCATTTGAGAGCACCAAGGGAACGAGCTATGGAGATCTTTGCTACAAAAATATTTGAAGAGAGCAAGATACACATATATGCAAGGCAACAATTATGCAACTAAACATAGATTCATTACAAGCATTATAGAAATGAAAAGCATTACAACATTCAATATGCTTGAAGCATATTGATAAAAAAAAATAACACAAAAGAGAAGACATAGTCCTATATTGCCTAAGAGAGCACTTGGGCTTGCTTGCAATCCATGGTTGATTGTTTTATTTGCTTGAAAGGAAACATAAGCGTAAAGCTTAGATGTTTGATTGAGAGGGATATGGGGTGGAGTATGGAGCGGAAGAAGTGGATCTCACGATGTTGTATCGTGTTAATGGTGGTATTGGATGATTACGAGTGAGAAGATATTCAATCCAAGAAATATCTTCACTCAAGTAGAGGATTTGTTTTTGAAGGAATATGCAACAAGGGCAAAAGTGAGTGTGGTTTGTAACTTGATCCAAGTTGAGAGAGTGGGGAAGGCAATTTGCATAGGGTGATGATGGAGGTTGCCCTTTGTTGCGTTGTGCAAGATGCATAGCAAGGAGATCACTAAGATCATGGATTTGGTTAATTTCATCACGGAACTTTTGTTTTTCCGTGGCAATGTGGAGGAGATCATAGGTTTGGTATGGAAGAGTTGGGTTTGTGTAGTTGGAATTGTAGTTTGATGGTTGATCAAACTTGTATGGATCATTATAAGTGGTTGGAGGTTGAGATGTGTAGTTTAGCTTGAAGGAAGATGTTTGGCCAATGTTGTATTGTTTGTAAAGAGGATCAAAGGAATGACCTTGTTGGTTTGAAGCAAAGTTTGGGAAGTAAGAAGTTGGGGGTGTGGAATGACTTCCAACTTCATTAATGATGATGGATTTGTTTCGAGGGCTTTTTCTTCGCCAAACGGGTTTTTCCGTCATCCTTGCTAGCCTTAAGGCTTTTGATTTTGGTTTGTTTGGAGAGTTCATGATGGGATGAATGGAGAGTTTTGAGGATTGGGGATATTTATAGTGTAAGATTTGTGTGTTTAAGGTTTGTTTGGGGGATTAGGACAAAATGTGTTGGTGAAAAATGGGAAATGTAGGTTGAAGTGGGCTAAAAAGCAGAAAAGATTCTGTAAACGCGTCCATCAGATGGCCGGTCCCCTTAATTAGAGGGCGGTCCCCTTAAAATTAAGGGGGCCGCCTTACATAATTAAGGGGGCCGCCCATCTGGTGATTTTCAGATTGCCAGAATTGGGTTTTTGGCAGAAAATTTGCAGAAAGGTTGTGTTTTTGGACTTGGATTCAAGCAAGTTCAATTCCTTTAGGCAATATAGCATCTAATGTAATCATTAAATATCATGCATGCAAAAACACATAGGCATAAGAGCAAATAATCAACACATAATAAGCAATAGTAGGTAAGTAAAGGCAAGCACCCTTAAGCTTCCTAAGGCACCTATCTTAGATTAAAGGCAAAGGCACTTAGTGAGTAAAAAACTAATGATGGATCAAGATGACACCATTACTAGTGAATTTGTCCTAGTGAGTGTCTATATGCAAAAAATGTGGAGTTGTGATTGTTTCGACTCCTAGAAGCAAAAAGAAATAACGATCCTAAGAAACAATCCAAATGATCTCCTTGATTCAATTTTTGCTCGGTCATGAATGTCAAAGATATATATTAGATTATATACCTTGACAATTTATGTGAGAGTTTATGCATGATTTTGAAATACAATGTTTTTAGAATTAGTCAACAATGCAAGGAAAATGATTTTCATGTGATTCCTAGATTGTGAGAATAATTTTTAGTGAAAATTGATTGAGTTAAAAAAAAAATTTATGCAAAGAAAATAAATCTTCTCAATCTTTAGTTTTGTGCGAAATAGATTCTTAGACTCAGAAAAGGTGGAATGGAAGAAAAATAAATTTTCATGCAAGTATACATTAGAATTAATTCAATGTAATTTAGTCAACTTGTTCCATCATTCCTAATCCTAAACGCAAGTGGTTGAATAATTCACGCTTAAGGGGTTTTGTGAATATATCCGCAATGTTGTCTTCCGATCCAACCTTTTCTATAGATATATTTCCTTTTTGTACATTATCCCTAAGAAAATGGTGACGTATTTCTATGTGTTTAGTCCTAGAGTGTTGTACCGGATTTTTACTTAAATCTATCGCACCTTTGTTATCGCACATAATGGGGACATTTTCTAACCTAATGCCATAGTCTACGAGAGCTTGTTTCATCCATAGTGCTTGTTGACATGCCTTTCCGGCGCTTACATATTCGGCTTCAGTGGTAGAAATAGCAAGAGCGGTTTGCTTCTTCGAAAACCAAGACGTTTGACAACATCCCATAAACGTGCAAATACCGCTAGTACTCTTTCTATCTACGTAGTCTCCCGCATGATCCGAATCCGCATAGACAATGGTTTCTATGCCGGATTCCTTAGGATACCATAATCCTAAGTGTATAGTGCCTTTAACGTATCGGAAGATACGCTTAACCGCTTCTAGGTGAGAGGTTTTGGGATCCTCTTGAAAACGGGCATAAAGGCAGACACTAAACATGATATCGGGTCCACTTGCCGTCAAGTATAGTAAACTACCTATCATTCCTCTATACTTGGTGTTATCTACGGACACACCTTCATCGTCCTTTGTGAGCTTTACCTCCGTAGACATGGGTGTTTTCATGGGTTTTGAGTCTTCTAGGCCAAATTTCTTAAGCATTTCCTTAATGTACTTAGATTGGTTAAAGAATATTCCATCTTCTAATTGTTTTATTTGTAATCCTAGGAAGAAATTAAGTTCACCCATCATACTCATCTCAAACTCATCATGCATGATTTTGGCAAATTCATCACACATGTCTTGACAAGTCGATCCAAATATAATGTCATCAACATATATTTGAACAATGATGAGATTTGGGTCTTTCCTTTTAGTGAAAAGAGTGTTATATACCATTCCCATGGAATAATCATGTTTAATAAGAAAAGCTTTTAATCGATCATACCAAGCTTTGGGAGCTTATTTGAGTCCATACAAAGCTTTCTTTAACTTATAAACATAATCAGGTTTTGCGAAGTCAATGAATCCTGGAGGTTGTGCCACATATACCTCCTCATTGATAAAACCGTTAAGGAATGCACTTTTCACATCCATTTGGAATAACTTAAAATCTAGGGCGCAAGCATAGGCAAGTAATATCCTAATTGATTCTAGTCTAGCTACGGGGGCATAAGTTTCGTCATAATCAATTCCTTCTTGTTGATTATAACCTTGGGCAACTAACCTAGCTTTATTCCTAGTAACTATTCCATTCTCGTCTAACTTATTCCTATATACCCATTTGGTTCCTATGATGGTCATATCCTTTGGATTTGGGACTAGTTCCCAAACATCATTCGCCTTAAATTGATTTAATTCTTCTTGCATAGCTATAATCCAACTTTCATCCTTTAAAGCCTCGCTAATATTCTTAGGTTCTATTGCTGAGAGGAAACAAAAGAAATTGTTTTTATCTTGGGCTTGTGATCTAAGGGTTCTTTGGTTAAGATGTCCTATTATATTATCTAATGGATGTGATCTAGATTCTTTAATATCAACAATTTCATTATTTTCTAAGTGAATGTTTTCATTATCATTTCTTATGGGTTTTGTTTTACTAACCTCAATAGCTTCATCTTCGACTAAATCATCATCTTCTAAAGGTAAAGTTTTAGGAGGTGGTGGTGTTTCATCAAATGTTACATTTAGTGATTCATCTACTTTCATGGAGTGTTTGCTAAGTATTATATATGCTTTGCTATTTTGTGAGTATCCTAAAAATATTCCTTCATATGATTTTGGATCAAACTTAGTGAGATAGTCCTTAGTGTTTAAAATATAGCATTTACTTCCAAATACCCTAAAGTAGCTTAAGCTTGGTTTTCTACCTCTTAATAACTCATAAGGAGTTTTTCCTAGAATTCTTCTAATTGATACCCTATTTAAAATATAAGTTGATGTATCTACGGCGTGACACCAAAATTTTTGTGGGATGGATTGTTCATTTAACATGGTTCTACTCATTTCTTGTAGTGACCTATTTTTTCTTTCTACTACGCCATTTGATTGAGGAGTACGAGGAGCGGAGAAATTGTGAGATATTCCATTTATCTCGCAATATTTTCCGAATTGTACTTCGTTATCAAATTCCCTACCATGGTCCGTCCTAATGGCAACTATTGAGCATCCTAATTTATTTTGAATCATTTTACTAAATATTTCGAATTTTTCAAAGGCTTGGGTTTTGTCACTTAAAAACCTAGTCCACGTGTATCGTGAGTAGTCATCTACTATTACTAAGGTATATTTGTTTCCTCCATAGCTCCGCACAGCGGATGGACAAAAAAGATCCATATGTAATAATTCTAGGTACCTAGTAGTGGATACTATATTCTTGGCTTTGTGACTAGCATGAGCTTGTTTTCCAATTTTACATGCATCACAAAAATGCTTGTCATATTTTAGATTAGGCAAATTTCTAACTAATTCCTTAGAGGCCAAAGATTGTACTTGTTGCATGTTAGCGTGTCCTAATCTCCTATGCCATAGTGTAGAGTTTTCATCTAGGGTCGTTAGGCATATCCTATCCTCAGGTTTGTTTCCTAGTTTCATAACATATATGCCACCTTTTCTAATTCCTCTACCTATAATTTTTCCATTCTTAACTATTTCGCTATCATCTTCGGTAAATGTGACTCTACATTTATTATCACATATTTGTCCTACACTAAGCAAATTATATGTTAATTTATCTACATGCTCTACATTTTCAATAGTAAGTGAGTCTTGAGAGATCGTACCTTTGCCAATGATTTTTCCACGTAAGTCACTACCGAAAATAACGTTACCTCCATTGTATGCCTTGTATGTAGAGAATAGATTGCGATTCCCCGTCATGTGCCTCGAACATCCGCTATCTTTAATCTATTCGTCAGGTTCCAAGTCAATTCCTAAACATATTTCGTCGGTTTCTTTTGCCATAAAACACTTTTCGTCTCTTGGCTTTTCAACTTCTTCTTTGTCATTATCACTCCATGTTCCACTAACAAAAGCACCTTGATTTTCATAACCCAGTGGCTTTAGACATTCGCCAATGAGATGATTTGGACTTCCACATCTAAAGCACTTTCTTTTCCCGTAGTTGTCACTTCTATTCCTTTGGAATGCTCTTCTTTCGTCTCATGATGATTTAGTGAATCTTCCTCGTCTCTTGAAGAACTTCTTGAATTCTCTTACGGCCATTGCATATTCTTCGTCTTCACTTTCGTCACTTGAATCATCATCATCACTAGATTCCTTTTTGGCTTTTAGAGCAATGGACTTGGTTTGTTCTTTCTTGACTTTGACCGTTTCCGAATCTCTTTTTATGATTTCTTCATGAACCTTCAAGTTGCCAATTAGTTCATCTAGTGATAACGTCATCAAGTTCTTTGATTCTTCGATTGCCGTGACCTTAGCTCGCCATTTTGGATGCAATGCCCTAAGAAATTTCCTAACACAATTTTTACTAGAAAATGTCTATCAAGTGCTTTTAAACTTGTGATGATAGTGTTAAACTTAGCAAAAGCATTATCAATTGATTCCTCTTCCGGAATCGTAAATTGTTCATATTGTTGTACAAGAAGATCTATTTTATTATCTTTGACTTGGCTATTACCTTGGTGAGTAATTAATAAAGAATCCCAAATTTCTTTGGCGGTTTTACACATAAAAATTCTTTCATATTCTTTGCGTGGTAACGCATTATAAATTACCATTTTAGCCTCATTATTTTTTGCTAATTTCTTTTTCAAATCATCATTTTGTTCTTCAAAAGATACAATTTCATTCATTTTAGTTTCAACATTATATTGAATAGGAGGAAAATCACCAAAGGTAATAATATGCCAAAGATCAAGATCTTTTGATTTCACATAAGTTTCGAATCTATTTTTCCAATATAAAAATCCATCACTTTCAAATAGTGGTGGTCTTTGCATAGATTGCCCTTCTAAATATTTTAAAGAATCCATAGATCGTTACAAGTTTTAAAATACAATATATTTTAAAGATCTTGTTAGACGTGGCTCTTGATACCAATTGTGGAAAACTAGAAGAGGGGTTGAATAGTTTTACGTCTTTTTACTTCGTTATAAAAATTAGTTTTAGAGTTTTGCTTAGCTTTTAAAAACTTAGATTCGATAATATGTGATCTCAAGTCTTGTACAATATAAACAATTAATACTACACAATAAATTATAATGATAAGTAATGAAATAAGTAAGAGATGGAAAGATCGAACCGCGAGACAAGAGATTTATAGTGGTTCGGCTACAAGGACACCTTCCTTGCCCTACTCCACTCCCCGAGCACCTAACTCGAGAGTTTTCTTCACTATATCAACAAGCTCCCTTATGACGGAGAAAACCGTACACACCAATATACACACCAATCTACACACCAATCTACACACCACTTTTCACACCACAACTTCGTCACACCTAAGTCACAACTTCTGCACAACTTCTTCAAATCAATCTACTTCACAACTAACTACTCCACACCTATCTTCTTCACACCAATCTAGTACCTAGCTTATCTTCTTCACACCAAGCTACTATCTAGTCACACAATCTATATCTAACACAACAAACTACAATCAAATATTCACAACAATCTTCACAAAGAATAATGTAAAAGATCTTTGATGATGCACCAACAACTTGGATGTGGAGATCACAACAAGTTGTAATACTTCTTGTCTTGAGGGATAGAAGTATTCTTCTCTTGCACTTGAGAGGATGAAGGTTGGATCACTTTGAAACAAAGAATTTATATACTTATGATCAAAGGATAAAAGAATGGAGATTTGGATCTAGATCAGAAAGTTTTGTAGTGCAAAAGGTGAGGAAAAAATCCAGGTTTAAGGTGGTATTTATAGGCAACAGAATCTGATAGAGGAGCGTGGCCGGTCCCCTTAAATCATGGCCGGCCCCCTTAAAATTAAGGGGACCGCCCTTTATAATTAAGGGGGCCGCCCAGCTGAAACGGCCAGATTCTTTATCTTTTAGTGGGGAAAGTTTATTTGGTGAAAAACTAACTGATTTTGGTTAAAAATTTGAATTCATATATTTAGTATAAATAAAACATTTTTCTTTATTACCAAAAGTGTTTTTCAAAAATATATAATATGTTTGTATAAATAAATAAACTTTGTATTAGTTAATTAAATACCCATTTGATCATAAATTACACTAAACACTTTGTTTATTCATACCTTAAGTGATTTGGATGTAAAGAGAAATATTAATCACTAAATACTTGTTTATGTCACAAGTTTTAGTTCTATGAGTTTATATTTTGTGATAATCAAAACATAGAGATATTGATAACATGTTAATAATGTTTTTACGCATTAATTTATGTCAAGAAACACATTTCTCCACTTATTGCTCACAACCTTAGTTTAATTTAGTTTATTTTAATTTCTAGTATTTTATTTTGATTGCATCTTAGTATTGGGTTAGTTGACTAGCAACTAATTCCGCCCAAATCCTTCAAACCCGAGATATTTACTTGCTTTCTAAAAAATATAAAAATACAAAAATAATCATCCCTCATCTCTAGAACTAGTATTTAGGTTTTCTAATCCTAGCGACACTATTCCTAGCTGAACGATCAATCCCCCGGTACTTGTCACTATACTATACTACAACGATCAGGTACACTGCCTGGTGGGGGTTGTATGCTTCTCAAGATCCATTGAGAGGTAAAGCCTGGTGCAATCCCTACGCATCAAGTTTTTGGCGCCGCAGCCCGGGGAATAGTTATTGTCTAGGTTAGAATCTCTTTTTATTAGGTCTACTTGCTAGATTCCTTTCTAGTAAGATTTTTTTTTTAGGTTTTCTTTAGTCTATCTTATTTCTTTGTGTTTTTGTTCGTAACTTTTCACCACCCGACATCATGGACGATGGGAACATCTTTGAACCCGTCATCCCACCACAACAAAACCCACCACTAGAACCCCTTAGGCCCCGAACCTTAGGAGAGTATTCCCGACCTAGCCACCAAGGCTACCGAAATACCATTGAGCTCACCGGAGCCAATGTGACCCCCTTGCGATCCGACACCATCCGGTTGGTGCAAAGCGGATGTGCATTCCATGGACTTCGTTTCGAAGATCCAAACCAACATCTTAAGGACTTCCTAAAAATTGTAGACTTCATAGACCTAGATGTTGAAACTAGAGAGACAACCCGATTACGCCTATTCCAATTCTCTCTACGGGATCAAGCTAGTCAATGGCTTGAGCGTTTACCCGCGGGATCCATCACCACATGGGATGATCTCACCACTCGTTTCCTTGCTCAATTTTTCCCACCGGGGAGAACTACTAAGCTTAGAAATGACATCTTGATGTTCCAACAACGTCAAAATGATTCCCTTTATGAAGCATGGACTCGTTTCAAGGACTTACTCCAAAAAGTCCCTCATCATGGCATAGATCTTTGGCTCCAAGTCTAAATCTTTTATGACCATATCGATCTCTCCACGAGGCGAGCCATTTACCAATCGGCCGGTGGTAAGCTACGTGATCTAAGTGCGGAACAATCATGGGAACTCATAGAAGATCTTGCTCTCTATGACAACGAAAGTTGGAATGATCCCCGTGATTTGAACAAAACGGTCAAGGCAATATCTTTGCCTTCGAACAACTCTAGCACTCCCAACCGTAGGATCATGGAACTTGAGGACCAAGTCAAGTTTCTCATGAAATCCTACGAAGCTCCTAAGCCTTCAAGCCAAGTGAACAAAATCACTTCTTCATGCGAATTATGTAGTGGTCCCCATGACACTCGTGATTGTGTGGAACTCCCCGGAACAGCTTTTGCGGACTACACATCCACGCGTACCGACGAAGCGGGAAATAAGTGGTACACTTTTAAGCCCGAGTCAAACTCTTACGGTGATTCCTACAACCCCTCTTGGAAAAATTACCCAAACCTTAGGTGGAAACAAAATCAACCCAATTCTTCCAATCCGCCTAATCGTTACCAACCAAACGGTCCACCCTCCAACCGTACTTTCAACAACAATCCTTCTAACAACTATGGTAGTACCAACAATCTTGAAGGATTGATGTCTAAATTCATGGCATCTCAAGAAGCTCGCATAGCTAGGTTTGAAACCGAATTCAACCAACAACAAAAGGAGATGACCAACAAGATAGACAACTTGTTGAAAGCCCTCAACAACCAAGCGTTAACTACACCTAGGAAGGACACTAGGGACACCAATAACGGAATCCAAATTAAGGACCCCTCATCATCTAAACATGTCCACTTTGTCAATGTTGTCACCATTAAACAATAGATAAGGAGGTAGAAGAAAGTGACAAGGATGAAGTTGGAGTAGAAACCGAAACTAGGGATGAAAGTAGGGAAGTTGAGGTTAATAAGGGAAAGGAGTTAGAGGAAGTAGAAACTATAGAGAAGTACTTTGATAAGTTGCCCACCAAGGAAGAACGGGAATACCACAAGGATTTATTCGATAGTCCCGAGAGACCATATATCCTTGGCACACCCCTTATCAAAATGGGAGACCCCTCTAACATTAACATACCATGCAATATCGGGCATATGCATATATGGAAAGCTTATATCGATCCTAGATCTCCTGTAAACATCATGACTAGGACTTACTACAATTGGGTGATGAAGAAGCAACTTGATTTTAGGATGATGCCCAATAGGAAATTGATAAATAATTTTGTAGGGAGAGTGAAGGGATTGCATGTGATTATAGGCAATTTTACTTATGAGATCGATTTTATGATAGTAGAAGACACTCGTCCGGTGATAGATGATTGCCTAAGCCAAATAATATTCGGAAAACCATTTGTTGAGGCCACTAGGATGAGTTATGATCCGACATTAGGGATAGTTAGATTCAAGGAAGAGAATGATGAGATTGCTTACCAAATGCCTTACAAAATTGAGCAATACCGCCTTCTCTCTAATTTCAAAAAGGAACACAAGCAAGCGGCTTATTATAGGATTGATGAGGATAGACGTAAAGGAGTAGAATATGTGAAGGATATGATGCTTGGTTTCTACAAGGAATGCTTGCAACTAGGTCCAGAATACAAAACTGGTTTAGAAGACGACCTAGGGAGTGAAACCAATGATGAGGTCACGTAGTAACCCATGACCTTGAGTTTAGCTACAAGACTCGTAAATAAAGAAAAGCGCTTCATGGGAGGCAACCCATGCTTTTTGTGTTATTTGCTTCCGTATGCATGCTTTATTTTTATTGTTGGTAGATCATGTTTCTAAACTAAATAGTGAAAATACTTTACTTTGTTGTTTTGGCCTAGTCTTAACTCCACCTAAAAGTATTTTTGCAAAAGATAAGTGTAAGGGAAAACCCCAAATATGTTTCTAAGAAACAAACCGATCATGATTCTCCACAATATTAAGTGAACATGTATATTCGTATTTGTTAGAGTCAAATGCTTGTATTGAGTCATAATGAAGTTTTGCAGGATTTTCCAGGAAGTAGGGCCAAGTTTTTCCAGAAATTTTCCGGAAACTTAACATAAGAATTTCTGCAGGTCACTTCTGACGGCGTCATGAGATTACTCTTGACGGCGTCACATGTAAAAACCTGGAAATTTTACCAGTTTTGTTTTTCTAACGGAGTTTTAAAGTTTTTGTTGAATTATTAAGTTTTATAATCTCCAAGAAATCTGCAAACTTCATTCCACAAGCATTATATCTTATCCTGTTTTCTAGGATTTAGTAACTTATATAGATTGTCGCCAATTTTATGCGAGGTTGCTTTGTTTGTTTTCTCAGGATTTACAGGTTATGTATGACAAGAAGATGATTTATATTCTGGAAGGGAAGCTTTGATTGTTCATTTTCTTGGAGGAAGATTTAACCTGGCCACCTTATTATCCATACCGAGCGAATCAGGGGAGTATTTGATTTCATTTGTTTTACTTATTTCACTTTTACATTTTTTACTTGAACATTGGGGACAATGTTCATCTTAAGTGTAAGGGGAGGGTAAAATGATGATACCTTGCAAATACACTTTCGCTTGAGTTTGTTTGTTTAATGGTAGATGTGTAATAAAACTATGAGAAATACTTTTTAGTGCAATTTTAGCGCCAAATGCGTTAGTGATGCATCCCGAGACCGCTAGTGAGACTACATTCGTGTAGTAGGATTTACTACATGATAAGAGGCATTAGGTGTAACACCCCAACCCGATAAGGGTAGAAGTATTACATTACAGTGACATATCAGAACAACACAAGCATATGATTCATACATACAACGAAATTCAGGGTTACAAATGAAAATCTGAAACTACAAGGTTACAAAACAATAAATACTATGTCTAATAAAGTGAAACTTCATCTAATCGTCTCTAGTCCAAAGCATAGTCTTCTAAGTCCAATCACACTCTCTTCCCATAACCCAGCTTCCTTCTAAAACCTGCCGCAGGAAAAGGAAATGCGGCTGAGCTTAAAAAGCCCAGTGAACAGATACATATACAAAGCAATGATAATGAAACAGAACTGAAATATGGTGCATTGGGGAAATAGAATAAGGAATAGATAAAAGAGTAATAGAATAGAAAGAAGAAAGGATAGTCATCTACCACGAGCCCAGAAACATATCATATCATATAAGCCGTCAATACCATAATTCTTCATAATCATATAGAGGGGAGTCCTCTCAGATAATCAGATAATATGAGGGGTGTCCTCATTCTTCAAATGGGTGGAGTAGCGAACTCCCAGAAATTTGTGAAAGGCATGTATAGCACACAGTACCAATCACCTCAAAGTCAACTCAAAGTCATAGTTAAATCCACTAAGCATACATGTCTAGGATTGCAACCCATACGCCCCTTACTCAAAGTCAATCTCAAAGTCATATACTCAAAGTCATAATGGCCATAATAGTAATCATAAAAAGGGACGGCGTGAGAAATCACTCACCCACACATGAGTCATGCCAGTGGTGCATCACAGACATGCCTATGGTACCTCCATAGGTAGGAGAAACATAAATGGCTCGGGTATCAAACTAAGAGTCAGGTCTCAAAGTCATGCAAAAGGTCATATAGCAAAGGTTTATCTCAAAGTCATCTCACAATCATATCAGAAATAGTATTCAAGGTCCATTCAGAGTTTATCAGGTCAAGGTTCATATTCAAAAATCAATTCATGGTTCAGTTCAAAAGTCCGTTTCAAAAGTTTCTATTAAAAGTCCAATTTAAATAATCTCTTAAAACAGTTTCATAAAAATGGTCTTTCAAAATATAGGGTTCATGAAAGTTAAATAACCTTTCTTTTAAAAAGAATTTTAGCATCATTTATAAACATCTTTTCAAATCGGTTCTTCTCAAAACATTTCCATGGCATAATTAAAAGGTTTTCATAACATGGTTTCATAACGGAGGTCATATCAAGTGGGATCAACAGAGAAAGTTCAAGTAAAGGGGATCATAGCAATGGCATCAATTCGGGAACTAACGGATCAGAATATGAAAGAGATCATGAGAAACCTTTTGAGAAAGGTCAGAATATCTGTACCTTAAACCGCAAGTGCAAACATGACAGAAAACATAAAGGTCGGAAGCAAAAATCCTTCTTCAGCGAATCTACACAAATTAATTGTCGGCTTGTTGTTAATAACTTATTCGATTCAGATTTCTCATCTTAGTTGGCTTTCCAGTTTTAGTAACTTTTCATTTAAAGTGACTTTCCACTTTTAGCAGGTTTCCATAAATAGTAAGTTTTCACTTTTAGAAAGTTTCCAAAATTAGAAAGTTGAGTCATTATTAATGGAATCAAAGTATCTTTTAACATATTTACACATTTGATCCTTAGGGTTTCATAACTTTACATTTTAACCCTTTACTTTCCAAAATTACACTTTAAACCTTTTAGTATTCAAAGTTACACATTAAACCCTTAACTTATCCATTTTACATAATAATCCCTTATTTTATCATGTTATACGAATATACCTTCAAGTATTCACAATTTACACTTTAAGTCCTTCAAGTTATCAAAGTTACATATTTAACCCTTTAATTTACAATTTCAACTTTTAATTCTTAATAATTACATATTAAGCCATTAATTTACCAAATTAGCACATAATCCCTTGAATACTTTTAATTTCTCAAAACAGCTCCAAGTTTCTGAAAATTACATTTTTAGTCCCTCTCTTTTAATTATTTTCAAAACAAACCCTAATTAATCATTAAATACATTTTAATCCATTTAAATGCAAAACTTACACTTAGAACCCTTAGGTTATATTTTTGTTGAATAGTATACAGCTCAAATAAGTTCTAAAAATAACCCTTAAGTTTTAAAGTTTACAAAACTCGCCCAAAACCTTCTAGCCAAATCGTATAATCATAAAATAAAGAATTTACAAACCCTAATCCATCTTATTCACTTTCCAATCATTAGATCATCATTAACATCATTAAATGTCACCTTTTTCCAGCCCTAAACCAAACCCTAGGCCTCTCGACCTATTTCTTTCTTTTTCTTTTATACACGAATTACACAAAACAAATAAATTCGAAATACATGTTTTAAGCAAGGATAATTCTTTCCAATATTTTTCCAGGTTATATCACATCATAATAAGTGTATAATAATTTTATTAATAATTATTCTGGATCGGAGTACATATTTCACAATTAAACACGTTTTTAGGGTTTAATTCACGAATATGATATAGAGTGTGCATGGATCGAATGAAACATTTTATTTCGTGTTCTTAAGGTGTAAGGGACCTGAGAAAAATACCAAACCAAGACTTGAACGTGTGGAGAGGGCTGTACGATTTATAGCACACGCGTAGAGCCAAAACGATCCAAAAATCACCACGACTTCACCAATGATCTTACAACCTTGAAACCAATTTTCGTGGGTCTTAAATGATGTAAGGAACATCAGAAAAATAAGAAGTCATTTTTATAGAGGTCGTATGAAGCATAACGAATTTACCTTTGTTTTAGGGCTCGACACAAAGAAAACAATGCCACGATCGTGTAAGGCTTCAACAATTCGAATGGGATTTTTCTTGGCTTCTTAGGATGATGATAACTCACAGAAAAATGCTTAGGAGTGCTGTGTGAGTCGAATGGAGGCTGTGGAAATTTTTGTGTGTGTAAATATTGGATCGGTATTAGGGTTTTGAAATAGAAAAGGTAGGGATTTGTTTTTAATATGAAGAAAACGTGTGGGGAGGGGAAAAAGACCAGGAATTTCGTGATTTATGGTTGGGAGAATATTCATGAAGATTATCTTCCATTTTTAGATAATGTATATCTCTTTGATTTCCAATAAATCAAAATAAATTCACTTATCATTTAATCGGCCAATCTAAGGGCATTTTGGTAATTTTACCACACATATAAATGTTAAATAAGATTGTTAAAATTATTTGGAATCATAACTTGTGCATTGTTTGAAGTTTGGGAATTATTTGGATACTTTATAAGCCTTAAATAAAATTTTAAACTTGTAGGGGTATTTTGGTCTTTTCACATGTTCTCAGATTTTAGGTGTTACAACTTCTTCCCCTCTAAAAAGAAAAATTTCGTCCTCGAAATTTGAAGTCGCAAAGTTAGACAAAGTCGTAGCAAACCGCAAAAGTCGTCACAACATTCTCACGCCCGGGGAGGTTCTTCCAAAAGATATTCAGACCAACTGGTTTCTCATGACTCGTAATTATTGTCAAAACAGTTCCAGATTTCTCAGAAGGGCATATCATATTGAATTTGAATCAAAAGGATAATGTACCAAACATAACGGATGATAATCGAATTCTCCAGGAAGAGGTATAGAAATACATAGGATTTTCATCGAATTGATTAGGCGAATCAGATGAGAATACATTGAATTGTAGCAAACATGGGGTGATATAAGATTTAATTCTTCAGCTTCTCAGATAGTCTCGGCTTTTAGATAACCTTCCAAAGGTATTCTCATAAACAAACAGATCTCATTTCCTCAGGGTCCACAATCACATATTTTACTCATAGCAGATCATAATGAACAACTTCGCGAATGCGAATCGTATACGGACAGGAAGCATATCGTTAGATATCGTCAACGGCAGAAATTTCATAATGGAACCTAAGATTCTTATCAGAAGTTGCAAAGATCAGCAAAACACGTGTCGAGAGTCCAAACGTATCGAATCGTATAACAAGGACAGCATATCAAACGTATAGGTAGAATGAACCTAAAGTCTCACTAAACTCAGATGATCTTGATCAGATGCCAGAATTCTAAAGCTTCTAAGGCACTTCTTAAAATATCATATGCCCACCATAAGTGCACGTTATATGATGTAAGTATTATCACGTTGGCCAGGCGTCATAATACTGGCATCATATACATATGCCCTCATGCTGGTCATACTTTATCTCAAGTCGTGAGTCAAAACCACCTATCTTAATCCACCTAGTACTTCTACAGTCTCAAAGATCATCAGAAACAAACAACATAACTAAGAGAACGAAATTACTCGAAGAGTAACGGAAATCCGAGAATGTCATTCAAAATTAAGGTACGTCATCAGTAACGTCAATTCTTTACAGCATCATCTCGTCTAAACACAATGTCCGCTTTCAAATCCGTCCACTCATTTACAAATTTCAAAATTTCTTCCAAGTTGGAGTAGTCTGTTTATTCTTGTCCGTCTTACCTCATGATTAAGAGAATTTAAAATTCGAGTCTGGTTCCTCAAGCCTTCAGCAACTCTTCTTGGTACTGTGGCGTCGTAGCGGCAGTCTCTGACACGATCACTGTGCATCCCTCCATCCGCAGGTCTGATTCTGCTCTCAATTCATCTTAGTACAACTAAAATGAATAGAGAAACAAGACTGCGTTTCTTCGACAGGTCTTCTAACATAGCTCCAGGTTTTAAGGTACATGATGTTGTTGTCGACTCCAGGTTGTGTGTTGAATGGTTCGTCTTCTTTGGTCTGGTTGTCTTGGTGCCCGAACTGAAATCTTCACGTGTTGCATGATGTATGATTGAGCACTATCCCAGTTCCTCTCTTCTTCTTATATGCTTCTTCCATGGTAATGCTTGTCGCAACCACCTTCTACTACTCTTCCACCAGTTTTCTAACTCCGATAACGGTCTTCGATCTTGGTCCCTCTTGTGAAAGCTCTGTCTTCACATTTTACAAGGTAGCGTTGTCTACTATGCTTCCTGAACGTCAATCACCAATAATCTCTATGTTCTTCTTTCGTTTTAGAACACAACACAATGTCATACTATGACAATTTGTCCAAAACACGCGAAAAACATGATTATTCTAGCCAACACCATTGGCATCATTCAAGTTCATAAATGTTATAACGAGTGCAAAGGCAACTTCAGAAATCATCTCAGGGAATTTTCACATCACCTTCTTTCTTCTTCAGGAACTGAAATACTTCCCAAAGGTTACTCTCGGTTAGTTAACCCCCTTCTTAGAAGTTTTTGTGGTTGCTTCTTCAGTCCTTCAAATCTAAAATGATGCAATCAGACGCGGAGTTTCAAAGGAAGACCAAATTAATTATTGATATGCGGAAACAGATAATGATTAGTGATAGTGGTACGTTTAAGTTCACGATAGTTGATACGTCATCACATACTTCTCTCGTTCTTCTTCATAAACAAACAAGAGCATCTAAAGAGAATCACCAAGGTTAAAAATCATATTCCATCAGCTCCTTCAATCTCTCAACTTCTATGGCACCATGGTTTCTTCACTGATATCAGTTCAATGTCCACTCTACTTCTTAAGCAGGAAGGAGTACCAAAAGGTTCATCAGAGAATACCGGAAAATCTTCGTATGACAAAATAATTCCCAATAGTAGAACTTTCCAAGGGTTGATAATAATGGTTTTCAGGACAACTTGGTAATCACATGAGTTTGGGGTAGGTGTTTCCATAGTGACAGAAATTTTAGCAGATGTAGAGAGTCATCATAATGGAATAGGGTGAAACAGATTTTTAAGGTCACATTTCAGATATGGTAGTCTATGGTATCTTCACGAATAGCCATTTAGTCCAAAAGACCGTACAATCAGACATCTCAAAGTCAAAGGATTCATAGAGTGAATACAGTCGTCAAATCATACAGATAGTTCATATATCAGAGTCAAGTACATGGTTCAACAAAAATGTTGGGATGGATAAACGAACAGTTCAATGTGTGGGAATTTCGTTTAGCTTCTTAGCATAAGTAGCAGGTAGGATGTGTATCATTGGTAATACGAACATCGTATAATCGTCAATTGTGAGAGGTACAGAATCTTAGTTATCAGCATCATCATGCTTAGTTAACAAATCCATACAAAGATAGTATTTACATCATACCCTTCCAAAGGAAACGGTTGGCAGAACAAGGTTCATCATTCAAAGAGAGGAAACAAAACTTCACATATTCGTGGTTCATAATTACCAAAATTCTCATAGGAGTAATAATGGATCATACAGAGTTAAGTAGTATCGGATGATACATTCATACCCAGCATAAGTAATGAATTTACAGAATGTGTCGAACACATTGTGGTTGAATGACCTACGTTGTGGTCGAAAAAGTGTCAAACAACTTATCAAACAAATCGGAGGCGGAGATCAAAATCTGAAGGTGAAACTTAAATGTGTAAGGTATCCAGGTAGCCTCCCGAGGTATTCCAAACTTACTTGGTTACTAAGCTTAAGTTGCAAAACTTCTAACTTCTGAAACAAAGGTCCTTATAAGGCTTATCTAAGAGCAAAGGCACGATCAGAGTGATACGGAAGCAAATGATACTTACATAAATGTCTTAGTCTACCCATTCCTCACTGGTAATAACTTAGGTTCCTATGGGGAATCCTAATGTAAAGTTTCAAAGGTTGTCTTATGAGCGCCTACAGTGGAAACTTAGGGGTCCAAACTTCACAGGTCAAGGGTAAATGTATTACGAATCGCAGCCTGGTCTCTGATACCATAATTGTAACACCCCAACCCGATAAGGGTAGAAGTATTACATTACAGTGACATATCAGAACAACACAAGCATATGATTCATACATACAACGAAATTCAGGGTTACAAATGAAAATCTGAAACTACAAGGTTACAAAACAATAAATACTATGTCTAATAAAGTGAAACTTCATCTAATCGTCTCTAGTCCAAAGCATAGTCTTCTAAGTCCAATCACACTCTCTTCCCATAACCCAGCTTCCTTCTAAAACCTGCCGCAGGAAAAGGAAATGCGGCTGAGCTTAAAAAGCCCAGTGAACAGATACATATACAAAGCAATGATAATGAAACAGAACTGAAATATAGTGCATTGGGGAAATAGAATAAGGAATAGATAAAAAAGTAATAGAATAGAAAGAAGAAAGGATAGTCATCTACCACGAGCCCAGAAACATATCATATCATATAAGCCGTCAATACCATAATTCTTCATAATCATATAGAGGGGAGTCCTCTCAGATAATCAGATAATATGAGGGGTGTCCTCATTCTTCAAATGGGTGGAGTAGCGAACTCCCAAAAATTTGTGAAAGGCATGTATAGCACACAGTACCAATCACCTCAAAGTCAACTCAAAGTCATAGTTAAATCCACTAAGCATACATGTCTAGGATTGCAACCCATACGCCCCTTACTCAAAGTCAATCTCAAAGTCATATACTCAAAGTCATAATGGCCATAATAGTAATCATAAAAAGGGACGGCGTGAGAAATCACTCACCCACACATGAGTCATGCCAGTGGTGCATCACAGACATGCCTATGGTACCTCCATAGGTAGGAGAAACATAAATGGCTCGGGTATCAAACTAAGAGTCAGGTCTCAAAGTCATGCAAAAGGTCATATAGCAAAGGTTTATCTCAAAGTCATCTCACAATCATATCAGAAATAGTATTCAAGGTCCATTCAGAGTTTATCAGGTCAAGGTTCATATTCAAAAATCAATTCATGGTTCAGTTCAAAAGTCCGTTTCAAAAGTTTCTATTAAAAGTCCAATTTAAATAATCTCTTAAAACAGTTTCATAAAAATGGTCTTTCAAAATATAGGGTTCATGAAAGTTAAATAACCTTTCTTTTAAAAAGAATTTTAGCATCATTTATAAACATCTTTTCAAATCGGTTCTTCTCAAAACATTTCCATGGCATAATTAAAAGGTTTTCATAACATGGTTTCATAACGGAGGTCATATCAAGTGGGATCAACAGAGAAAGTTCAAGTAAAGGGGATCATAGCAATGGCATCAATTCGGGAACTAACGGATCAGAATATGAAAGAGATCATGAGAAACCTTTTGAGAAAGGTCAGAATATCTGTACCTTAAACCGCAAGTGCAAACATGACAGAAAACATAAAGGTCGGAAGCAAAACTCCTTCTTCAGCGAATCTACACAAATTAATTGTCGGCTTGTTGTTAATAACTTATTCGATTCAGATTTCTCATCTTAGTTGGCTTTCCAGTTTTAGTAACTTTTCATTTAAAGTGACTTTCCACTTTTAGCAGGTTTCCATAAATAGTAAGTTTTCACTTTTAGAAAGTTTCCAAAATTAGAAAGTTGAGTCATTATTAATGGAATCAAAGTATCTTTTAACATATTTACACATTTGATCCTTAGGGTTTCATAACTTTACATTTTAACCCTTTACTTTCCAAAATTACACTTTAAACCTTTTAGTATTCAAAGTTACACATTAAACCCTTAACTTATCCATTTTACATAATAATCCCTTATTTTATCATGTTATACGAATATACCTTCAAGTATTCACAATTTACACTTTAAGTCCTTCAAGTTATCAAAGTTACATATTTAACCCTTTAATTTACAATTTCAACTTTTAATTCTTAATAATTACATATTAAGCCATTAATTTACCAAATTAGCACATAATCCCTTGAATACTTTTAATTTCTCAAAACAGCTCCAAGTTTCTGAAAATTACATTTTTAGTCCCTCTCTTTTAATTATTTTCAAAACAAACCCTAATTAATCATTAAATACATTTTAATCCATTTAAATGCAAAACTTACACTTAGAACCCTTAGGTTATATTTTTGTCGAATAGTATACAGCTCAAATAAGTTCTAAAAATAACCCTTAAGTTTTAAAGTTTACAAAACTCGCCCAAAACCTTCTAGTCAAATCGTATAATCATAAAATAAAGAATTTACAAACCCTAATCCATCTTATTCACTTTCCAATCATTAGATCATCATTAACATCATTAAATGTCACCTTTTTCCAGCCCTAAACCAAACCCTAGGCCTCTCGACCTATTTCTTTCTTTTTCTTTTATACACGAATTACACAAAACAAATAAATTCGAAATACATGTTTTAAGCAAGGATAATTATTTCCAATATTTTTCCAGGTTATATCACATCATAATAAGTGTATAATAATTTTATTAATAATTATTCTGGATCGGAGTACATATTTCACAATTAAACACGTTTTTAGGGTTTAATTCACGAATATGATATAGAGTGTGCATGGATCGAATGAAACATTTTATTTCGTGTTCTTAAGGTGTAAGGGACCTGAGAAAAATACCAAACCAAGACTTTTTCTTTTATACACGAAGCACACGCGTAGAGCCAAAACGATCCAAAAATCACCACGACTTCACCAATGATCTTACAACCTTGAAACCAATTTTCGTGGGTCTTACATGATGTAAGGAACATCAGAAAAATAAGAAGTCATTTTTATAGAGGTCGTATGAAGCATAACGAATTTACCTTTGTTTTAGGGCTCGACACAAAGAAAACAATGCCACGATCGTGTAAGGCTTCAACAATTCGAATGGGATTTTTCTTGGCTTCTTAGGATGATGATAACTTACAGAAAAATGCTTAGGAGTGCTGTGTGAGTCGAATGGAGGCTGTGGAAATTTTTGTGTGTGTAAATATTGGATCGGTATTAGGGTTTTGAAATAGAAAAGGTAGGGATTTGTTTTTAATATGAAGAAAACGTGTGGGGAGGGGAAAAAGACCAGGAATTTCGTGATTTATGGTTGGGAGAATATTCATGAAGATTATCTTCCATTTTTAGATAATGTATATCTCTTTGATTTCCAATAAATCAAAATAAATTCACTTATCATTTAATCGGCCAATCTAAGGGCATTTTGGTAATTTTACCACACATATAAATGTTAAATAAGATTGTTAAAATTATTTGGAATCATAACTTGTGCATTGTTTGAAGTTTGGGAATTATTTGGATACTTTATAAGCCTTAAATAAAATTTTAAACTTGTAGGGGTATTTTGGTCTTTTCACATGTTCTCAGATTTTAGGTGTTACAACTTCTTCCCCTCTAAAAAGAAAAATTTCGTCCTCGAAATTTGAAGTCGCAAAGTTAGACAAAGTCGTAGCAAACCGCAAAAGTCGTCACAACATTCTCACGCCCGGGGAGGTTCTTCCAAAAGATATTCAGACCAACTGGTTTCTCATGACTCGTAATTATTGTCAAAACAGTTCCAGATTTCTCAGAAGGGCATATCATATTGAATTTGAATCAAAAGGATAATGTACCAAACATAACGGATGATAATCGAATTCTCCAGGAAGAGGTATAGAAATACATAGGATTTTCATCGAATTGATTAGGCGAATCAGATGAGAATACATTGAATTGTAGCAAACATGGGGTGATATAAGATTTAATTCTTCAGCTTCTCAGATAGTCTCGGCTTTTAGATAACCTTCCAAAGGTATTCTCATAAACAAACAGATCTCATTTCCTCAGGGTCCACAATCACATATTTTACTCATAGCAGATCATAATGAACAACTTCGCGAATGCGAATCGTATACGGACAGGAAGCATATCGTTAGATATCGTCAACGGCAGAAATTTCATAATGGAACCTAAGATTCTTATCAGAAGTTGCAAAGATCAGCAAAACACGTGTCGAGAGTCCAAACGTATCGAATCGTATAACAAGGACAGCATATCAAACGTATAGGTAGAATGAACCTAAAGTCTCACTAAACTCAGATGATCTTGATCAGATGCCAGAATTCTAAAGCTTCTAAGGCACTTCTTAAAATATCATATGCCCACCATAAGTGCACGTTATATGATGTAAGTATTATCACGTTGGCCAGGCGTCATAATACTGGCATCATATACATATGCCCTCATGCTGGTCATACTTTATCTCAAGTCGTGAGTCAAAACCACCTATCTTAATCCACCTAGTACTTCTACAGTCTCAAAGATCATCAGAAACAAACAACATAACTAAGAGAACGAAATTACTCGAAGAGTAACGGAAATCCGAGAATGTCATTCAAAATTAAGGTACGTCATCAGTAACGTCAATTCTTTACAGCATCATCTCGTCTAAACACAATGTCCGCTTTCAAATCCGTCCACTCATTTACAAATTTCAAAATTTCTTCCAAGTTGGAGTAGTCTGTTTATTCTTGTCCGTCTTACCTCATGATTAAGAGAATTTAAAATTCGAGTCTAGTTCCTCAAGCCTTCAGCAACTCTTCTTAGTACTGTGGCGTCGTAGCGGCAGTCTCTGACACGATCACTGTGCATCCCTCCATCCGCAGGTCTGCTTCTGCTCTCAATTCATCTTAGTACAACTAAAATGAATAGAGAAACAAGACTGCGTTTCTTCGACAGGTCTTCTAACATAGCTCCAGGTTTTAAGGTACATGATGTTGTTGTCGACTCCAGGTTGTGTGTTGAATGGTTCGTCTTCTTTGGTCTGGTTGTCTTGGTGCCCGAACTGAAATCTTCACGTGTTGCATGATGTATGATTGAGCACTATCCCAGTTCCTCTCTTCTTCTTATATGCTTCTTCCATGGTAATGCTTGTCGCAACCACCTTCTACTACTCTTCCACCAGTTTTCTAACTCCGATAACGGTCTTCGATCTTGGTCCCTCTTGTGAAAGCTCTGTCTTCACATTTTACAAGGTAGCGTTGTCTACTATGCTAGTTTATCCTAGGTGCTTACGCCATGTGGTGGAGGTTTGATCCTTTCCCAAGCCTATGGTAATCTATTTTGCTATGACAGGTAGTGAGAGATATCTTCCGTTTCCATATTGTAATTTATACTTTATTACACCCGAGAGATGTGAGTATCTAAACACTATTTGTGAGGTGCTAGTATATGACCTCCGTGCTTGTCTATTGGTCTTTAGTGGAACGATTATTTGTTGTAATTACTTTTATATTAGTGTTAAATGACCCCTAACTTGTATTTTGAGTAGAATAAAAGCGCATTTGCTTGAGGACAAGCAAATCTCAAGTGTAAGGGTATATGATGAGGCGAAAAATGAACCACTTTTAGGGGGTCATTTAAGCCCGGAATTGAATTTATTTGATCAAATATTGCCCTAAATCGTTCCTTTTGTGATTTTAGGTACTTTGGGAGTGAAATCTGGAAAAGGAAGCAATTCGGACGTTTTTGGAGTATAAAAGTGAAGAAAACCCCAAAGACTTAATTTTCCAAGCTGGGAACAGTAGGTGACGGCATCAAGAGTACCATCCTGACGGCGTCAAGAGTAATTTTCATGACGACCCAGTATAGAAATGAAGGCGTCACAAGGAAGAGCGTCAAGAGTAAAATACGTGACGGCCTGGAAATAGCTAATACGCGACGGCGTCAGATGTAGATCAAGGCAGGCCGAGAATTCTTTTGGCGGCGAGATGACGACGTCACCTATTTGGTCTTGACGCCGTCAGCCTCAGTTTTCTATATATAGTTTTCTAATTTTCATTCATTAAGGAGGAATAAGTTTGGAGAAACCCTAAGGCCGAACCATATACGATTTTTACAGGTTTTTCAAGGGTTTTCAGCCCTTGAACCCTTACATGTGTAATTGAGATAAGTGTTCTTCTAATTCAATCAATATGTCTATGTGTTGGTTGTCTATATCTTGTGCTTGTCTTAATTCCACCATGCTAGGCTAGATTTATCTTGTGTTTGCTTAGATCTAACAAAACCTAGATGTTGATTATGTGTTGATTACTTATTTATGGTTGTATTGGATGAATGATTTCGATGTTAGGCTTAAGAAAACTGGAAGATCTCCAAATAGTAACATGCTTGAACGTCTTAGGAAACATGAACTGACGTGCACTAGGTTTTATTGGTTGTATTTAATGCATGGGTAAATTCTAATGATCCCATGTTAGGAGCTTCTTAGCCGGCTCGACATAGGAGTGAAGTAGGCACTCATAGGATTGGGGAATTAAGTGCGCCACCCCATGAATGGTATTAAGGAATACAATCCGTCATCCACGCAACTATAACAAGTAATTAACGTGTAAAAGATATCTAGGGAGTAGTGAAATCTAAGTAAACACATTTCTCCACTTATTGCTCACAACCTTAGTTTAATTTAGTTTATTTTCATTTCTAGTATTTTATTTTGATTGCATCTTAGTATTGGGTTAGTTGACTAGCAACTAATTCCGCCCAAATCCTTCAAACCCGAGATATTTACTTGCTTTCTTAAAAATATAAAAATACAAAAATAATCATCCCTCATCTCTAGAACTAGTACTTAGGTTTTCTAATCCTAGCGACACTATTCCTAGCTGAACGATCAATCCCCCGGTACTTGTCACTATACTATACTACAACGATCAGGTACACTGCCTGGTGGGGGTTGTAAGCTTCTCAAGATCCATTGAGATGTAAAGCTTCTCAAGATCCATTTATGTACTTAATAATATAGTCCAATGATCATAACCGAAAACATTTAAAATACAATTAACTAAATATAAATTATTAACTTTCGGTTACACAATTTTAAATTCACATTAAATTATAGGTTATTTGTTTTAGTATAAAAAGGATCATGAAGAGATGATAGATTCATTTTACAAAGTGATTGTGTACAATTTGACAACGTGGTGAAAGAAAATATATTGGCTTGAGATGGTTAAGTTAATCACAATGTTTTTGCAATACTAAGAATTGACATTGTTTGTCTTCACATTATCACCAACCACAAGGTGTCATCACTATTACCATGTACTCTTTTTAGTTTCGATGCATTGCGCATGTACTACTACAAGGTATAAAGGTAATCGTGCTGCTTCAATTGTATGCTATTGTTGGTTATTTGGTTACACGCGTATCAACCGCCGCAACGCGCGGGTACCCGGCTATTATATCTTAAAGTATACATTATTCTGCCTTTCATGGTTAAAACTTAAAAGCGCTCTTTCTCACTAATAGTAATGGGTTCAATAATGACAGACATTACCCGGTCCTTAATTCTAGTCTCTGGAGCTTTAATTCCGTCCCCATATTGGTACGTACAATTTGAAACTCTAGCAAGATTTATGGCCATATCAATCGATGGATCAGTCAAATGTTCAGAACACGCAATCCGGGCTTCGATCATTTTCATCCATGCTTTGTCGATTAGAGTTTGTATATGTTCGCGTGCAACTTCCTCGGAAACGCCATGTTCATGCATGTAACATGATATCGCATTGGGACTCTTGTCTTTGTCTTTCTCATCCTATGCAAAGAGATTAAAAAAGTTAAGATAGATAAAAAAAAAAAAAAAAAAAATAGTAGTAAAAGTTGTTGTCAATACAGTGAAACCTAAAGCATACCAACGAAGCAGCCAAATCATTGTAAAGTCGAAAAAGCATAGATGACCATTTATAAAGATCATGTTTCTTTTCCAAAGACTCAACTGCATCATTTTTGAAATCTTGATATATTAAAAAGTAGCCATGAGTAAGTGCAACCATTCCTGAAACTGATCGCCATCCGTTATCAAGATAATCTTCAAGTGTTGGCATGTAATTGTCGTGAGTCCATATTGCTTCCACAAGGAATGCTTCTAATAATTCTCCCCACTAATTCATCAGAAAAACAAGACAGAATAATTAAGTCCACAATAAAATAGAAAAGTGATGCACAACATACAAAGTTACAAACAGAATATCAACACATAAGAATATGTCTAACAAGAAGATCGATCACTGAGATATTTGACAAGCCCAGAGGAATAAATTTGAGTATTAGACATATTTTTTGGTTGATGTTTACGCTTGTGTACATCACTACTCAGCAAAATAATGTGTTTCTTAACCAAATCACTAGAATAGAATAATAAATCTAGTAGTACTACAAACCACTTTTGCAAGGATTGGTATGATGTTTATTCCTTGTGCAGTTAAGGTGTCATAGCCCATCTCATTTATGGTGTTGTAAAGAGCTAGGAAGCCTATTTGTAGATATTCAGGCATATTTTCCATTGCTTTAATGTCCCACCTGAAAAAAGAAAATTAATCAAAGTCTGGGTCTGAAATTTGAACCAGCTGACATTAAAAACTTGTAACTTGACCTCTTGACAGCATTTGTGAAGACCTTGAGCTCATTTAGAGATCCATGCACATCATAGATGTCATCAATTGTGGTTATTAATGCAGCAACCTTTGTTAGTTCCACACGACAAGTATAGTATTGAGGTTCAAATACCATTCCAACACTCCAAAAGAAGCATTCCATGAGTCGGTCCCTGATGAAGCCCAAGTTCCTTACTAGGCCTGTTTTCTCCCACCACCTATTTTGAAATACGGACACGAATTTGTTTAAGAAAACCTGATGCATGAAATCCACAATATTCATGTTTGATTTTTGATTTATGCAATATTGACAAAAGATAGTTTTGTATACTTTGATACTTCTTGAAGATCTCTTCTGTGTATCGATTGAACCATGTTGAAATCTAATATAGCGAGCTCAAGTAGTAGTTTATTTGCATCTTTTTGTTTACCATATGCATCAATGTACCACCTAGCTTCTAACCTAAGCATCCTACGGTACAAGGGGATATCCAATGCATGATTTACATGGTCCTTCATTACTTTGTTTTCCTGACCATTTAGCTTAAGTAAATTCTCAGTCGCAAACAACTTGGCCTCATGCAAATCTAGTTCTCCCTCGAGGGCAAGATGAGAAGCTTCATATATACTAAGCAATGCCTTGATGTCAGTGTGTAGGCCTCCTATCAAGGCGCCATGGATTTCCTTGGATTTCCTAAGAAAATCTGATTCATTTTCATAAATTTTGAGCTCGTTGATCATGCGTATCATAATGTATCTGTCTTGTTAGAAAAGTTAGAAATACCTTGGGATACAAAGTAATCATGTTGTCTAAGAATTCTGAATTTAAGAGAAAGTGCATGAAGAATGTCTTCTTCTTCATCTTGTTTAAGACCCAAGCTTTTTGCATCTAATGCCGCTATTTTATTGAGTATTCTTGTTATATAGGTTTGAAAACGGCAGCCAAGGCCCAACCTTTGAATGTTATCAACGAGCTCGAGCAACTCCAAAGTACTGAAATCACTATTTTCATAATCCATAATCATCTCGGCCACTTTAACCTCTAGCTCCTTCACCCTCTCCTTGCAGTTAAACTGAGCAACAAGTGAAAAGGCAGAAAAATAATGATCACATGTACGGTAATGAAATACTTCATGGGAGATCATACAAACATCCGTATTAACATACACACATATGTAGCCATGTTTGTATATGTACATAGCTTCTAGTAGTGCATGTGTATGTACATTTACAGCGAGATAATGTTTTCAAACATATGTATACAAAAAAGTATGGTATTAATGCCGAACAAACCTTTTTATTCACAAAACTAGTGTTTTAAAAGAACTTTTATCACACTACAACAAAACTGTGGACGGACGACCAACTTTTGGCGAGGACACCTTTGTCCCCACTAAAAGTTACTAAACGACAAAATTTTTACTGACCTGGCACACCCGAACCAAAAAAATTGAACGTAACTTTTTGGCGGAGACATGTCCCCACTAAAAGTTTACAAAAGTTTGACCAAAATTTTTTATTCTCTCTTGCTAGCTAATTGCTCCCTCGTTTTCTCCCCGCCAGCACTTTTGGCGAGGACTTGTCCTCGTCAAAAGATTATAACTAGATTTTGCTCTTTTGGCGAGGACATGTCCCTGCCAAAAGTGGGACATTTAAAAATTATTTATGTTATTTAGAAATGATTTAAATAAGTTAAAAATCATTTAAATTTATTAAAAATTATTTAAATTAATTATAAATGAATTAAACTAATTATAAATGATTTTAAAATAATTTAAATTAAAAATAAATAATTTAAATTACTTTTTGTATTAGACGACGAAACGGAAGACAAATGCGAACATATATCACTTTCCAATAAACAATATAGCCACTTAAATTAATGATCTTAAAAAACCGAACTCATTTTTATTCTATTCGTCAAAACGAACGGTGTTAAAGTATATAAAGTCTTGCTACATGTTATTTCCGAAGTTTTGTTGTCAAAATCAAGCATAATTCGTCTAAATCGAGCATAATTCGAAACTTCCATTCTTCTAAATCGGGAAAATTAAATGGGTAAGAAGCATTTGGCGAGGACATGTCTTCGCCAAAAGCCAAACCTGTTTTAAAATGTTCGGCCTTTCGGCGGGGACATGTCCCGCCAAAAGCATTAACTAAAATTTGCATGCACACTTTTAGCGGGGACATGTCTCCGCCAAAAGCATAAATTACAATCTTGGTCAAGTTTTTTCGCCAAAAAACTTACTTAATTAAGTTAATCACTTATTAACTAACTTTTTGGTTAATTAAGTGACATGTCCCCGTCAAAAGTAGGTTGCCACGCTGGACAAGGTTTGACCAAGAAAAGGTTGCGGGTCCTACTTGTCTCCGCCAAAAGGCTAAATTCGTCCTCGCCAAAAGTTTCAGCGACACGGTATTAGAGAGGACTTTTTGGCGGGGCATGTCCCCACTAAAAGGATGAAAAAGTCCCCTCTAAAAGTGGTTATTGTTGTAGTGACATGATATATAGCATGAGAACTTACTGAGAAATCGGTCTCCAATCCATCGATAAAATCATGACTCCAAAGAGTTTTCTGGTACATAGCTACAGGACTACGGGTTTGCAAAACTTTGGCGTTGGCTTCACATTTTATTAAACAATGAAGTCTACTCTTTTGTGTTACAATTTGTGTTGGAATTTTTCCTAGTATGCACAAGTGGGCCATTTGATAGTGTGTAATTGACATTTTACAATCACAAATGTTTGACCACTTCTCTAAATTAAAACGGTAATGGTACTACACAAACACAAACACAAACACCACTATTTATGTTGGTGTCCAGTCAAAGAAATGCTCCTTTGGATGGTCTAGAGTTGGGCACTACTCATCAAGATTATTTAAACCATGTCATAGAAGATTTGTAAGGGAACATATACAAAATTTAATTATTAGTTCATCTATAAGATAAAGAAAATATTGTGTTAAATGGTTCACGACATTTTTTAAGGTGTAATAATTAAATAATGCGTTATATTATTTGCTAAGAAAAATAGTTTCGTGACTTTAGTTTTGGAGTCGAGTTATTCTACAAACCAAATATTCCTCACATACCAAGGGACTCATCCCCACTATCCATCTAAAAAGGAAATCAATTGTTGAGATTAAAAACATTTTAATATTTCACTCATTTTTTATAATTTAAATATCTCTCAAACCGTTAATCGTTAAGCGAAAATAATTACACCATCGCGACGGGCATTTAATTATCTTTCTATAGATGGGCACTTTGATATACTTTCGAAAAAAAAAAATCATTTCTTTCACGTTTTTTTTCGTAGCCGAAAAAAAATCATATATGATATTACATATATCATATATGATATGTAATATCATATATGATATTATATGTAATATTATATATGATTTTTTCGGCCACGAAAAAAAACGTGAAAAAAACGATTTTTTTTTTTTGTCGAAAATATGTCAAAGTGCCTATCTATAGAAAGATAATTAAATGCCCGTCGTAACTGTATAATTTTTTTCGCTTAACGATTAACGGTTTGAAAGATATTAATATTTGAAAAAAAAAGATGAAAGTGAGTTTTTTAAATTGTTGGGATTAATCTCATCTATTAGATCAAATAAAGATGGAGGGTGGAGATTAGTCCCTTAGTTTGTAAAAGAAGTTTGGTCCTCAAATGATCTTTGCTCGTAGTTTTGTAAATCATAGAAAGTAGAACAACATTTAAAATTTTAAACAATATCATAATTACATATTATTTTTTGTGTTGAGTTTTTGGAAAATAGTTCTACAAACTTTATGTTTATGGTTCATTTATAATATGAATAAAGATATTGTGTAGATTTGTAAAGTAATATAGTTCACATAAACAAAATGAAGTTGTATTTATTTCAACTTATACATTTTTATTTTAAAAATCATAAGAGTATTTAGTAATTTACTTGTGCTATATGTATAGATACTAGTGTTAAATTTTTTAACATTTTCAACATGAATGGTCTAAAGATTTTATCAGATGCATAGATACTAGCAAGCGAGAAAAATATAACTAAATACATGGCGAACAGTGTTTTCAACATGAATGTTCTAAATATTTTATCAAATACATGGCGAACAGTGTTTTCAACATGAATGTTCTAAATATTTTATCAGATGTATAGATACTAGCGAGAAAAATATAACTAAACTAGCCTATTTAAGTATTATTATGAAATATAAAAATGTAGTGCAAATATGATTTAAATATAAAATCCGTAAATGACATACTGTTGAAAGATAAAAAGTTAACGTAATATGCCATTTGTATATACTTCGGAATCAACCTAAATAACATCGAGTGTATTGTTTAAAAGTTATTTCAGGAAACCGAAACAATCAAGCTTATAAACAACCTTTACACACTTTGAGCTCCTCTACCCACTTTGAAAATCTTGAACCAGGAACTTTCGAGCTGCAAAATTAATATGAGCAATTAACTAATTAGCAAAGCATCATGGGTAAGGGTGGTGGCAATGGTCACTACAAAAAAAAACCATACCTCCCAACCCACCAATAATATCATTACACCTCACTCACACTTTTTCCATACCTCCCACCGTTATTTTAGTGGCAATGGTCACTTTTTTCATATATCCCAAACCTCCAACTTTTTATTTTTTTATTTTTTATTTTCATAAATAAATAATTTAATAAAAACATAATATTTCATTAATAATTAAAATAAAAATACATAATAATTGAAAAAAAAACATAATTAATAGAAAATTACATAATACGTAAAAAAAAAAAAAGAAAATAAATAACTAGTCATTTAGGTATGCTAAGTTTTGAGCATCAACGTGCTCCGTAAGATCATATTGGAGACGATAATGAATTTGTTCGTCGAGTAACTCCGGTAGTACACTATCGTCATAAACTGGCGCGACGGCGGATCCATTATATGAACCGGTGATATTGCCTCCTCGTCGTCTTTTAAAATCATATTGCACAATATGATACACGTATTAACGATTTGCCGAATCTTGTCGACCGTCATAGGACGGAGAGGACGACTGAGAATCATCCATTTGGCCTTAAGACGACCAAAAGCTCGCTCGATATCTTTTCTTGCAGACTCTTGTAACGTCTTGAATCTCTTTTCCTTCGGCTCAGTGGGATACTTATATGCTTTAACAAACGTAGAATATGTAGGATAGATTCCATCGGTAAGATAATATCCACGTTTGTAATTACGTCCATTTACAGAAAATGAACTGTTTGGCGCCGTTCCATTTCGCTCCGTAAGATACAACGGAGACTGATTAAAAACATTTATATCGTTGTTAGCACCGGGAGGACCAAAAAACGAATGCCAAATACACAAATCGTATGAAGCGACGGATTCAAGCATAATAGTCGGGTATTGGTGATCGCCACGCTTATATTGGCTTTTCAAATGTCTAGGACAATTTCGCCAAACAAAATATGTACAATTAATGCTACCAAGCATTCCAGGAATGTGATGTTGTTCTTCATGTGCCTCGTATAAGCGTGCAATGTCATGGGATGTCGGCCTACGTAAGAACTCTCGACCATATAATTCAATAACCGCATTGCAAAAATAATCAAGGCATTCACCTATAAAAAATAATAACGACAACATTATTAAAAAAAATAATAACGACAAAAAAAAAAAATAATAACGACAACATTATTAAAAAAAAATAATAACGACAAAAAAAAAAATAATAACGACAACATTATTAAAAAAAAATAATAACGACAACAAAAAAAAATAATAACGAAAACATTATTAAAAAAAATAATAACGACAACAAAAAAAAATAATACCTGACGTTCTTCGTGCCATGTTTAAATAGTCATCAAATCTATCGGGAGGTTCGCCCGTTGCGAGTTGCCGAATGGCCGATGTGCATTTATGTAATGCCGTGAAACTTTTTTCCCCCTCGCATCATATCCCTCTTGAAACCATTCGAATCTCGCTTCAATATCACCAACAATTCTTAAAAACAACCTTTTATTCATACGAAACCTATCTCGAAAAATATGGTGGGCAAACTTTGGTCGTTCAACGAAATAGTCATTCTTTAGATTTTGTAAAGCTTTTTCACGAAAATGGGTGACAGACTCCCGTGTTTTGGTAGAGGTTGCCGTGTCCTCAATCGAATCGTACACGGCTAAAAAGGTTGATAGAGTACTACCCGTGGAAACATTTTGACCAAAACGTTGGGGAGGAAAATACAAATCATCGGATGACGAAGATGATGACATTGTGTGAAATATTTAGTAGTAATTTGTATTGTGTGTGGGATATTTGAATATGTGTAGTGTATTTGTAATGTGTAGAATATATAGGATTTTTTTTTTTTTTTTTTTTTTTTTTTTTTTGTAACCGTTGCCAACGTTCATTTTTTTTTTAAACACTCCAACGCTCCACTTTCCAGATAACCCAACGTTCCAATTAACGGCTACATTTCTCCCAAACCGCGTAGGTGATCTTCCCCGCTGACCCTCACCGTTGGGGCAAACCGCTGGGGTGGCGGCGGTGTTCCCCGGCGGTTTGGGGCAAACCGCTGGCCACCCCATAACCATTGCCAGTACCCTAAGCAGCGCAACCAATACCACTTTTAGTTATAGCCCTGATGTGTAAGGAAAGCTTTAAATTTATAACACTAGTTTCACCAATTTAATAAACCAAAAACACACGGGTAAAGTATAACCCTCGTTGGTAATATAAGATTTAGGTAAGACTAGGTCGTATCCACAGGGACTTAGTTTGTTCGGATTAAGTATAATTTATTAATAAACAAAACAATAGATAACAAATAGCAATAAAGGTAATATGAGAATTCAAATGATAAAACAAATGATTGCTTGGATAGCTTAGATAATCTAGTGACAATGCTTATGTTTGATCTCAGCTTGATAATATGAGTAGAGTACAACTTATAACTTTGCTATTTTCATCAAAATAGCAATTTCATAATTTGTTAGGTTCTGATACGTGGGAATCGCACCAGGCTTTACCTCTCGAGGGATCTCGAGAAGCTTACAACCCCCACCAGGCAGTGTACCTGATCGTTGTAGTATAGTATAGTGACAAGTACTGGAGGATTGATTGTTCAACTCAGGAATATTGTCGCTAGGATTAGAAAGCCTAAAACTAGGTCTAAAGGTGAGGGATGATTCTTTTTGTATTTTTATGTTTTATAAAAGCAATCAAAATCTCGGTTTTTGGAAGAGTGGGCGGAATTAGTTGCTAGCCAACTAACCCAATAACTAAATATGCAATCAAAATAAAATGACAGAAATAAAAATAAAGCTAATTAAACTAGTGTGGTGTGAACAATGATATGTAAAGTTGTGTTTACTTAGATTTCATTACTCCCTAGATATCTTTTACAGGTTGATAATTTGTTACAATTGCATTGATGACGGGTCGTATTCCTTAATACTAGTCGTAGGGCCGTGTACAATATTCCCTAACTCTATAGGATCCTACTTCACTCCTATGTCGAGCCGTTAGAAGCTCCTAACATGGGATCATTAGAATTCTCCTACGCATTAAATACAACCAAAAATCATAGTACACCTCTGATCATGTTTCTTAAGACGTTCAAGCATGTTACCAATGGAAGTCTGCCAGTTTTCTTAAACCTAACATCGAATAAAATCATCCGTAACAACTATAAACAAACAATCAACCCATAATTAACATTTAGGTTTCACTACATCTAAGCAAACACACAAGAGATCTAGCCAAGCATGTTAAATTCAAGACAAGTGTAAGATATATTCAAACAACACATAGACATATTGAATGAATTGAACGAGTACTTATCTCAATTGAACATAAAAGGTTTCAAAGGGTAAAAACCCTTGAAAAAGCTGTGATATTCGGACTAGGGTTTATCTCCAAAGTTATACCCTAAAAGTTACACACTAATGAATGAAAATTGCAAAACTATATATAGATTTTACAGGGTGACGGCACCAAGAAGAAATTTCTGACGCCGTCAACTCGCCGCCCATAATGAAATCGGATTGCCTAGATCCACTTTTGACGCTGTCATGTGTAATTCTACTCTGGGCCGTCACTAACAATTGGACCATGACGGCCTATGGTGACGCCGTCATCTCCATAGTACAAAACTCTTTTGGATCGTCACGGACTTTATCCACTTCCACCTCTTGTATTACTCTTGACGCCGTCACTTGAAAACTCCTGACGCCGTCAGGTACTGTTCCCAGCAAGGAAAATTAAGACTTTGTCGTTTTCTTCACTTTTATGCTCCAAAAACGTTCAAAATGCTTTCTTTTCCAGAATTCACTCCAAAAGTACCTAAAATGACAAAAGGAACGATTTATGGCAATATTTGATCAAATAAATTTCAAATCCGGGCTAAAATGACCCCCTAAAAACGGTTCATTTTTCGCCTCATCAAATACCTTACACTTGAGATTTGCTTGTCCTTAAGCAAATGCGCTTTTATTCTAATAAAAATACAAGTTAGGGGTCATTTAACACTAA
Organism: Artemisia argyi; assembly: GCA_030686995.1. NCBI lineage: Eukaryota > Viridiplantae > Streptophyta > Magnoliopsida > Asterales > Asteraceae > Artemisia > Artemisia argyi. The sequence continues at coordinate 140,409,104 of CM060705.1, forward strand.
TATAAAAGTAATTACAACAAATAATCGTTCCACTAAAGACCAAAGACAAGCACGGAAGTCATACACTAGCACCTCACAAATAGTGTTTAGATACTCACATCTCTCGGGTGTAATAAAGTATATATCACAATATGGAAATGGAGAACATCTTTCACTACCTGTCATAGCAAAATAGATTGCCATAGGCTTGGGAAATGATCAAACCTCCACCACTTGGCGTAAGCACCTAGGATAAACTATCAAAGAGGTCTTTCAAAATGTTATAACGTTAGGTGTAGGGATATGGAATACACGGTTTTGTTGGATATAGGCAATAATTACTGGTGGCGAGTTAATCATCTTGGTTAATTAAATGTACAATATGGCGTTGCTAAGCCAAGACTAGACTCGACTTAAGCTAATAATTGAAAAATAACAAAAACATAAAACAAACATAGAATGAAACGGGATGGTAGTCCGTATGTTTTTTCTCTTTTCCTTTTTTTTTTATTTTTTATTTTTTATTTTTTGCATACACTCTTACCCTACCATCCAAAATAATACATCATACGGAATGTACATTCCCCTTACACTTGAATTTTTACATACTTTATAATAAACTAATCTAATGACTCGAATCAAGATAATCAAAACATTTGGAGCACTTTTAAGATTAACGCACATATGGGGGTAATATATGATGTTCTTCCCCATTACTCCATAACATAAGTACTTTACCCAAGAGTCCCAATCGTCCCAAAACAATATGTACAAGATATGACTCGACTTAGCAACCATGTAATCAATTAGATAATTAACTAAGGGTTTAAACAAATAACAATAATGCACTAAAGATGAGTGCATACACGGAAGGCTAAGGCGATTTGGGTGTACATTTAAGTGGGTTGTAACAAATTCTTCCTTTAAGTAAGATGCTTAAAGTTAGAAATGAAAAGATAGGCTCGGAGGGGTGTACTAGGGGTTTCGTGTACTAAAAATGAGTACAACGCTAAGGTGTGGGAAAAATTAATTGACTTTACTAGCCAAGTAATATGACTTAAATGGTCAAGTAATTATGATACGGGTTTAAACACAAGGGTGATCCTAATGCCTCTTATCATGTAGTAAATCCTACCACACAAATGTAGTCTCACTAGCGATCTCGGGATGCATCACTAACGCAAGTTCTAGAATCTAAATGCTACCGGTACACTCATAAGCACTAATAATAAATGCTTTTCCTATCAAATCTAAAGGCGAACCTCACATATTTGGGTGGAAAATTTTTCTGAATGGTACGATTTTGTGCTAGTCATAAAACTCCTATCCATGAGACGCTTGCTAAGGCTAAAGTTTCACTTCTAAATGTTGTAAAAAATTTTAAATTTGGCGCTAAAATTACACTAACAAGTGTTTCTCTTTGTTTTATTACACACCTACCATCAAAAAAACAAACTCAAGTGCAATTGTATCGTATAAGGTATCATGATTTACCCTCCTCTTACACTTATGATGAACATTGTCCCCATTGTTCAATTAAAGAATGTAAAAGTGAAATAGGTTAAAGAATGAAAGCAAATACTCCCCTGATTCGTTTGGTGTGGATAGTGTGGTAACAAGGTTAGATCTTCCTCCAAGAAAATGAACAATCAAAGCTTCCCTTCCAGAAAAATAAATCATCTTCTTGTCATACATAACCTGTTAAACCTGAGGAAACAAACAAGGCAACCTCGCGTAAAATCGGCGGCAATCTATATATACTAACAAATCCTAGAAAACAAAGATATAATGCTTGTGGAATGAATGTTTGCAGATTTCTTGGAGTTTATAAAACTAAAGAATCAACAAAAACTTTAAGACTCCGTCAGAAAAACAAAACTCGCAAAATTTCCAGAATTTTACACATGACGCCGTCAGGAATTAATTCTTGACGCCGTCAGAAGTGACCTGCAGAAATCTTTACGTTAAGTTTCCGGAAAATTTCTGGAAAAACTTATGTCCTACTTCCTGGAAAATCCTGCAAAACATCATTATGACTCGATACAAGCATTTGACTCTAACAAATACTAATACACATGTCCATTTAATATTGTGGAGAATCATGATCAATTTCGTTCTTAAAAACAAATTTGGGGTTTCCCCTTACACTTATCTATTGCAAAATACCTTTATATGAAGTTAAGACGAAGTTAAACGACAAAATAAAGCATTTTCACAATTTTAGTTTTGAAACATGATCTACCAACAATAAAAACAAAGCATGCATACGGAAGCAAATAACAATCAAACAAAAATAAAATCACACAAAACATGGGTTGCCTCCCAAGAAGCGCTTTTCTTTATTTTACAAGTCTTGTAGCTAGACTCAAGGTCATGGGCTATTGCGTGACCTCATCGTTGGTCTCATTTTCTAGGTCATCTCCAATCTTAGTTTTGTACTCCGGACCTAGTTGCAAGTATTCCTTGTAGAAACCAAGTATTCTATTCATAACATATTCTACTCCTCTACGTCTATCCCCATTATTCCTATAGTAAACCGCTTGTTTATGTTCCTTTTCTATGTTTGATAGAAGGCGGTATTGTTCAATCTTATAGGGCATTTGATAAGCAATCTCATCGTTCTTCTCCTTGAATCTAACTATCCCTAGGGTCGGGTCATAACTCATCCTAGATGCCTCAACAAACGGTTTTCCAAACACTACTTGACTTAGGCAATCATCTATTACCGGACGAGTATCCTCTACTATCACAAAGTTGACAACATAAGTGAAGTTTCCTACAAATACATGCAATCCTCTTACTCTTCCTACAAAATTGCTTATCAAATTCTTGTTGGGGATCATCCTATAACCTAGTTGCTTTTTCATTACCCAATTATAATAGGTCCTAGTCATGATGTTTATAGGAGACCTAGGATCGATATAAGCTTTCCATACATGCATATGCCCAATGTTGCATGGTATGTTGATGTTAGAGGGATCACCTACTTTAATAAGGGGTGAACCAAGGATATATGGTGTCTCGGGATCATCGAATAAATCCTTGTGATATTCCCGTTCTTCCTTGGATATATGGTGTCTCGGGATCATCGAATAAATCCTTGTGATATTCCCGTTCTTCCTTGGTGGGCAACTTATCAAAGTATTCTTCTATGTTTTCTACTTCCTCTAACTTTTCTCCCTTATTAATCTCAACTTCCTTAATCTCATCCTTAGTCTCGGTTTATATTCCAACTTCATCCTTGTCACTTTCTTCTATATTCTTATCTATTGGCTTAATGGTGACAACATTGACAAAGTGGACGTGTTTGGATGATGAAGGGTCCTTAATTTGGATTCTGCTATTGGTGTCCCTAGTGTCCTTCCTAGGTGTAGTAAGCACTTGGTTGTTGAGGGCTTTCAACAAGTTGTCAATCTTATTGGTCATCTCCGTTTGTTGTTGATTGAATTCGGTTTCAAACTTAGCTATGCGAGCTTCTTGAGATGCCATGAACTTGGACATCAATCCTTCAAGATTATTGGTACCACCATAGTTATTAGAAGGATTGTTGTTGAAAGTACGGTTAAAAGGTGGACCGTTTGGTTGGTAACGATTAGGCGGATTGGAGGAATTGTTTTGGTTTTGTTTCCACCTAAGGTTTGAGTGATTTTTACAAGAAGGGTTGTAGGAATCACCGTAAGGATTTGGCTCGGGTTTGAAAGTGTACCACTTATCTCCCGCTTCGTCGGTACGCGAGGATGCGTAGTCCGCAAAAGCTGTTCCGGGGAGTTCTACGCAATCACGAGTGTCATGGGGACCACTACATAATTCGCATGAAGAAGTGATTTTGTTCACTTGGCTTGAAGGCTTGGGAGCTTCGTAAGATTTCATGAGAAACTTGACTTGGTCTTCAAGTTCCATGATCCTACGGTCGGGAGTGCTAGAATTGTTCGAAGGCAAAGATATTGCCTTGACCGTTTTGTTCAAATCACGGGGATCATTCCAACTTTCGTTGTCATAGAGAGCAAGATCTTCTATGAGTTCCCATGATTCTTCCGCACTAAGATCACGTAGCTTGCCACTGGCCGATTGGTCAATGGTTCGCCTTGTGGAGAGATCGATATGGTCATAGAAGATTTGGACTTGGAGCCAAAGATCTATGCCATGATGAGGAACTTTTTGAGTAAGTCCTTGAAACGAGTCCATGCTTCATATAGAGTTTCACCTTGACGTTGTTGGAACATCAAGATATCATTTCTAAGCTTGGTATTCTCCCCGGTGGGAAAAATTGAGCAAGGAAACGAGTGGTGAGATCATCCCATGAGGTAATGGATCCCGCGGGTAGACGTTCAAGCCATTGACTAGCTTGATCACGTAGAGAGAATTGGAATAGGCGTAATCAGGTCGACTCTCTAGTTGTAACATCAAGGTCTATAGAATCTACGATTTTAAGGAAGTCCTTGAGATGTTGATTAGGATCTTCGGAACGAAGTCCATAGAATGCACATCCGCTTTGCACCAATCGGATGGTGTCGGATCACAAGGGGGACATATTGGCTCCTTGAGTGAGCTCAATGGTGTTTCGATAGCCTTGGTGGCTAGGACGAGAATACTCTCCTAAGGTTCGGGGCCTAAGAGGTTGGTTTGCTAGTGGTAGGTTTTGTGGATGGTTTTGTTGTGGTGGGTTGATGGGTTCAAAGATGTTACCACCTTCCATGATGTCGGATGGTAAAGGTTACGGATAAAGACACGAAGAAATAAAATAGACTAAAGAAAACCTAGAAATAAAAATAAAATCTTACTAGAAAGGAATCTAGCAAGTAGTCCTAATAAAAAGAAATCTTAACCTAGACAATAACTATTCCCCGGGTTGCGACGCCAAAAACTTGGTACGTGGGAATCGCACCAGGCTTTACCTCTCGAGGGATCTCGAGAAGCTTACAACCCCCACCAGGCAGTGTACCTGATCGTTGTAGTATAGTATAGTGACAAGTACCGGGGGATTGATCGTTCAACTTAGGAATAGTGTCGCTAGGATTAGAAAGCCTAAAAAATAGGTCTAGAGGTAAGGGATGATTCTTTTTGTATTTTTATGTTTTATAAAAGCAATTAAAATCTCGGTTTTTGGAAGAGTGGGCAGAATTAGTTGCTAGCCAACTAACCCAATAACTAAAGATGCAATCAAAATAAAATGACAGAAATGAAAATAAAGCTAATTAAACTAGTGTGGTGTGAACAATGATAGGTAAAGTTGTGTTTACTTAGATTTCATTACTCCCTAGATATCTTTTACTGGTTGATAATTTGTTACAATTGCATGGATGACGGGTCGTATTCCTTAATACTAGTCGTAGGGCCGCATACAATATTCCCTAACTCTAAAGGATCCTACTTCACTCCTATGTCGAGCCGTTAGAAGCTCCTAACATGGGATCATTAGAATTCTCCTACACATTAAATACAACCAAAAATCATAGTACACCTCTGATCATGTTTCTTAAGACGTTCAAGCATGTTACCAATGGAAGTCTGCCAGTTTTCTTAAGCCTAACATCGAATACAATCATCCGTAACAACTATAAACAAACAATCAACCCATAATTAACATCTAGGTTTCACTACATCTAAGCAAACACACAAGAGATCTAGCCAAGCATGTTAAATTCAAGACAAGTGTAAGATATATTCAAACAACGCATAGACATATTGAATGAATTGAAAGAGTACTTATCTCAATTGAACATGAAAGGTTTCAAAGGGTAAAAACCCTTGAAAAAGCTGTGATATTCGGACTAGGGTTTATCTCCAAAGTTATACCCTAAAAGTTACACATTAATGAATGAAAATTGCAAAACTATATATAGATTTTAGAGGGTGACGGCGTCAAGAAGAAATTTCCGACGCCGTCAACTCGCCGCCCATAATGAAATCGGATTGCCTAGGTCCACTTTTGACGCCGTCATGTGTAATTCTACTCTGGGCCGTCACTAACAATTGGACCATGATGGCCTATGGTGACGCCGTCATCTCCATAGTACAAAACTCTTCTGGATCGTCACGGACTTTATCCACTTCTACCTCTTGTATTACTCTTGACGCCGTCACTTGAAAACTCTTGACGCCGTCAGGTACTGTTCCCAACAAGGAAAATTAAGACTTTGCCGTTTTCTTCACTTTTATGCTCCAAAAACGTCCAAAATGCTTCCTTTTCCAGAATTCACTCCAAAAGTACCTAAAATGACAAAAGGAACGATTTAGGGCAATATTTGATCAAATAAATTCGAATCCGAGCTAAAATGACCCCCTAAAAACGGTTCATTTTTCGCCTCATCAGGTTCAATTCAAGATTTATGTTTATCCACCAAAAGACTTCTCTTAAGATAGTATCATATAACTAGCCTAGATTATTACCAATTCTCCTACGTGGATTTCTCCTTTCGAAGGCTGGAAACACAGACAAGTCTCTAGAATTGCATATAACAAATTGGTTCTTTCGACCTATCCCAACAAGTTAGATTCAATCAGTTTCAATAACAAACGTAATAAGACTAGATACACAATAGTTCACAGCATAAACTTGAAATTGGTAAAGATCAAAGCATAATCATAATTGACTTTATTATTAAAACATATCCAAGCAATCACAAGAGGTTTAGCCTCTCATGGCTAATGAGTTCATAACAACAGAAATGATTAAGTAACAAACAAGAGACATACGGATTGGATTGATCAAATGGATTACACTAGTGTCATAAGTAACCAAGAGTTCGACACCAACAAGTACTTCACGTCTTGTCTGGGCTCGTTCACTTCTGCTTCTGGCTCGGGATCATGGACTACTTCTTTGCTGGACTTAGTGAAGATTGGTTATTGAGTGAAGAGTTCAAATGCTTGCAAATGAGCTCTATTTATAGGCTTCTAATAGGCGAACTACGGCGTACTTCGATTGTAAGTGCGGTGCACATCGCTATTTTCTTGGCGCCAAAGTTTCATAAATGCAAAGGAAGTAAGGCGCACTTAGTTTGTAAGATCGACACACTTTTATTAATTCTGTTTCTTGACTTCCTTTGACCGAGAGGACAAGTGCGGCGCACAGAACTGGAAAACCGGCACACTTGCATGGAATAAAGGACTAATATGATAGACTTTTTATTTATTTACTTCTTTTGATGAAATAGTAGTGTTATTTGATGTTTCTTACTTCAAAGCATCCGAGAGTGAACCTGCATTCACTTTATGCTATTAAGTACCAAAAGTTCACAATAAATGATCATAAAACACATAATATAAGACTCGAGAATATGTATAATTAGAGCATTATCAAATACCTCCACACTTAGCTATTGCTTGCCCTCAAGCAATCAAAGCAAGAAAATTAAGTTTGTTTGTGATCATGGAGATATATAATCAAGATTTTATTATTTTGTTAAAAAGGCATTGACACATAACTAAGACACCTCACGAAGGGTTATTTAATGATTCACACAATTCACTCAAACAGGGTTTAGTTCACTCAACTGCACAGACACGACTAAATAGCTACCATACGCTTGCACAAAACACAAAGACAACTCCGACAAGGCGTAAGCACCAGACAATGATATCAATGAGGACTTTTCGGGTTGGCTTAAGGATTAAGGGTATGAATGAGGCATGGATAATTTTACTTTTGTTTAGATAGGTTCATAGAGCGATATATCAATAGGCTGCGTCATAATGAATATTCATAGATCTTTTCATCTCATTCCTTTCTTTGACAACTCATATTTCTTTTTCAACTTTAGCATATATATTCTCAACATCTTTTTGTTTACTTCATATTTCATACAACTTTTCTTTTTTATACTATTTCTTACTGCAGCGATAATAAATCAGACTTAATTCTTTTTGAGCATATTTAATTGGTTTGAACAAAGAGAAAGGTTAAGGCTCAATATGTTGTTCTAGGTGGCAATAGCACTAAAATTGAGCGCTAGGAGGTTATTTTCTCGAATATACTAGTGACCAGTGTAGTAAACTAGATTACAACTTTCAAAGGATGGCTATTTGGTGTAAATCCTAAATTTGCCTCAATATCATATAAAATTGTCTATAGAGCAAAAAAATATGCAATCTCACTGCGGCATTCGTTATTGATGTATAAGTGCAAGTTCTAGAGCTAATTTAGATCGTCGGGACACTCATATATTTTGGAAAAAAGTGTAGCAAATATACACTTATAAAGGTTTATAATGATCTCACATTTGTGGTGAATGAACTTGTGTCTAGCTACAATGTCAATCCAAGTGGATTTGCCTTAATAACTTGTAAAAACATATAAATTTCCCGGGATGTTATAATTGAACATTGCCTTCAATGTTATAATTGAATAGAAATAAAATAGGAAAAATAAAACTACTAAAGGGAAAGAAACTTCCCGGGACATATGAGAAAGCATGAAGTGCTAAGTTATCCCAAATGCGGTCTTTTACTTCATAATAATTTGCAAAAAATAAAAACAAGAAAACACACAAAAATGGAATATATATATATATATATATATATATATATATATATATATATATATATATATATATATATATATATATATATATATATATATATATATATATATATATATATTTCTTTTTTGCGTACCCCCGCACTTAAGTTTGACAGTGTGGAGAAAAAATACAAGAAAAAATAGTTGCCTCCCGCTAAGCGCTAATTTCAGAGTCTATAGCTCGACTCATGGGATTAGGATGACTTAATTGTTAGGAAATGAGGGTGTTGATTCTTCCCTTATATCGTTGAAATTTTCTTCTTCATGATATAACTTGAGTCTGTGACCGTTGACTATAAAACTTTTGTCTTCAAGTCCGTACAGTTCAACATATCCGGATGGATATTGGTGTTTAACCGTATAAGGTCCAAGCCAACGACTTGTAAGTTTTGGTTGTTTGATTTTGAATTTTGATTGGAACAGAAGGACTTTCTCTCCTTTCCTGAATTCTTTTCTGTTTTTTAATTTTCTATCATGCCAAACTTTTGTTCTAGCTTTATAAAATGAGAGTTTTCATAAGCATGAAAGCGTAATTCGTCATATTCATGAAGTTGAAACATATGTTTTTCACCGGCTGCAATTAAATCTAGATTACAGTTTTTAAGTGCCCAGTATGCACGGTGTTCAATTTCAAAGGGGAGGTGACATGTTTTACCATATATCAGTTTGTATGGAGTGTTTCCAGTTGGTGTTTTGTAAGCAGTCCTAAAAGCCCATAGAGCGTCGTCAAGTTTCCTTTACCAAATAGCAGGGTTGTCCTTCACTGTCTTTTCAAGTATTCTTTTAAGAGCTCTATTAGTATTTTCGACTTGACCACTAGTTTGAGGGTGATAGGATGTAGAGAAATGATGGTTGATTCCATATCTTTTCATAGCCTTTTCCATTTTTTTATTGCAAAAATGAGTTCCTATGTCGCTTATGAGTGCTTTTGGCATACCAAAACGACAAAAGAGTTTCTTGAGAAACGATATAACAACTTTAGCATCGTTTGTTTGAAGAGCTTGGGCTTCTGCCCATTTTGAGACAGAGTCGATAGCGACTAGTATGTATTCGAATTTTGATGATTTAGGAAAAGGACCCATAAAATCTATGCCCCAGATGTCAAAAATTTCACATACTTGAATGTAATTCATGGGCATTTCATCCCTTTTAGAAATATTTCTAGTTTTCTGACATGCTTCGCATAAGTGAACTAGAATATGAGCTTCTTTTAGTATTGTAGGCCAATAGAATCTTGATTCAAATACTTTTTTAGCAGTATTAGTGGCACCATAATGTCCACCGGTAGGTCCATGGTGACATTTATCAAGAATAATACAAGTTTCTGGTCCAGATACACATCTACGAATTATTCCATCAGGATATATTTTGAATAGGTATGGTTCATCCCAAAAATATTTCTTTAAGTCTGAAAATAATTTATTTTTCTCTTGGTGAGTCATTCCTTTGGGTAATACATTCTCCGCCAGATAGTTTGCAAGGTCTTCGAACCATGGCATTTTAGGAGAACTAATTGCATTAAGAGTTTCATCGAGAAAGTTATCATCAATTTCAATTTCTATTTCTTCATCTTCTTTTTCTATACGAGACAAATGATCGACTGCTATGTTCTCAGCACCTTTTTTGTCTTTGATTTCTATATCGAATTCTTGTAAAAGCAATATCCAACGAATAAGACGTTGTAAAACCCTAAAATTCTCATCCATTTGAAATTCCCAAAATACCCCTCTAAGTTTGAACTTTGATAATACAAGACAATGCAACATAATTAACCTATGTATTGTGATAAATTAAAATAACCTAACCTAATGTTTAGATCAAATGCCCCAACTATGAACTTTAACTTAAAATTTGACTTGATCCATGTACATTGAGATAAGAATGAATTTGAAAGCCTAAGATATCCTAAAGGATACTCAATATTTGGCTGTTACAACCTTCCTAAAATCTTCATACGTTTTCCCCCTTATCACCCATTATACGTATCATATTTCCCTACCTTCTCTCAAAGTTGTACGCCTCATCATTCCACCATTTTCTCTCAATACCTATCTCACATACACGACAAGAAAGAAACAAGGAGAGAAGGAAAGCAAATTTGTTGATCCTTGGTATTTGGTATGATTCACTCAAAGGCAAAAAGGCGTTTTGGTTCGTGGTGTGTTTGGATTCAAAGGAGCTAAGGGTTGGCTGGTTTGATTGTTGTGAAGTCGAGGGGTTCCTTGTTGTAATTTGGCTCGTTCTCTTTTGATCTTTAACTTGGTAAACGTCTCATCCTCAAACTCCCTTTTCATTCTTGATATATATATATATCTTAATGAGCCATAAAATAATGATAAGATTAATCATGTAATATGTATAAGAATGTATACGTACGGATATATATAAGAGATCACATGAAATTATACTTGTCACATAAAATCATAAAATGGATTCACAAGAAATAACAAATTAGGGTTTGTTTGATTTTAAATAGGGGTGCGTTTGAATTAGGGTTAGGGTTGTTAAAATAACTATGAAAATATGTTAAGTGATTATTAAAATACAGGTTGTGTGATATATGAAGGTCTCGGATGCGTTTGTGTGCGTAAACAAGTGTTAGAGTAGTCTAAAAAGGGTTTCTGAATGAGACAGCTTGGAATGCTGGATATGTGTGCTTGATTTCGTGAGTTTCTTAAATATATAATTTTGGTTTTTTATTTGTAAACCTTCCTTAATGTTCTAATTAAGTTTTCCAAGTGGTTGGGAGTAAATTGGAGTTGTATTGGTCATGTTTCTGATTTTTGTGTGATTAAGTGTTAAAGCTGAGTTTTCGGGTCTGAAATTCAGTGGTAGTTTTTGATTTTTAATTTTAAAACTAGAAGGAGTTGGGGGCTCTCCTTTAACAGGGTTAAGATTTGGGTTATTTGGGACTTCCTTTAATTTTTGTGGATTTTTCTGAGAGGTCTGGGTATGTCTATTAAATGCAAACTTTCGGGGTTTTTCTGCAGTTAACTTTTTGGGCATGTTTTGGGAAACGATTTTTGAAAGGGGTTGCCACTTGGTAATAAATTTTGGGAAAATTCAAGTAGACTCTTAAGACATATGGGCTTCTGTGGGAATTTTATTGAATTTTAGTTTGGTCTTCTGATACATTTCAAAAATTCATATATTGTACTTAATTTTGTCATAAATCCAGTAAATAAGTATACATGTGTTGCATAAGTATGATTTTGTGTCATGGTGGTGTTTGGTGCTCTCGTTCATGAGTCTTATGTTTGGGGTGTACTTTGAGGTGTGTTTTGTACTTGTAAATCTAGAGGGTGTGTTTGGTAATTAAGTAAACCATAAGGATTAATGTGTAATAAATGAGACTACAAGGTTATATTTGTAAAATATGTAAGGCAAAGGTATGATATGTAAAATATGTAATAATTACATTGTAAACCCTAAACTTATATAATTGTCATATTAAACCCTAAACTTATGTAATTGATATAATCCCTAAAATATGTTAAATGATACGTGGGGATTGCACCCTCGCAACAGGTTTTACCTCTCATGGGATCTCGAGAAGCTTACAACCCCCACCAGGCAGTGTACCTGATCGTTGTAGTATAATATAGTGACAAGTACCGGGGGATTGATCGTTCAACTCAGGAATAGTGTCGCTACTCGCTAGGATTAGAAAGCCTACTAAACTAGGTCCAAAGGTGAGGGATGATTCTTTTTGTATTTTTATATTTTTATGAAAGCAAGTAAAATCTCGGGTTTTGAAGGAGTGGGCGGAATTAGTTGCTAGCCAACTAACCTAATTTACTACTAATGCAATAAAAGTAAAATAACAGAAATGAAAATTAAACTAATTATACTAATGTGGTGGAAAAAATAATGAGGAAAGTTGTGTTTACTAAGATTTCATTAATCCCTAGATATCTTTTACAGGTTGATTAGCTTGTTACAATTGCATGGATGACGGGTCATATTCCTTAATACTAGTCGTAGGGCCGTGTACAATATTCCCTAACTCTATAAGATCCTACTTCACTCCTATGTCGAGCCGTTAGAAGCTCCTAACATGGGATCATTAGAATTCTCTTACGCATTAAATACAACCAAAAATTGTAGTACACCTCCGATCATGTTTCTTAAGACGTTCAAGCAAGTTACCAATGGAAGTCTGCCAGTTTTTTTAAGCCTAACATCGAATACAATCATCCGTAACAATTATAAACAAACAATCAACCCATAATCAACATCTAGGTTTCACTACATCTAAGCAAACACAATAAAGATCTAGCCTATCATGTTAAATAGAAGACAAGCGTAAGATATAATCACACAACACATAGACATATTGAATGATTTAAATGAATACTTATCTTCAATTGAACATGGAAGAATCAAGGGTTTGAAACCCTTGAAAAGCTGATAAAATTCGGACTAGGGTTTTTTTCCCTCAAAGTTGCACACTAATGAATGAAATTTGGAAAACTATATATAGACTTTACACTTTGACGGAGTCATGTGTTAGATCGTGACGCCGTCAACTCGCCGCCTTGATAAAATCGTATTGCCTAGATCTATTTGTGACGCCTTCATGTGGAGAAATGCTCTGGGCCGTCACGTTGTAATTCCACATCCACCTCTTTTGTAACTTTTGACGCCGTCATGTGTAGATCTTGACGCCGTCAGGTACTGTTTCAGCAAGGAAATTTGAGACTTTACCGTTTTCTTCACTTTTATGCTCCAAAAACGTCTAAAATGCTTCCTTTTCCAGATTCTTCCTCAAAAGTACCTAAAATGACAAAAGAAACGATTTAGGGCAATATTTGATCAAATAATCTCGAATTTGGGCTTAAATGACCCCTTAAAAGCGGTACACTTTTCGCCTCATCAAATACCCTTACACTTGAGATTTTCTTGTCCTCAAGCAAATGCGCTTTTATGCTAATCAAAATACAAGTTATGGGTCATTTAACACTAATATAAAAGTAATTACAACAAATAATCGTTCCACTAAAAAAAAAAAAACAAGTACGGAGGTCATACACTAGCACCTCACAAATAGTGTTTAGATATTCACATCTCTCGGGTGTAATAAAGTATACATCATAATAGGGAAATGGAAAACATCTCTCACTACCTGTCATAGCAAATAGATTACCATAGGCTTGGGAAAGGATCAAACCTCCACCACTTGGCGTAAGCACCTAGGATAAACTATCAAAGAGGTCTTTTAAAGGGTTATAATGTTAGGTGTAGGGATATGGTAAACACGGTTTTGTTGGATAAAGGCAATATTTACTGGTGACGAGTTAATCATCTTGGTTAATTACATGTACAATATGGCGTTGCTAAGCCAAGACTAGACTCGACTTAAGCTAATGAATCAAAAATAACAAAAACATAAAACCAACATAGAATGAAATGGGATGGTAGTCCGTATGTTTTTCTCTTTTCTTTTTCTATTTTTTTTTCTTTTTCTATTTTTTTCTTTTTGTTGAGTTTTTTTTTTTTTTTTTTTTTTTTTTTTTTTTTTTTTTTGCATACACTCTTACCCTACCATCCAAAATAATACATCGTAGGGAATGTACATTCCCCTTACACTTGAATTTTTACATACTTTACAATAAACTAATCTAATGACTCGAATCAAGATAATCAAAACACTTGAAGTACTTTTTAAGATTAACGCACATATAGGGGTAATATATGATGCTCTTCCCCATTACTCCATAACACAAGTACTTTACCCATGAGTCCCAATCGACCTAAAACAATATGTACAAGATATGACTCGACTTAGCAACCATGTAATCAATTAGATAATTAACTAAGGGTTTAAACATATAACAATAATGCACTAAAGATGAGTGCATACATGGAAGGCTAAGACGATTTGGTTGCACATTTGGGTGGGTTGTAACAAATTCTTCCTTTAAGTACAATGCTTAAAGTTAGAAACGAAAAAATAGGCTCGGAGGGGTGTACTAGGGGTATCATGTACTAAAAATGAGTACAACGCTAAGGTGTGGGAAAAATTAATTGACTTTACTAGTCAAGTAATATGACTTAAATGGTCAAGTAATTATGATACGGGTTTAAACACAAGGGTGATCCTAATGCCTCTTATCATGTAGTAAATCCTACTACACGAATGTAGTCTCACTAGCGGTCTCGGGATGCATCACTAACACAAGTTCTAGAATCTAAGTACTACCGGTACACTCATAAGCACTAATAATGAATGTTTTTCCTATCAAATCTAAAGGCGAACCTCACATATTTGGGTGGAAAATTTTTCTGAATGGTACGGTTTTGTGCTAGTCATACAACTCCTATCCATGAGACGCTTGTTAAGGCTAAAGTTTCACTCCTAAATGTTGTAAAAAATTATAAATTTGGCGTTAAAATTACACTAACAAGTATTTCTCTTAGTTTTATTACACACCTACCATCAAACAAACAAACTCAAGTGCAATAATATCCTATAAGGTATCATCATTTACCCTCCCCTTACACTTAGGATGAATATTGTCCCCAATGTTCAATTAAAAAATGTAAAAGTAAAATAGGTAAAAGAGTGAAAACAAATACTCCCCTGATTCGTTCGGTGTGGATAGTGTGTCAACAAGGTTAGATCTTCCTCCAAGAAAATGAACGTTCAAAGCTTCCCTTCCAAAAATATAAATCATCTTCTTGTCATATATAATTTTGTTGGCATGAATATTACGATATTTAATCTAAACATCCTCTTCATGTTTTGATGATGACAAAAATGTAAGTTACAACATATAACGTAAAGTGCTTAAGTTACTTGTGATCACAATTCATCTATGCATTCTTACGTCAACAAGCCTCGACATCTCAACGTCTCAAGTATGCTTCAACAATCACTTAAGGTATGGATAAACAAGTGTTTAATACATTTCATGATCAAAGGGGTATTTAATTAACTAATACAAAGTTTATTTAATTATATAAACTTATTATATATTTTTGAAAAACACTTTTGGTAATAAAGAAAAATGTTTTAATCATACTAAATATATGATTTCAAACTTTTAACCAAAATTAGTTAGTTTTTTACCAAATAAACTTTCCTCACTAAAAGACAGAAAATCTGGCCGTTTCAGTAGGGCGGCCCCCTTAATTTTAAGGGGACCGGCACACAATTAAGGGGACCGGCCACGCTCCCCTGTCAGATTTTGTCAGAAATTTTTCCCTATAAATACCACCTCAAACCTGGAATTTTTCCAACCTTTTGCACAAATATTTTCAGATCCAATTCTCTCTAAACATCCTTCTAAAACCCTTTGATCATAAGATTATTAATCTTTGTTTCAAGTGATCTAATCTTTCATCACTTAAAGTGCAAGAGAAGTATCCTCCCTATCATAAACCCAAAGATGTATTAGGATCTAGTTAGTGCTTATTTGAAGTTGTGAAGACATTAGTGGCTTGAAGGTTTCAAGACATTAATGCATTGAAGTTGTGAAGACATTAGTGCCTTGAAGGTGTCAAGACATTAGTGCATTGAAGTTGTGAAGACATTAGTGGCTTGAAGGTGTCAAGACATTAGTGCCTTGAAGGTGTGAATATACTCTTGGTGTAAAGAAAGAGTTAGGAAGTATTAAGTTGTGAAGAAGTTAGGAGTGAAGAAGATAGGTGTGAAGAGTATAGAAGATTGGTGTGTAGAAGATTGGTGTGTAGATGATTGGTGTGTATAATATTGGTGTGTAGAAGATAGGTGTGAAGAAGTGGTGTGATTAAGTAGTGAATAGGTGTGTAGTTGTTGTGATTAAGGTGTGAAGTTATTGTGGTGTGTAAATTGGTGTGTAAGGCTTTCTCCGCCAAAAGGGAGCTTGTTGAGTAGTGAAGAAAACTCTCGAGTAGGTGACTCGGGGAGTGGAGTAGGAACAAGGAAGGTGTCCTTGTAGCCGAACCACTATAAATCATCGTGTTCGGTTTGCATGTTCTTTCTCTCATCTCTTTTCATTCATTCTTGCATTTATCGCTTTATATCTATGCTTGCCTATATGTCTTAATTGTTGCTTATATTGTTGTGATGATTGAATGTGTTGTACATAGAAGTTAATAGTGTGATAGGACATATAATTGTATGTTATGGTCAAATGGACTAATATATATATTTAACACTTCTCATGTTGAGCTTAACTTAATCGATAATTTGATACAAAACGTTTTAAGATTTTAAAAGGAAAACTTATACACATAAAGTTTGATCTATGCTTCATTCATAAAACTAAGTTTTGAAAACTAATCTAAAAGTTCACATGTATAATTGATCATATTGATTATATGTTGCTTTTATACTAAAATCTAATTGAAGGTTTTTCAAACAAACAATTGAATAAATTCTAATCAACATTTTGAAACAAAGTTTTTATAAAACGAAAAAGAAGGGAAAACTATTCAACCCCCCCTTCTAGTTTTCCACAATTGGTATCAGAGCCACGTCGCTCAAATTTTCAAAACAAATGGTTTTAAAAATTGAGTACGATCCATGTATCAAATTACCCATTAAGGAGGATTTAATATGAAAAGTGTTTTGTTGATTAACTTGTATTAGTTTTGATATTATATACACTAATTATACTAGCTCGAGATAAGATTATACATAAAACAAGTGTTATATGTTCGTTTTTAAAATCAGAAAGTTACACACCTTTCCACAAAGTCAGAAAACAATTTTCAACAAAAATTGCATTTTTGAGTATCAGATGGGCGGCCCCTTTAATTGTCTGGGCGGCCCCCTTAAATACTGGGCGGCCCCCTTAAATTTAAGGGGTCCGCCTGTCTGTTCGACAGTTTTTCAAAAACTTTGAAATATCATATAAAATTAACCGTAACTCCGTAGAAGTCGTGCCACCCGGCGTTTTAAAGGTAATTGAGTCTACTTTCATTTAAAAATACTTACAAGTAACCATTACAAACTTAAATAAGTCAGAAAGTTAAAATACTACACGAAGGTCAAAAATTTGAGTCTTGTTTTAACATAAAACTTGTATTTCAACTTTTCCTTCGAGTCGGGCATTCCTAGTCGATATATCTTTGAAAATTTAAGTATTTATGTTTTCAAAATATTGATCTTTATTAAATTTTAAAATGGATAGGAAACTATTTTATTTTCAAATAAAATCGAGCTAAGTAAACATTGGTATATATAAAACACAAAACGACGACAAGTGTTTTATGTGCTATGTGAACTCATTTGTGATTTTACTTTGCTAATCGTTGCTATTTGTAATTTAGCTATTTGAATATCTTAGCATATGTGCCTTGTACTCTATTAGTTTATAGTTAGTTATCTAGCTTATACTTAACTTGATCTTATGCTAGATTTCTTGCGTTAGGATTGCATAATTATGCTTGCATTGCATATAGGAATAGATGGCTTAATGTTACTCAAACATCTTGTAAATGAGTTAAATCTAATCACCTAAATATTTCAATCAATTTAATCTATTCTTAACAACACACTTAAACATTTTCAACAAATTACCTTGTTTTACCTTAAGTTGTTTAATATGACAAATTGAATCTTTGTAAAACATTAGTAGTAATATAAAAAAAAAAGTATTTTCAAAATCTAAGTGTGTTCATTATAAGTAACAATGAAGAGTCTTTCACATAAACAAAACTGATAACAATCATGAAGTAATAAGTCAAATTTCAATCATTCACCAACCTCACTCATAAATAATCTTAGGATTAATGGAACACACTATCAAAATGCCTATTTATTTTAAATGAGTGTTTGTGAGGGTCAAGAAAGATCTTGATATTATATCAATTCATTATTCAAATTATGGTTGATATATTCATCAAATCTAATTGACATGTTTTTGAGTATGGACAAGAAATTGGATTGTTATTTGTTTAAGTTTCAAGATTACATCAAATGATATAGTCTTGAATCTACATACTCAATCACACTAGATTGATATGAAAATATTTACATCCTTTGTAGATGAAAAGAGTATGCATTGGATCATAACTCACACTTGTGTTGATAATGTCATATTAAATCTACTTGTCCAATAATTGTGTTCCAAATATTAGAATAACATTTTAAACACATTTATAAAATATACAATGAAGTAGGATTGACGACTTGGATGTTTCGTCCGAAATATTCAAGCAATTTACATTGCAATGCAATGGATAAATGTGTCATATCCGAAAAACCAAACATGAGCAAACTAACAACATATGTAAACTTTGCTCACACTACTTAAAATCATCACCACAAGATAAAATACATATTTAAGAACAATACACACTATATATTATATGTATTTCATTTTCTTTGTAGCATGAATGGTTGTGTTACAAGATAATGCACTACACTTTTCTTTTTGAAATAATTTAAGTTATTAGAATTGAAAAACAACTTGTCACAATGCATAAACAAGTAATCTTCATTTTGTTTCAAATACTAGTTAAATTATGATATATAACATTGGCAAAAATCATAGAAAATAATATTTGCTTTAGAATATATAAATGTCTAGTTTTGATATCATTTGTGAATCACAATCTCGTTTAAGATAAATAATCTTAATGAGATTCATTTTTCAAGATATGCTAAGGAGCATTCATAAATCAAAGCACATTTATTAAATCAAGTAATATGTCATCAAAACCAAATAACCGGTTAATCATGAACAAAAGATTAAAACTTTGCATTTACTCTTATCTTAACATTTAACACATCTCTATTGGGATAGTGAGTAAAATATATCATGTAGACTTACCTTCATAAAAACATGGTGTTTGAGTCACATTATGCCAAGTATTAGTGAATCAAGCAAACTTCATATTTGGTACTCTTCGATAGGTGAATTTAGGAACTCAATTTCTTCTAAAAAGAGAATGACTACTGGAGAATCTATTGACTAGAAACTCAATTTAACCTAACGGTTGGATTGCTTCTATGTGAGAAGTTGGGTGTGTGTAACTCGTAAAAATGGTCGTGTTTAGCGTGAATTGAGCACCACTAGTAATAGTCTCATACTCATTCTCCAACTTGATTAAATCGCTCTTCCTAAATGTACCTAACGCTAAGCTTACTTTTATGAACTTTGCTTCTCATTAGATGATTTCATTCCTAGATTTATGGCATATCGCATATATGTTATTTCTAGATGTTTATTTGCTCCTATGTGATTTGATTGTATGCCTTTACATGATTTACTCTATATGTATCATTCATCTAGGTATATTTTTATTTCTTTTAGATCCTACACCCTTATTTCATATAAACCTTAGTGTCATTTTTCGATAGGTCATATTAGTCTCATAATATATCCGGATGAGCATGAATTTAATGGGAAGGGAAATGACACTCACTCACATATATCCTTCTACCTCACACCACCTAGAGTACCACCACCACTTCCTACAACCTCACATGCCACTCCCATGTTGCATGTGCAAACCTTCACCCAAGATAATTATCATGATCCACCACCATCACCTTCCTCCGAACACTTGAAGTTCGTTGAGGAGCTAAAAGAGACTCATGAGCTTAGTGCTCTTTTAGCATTACATCTTGCTCAACGCAATTTGGATCCACCTCAATCAAGCTCACCATCATCACCACATAACATTAACCAAATTGAGAAGCATGTTAACAATTGCCCTTGTTGCATCTTCCTTCAACAACATACCATTGCTTTGAATGAGCACTTTACCTGGATTGAGTATCTTCTTACTAGATCTCAACAAACCCTATCACTTGAACAACATCAAAACCCTCAACCAACAAACCCCACTTCAAATCCACCACTCCATCCATCAAAGAATATATCAACTCACAATTATCTCCACCACCAAAAGTTATCACCACCTCATCCAAGTGAATTTCATTACGAAATGCGTCATTTCCACTTACTAGCAAGTGAAGAACACAATGAAGAAATCCAAGATTCAAGTGTTGTCGACTCATGATCAAGTGTTGTCGACTCATCACCACCTCATTTCACATATCCACCTTCGGTCGTCAACCAACAAAACACCTAAAAATCCCATGATTCCCTATCATCCACCCTTGTCGAACGATATATTAATCCAAACCATAATTGTCAACCCTTTGTCATCACCTTCCCTTTACATTCACGCTCATCCCTCCTCATTCCCCTACATTTTCCTAGGTTCTAATCTTTGCATTAGATTCTAAATTTTCTTTTGGATTTAGGTTTTCTTTTAAAAACAATAATTGCATGTGTCATACTTTTAGTGCATATACCTAATATGTCCATATATTGTTCCCCTATTAGTTTCATGCATATATCCATTATCATCATTATATACATGTGCACTTGTCTACTAACTTTGTTTTGAAGGAGTACTTCACCGCTCGATTCTTTGGTAGCCAAAACAAGTTTTGAGCATACACCAAGGGGGAGCATACACCAAGGGGGAGCATTGAGGTTGATAGGATCAAGGCTTCACTTACGATGATGCAAGCTCGCCTTTTACATTCTATCTCAAGAGTTCAAGCATTGTAGAAGTCTCATTTAGAGTCCACCTTTTTGCTTCGACAAAAGGGGGAGAAGAAGTGTAAACAAGTAACTTATACATTTTACTATAAGTTATAGTTTACATAGTTTGTCATCATCAAAAAGGGGGAGATTGTTGGCATGAATATTACGATATTTAATCTAAACATCCTCTTCATGTTTTGATGATGACAAAAATGTAAGTTACAACATATAACGTAAAGTGCTTAAGTTACTTGTGATCACAATTCATCTATGCATTCTTACGTCAACAAGCCTCGACATCTC
The DNA here is from genome assembly GCA_030686995.1 of Artemisia argyi. NCBI lineage: Eukaryota > Viridiplantae > Streptophyta > Magnoliopsida > Asterales > Asteraceae > Artemisia > Artemisia argyi. Next base: position 140,430,401 of record CM060705.1, read on the forward strand.
AACGTCTCAAGTATGCTTCAACAATCACTTAAGGTATGGATAAACAAGTGTTTAATACATTTCATGATCAAAGGGGTATTTAATTAACTAATACAAAGTTTATTTAATTATATAAACTTATTATATATTTTTGAAAAACACTTTTGGTAATAAAGAAAAATGTTTTAATCATACTAAATATATGATTTCAAACTTTTAACCAAAATTAGTTAGTTTTTTACCAAATAAACTTTCCCCACTAAAAGACAGAAAATCTGGCCGTTTCAGTAGGGCGGCCCCCTTAATTATAAGGGGCGGCCCCCTTAATTTTAAGGGGACCGGCACACAATTAAGGGGACCGGCCACGCTCCCCTGTCAGATTTTGTCAGAAATTTTTCCCTATAAATACCACCTCAAACCTGGAATTTTTCCAACCTTTTGCACAAATATTTTCAGATCCAATTCTCTCTAAACATCCTTCTAAAACCCTTTGATCATAAGATTATTAATCTTTGTTTCAAGTGATCCAATCTTTCATCACTTAAAGTGCAAGAGAAGTATCCTCCCTATCATAAACCCAAAGATGTATTAGGATCTAGTTAGTGCTTATGTGAAGTTGTGAAGACATTAGTGGCTTGAAGGTGTCAAGACATTAATGCATTGAAGTTGTGAAGACATTAGTGCCTTGAAGGTGTCAAGACATTAGTGCATTGAAGTTGTGAAGACATTAGTGGCTTGAAGGTGTCAAGACATTAGTGCCTTGAAGGTGTGAATATACTCTTGGTGTGAAGAAAGAGTTAGGAAGTATTAAGTTGTGAAGAAGTTAGGAGTGAAGAAGATAGGTGTGAAGAGTATAGAAGATTGGTGTGTAGAAGATTGGTGTGTAGATGATTGGTGTGTAGAATATTGGTGTGTAGAAGATAGGTGTGAAGAAGTGGTGTGATTAAGTAATGAATAGGTGTGTAGTTGTTGTGATTAAGGTGTGAAGTTATTGTGGTGTGTAAATTGGTGTGTAAGGCTTTCTCCGCCAAAAGGGAGCTTGTTGAGTAGTGAAGAAAACTCTCGAGTAGGTGACTCGGGGAGTGGAGTAGGAACAAGGAAGGTGTCCTTGTAGCCGAACCACTATAAATCATCGTGTTCGGTTTGCATGTTCTTTCTCTCATCTCTTTTCATTCATTCTTGCATTTATCGCTTTATATCTATGCTTGCCTATATGTCTTAATTGTTGCTTATATTGTTGTGATGATTGAATGTGTTGTACATAGAAGTTAATAGTGTGATAGGACATATAATTGTATGTTATGGTCAAATGGACTAATATATATATTTAACACTTCTCATGTTGAGCTTAACTTAATCGATAATTTGATACAAAACGTTTTAAGATTTTAAAAGGAAAACTTATACACATAAAGTTTGATCTATGCTTCATTCATAAAACTAAGTTTTGAAAACTAATCTAAAAGTTCACATGTATAATTGATCATATTGATTATATGTTGCTTTTATACTAAAATCTAATTGAAGGTTTTTCAAACAAACAATTGAATAAATTCTAATCAACATTTTGAAACAAAGTTTTTATAAAACGAAAAAGAAGGGAAAACTATTCAACCCCCCCTTCTAGTTTTCCACAAACTTGTTAAATCTGAGAAAACAAACAAGGCAACCTCGCGTAAAATCGGCGGCAATCTATATATACTAATAAGTCCTAGAAAACAAATTAAGATATATTGCTTGTGGAATGAATGTTTGTAGATTTCCTGGAGTTTATAAAACTAAAGAATTAACAAAAACTTTAAGACTCCGTTAGAAAAACAAAACTCGCAAAATTTCTAGAATTTTACTCGTGACGCCGTCAGGAGTTAAACCCTGACGCCGTCAAAAGTGACCTGCAGAAATCTTTATGTTAAGTTTCCGGAAAATTTCTGGAAAAATTATGTCCTACTTCCTGGAAAATCCTGCAAAACATCATTATGACTCGATACAAGCATTTGACTCTAACAATTACTAATATACATGTGTTTTGATTACATAACCAAAATTCATGAAACCAAATACAAGTCCTTTCCCTTGGCTATTGCACGAGTAAACTATCTGCCATTATTAGATAACCAAAATTCATGAATCTAATTGTTTGGGATATTTTACCCTCACGAACGCGAATATAGTTGATAGATCTATTGGAGTTTGACAACTCCCGTTGGTTTTAACATGTTACTGGATGGTACCAATAAGTACTATATTTGAACCCACGTAAGGATTAACTTTGGCAAGTTATCCTTCCCATCCCTTCATGGTTTGGTCTGCAGACCCCATGACCCTGACTGTTAACGTGTGGTTCATGAGCTTAGTACAATATACCTTCTATCACTAAACCTTTCCACACATAGGGTTTAAGCTGAACCCTGTGGAACTTGTATTCATAGCTTAACTACTTAAACCTATTACTCTTACTCAACCTCTGTCTTGACTTTTAAGCATGTTATCTTAGGTAATTAGGCACTATAGGAACCCTGGCACGGAGAAGTACTGGACATGAGGACGTCCCGAATAGTTATTATTCATCAAGTTTTGTGTCATAAAACGTATCTTAGGGACCTCTCTTTTGGTAAAAGTACATCTTTTACTGTAAAAACTCTGATGAATAAATGAATGATAACACCTTTTTCAAAAACATCTCTTTTCGAGTCGTTTTCTATTATATTGTCTTTGTTTCCATGAGTAATACCCCAAACACTTAATCCGTTGCGATTAGTGAAAAACGGGGGTGTTACAAATATGATCCTTTTTAGTTATAGGATCCTTTTCAATAGGTTTAAAGTCACCATCAGTAATAACATGCCAAAGATCAATGTCTTTTGATTTCACATACGTTTCGTATCTTGTTTTCCTATATATAAAACAATCGGTTTCAAAAAGTGGTGGTCTTTGCATAGATTGCCTTTCTTGATATTTGTCGAAATCCATTGATCGATTCAAGTTTTAAAATATAATTTACTTTAAAATCTTGCCTAATGTGGCTCTGGTACTAATTGTGGAAAACTAGAAGGGGGGGGGGGTTGAATAGTTTTACCGATTTATTTTTCTTTATTAAGAAAGTTTCTTTGAAAAACTTTGGTTCAATTCTTATGTGAATTCAATCAACACCAATATGAACTTTACACTACACTAACTAATATAAATGTTAAATATAAAGAGATGAGATGGAAAGATCAAACCGAGACAAAGAGATTTATAGTGGTTCAGTCACGAAGCTCTTCTTAGCTTTACTCCACTCCCCGAGTACCCAACTCGAGAGTTCTAAGCACTATGTCAACAAAGCTCCCTTCAGGCGGAGAAAACCGTACACGTCGCTTATCACGATTTTCGACACTAAGCTAAATGTCGGGTACTAATCTAGCTATTACCAATCTCACACGATCCGCACGACTTAACTTTTCACATGATCAACATGATCCTTACATGATCTACCCGATCCTTACAATCAACACACTCTACTCTTGATCCACTTGATCAACACTCTATCACACAAGCTACAAGAGATCTCCAAGATCTCAACAAGACCATAATGATCAACACAAGAAGACTTGGACAAGACTATGACACTTGTTGTATATCAAGATACAATCAAGTTGACTAACAAGTAACGCAAGTGCACTACACAAAGACTCTTAACACTTTGTATCTTCTTGATACTTTGTGTTATTCTATTGAAAAGTAGAGGAATGATGGTGATCACTTAGTTGGATGAAATGATCACTCTTTAAAACAAAAATAACCTAACTAAATGATCAAAGAAGAATTTAGGTGATAAGGGATTTTGTCACATAAATTTGTGAGTGTAAAGGATGCTAAAAATCTGTGGAATGGACAGGTATTTATAGGCAAAGAGAATTCTGACCGTTTGAGGCACACGGTACTGATTGGGGTAAAAGCAGTCAGATATTATTGACCAAGGTCAATAAGTCAAAGACAGCCTCGTTTCAATTCTCTGGTGATAGTATAGTGTGTCCCCGGGTCGTTAAGTCCCAGCGAGATTGAAATGGTGCTTTTGGAAATCGTTTAGGAATGAGTGGCACTGAGGACAGTAGCCAAGAAGATATGGAATTGATTTTGCTACTGATATTTTGGTATTTGTACAATGAGATAATATTCACAAATAACAGATATACAGGTATATGCACAAATTCACAAATAGGGATCAGGTAACAGAAAAGTGGGTTTTGAACAATTACAAACTACAGGGGGTGCAAGTGAAACTTTTGAAACTTAAAATTTAAAAGAAAATTTAAAATGAAAATGAAATTATAAAAATGATTATTTTACTATTTAAATATTACTTAATTAATTAAAACTATTTAAAATCTAATTTAAATCTAATTAACTAAAAATTACAAAGATTACAAATTAAACTAAAAACTTGTAAAAACAATTTCTAAACTTAAAAAAGAACTTGAAGAAAGTATAAAAAATAAAAATAAATATTTTTGTCTTTTTATGAGTTTTTTATTAATTAAAAACTATTTATATTAAATAAACTAATTAAATTATTTTAAATTACTAATAATACTAAATTAACTTAGAAAATTATGAGAAAATTTATAAAACTATTTAACCATCACAGGAATCCTAAAAAATTATAAAAACTTCTAAAAATTATGTTTAGGCTATTCCACTAATTATTTACCTTTTAATTAACTTAAATCTAATTTAAATAATTAAAATAAGAAAAATGTAAAATGAACAGTAGAAACTAAAAATATATTTTCTAAAAGTCTTAACTAATTTATAAAACTTAGAAAAATTATAAAAACCTACTGTTGTTACTAAAAATTTAAGAAAACTAATTAATAACTAATATTACTTATTTAATTAGTTAAACTACTTTTAAATCTAATAAATAGTAAACTGATTAGGAAAAATCTAAAAAAATTATTTTAAATACTTAAAGGTACAAGAAAATTTAGAAAATTATAAAAATGGAAAAGTGCTTATAAATAAGCTGAAATGAAAAATGAAAAAGATAGTTTCTATTAAATAGAAGCTATCACTATTTTTATGTTTGGTTTTTTGGAGTTTTTCTTTTTGACAGCTAAAGATATAATGAAAATGAGAAACTTTTGTGAAACAACTTTTAATCTAGCTTATAAATAAGCTGTGTGCACCCCCTTTAAGCCAAATAGTTGATTTTCATTGACTGAGTAGGCAAATAAGCACAAATGACTGAATGTGGGGTTCATAATGATGAAACTAGGTACAAATAAGCTAAAGTGACTAAAATAAGCTAGAAACAACAAACAACAAGCACTGATAAGCTAATAAGATACAATTAAGCACTTTGAAAACTTGAACTTTAACACAGACTGGGACAGACTTTAAGGTTGATTCCAGGTGGGGTCCACTGATTCCTAGGTCAAACCAAGGGTCAAATCTTGTTCCCTGGTAGGAGGGGGGTTGGGAAAAACCAAATCTGGGTTGTCGGACCCACTGGGATGGCCTCTAACAGCCACCAAAGGTGGTGGTCTGCTGGTTCCTAGGTCAGTCACGCTGCAAGTGTGTTTGGAGGTGTGTGGAGTCCACACAAAAAATCACAAAAATTAAGTGATTAATGGATTTTAGAGATGAGCTGATAGGCTACTAAACCTAGTAATTTCAAGGCCTAGATCTTTGCTTAAAAATCAAAACAATTCACACCATTTTTGCAAAAACTGAGACAATGCAATTTTGACTTTTACCCTTTTTGTTCCTCAGTTGACTATTATGATTTTTAACCTAGGTTTACTGATTGATTATGACTTAACAAACTAAGATAAAGCTAAAATAAGTGATGGTGACCACTGATAAACTAGGAATCAAAGTTTTGGGTGCCAATTTCCTCACAGTTAACTGTGAGGGAAATTTTTGATGATTTTGACTTTTTTGCTTTATTACACCAAAGGTTAAGGTTTGTTTGAACAAGTTTGGTACTGAGAAAGAGTTTTCACCCAAAGTTAACAACCAAGAACCTCAATAACACAGTGACTTAACCAAATCCAAACACCCTCTTAAGCAAGACTGTTTTTGTGATTTAAGAGCTAAGGGTCATGAAAGTTTAGGAGACTTGTCCGAATCAGCTTTTTATGGAATTTTAGACTTAAATGAGCACTTAGAAACAGATAGCTACCACAAACACACAACAATATCACTTAAACTAGTTTGACTGTGAAACTAAGATTCTAAGTAACTATGAATTCTAACAAACAAGTTATGAATATTAAGCTATAAATCACTTAAACAACAATCAATAAGCACAAGCAAACTCAGAATAGCAAATACAAGCAAGCAATAAGAAACTATAAGGAACTAATATTTTTAGAGGAAAATTAAAATAAGCAAATGCTTACTAACTACCCCTAGCATGAACAAGGGGTTTTCCACTGATGCCTATCTTTAGATAGGCTATTCCACTTCCTATCTTGCCCACCAATGCTTCTCAAAACCTGAAATGAAACTCAAAACAACACAGTTGACTATTGTTGACTTTTTTTATGTTTTTGATTTTTTCTAGTAATACTGAGTTTTATGGTCTCTAAAAGCTTCAATAAGCTTTATGGGATCCTAAGTGAGCTTAAGAGTCCATAATACAAACACAAACACTAACAGAATATGATCTAAAATGGTGACTTGAAACTGAAAATTGCATAAACAAATAGGATTAAGGAAACTTGATTTTATTGCTTTGAAAAGATTGAAAGTACACTGAATTAACTTAGAACAATGCTTAAAAGCTTTTAGTTAAACTACAATTGCCTATTACACCACTACGACTACTTTTACACTAAAATTTGAGACATCTTCTTCATCTTGCTTCTTTTCCCTTTTATAGCCAAGGATTAGGGTTCCTTTGTCTTCTCTAAGCATATCCCAACCAATTCCAAGCCCTTGGATCACTGCTAATGCCCTGATCAACTACTACGTGTTTTTGGCGGGAAAATTGGTGTGTGGTATTTGGACTGTTATAAGCAAGGGGGGGGGGGGTGGCAGCATTTAATGCTGAGGTGAAGGGAGTAGTGGATTGGGCGGTGGCTTGTGATGGTGGGGTGAAGTGATGGTTGATTGACCTGCAAGTGGTGTGGGGGAGGCTGGGAGAGGGAAAAGGGGGGTTGTTTGACCGTATTTGACCAAGGGGGTCAAAGTTTGACCCCGTTTATATTATTATGGGATGGGCTGGTTTGTGGAGTGGGCCAAGAAAAAAGGAAAGTGGGCTTGGTATTGGATTGGGTTTGGTTTATTGGAGTAGTAATATTAAGGGTCCGGTTATGGTTTAAATTATCACAAGGACCAAATGTGTAATAAGCCGAAAGTTGGGGGTTGAGTTTTGGCATTCTTCCAAAATATTTCAAGGGGTGTTTCTTGCCAAGTTATGAATAGTATGAAGTCCTTGTATGATTTTTCCATTTTAAATTCACCAGGGACTAAAACTGCCAAACTTTCAAACTTCAGGGACCAATTGTGTAATTTCACCAAACTTTTCCACCAAGGACCAATCCTGCCATAAAATATTAGTGCAAGGACAAAATTTGTTTTTCTCAAAGTTTTAATATCCCAAGGACCATTTTTGACAATTTTCCAAACTTCAGGGACTAAACTTAACATTTTGTGAAACTTTGCACCAAAGGACTAATTATGTCACTTTTTTGATTTAAAAGGACCTTTGGTGACTTTTTCAAGTTTAGAACAGCCAGGGACTAGATTTGACAGCTTTTGAAAGATGAGGGACTGAAACAGCCAATTTTGCAAACTTTGTGCGTTTTTCATCTGTTTTTGATTGTTTTGCATTTGAAACATATAAAACACTTTACTGGGATATTTTCACTATTTTGATTTAATATTGAGTGTTTTTAGATGTTTTGGCAGCTCAGAAAAGGTAAAAATGATGAGTATTTACACACTCATCAATCCCTCACACTAAAACATTGCTAGTCCCTAGCAATCTTTTGAGAAAAACTTGATGGATTTGAAAATCTCTTTACCAAAAGCCATCACTTCTGGAGTAGCCAGGTGTAAGAACTGTGGCACACCTGATAACCGTGTGATTTTGAGCAAACCACCAGCTGTCAACGGATTTGATAAGTCTTTACCAAAAGCCGTTTTGCTTCTGGACTAGCCAGCATCTTGATGGACTAAGTCAACATCTTGGTGAGCTGATTACCAATTATGGATTTTCCACGGCCTTTACCACAAGCCATAATCTTGTGGGCTAGCCAACTCATTTGCTTTTGAGGATATGGGGAGTTGAGGAACCATACAATTTTTGGCAAATTGCAAGCCATCAACGGGTTTGAGATGTCTTTACCAAGAGCCGTTTGCTCCTGGACTAGCCAATCCATTTATCATTTAGACTTTGGCGGACTAATTACCACAAAATTTTTTTGAAATAAAGTGAAAAATTTTAGGCCTAAAATATGGGGGTACTTAGAAATTATTTTGTGATAAAATTCGTAAGAATTCCCCCCCCCCCCCCCCCCCCCCCCCCACACTAGAATTGAATATTGTCCTCAATATTCAAAGTCCCGGCTATTATGCCGAATCTCTGAACGGAAAAAGATAATATTCGAGACTAATTGTGGAAATATTGATTTTAGTTTTCACTTTATTTATCTGTACATATAAACATTTTTCTTTTTTCATTTTTTTTGAACTGATTTATATACATATTTACTTTTCAAAAGGTGGGGGACGGCCACTCCCCCACACTAGAGTGGTAGAAAGTAGAAAGAAGTCAGAAATACGGGTGAAAACCCATATATTTTGCTAATTTTTGTTTACCGAGTCACTAGCTTGACTCGATCCCCGAATTCGTTGGTCCATGGGGAAAGTTTGGAGATCAGGGACAACCATGGGTGGTATGTCCTCTCCTAAATAATGTTTCAAACGATGACCATTTCACTTTGAAGTTGGGACCTTCGGGTTGAGATAACTCAACAGTCCCGTATGGATATACTTTAGCAACAGTGAATGGTCCAGTCCATCGGGTTTTTAATTTCCCCGAGAAGATCTTTAACCTTGAGTTGAAAAGAAGGACTCTGTCACCGACGTTGAAAACGCGGTTCTTAATCTTAGATTCGTGAATCTTTTTTGTCTTTTCTTTGTAGATCAAAGAGTTCTCGTAGGTGATTCGTGAAAATCAAGTTATAGTATAGATAGTAAGCTCAAAAAATCCGCAAAGAAATACGGATAATCCGAGGTCGTATTCCGTGTGAAGGATGAATGGAATTCCGAATTTCCGATTCGGAAAACGTGTCGTGAAAAGTGGTAAAAAGTGATATGAATGAGATTACACTAATGAAATAATAAATGAAGCACAATTAATCACTTAAGCACGTAATTCAACTAAACAAACCAAAAACGTAACGTAGAATCGAAAACCGTAAATTAAAACGTAAAATAAACGTAAATGAACGAAATAAAACGCGACTTTTAAGCTATGCGACTCCTACGGAATTGAAAACAATTTCTAAAAATAAAAAATGATAAAAGAAAATTTTGAGAAAAAGAAAAATATTTTTTTGATTTTTTATGTATTTATTATGAATTAAAAACTAATTTTACTAATTAAAAATTAAAAGAAAATGAAAATAAAGTGAGAAAAATAAAAATTAAATTTTGAAAATTATAAAATAACTAAAAAGAAATTTTAAAACTACAAACTAATTTTTTTTGGCTTTTTATGTATTTTCTAGGAATTAAAAAGTATTAAATCTAATTAAAAATTCAAAAGAAATTCAAATTAAATGAGAAAAATACAAAATAAATTTCTAAAAATCTAAAATAACTAAAGATAATTTTCTAATATTTTTTTGGATTTTTCTGGACTTTTTCTGATTTTTTTTGAATTTTTGATAATTAAAAAGTAATTAAAAATGATTAAAATTGAAAATTAAATAAGAAAAATAGCAAATAAGCTTGGAAAAATCTGAAAATTTCAGGGAAATTCTAAAATAATATTCTAAATCTAAGAAAAATATAAAAATGGAAAAATAAGCTGTGGAACTGCTTAATGGATTAAAACTGCTTATAAAGAGTGCTTATTAATAAGCACTTTGACCAAATTTGACCCAAAACTTTGACCAATGTATTATGAGAACAAAATGAGCTAAATGGAACAATTCTCAGACCAGTTTATGCACAGAAACTCAGACAATGGAGCAAATAGGTACAAATAAGCTAAGGGAGAATAAGCAATAAGCTAAACAGTTAAGCACAATGCTAAAGATCAATTGAAACAGCAACTAGGGGTATAGATAAACTCAGAGAAACAATAATTCCAAACTAATGAAGGTTACAACTAATTTGCAGCCCTATTAAGAATTCAGTTAACTAGATAGAACCAAGCTACTTGATAAGCAAATTGAGTAGTGAAAATAAGCTGATTAAGCTGAACTTATGGGTGCAATCTACTTACTACCAACCAGAGATCTTAAAACAAATCTAAAACTAGACCCTAGATTCACTTAAATAACCTAAAATAACCCAAGAAGATTGATCAAAAAAAACTGAGCAGGGGAATTGCAAGTCCAAACAGTCCACTTCCACAAGCTTTTCAGATAAGCTAAAAAGCTCCAAACCTCAAAATCCTTTTTGATACCTGATAACCTACTACCAAGCTTCTAAAATCAGCAAGCAAAATGTATTTTGAACCAAATTTGAGGGCTGTGGACCTCAGAGAATTTTGACCAAAACAGATGACCAAAAAAAACTTTTTGACTTTTATGATGAACAAAACTTTGACTAATTTGGATTTTGAATCTGATTAACTGATTACTGAGTTGAAAAGGAGCTATATAACTATTACTAAAAGCTACTACTGTTGATATACTACTATTCTATAAGCTATTTTATCTAAAAATCCACTAATCACTTAACTGATTTGAGAATTACTTGTACTTTGACTATTTAACTAATGAGCTATTTATTTTATGCTTCTAATACTACTAATAAACCTATAGTGACTTGTTTAGACTAAATACACCCTCAGACAATTACTTACCACTAGCAAACTATCACTATCCAAACACCCCTTAACAATCTGTCAACACTACAAACCACCACAGATCCAACCAAGATACTTCCAAACCTCAACCTATTATCTCACAATTATCCATATACTAAAACTCAATTAAGAAAAACAGATCTCAAATGCAAATGTAACTTAGAAAATAGATCCACAGATGTAAGACTAGAATGAGAACTAGTGACTTAACCAATAACAATCCAATAACCAAACAGATGAATCAACAACTATTATCAATAATCAGATCTGAACTAAGTAAATAAAACAGATAAGCTAAATTCTAATATACTTTATACTACAGATTCAAAAGTTATACGAAAAATGAAAAATGAACTTACTATCCCCTCAGCCAAACAGAGGGGTCTCCCTCACAGCCTGTCTTTAGACAGGCCAATAAGCATCCAATTGGCTGTCTTCAAACTCCAAATAAGCTGAGCTTATTAATAAGCTTAAGAACAGTTGACCTTTGTTGACTTTGGTGTTTATTTGTAAAATTTTAATGAAACAGTACTACAACTAGTTTAATCTAATAAAATCAGTTAAAAGCTATAGCAAACTTGATTCAAATTAATAGAAACTACTTTGAATATTTTTTTTTATTTTTTTTTTATTTTATTTTTTTATTTTATTTTTTATATAAACTGAAAAGGTAATATTACTTGAAAGCTTAAATCAGAATTGAGAGTGAACGCTGAATTCCAATGAATACTAAAACTAAATGACAATAAGCTAAAAAGGATAATAAGTAATAAGAAATAAAGAGACAATTGAATTAAACTAAATAAATTTTTTTATTAATATTGAAGAGAGAATTACACAGTAATTTTAACAGCATAACATTGAAAAATAAAGCACACTAGATACATGATATGGAGGGGGTATATATAGCTGAGCTGAGGTGAGGTGAGGCTTGGTCCAGGCTGGCTATCCGCGTCATTTGTGCTTCCTTTAAGCTCATCTCAACCGTGTGATTGTATTCCAGATGCTTCCACTCGTTTTGGACCCTTGATTGATTGATTGATGTGATGCCTATCCTCCGTGTATACTCCCATTGGTCCATGCGTCCCTATCTGTCATGTGCTGACATTCCCCTGACACGTGACTACTCTTCTAGAAGGCCAATCATTAGGTAATTATTCTCAAGTGGGGTAAATTGAGGTGGGTGAAATTCTAGGGTTCTTCGCACAGTAGAAATTCTGGGTGGCTAGGTGAATTGGGGGTAATTTGGGCGGGGAGTGATTTAGGGGTGTTTTTTTTTATTTAGTGAGCGTTGACCGGGTTTAGTAACTGGGTTTGACCATGGTTGGGTTTTGTTAGCAGGCCTGGGTAAAAATAAAGGGTGGTGGGCTTAAGGTGTATGGGCTGTGGGGTTAAAAACATTAGTGGATCCGGGTATTTCTTTTAAGTGTAAAAAGAGTAGTAGTGAAAACAAAGGACCAATGTTGTAATTTTTAAAATTATGAGGGACCAAATCTGACTTTTCTCAAAAGTTTCTTCCAAGGGCATTTGTTGATAATCTTTAAATCATGGAGGACCAACTTTGATTTTTCTTTGAATATTTCTTCAAGGGACCTCTTTTGCCAAATTATGAAACTGCAGGGACTTAAACTGCCAATCTCTCCAAACTTTGACCAGGGACCAAATATGAAACTTTGATGAATCTCTGAGGTTGATTTTATCATTTTGAGCTCGGACTTTGACCATTTGACTTCCCCGGCCTCGGCTTTTGACAGTTTCCATTCTCGTGCTCGTTTTTGTCGGTTTCGCTGTGTTTTTGTTCATTTTTCTCATATCCGTACCTGCACATACACAAATACAAAAACATGCATTCTCTTGGCATTTTTGGTTAGTATTTGGTATTTTTGGTCTGAAATAAGGTCTAAAAAGGATGAGTGAATAAGCACTCATCAAAATCCCCCAGACTAAGGTATTGCCGTGCCCTCACGCAATGTCATCACCTCACGCTTAAAAGATAAATAATTTTCAAAACCTCTCTTTACTGACGTTGTAAAGTAGCAATGATGTTCAAGAGAGATAGTAAAATCATTTATTCTCAAAAACGCTCCGTTTTCCGATTTTTATGAATAACAACTACAACTACTCTTTTTTTGTACTTTTTCATTTTTATATAAGTGACGGTTTGCCTTGACTTTCATTATCAATTCATATCTGTTGATAACTTTCAGGGTCTACAAGTAGAAACACTTCTCACAGAGAAGAGACCATTCGGATAAAAATCGTCATCCTTGATTTTTCACAAGCTCCCAAACTAAGCGTAAAATCGAAATCATTGTTTATCAGAAGTTAGATGCTAACACTGCCCACGAAAGTTACTTGTGTATTACCTCTTGTCCCCAGGTCCTTAGTTGTATCTAAAGATTTTAATTTGTGAGAAATGAATTGCTTCATATTTTCTCGTTTCGATATTTGTTAGTCCGATAAGAGCACAAAATTTGAACGCTAAGTAGTTTCCAAACTTTCCCTCGAAAACCCCTGCATACAGAAATCGGGTCCACATGAAGGTCTCTGATTTAACACGATTTGTAGGGGCCCCCTTTTTATTTACGACCGAGACATACCATGTTTGATACCCGAAACGGAAGCTTTTTATTAGGGAAACCCCCGGAGTCGAAGCTTGGCATTTTTGCATAATCATAAGCACTTTAATAATACTTTTGTCCTTAGTCCTTTATTCTTTCACAGTCAACGGTTTATGAGCCGCCAAGATGTAAGAGTTTTATTATGACTTTGGATTTCTATCCGCTGCTTTTTTATAGCTTTGGATTCCTCTGCCTTTTTATTTTGGCTTTGGACTATTATTATTGATATTCATAACTATATGCCAAACCCCAAGTCCTACGGCCTTTACTAAGATCACAACATCGGCTGCGAACCGGCAAGATGCAATAGTCTATTTCACCGTAACACTGGCAGTACCCCTATGTGTACCAAACCCCCATATGCAGAGATTTTGTTGGGAACGAGAAAAAACTAAGTATTGCCCAAACCGTATACCCTTAATTAATCCTAGACATCTATTTTTATATATTGGTGTGCAAGCTGGTGGGAACAAGGAGGCCACAAGTACCTCTCGTGGGTTTTTTAAATCCCAGTAATGCGATCCGTGTAAAGCACGAAACTTCTAAATAAACTCTATCATTCCTCGATCTCCGCAAATTTAAAATCCCAAATAATGAGATCCGCGGATGCTTAGCCATAATCTTATGATTATTTTGGTTAAGGGAAACAAGCTAGGGCTCAACACGCCCGGTCAAGTCGGAACATTTATTTCTACTCTCGCCGGTAGGAAAGTCAAAACAAGGTGTCAAAACTTATTATACATATCATATATTTTTTCATTTCATTTTTTTTTTTTTTTTTTTTTTTTTTTTTTTTTTTTTTTGCATAATAAAAAGGTGACAAAAATTAAAATTTTTTGGTGGAAAACGGAGTTGCGTAAGTTAACAGCTCAGACGATGGTACAGGTCAAATCGAATCGAAGATTCACCCCCCCAGACTAAAGTGAAACATTGTCCTCAATGTTTTAAGGGTAAAGGTAATCCTACGTAAAATCTAAGGCCGTTTATTAAGTATGCCAAGAGATAAACGTTAGTCGATAAGATTTTGGATATGGTGAATTTCCGAAAGAGCAGCGAAGGATGAGACTCGAGTGGAGAGAACGACAAACCACGAGCACGAGAGTCCTCAAACTTCGGGGAAATTCCTGAACATTCATAAACAACAACCACGAAAACACGAGTTTGGAAAGGGTCGCCCCCCTCACGTCACGTTATTAGAAAATAGAAAATATAGAAAATGAAAATGGATAAGCATGGGGTGCCTCCCACGAAGCGCTTGTTTTTGTTCACCGAGTCACATGAGCTTGACTCGATCCCCGAATTTAATCGTCCTTGGGGAAAGTCTGGAGATCCGGGACAACCATGGGTGGTATGTCCCCTCCAAAGTAATGTTTAACACGATGACCATTCACCTTAAAATTGGGACCATTAGGTTGAGCAAGTTCAACGGTCCCATAAGGAAATACTTGGGTAATGGTGAATGGTCCAGACCAACGGGTTTTTAACTTGCCCGAGAAAATCTTTAATCGAGAATTGAAAAGAAGGACTCGGTCACCAACATTGAAAACGCGATCTTTAATTTTAGCATCGTGAATCCTCTTTGTCTTCTCTTTGTAGATCAAAGAATTCTCATAGGCCTGATCACGAAGCTCGACTAATTCATTCAATTGAACTTTTCGGTGATCACCCGCGGTTTGAAGGTCAAAATTAGCATGTTTCAAGGCCCAGTAGGCCTTGTGCTCAAGTTCAAAGGGCAAATGGCAGGCCTTCCCGTAAACCAGCTTGTAAGGGGTGCACCCAATGGGTGTTTTGTAAGCTGTACGGAAGGCCCAAAGTGCATCATCTAATTTATCGGCCCAAGAAGCACGATGTTCACCTACGGTCCTTTCTAAAATACGTTTCAAGCCACGATTGAAAACCTCAACTTGACCACTCGTTTGTGGATGATATGCCGTAGAAAGACGATGTGTGACACCATATTTGAGCATAACTTTAGCGAATTGATCGTTACAGAAATGGGTCCCACGATCGCTTATGATAGCACGAGGTGCACCAAATCGGGCGAAAAGACTTTTAAGAAATTTCACAACAACTCGGGCGTCATTGGTGGGTAGCGCCTTCGCTTCGACCCATTTAGACAAGTAGTCGACGGCCACGAGTATATATTTGTTACCACGAGAAGACGGGAATGGACCCATGAAATCGATACCCCAGATGTCAAAAATTTCACAGACTTGGATGGCATTTTGAGGCATCTCGTCCTTCTGAGTAATTTTTCCTTGACGCTGGCAAGAATCACATGATTTAACCAACTCATGAGCATCCCGGTAAATCGTCGGCCAGTAGAAGCCGGAATCAAAAACTTTCTTAGCGGTGAAGTTGGCACCATGATGTCCCCCCGTGGGTCCATTGTGGCATGCCATAAGAATTTCAGCGGCTTCCGTGCCGTGAACGCACCGCCGGATTACTTGATCCGCACAAATCTTAAACAAATAGGGATCGTCCCAGAAATAATGCTTAACATCTTTGAAGAATTTTTTCTTCTGTTGGAACGACATCCCATTCCGGATAAAATTCCCCGCATGGTAATTCGCAAAGTCGGCGAACCATGGGGTACTAGAATCACTATGTGATAAACTCCCCAGTGTCTCGAGAGGAAAAGCTTCGTTAATCTCCTTTTTCTCGAAAACACTTTGGTGGGGATTCTCTAAACGCGATAAGTGATCAGCAGCAAGGTTCTCAGCTCCCTTTTTATCTCGAATTTCCACTTTGAATTCTTGAAGGAGGAGAACCCACCGCATCAAACGTGGCTTAGCATCTTGCTTTGCCATAAGGTACTTAAGAGCCGAATGATCCGTGTACACTATGCATTTCTTCAAAAGCAAATAAGATCGAAATTTTTCAAAAGCGTAAATGACGGCTAACATTTCTTTCTCAGTAGTCGTATAATGATATTGAGCGTCGGTCATAGTTTTACTGGCATAGTGTATCGGCTGAAAATGCTTAGACTTGCGTTGCCCCAGGACTGCACCAATAGCATAATCGCTAGCATCGCACATTAGCTCGAAGGGCAAGTCCCAGTCGGGGGCAATTAAGACGGGAGCCTCTGTTAACTTCTTTTTAAGAACATTGAATGCTTCGATGCATTCATTTGAGAAGATAAACGGAGCATCTTTTTCAGGTAAGTGTGTCAGAGGCCGGGCTATCTTAGAAAAATCTTGAATGAAACGTCGGTAAAAGCCGGCATGACCTAAAAAACTTCTAATTCCTTTAACGGTCGTGGGATGAGGTAATTTTGCAATAACGTCGACTTTAGCTCTATCGACCTCAATCCCAGATTTCGAAATCTTGTGGCCGAGGACAATGCCCTCTTTGACCATGAAATGGCATTTCTCCCAATTTAGAACCAAGTTGGTGTCTTCACACCGTTTCAGCATATTTTCTAAATGGGAGAGGCACGAAGTAAAAGAATCTCCATAAACCGAGAAATCATCCATGAAAACTTCCATGGTTTTCTCGATCATATCCGAGAATATCGACATCATACACCTTTGGAATGTGCCTGGAGCATTGCATAAGCCAAAAGGCATACGACGATAGGCAAACGTACCATAAGGGCAAGTAAAGGTAGTCTTTTCCTGGTCCGGAGGGTCAATTGGTATTTGAAAATAGCCGGAAAATCCATCAAGAAAACAATAGAACTCATTTCCCGCTAGGCGTTCTAGCATTTGATCCATAAATGGAAGTGGGAAATGGTCCTTACGAGTCGCATCATTCAATTTACGATAATCAATACAAACTCTCCATCCGGTAACAAGTCGTGTCGGAATCAATTCATTATCTTCATTAGTTACGACGGTCATTCCACCTTTCTTCGGTACGCAGTGGACCGGGCTAACCCAAGAGCTATCCGAGATTGGATAAATCATTCCGGCATCGAGGAGTTTGATAACTTCCTTTTTGATAACCTCATGAATTTTCGGGTTAACCCGTCGTTGTTGCTGAACGGACGGTTTGAAATTATCTTCAAGTAAGATCTTATGCGTGCAAAAACGAGGGTCGATACCCTTAATATCAGAAATTTGCCAAGCGATGGCACTCTTATGCTTCCTGAGCACATCTAAGAGACGTTTCTTCTCCTCATCCTTAAGTTCCTTAGAAATAATAACGGGAAGTTTGTCGGTTCCTTCCAAAAATGCGTATTCGAGATGAGGAGGTAAATCCTTGAGCTCGGGCTCCGGAGGATTCTCAGTAGACGGCTTAACTTCTTTAACGTCGGCCATTTTAAGGTCAAGCGGAGGGAGGGACGGGTTGGGATCTTCGTTTAACAAATTCTCAATCAAAAGTACATCCCCCTCCGGGTCACAATCAGAATGATCAATTTCCGGTGAAATCGAATCATTAGCAAGAAAGGCCTCAATCTCTTCCCAAGCAAGATCGCTTCCCTCAAACGGAGTAAGGGAAGGGGAAGGATCAGAAATAATTGGTTCAGAAGAATGAGTGGGATTGCCACTCGAAGCATGTTCGGTAAAGCCAAGTAATTCTTGAGCATACTCCTCCGTAACTTCGTCGATAACGTCGATTCGGTTAACGGAATATTTGTCAAACTCGGAGGAGTACCTCGCGGTTTGATCCAAGTTAAAAGTTACGGCTTCGGTACCAACGCGTAAAGTAATTTCTTCATCGAAAACATTAATCAAAGCACGGCCAGTCCTTAGGAAACCTCTTCCGAGAATGAGAGGTACCCGCGGATCAGCATCAAAATCAACAACGACAAAATCAGCAGGGAAATGGAATTTTCCGACATTAACAAAGACATCCTCGGCTATTCCCATCGGGCGGGAAGTAGATCGGTCGGCTAGCTCGAGGGTCATACAAGTCGGAGTCAAATTGGGTAAAGACAATTTCTTCCAAATTGATAACGGCATTAGGTTAATGCTAGCACCGAGATCGGCCAAGGCGAAGCATTGAACCATCCCAGGAAAATTACACGGAATGAGAAATCGACCGGGGTCTTCAAGCTTTTCGGGGAGCTTTTTGAGAATAACCGCCGAACAATTCTCATTCATCTGGGTTCGAGATTTTTCAAACAATTTTTCCTTATTATTCAAAAGACCTTTTAGCATAGAAGCAAATTTAGGCATTAAAAGTATAGCATCCGCGAGAGTTATGTCAAAATGTAGCTCTTGAAAAACTTGGTAAAACTTTTCCATCTGAATTTTATCTCTCTCACGGTGCGTTTGTTCATTTAAGCGTGACGGATAAGGTAATTTTGTTTTGACGGGTGTTTCTTTCTCAGATTCGTAAACAACTTTATCTTTTCCTTTGGACGTCGGGACCACCGGAGGTTGGATGTTCTCGGTCCTTCCATTATTACTAGGAATTTCCGTATCCGTTGTCGCCTCGGTTTCACGGACGACTACCTTGGGAGACGAAGAAGAAGAAGAAGGGGTAGTCGGAGCCGTTGGTCCATCGATAACAATACCACTCCTAGTCGTGATCGCCTTAGCATCGCCCCTCGGGTTAGCGATCGTGTTGCTTGGAAGAGTTCCAGAGCCCGAGGGTCGATCATTTAAACGCTTGTTAAGATCATTTATTTGATTAGCTAACAACCTTGTTGTTTCCTCTTGTTTTGTCATAAAAGCTTGTTGGTTTTGAATCAATTGCTTAATCAAATCTTCCGTGGGCGACGGATTCGGAGCAACAACTTGATTTTGATTATTAAAACTTTGCCCACGGTTTTGAAAATTGCCATTGTTCTGATTTCCATGATTATTATTCTGAAAATTCCCATTGTTTTGAAAATTATTCCCTTGAGGCGGGCCTTGTTGAAAATTTCCCCGATTTTGATTTTGTTGAAAATTCTGATTTTGTCCTTGAAAACCATTATTACCACGGTTGTGATTTTGATTGTTATTGAATTGATGATTACGGTTTTGCACATTGTTATTCTGATTCACTTGAGTAGGTTGGTTAAACCCGGGTGGTCCATGCTGTTGGCTCGGACGGTAGCTGAGGAGATTACGGTCTCCTTGAAGAGGTGGGTAGCCGGTGCCACCCATGTTTGCAGCATACACGTTCTCTTGAGCATAATAGCCAGTCGAAGGACATTCATAATACGGGTGTGGACCACCACAAGTTGTGCAACCTTGATTAACGACATTGACTTGTTGACTTGATTTTTCAATAGAGAGTGCATCGACTTTCTTAGTTAAAGCCAATATCATATTTTCCATTTTATCATTATTTTTCTCATTAGTCGGCATTGGAAGCTTATTTCTCGACATTCTAACACGAGCCTTATTTTCAATAATTGTGAAGGCATCATTCGTGTTCCTAGCCAACAAGTTCCCACCCGCAGCAGAATTAAGCGAATCTTGATCAATATAAAACAACCCATTATAAAACGTATCGATCTGCTGAAGGTCGGAGAACCCATGGTTAGGACATTTTTCCAACAAATCTTTGAATCGATCCCAAGCTTCGCTGAACGATTCATCGAAAGCTTGTTGGAATCGAAAGATTTGGGAACGAAGGTTAGACGTTTTAGAAGGAGGATAGAAGTAATTCACAAACTTGGAAGCAAGGTCGTTCCAAGAGTGAATCGAATTCGGCGGTTCCTTTTCCAGCCAAGTCCGGGCTGCTCCTTTTAAGGAGAAAGGAAACAACTTCAATTTCACCACATCGTGAGGGATTTGATTCATCCTAATAGTCTCAGCGATGTCGGCGAAATTTCGGATGTGTGCATAGGGGTCTTCGTTATCAAACCCGTGGAATGATATACCCGTGATGAGGTTAAGTAACCCGTGATTAATTTCAAAGTTGGCATTGATGTCCGGAATCACAATCGCTCTCCTCACACCATTGAATGGTGATTGGAGTTGTTCTTCCATCGGACGTGGATCGAAAGCCGGTTGTGGTCCCATCGGAGGGATCACATTGTTTTGAACACCACCCATCGGCGGGGGTCCCAAGTGTTGGTCGTTCGGGTTCATTTCCTCCGTATTAGGAAAAAGAACTCGGTGTGTGTGACGAAACAAACTTTCCGGATTTGAAAGTGGTGAAACAAGTCGTTTAGACGTAGATCGTGTGTTCATACACCACAAAAATCAAAATTTTGAAAAATAAAAGGAAAAACAAATTTGAAAAGGAAAATCTTTTTGTGTTTTTGTTTTTATAAAGCAAAACTTAAACTTAAACTTTTGTTTTTTTCATTTTCAAACGTTACGTTAATTGTAAACCGTTTCCCTTAATCTACTCGCGACGGAACGGGAGAGAAGAATGGATCTCTCTTCAGCTTGCAATTTAATGTCAAAGCTTCCGTATTTTCCGCTTATTCGGTCGTAGAATCAAAGTAATCCGTCTAGCAACTAATTTCACGCGTAGTTATATTGAGAAGCTTATTTGGTTTACAACGCCCTTTCTTTCGATCGGAACGAGGCTGTAACTTTATTATATTTTTGGTATTTTTGTGAAAACACTTTAGGAAAAGTGTTTTTGATTTTTCGATATTTATATAATATATACAAAATAGAGGAAGGCTTATCAAAACACAATTTTTCAAAAACGAATATTCAAAAATTCACTTCAACCTTCCCCGGCAGCGGCGCCAAAATTGATTCGTGAAAATCAAGTTATAGTATAGATAGTAAGCTCAAGAAATCCGCAAAGAAATACGGATAATCCGAGGTCGTATTCCGTGTGAAGGATGAATGGAATTCCGAATTTCCGATTCGGAAAACGTGTCGTGAAAAGTGGTAAAAAGTGATATGAATGAGATTACACTAATGAAATACTAAATGAAGCACAATTAATCACTTAAGCACGTAATTCAACTAAACAAACCAAAAACGTAACGTAGAATCGAAAACCGTAAATTAAAACGTAAAATAAACGTAAATGAACGAAATAAAACGCGACTTTTAAGCTATGCGACTCCTACGGAATTGAAAACAATTTCTAAAAATAAAAAATGATAAAAGAAAATTTTGAGAAAAAGAAAAATATTTTTTTGATTTTTTATGTATTTATTATGAATTAAAAACTAATTTTACTAATTAAAAATTAAAAGAAAATGAAAATAAAGTGAGAAAAATAAAAATTAAATTTTGAAAATTATAAAATAACTAAAAAGAAATTTTAAAACTACAAACTAATTTTTTTTGGCTTTTTATGTATTTTCTAGGAATTAAAAAGTATTAAATCTAATTAAAAATTCAAAAGAAATTCAAATTAAATGAGAAAAATACAAAATAAATTTCTAAAAATCTAAAATAACTAAAGATAATTTTCTAATATTTTTTTGGATTTTTCTGGACTTTTTCTGATTTTTTTTGAATTTTTGATAATTAAAAAGTAATTAAAAATGATTAAAATTGAAAATTAAATAAGAAAAATAGCAAATAAGCTTGGAAAAATCTGAAAATTTCAGGGAAATTCTAAAATAATATTCTAAATCTAAGAAAAATATAAAAATGGAAAAATAAGCTGTGGAACTGCTTAATGGATTAAAACTGCTTATAAAGAGTGCTTATTAATAAGCACTTTGACCAAATTTGACCCAAAACTTTGACCAATGTATTATGAGAACAAAATGAGCTAAATGGAACAATTCTCAGACCAGTTTATGCACAGAAACTCAGACAATGGAGCAAATAGGTACAAATAAGCTAAGGGAGAATAAGCAATAAGCTAAACAGTTAAGCACAATGCTAAAGATCAATTGAAACAGCAACTAGGGGTATAGATAAACTCAGAGAAACAATAATTCCAAACTAATGAAGGTTACAACTAATTTGCAGCCCTATTAAGAATTCAGTTAACTAGATAGAACCAAGCTACTTGATAAGCAAATTGAGTAGTGAAAATAAGCTGATTAAGCTGAACTTATGGGTGCAATCTACTTACTACCAACCAGAGATCTTAAAACAAATCTAAAACTAGACCCTAGATTCACTTAAATAACCTAAAATAACCCAAGAAGATTGATCAAAAAAAACTGAGCAGGGGAATTGCAAGTCCAAACAGTCCACTTCCACAAGCTTTTCAGATAAGCTAAAAAGCTCCAAACCTCAAAATCCTTTTTGATACCTGATAACCTACTACCAAGCTTCTAAAATCAGCAAGCAAAATGTATTTTGAACCAAATTTGAGGGCTGTGGACCTCAGAGAATTTTGACCAAAACAGATGACCAAAAAAAACTTTTTGACTTTTATGATGAACAAAACTTTGACTAATTTGGATTTTGAATCTGATTAACTGATTACTGAGTTGAAAAGGAGCTATATAAGTATTACTAAAAGCTACTACTGTTGATATACTACTATTCTATAAGCTATTTTATCTAAAAATCCACTAATCACTTAACTGATTTGAGAATTACTTGTACTTTGACTATTTAACTAATGAGCTATTTATTTTATGCTTCTAATACTACTAATAAACCTATAGTGACTTGTTTAGACTAAATACACCCTCAGACAATTACTTACCACTAGCAAACTATCACTATCCAAACACCCCTTAACAATCTGTCAACACTACAAACCACCACAGATCCAACCAAGATACTTCCAAACCTCAACCTATTATCTCACAATTATCCATATACTAAAACTCAATTAAGAAAAACAGATCTCAAATGCAAATGTAACTTAGAAAATAGATCCACAGATGTAAGACTAGAATGAGAACTAGTGACTTAACCAATAACAATCCAATAACCAAACAGATGAATCAACAACTATTATCAATAAT
Organism: Artemisia argyi; assembly: GCA_030686995.1. Lineage (NCBI taxonomy): Eukaryota > Viridiplantae > Streptophyta > Magnoliopsida > Asterales > Asteraceae > Artemisia > Artemisia argyi. The sequence goes on from CM060705.1 coordinate 140,453,772, forward strand.
CAGATCTGAACTAAGTAAATAAAACAGATAAGCTAAATTCTAATATACTTTATACTACAGATTCAAAAGTTATACGAAAAATGAAAAATGAACTTACTATCCCCTCAGCCAAACAGAGGGGTCTCCCTCACAGCCTGTCTTTAGACAGGCCAATAAGCATCCAATTGGCTGTCTTCAAACTCCAAATAAGCTGAGCTTATTAATAAGCTTAAGAACAGTTGACCTTTGTTGACTTTGGTGTTTATTTGTAAAATTTTAATGAAACAGTACTACAACTAGTTTAATCTAATAAAATCAGTTAAAAGCTATAGCAAACTTGATTCAAATTAATAGAAACTACTTTGAATATTTTTTTTTTTTTTTTTTTTTATTTTTTTTTTATTTTTTTTTATATAAACTGAAAAGGTAATATTACTTGAAAGCTTAAATCAGAATTGAGAGTGAACGCTGAATTCCAATGAATACTAAAACTAAATGACAATAAGCTAAAAAGGATAATAAGTAATAAGAAATAAAGAGACAATTGAATTAAACTAAATAAATTTTTTTATTAATATTGAAGAGAGAATTACACAGTAATTTTAACAGCATAACATTGAAAAATAAAGCACACTAGATACATGATATGGAGGGGGTATATATAGCTGAGCTGAGGTGAGGTGAGGCTTGGTCCAGGCTGGCTATCCGCGTCATTTGTGCTTCCTTTAAGCTCATCTCAACCGTGTGATTGTATTCCAGATGCTTCCACTCGTTTTGGACCCTTGATTGATTGATTGATGTGATGCCTATCCTCCGTGTATACTCCCATTGGTCCATGCGTCCCTATCTGTCATGTGCTGACATTCCCCTGACACGTGACTACTCTTCTAGAAGGCCAATCATTAGGTAATTATTCTCAAGCGGGGTAAATTGAGGTGGGTGAAATTCTAGGGTTCTTCGCACAGTAGAAATTCTGGGTGGCTAGGTGAATTGGGGGTAATTTGGGCGGGGAGTGATTTAGGGGTGTTTTTTTTTATTTAGTGAGCGTTGACCGGGTTTAGTAACTGGGTTTGACCATGGTTGGGTTTTGTTAGCAGGCCTGGGTAAAAATAAAGGGTGGTGGGCTTAAGGTGTATGGGCTGTGGGGTTAAAAACATTAGTGGATCCGGGTATTTCTTTTAAGTGTAAAAAGAGTAGTAGTGAAAACAAAGGACCAATGTTGTAATTTTTAAAATTATGAGGGACCAAATCTGACTTTTCTCAAAAGTTTCTTCCAAGGGCATTTGTTGATAATCTTTAAATCATGGAGGACCAACTTTGATTTTTCTTTGAATATTTCTTCAAGGGACCTCTTTTGCCAAATTATGAAACTGCAGGGACTTAAACTGCCAATCTCTCCAAACTTTGACCAGGGACCAAATATGAAACTTTGATGAATCTCTGAGGTTGATTTTATCATTTTGAGCTCGGACTTTGACCATTTGACTTCCCCGGCCTCGGCTTTTGACAGTTTCCATTCTCGTGCTCGTTTTTGTCGGTTTCGCTGTGTTTTTGTTCATTTTTCTCATATCCGTACCTGCACATACACAAATACAAAAACATGCATTCTCTTGGCATTTTTGGTTAGTATTTGGTATTTTTGGTCTGAAATAAGGTCTAAAAAGTAGGCTTGATCACGAAGTTCGTTTAATTCATTTAGTTGAACCTTACGGTGATCACCCGCTTTATGAAGGTCATAGTTTGCATGTTTCAAGGCCCAGTAGGCTTTGTGCTCGTGCTCGATCGGTAAATGACACGCCTTTCCGTATACAAGCTTGTATGGAGTACACTCGATGGGTGTTTTGTAAGCTGTATGGAAGGCCCAGAGTGCATCATCTAGTTTATCCGACCAGGAAGCACGGTTTTCACCTACTGTCCTCTCAAGAATCCGTTTAATACCACGGTTTGAAACCTCCACCTGCCCACTTGTTTGCGGGTGATACGCGGTAGAAAGATGATGAGTAACACCGTACTTTAGCATGACTTTTGCAAATTGATCATTGCAAAAGTGAGTACTGCGATCACTAATGATGGCACGGGGAGTTCCAAAACGAGCAAAGAGGGATTTCAAAAATTTCACAACAACTCGGGCATCATTAGTGGGTAAGGCCTTAGCCTCAACCCATTTTGATAAATAGTCAACAGCCATGAGAATGTATTTGTTTCCATGAGAAGATGGGAATGGCCCCATAAAATCAATGCCCCAGACGTCAAAGATCTCACAAACTTGAATGGCATTTTGTGAAATTTCGTTCTTTTGTGAAATATTCCCGTGACGCTGACAAGCATCACAAGCTTTGACTAACTCGTGGGCATCCTTATAGATCGTAGGCCAGTAGAAACCGGAATCAAACACCTTTTTGGCGGTGTAGTTAGGACTATGGTGGCCCCCGGTGGTTCCAGCATGGAAAGCCTTGAGAATATCAGCGGCTTCCTGTCCATATACACATCGCCTGATGACTTGATCGGCACATATTTTGAAGAGAAAGGGGTCGTCCCAGATGTAATGTTTAACGTCTTTGAAGAATTTGTTCTTCTGTTGGGACGTCATCCCCTTAACGATGAAGTTACCCGCATGGTAATTTGCAAAGTCAGCAAACCATGAGATAATAGAGTCACCACGAAAAGCAACCGCATTGAGTGTTTCGAGATGAAATGTTTCATTTATTTCCTTTTTCTCAAACACATCCTGATGAGGGTTTTCTAATCGTGAGAGATGATCAGCAGCAAGGTTCTCAGCTCCTTTTTAATCACGGATAATGATATCAAATTCTTGGAGGAGGAGAACCCAACGGAGAAGTCTCGGCTTTGCATCTTGCTTTGCAAATAGGTACTTCAAAGCCGAGTGATCCGTATACACCACGCATTTGGTCAGGATTAAGTATGGCCGGAATTTTTCAAAGGCATACACCACAGCTAGGAGTTCTTTTTCAGTGGTGGTGTAATGACCTTGAGCCTCGGTCATAGTTTTGCTTGCGTAGTGTATAGGCTGAAAGTATTTTGCTTTACGTTGCCTCAAGACCGCACCTATGGCAAAATCACTAGCATCGCACATAAGCTCAAAAGGCAGGTCCCAATCGGGGGCAACAAGAATCGGTGCCTCGGTAAGCTTTTTCTTTAATGTTTCAAAAGCTTCGATGCACTTAGGAGAGAAGATGAAAGGAGCATCCTTCTCGAGGAGATGGGTCATAGGCCGGGCAATCTTAGAGAAATCTTGGATAAACCTATGGTAGAAGCCGGCATGACCCAAAAAGCTCCTAACACCTTTAACAGTGGTGGGATGAGGTAATTTAGCAATGACATCAATTTTGGCTTTGTCAACCTCAATCCCGTTTTTTGAAATTTTATGGCCGAGGACAATGCCCTCCTTGACCATAAAGTGGCTCTTCTCCTAGTTGAGACTTAAATTCGTTTATTTACAATGTTTAAGCATTTGTTCCAAGTGGGAGAGACAAGACTGGAATGAATCCCCGATGACTGAAAAGTCATCCATGAATACCTCCATGGTTTTTCCGATCATTTCGGAAAAGATAGACATCATGCACCTTTGGAACGTGCCTGGTGCATTACATAAGCCGAAAGGCATACGTCTGTAAGCAAAAGTTCCATAGGGGCATGTGAAGGTAGTTTTCTCTTGATCCTGTGGATCAATGGGGATTTGGAAGTAACCCGAGAAACCATCGAGGAAGCAGTAGTATTCATTCCCCGCAAGTCTTTCGAGCATTTGGTCCATAAAAGGGAGAGGAAAATGGTCTTTACGGGTGGCTTCATTTAACTTTCGATAGTCAATACATACTCGCCAACCCGTGACCAAACGAGTTGGAATCAACTCGTTATCCTCATTGGTGACAACGGTTATGCCACCCTTTTTAGGAACACAATGAATTGGGCTAACCCAAGGACTGTCAGATATAGGATAAATCAATCCCGCATCAAGAAGTTTTAGAACCTCTTGTTTGATAACTTCGTGGATTTTGGGATTTACCCTTCTCTGTTGTTGCACTGCTGGCTTAAAGTCATCCTCCATTAAGATTTTGTGTGTACAAAAGTCCGGGCTTATGCCCTTAATGTCGGAGAGTTTCCAAGCAATTGCTTGCTTGTTTGCTTTAAGAACCTTTAGGAGTGCTGCCTTTTCCTCATCTTTTAAGTCTTTAGCAATAACGACGGGCAATTTATTATCACCCTCCAGAAATGCATATTCTAGATGAGGAGGCAAATCCTTGAGCTCAACCTCGGGAAAGTCTTCAGTTATTTCAATATTTTTGACTTCCGCTTTATGAAGTATTTTTGGAGACGGAGAGGGTGAAGGATCGTCATTTAACAATCTTTCAAGGAGAAGAATGTCCCCCTCCCGGTCAAGATAGTTTTCATCAACCCCATGCGGGATTGAGCTATCTTGAGCAAGAAAAGCCTCGACTTCTTCCAGAAGGAAGTCACTTCCTTCAAACGGAGTGAGGGAAGGGGAAGAGTCGGAAATGATAGGATCAGTAGAAGGAGTGGTACTGCCACTTGCTGAGAAACCAAGGACTTCTTGAGAATACTCCTCATACGCAACATCGATGATGTCAATTCGGTTAACCGTTTCAGCGTCATAGTTGGAGGAGTATCTTGAAGTCTGGTCAAGATTGAAAGTGATGGCTTCACCACCAACACGCAGAGTGATTTCTTCTTCGAATACATCGATTAAAGCATGACCCATTCTTAAGAATCCCCTCCCGAGAATGAGAGGAACTCTTGGGTCAGCATCAAAATCAACAATCACGAAATCTGCAGGAAAATGGAACTTTCCTACTTTCACGAAGATATCTTCGGCAATGCCGAGAGGACGAGATATAGTACGGTCTACAAGCTCGAGTGTCATGCAGGTCGGAGTGAGAGCAGGAAGAGAGAGTCTTTTCTGTTGATATATATAATGTATAGAAACGTTATTAATATCTTTCGATATCCTTAAGTTTTGACGATCACAAAATATAAGAACATTAAACGCAAAGTTAATACGTAAACAAGTTTTAAGCAAGTTTATATCATCTCATCCAACATAATCACTTAAGGTATGAATAAACAAGTGACTAATACATTTTATGATCAAAGGGATGTTTATTTAAATAATACAAAGTTTATAAAATTAAATAAACTTATTATATATTTTTGAAAAACACTTTTGGTAATAAAGGAAAATGTTTTATTCATAATAAATATATGAATTCAAAATTTTAACCAAAATCAGTTAGTTTTTCACCAAATAAACTTTCCCCAGAAAAAGACAAGAAAACTGCAGTTTTCGTCTGGGCGGCCCCCTTAATTATAAGGGCGCCCCCCTTAATTTTAAGGGGGCTGGCACACAATTAAGGGGACCAGCCACGCTCCCCTGTCAGATTCTGTCAGAAATTTTTCCCTATAAATACCACCTCAAACCTGGAATTTTTCTCACCTCTTGCACGAAAATTTTCAGATTTAAATCTCTCTAAACATCCTTCTAAAAACCCTTTGATCATATAATTGTTAATCTTTGTTTCAAGTGATTCATTCCCTCACCTCTCATCTCTCAAAGTGCAAGAGAAGAATACTTCTTCAACATCAAGTTGTGAAGTATTGTAAATTTGTGTATATAGTGTAGTTATTGTGTACATTCATTGTAAAGGTGTGATAGTAGTGTAACTAGATAGATCTAGGAGTAGAAGTTGTGAATAGAAGTAGTGGTGTGAAGAAGATTGTTGGGAGGTAGATAGTTGTGAAGAAGATTGTTGTGAAGTAGATAGTTGTGAAGATAGACAGTTGTGAAGAAGTAGAGTTGTGATTAAGTAGTGACTAGGTGTGAAGAAGTTGTGTAGAAGGTGTGAATTAGTTGTGACGAAGTTGTGGTGTGTAAGGTTTTCTCCGCCATAAGGGAGCTTGTTGACATAGTGAAGAAAACTCTCGAGTAGGTGACTCGGGGAGTGGAGTAGGAACAAGGAAGGTGTCCTTGTAGCCGAACCACTATAAATCCTTTGTCTCGCGGTTAGATCTTTCCTTTACTTAGCTTACTTATTTACATCTCGTACATAGCTATAATTGTTTATATTGTGCATGTGTTGATCTTACATACTTAGCTTATATCTTTACTATTTCTTATACTTAGATATTGTTGTTCATATTGTTCAAGATTTGAGTTCATATAAGATCGAATCAATTTTTTAAAAGTAAACAAGGTTTTTAAAACTATACCAAGTTTTCAAAAACAAAGTCTTTATAACAAACCTAAAAGATTCACATATAATAGATCATATAGTTGTTTTTGAACTTAACTCTAATTAAAGTCTTTTTCAAACAAACAATTGAATAAACTCGTATTAATATTTTGAAACCAAGTTTTACAAAAATTAAAAAGACGTAAAACTATTCAACCCCCCTTCTAGTTTTCCACAATTGGTATCAGGAGCCACGTCAAACAAGATTTTTAAAATATATTGTATTTTAAAACTTGAATCGATCTATGGAATCAGAAAAATATTTAGAAGGGCAATCTATGCAAAGACCACCGTTATTTGAAAGTGATGGTTTTCTTTATTGGAAAAATAGATTCGAAACTTATGTGAAATCAAAAGATCTTGATCTTTGGCATGTTATTACCTTTGGTGACTTTCCCCCTATTTAATATAATTTTGAAACTAAAAAGGATGAAATTGTATCTTTTGAAAAACAAAATGATGATTTGAAAAAGAAACTAGCAAAAAATAATGAGGCTAAAGTGGTTACTTATAATGCGTTACCACGCAAAGAATATGAAAGAATCTTTATGTGTAAAACCGCAAAAGAAATTTGGGATTCTTTATTAATTACTCACCAAGGTAATAGTCAAGTCAAAGATAATAAAATAGATCTTCTTGTTCAACAATATGAACAATTTATGATTCCTGAAGAGGAATCAATAGATAATGCATTTGCTAGGTTTAACACTATCATCACAAGTTTAAAAGCACTTGATGAGAATTTTTCTAGTAAGAATTTTGTTAGGGCACTTCATCCAAAATGGCGAGCTAAAGTTACGGCGATTGAAGAATCGAAGAACTTGTCAACTCTTCAACTTGACGAGTTAATTGGCAACTTGATAGTCTACGAAGCAATAATAAAGAAAGATTCTGAGATGGTCAAAGGAAAAAGGGAGCAAAGCAAATCGATTGCGTTGAAAGCTAAAAAGGACTCTAGTGACGAAGAATGCTCAACCTCCGAAAGCAACGATGAAGAGTATGCTATGGCCGTACGAGATTTCAAGAATTCTTCAAAAGACGAGGAAGATACGTTAGGCAACCATATAATGAAAGAAAGTGCTTTAAGTGTGGAGATCCAAATCATCTTATTGGAGAATGTCCGAAATTGTCAAGAAGTCAAAACCACAAGGCCTTTGTAGGAGGAGCATGGAGCGATAGTGACAATGATGAAAAAGAGACAACAAAAGATGAAAGGTGTCTCATGGCAAAGACATCCGATAAGGTACGTTCTAAAACTGAATACTATAGTGATGAAAATTTATTTTTAGATGAAAAAGACCTAGATAGCGAATATAGTAGATTGTGTAAATTAGGTCAAAAGGTAATAGCTAAAAATAAGTCACTAAAACATAATAATAATCAATTAGAAAATGAAGTACTTGAATTAAAAATTAAACTACAACATTTGGAAAAAGAAAAAGAAGTTTTTATAGAATGTAAAACATGTTTAGAGGTCAAAAATGAAAACGAAGAACTTAAAGATGAAATTTTCAAACTTGACAAGTTTAAAAATAGTAGTAACACACTTAAGAAAATAGTAAGTGTTCAAGAAACTTCGGGAGATAAAACCGGTCTAGGATTAACCTCAACTAATGTTTCAACTAGTGAAAATAAAAGTATAAAGTTTGAATGTGAATCTAGTAAACAAAAATCATTAGAATCAAAACCTAAGTATATACTTACAAAAGATAGAAAAATACCCATTGCGAATGATGAAAAAGTAAAAACTTTTTATAAACCATCCTTAAAGATCGAAGTAGGATCCTCTAAATATAAATTAAGATCTAAAACTCCACCACCGAGAAAACCAAATAATCTTCATACTCGATCTAAAACACCTCAACCTAGAAGAAACCAAAATAGACAAAACTACAATAATACTAGTCATCAAATGTGGAATTATCAACCAAGTTACAATCCTTGGGGAATACTACCACCATACATGCATCCTAGCCAAATGTTGAATATGTTTGGACCAAACAACTTTGGACCAATGAGACAATGGGGACCAAGTGGCTAAGTTGTCAATCTTGGAAGAAGTTGGAATATCGTCTACAAATGACTTCTATAAGTCAACATGGTCACTTGAAGTGCTTGAAGATATTCCATTGAAGACTAAAAGGTACGCGTTTCTTTTAAGTTCATCGCTATAATTTGCATGCTTAGATATATGATTAGTTAGATTAATGCTTAGCTATACATATATGTGTACATAATAGCTTATATTCTTATAACCTAGAAACATCATTGGTTGACTCTCCTAGGAATAAGATAAAATTGTTCATTGCCGAACAAAATAGAAAATGGAAATCTTCTATATCCACTATTAGGAAACTCATGGTGATGAAGTGAAATGAGTTAAGTGGATCGATCGTTAATATAGAAGTAGGATTAGATCCCTCGCGTAAGAAAAACTATGGATGAAACAAGCTCTCGTAGACTATGGCATTAAGATTAGATAAGCGTGCAAAAACAAAGGAACTATAGATGTTAGGTTATACCCCATTCAACACTCTCGCATCTAACATATTAATTATCGTCTTCATTTCCTTTAGGATCATAGGATATGTAGAAACGATAACATGAGATAATAATAGGCTTAACCAATCCTCTTGAGCATGAGATCTTTTATAAACATTTTCTTTTAAAATATTTGATTTATGATATTTATTGTCAAAAATCTAATATCTCTAAAAATATGCAAAAACCTCACATTTTGGAAAATAGTTTTTCAAATAACTATCCCACTTTTAAATAACATGTTTTCACTATCAATATCCACAATTTTGTTTTGATCAAAACTAAAGATTGGGAAAATATTCTTTACCGTTCATTCACATATTTTGAAGTAAAAACCCAATCTATCTTATTCAAATAACTCTCACATCTAAGTGAAAACTTACTTTCAAACATTGTTGAATAATGCTAAAAACGTCTCTTTTAAAATCATGCATGGTGATCTCATATTTGTCATCTATATTTATATAAATGACACTTATAAGTGAACTAAATCAAATCAAGAGGACCATGGTTTGTTCATTAAGACTTTATTTGTAACAAGTCTAGAAATCCATGCAATCATAACTACCCACTTATTGCACATTGATACACATTAGGATTAATCCTCCTAGTTATGTAGTTATGAAATATTTGATGTTGCTTATTGTTTCCTAGCACTTGTATTTTACTTGCTTGATGAGTATGTTTGCATGCTAGATGAAATTGCTTGTTTACTTAATCTCTTTGATTAACATGCTTTAGCTACATAATTGCCTACATAATTAGTATATGCTTAATTGCCTCAAAGAGTTGGACTTGTTTGAAACCAAAAACACAACCTTTCTGCAATTCACTACCAAAAACCCTTTTCTGGCAATCTGGGAATCACCAGATGGGCGGCCCCCTTAAATCATAAGACGGCCCCCTTAATTATTAAGGGGACCGGCCTCCAATTAAGGGGACCGGCCATCTGATGGTCGAAGGTGTTGTTTCCTTTTTCTACTTTTTAGCCCATTTCATCCTACACTTCTCAAAATTCACAAACCTATTTTATCCTAAACCTTCTATCAAAGTTTATCCATCCTTAATCCCACCTATCCTACACTATAAACACTCCCATTATTCATAATCTTCATTCATCTCTTCATGTCATCTCCCATCAAACCAAAACCACCAAGAAACCCCGTTTGGAGAAGAAAGCCTAACTTCCATTAAAAGCCCATCAAACCAAATGATGTTGTCAAACATCCAACACCAAAATCCTCCTATGTCTTCAACATTACATATCAACAACCTTTACTCACCCATATCCTTCTACATTACACTCAAACCTCATAACCTTTACACACTCAAACCTCATAACCTTTACTCACCCAACCTCAAATTTCATCTCCTAGTGCACCTAATGCACCATCTATAACACCCTCCTACCAAGAAACCCCTTCCATGAACATCGCTCTTTCACTCTAACCTATCACATCACTTGATACTCATTTACCATCTTCACCAATAACTCAACCTAGTCATCCTCACAAAAGATTCAACCATATACCCATTTCCTACACTCTACGAAGTGTGTCATCAACACTACAACTTAACCCATGAAGGTCAAACCATATTTCATGATACACAAATCATCATGTTCACTCAAATGAACCCTTTGACAAACCTCATCATAATAACCAAACATCCATCCTTGTTCAAAAAAAAATTACACCTTCATCTTACCAACATAAGCCAAATGATGAGCATGTTCAATCTCAAAACAACAATCCCAATCTCATTCCTAACACCTCACATTTTGTTCAACATACCAATCCATCATCCAAAACATCCTCCACTCATGATACATCCTCCACAACTTCATTCTCATCCATTCATGATTACCCAAACTCACAAATATCTCCACCACCAAGAGTATCACCACCACCTTCTACCAACACACATGTTATCCCTATGTTGCATGTCCTATCACCTTCCTCCAAACACTTGAAGTTCATTGAAGAACTCAAGGAAGCCCATGAGCTTTGTACTCTTCTTGCCTTACACCTTGCTCAATGCAACTTGGAACAACTTTCCTCTAGCTCTCCTTTCATTACCCCATAACTTGAATCAAGTTGAAAAACATGTCAACAATTGACCTTGTTGCATCTTTCTCCTAAAAACCATTGCATTCAATGAACACATCACTTGGATTGAATATCTTCTCACTAGATCACATCCAATACCCTCACTTGAACAACATCCAAAACCCTTAATCAACCTCTTCCGCTACAAACTCTCCACCACCAAACTCTCCAACATTCATGACCCAAACATATACCTCTATTAATCCAACAACCTTACCCTAACCCAGTATTATCCTTCTTGCTTTTACCTCTAAAAACAAACCATTCTCTTGGAAGAACTACCATGCTTCCCATCAACAACCACCAAACTCTCCAAACACCATTCCAACAAAAATCTATCTCCACTAAATCCAACTACCATGATTCCTATCTTCAAATAAAATCTCCACAAACCTTTTCTGTTCCAAGCAAGTCCAAGAGACCTCAAGTTGGCAATTTAGTATTATCTAGTGTAATTTGCTAGAAAAGCATTTATATATGCTTACGTATTATGTTTTCAACATAATCTATTTAAACTATTAATGAATGTTTCTTGTGTTTTATTATCATGCATTCTTGTTAATTCTCTTGTACTATATGTATTACATGCATCATATATATATATATTGCTTGTGCTCTAAATATTTTTGCAAGAATTCCATATCTCGATTTCTTATGACCTCAAAACGAGGGGGAGTATACTTCAAGGGGGAGCTATACACTCGTCGGGATAACCTTTTTGATGTTAACAAAAAGGGGGAGAAGTGATATAAACTCACACTAAAAACTTGCATATATATTAATTTTTATTTTAATGAGTTTAGATTTTGTAATCATCAAAAAGGGGGAGATTGTTGATATATATAATGTATAAAAACGTTATTAATATCTTTCGATATCCTTAAGTTTTGACGATCACAAAATATAAGAACATTAAACGCAAAGTTAATACGTAAACAAGTTTTAAGCAAGTTTATATCATCTCATCAAACATAATCACTTAAGGTATGAATAAACAAGTGACTAATACATTTTATGATCAAAGGGATGTTTATTTAAATAATACAAAGTTTATAAAATTAAATAAACTTATTATATATTTTTGAAAAACACTTTTGGTAATAAAGGAAAATGTTTTATTCATAATAAATATATGAATTCAAAATTTTAACCAAAATCAGTTAGTTTTTCACCAAATAAACTTTCCCCAGAAAAAGACAAGAAAACTGCAGTTTTCGTCTGGGCGGCCCCCTTAATTTTAAGGGGGCCGGCACACGATTAAGGGGACCGGCCACGCTCCCCTATCAGATTCTGTCAGAAATTTTTCCCTATAAATACCACCTCAAACCTGGAATTTTTCTCACCTCTTGCACGAAAATTTTCAGATTCAAATCTCTCTAAACATCCTCCTAAAAACCCTTTGATCATATAATTGTTAATCCTTGTTTCAAGTGATTAATTCCCTCACCTCTCATCTCTCAAAGTGCAAGAGAAGAATACTTCTTCAACATCAAGTTGTGAAGTATTGTAAATTTGTGTATATAGTCTAGTTGTTGTGTACATTCATTGTAAAGGTGTGATAGTAGTGTAACTAGATAGATCTAGGAGTAGAAGTTGTGAATAGAAGTAGTGAGATATAAGTAGTGGTGTGAAGAAGGTTGTTGGGAGGTAGATAGTTGTGAAGAAGATTGTTGTGGAGTAGATCGTTGTGAAGAAGTAGAGTTGTGATTAAGTAGTGACTAGGTGTGAAGAAGTTGTGTAGAAGGTGTGAATTAGTTGTGACGAAGTTGTGGTGTGTATATTGGTGTGTAAGGTTTTCTCCGCCATAAGGGAGCTTGTTGACATAGTGAAGAAAACTCTCGAGTAGGTGACTCGGGGAGTGGAGTAGGAACAAGGAAGGTGTCCTTGTAGCCGAACCACTATAAATCCTTTGTCTCGTGGTTAAATCTTTCCTTTACTTAGCTTACTTATTTACATCTCGTACATAGCTATAATTGTTTATATTGTGCATGTGTTGATCTTACATACTTAGCTTATATCTTTACTATTTCTTATACTTAGATATTGTTGTTCATATTGTTCAAGATTTGAGTTCACATAAGATCGAATCAAATTTTTAAAAGTAAACAAGGTTTTTAAAACTATACCAAGTTTTCAAAAACAAAGTCTTTATAACAAACCTAAAAGATTCACATATAATAGATCATATAGTTGTTTTTGAACTTAACTCTAATTAAAGGCTTTTTCAAACAAACAATTGAATAAACTCGTATTAATATTTTGAAACCAAGTTTTACAAAAATTAAAAAGACGTAAAACTATTCAACCCCCCTTCTAGTTTTCCACATTTTCCAGACTGTGTAAGGCATCAGGTTAATGCTTGCACCGAGATCAGCCAAGGCAAAGCATTCAACCATCCCCGGGAAAATACAAGGAATGAGAAATTTCCGGGGATCTCCAAGCTTTTCGGGAAGCTTTTTCAAGAGCACTGCTGAGCAATGCTCATTAAGTGGAGTTTTTGCCATCTCACAGAGTTTTTCTTTGTTGCTTATCAGATTTTTGATTGTCGAAGCAAACTTAGGCATGAGAAGAAGAGCATCCGTGAAGCTAATATCAAAGTGTAATTCTTGGAAAATTTGATAAAATTTTTCCATCTGATGGTTAGCTTTTTCGCGGTTCTTTTGATCATTCATACGTGAAGGATATGGAATTGAAGGCTTAGGATCATTCTTTGGGATTTCATCAGAACTCACAGGAGGATCAAATACAACTTTCGGCTTACGAGCCGGGACCGGGACAACTTGAGGGTGGACGTTGTTGATACCTCCGTTATTAGTAAGAAGTATCATGTCCGTGGTAACCTCAGGTTCACGTTCCGCTACCTTAGTAGGAGGAGAAGAAGAGGTAGAGGGAATCGCGGGTCCATTGTATGATACCCCACTTCGGGTAGTGATCGCTTTGACATCGCCCCTCGGGTTAGCGATCGTGTTGCTCGGTAGTGTACCCGGGCCCAAGGGTTGATCATTTAAAGACTTCTGAAGCTCAGAGATCTTGCTGATCAATAACCGATTCGTTTCCTCTTGTGCTTTCATGAATTGTTTTAGCACTTCATCGGAGGAAGAAGAGGGTGGAACAACGTTTTGAGGAGGATTTTGAATACGGTTGTTTTGAAAATTCCCTTGATTTTGATTGTTGTTACCCTGGAAATTGTTTCTCTGATTGAAATTACCCTGATTGTAATTTCCTTGATTTTGGTTTCTTTGAAAATTTCCTTGAAAACCTTGGTTTTGATTGCCATTTTGAAAATTGTTTTGATTAAACTGGCCTTGATTTTGGTTCGGGTTTTGGAAATTTTAGTTTTGACCTTGGTTAAAATTTTGATTCGAGTTACGGTTTTGATTTTGGTTAAAACCGGGAGGTCCGAGAAAGTTGTTGGAACGATAGCTTAAGAGATTACGGTCCCCTTGTGGTTGGTAAGAATTACCCCCCGTGTTGTAGGAACCGTGAGCAGCATAAACGTTCTCTTGAGGAAAGCCAGCAGTAGCTGGACACTCAGAATAAAGATGTGGGCCCCCACAAGTTTCACAACTTCGGGCCACGACTTTCACTTGTTGATTTTGAACCTGATTTTGCATCGTTTGGTTCATTCTCAACACAGCTGTAGAAATATCATCCATCTTTTTGGTAAGAGCAATTATTTCAGGAGATGATGATGAAGGAGTAACTGAATTACATGACGCATCCCTTTCCGCAGAGGAATCCCAAAAGTTATGGTGGGCAGTCATGTTCTCAATCAAGTCATAGCACTCTTCGGGACGCCTTTTCATAAAGGTCCAACCAGCAGCAGCATTGAGAATATCCCAGTGCCTCAATGTCAGACCATTATAGAAGGTATCTATGATGGTAACTTGTAACATATTGTGGTTTGGGCACCGATCAATACTAGCTTATAACGTTCCCAAGCCTCAAAAAGAGACTCATCGGGACGTTGCCGGAAGTTGCTGATATCATTTCGTAACTTGGTAACCATGGAAGGTGGAAAATATTTTGCTAAAAACTTGGTTACCATTTCATCAAAGGTACGAATAGAATTCTTTGGGAGTCGGTCAAACCATGCAGTGGCATGATGAGTGAGAGAATAGGGGAAGAGATACAGCCGGAGGGCATCATCGGTGATACCATGCTGTTTCATGCTTTGGGTGACGGTAATATATTTTTCAAGATGCTTGTTAGCATCGTCACCCGGTAATCCGTGAAATTGACACGAATTCTGGACTTGTTGGATCATGTGGTGCTTGAGGCCAAAGTCCGTAGCCTCAATAGTGAGTGGTGCAATAGGCCCGCCCCTCCCTTGCATGGTAGGCTGGCACAGCTCCTCCATCGTTCTGAGATCGGGAGCCGGGTCATCCCTGAGAGGGTCAGGGGGTGGTAATGGTGGTGGTGGCCCAGCGGCCATTTCGGTTTTTGGTTCTTCAATAACAGTACGTAGCTCGGGTACATTTTTCTGATGTTTACGTTTTGTTTGTGACCGAGTGCGCATGCACTAAAAATAATTTTTCAAAACAAGATCGAGGCAAAACCACAGTGAACTTAAACCAATTATCACAGGTGAATGGCTTCTTTAAAAAAGGTACACCACTCACAGGGATATAAAGGCAAGTTTTTATCTTAAGTTTGGGAACTTATTATGTCCACACCCCCAGTTGGTAGATGTTCAGCCTTGGTTTGCGGTGGTAAGATTTTAAGTATTTATTACTTTGAAAACCTGTTTTAGGCTTATGGGTGTGTGTGCAGAAAACTTGGGAAATATTTTTGGAACTGATTCGTTAACTGAAATCGATCTTTTTAAGATTACTCGCAGGCTGGCGGGAGGAAGTAAATAGGTTTCCTCTTCAGTTCGCAATTTAATGTCAGAACTTACCTTAAACCAACTGTTTCAGGTTGTAATCTTAAAGAAAACGAAGTAATTTAACTTCACAGTTTGTTTTGTTGTTTTTGATTTTTTTTAGTGTTGTTAACACTTTAGGAAAAGTGTTAATGAACTTTTTTGATATGATTATATTTTTACAAAAACTTTTTACAAATTTGTGTGAAATTTGTACAGGGAGGGTTTTGAAAACCACTAAACTTAAAACGATTTTAAAAACACGCAACAACCTCCCCGGCAGCAGCGCCAAATTTTGATTGGGGTAAAAGCAGTCAGATATTATTGACCATGGTCAATAAGTCAAAGATAGCCTCGTTCCAATTCTCCGGTGATAGTATAGTGTGTCCCCGGGTCGTTAAGTCCCAGCGAGATTGAAATGGTGCTTTTGGAAACCGTTTAGGAATGAGTGGCACTGAGGACAGTAGCCAAGAAGATATGGAATTGATTTTGCTACTGATATTTTGGTATTTGTACAATGAGATAATATTCACAAATAACAGATATACAGGTATATGCACAAATTCACAAATAGGGATCAGGTAACAGAAAAGTGGGTTTTGAACAATTACAAACTACAGGGGGTGCAAGTGAAACTTTTGAAACTTAAAATTTAAAATGAAAATGAAATTATAAAAATGATTATTTTACTATTTAAATATTACTTAATTAATTAAAACTATTTAAAATCTAATTTAAATCTAATTAACTAAAAATTACAAAGATTACAAATTAAACTAAAAACTTGCAAAAACAATTTCTAAACTTAAAAAAGAACTTGAAGAAAGTATAAAAAATAAAAATAAATATTTTTCTCTTTTTAAGAGTTTTTTATTAATTAAAAACTATTTATATTAATTAAACTAATTAAACTATTTTAAATTACTAATAATACTAAATTAACTTAGAAAATTATGAGAAAATTTATAAAACTATTTAACCATCACAGGAATCCTACAAAATTATAAAAACTTCTAAAAATTATGTTTAGGCTATTTCACTAATTATTTACCTTTTAATTAACTTAAATCTAATTTAAATAATTAAAATAAGAAAAATGGAAAATGAACAGTAGAAACTAAAAATATATTTTCTAAAAGTCTTAACTAATTTATAAAACTTAGAAAAATTATAAAAACCTACTGTTGTTACTAAAAATTTAAGAAAACTAATTAATAACTAATATTACTTATTTAATTATTTAAACTACTTTTAAATCTAATAAATAGTAAACTGATTAGGAAAAATCTAAGAAAATTATTTTAAATACTTAAAGTTACAAGAAAATTTAGAAAATTATAAAAATGGAAAGTGCTTATAAATAAGCTGAAATGAAAATGAAAAAGATAGTTTCTATTAAATAAAAGCTATCACTATTTTTATGTTTGGTTTTTTGGAGTTTTTCTTTTTGACAGCTAAAGATATAATAAAAATGAGAAACTTTTGTGAAACAACTTTTAATTAAGCTTAAAAATAAGCTGTGTGCACCCCCTTTAAGCCAAACAGTTGACTTTCATTGACTGAGTAGGCAAATAAGCACAAATGACTGAATGTGGTGTTCACAATGATGAAACTAGGTACAAATAAGCTAAAGTGACTAAAATAAGCTAGAAACAATAAACAACAAGCACTGATAAGCTAATAAGATACAATTAAGCACTTTGAAAACTTGAACTTTAACACAGACTGGGACAGACTTTAAGGTTGATTCCAGGTGGGGTCCACTGATTCCTAGGTCAAACCAAGGGTCAAATCTTGTACCCTGGTAGGAGGGGGTTTGGGAAAAACCAAATGTGGGTTGTGGGACCCACTGGGATGGCCTACAACAGCCACCAAAGGTGGTGGTGTTGTGGTGGTCTGCTGGTTCCTAGGTCAGTCCCCCTGCAAGTGTGTTTGGAGGTGTGTGGAGCCCACACAAAAAATCACAAAAATTAAGTGATTAATGGATCTTAGAGATGAGCTGATAGGCTACTAAACCTAGTAATTTCAAGGCCTAGATCTTTGCTCAAAAATCAAAACAATTCACACCATTTTTGCAAAAACTGAGACAATGCAATTTTGACTTTTACCCTTTTTGTTCCTCAGTTGACTATTATGATTTTTAACCTAGGTTTACTGATTGATTATGACTTAACAAACTAAGATAAAGCTAAAATAAGTGATGGTGACCACTGATAAACTAGGAATCAAAGTTTTGGGTGCCAATTTCCTCACAGTTAACTGTGAGGGAAATTTTTTATGATTTTGACTTTTTTGCTTTATTACACCAAAGGTTAAGGTTTGTTTGAACAAGTTTGGTACTGAGAAAGAGTTTTCACCCAAAGTTAACAACCAAGAACCTCAATAACACAATGACTTAACCAAATCCAAACACCCTCTTAAGCAAGACTGTTTTTGTGATTTAAGAGCTAAGGGTCATGAAAGCTTAGGAGACTTGTCCAAATCAGCTTTTTATGGAATTTTAGACTTAAATGAGCACTTAGAAACAGATAGCTACCACAAACACACAACAATATCACTTAAACTAGTTTGACTGTGAAACTAAGATTCTAAGTAACTATGAATTCTAACAAACAAGTTATGAATATTAAGCTATAAATCTCTTAAACAACAATCAATAAGCACAAGCAAACTCAGAATAGCAAATACAAGCAAGCAATAAGAAACTATAAGGAACTAAGATTTTTAGAGGAAAATTAAAATAAGCAAATGCTTACTAACCACCCTTAGCATGAACAAGGGGTTTTCCACTGATGCCTATCTTTAGATAGGCTATTCCACTTCCAATCTTGCCCACCAATGCTTCTCAAAACCTGAAATCAAACTCAAAACAACACAGTTGACTATTGTTGACTTTTTTATGTTTTTGATTTTTTCTTGTAATACTGAGTTTTATGGTCTCTAAAAGCTTCAATAAGCTTTATGGGATCCTAAGTGAGCTTAAGAGTCCATAATACAAACACAAACACTAACAGAATATGATCTAAAATGGTGACTTGAAACTGAAAATTGCATAAACAAATAGGATTAAGGAAACTTGATTTTATTGCTTTGAAAAGATTGAAAGTACACTGAATTAACTTAGAACAATGCTTAAAAGCTTTTAGTTAAACTACAATTGCCTATTACACCACTATGACTACTTTTACACTAAAATTTGAGACATCTTCTTCATCTTGCTTCTTTTCCCTTTTATAGCCAAGGATTAGGGTTCCTTTGTCTTCTCTGAGCATATCCCAACCAATTCCAAGCCCTTGGATCACTGCTAATGCCCTGATCAACTGCCACGTGTTTTTGGCGGGAAAATTGGTGTGTGGTATTTGGACTGTTATAAGCAAGGGGGGGGGGTGGAAACATTTAATGCTGAGGTGAAGGGAGTAGTGGATTGGGCGGTGGCTTGTGATGGTGGGGTGAAGTGATGGTTGATTGACCTGCAAGTGGTGTGGGGGAGGCTGGGAGAGGGAAAGAGGGGGGGGGGGTTGTTTGACCGTATTTGACCAAGGGGGTCAAAGTTTGACCCCGTTTATATTATTATGGGATGGGCTGGTTTGTGGAGTGGGCCAAGAAAAAGGGAAAGTGGGCTTGGTATTGGATTGGGTTTGGTTTATTGGAGTAGTAATATTAAGGGTCCGGTTATGGTTTAAATTATCACAAGGACCAAATGTGTAATAAGCCGAAAGTTGGGGGTTGAGTTTTGGCATTCTTCCAAAATATTTCAAGGGGTGTTTCTTGCCAAGTTATGAATAGTATGAGGTCCTTGTATGATTTTTCCATTTTAAATTCACCAGGGACTAAAACTGCCAAACTTTCAAACTTCAGGGACCAATTGTGTAATTTCACCAAACTTTTCCACCAAGGACCAATCCTGCCATAAAATATTAGTGCAAGGACAAAATTTGTTTTTCTCAAAGTTTTAATCTCCCAAGGACCATTTTTGACAATTTTCCAAACTTCAGAGACTAAACTTGACATTTTGTGAAACTTTGCACCAAAGGACTAATTATGTCACTTTTTTGATTTAAAAGGACCTTTGGTGACCTTTTCAAGTTTTTAGAACAGCCAGGGACTAGATTTGACAACTTTTGAAAGATGAAGGACTGAAACTGCCAATTTTGCAAACTTTGTGTGTTTTTCATCTGTTTTTTATTGTTTTGCATTTGAAACATATAAAACACTTTCCTGGGATATTTTCACTATTTTGATTTAATATTGAGTGTTTTTAGATGTTTTGGCAGCTCAGAAAAGGTAAAAAGGATGAGTATTTACACACTCATCAGTACCACTAAATATATCACGATACCACTAAATTTAGTGGTACCGTGCCAGACAAGAACGCTCCAAAAATTTTTTTTAGTGGCAAAGGTTTATTTGGGGGAGTTTGGAGCTGATTTGGGTGTGTGTGTGTGTGAGGGGGGGGGGGGGGAATTAGCTGTTATGAATTTTAAACTTATTTTCCCATTAAATCATTTCTTTATAATTCAAAAGTAATTTGTAAGGTGTATTTTTGAAAAGAAAGTTTTGTCACATTAAAACTGTGAAGTTTAAAAAACAAATTCACTTCTTTGATCATTTGTCAAGTTGTAAATTTGTTTGTTCTTACCAAGAGTGATTTACGTAGAAATGAGATCTTTCGACTAAAAATTTGTTTACGTTAATTTTTACATAAAGTGTTTTCACATTTTGTTATCATCAAAATGTAGAGATATCGAAAGATAGAAATGACGATTTTAGAAATTATTTGCAACAACACAATAGTGTTGTGATATAAAACTTGGATTTCCTAAGAACCTAGCCGAAACATCCAATCACAAAAACGCTAACTAAAAGATTGGTGATGAATTGCTTTAGGGTAAACTAATTTGTTGTAAACCTGTTTAGGGTTAAATGTTTTGGTTATGGATTTCTTGGGGGATGAATTGATCATGAATTCATGATAATGATATTTGGGATGAATTGATTTAGGGTTTAATGTATCAGCTACAAAGGGTTATTCTAACTTGTGCCCTGGGCACAAGTTAGGCACACAAAAATGTGTACTTTTTGAGGTTTTTTGTGTCCTTTTATAAATAAAAAACTATTTTTCTTTGTACTTTTTGTGGGTCTATCAGTACTTTTTGTTTACTTAATTTGTGCCCCGGGGCATAAGTTAGAACAACCCCAATGATGAATTGTGCCTAATTATTTTTTGGTTTTCAACTTATTTTATGGTATACTGTGATTTGGGGAAATCTTAGGTAAATTAAAGTGCGAGCGAATATTTTAGGGCTAAAATGATTGTAGTCCATCCGGGAGAAAATGCCAGGTGTTGTTTTTTGGGAGCGTTGGGTGATACTTTCCTAAGACCAACCTAGTTTTATATAGTGTGGGATACATGACGAATTGAACAATGCTTTTCAGTTATGCGTTTTTTGTTGAGATAATGTTAGACAATAATAAAGAAAACTATCTCATTTAAAGTAAATATAAAGCTTATTGAGGTAAAAAGAATTTAAGTTGAGTTGAGATGATCACTCTCCTAAAACAATACTTAAACTTAACAAGTAAATTAAGAATTAATCTTGAACTAACTTATAATTCTTTTTCTTCTCTTCTTTCTTCTTGTTAATTCTCAATACAAAGTCCATATTTATAGTAAACAATAACAATAACAATAACAACTACTTACTAGATTCTAGGACACATCAATGAAAATATGAGAACATGCGTGACTCTACCACTACTTACTAGATTTTAGGAATAATAAAATAAACATGGGAGATGTAAACGAGTAACCTACATGTATGCAACAGTTAACTATGAATTGGTCTCTGTATGAGCATGGAATTCGGTCCCATGAAGAGAAGGTGACCAAGTCTAGACTCATTCATAAAACTAGCACTCAAAACTGAAGGAAACTTGATTTTCCACATCTACTAGTAGCCCACATGTCAATACTCCCCATTTAATTTGAGCATTCTCCTCAATGCTCACATTTTTGGAGCTCGGGTCATGCATATTCAAGGGCGGGTCGTGTCCGGTTTGAAGAAGAAAAAACTTTGGTGGGTTGCATTGGTGTCCCGGGCGGTATTTCTCTGGACATTTGAAACAAAGACCTTGATCAACACGTCGTTGTTGCATTTCTGTTGGGCTTAAATGCTTAATCGTTAGTGTCTCAGAAATAGGGGAAGGATTATTTGTTAGGTTTGAACTCCGTAGTGGCAAAAGTTGGTCATTTGTTTTGTCCTTGATGAGTTTCGCAAGACCGATGGCTTAGGTGATGGAGTGAGGTCGTAAGATGGGGCATTCTTGTTGGATGTCTTATCGGAGACCCAAGACAAAACAATTTAGTAATGCTTCTGGTGGAAGCCTAACTACACAGGTGCTCAATTGTTCAAATGATATGCGGTGATAGTGGGGGGTTTTTTAAGTTTGAAAAGCGCGGCTTGATGATTATCGTAAGTTGATGGACCAAAGTGTGTTTTGAGGGCACGTGTGAATGCTTCTCACATTGTAAGGAGACAATTGTTGAAGAGGTACTTGTACCAACTGGGAGCGTCTTTGGTGAGGTGAAAGGCTGTTAGGTTTCTAACATAGTCATATCAATCACATAGACAAATATAAAAGAGTTTTAAAGAGAATAAGAGAAGAACTAGAGAGAGAATAGGGTGTGAGGCATCTAGAGAGAGAGAGAGAGAGAGAGAGAGAGCTTATTAGATTAGGAAGTAGATAAAAACACATACATATCCAACTACAAATGAAGGCGGACACACATTATGTAGTGTACAAGCAGGTATATAGGCCTTTGTTGGGCCGGGCTTAGTTATAAAACCTAAACATGGACTATGCTTATACATAAATAGTTCAACCAATCCAATTATACTTTAACTTGCCTAATACATACTACCACGCTATTACAAGGTTCAATATACTATAATAACCATCACTTTATAGTGCTAAGAATCTCCCCCTAAGGGCCATTGATGTCTTATTCTTCAATCTTTGAGCTTGAACCTTGTAAGTTGTAGTAGACTTGTTTTCTTTGTCTTTCCATTCATGCCTTGTGATGTTTCATGCAATCTCTTGTCCTATCTTGCCTTCGATCAACATCTTCAAGTGTTTGCGATTCATGTCTTCTCCAACATACTCATACCACTTGGTCTTTACACTTTGATCTTTATGATGAGGTGTAATTTTATACATTTTTAAGGGGTCATTTAGCTTCTAAATCAGTACATATTTGATCATTTATTGGCCTAAATCATTTCTATTTGAGTTTTAAGTACTTGGGAAGCAAATGCTAGAAAATGATACGTTTTGGGCTTGATTGGATGAGAAAATGACAACATCAGGAAAAATGTCACAAGAAAGGGTCTGGGACAGCGTCACAATCACTAAGTGACGCTGTCGCTTAAAGAAGTCAAAGATGTTGAAGTTTCAAACTTTACATGTGAAGGCTCAGGGATGGAGATGGCCTCGAGCTAACAGCGTCATGACCAGAAATATGAAGAGTGATTGTGTCACAAACTACAAGCTAACGTTATCATAATAAGTCGGTGCAAGATTCGAAACTCGAATGACGGCGAGCTGACGACGTCATAATTAACAAGTGACGCCATCACAGATGTAACCCTATGTATATTTTCGTATTATTTTCATTGTAAAGTGTGGAACTTTGTGGGAAACTTTGGAGATAAACCTTAGACCGATTTTTAGCAGTTTTTTAGGCCTTTTGGCCCTAAGACTCTGTATGTATTGAAGAGATAAGTTGTTTAATTACTCATTCAATTATGCTTACGTGTGATTGCTTGATTTTTTATCTGTTTTTCTTTTCATTACTATGCCAGGCTAAATTTAATAGTATTTGGTTAGGATTGTATGAAACCTAGTTATTGATTATTGTGTGTCTGTCTCTTGTTTAATTAGTTGATTTTGCGTTAGGGGTAGGAAAACTAGCTAGGTCAAATAATACTAGCTTGAACGTCCGACTAAATGCATAGTTATTCATTAACTTGATGTTCATTGTATATGCGTGAATTGTGTTTGCATTGTGGAAATTGAGAATTAAAGGGGCATTCTTAGGCACCGCTCAATTTGAATATAGTTCACAGGAGTTCGGGAGTAACCAACCGTCGATTGATATTAAGGAATACAACACTCTAATTAAACAAGGACATTAAAATTCAACTAATCAATAAACGATAACTAGGGAGTAATGGGATTCTAAGTAAATACACTTTACCTATATACGAAGTTCACCAATTTACTTTTCTACATAATTAGTTTAGATTTAATTTAGTTTAATTAGTTTTAAAAACCAAACTCTTTCAAACCTCAAGATTTTACTTGCTTTCTAATAAAATATAAAAAGATGAAAAATAATCTTCCCTAAATCCTTAGACTTAATTCAACGTACACTTTGAGCGTACCTCACTATTCCCCTAGAGAACGATCAATCCCCCGTGTCTTACCTATACTACACTACAACGGTTAGTTACTCTGCCTAGGAGGATTGTAAACTTGTGTTTTGCAAAATTTCCATCACTTTACTCATATTTCTTCATCATTGTTCTTTGAACTTTATCTTGACTAGATATTGGATATACTTGTACTTGATATAGTTCTTGATCTTCCAAATCTTTGTCTTTAACTTGATGATGAATTGTATGGGTATGAGTATGTGGAGTTGAAGATGTTGATTTACTTCTGGTGGTAGAGCATCAACAATGGCTACATTCATCAGTACATGTCACATAAAAGGTATATAGAATAATTTCAGGAAAATAGATCATCGTGGACCTTTTCTTAGAGAATTGTTCCACTATGATTGTTTTACTGATGAATGTGTTGATTCCATTCTTCTTAGGCGGGTAGAATTAACCTCATGATCCGTTTAAGGACCGATATCAATAATTTGGATACATCTAATTAAAGACCTACGCTATCAGGACTCGATTCATATAAGGAATCTCCTTAGTAGGTTTTGTTGGCATAAATATTACGATATTTAATCTGAACATTCTCTTCATGTTTTGATGATGACTAAGATGTAAGCTACAACACATAAAGTAAAGTGCTTAAGTTACTTATGATCACAATTCATGTATGCATTCATACGTCAACAAGCCTCGACATCTCAACGTCTCAAGTATGCTCCAACAATCACTTAAGGTATGAATAAAAAAATGCCTAATGCATTTTATGATCAAAGGAACATTTTCTTAAACACTAGATTTTTTATAAAATGTCACAAACATTTTATATCTTTTACAAAATCTTACAAAATCATTTTTGGTAATTAAAGAAATATGTTTAATCCATAATAAATATATGAATTCAAAATTTCAACCAAAAATGGCAAAAATATTCTAAAAAAATCTTCCTCAGTAAAAGACAAAAAATATATCCGTTCAGGAGGGGGCGGCCCCCTTAATTATAAGGGTGGTCCCCTTAATATTTAAGGGAACCGGCCACTCTCTTCCAGCTGTATTTTTTGCCTATAAATACTGGATCATTTCTGGACTTTTTCCCAACCTTTTGCACTCCAACTTTCTGTTTAAATCCTTTCTACATATCCTCCTAAATCCTTTCTAAATCCTTTGATCATTTAATCATAAAGCTTTGTTTCCAAGTGATTAAAGCTCAATCTCTCAAGTGCAAGAAAAGAATAACTTTTATCATCAAGTCAAAGAAGTATTAGAGTCTAGTTAGTATTGATGTGAATTTGTGGAAGTAAGTTATGTAAGTATATGTAATAAGTAGATCAAGATGATCTTACTTAGTAGTGAGTCAATGACTGTGTAAGAAGTCATGTAGTTGTGTAGGAGTAGTAGGGTGAAGAAGTCATGTAGTCGTGAAGAAGTAGTGGCGTGTAGAAGTCGTATAGGTGTGAAGAAGTAGTAGTGTGAAAAAGTCATGTAGTTGTGAAGAAGTAGGTGTGTGAATAAGGAGTGGAGTATAGAAGAAGTTGTGAAGTAGTGAAGAAGTCGTGAATTCGTGAAGTCATGTAGAAGTTGTGAGATTGGTTCTAGCTACAATTAGAACCTGGCATTTAGCTTTGTGTCGTTAAATTGGTGTAAGCGAAAATGTGTATGGTTTTCTCCTCCAAAAGGGAGCTTGTTGAGTAATGAAGAAAACTCTCGAGTAGGTGACTCGGGGAGTGGAGTAGGGCAAGGAAGGTGTCCTTGTAGCCGAACCACTATAAATCATCGTGTCCGGTTTGAATTTTCTCTCTCTCTTATCTCTTTTCATTCATTCTCTCATTTATCGTTGTATATCTATCCTTGCATATGCGTCTTAGTTGTTGCTTATAATGTTTTGATGTTTATTGTGTTATAGATAGAAGTTAATATTGTGATAGGATGTATAATTATATGATATGGTCTAGTGGACTTAGATGCATTATTCACACTTCTCATGTTGAGTTTAACTTAATCGATAATTTGATACAAAACGTTTTAAGATTTTAAAAATGAAAACTTTAATTGAAGATTTTGAAATTAACCTTTTATAAAACGAAAAAGAGGTAAAACTATTCAACCCTCTTATAGTTTTTCACATCGCTCTAATTTTCAAAACAAATGGTTTTAAAAATTGAGAACGATCTATGTATCAAATTATCCATTAAGGAGGATTAAATATGAAAAGTATTTTGTTGATTAACTTGTATTAATTTTGATGTTATATACACTAGTTATACTAGCTTGAGATAATATTATGCTTTAAATAAGTATTATATGTTTGGTATCAAATTCAGAATGTTTCACAACTTTTAGCAAAGTTAGAAAACAATTTTTTACAAAAAATGAAATTTTGAGTACCAGATGGGCGGCCCCCTTAAATAATGGGCGGTCCCCTTAAATATTTAAGGGGCCTGCCTGTCTGTTCTCAGTTTTTCAAAAACTTCGAAAAATTATTTAAAATTAACCGTAACTCCGTAGAAGTCGTGCCACCCGGATTTTTAAAGGTATTTGAGTTTACTTTCATTTAAAAATAATCACAAGTAATCATTACAAACTTAAATAAGTCAGAAAGTCAAAATACTACACGGTGGTCAAAAATTTGTCTTTCATTTTAACATAAAACTTGTATTTTATCTTTTTCTTTGAGTCGGACATTCCTAGTTGGTATATCTTTGAAAAATTAAGTATTCATATTTTTAAAATATTGAGCTTTAAAATGGGGAGGAAACTATTTTCTTTTCAAATAAAATCGAGCCAAGTAAACATTATTATATATAATACACAAAACGACGACACGTGATTTTATGTGTTATGCTATATGATTATGTGAACTTCTTTGTTTCTTAGTTTTGTTAATTGAATATATTAGATGATTGTTGCTATTTGAACTTTAGCTAATTGTATATCTAACGATATGTGCCCTATTAGTTTACAGCTAGTTTTCCGGTTTATACTTAACTAGATCTTATGCTAGATTTCTTGCGTTAGGATTGCAATATTATGCTTGCATTGCATTTAGGTATAGATGGCTTAATGTTACTGAAATATCTTGTAAATGAGTTAAATCTAGTCACCTAAATATCTCAAACAATTTTATCTATTCTCATCAACACACTTAAATATTTTCAACGAATTACCTTGTTTTTACCTTAAGTTGTTTAAATAAGAGAAATTGGGTCATTTTAAAACATTGGTAATTATATGAAAGAAAAAGTATGTTCAAAATCTAAGTGTGTTCATTATACGTAACAATGAATAGTTTTTCACATAAACAAAACATATAACAATCTAGAAGTAATAAGTCAACTTTCAATCATTCACTAACCTCACTCATAAATAATCTTAGAATTAATGGAACACACTATCAAAATGCCTATTTATTTTAAATGAGTGTTCGTGAGGGTCAAGAAAGATCTTGATATTATATCAATTCATTATTCAAATTATGGTTGATATATTTATCAAATCTAATTGACATGTTTTTGAGTGTGGACAAGAAATTGGACTGTTATTTGTTTAGTTTCAAGATTATATCAAATTACAACAAAAGATATAGTCTTGAATCTACATACTCAATCACACTAGAATGATATGAAAATATTTACATCTTTTGTAGATGAAAAGAATATGCATTGGATCATAACTCACACTTGTGTTGATAATGTCATTTTGAATCTACTTGTCCAATAGTTGTGTTCCAAATATTAGAATAACATGTTTAATACATTCATAAAATATATAGTGAAGTAGGATTGACGACTTGGATGTTTTGTCCGAAATATTCAAGCAATTTACATTGCAATGCAACGGATAAATGTGTCATATCCCAAAAACCAAACATGAGCAAACTAACAACATGTTTAAACTTTGCTCACACTACTTAAAATAATCACTCCAAGCTAAAATACATATTTAAGAATAATACACACTATATATTCTATGTTTTTCACTTCCTTTGTAGCATGAATGGTTGTGTTACAAGATAATGCACTACATATTCCTTTTTGAAATAATATAAGTTATTAGAATTGAAAAATAACTTGGAATGCATAAACAAGTAAAATTCATTTTTTTTCAAATACTAGTTAAGTTATGGTATATAACATTGGTAAAAATCATAGAAAAATAATATTTGTTTAAGAATATATAAATGTCTAGTTTTAATATCATTTGAAAATCACAAACTCATTTAAGATAAATAATCTTAATGAGATTCATTTCACAAGATATGCTAAGGAGCATTCTTAAATTAAATACATTTATTAAATCAAGTAATATACCATCAAAACCAAACAACCATTAAATCATAAACAAAAGATTAAAATATTTTGCTTTTGCTTACTCTTATCAAAACATTCAACACATCTCTATTGGGATCGTGAGTAAAACATATCATCTAGATTTATCTTCATAAGAACATGACGTTTGAGTTACATTAAGCCAAGAATTAGTGAATCAAGCAAACTTCATATTTGGTACTCTTCGATAGGTAAATTTAGGAACTCAATTTCTTCTAAAAAGAGAACGACTACTAGAGAATCTATTGACAAGAAATTCAATTTAACCTAACGGTTGAATTGCTTCTATGTGAGAAGTTGCGTGTGTGTAACCCGTAAAAATGGTCGTGTTTAGCCTGAATTGAGCACCACTAGTAATAGTCTCATACTCATTTTCCAACTTGATTAAACTGATCTTCCTAAATATACCAAACGCTAGTTTACTTTTATGAACTTTGCCTCTCATTAGAATTTTCATTTCTAGATTTATGGCATCTCGCATATATGATATTTCTAAATGTTTATTTGCTCCTACGTGATTTGATTGTATGCCTTCGTAATTATTTGCTTAGTTATTGAATGCATGTTTATTATAATAGTTTTTGTTTTTCTCTAACTATTTCGATATGATATAGTTTTGTACTTATTTATGATACATGCCTAAATGCCTTTACATGCTTAACCCTATATGTCTCATTCATCTAGGTATATATTTCTTGCCTTTAGATTTTACACCCTTATTTCATGAGAACCTTTGTGTCACAATCCGATAAGTCATAATAGGCTCAAAATTGTCTTAAGTGTCCTAGAGTCTTCATGCATACTCACTTCCTTATTCATCACCTTGTTTCCTTCCAAACAATCCACTCCTTTATCAAGAGATAGTTAGATTGTAATCTAATACCTCTCTAAGTTGATGTGACAATTTAAATATTTCACCCGAAATGTTTAAGTATTTTTTTAATTAGCGTAATGCAAATTAAAATGTCACTCATCCTTCATCCATCATGTCATTGTCAATCTTATCGCTTTCGTGTTGATTTGTCTTTGTTTTTGTCACATTCTATATATGAATGAGCATGAATTTAATGGGAAGGGAAAACACACTCACTCACATATACCCTTCTACCACACTCTCAAACCTCATAACCATTCGTCACTTTTGTCAATGACAAATAGTTTTAGTACATCCTCAAACCACCAAATTAAAATGAAAAACCGAGTCATCCTTTGTACTACCAATCTCGAGTCATCTACCATTTCCCTAAATTCACAAACACGCCTTATCCTAAACCATCCAACATAGTTTGCCTTCCTTAACCATATCATTCTTACACTATAAATACCCTTCTTCATCATAAATTCTCATTCATCCAATCTCGAGTCATCCACCAATGCACCATCTAAACCACTCCCCATTGATTTAACACAAGATAACTCCAAAACTTCATCACCTCAACCTCAAATTTCATTTCCTAGTGCACCTAATGCACCATCTAAAACATCCTCCACCATATCTTAATCTCCATCCATCAATGGATATATCAACTCACAATTGTCTCCACCACCAAAAGTATCACCACCACCTCCTACACAAGAAATTCCTTCCTTGAACATCGCTCTTTCGCTTCCACCTTGTCATCTCCACTCGATCCTCATTTACCATTGGTGAGTGCTTATTCACTCACATTTTCTTTATCAATTTAAGGCTAAATATTCCAAAAACTAACTCAAAACGCCGAAGAAAACATGTTTTTGTGATTGTGAATGCGCAGGTACGGATATCTCGTATAATGACAAAAAATAAATGGAAACAAGCAAAACGAGCATGAGAGTGGAACGTGTGCAGATTAGTCAAAGTTAGTTAATGCTGAGCCTTAGAAGACCTCAGAGATGTGAGATTTATCAATTTTGATCCCTGGTTGAAGTTTCATGAGATTGTCAGATTTGGTCCTTCAAGTTTCAGAATCAAGCAATTTTAGTCCTTGGAAGACACTTTTCATGTTATGACATCTATGGTCCTTGAAAAATCAGAAAGTTAAATCATAAGCCCTTGGAATATATTTTGGATGAAGTACTGATTTAGTCCTTGGAATTTCATTTTCCACACTTTTAGTCCTTATATGTTTCTAAATATCAAAATCTGAAATTAATACTTGCCCAAATCCATTTTACAATTCAACAATCCAAAGTCTAAGCCCAAAATCCAATCACAAATACAAAGCCCAAACCCGGTCCACACACCTGGTCAACCCAAACCCCCACGGTCAAAGGTCAACGAGTCAAACATTAATAAAATATCATTTACCCACTCCCGCCCCCCAAATTCACCCTCAACCCAGAAATCACTGTTTAACTATGAACCCTAATATTACCCCCGTCCCAATTTACCACAATTAAGGGTGTATTAGTGAAATCAAGGGCATCTAGAAGCTATGTAGTGATGTCAGAAGGATGTCAGAAGCTCAAGAAGCACAGATAGGGACAAGTGGCAGCCAACCATTGGTACAAACGCGTCATAGTGCTTAATCAAAGGGATGTTATCAAAGGGTAATGATTGGGGACTTATTACACGACTCAGGATGACTCAAAAGAAGCACATATCACACGGATTGCCAAGCTGGCAATCCGTGAGCCTCTCCTCTAGAATTTTCTTCTTATTGCTATAAATAGAAGCCTTGTGTATCTGTTTTAGGTGTGGAATGTTAGGCTAGCAAAGCTCTGCCAATTTTTATACTCAGTTTGTAGTGTAGAATTTACTTTTCAATTGTAATACTCTTATTTTTAATGAAATCATTTCACTTTTAATCAATTCAGCTTATTGTAGTTTACAAGTTATTGATTAGCTTATATCTCTGTTTCAATAGTTTAACTCATCTCAAATTTCTTTGTTTTCAATTCAGTTTTATTTCATTCAAAAAGTTTTCATAAAATCATAAAATAAAAATATTAAAATAGATTTGTAGAATTCAGCTTTCAATAAAGCTGTATTGTTGTTTGTTACCGCTCATATAAGCTCTATAGCTTTTGTGAGTTTGATATTCAATTTTATCAGTTTCAAAAGTCATTTAAGTTCACAGTCAAAAAAAGTCAAAGCCAGAAGTAGTATTGGATTCAGTGGAGTTTTTGATAGTCAATTTGAGTTTTGGAAGCATTTGTCTATCTAAGAGATAGGCAAGCTAAGTGAACCCCTCTATTTTGAGCAGAGGGGAGAAGTTTGTAAGTACTATTTTCATATTTTTATTAATATTAGTGAACAATTTGTGATTCTGTGTTTCTGATAATTCCTATTGCATTTGATTGTTGATCTAGCTTCTTATAGTGTAATTGTTGATATTTGGATAAGTGGTTTGGTGATTTTCTGTGTAAATCTTAGTTTCATAGTTATGACTGTTAGATAAGGGGGTGTTTGGATTTGTGTTGTGCTGTGTGTAGTTGTTGTTGTTTTTCAGTAAAAGTTCCACAAGTATATTACATTAGGATATTAATGAACTAATAGAGAGTAAAATAGTAGTTTAGTTTATAAAAAAGTCAAAATGAGGTTTCATACCAATTAATTGTTAGTATAGTTAATATCAGTTAGAAGATTTGTAGTAGTCTCGGGATGCATCACTAACGGTCTCGGGATGCATCACTAACACAAGTTCTAGAATCTAAATGCTACCGGTACACTCATAAGCACTAATAGTAAATGCTTTTCCTATCAAATCTAAAGGCAAACCTCACATATTTGGGTGGAAAATTTTTCTAAATAGTACGGTTTTGTGCTAGTCATACAATCTCCTATCCATGAGATGCTTGCTATGGCTAAAGTTTCACTCCTAAATGTTGTAAAAAATTTTAAATTTGGCGCTAAAATTACACTAACAAGTATTTCTCATAGTTTTATTACATACCTACCATCAAACAAACAAACTCAAGTGCAAGTTTATCTATAAGGTATCATCATTTACCCTCCCCTTACACTTAGGATGAACATTGTCCCCAATGTTCTATTAAAGAATGTAAAAGTGCAACAGGTAAAAGAATGAAAATACTCCCCTGATTCGCTCGGTATGGATAGTGTGGAAACAAGGTTAGATCTTCCTCCAAGAAAATGAACAATCAAAGCTTCCCTTCCAGAAAAATAAATCATCTTCTTGTCATATATAACCTGTTAAACCTGAGAAAACAATCACAAAAACCCAAAGCATCAATCCGAACAAAGAAAACCCACAACTAGATGTAATTCCAGACTTAGGAATAAAAACAAAATAATTAAAGATATAATGCTTGTGGAATGAATGTTTGCAGATTCCCTGGAGATTATAAAACTAAAGATTCGACAAAAACTTTAAGACTCCGTTAGAAAAACAAAACTAGCAAAATTTCCAGATTTTTACACATGACGCCGTCAGGAATTTCTTCCTGACGCCGTCAGAAGTGACCTGCAAAAATCTTTATGTTAAGTTTCCAGAAAATTTCTGGAAAAACTTATGTCCTACTTCCTGGAAAATCCTGCAAAACATCATTATGACTCGATACAAGCATTTGACTCTAACAAGTACTAATACACATGTCCATTTAATATTGTTGTGGTTCATGCTCAATTTCGTTCTTATAAACAAATTCAGATCTCCCTTACACTTATCTTTTGCAAAATACCTTTATATGCAATTAAGACGAAGTTAAAAACAAAATAAAGCATTTTCACAATTTACTTTGAAACATGAGCCACAAACAACAAAAATAAAACATGCATACAGAAACAAATAAAATCAAATAAACAAACAAACAAAGAAATAAATAAATAAAGCTTAGGTTACCTCCCAATAAGCGCTTGTTTTTGTTCGAGTCACGAGCCTGACTCTACCCTTATTTAATGGAAATAGGGGAGGTTTTCCCTACACTTTGAATTAAGTGCGGGTGGAAGTAGCGATACACACCCTTAGGGTGGAAGTATGCCACGTGAGGGGAAGGGGGTGAGTGAATGGCTTCCTTCATCCTAAAATTGCCCGGATAATATTGGTTGATGTGTGGGTCGGTTCCTCTTTTGTCTCTTAGATGTATATCTAAGGATGGAAAGTTGTGTAAAGGTTGAGGTTCCGGTTCATCAACATTAGGAAATTCCCTAGAACTAGGAGTAAGGTTATCACTACAAGTATTCAAACCTATATCCTCTAGTGGTGCCTGGTCCAAGGGTTCTACCTCCATCGGAATTCCTAAAGTTTCTTCTACTTCTTCCGGGTAAGTCACGGGTGGTGTGTGTGCCTCAAATGATGGTTGAGTATTTTGTGGGCTTATGTTATTGACCTCATCATTCTATGTGTTAATATCACCTATATCCTCAACATGTGTTTTATTATAATCTAACCCTAACATTTTCCCAAGTATCTCAAGTGCTTCTCTAGGCATCTCAACTTCTATATCCGAATCATAAGGATCATCCTCAATATTCTGACTTCTATATACAAATTGCCCAAAAGATTCATCATCTATTTCTTGAGATTCATCTCACTTGATAGGAATCTAATGAGTAGACCTAATAAAAATCAAATTCAACCTAAACAATAACTATTCCCCGGGCCGCGACACCAAAAACTTGATGCGTGGGAATTGCACCAGGCTTTACCTCTTAAGGGATCTCGAGAAGCTTACAACCCCCACCAGGCAGTGTAATGATCGTTGTAGTATAGTATAGTGACAAGTACTGGCGGATTGATCGTTCAACTCAGGAATTGCGTCGTTAGGATTGAAATTAATCTAACTAGGTCTAAAGGTGAAGGATGATTCTTTTTATGTTTTTATATTTTATGAAAGCAGGTAAAAATCTCGGGTATTGGAAGGAGGGGTGGGATTAGTTGCTAATAAACTAACCCAAAAGCTACTAATTAAACTAATGTGCAAGAAAACTAAACTAAGGTTCTACAAGATAAGTGAAGCATGTCTACCTATGATATGTTACTCCTTGTTAGCTATCCAATTCTACCTATTGAATTGTCACACCTTGTTTTAATTGACGGATTATATTCCTTAATACCATTTGTGGGGTGGCGCACGTACTTCCCCAACTCTATAAGCTCCTACTTCACTCCTATGTCGAGCCTGCAAGAAGCTCCTAACATGGGATCATTAGAATTTGCTCATGCATTAAATACAACCATAATAACCTAGTACGCATTGGTTCATGTTTCTTAAGACGTTCAAGCATGTTACCCTATGGAAGTCTGCCAGTTTTCTTAAGCCTAACATCGAATTCATTCAATTAAACAAGAGACAATAGGAAACAAGAATTATAAGCTAAACCAATTAGATCTATCGAAGTGTCACACCCTAATTGATGAAGATAGACACAAACATCAACAAGGAATCAATAAGATCTAATCAATTATATACAAGTTTCACACAATCATAAGTAGACACAAGGTGAATTAGCAAAACATCATCAAAGAAGAGCAAGCAACAATGATAATGGAAAACATAATTAAGATAGAATCAACAAGCCAATACATGATGTTTATGGAGTGATTGAAACCCTCTAAGTTGCTGGAAAAACACCTACCTAAACCTAGGAATCGACCTTAGGGTTTAGGGCTTACAAAAAGTGAAGTATGGTGTTATATTTATAGGCAAGTTTTATGTCGGCAAGGCATGATGGCATCAGCTCGTTACACATAACGGCGTCACACCCATTTTTTCACCAAATTGTAGATTTCTTCGTCCTCTTCGCGTGGGTTTTTGAATCACCTAAATCCGAGTTCGTATGCAAAAGTTATGACCAAAACAATATCAGCTACTCCGCGCGCAACTTTTGACAAGTTAACATGTGACGGCCTTGGGTGACGCCGTCGCGTTTCTTCTGGACCGTCACCACTTTTACTCTTGACGCCGTCACATGAATGCTCTTGACGCCGTCAGGTACTGTTCCCAGTAAGGAAAATTAAGACTTTGCCATTTTCTTCACTTTTATGCTCCAAAAACGTTCAAAATGCATCCTTTTCCAGAATTCACTCAAAAATTACCTAAAATCACAAAAGGAACGATTTAGGGCAATATTTGATCAAATAAATTCAATTTCGGGCTTAAATGACCCCCTAAAAACGGATCATTTTTCACCTCATCAATCACTCATTTAGTTTGTTATTTTAGCTTGATTGATATTTCTGAGTTCATTTGAGTATTTAGTAGTGATTTGTGTTGTTCCTAGCTTATTGGCTTATGCTGTGTCTTAACTGCTTATTGTTTGGCTTATTCTAGATTGCTTATTGCTTCATTCTAGTTCTTTAGTGCTTCTCCTGTTCATAATTGAGTTTCATATTGCTTTATTGGTCATATAACATCTATGGGTTCAGTTTCTTAAAGTATGGACACAAGTGCTTATAAATAAGCACTTATGTTAAGCAGTTTTAGCATCAATAAGCACTTTTTTAGCTTATTTTCTTTTCATAATTTTTTCTAAAGTTTCTTATAATATTTTAGATTTTCTGTGAATTTTTCACATTTTTCTGAGTTGTTTTACTATTTTTCTTAATTTTTTTTAGTTTTTAATCACTTTTTAATACTTTTCAATAGAAAAAAATCAATAAAAAAATCAGAAAAAGACATTAAAAATACAAAAATATTTTAGATAATTCTTTTATAATATTTAAGATTTTTCAAACTAGGTTTTATATTTTTCCCATTTATTTTTACATTTTCTTTTATTTTTAATTACTTTTTAATTCCAAAAATAGAAATTAATTCATAGAAAATAAATAAAAAGTAAAAAAAAATATTTTTCTTTTTCTCAAAATTATTTTAAGTAGTTTAAGATTTTTAGAAAATTGTTTCATAATTTTAGGATCATTTTTCATAAAAGGTTACGTTTTATTTTGTACGTTACGTTTAAAATCATGTTTGAATTCCCGTTTTTTAGATTTTAAACATTTGTGCGTATATAGCTTGTACCTTCTGCTTATTTCATCATTTCTTTTCATAAATTGAATTTCACTATCACACTTTTCACATTTCACTTTTCACAACACGATTCACGAATCGATAATTCGAGATTCCCTTCACACCTTCGTTGGGAAACGACTCAGTAAATCCGTATTTCTCGCGGATTTTCTCGATACTTAAAATATATACTATAATTGAGCAATCAACCATCTTCACCAATATATCCACCGAGTCATCTTCACAAGAAGATTCAACCATGTAACCATTTCCTACATTCTACTAAGTGCGTCATCACCACCAAAACTTAAATCCCTGAAATTCAAACCATCTCTCATGATACATAAACCCATGTCATCCTTGTGTCGCTCTTTGAATCAAAGGGAAACCGTCATATCCATATTCTCATAAACATGTTTGTCCATGTAGTCAAAAGTCAAGTGAATTTCTTTATGAAATGCGTCAAGTGTTGTTGAGTCACCATTGGTATGTAGTCAACTCCACCTAGCCATTTTCGCCAATACCCATTTCCCATCTTCATACACTCATAAACTTGTTTGCCTATGTAGTCAAAAGTGAAGAACACAAAGAAGATATCTAAGCTTCAAGTGTTGTCCAGTTATCACCACCTCATCCAAGTAAATTTCATTATGAAATGTGTCCTTTCCACTTTCTAGCAAGTGAAAAACATAAAAAAGATATCCAAGCTTCAAGTATTGTCGAGTCATCACCACTTCATTTCATATATCCACCTTCGGTCGTCAACCAACAAAACACCTAAAAATCCCATGATTCCCAATCATCCACATTTTTCAAATGATATATTAATCTAAACCATTGATGAGGCGAAAAATGATCCGTTTTTAGGGGGTCATTTAAGCCCGGAATTGAATTTATTTGATCAAATATTGCCCTAAATAGTTCCTTTTGTGATTTTAGGTACTTTTGGAGTGAATTCTGGAAAAGGAAGCATTTTGGACGTTTTTGGAGCATAAAAGTGAAGAAAACGGGAAAGTCTTAATTTTCCTTGCTGGGAACAGTACCTGACGGCGTCACAAGCTTCTTCATGACGGCGTCAAGAGTAATACAAGAGGTGGAAGTGGATAAAGTCCGTGACGGTCCAGAAAGTTTTGTGCATTGGATATGACGGCGTCACCCAAGGCTGTCACGTGTAAAATTAAAGAGTGATGGCCTAGAAAATTTCCTGAAGGCATCACATAAGATGTCACGTGTTAACTTGTCACAACTTGCGCGCGGAGTAGTTGATGTTGTTTTGGTCATAACTTTTGCATACGAACTCGGATTTAGGTGATTCAAAAGCCCACGGGAAGAGGACGAAGAGATCTAAAATTTGGTGAAGAAAAGTTGGTCGTGACGCCGTCATGATTGGTCTGACACCGTCATGATCGGGCCGACAGAAAATCAGCCTATAAATATAACATCATAACTTCACTTTTTGTAAGCCCTAAACCCTAAGGTCGATTCCTGGGTTTAGGTAGGTGTTTTTCCAGCAACTTAGAGGGTTTCAATCACTCCATAAACATCATGTATTGGTTTGTTGATTCTATCTTAATCATGTTTTCCATTATCATTGTTGCTTGCTCTTCTTTGATGATATTTTGCTAATTCACCTTGTGTCTACTTATGTTTATGTGAAACTTGTATATAATTGATCAGATTTTATTGATTCCTTGTTGATATTTGTGTCTATCTTCATCAATTAGGGTGTGACACTTTGATAGGTCTAGTTGATTTAGCTTATAATTCTTGATTCATATTGTCTCTTGTTTGGTTGATTGTATTCGATGTTAGGCTTAAGAAAACTGGCAGACTTCCAATGGTAACATGCTTGAACGTCTTAAGAAACATGAACCAATGCGTACTAGGTTATTATGGTTGTATTTAATGCAGGAGTGAATTCTAATGATCCCATGTTAGGAGCTTCTTGCAGGCTCGACATAGGAGTGAAGTAGGAGCTTATAGAGTTGGGGAAGTACGTACGCCACCCCACGAATGGTATTAAGGAATACAACCCGTCAATTA
The DNA here is from genome assembly GCA_030686995.1 of Artemisia argyi. Taxonomy (NCBI): domain Eukaryota; kingdom Viridiplantae; phylum Streptophyta; class Magnoliopsida; order Asterales; family Asteraceae; genus Artemisia; species Artemisia argyi. The sequence goes on from CM060705.1 coordinate 140,492,241, forward strand.
AAACAAGGTGTGCCAATTCAATAGGTAGAATTGGATAGATAGCAAGGAGTAACATATCATGGGTAGACATGCTTCACATCCCTTGTAGAACCTTAGTTTAGTTTTCTTGCACATTAGTTTAATTAGTAGCTTTTGGGTTAGTTGATTAGCAACTAATTCCGCCCCTCCTTCCAATACCCGAGATTTTTACCTGCTTTTCATAAAATATAAAAACATAAAAAGAATCATCCTTCACCTTTAGACCTAGTTAGATTAATTTCAATCCTAACGACACTATTCCTGAGTTGAACGATCAATCCCACGGTACTTGTCACTATACTATACTACAACGATCAGGTACACTGCCTGGTGGGGGTTGTAAGCTTCTCGAGATCCCTTGAGAGGTAAAGCCTGGTGCGATTCCCACGTATCAAGTTTTTGGCGCCGCAGCCCGGGGAATAGTTATTGTTTAGGTTGAATTTGATTTTTATTATGTCTACTCATTAGATACCTATCAAATGAGATTTTTTTTTCTTTTTATTTTGTAGCTTTCTCGTAGTCTATCTTTTCTTTGTGATTTTTTTTTGTAATTTGCTTCAAATGGACTTTACACTTAGACTTCTAAGATTGCAAGATAAGGTTGAGTGGCTAGAACACCAAAGAGTTCAAAATACCTCATTTAGAGATACCTATGAATCATATGAGCCTTTACCTAGGATAGATTCTTATGAACAACCTCCATGTTTAAGATCTAGTTTTAGTGAGGCCAATAGAAAAAGCGACCTAGTTTGCCAAGGAATTGTGGATAGAGCTATAGCAATAAACCATAAGTTGGATGAAGCAATAGGTTTGCTTTTATCACTACCTAAGAAAACAATTGAGGAGGATTTAGCCGAGCATGATCACATTGATCAAATAGACCTAGGTTTTATGACCAATGACTTTGAATCTCAAGGAACACATGATGAATCCTTTAGGCAAATTGAATATAAGATTATTGAGGATGATCCTTATGATTCGGACATAGAAGTTGAGATGCCTAGAGAAGCACGTGAGATACTTAGGAGAATGCTTAGGATAGATTCTACCAAAACACATGATGAGGATATAGGTGATCTTGACACATGGAATGATGAGGTCAATAACATAAGCCCACAAAATACTCAACCATCATTTGAGGTACACACACCGCCCGTGACTTACCCGGAAGAAGTAGAAGAAACTTTAGGAATTCCGATGGAGGTAGAACCCTTGGACCAGGCATCACTTGAGGATATAGGTTTGAATACTTGTAGTGATAACCTTACTCCTAGTTCTAGGGAATTTCCTAGTGGTGATGAACTGGAACCTCAATCTTTACACACCTTCCCATCCTTAGATATATTTCTAGGAGACAAAAGAGGAACCGACCCACCCATCAACCAATATTATCCGGGTAGTTTTAGGATGAAGGAAGCCATTCACTCACCCCCTTCACCTCACGTGGCATATTCTCGCCCTAAGGGTGTGTACCGCTACTTCCACCCACACTTAATCCAAAGTGTATCTCCTATTTCCGTTAAATAAGGGTAGAGTCAGGCTCGTGACTCGAACAAAAACAAGCGCTTATTGGGAGGCAACCCAAGCTTTATTTATTTATTTGTTTGTTTGTTTGTTTATTTAATTTTATTTGTTTCCGTATGCATGTTTTATTTTTGTTGTTTGTGGCTCATGTTTCAAAGTAAATTGTTAAAATGCTTTATTTTGTTTTTAACTTCGTCTTAATTGCATATAAAGGTATTTTGCAAAAGATAAGTGTAAGGGAGATCCAAATTTGTTTATAAGAATGAAATTGAGCATGAACCACAACAATATTAAATGAACATGTGTATTAGTAATTGTTTGAGTCAAATGCTTGTATCGAGTCATAATGATGTTTTGCAGGATTTTCCAGGAAGTAAGGCATAAGTTTTTCCAGAAATTTGCCGGAAACTTAACATGAGATTTTTGCAGGAACATTCTGACGGCGTCAGGAGTTATAACCTGACGGCGTCAGGTACAAAAATTCTGAAAAATTTTGCAAGTTTTGTTTATACCAGAGTCTTAAAGTTTTTGTTGATTCTTTAGTTTTATAAACTCAAGGAAATCTGCAAATATTCATTCTACAAGCATTATATCTTTAATTGTTTTGTTTTTATTCCTAATTCTGGAATTACATCTAGTTGTGAGTTTTCTTTGTTCGGATTGATGCTTTGGGTTTTTGTGATTGTTTTCTCAGGTTTAACAGGTTACATATGACAAGAAGATGATTTATTTTTCTGGAAGGGAAGCTTTGATTGTTCATTTTCTTGGAGGAAGATCTAACCATGTTACCGCACTATCCACACCGAACGAATCAGGGGAGTATTTGATTTCATTCTTTTACCTATTTCACTTTTACATTCTTTAATTGAACATTGGGGACAATGTTCATCCTAAGTGTAAGGGGAGGGTAAATGATGATAGGATACACTTGTACTTGAGTTTGTTTGTTTGATGGTAGGTGTGTAATAAAACTATGAGAAATAATTGTTAGTGTAATTTTAGCGCCAAATTTAAAATTTTTTACAACATTTATGAGTGAAACTTTAGCCTTAGCAAGCGTCTCATGGATAGGAGATTGTATGACTAGCACAAAACCGTACCATTCAGAAACCATTTCCAGCCAAATATGTGAGGTTCGCCTTTAGATTTGATAGGAAAAGCATTTACTATTAGTGCTTATGAGTGTACCGATAGCATTTAGATTCTAGAACTTGCGTTAGTGATGCATCCCAAGACCGCTAGTGAGACTACATTCGTGTAGTAGGATTTACTACATGATAAGAGGCATTAGGATCACCCTTATGTTAAACCCGTATTATAATTACTTGACCATTTAAGTCATATTATTTGGCTAGTAAAGTCAACTAATTTTTCCCATACCTTAGCGTTGTACTCATTTTTAGTACACGAAACCCCTAGTACACCCCTCCGAGCCTATCTTTTCGTTTCTAACTTTAAGCATCTTACTTAAAGGAAGAATTTGTTACAACCCACTTAAATGTACACCCAAATCGCCTTAGCCTTCCATGTATGCACTCATCTTTAGTGCATTATTGTTACATGTTTAAACCCTTAGTTAATTATCTAATTGATTACATGGTTGCTAAGTCGAGTCATATCCTTGTACATATTGTTTTGGGACGATTGGGACTCATGGGTAAAGTACTAATGTTATGGAGTAATAGGGAAGAACATCATATATTACCCCCATATGTGCGTTAATCTTAAAAGTACTCCAAGTGTTTCGATTATCTTAATTCGAGTCATTAGATTAGTTTATTGTAAAGTATGTAAAAATTCAAGTGTAAGGGGAATGTTCATTCCCTATGATGTATTATTTTGGATGGTAGGGTAAAAGTGTATGCAAAAAAAAAAAATAAAAATAAAAATAAAATAATCGAAAAATTAAGAAAAAGAAAAAAAAAAATAGGAAAAGAAAAGAGAAAAAACATACGGACTACCATCCCGTTTCATTCTATGTTTATTTTTAGTTTTTGTTATTTTTCATTTATTAGCTTAAGTCGAGTCTAGTCTTGGTTTAGCAACGCCATATTGTACATGTAATTAACCAAGATGATTAACTCGCCACCAGTAAAGATTGCCTTTATCCAACAAAACCGTGTATTCCGTATCCCTACACCTAACGTTATAACCCTTTAAAAGACCTCTTTGATAGTTTATCCTAGGTGCTTACGCCATGTGGTGGAGGTTTGATCATTTCCCAAGCCTATGGTAATCTATTTTGCTATGACAGGTAGTGAGAGATTTTTTCCATATCCATATTGTAATATATACTTTATTACACCCGAGAGATGTGAGTATCTAAACACTATTTGTGAGGTGCTAGTGTATGACCTCCGTGCTTGTCTTTGGTCTTTAGTGGAACAATTATTTGTTGTAATTACTTTTATATTAGTGTTAAATGACCCCTAACTTGTATTTTGATTAGAATAAAAGCGCATTTGCTTGAGGACAAGCAAATCTCAAGTGTAAGGGTATATGATGAGGCGAAAAATGATCCGTTTTTAGGGGGTCATTTAAGCCCGGAATTGAATTTATTTGATCAAATATTGCCCTAAATCGTTCCTTTTGAGATTTTAGGTACTTTTGGAGTGAATTCTGGAAAAGAAAGCATTTTGGACGTTTTTGGAGCATAAAAGTGAAGAAAACGGCAAAGTCTTAATTTTCCTTGCTGGGAACAGTACCTGACGGCGTCACAAGCTTCTTCATGACGGCGTCAAGAGTAATACAAGAGGTGGAAGTGGATAAAGTCCATGACGGTCAAGAAAGTTTTGTGAATTGGAGATGACGGCGTCACCCAAGGCCGTCACGTGTAAAATTAAAGAGTGATGGCCTAGAAAATTTCCTGAAGGCGTCACGTAGGCCGTCACATGTTAACTTGTCACAACTTGCGCGCGGAGTAGCTGATATTGTTTTGGTCATAACTTTTGCATACGAACTCGGATTTAGGTGATTCAAAAGCCCACGCGAAGAGGACGAAGAGATCTACAATTTGGTGAAGAAAAGTTGGTCGTGACGCTGTCATGATTGGTCTGACGCCATCATGATCGGGCTGACAGAAAATCATCCTATAAATATAACATCATAACTTCACTTTTTGTAAGCCCTAACCCCTAAGGTCGATTCCTGGGTTTAGGTAGGTGTTTTTCCAGCAATTTAGAGGGTTTCAATCACTCCATAAACATCATATATTGGTTTTTTGATTCTATCTTAATCATGTTTTCCATTATCATTGTTGCTTGCTCTTCTTTGATGATGTTTTGCTAATTCACCTTGTGTCTACTTATGTTTATGTGAAACTTGTATATAATTGATTAGATTTTATTGATTCCTTGTTGATGTTTGTGTCTATCTTCATCAATTAGGGTGTGACACTTTGATAGGTCTAGTTGATTTAGCTTATAATTCTTGATTCCTATTGTCTCTTGTTTGGTTGATTGTATTCGATGTTAGGCTTAAGAAAACTAGCAGACTTCCAATGGTAACATGCTTGAACGTCTTAAGAAACATGAACCAATGCGTACTAGGTTATTATGGTTGTATTTAATGCATGGGCGAATTCTAATGATCCCATGTTAGGAGCTTCTTGCAGGCTCGACATAGGAGTGAAGTAGGTGCTTATAGAGTTGGGGAAGTACGTACGCCACCCCACGAATGGTATTAAGGAATACAACCCATCAATTAAAACAAGATGTGACAATTCAATAGGTAGAATTGGATAGCTAGCAAGGAGTAAGATATCATGGGTAGACATGCTTCACATCCCTTGTAGAACCTTAGTTTAGTTTTCTTGCACATTAGTTTAATTATTAGCTTTTGGGTTAGTTGATTAGCAACTAATTCCGCCCCTCCTTCCAATACCTGAGATTTTTACCTACTTTTCATAAAATATAAAAACATAAAAAGAATCAACCTTCACCTTTAGACCTAGTTAGATTAATTTCAATCCTAACGACACTATTCCTGAGTTGAACGATCAATCCCCCGGTACTTGTCACTATACTATACTACAACGATCAGGTACACTGCCTGGTGGGGGTTGTAAGCTTCTCGAGATCCCTCGAGAGGTAAAGCCTGGTGCGATTCCCACGTATCAACCATATTTGTTAACCTTTTGTCATCACCTTCCCTTTCCATTCACGCTCATCCTCTCTCATTCTTCAACATTTTTAAAAGAACGTACCATTTTAATCTTCATTCTCTTTTGACTCTTTTATGTCGGTCAAATCTTTTCATTGAGTCCTAAGTATTGCATATGTCATATTTTTAGTGCATATACCTAATACGTCCATATATTGTTCCCCTATTAGTGTCATGCATATATCTATCATCATCATTATATATATGTGCACTTGTCTACTAACATTGTTTTGTAGGATTACTTCATCGCTCGATTCTTTGGTAGCCAAAACAAGTTTTGAGCATACACAAAGGGGGAGCAAACACCAAGGGGGAGCATTCGTATTTATTTGTTGCACAAAACTGACTCTTGATGTAGGATAAAAGCTTGCTATTTATTTGATCCATGGATCCACTAAGAGGTTGATAGGATCAAGGCTTCACTTATAATGATGCAAGCTCGCCTTATACATTCCACCTTTTTGCTTCAACAAAAGAGGGAGAAGAAGTGTAAACAAGTAACTTATATATTTTACAATGAGTTATAGTTTACATAGTTTGTCATTATCAAAAAAGGGGAGATTGTTGACATAAATATTATGATATTTAATCTAAACATCCTCTTCATGTTTTGATGATGACAAAGATGTAAGCTACAACACATAACGTAAAGTGCTTAAGTTTCTTGTGATCACAATTCATCTATGCATTCATACGTCAACAAGTCTCGACATCTCAACGTCTCAAGTATGCTCCAATGTAACACCCCCAAAATTTGGTACAGCGGAAGACTCAACAAGCTTTCGGGGTGCTACGGGGATTGGTATCCAAACACAAGACATAAAAGAACGAGATAAAGTAAACAAGATAAAATACAACCACGCGGGGTTTTAAAGTTTACATTATCCCAAAAATATCCAAAGTCAGGCCCAAAAGAAATAAATATAGGTCCACAATAGTTATCAGAGTTTTAGAAATATAGATCCATAACCGGTGCCAAATGCCAAGCCTCCAATCCCAAGCATCCGCATAGCATCACTTAATTACCTGAGAAAACGTGCTAAAAGTCAGCTTTCGCTGGTGAGATCATAGGTTTAGATTCTTAATTCAATATAGTGGACATATACGCAAAACGCTTGCTAGCTAGACTAGGGCTCACTCATCCAACCAAAATAAACCAACCAAATCAAATCATCCCTATAGGTGCACGCTATAGCTCAAATCAATCCAATCGATAGCTTACCTAGCTCAAGTCTAGGCCTCGCTCTATAATCAATCCAATAGCTTACCTAATTCGGGACTAGGCCTCGCTCAACAACCAATCAATAGCTTACCTAGCTCATGTCTAGGCCTCGCTCAACAACCAAATCAATAGCTTACCTAGTTCGGGACTAGGCCTCGCTCTATAACCAAATCAATAGCTTACCTAGTTCGGGACTAGGCCTCGCTTAATCCTACCTAGTTCTATAAGCATAGCAAGTTTTAAATAAATAAAGCGATAATAGTCCACATAAAACATTTGCACGTTTCTCACCCCAAGTATTGAAAACAAAGTTCAAGAGTAAAAGTGGGGCTATGACTCACCTCAAGTCCAGAAAATAGCAAGAAGAAGTCGGTAGAAATAAGATGTATGATAACTCACAAAACAGCAACTACGGACTTGGCACGACCTAACAATATTAACTCTTTCAGAAATCATTTCCTCAAATTTATAATATTCCCAAACCCGGACGAGAATCCGTTTTATTTCCGAAAATCCATTTCGTATTAGTTTGGTGTATTTGCGTTTGGTATCCATACGGGTAGTGGGTCGACTCAAAACAAACCAAAAAGATCACATATAGAAAGATAAATAACTATGGATCTAATATTAGCCCAATATATCATTTAAATAAATCGCTAAAGTTTACCAAATCCGTCGATTTGATAATCCTCATATTTATTTACGTAACATACCGTTCCAAGATTACACCCAACCTAAAGCACATAGCACATAAATTCTATATAGTATATATCATAGTTTAATAAATTCCTCATATATATCGTCAAATTGGCCAGATTTCCCGATATATACACTCGCAATCTATTACACTTTACATATACTACAACCTATAGGCGTCGTAGGATACGATGCCCACAAATATATTCATTTCATATAGTCAAATAACCCGGCTCAACCTTACGGTTAAGTGGCTATTTAATTATAGAAAACGTCTATATTAGTCGTCATATATCCGTGACAACACGAACGTCACAAATAATAACTTACCTGGACCCGAGTGACAACGATTTCGCATAACTCAATAAGTTTATCCGTTATATATCCGAAATGACATTTTATTAAACGTTCAATAATTGTCGGGAGTTTCCCGTTTTATAACACAATTTTTATAATAATAATACGTTCAATAATATTACGCCACTTTCGTAGCCTAATATATATCTTATTGTATTATTTATAATACGACTCGTGATTATTATTATTATTAATATACGCGTTTATATAGTCATATATACGTTATTCACGTATATACTTTCATATAAACGTTCATATTATCAATAATTATTATTACGAGTTTTATTATTTTCGTTTTAATTTTAATAGTTATTGAGTTATACGAAATGGTCATATGTCCGAGTCATGACTCTCGGCTCATTGTCCAAGTCCAATAATAAGCAAAAGTCATAAAATAACCAATCTCCATCCAATCACAATCTGAAACCACGGGCTACAACATGAGGGTCCGACTACGGCACCCGACTAACCTATCTCCGTCAATCTAACGACCGTCTCACAATCAGTCCCCAATCACACTTACCAATCGACAATAACTCCACAATACCAATAATCATATCCAATGTCGAGACCAAACACGGTCTCGACCCGCATGAATTCGGCCAAAACAAATCAACCAAAACCAAAAACCAAATTACCAATTATCACCTAGCTCGCAAGAGCATAACAAGTAACCATATAAACCCATTCGACCCAATGGTCAAATCGGCAACAAAAATAATACACGGCTAAAAGCCGCGACCCACAAGGGTCGAATCACAACAATTACTACGAGCCCGAGGCTCGAACCACGACCAATCGAGAACCCCCATACGGGTCTCGGCGTGGTCATACGAGCATCAAATGAAACCCTGAGACCACACGGTCTCGGTTTGCTCGGTTCGAAGATCAACACCCTCGACAAACAACCAAACAATAATCACCAAGGAAACCAAAGCCACACAAGGCTCGAACCAAAAATAAGTCGAGAGCCTTGCTCTCGGTTCCGAGTCAACCACAACCAAAACCCAAGAAAACCCGGATACCAAACTTAATTTTTATCACTAAAACATCATTTCCCATTAAAGATCAATTCGATTCTCACGAAATAATCCGTGTAGCCACGGATTAATACCAATTCGTGGTACTCAAAACCCAGAAATAGCTCCTTCTCACCTTCTTGGACCTCCAAATGAACGGATCTAGTAAAGTTATTAAAAATTCGAACGGATTATTACAAGTTTGATGGTGTTAACGGTGGTTCTAGGGTAAGTATCATATACCAAATGAAAGAGGGTGAAGAGAGGAAGAAGATGGTGGTATTTGTTTTGTTGGGGGGTAGGTGTAGCGGCGGTGGTGGCCGGATCTTAGGTTCGGCGGCTAGGGTTTATGAGATGGGGAAGAAAGATGTGTTAGAGAGAGAGAATGGAGTGTGGTGAGGGTGAGTGTGTGTGTGTGTGAAAACCGGACCAAACACACCCTATATATCTTTTATTATATATATATTTTTTTTAAAAGTTAATAATAATAATAATAATAATAATAATAATAATAATAATAATAATAATAATAATAATAATAATAATAATAATAATAATAATAATAATAATAATATTATTACGGTGGAGCGGGTAACGCGGGTAAATGTAAAAACATGTGGCCCGAACCCGAACTCATTTCAAAACTTCAATATCTCTCGAAACATCTCGTAACTAATTAAAAATATAGTCAGACTCATTAAGACGAATCATGAACTGTCGTTAGGTAATCCTAGTGCCAAAGTCAACGTAGTACCAAGTGAGAATTCAAATATACATCACCGAGCATTTAATCAAAAATGAATTATGAACATAATTCACGAATTCCATAACGTCATTAATTAAAAATATTCATAAAATAGGTCTTACAAGTTCGTTGTGAAATGAAAATTTCAAATAAAAATTATAAACGAACTTTAATCGTAATGCGGGTTTTTAAAATAGCTCCCTAAACTGCCGGTTGTCAAATCCTCCCCGTCTCAGAAGGAAACCCGTCCCGGGTTTCACTCGGAAAAATTCATCTACGAAGTGAAAAGCTTCGGATATCTCTTCCTGAACTCGTCCTCACGTTCCCATGTAAATTCTGGTCCATGTCGGGAATTCCAACGAACCTTGACGAGCGGAATGCGACTTCTCTTGAGTCGTTTAACTTCACGATCTAAAATCTCAATCGGTTCTTCCACGAAATTCAGTTTCTCATCAACACGAATATCCCTCATTGGAATGACGGGCATTTCATCAGAAAGACATTTCTTCAAATTACTCACGTGGAACACGTCGTGAACTTTACTCAATTCCTGTGGTAATTCCAACCAATGAGCTACGGGCCCAATTCTTTCCAAAATAAGAAATGGTCCAATGTAGCGGGGATTAAGTTTCCCACGTTTCCCAAAACGTATTACACCCCTCCAAGGCGAGACTTTCAGCATCACTTTGTCTCCAACCTGGAATTCTAGGGGTTTACGCCTCTGATCGGCGTAACTTTTCTGCCTATCTCTAGCTGCTTGCAATCGATCTCGAATTTGCGTTACTTTCTCAGTAGTCTCCAAAATAGGTTCAGGGCCTGTGAGTTGGCTATCTCAAACTTCAGCCCAACCAATAGGCGAACGACATTTACGACCATATAAAGCTTCAAATGGTGCAGCTTTAAGACTTGTGTGGTAGCTATTGTTATAGGAGAACTCCGCAAGGGGTAGATACTTCTCCCAGCCTTTACCAAAGTCTATTATGCATGCACGAAGCATATCCTCCAAAGTCTGAATAGTTCTCTCACTTTGACCATCGGTTTGGGGGTGATATGCAGTACTCATATCAAGTCTCGTCCCCAAAGCGGTTTGAAGTGATTGCCACAACGCTGACGTAAAGCGGCTGTCGCGATCCGAAATAATCGATATCGGAACTCCATGACGAGAAACAATCTCCTTCACATATAACCTCGCAAGTTTATCAACACTATCATCTTCACTAATCGCCAGGAAATGAGCAGAATTAGTCAAATGATCCACAATTACCCATATAGCGTCACAACCGCTAGCTGTCTTTGGTAATTTGTTAATAAAGTCCATCGTAATCGGCTCCCATTTCCAAACCGGGAGTTCTGGCTGCGTCAATAATCCTGACGGTCCTTGATGTTCTGCCTTAACCTTAGAACATGTCAAACACTTACTAACATACAATGCTATAGCTGCCTTCATACTTGGCCACCAATATAACTTTTTCAAATCCTGGTACATCTTGTCAGACCCAGGATGAATAGAGTATCTTGACTTATGCGACTCATGCATAATCAACTCTCGAATTCCTCCATACAATGGTACCCAACTTCGTTCTCCAAAACATAATACTCCATCAGAACGTCTAACAAATCCCTTCTCATTTTCTGCCATCCCAAATATATTCTCAGCAGACCAATTTTCTGCTTTCAACGCTTCCGTTTGAGCTTCTAATATTTGAGATGGTAATGGCGATACGATAGTCATTCCTAATGACCTAACTCGTAACGGTGGAATTCTCTCCTTTCGACTAAGAGCATCAGCAACAACGTTTGCTTTACCCGGATGGTAGCGAATCTCACAATCGTAATCGCTTTAGCAGCTCAATCCAACGTCGCTGCCTCATGTTAAGCTCTTTTTGGTTCAGAATGTGTTGCAGACTTTTGTGATCAGTAAACACTACACACTTGGTTCCATACAAGTAATGTCTCCATATCCTCAAAGCAAACACCACAGCACCTAACTCCAAATCATGGGTGGTGTAGTTCTTCTCATGCTTCTTGAGCTGTCGGGAAGCATAAGCTATCACTTTCTCTCGTTGCATTAACACAACTCCTAAACCTTTATGAGAAGCGTCACAATAGACGACGAAGTCCTCGTTACCTTCGGGTAACGCCAAGATAGGAGCACTACACAACATCTCCTTAAGTAACTGAAAGGATTCCTCTTCCTTATCTCCCCATTCATACTTAACACTCCTTTGAGTCAATTTGGTCAACGGTTTTGCTATCTTCAAAAATCCCTCAATGAATCTTCGGTAGTAACCGGCTAATCCCAAAAATTGACGAACTTCTGTTGGGGTCGTAGGTGCAGCCCAATCTTTAATCGCTTCAATCTTAGCAGGGTCCATATGAACTCCTGGTCTATCAATCACATGACCTAAAAATTGTACCGTCGGAATCCAAAATTCACATTTCGAAAACTTAGCATACAGTTTCTCCTTCCTGAGCAATTCTAAGATAAGTCTTAGATGCTCCTCATGCTCCTTCTCACTCTTCGAATATATCAGAATGTCATCGATAAACACAATCACGAACTTATCTAAGTAAGGCTTACACACCCGATTCATGAGATCCATGGATACCGCCGGTGCGTTAGTCAACCCAAACGGCATCACCTGAAACTCGTAATGCCCGTAACGGGTTCTGAAAGCCGTTTTCGGAATATCTTCCTCGCGCACTCGAAGCTGATGATATCCCGATCTCAGATCGATCTTCGAATACACACTCGATCCTTGAAGTTGATCGAACAAATCGTCGATCCTCGGTAACAGGTATCTATTCTTCACCGTTAACTTGTTCAACTTTCGATAATCAATACACATACGAAACGATCCATCCTTCTTCTTCACGAATAAGACCGGGGCTCCCCAAGGTGAAGAACTTGGTCTTATAAATCCCTTTTCGGCTAAATCCGCTAATTGTTTCGATAACTCTTCCAATTCAGTAGGTGCAAGACGATAAGGCGCTCGTGCTACAGGTGCAGCACCATGTATCAACTCAATCTGAAATTCCACTTGCCTAGTAGGCGGAATTCCCGGCAAATCATCGGGAAACACATCCGAAAAATCACGAACTATAGGTACATCTCCAATGCACCTTTCTTTCTTCTCCTTCTCTCCTTTCTCAGAAATTTGGGCTAAGAAAAGGCAACATCCTTTTTCCATTAGCTTCGGCAATTTAGTGCAAGATATGACCGCTAATCTAGATGGGCCTCTCAATTCCTTTCGATCTCCTGGTATGTTCAGAATCTCTTTGCTGTAAGGCACACGCACGATCTTCTCATCGTAAAGTATATGAGCACGATGCTTCGACAACCAATCCATACCAATAATGACATCAAAAATTCCTAACGTGACGGGTAGAAGATCTATGTTGAAAGGACGATTCAAAAAGTTTAACGTGCAACCGCGAATGATAGTCCTAATCCTCTCTATGTTCTCATTAGCTAACTCTACATCATAACCAATTCCTAAGGCCATCGGGGGTTTCTCTAGTAAGGGTGCAAACTTAGTGGACACAAAACTCTTATTGGCACCAGTATCAAATAGTATGGAAGCATAACGATTATTGAGAAGGAACGTACCAGTAACGACGTTCGGATCTTCTCCTCTCTCATTCCCAAGTGCATACACTCTCCCATGAGCAGCTCCAGCTTCCACACGTTGGTCCCCATTATCTTGTCGTCCACGGTTTCCATTATTGTACCCATTACCACCCGATCCTTGATTTCCTCGGTTCCAAGATTCCCTACACTCATTCCTATAATGTCCCTTCTTCCCACATCCATAACAAGTAACATTTGCCTTACTCATAGTTTCAGGAGTAGTTTGAACCATAGCAAGTGGTCGAGCTCTACAATCCTTAGCTATGTGTCCCATCTTAGAGCAATTCTTGCACATCACAGTACATCGTCCAGAATGATTCTTATAACATCGATTACACTTGGGTGTATCTCCATTGTAGTTCTTCTTATCTCCATCTCCCATAGCATAAGCTCTAGCAGTTGTTTGTCGCTTGTTTCGACGATCATTACCCTTAGAGTGATCATCCCTCTTTCTCTTTCCATTCTTATCCTTCTCAGCTTCCTCCAATACCAACGAGTCCATCAATTGTTGAGCAATAGTAATAGCCTCATGAATGCTTGCAGGCTTAGCAGAAATCACATCGTTCCTGGTAGCTACCGGTAACCCATCGGTATACCTCTCAATCCTTTGAGTCTCAGTCCTAACCATATCGGGGCAAAGTAAGGCTAACTCTCGATAACGGCGATTGTAAGTTGCCATATCGGTACCTTTCACCTTATGGTTCCAGAACTCAATCTCCATCTTCTTAATCTCATTTCTTGGGTAGTAAGTCTGAATCAACAAAGACTTAAATTGCTCCCAAGTCATAGCATAAGCCACATCACTCCCAACCGAATTTCGGTAATTGTTCCACCAAGTTAAAGCTTCATCCTTGAAAGTAAAAGAAGCAAACTTTACCTTCGCATTCTCCGCACAACCACTGACATTAAACACTGACTCAATCTTCTCTATCCACCTGACCAAGTAGGCCACTCCTTCAGTTCCACCAAACTCAGTGGGTCCACAAATTTTAAACTCCTTGTAGTTACATCCATTAGCACGAACAGGTGTAAATGTTCCAGCAGAAATGTTGGAATGATTTGACTCAACTAGTAACTCAGCAACTCGTTTCTCCACAAGTTGATTGATCATTGCTTGCTCCACAGTAGGTGCATTAAGTGGAACATGATCATTGTCTCCCTGAACATCAACATTTTGATTCCTGTTGTTGCAGTTGGTAGCGTCCAGGTTGTCAGGAGTAGGGGTTTCAACATTTCGAGTAGGACGGCGTCCTCGGCGACCAGGGGTAGTCGCGGCAGGACCAGTTCTGGTAGCTCTAACAGGGTTTCGTCGTAGGGCCATTGATCAAAGTCACAATACAAGGTTCGTAAGTCTCCAATAATACGTACCATAACGTCCAACAAGAATCCAATTTGGTGAAAGTCGAAATACGAACATAATACCAACACAACATCAACCACGCAAATAGGAACACAATTCTCCATATCATACGAAATCACTATCGTCCATATAAGTAGCGATCGATACTTCGTTCCAAAATACCAAAAGACATAATAAATACTAAACGTTCCATACGAGACGAACATACAATCCGAATAACATGACTTAAGGGATAGAATAACCAGCTCTCCTAACCAAGCACTCCCTAGCTTAGAAAGCAACATAACAACAATACAAATCAAAATCAATCTAGCCATGCTGCTGGCGTAGACTCCTCAACTCCGATCTCAAACCATCCAAATTCCTCAATAACGATTCCAGCTCAACACTGTATATATCTCTATCTCTCTTGAGGTCTGTTGCCTCCTTCTCCAACTCCGTGTTCCTTTGCCACAGCTTGCGATCTGCCTCGCGAGCCGTGAGGAAACCTCTTTGCAGACTCTCTATCTGCTCATGTATCTCAATCATACCTCTCCTAATCGCGGTCGTCCTTCCCGCGATATTAGTCAAATCAACTCTTATCTCAGCAATAAACTCAGCAATAACTCATCAATAATCATCCCAAGTCGGTCAGACATCCGCGAGATCCTCTCGCCCGGTGCAGTAATCCGAGTCCACATCCTACCAATTTCACCCGAACCTGCATGCTCAGCAGAAACCTCAGAAGGTGCATCCAACTCAATGGGACTACCAGGTGGCAACTCAACCAAAAATGGATGATCAGGTGAAACCGGCTTTAACGGATGTATCGGGAATCGGGCTTCGCAGAATGAGCTGAATGTGCTAGCGACCCATCATCATCAGGCATCTCCTCTTCCTGAGGATCATCCTCTTCCTCATCCTGAGGGTCATCATTCTCTTCCTCATCTTGAGGGTCATCATTCTGCTTGCCCTCGTACTCCTCCTCATACTCCTCGTCGGAGGGGTACTCCATCAATCGTCATCTCTGAGCAGGTGAACCACGAGGTGGTAAAATTGGTGACTTAGGGCGTCAATGAGACGATAAAGTAGTGGCCGAACGCATGACCAACACGTATGGGTCATCAGGGTCCATAGTGATCTATGAGGGGCGACGCGTACTAGCAATAACAATTCTTAATAACAATACGTGCAAAGGAGGCTATGATTTGTGACAACGGCGTAGGGTAGGTGTAAGTGTTTCAAAACAACTAAATCGCGAACTCAAAATACCATATCAAAAATCATCATATAATTCCAAATCATATATATCGAGAAAGATTTAAAATACCGCATTACTAAAATCTTTCGTAAAGCAATTAAGCCATATAATTCCTCAAAACGCAAATAATTACTCAAAACGCATATAATTCCTCAAAACGCCATCATATCGCTAAATCAATAAACCTCAAATCCTCAAATCATCTCAAGAATCCCAAATCTAATAATCATCTCAATAATCTCATTCCAAGTCAATATCTCATAATACCTCATTAATCAACAATGATGCTTCGGCTTGGCGGGCTGGCGGGCAATGGTCGAGGATCGTTTTCTATAAAAATCGGTTATAGTTTAGGTGTCTATTTACCTAGTTCTCTATAACCTTGGCTCTGATACCAATCTGTAACACCCCCAAAATTTGGTACAGCGGAAGACTCAACAAGCTTTCAGGGTGCTACGGGGATTGGTATCCAAACACAAGACATAAAAGAACGAGATAAAGTAAACAAGATAAAATACAACCACGCGGGGTTTTAAAGTTTACATTATCCTAAAAATATCCAAAGTCAGACCCAAAAGAAATAAATATAGGTCCACAATAGTTATCAGAGTTTTAGAAATATAGATCCATAACCGGTGCCAAATGCCAAGCCTCCAATCCCAAGCATCCGCATAGCATCACTTAATTACCTGAGAAAACGTGCTAAAAGTCAGCTTTCGCTGGTGAGATCATAGGTTTAGATTCTTAATTCAATATAGTGGACATATACGTAAAACGCTTGCTAGCTATACTAGGGCTCACTCATCCAACCAAAATAAACCAACCAAATCAAATCATCCCTATAGGTGCACGCTATAGCTCAAATCAATCCAATCGATAGCTTACCTAGCTCAAGTCTAGGCCTCGCTCTATAATCAATCCAATAGCTTACCTAATTCGGGACTAGGCCTCGCTCAACAACCAATCAATAGCTTACCTAGCTCATGTCTAGGCCTCGCTCAACAACCAAATCAATAGCTTACCTAGTTCGGGACTAGGCCTCGCTCTATAACCAAATCAATAGCTTACCTAGTTCGGGACTAGGCCTCGCTTAATCCTACCTAGTTCTATAAGCATAGCAAGTTTTAAATAAATAAAGCGATAATAGTCCACATAAAACATTTGCACGTTTCTCACCCCAAGTATTAAAAACAAAGTTCAAGAGTAAAAGTGGGGCTATGACTCACCTCAAGTCCAGAAAATAGCAAGAAGAAGTCGGTAGAAATAAGATGTATGATAACTCACAAAATAGCAACTACGGACTTGGCACGACCTAACAATATTAACTCTTTCAGAAATCATTTCCTCAAATTTATAATATTCCCAAACCCGGACAAGAATCCGTTTTATTTCCGAAAATCCATTTCGTATTAGTTTGGTGTATTTGCGTTTGGTATCCATACGGGTAGTGGGTCGACTCAAAACAAACCAAAAAGATCACATATAGAAAGATAAATAACTATGGATCTAATATTAGCCCAATATATCATTTAAATAAATCGCTAAAGTTTACCAAATCCGTCGATTTGATAATCCTCATATTTATTTACATAACATACCGTTCCAAGATTACACCCAACCTAAAGCACATAGCACATAAATTCTATATAGTATATATCATAGTTTAATAAATTCCTCATATATATCATCAAATTGGCCAGATTTCCCGATATATACACTCGCAATCTTTTATACTTTACATATACTACAACCTATAGGCGTCGTAGGATACGATGCCCACTAATATATTCATTTCATATAGTCAAATAACCCGGCTCAACCTTACGGTTAAGTGGCTATTTAATTATAGAAAACGTCTATATTAGTCGTCATATATCCGTGACAACACGAACGTCACAAATAATAACTTACCTGGACCCGAGTGACAACGATTTCGCATAACTCAATAAGTTTATCCGTTATATATCCGAAATGACATTTTATTAAACGTTCAATAATTGTCGGGAGTTTCCCGTTTTATAACACATTTTTTATAATAATAATACGTTCAATAATATTACGCCACTTTCGTAGCCTAATATATATCTAATTGTATTATTTATAATACGACTCGTGATTATTATTATTATTAATATACGCGTTTATATAGTCATATATACGTTATTCACGTATATACTTTCATATAAACGTTCATATTATCAATAATTATTATTACGAGTTTTATTATTTTCGTTTTAATTTTAATAGTTATTGAGTTATACGAAATGGTCATATGTCCGAGTCATGACTCTCGGCTCATTGTCCAAGTCCAATAATAAGCAAAAGTCATAAAATAACCAATCTCCGTCCAATCACAATCTCAAACCACGGGCTACAACATGAGGGTCCGACTACGGCACCCGACTAACCTATCTCTGTCAATCTAACGACCGTCTCACAATCGATCCCCAATCACACTTACCAATCGACAACAACTCCACAATACCAATAATCATATCCAATGTCGAGACCAAACACGGTCTCGACCCGCATGAATTCGGCCAAAACAAATCAACCAAAACCAAAAACCAAATTACCAATTATCACCTAGCTCGCAAGAGCATAACAAGTAACCATATAAACCCATTCGACCCAATGGTCAAATCGGCAACAAAAATAATACACGGCTAAAAGCCGCGACCCACAAGGGTCGAATCACAACAATTACTAGGAGCCCGAGGCTCTAACCACGACCAATCGAGAACCCCCATACGGGTCTCGGCGTGGTCATACGAGCATCAAATGAAACCCTGAGACCACACGGTCTCGGTTTGCTCGGTTCGAAGATCAACACCCTCGACAAACAACCAAACAATAATCACCAAGGAAACCAAAGCCACACAAGGCTCGAACCAAAAATAAGCCGAGAGCCTTGCTCTCGGTTCCGAGTCAACCACAACCAAAACCCAAGAAAACCCGGATACCAAACTTAATTTTTATCACTAAAACATCATTTCCCATTAAAGATCAATTCGATTCTCACGAAATAATCCGTGTAGCCACGGATTAATACCAATTCGTGGTACTCAAAACCCAAAAATAGCTCCTTCTCACCTTCTTGGACCTCCAAATGAACGGATCTAGTAAAGTTATTAAAAATTCGAACGGATTATTACAAGTTTGATGGTGTTAACGGTGGTTCTAGGGTAAGTATCATATACCAAATGAAAGAGGGTGAAGAGAGGAAGAAGATGGTGGTATTTGTTTTGTTGGGGGGTCGGTGTAGCGGCGGTGGTGGCCGGATCTTAGGTTCGGCGGCTAGGGTTTATGAGATGGGGAAGAAAGATGTGTTAGAGAGAGAGAATGGAGTGTGGTGAGGGTGAGTGTGTGTGTGTGAAAACCGGACCAAACACACCCTATATATCTTTTATTATATATATATATTTTTTAAAAGTTATTAATAATAATAATAATAATAATAATAATAATAATAATAATAATAATAATAATAATAATAATAATAATAATAATAATAATAATAATAATAATAATAATAATAATAATAATAATAATAATAATAATAATAGTAATAATAATAATATTATTACGGTGGAGCGGGTAACGCGGGTAAATGTAAAAACATGTGGCCCGAACCCGAACTCATTTCAAAACTTCAATATCTCTCGAAACATCTCGTAACTAATTAAAAATATAGTCAGACTCATTAAGACGAATCATGAACTGTCGTTAGGTAATCCTAGTGCCAAAGTCAACGTAGTACCAAGTGAGAATTCAAATATACATCACCGAGCATTTAATCAAAAATGAATTATGAACATAATTCACGAATTCCATAACGTCATTAATTAAAAATATCCATAAAATAGGTCTTACAAGTTCGTTGTGAAATGAAATTTTCAAATAAAAATTATAAACGAACTTTAATCGTAATGCGGGTTTTTAAAATAGCTCCCTAAACTGCCGGTTGTCACATCCAACAATCACTTAAGGTATGAATAAACAAATTCCTAATGCATTTTATGATGAAAGGAACATTTTCTTAAACACTAGATTTTTTATAAAATGTCACAAACATTTTATATCTTTTACAAAATCTTACAAATCATTTTTGGTAATTAAAGAAATATGTTTTAATCCATAATATATGAATTCAAATTTTCAACCAAAAATGGCAAAAATATTCCAGAAAAATCTTCCCCTGTAAAAGACAAAAAATATAGCCGTTCAGGAGGGGGCGGCCCCCTTAATTATAAAGGTAGACCCCTTAATATTTAAAGGGACTGGCCATGCTCCTTCAGCTGTATTTTTTGCCTATAAATATTGGATAATTTCTGGTCTTTTTCCCAACCTTTTACACTCCAACTTTCTATTTAAATCCTTCCTACATCCTAAATCATTTCTAAATCCTTTGATCATTTAATAACAAAGCTTTGTTTCTAAGTGATTCAAGCTCAATCCCTCAAGTGCAAATGAAGAATATTTCTTATCATCAAGTCAAAGAAGTATTAGAGTCAAGTTAGTATTGATGTGAATTTGTGGAAGTAAGTTATGTAAGTATATGTAATAAGTATATCAAGATGATCTTACTTAGTAGTGGGTCAATCAGTATGTAAGAAATCATGTAGTTGTGAAGGAGTAGTAAGGTGAAGAAATCATGTAGTCATGAAGAAGTAGTGGCGTGAAGAAGTCATGTAGGTGTGAAGAAGTAGTAGTGTGAAAAAGTCATGTAGTCGTAAAGAAGTAGGTGTGTGAATAAGTAGTGGAGTATAGAAGAAGTTGTGAAGTAGTGAAGAAGTCGTGAGGTCGTGAAGTCGTATAGAAGTTGTGTAGTGATCGAAGTCGTGAGATTGGTTCTAGCTACGATTAGAACCCGACATTTAGATTTGTGTCGTTAAATTGGTGTAAGCAAAAGTGTGTACGGTTTTCTCCACCAAAAGGGAGCTTGTTGAGTAGTGAAGAAAACTCTCGAGTAGGTGACTCAGGTAGTGGAGTAGTGCAATGAAGGTGTCCCTGTAGCCGAACCACTATAAATCATCATGTCCGGTTTGCATTTCCTCTCTCTTATCTCTTTTCATTCATTCTCGCATTTATCGCTTTATATCTATTCTTGTATATGTGTCTTAGTTGTTGCTTATAATGTTTTGATGTTGATTGTGTTATAGATAGAAGTTACTATTGTGATAGGATGTATAATTATATGATATGGTCTAATGGACTTAGATGCATTATTCACACTTCTCACGTTGAGTTTAACTTAATCGATAATTTGATACAAAACGTTTTAAGATTTAAAAAAGGAAAACTTTAATTGAAGATTTTGAAATTAACCTTTTATAAAACGAAAAAGAGGTAAAACTATTCAACCCCCTTCTAGTTTTCCACAGGTTTTCCAGCTCAAAGTGCAGGTAATTCCTTTTAAGAATTTCCACACTTGCTGTAACCATAGATTTTATGCCCTCAAGAAAGCTAACAACTCCAGGTGAGCCGTTGGAGTATACATAAAGTATCACTCCGCAACTGTAGACCGTTTGAAGCTAAGTAACCACTGATACGTGGGAATCGCACCAGGCTTTACCTCTCAAGGGATCTCGAGAAGCTTACAACCCCCACCAGGCGGTGTACCTGATCGTTGTAGTATAGTATAGTGACAAGTACCGGGGGATTGATCGTTCAACTCAGGAATAGTGTCGCTGGGATTAGAAAGTCTCCTAAACTAAGTCTAGAGGTGAGGGATGATTCTTTTTGTCTTTTTATATTTTATAAAAGCAATAAAATCTTGGGTTTTGGAAGAGTGGGCGAAATTAGTTGTTAGCCAACTAACCCAATAACTAAAGATGCAATCAAAATAAAATAACAGAAATGAAAATAAATCTAATTATACTAGTGTGGTGTAAACAATGATGGGGAAAATTGTGTTTACTTAGGTTTCATTACTCCCTAGATATCTTTTACAGGTTGATAGTTTGTTACAATTGCATGGATGACGGGCCGTATTCCTTAATACTAGTCGTAGGGCCGTGTACAATATTCCCTAACTCTATAGGATCCTACTTCACTCCTATGTCGAGCCGTTAGAAGATCCTAACATGGGATCATTAGAATTCTCCTACGCATTAAATACAACCAAAAATCATAGTACACCTCTGATCTTGTTTCTTAAGACGTTCAAGCATGTTACCAATGGAAGTCTGCCCGTTTTCTTAAGCCTAACATCGAATACAATCATCCGTAACAACTATAAACAAACAATCAACCCATAATTAACATCTAGGTTTCACTACATCTAAGTAAACACAAAGGAGATCTAGCCGAGCATGTTAAATTGAAGACACGTGTAAGATATATTCAAGCAACACATAGACATATTGATTGAATTGAAAGAGTACTTATCTCAAATTGACATGAAAAGTTCAAAGGGTTGAAACCCTTGAAAAAGCTGGAAAAATTCGTCCTAGGGTTTCTCCCTCAAAGTTGCACACTAATGAATGAAATTTGGAAAACTATATATAGATAATACAGGGTGACGGCGTCATGTGTAAACATGTGACG
Organism: Artemisia argyi; assembly: GCA_030686995.1. NCBI lineage: Eukaryota > Viridiplantae > Streptophyta > Magnoliopsida > Asterales > Asteraceae > Artemisia > Artemisia argyi. Next base: position 140,514,763 of record CM060705.1, read on the forward strand.
CCGTCAACTCGCCGCCCATAATGATATCGGATTGCTTAGATCCACTTTTGACGCCGTCATGTGTGATTTTGTTCTGGGCCGTCACTAATACTTGGACCATGACGTCCTTAGGTGACGCCGTCATGTCCTATGTACAAAACTTTCTGGATCGTCACGTGTATCATCCACTTCCACCTCTTGTATTACTCTTGACGCCGTCATGTAGTAGCTTGTGACGCCGTCTGGTACTGTTCCCAGCAAGGAAAATTAAGACTTTGCCGTTTTCTTCACTTTTATGCTCCAAAAACGTCCAAAATGCTTCCTTTTCCAGATTTCACTCCAAAAGTACCTAAAATGACAAAAGGAACGATTTAGGGAAATATTTGATCAAATAAATTCGAATTCGGAGTTAAATGACCCCTTAAAAACGGTTCATTTTCCGCCTCATCAAATACCCTTACACTTCAGATTTGCTTGTCCTCAAGCAAATGCGCTTTTATTCTAATCAAAATACAAGTTAGGGGTCATTTAACACTAATATAAAAGTAATTACAACAAATAATCGTTCCTCTAAAGACCAAAGACAAGCACGGAGGTCATACACTAGCAACTCACAAATAGTGTTTAGATACCCACATCTCTCGGGTGTAATAAAGTATATATCACAATATGGAAATGGAAAACATCTCTCACTACCTGTCATAACAAAATAGATTACCATAGGCTTGGGATAGGATCAAACCTCCACCACTTGGCGTAAGCACCTAGGATAAACTATCAAAGAGGTCTTTTAAAGGGTTATAACTGTGGAAAACTAGAAGGGGGGTTGAATAGTTTACCGTTTAAAAAACTTTAAACTTGTTTAATTATCTTTTGAAATTTTCCGTTTAATCAAAGATATGAACATAAACACAATATATAACATGCAAGTATAAAGAAAGAAACGATCAAACCACAACACGAGTATTTATCATGGTTCGGCTACAAGGACTCTTTTTCCTTGCCCTACGTCCACACCCAGAGTATCCAACTCGAGAGTTACTTTCACTAGTCAACAAGCTCCTTTCACCAGCGGAGAAAACCTTACACGTCGCTTATACATGTTTACCGACACTAAGCTAGATGTCGAGTTCTTTTACAAGGGTACGACCACTCCCGTTAGTTCTTTTACAAGGGTACAACAACTCCCGTCACACTTTGTATTTTGAGGACTAAAATACTAACCGATCACTACTGAAAACACACAATCAAATGAAGTGAAAACTACACAAAGTCTACACGATGCTAAGCTAACAAGTCTTGCAACGTTGTGTTGAATACTTGTAACTTTATATGAACTTGTGAACTTCTTTGCTACAAAAGAAACTTCCCATTAAGATGAAATGTTAAGGGGTTAGATGAATGAATGTATGTGTGAAATATAATGAGAAGTGATGAAACCTAAATACAAACAAATGGCTTGGTATTTATAGCAAAATATTCTGCAAGCCTGGCGGATACGGCAGAACCCTCAGATGGGTTCCGCCCGTGTATCTCCAGGGTTCGCCGGGACTGACAGTTTATCTTGTAATAACTTTCCAAACCAACCAAAGTCACATCAACTAAAAACTAGTCAAACACAAACTTGTGCAAGAAGACTTATGGTTAGTCAAACACACAATCTTTCCTTAAATGTATATTGACAAACTTACCATAAATGTGATGTGACATTTCTATTTTAAGAAATATAAAAATGTTGTGTTTTATATGAAATGTAAAATGTAGCAAATGTCTAATTATGCAAGTCTTTTAAACTAAAATTATGTTTTACTAAGAACTAAAGTTTACATTTTTTCGTTAACAAAACTTAGCAAAGATCGTAAAATATAAATAACGTTTTTAGGCGATATTTGTATTAACAATCTCCCCCTTTTTGTTGATGACAAAACATAAACTTTGTTTTTAAGTAACTCACAAAATTTTAGTGTTTAAGACTTAAAAAAAAATGTTATATTAAATGATGAGGCGAAAAATGAACCACTTTTAGGGGGTCATTTAAGCCCGAATCCGAATTTATTTGATCAAATATTGTTCTAAATCGTTCTTTTTGTGATTTTAGGTACTTTGGGAGAGAAATCTGGAAAAGGAAGCAATTCGGATGTTTTTGGAGCATAAAAGTGAAGAAAACGCCAAAGTCTTAATTTTCCATGCTAGGAACAGTAGGTGACGGCGTCAAGAGCAAAACCTTGACGGCGTCAAGAGCAAATCTCATGAATTTCAATGACGACCCAGAACAGATTTGACGGCGTCACGTAGGAAGGGCGTCAAGAGTAAAAGAGTCATGACGGCCTGGAAGTGTTTAAGTCTTGACGGCGTCAGAAGTGGATCTAGGCAGTCCGAGGAGAGTTTTGGCGGCGAGGTGACGACGTCACAAGATTACTCTTGACGCCTTCATACCTGTTTTTCTATATATAGTTTTCTAATTTTCACACATTAAAGAAAAAAGTTTTGGGAGAAACCCTAAGTACGATTTTGGTGTAACTTTACAGGTTTTTCAAGGGTTCCAACCCCTTGATACCTTACATGATTAATCAAGATAAGTGTTCTTCTAATTCAATCAATATGTCTATGTGTTGGTTGTCTATATCTTGTTCTTATCTTAATTCTATCATGCTAGGCTAGATCTATCTTGTGTTTGCTTAGATCTAATGAAACCTAGATATTGATTATGTGTTGATTACTTGTTTATTCTTGTCTTGGATGAATGATTTATATGTTAGGCTTAAGAAAACTGGCAGATCTCCAAATGGTAACATGCTTGAACGTCTTAAGAAACATGAACCGAGGCGTACTACGTCTTTATTGGTTGTATTTAATGCATGAGCCACTGTTTACAATCCCTATAGTTGTGATGGGCATGGTGTAGGAGGAGATAAGAGCTCATAGAATTGGGGAGTTATGTGTGCCACCCCATGAATGGTATTAAGGAATACGATCCGTCATCCATGCAATTATAACAAGTAATTAACGTGTAAAAGGTATCTAGGGAGTAGTGAAATCTAAGTAAACACATTTTCTCCAATTACTGCTCACAACTTTAGTATAAATTAGTTTATTTTCATTTTTAGTATTTTATTTTGATTGCATCTTAGTATTGGGTTAGTTGAATAGCAACTAATTCCGCCCAAGTCCTTCAAACCCCGAGATTTTAATTGCTTTCTAAAAAATATAAAAAATACAAAAATAATCATCCCTCACCTTTAGAACTAGTATTTAGGCTTTCTAATCCTAGCGACACTATTCCTAAGCTGAACGATCAATCCCCCGGTACTTGTCACTATACTATACTACAACGATCAGGTACACCGCCTGGTGGGGGTTGTAAGCTTCTTGAGATCCCTCGAGAGGTAAAGCCTGTTGTGATTCCCACGCATCAAGTTTTTGGCGCCGCAGCCCGGGGAATAGTTATTGTCTAGGTTAGAATTTCTTTTTATTAGGTCTACTTGCTAGATTCTTTTCTAGTAAGATTTTATTTTTATTTTTAGGTTTTCTTTAGTCTATCTATTTCTTTGTGCCTTTGTTCGTAACTCTTTACCATCCGACACCATGGAAGGTGGTAACATCTTTGAACCCATCATCCCACCACAACAAAACCCACCACTAGAACCCCTTAGGCCCCGAACCTTAGGAGAGTATTCCCAACCTAGCCACCAAGGCTACCGAAACACCATTGAGCTCACCGGAGCCAATGTGACCCCCTTGCGATCCGACACCATCCGGTTGGTGCAAAGCGGATGTGCATTCCATGGACTTCGTTCCGAAGATCCAAACCAACATCTTTAGGACTTCCTCGAAATCGTAGATTCCATAGACCTAGGTGTTGAAACTAGAGAGACTACCCGTTTACGCCTATTCCAATTCTCTCTACGGGATCAAGCTAGTCAATGGCTTGAGCGTTTACCCGCGGGATCCATCACCACATGGGATGATCTCACCACTTGTTTCCTTGCTCAATTTTTCCCACCGGGGAGAACTACTAAGCTTAGAAATGACATCTTGATGTTCCAACAATGGTAAAATGAATCTCTTTATGAAGCATGGACTCGTTTCAAGGACTTACTCCAAAAAGTCCCTCATCATGGCATAGATCTTTGGCTCCAAGTCCAAATCGTTTATGACCAATCGGCCGGTGGTAAGCTACGTGATCTAAGTGCGGAACAATCATGGGAACTCATAGAAGATCTTGCTCTCTATGACAACGAAGGTTGGAACGATCCCCGTGACTTGAACAAAACGGTCAAGGCAATATCTTTGCCTTCGAACAATTCTAGCACTCCCGACCGTAGGATCATGGAACTTGAGGACCAAGTCAAGTTTCTCATGAAATCTTACGATGCTCCTAAGCCTTCAAGCCAAGTGAACAAAATCACTTCTTCATGCGAATTATGTAGTGGTCCCCACGACACTCGTGATTGTGTGGAACTCCCCGGAACAGCTTTTGCGGACTACGCATCCACGCGTACCGACAAAGCGGGAGATAAGTGGTACACTTTCAAGCCCGAGCCAAACACATACGGTGATTCATACAACCCCTCATGGAAAAATCACCCAAACCTTAGGTGGAAACAAAATCAACCCAATTCCTCCAATCCGCCTAACCGTTACCAACCAACCGGTCCACCATCCAACCGTACTTTCAACAACAATCCTTCTAACAACTTTGGTAGCACCAACAATCTTGAAGGATTGATGTCAAAGTTTATGGCATCTCAAGAGGCTCTCATAGCTAGGTTTGAAACCGAATTCAACCAACAACAAACGGAGATGACCAACAAGATTGACAACTTGTTGAAAGCCCTCAACAACCAAGCATTAGTCACACCTAGGAAGGACACTGGGGACACCAATAACGAAAACCAAATTAAGGATCCCTCATCATCTAAACAGGTCCACTTTGTTAATGTTGTCACTATCAAGCCGATAGATTAGGAGATAGAAGAGAGTGACAAGAATGAAGTTAGGATAGAAGCCGAGACTAAGGATGAGAATAGGGAAGTTGAGGTTGATAGTAGAGAGGAATTAGAGGAGGTAGAACCTATAGATGAATACTTTGATAAGTTGCCAACCAAGGAAGAACGGGAATACCATAAGGATTTATTCGATAGTCCCGAGAGAGCATATATCTTTTGCGACCCCCTTATCAAAATGGGAGACCCCTCTAACATTAACATCCCATGCAATATCGGGCACATGCATATATGGAAAGCTTACATCGACCCTAGATCCCCCGTGAACATCATGACTAGGACTTATTACAATTGGGTGATGAAGAAGCAACTTAATTTTAGGATGATGCCTAATAAGAACCTGATAAGTAATTTTGCGGGAAGAGTGAAAGGATTGCATGTGATTATAGGGAATCTCACCTATGAGATCGATTTTATGATAGTTGAGGACACTCGTCCGGTGATAGATGCTTGCCTAAGTCAAATAATATTTGGGAAACCATTTGTTGAGGCCACTAGGATGAGTTATGATCCAACTTTAGGGATAGTTAGAATCAAGGAAGAGAATGATGAGATTGCTTATCAAATGCCCTACAAGATTGAGCAATACCGCCTTCTCTCTAATTTCGAAAAGGAACATAAGCAAGCGGCTTATTATAGGAATGAGGAGGATAGACGTAGAGGAGTAGAGTATGTTAGAAATAGGATGCTTGGTTTCTACAAAGAGTGCTTACAACTAGGTCTGGAATACAAAACTGGTTTAGAAGACGACCTAGAGAGTGGAACCAATGATGAAATCACGTAGTAACCCATGACCTTGAGTCTAGCTACAAGACTCGTAAATAAAGAAAAGCGCTTCTTGGGAGGCAACCCATGTTTTGTGTGATTTTATTTGTTTGTTTGTTATTTGCTTCCGTATGCATGTTTTATTTTTATTGTTGGTTGATCATGTTTCTAAACTAAATAGTAGAAATACTTTACTTTGTTGTTTGGCCTGGTCTTAACTCCACCTAAAGGTATTTTTGCAAAAGATAAGTGTAAGGGGAAACCCCAAATATGTTTTTAAGAAACAAACCGATCATGATTCTCCACAATATTAAATGAACATGTGTATTCGTATTTGTTAGAGTCAAATGCTTGTATTGAGTCATAATGAAGTTTGGCAGGATTTTCCAGGAAGTAGGACCAAGTTTTTTCCAGAAATTTTCCGGAAACTTAACATAAGAATTTCTGCAGGTCAATTCTGACGGCGTCAGGAGTTTACTCTGGACGGCGTCAGGAGTTAAAATCTGGAAATTTTACCGGTTTGTTTTTCTAACGGAGTCTTATGGTTTTTGTGAATTATTAAGTTTTATAATCTCCATGGAATCTGCAAACTTCATTCCACAAGCATTATATCTTATCATGTTTTCTAGGATTTAGTAACTTATATAGAATGCCGCCGATTTTACGCGAGGTTGTCTTGTGTATTTTGTCAGGTTTTACAGGTTATGTATGACAAGAAGATGATTTACATTCTAGAAGGGAAGCTTTGATTGTTCATTTTCTTGGAGGAAGATTTAACCTAGCCACCCTATTATCCATACCGAGCGAATCAGGGGAGTATTTGATTTCATTCTCTTTACTTTTTCACTTTTACATTCTTTACTTGAACATTGGGGACAATGTTCATCTTAAGTGTAAGGGGAGGGTAAAAATATGATACCTTACATATGCACTTTCGCTTGAGTTTATTTTGTTTGATGGTAGATGTGTAATAAAACTATGAGAAATACTTGTTAGTGCAATTTTAGCGCCAAATTAAAATTTTTTTACAACATTTAGGAGTGAAACTTTAGCCATAACAAGCGTCTCATGGATAGGAGATTGTATGACTAGCACATAACCGTACTTTCAGAAAAATTTTCCACCCAAATATGTGATGTTCGCCTTTAGATTTGATAGGAAAAGCATTTACTATTAGTGCTTATGAGTGTACCGGTAGCATTTAGATTCTAGAACTTGCGTTAGTCATGCATCCCAAGACCGCTAGTGAGACTACATTCGTGTGGTAGGAATTACTGCATGATAAGAGGCATTAGGATCACCCTTGTGGTAAACCCGTATCATAATTACTTGACCATTTAAGTCATATTACTTGGCTAGTTAAGTCAACTAATTTTTCCCACCCTTAGCGTTGTACTCATTTTTAGTACACGAAACCGCTAGTACACCCCTCCGCCTATCTTTTCGTTTCTAACTTTAAGCATTTTACTTAAAGGAAGAATTTGTTACACCCCACTTAAATGTACACCCAAATCGCCTTAGCCTTCCGTGTATGCACTCATTTTTAGTGCATTATTTTTATTTGTTAAACCCTAAGTTAACTTTCTAATTGATTACATGGTTGCTAAGTCGAGTCATATCCTTGTACATATTGTTTTGGGACGATTGGGACTCATGGGTAAGTACTTATATTATGGAGTAATGGGGAAGAACATCATATATTACCCCCATATGTACGTTAATCTTAAAAGTGTTCCAAGAGTTTTGATTTTCTTAATTCGAGTCATTAGATTAGTTAAATGTAAAGTATGTAAAGATTCAAGTGTAAGGGAAATGTTCATTCCCTATGATGTATTATTTCGGATGGTAGGGCAAGAGTGTATGCAAAAAAAAAAAAAAAAAAAAAAAAATAGAAAAAGAAAAAGAGAAAAACATACGGACTACCATCCCGTTTCATTCCATGTTTATTTTATGTTTTTGTTATTTTTCATTTATTAGCTTAAGTCGAGTCTAGTCTTGGCTTAGCAACACCATATTGTACATGTAATTAACCAAGATTGTTAACTCGCCACCAGTAAAACTTCCTTTATCCAACAAAACCGTGTATTTCATATCCCTACACCTAACGTTACAACCCTTTAAAAGACCTCTTTGATAGTTTATCCTAGGTGCTTACGCCATGTGGTGGAGGTTTGATCCTTTCCCAAGCCTATGGTAATGTATTTTGCTATGACAGGTAGTGAGAGATATCTTCCGTTTCCATATTGTAATCTATACTTTATTACACCCGAGAGATGTGAGTATCTAAACACTATTTGTGAGGTGCTAGTGTATGACCTCCGTGCTTGTCTATTGGTCTTTAGTGGAACGATTATTTGTTGTAATTACTTTTATATTAGTGTTAAATGACCCCTAACTTGTCTTTTGAGTAGAATAAAAGCGCATTTGCTTGAGGACAAGCAAATCTCAAGTGTAAGCGTATATGATGAGGCGAAAAATGAACCACTTTTAGGGGGTCATTTAAGCCCGAATCCGAATTTATTTGATCAAATATTGCCCTAAATCGTTCCTTTTGTGATTTTAGGTACTTTGGCAGAGAAATCTGGAAAAGGAAGCAATTCGGATGTTTTTGGAGCATAAAAGTGAAGAAAACGCCAAAGTCTTAATTTTCCATGCTGGGAACAGTAGGTGACGGCGTCAAGAGCAAAACCTTGACGGCGTCAAGAGCAAATCTCATGAATTTCCATGACGACCCAGAACAGATTTGACGGCGTCACGTAGGAAGGGCGTCAAGAGTAAAAGAGTCATGACGGCCTGGAAGTGTTTAAGTCTTGACGGCGTCAGAAGTGGATCTAGGCAGTCCGAGGAGAGTTTTGGCGGCGAGGTGACGGCGTCACAAGATTACTCTTGACGCCGTCATACCTGTTTTTCTATATATAGTTTTCTAATTTTCACACATTAAAGAAAAAAGTTTTGGGAGAAACCCTAAGTACGATTTTGGTGTAACTTTACAGGTTTTTCAAGGGTTCCAACCCCTTGATACCTTGCATGATTAATCAAGATAAGTGTTTTTCTAATTCAATCAATATGTCTATGTGTTGGTTGTCTATATCTTGTTCTTATCGTAATTCTATCATGCTAGGCTAGATCTATCTTGTGTTTGCTTAGATCTAATGAAACCTAGATATTGATTATGTGTTGATTACTTGTTTATTCTTGTCTTGGATGAATGATTTATATGTTAGGCTTAAGAAAACTGGCAGATCTCCAAATGGTAACATGCTTGAACGTCTTAAGAAACATGAACCGAGGCGCACTAGGTCTTTATTGGTTGTATTTAATGCATGAGCCACTGTTTACAATCCCTATAGTTGTGTTGGGCATGGTGTAGGAGGAGATAAGTGCTCATAGAATTGGGGAGTTATGTGTGCCACCCCATGAATGGTATTAAGGAATACGATCCGTCATCCATGCAATTATAACAAGTAATTAACGTGTAAAAGGTATCTAGGGAGTAGTGAAATCTAAGTAAACACATTTTCTCCAATTACTGCTCACAACTTTGGTATAAATTAGTTTATTTTCATTTTTAGTATTTTATTTTGATTGCATCTTAGTATTGGGTTAGTTGAATAGCAACTAATTCCGCCCAAATCCTTCAAACCCCGAGATTTTAATTGCTTTCTAAAAAATATAAAAAATACAAAAATAATCATCCCTCACCTTTAGAACTAGTATTTAGGCTTTCTAATCCTAGCGACACTATTCCTAAGCTGAACGATCAATCCCCCGGTACTTGTCACTATACAATACTACAACGATCAGGTACACTGCTTGGTGGGGGTTGTAAGCTTCTCGAGATCCCTCGAGAGGTAAAGCCTGTTGCGATTCCCACGCATCATTAAACTTGTTTTACTTAAGTGATGAAAATCATTTTAAGTTTAAAGGTTAATATATGTTTCTCCCCCTTTTTGTCAAACAAAAAGTAGAGTAGCGAAGCGGAACTATGCACGTGCTCCCCCTTGGTCGATACTCCCCCTAAAAGGAGTGCCAAGATGGGAAACATGGATTTTGAACCTACAAAAAAATGGTTAGTTGGTGATAATAACATATAATCAAGCTTGTAGTCACCACACAATTGGCAACCACAATGACAACTCATATATGATCAACCAACAATGCAAGTAAGAAAGTAGTAAAAGATGTCATTTCAAGAAAAATGTGACTTTGCAAAAGTCAAAGACAAGAAATGAAAAGTATCTTCCTACTTCTAAAAACAAAAAAAAAAAGATAAAAATAACCAAGAAATAAAAGAAAACTAAAATCCTACTTTCCTAAATGGGGCAAAAGGCCTCCAAATGTGGTCTAGGATTTGTTTGGGTAGGAAAGAGCATCCAAACGTTCTATGACATGTTGGATTGCAAAGCGGGTTTCATCTTGAAATTGGTGAAGCAACAACTTGATGCTTTCACCCACTTTCAACATTTGCTCACAATGTGAGCAAACATGATAATGAGTGGGTGGAAATGGGTTGTTTGATGATGTTGGTGGTGGTGGGTTGGTGTTGGTTTCTTGGTTGGAGGATGGGTTTGGTATGGAGTCAAGCTAGGTGGTTTGAAATTCCATTGCTTGATGGAGGTGATTTTCAACCATGCTTTGAATTTCCTCATACAAAGGAAAGAAAGACTCAAAGGTTTGGGATTGGGAATGTGGTGGAGTTGGGTGATCATGATTTTCAAAGTTTGGTTCTCCATATAGAGGACCATGGATGTCATTGTAGAGAGGGTGAAACAACAATGGTTTTGGGTGGTGGTACTCTTGTTGTGGTGGTTGGTTGTGGACAAAAGGCTGATTTTGGTTAAACAATGGACTTGGGTTTTGATTTGTCAAAGGTGGTGGATTTGTTGATCTTAGTGGAAGATCATTGAGGTCTTGAACAAAAGGATGTGGTGATGTTGGAGGAGATCCAAATAACTCCATTGGTTCAAGTTTAGGTAATGGTGATGGTGATGGAGTTTTGGATGGTTGGGTTGGAGCACTTGGTGGAGTTGGGTCAATGGGTGATTTTGTTGGTGGTGGAGTTGTGAGCTCATTAGGTTCATTGGGTGATGGAGATGGAGATGCATGGTTTAGAAAATGTTCATTTTTGATTGGCGAGGAGAATTCTTCCGAGGATGAAGAGGTTAAGTTTATTGTGTGGTTGGAACAAATTGGTTTGACACTTATGCGTGCGGTTCTTCGAACGGATCGTGATGGTTGAGAGGTTATTGTTGACTTTTTCATTGTGAAAAATGGTTTATTAGAGGTTTAGAATCAGTGATTGTGATGGTGATGGTGTGATTTGAGAGTGTTCTAAGATGGTTTAATTTATAGTGGTGAAGAAGTATGGGAAGGAGTGTTTGGATTTGATGTTTAGCCATACAAAAATGGAGGTTCCTAATGATTTGGAAGACTGATGAGGGTTGTCAAATCATGGAAGTCAATCCAATGAAAATGGTGAAGGAAGAAGACAAAGATTTGCACTAAATGCTTAGTGGTTTTGGCAAATTGGTTGAAGGTATATGTTCAACGGATTGCAAGGAACCTTTGAAGGGGTTCCTTCCTTTATAGGTGAAGGTTCCTTGAGGTGGTTATGGCTAAGTTTGAAATTTGGCGGGAAATAGGTTTCTATGAGTTCTAGAGGATGAGAAAGACCCTAATGTTCTTAGCAAATAGTAGGGAATGGGTTTCTATCTAAAAAGGATGGTTTGTTGTTGAGTGGAAGTTGAAATGTCGAAAATTAAAATTTTTTTTTGCAGGTACACTGGCGGAACCCTCAGATAACACAGGCGGAACCCATCTGAGGATTCCGGCTGATCCGTTGGGCCATTTCTGGAATTCCAGAAAAATGCACTGGCGGAACCCATTCTAGGGTGCCGCCAGATCCGCCATGCCTGAAAAAGTAGGTAGTCCGCGTTTTTGACCCGCGAGACGATTTTCAAATTTTTCGAAAACTCCTAAAAACAAAAATATAATTCATATCTGGTTAGGAAATGCAAAAATTGGACATGTAAACACGCATACGATTGGACTTTGACCGGGGGCTAGCGAATTTCACTATATTTATTGAAATTTTCATAAACTTGAAAATTTGACAACATGCCAAATGTTGTCATCCTGCATCATAGTTAGTTCAAACATGTTCCAAATTGTATCACATATCCTACTAACACACAAATAGTTAACACATATTTTTTGAAACGACCAAATTGTTCAAATAGCACCTTGTGCCAAACACTCCTACACACCCGCTCTCATTGACGGTCGATCTTCTTCTTGAGCTTTGCAAGGAATCTTCCAAGATTCTTGAACATCCCCTTCGTTTGCTTGAACTCCGCTGACTCATTTGGAATATCCGGAAGTTGAGAAAGGTATTCTAGAGGCGGGAGCCTAGATTTGGGCAAAGTCTCATCTTCACTCATAGAGGATGATGATGAGGAGGTAGGAGGATGAGGACGTTTTCCTTGGGCTTTGTAGACTCTCCTATCACTTAGTGGGATAAAAGTGTGTGGAATGAGAGAGTAGTCTAGGCGAAGACCATTAGGAGTTGGTGGAATGGGAGAGATGAACCTAAAGAGACGGGTCAAGAGCATTCCATACAGAATAGCCGTTGTGCCTTGCACGGGAATGTCAGCCATTCTCTTGGCCATGTAGTAGGCAAGGTTGAAGGGTTGCCTAACGGACAAGGAGTAGAGCATGTAGCAAAGGCAAATATTGATATGATCCCGGTTTCCTATGGTGCTAATGACATTGGCTCTAAGTAGTTCTTCCCGTTCTTGAATTGGGGCTTGAGTTCATTGAGTTCCATTCCATATGGGTCCTTGTTGACCTCATTTCCGGTTCTAGTTCTCCTAGTGTTGGTGGTCCTAATGAAGAGGTGGTTACGGAGTTCATCCTTGGACACAAGAGGGGTATCATAGGGATGGATTCGGTCAATGAGTGTGTCAAGAGTTGAGAGGGAATGCTTGTCGGAGTAGATGCAAGTACCATGGTTTGGGACACCTAGGATTTGAGTAAATTCTTCGAGAGTGACGGAGTACTCATGACTACTAGCCCTAAAGTTAATAGACATGCGACCATACTCATCCGTGGAGAGAATGACGGATGCATAAAATTCTAAGATAAACCTAGGACAAATAGGCTCGTCGATTTCCAAGAGACACTCAAAGTTGATTGTGGCAAGTTTCATGTAGAGGTTTGTGCCTTCTAGGAAGGATGGGTCAATGGTTCTACCCTCATGGACATAACGTTTTTCTAAGGCTTTGAAGATGTTGATTTGAGCTTCCGTAAGACCTTTGGTTTTGTGGTGTTTGGGTAGGTACTTAATGGTGTCCTTGTGGTCGTAGTGGGTTAGAGGAGGCATGATGATTCCTAGAAAAACAAAATTTCACATTTTAGTCTAAGTAAACGACTATTGTAATGTGGATGTTCTAGTGTGTGCCTATATGAAAACAATGTGGAGGTGCTGTTATCTTGACTCATTTTGATGCTTCAAAAACATTTTATAATGCAAGTTTTTTTATAAAACAAAAGATAACCCAAGCGCTCCTAGTTCAATGTAGCTTCGTTTGAATGTACCCGAAAATACATATTGGTTATGTATTCCCTTTAGCATTCAAGAGACATTATGCAAGTGATGTTTTAAACATAACGTTTTGATTTTGTATTTACAATGTGAGACGAAAAAATATTTGTCCTATTTGTGAGAAATGTTTGCAAAAATTTGACATGGGGTGTTTTAGCAAACATGTTTACAAGTAGTAAGAATGCAATTCCTAAGTATGGGGAACATTATTAGTTTTGTTAAACAGCTAATTTCATGCATGAGTTTCTCAATTTAATGCATAACCCCAAGTTTTTGTTTTTGTGCAAAAATAGAATTCCTAGACTCAGATCAGGATTGTAATCATGTTTAGAATACTTACAATGATGATTGATTAGCAATGTGAATGAAAGGAAGACCAAATTTTCGTGGTTGTGGATGAATGGTAAAGTGAATAGTAGCAGTTTGGAAGTGGTGGTACGAGATAATGGGTGTTTGTATTTAATATAAACAAAGAAAATGGTTCTGTAGGTCGGCGGATACGGCGGAACCTAAAAGTGGGTTCCGTCCGTTGTGGCTGAGGGTTCCGCCGACCCTGCTGAGAAAAAGAGTTATTGATTTGTTTTGATTTTTGTGATTTTTGTCTAATGTCTAGAACTACAATGTAGGTTCCATGAGTCCTAAGCCTAGGTTTAAGAGGTTTTGTGAGAATGTCGGCTATGTTGTCTTCGGAAGAGACTTTCTCAATTGAGATATTTCCTTTTTGAACGTTATCACGAAGGAAATGATGACGGATTTCAATATGTTTGGTAGGAGGATGTTGAACTGGATTTTTGCTAAGATCAATGGCTCCTTTGTTGTCACAAAGAATGGTGATGTCTTTAAGTTGAATTCCTTAGTCGACAAGAGCTTGCTTCATCCAAAGAGCTTGTTGACACGCCTTTCCGGCCGAAACGTACTCGGCTTCCGTTGTTGAGATAGCAAGAGCCGTTTGCTTCTTAGAGAACCATGAGGTGAGACAATGTCCAACAAAAGTACAAATACCACTTGTGCTTTTTCTATCAACATAGTCACCGGCATGATCCGAGTCGGCATACACTATGGTGTCTATTCCTGTTCCTTTGGGATACCATAAACCTAAATGTGTAGTGCCCTTAATATATCTAAAAATCCTTTTAACGGCTTTGAGATGAGTTGTCTTAGGATCTTCTTGAAAACGAGCACATAGACAAATACCAAACATAATGTCGGGTCTACTAGCCGTTAGGTAAAGTAGACTTCCAATCATACCTCTATATTTAGTGCTATCTACAGATTCACTTTCCTCATCCTTGGTGAGTTTAGTTTCCGTGGACATGGGAGTTTTGATTGGTTTCGAATCTTCTAGTCCAAATTTCTTAAGCATATCCTTAATATATTTAGATTGGTTAAAGAAGATACCATCTTCTGGTTGTTTAATTTGGAGTCATAGGAAAAAGTTGAGTTCTCCCATCATACTCATTTCAAACTCGTCATGCATGATTTTTGAGAAATCAATGCATAGCTCTTGACAAGTTGATCCGAATATAATGTCATCAACATAGATTTGGACTATGATAATATGTGAATATTTCTTCTTAGTGAAGAGAGTATTATCAACTAAGCCCATGGTATACTTATGGTCAACTAGTAAGGTTTTAAGTCGATCATACCATGCTTTTGGAGCTTGCTTAAGTCCGTAAAGAGCCTTTTTAAGTTTTTAAACATGATTAGGTTTTTCAAAATCGATGAAGCCCGGTGGTTGAGCAACATACACTTCTTCATTTATGACCCTGTTTAAGAATGCACTTTTGACGTCCATTTGAAAGAGTTTAAAGTTGTGTGCACATGCATATGCAAGTAAGATTCTAATTGACTCGATCCTAGAAACCAGAGCATAAGTTTCATCGTAGTCAATGCCTTCTTGTTGATTATATCCTTGTGCTACAAGCCTAGCTTTGTTTCTAGACACAATTCCATTTTCATCCATTTTATTGCGAAAGACCCATTTTGTTCCAATTATTGTTTGACTCTTTGGTTGAGGAACTAATGTCCACACATCATTCCTAACAAATTTGTTTAACTCTTCTTGCATGGCTATTACCCAAGACTCATCATTTATGGCTTAGTTAATGTTTTTCGGTTCAATGGTTGACACGAAACAAAAGTCATTACTTTCATTTTGGGCTTTAGATCTTAGTGTTCTCTCATTTATTTTTCCTATGACATTATCTAATGGATGACTTTTGGATTGTTTGACATTAATAATTTCTTTGCTTAATGGTTCATCTTCCTTGTCGTTTTCTAAGATTACTTGGTTTTCAATAGCTTGGCTTTCAACTAGGTCATCATCTACCAAAGGTGATGTCTTAGAGGGAGGTGGACTCTCATCGAATGTTACGTTCAACGATTCCTCGAATCTTAAGGTTTCTTTGTTTAAAACAATGTAAGCTTTACTATTTTGTGAATATCCAAGAAATACACCTTCATAAGACTTTGGGTCAAATTTGGTGAGATAATCCTTGGTGTTAAGAATAAAGCATTTACTCCCAAACACTCTAAAGTATCCTAATGTAGGCTTTTTACCTTTATATAGTTCATAAGGAGTTTTATTCAAAAATGGTCTAATTAAGACTCGATTTAAAATGTACATTGATGTGTCAACGGCGTTACACCAAAACTTTTGTGGAATGTTTTGTTCATTAAGCATTGTTCTACTCATCTCTTGCAAAGTCGGGTTTTTACGTTCTACTACACCATTAGATTGAGGAGTGCGTGGAGCCGAAAAGTTATGAGTAATTCCATTTTTTTCACAAAAGTTTCCAAATTGAAATTCATTATCAAATTCACGACCATGATCCGTTCTAATAGACACAATACTAGACCCTACTTGATTTTGAATTTTCTTACTTAGAATCTCAAATTTATCAAAAGCTTCATTTTTACTTTTCAAAATTTTTGTCCAAGTATATCTTGAGTAATCATCTACTATGACCAAAGTATAGAAGTTACCTCCATAACTTTGTATAGCGGATGGACTAAATAAATCCATATGCAAAAGTTCTAGACACCTAGATGTAGAAACCAAGTTTTTAGCCTTATGGCTACTATGGACTTGTTTACCGACTTTGCAAGCGTCACAAAAGTGTTGGTTATATTTCAACTTAGGTAGGTTTCGAACTAGGTCTTTGGAGGATAGGTTTTGAATTAGTCTCATGTTAGCGTGTCCTAAACGTCTATGCCATAAAGTTGAAGATTCATTTAATGAAGTAAGACAAAGTTTGTCTCTAGATGTTTGATCCATCTTCATGACGTATACGTTGTTCTTAAGAACACCTTTGGCTATGGTTATACCGTCTTTAAGTATTTTTCTTCCATTTTCACTAAAAAGGACATTATACTTATTACGGAAAAGTTGACTAATACTAAGGAGATTAAAACCTAAGTTATCAACATGAGCAACATCATCTATAAAAACGGAGTCATGAGATATTGTACCTTTTCCGATGATTTTGCTCTTAGCTTTACTACCAAAAGTAACATTACCTCCATCACATTTGTGATAAGTTGAGAAGAGGCTTTTGTTACCTGTCATGTGCCTTGAATAACCACTATCTTTAATCTATTCATCCGGTTCCAAACATACTTTGAGGCACACCTATTTTACGAAAAACACTCAAACATTTGGTCCCAAATTTCTCATGGGTCCATTTTGGTTAAGCATACCATTAACTTGATCCAAGTATGACAATAGAACATAAGGGTTCCATGACATGTAATTTGGAGTTTGGTAATGTCAGGAGTATTTTTGTTCCAAACATGTTGGTAGTTTGGTCGTGTGTTGTAGTTACTCTTTGGAAAGGGGCGTTTAGGAATTGGAGTCTTCGGTCTTGGTTGAGTAGTTCTAGCTCTAAATTCGTTTTTACTAAGTCATACTCCAGTTTTAAAGGCAGGTTTTGTTCCATTTTTATATGTGACTTTAACAAATTTTGAACGATCCGATGTGGAGGATGTTACTGCTGCAGTAGACCTGGTGGAACCTTTGGGTTCAACGGGCGGAACCCTAATTTGGGTTCCGTCTGTTCCGTGGGCTGCTGTAGCAGTTTTGTTAGTTTCTTGTGCTTTCTTTTCTTGTTTCGTTTGACTCTTTGAAGTTTCTAATTTCATGAAACCTAGTCCTGTTTTATCAAATGGTGACTTTTGAAGTTTCATAATTTCATCCGCACAAGAAGTGCTCTTATCAAACTTCTTAAACTTTGTGGTTTGTTTTATTAGATCATCTTGAGTAATTTTAAGTCTCTCAAATTCGAGTTTAAGCTCTTCACATGATTTGCATGATGTGTCAATACCTTTACTCCTTTCTAATCTCTTAGCTTTTTCTTTTAACTCATAAACTTCATTTTCTAAAATCTCCTTTTTATTTTTCAAAAACTTATTTTTGTTTATGATTTTTAAGCTCAATTCACAAAGTTTGTTATATTCTTTTTGTAAGGTGTCATCATCAATAGAAGAATAAGATGAGTCAGAGAGTACCTCATTTGAGTCGTGAGCCATGAGAGCAATATCATCATTCTTTGGCTCATCGTCATCTCCTTCATAGTCACTCCAAGCACCACCCACAAAGGCTTGTTGAGACTTGCTTTTGGATGGTTTTGGACATTCTCCTACGAGATGACTTGTGTCTCCACACCTATAGCATTTCCTTTCAACCTTTCCTTTCCTATCATCACAATCTTTTCGGAAGGTTTTCTTGTCATCTTTAGGTTGCCTTACAAACTTCCCTCGTCTACGAAAGAACTTCTTGAAGTCTCTAACGGCCATAGCATATTCTTCATCATCACTATCCGAAGTAGATTCTTCATCATCACTTGATTGGACTCTAGCTTTCAAGGCAATGGACTTAACCTTTTCTTTCTTGCCGTTAACTATTTCCGAATCTTTTTCCATTACCATTTCATGAACTTTGAGGTTTCCAATTAGCTCGTCAAGTGACATCCTTGAAAGATCCTTGGATTCTTCAATTGCCGTCACTTTTGCTCTCCACTTCGGATGGAGTGCTCTAAGGAATTTCCTGACAAAATTCTTGCTACAAAAAGATTCATCAAGTGCTTTAAGTGAAGTAATAATAGTGTTAAACCTAGCAAATGCACTATCAATTATCTCATCTTCGGGAATAACAAATTGTTCATATTGTTGAACAAGAAGATCAATTTTGTTAACCTTAACTTGTGAGTTTCCTTGATGAGTGACTATTAAAGATTGCCAAATATCTTTGGCGGTTTTACACATAAAGACTCTTTCATATTCTTTCTTAGGCAAAGCATTGTAAAGCATCATTTTAGCTTCATTATTTTTAGCAATCAATTTCTTTTGATCATCATCCTTACTATTAGTAGCTATATTATCTCCATCAATGATTATATACCATAAATCTATATCTTTAGATTTCACGTAAGTTTCAAAACGGTTTTTCCAATATATAAAACCATTTGCTTCAAAAAGTGGTGGTCTTTGCATAGATTGCCCTTCTTTGTAATTTTCAAAATCCATGGATCGTTTCAAGTTTTAAAACACAATATATTTTAAAAGCTTGAGTAACGTAACTCTTGATGCCAATTGTGGAAAACTAGAAGGGGGTTGAATAGTTTACCGTTTAAAAACTCTAAACTTGTTTAATTATCTTTTGAAACTTTCCTTTTAATCAAAGATATGAAAACAAACACAATATATAACATGCAAGTATAAAGAAAGAAACGATCAAACCACAACACGAGTATTTATCATGGTTCGGCTACAAGGACTCTTTTTCCTTGCCCTACGTCCACGCCCCGAGTATCCAACTCGAGAGTTACTTTCAATAGTCAACAAGCTCCTTTCACCGGCGGAGAAAACCTTACACGTCGCTTATACACGTTTACCGACACTAAGCTAGATGTCGAGTTCTTTTACAAGGGTACGACCACTCCCGTTAGTTCTTTTACAAGGGTACAACAACTCCCGTCACACTTTGTATTTTGAGGACTAAAATACTAACCGATCACTACTGAAAACACACAATCAAATGAAGTGAAAACTACACAAAGTCTACACGATGCTAAGCTAACAAGTCTTGCAACGTTGTGTTGAATACTTGTAACTTTATATGAACTTGTGAACTTCTTTGCTACAAAAGAAACTTCCCATTAAGATGAAATGTTAAGGGGTTAGATGAATGAATGTATATGTGAAATATGATGAGAAGTGATGAAACCTAAATACAAACAAATGGCTTGGTATTTATAGCAAAACATTCTGCAAGCCTGGCGGATACGGCGGAACCCTTAGATGGGTTCCGCCCGTGTATCTCCAGGGTTCCGCCGGGACTGACAGTTTATCTTGTAATAACTTTCCAAACCAACCAAAGTCACATCAACTAAAAACTAGTCAAACACAAACTTGTGCAAGAAGACTTATGGTTAGTCAAACACACAATCTTTCCTTAAATGTATATTGACAAACTTACCATAAATGTGATGTGACATTTCTATTTTAAGAAATATAAAAATGTTGTGTTTTATATGAAATGTAAAATGTAGCAAATGTCTAATTATGCAAGTCTTTTAAACTAAAATTATGTTTTACTAAGAACTAAAGTTTACATTTTGTCGTTAACAAAACTTAGCAGAGATCGTAAAATATAAATAACGTTTTTAGGCGATATTTGTATTAACAATAACGTTAGGTGTAGGGATATGGAATACACGGTTTTGTTGGATATATGCAATATTTGTTGGTGGCGAGTTAATCATCTTGGTTAATTACATGTACAATATGGCGTTGCCAAGCCAAGACTAGACTCGACTTAAGCTAATAAATCAAAACTAACAAGAACATAAAACAAACATAAAATGAAACGGGATGGTAGTCCGTATGTTTTTTCTCCTTTCTTTTTTTCTATTTTTTTTTCTTTTTCTTAATTTTTTCGGTTTTTTTTTTTTTTTTTTTTTTTTTTTTTTTTTTTTTTTTGCATACATTCTTACCCTACCATCCAAAATAATACATCATAGGGAATGTACATTCCCCTTACACTTGAATCTTTATATACTTTACAATAAACTATTCTAATGACTCGAATCAAGATAATCAAAACACTTGGAGTACTTTTAAGATTAACGCACCTATGGGGGTAATATATGATGTTCTTCCCCATTACTCCATAACATTAGTACTTTACCCATGAGTCCCAATCGTCCCAAAACAATATGTACAAGATATGACTCGACTTAGCAACCATGTAATCAATTAGATAATTAACTAAGGGTTTAACGTGTAACAATAATGCACTAAAGATGAGTGCAAACACGAAAGGCTAAGGTGATTTGGTTGTACATTTAAGTGGGTTGTAACAAATTCTTCCTTTAAGTAAGATGCTTAAAGGTAGAAACGAAAAGATAGGCTCGGAGGGGTATACTAGGGGTTTCGTGTACTAAAAATGAGTACAACGCTAAGGTGTGGGAAAAATCAGTTGACTTTACTAGCCAAGAAATATGACTTAAATGGTCAAGTAATTATGATACGGGTTTAACACAAGGGTGATCCTAATGCCTCTTATCATGTATTAAATCCTACTACACAAATGTAGTCTCACTAGCGGTCTCGGGATGCATCACTAACGCAAGTTCTAGAATCTAAATGCTACCGGTACACTCATAAGCACTAATAGTAAATGCTTTTCCTATCAAATCTAAAGGCGAACCTCACATATTTGGGTGGAAAATTTTTCTGAATGGTACGGTTTTGTACTAGTCATACAACTCCTATCCATGAGACGCTTGTTAAGGTTAAAGTTTCACTCCTAAGTGTTGTAAAAAAATTTAAATTTGGCGCTAAAATTAAACTAACAAGTATTTCTCTTAGTTTTATTACACATCTACCATAAAACAAACAAACTCAAGTGCAATAGTATCCTATAAGGTATCATCACTTACCCTCCCCTTACACTTAGGATGAACATTTTCCCCAATGTTCAATTAAAGAATGTAAAAGTGAAATAGGTAAAAGAATGAAAGCAAATACTCCCTTGATTCATTCGGTGTGGATAGTGTGGTAACAAGGTTAGATCTTCCTCCAAGAAAATGAACATTCAAAGCTTCCCTTCCAGAAAAATAAATCATCTTCTTGTCATACATAACCTGTTAAACCTGAGAAAACAAACAAGGCAACCTCACGTAAAATCGTCGGCAATCTATATATACTAACAAGTCCTAGAAAACAATGTAAGATATAATGCTTGTGGAATGAATGTTTGCAGATTTCCTAGAGTTTATAAAACTAAAGAATTAACAAAAACTTTAAGACTCCGTTAGAAAAACAAAACTCGCAAAATTTCCAGAATTTTACACATGACGCCGTCAGGAGTTAACTCCTGACGCCGTCAGAAGTGACTTGCAGACATCTTTATGTTAAGTTTCCGAAAAATTTTTGAAAAAACTTATGTCCTACTTCCTGGAAAATCCTGCAAAACATCATTATGACTCGATACAAGCATTTGACTCTAAGAAGTACTAATACACATGTTCATTTATTATTGTGGAGAATCATGATCAGTTTCGTTCTTAAAAACATATTTGGGGTTTCCCCTTACACTTAGCTTTTGCAAAATACCTTTATATGAAGTTAAGACGAAGTTAAACAACAAAATAAAGCATTTTCACAATTTAGTTTTGAAACATGATCTACCAACAATAAAAATAAAGCATGCATACGGAAGAAAATAACAATCAAACAAATAAAAATCACACAAATCATGGGTTGCCTCCCAAGAGGCGCTTTTCTTTATTTACGAGTCTTGTAGCTAGACTCAAGGTCATGGGCTATTACGTGACCTCATCGTTGGTCTCATTCTTTAGGTCATCTCCAATCTTAGTTTTGTATTTCGGACCTAGTTGCAAGCATTCCTTGTAGAAACCAAGTATTCTATTCATGACATAATCTACTCCTCTACGTCTATCCTCATCATTCCTATAATAAACCGCTTGCTTGTGTTCCTTTTCTATTTTTGATAGAAGGCGGTATTGTTCAATCTTATAGGGCATTTGGTAAGCAATCTCATCATTCTCTTCCTTGAATCTAACTATCCCTAGGGTCAGGTCATAACTCATCTTAGAAGCCTCAACAAACGGTTTTCTGAACAATACTTGACTTAGGCAATCATCTATTACCGGACGAGTATCCTCCACTATCACAAAGTCGGTAACATAAGTGAAGTTTCCTACAAATACATGCAATCCTTTCGCTCTTCCTACAAAATTGCTCATCAAATTTGTGTTAGGCATCATCCTATACCCAAGTTGCTTCTTCATTACCCAATTGTAATAGGTCCTAGTCATGATGTTTATAGGAGACCTAGGATCGATATAAGCTTTCCATACATGCATATGCCCAATGTTGCATGGTATGTTGTTGTTAGAGGGATCACCTACTTTAATAAGGGGTAAACCAAGGATATATGGTGTCTCGAGATCATCGAATAAATCCTTGTGATATTCCCGTTCTTCCTTGGTGGGCAACTTATCAAAGTACTCTTCTACGTTTTCTACTTTCTCTAACTTTTCTCCCTTATTAATCTCAACTTCCTTAATCTCATCCTTAGTCTCGGTTTCTATCCCAACTTCATCCTTGTCACCTTCTTCTATATTCTTATCTATCGGCTTAATGGTGACAACATTGACAAAGTGGACGTGTTTGGATGATGAGGGGTCCTTAATTTGGATTCCGCTATTAGTATCCCTAGTGTCTTTCCTAGGTGTAGCTAGCACTTGATTGTTGAGGGCTTTCAACACGTTGTCAATCTTATTGGTCATCTCCGTTTGTTGTTGATTGAATTCGGTTTAAAACTTAGCTATGTGAGCTTCTTGAGATGCCATAAATTTAGACATCAATCCTTCAAGATTATTGGTACTACCATAGTTGTTAGAAGGATTGTTGTTGAAGGTGCGGTTAGCGGGTGGACCGTTTGGTTGGTAACGATTAGGCGGATTGGAAGAATTGTTTTGGTTTTGTTTCCACCTAAGGTTCGGGTGATTTTTCCAAGAAGGGTTGTAGGAATCACCGTAAGGGTTTGGCTCGGGTCTGAAAGTGTACCACTTGTCTCCCGCTTCGTCGGTACGCGAGGATGCGTAGTCCGCAAAAGCTTGTCCGGGGAGTTCCATGCAATTACGAGTGTCATGGGGACCACTACATAATTCACATGAAGAAGTGATTTTGTTTACTTGGCTTAAAGGCTTGGGAGCTTCGTAAGATTTCATGAGAAACTTGACTTGGTCATCAAATTCCATGATCCTACGGTCGGGAGTGCTAGAATTGTTCGAAGGCAAAGATATTGCCTTGACCATTTTGTTCAAATCACGGTGATCATTCCAACTTTCGTTGTCATAGAGAGCAAGATCTTTTATGAGTTCCCATGATTCTTCCGCACTTAGATCACGTAGCTTGCCACCGGCCGATTTGTAAATGGTTCGCCTTGTGGAGAGATCGATATGGTCATAGAAGATTTGGACTTGGAGCCAAAGATCTATGCCATGATGAGGGACTTTTTGGAGTAAGTCCTTGAAACGAGTCCATGCTTCATATAGAGTTTCACCTTGACGTTGTTGGAACATCAAGATATATCATTTCTAAGCTTGGTAGTTCTCCGTGGTGGGAAAAATTGAGCAAGGAAACGAGTGGTGAGATCATCCCATGAGGTGATGGATCCCGCGGGTAGACGTTCAAGCCATTTACTAGCTTGATCACGTAGAGAGAATTGGAATAGGCGTAATCGGGTCGACTCTCTAGTTACAACATCAAGGTCTATGGAATCTACGATTTTAAGAAAATCCTTGAGATGTTGATTAGGATCTTCAGAACGAAGTCCATGGAATGCACATCCGCTTTGCACCAACCGGATGGTGTCGGATCGCAAGGGGGACACATTGGCTCCTTGAGTGAGCTCAATAGTGTTTCGATAGCCTTGGTGGCTAGGACGGGAATACTCTCCTAAGGTTCGGGGCCTAAGAGGTTGCTTTGCTAGTGGTGGGTTTTGTGGGTGTTTTTGTTGTGGTGGGTTGATGGGTTCAAAGATGTTACCACCTTCCATGATGTCGGATGGTAAAGGTTACGAACAAGTACACTAAGAAATAAGATAGACTAAAGAAAACCTAAAAATAAAAATAAAATCTTGCTAGAAAGGAATCTAGCAAGTAGACCTAATAAAAAGAAATCTTAACCTAGACAATAACTATTCCCCGGGCTGCGGTGTCAAAAA
This sequence comes from Artemisia argyi, assembly GCA_030686995.1. Taxonomy (NCBI): domain Eukaryota; kingdom Viridiplantae; phylum Streptophyta; class Magnoliopsida; order Asterales; family Asteraceae; genus Artemisia; species Artemisia argyi. Next base: position 140,539,376 of record CM060705.1, read on the forward strand.
CTTGATACGTGGGAATTGCACCAGGCTTTACCTCTCGAGGGATCTCGAGAAGCTTACAACCCCCACCAGGCAGTGTACCTGATCGTTGTAGTATAGTATAGTGACAAGTACCGGGGGATTGATCGTTCAACTCAAGAATAGTGTCGCTAGGATTAGAAAGTCTCCTAAACTAAGTCTAGAGGTGAGAGATGATTCTTTTTGTATTTTTATATTTTATAAAAGCAATAAAATCTCGGGTTTTGGAAGAGTGGGCGGTATTAGTTGCTAGCCAACTAACCTAATAACTAAAGATGCAATCAAAATAAAATAACTGAAATGAAAATAAATCTAATTATACTAGTGTGGTGTAAACAATGATGGGAAAAGTTGTATTTACTTAGGTTTCATTACTCCCTAGATATCTTTTACAGGTTGATAGTTTGTTACAATTGCATGGATGATGGGTCGTATTCCTTAATACTAGTCATAGGGCCGTGTACAATATTCCCTAACTCTATAGGATCCTACTTCACTCCTATGTCGAGCCGTTAGAAGCTCCTAACATGGGATCATTAGAATTCTCCTACGAATTAAATACAACCAAAAATCATAGTACACCTCTGATCATGTTTCTTAAGACGTTCAAGCATATTACCAATGGAAGTCTGCCAGTTTTCTTAAGCCTAACATCGAATACAATCATCCGTAACAACTATAAACAAACAATCAACCCATAATTAACATCTAGGTTTCACTACATCTAAGCAAACACAAAGGAGATCTAGCCGAGCATGTTAAATTGAAGACAAGTGTAAGATATATTCAAGCAACACATAGACATATTGATTGAATTGAAAGAGTACTTATCTCAAATTGACATGAAAAGTTCAAAGGGTTGAACCCTTGAAAAAGCTGGAAAAATTCATCCTAGGGTTTCTCCCTCAAAGTTGCACACTAGTGAATGAAATTTGGAAAACTATATATAGATAATACAGGGTGACGGCGTCATGTATAAACATGTGACGCCGTCAACTCGCCGCCCATAATGAAATCGGATTTCCTAGATCCACTTTTGACGCCGTCATGTGTGATTTTGTTCTGGTCCGTCACTAATACTTGGACCATGACGGCCTTAGGTGACGCCGTCATGTCCTATGTACAAAACTTTCTGGATCGTCACGTGTATCATCCACTTCCACCTCTTGTATTACTCTTGACGCCGTCATGTAGAAGCTTGTGACGCCGTCAGGTACTGTTCCCAGCAAGGAATATTAAGACTTTGTCGTTTTCTTCACTTTTATGCTCCAAAAACGTCCAAAATGCTTCCTTTTCCAGATTTCACTCCAAAAGTACCTAAAATGATAAAAGGAACGATTTAGGGCAATATTTGATCAAATAAATTCGAATTCGGGCATTAATGACCCCTTAAAAATGGTTCATTTTTCGCCTCATCAACCACCATGCTTAATCCATAAAGGATTAACAAGGAGACCTACTATCAGTGCTGTTTTATGTTGACACTGGCGGGATTTCCATTCAATCATCGAGGGCCACTATGTGTTTTCCACTACGAACGTTCTGGCAAGATTACTAGGATATGCGAATGACTCTTAAGTAGAGCTTGTGTTCTTATTTTTGAACAACAATTGTAAATTGGCATGTGTCCTATGAGATTTTATTTTTGAATATTTTTTGCTCTAGAATCGATTAGTGCGCTTTGGTTTTAGTGAGCGGAGGCTGGAGCATACTGCCACCTTTTCAATATCAACATTTCTCATAGATTACGTGTTTAACTCCTTGAGAAATGAAACTAGTATCTTTTAAAAGAAACTTGAGTGGCTGGTAAAGGTTGTGCATTGCATCACTGGGTCCATAATATCTATCTTCAATATCATAATCATCTTTGTGATTAGTGATAGCATATGTATTGACCCAATTTTTGCCTAAGTATATGGAGAGTTTTTATTTCTTTTAACTCTTTCATAACTTTTCTATTTAATTCTTTAACCCCTTAAATGTATATTATGTCGTTATTACTATCACCTTGTTGGAATTGTTCTAGTGAGAACTCAGAATTGTTAGATAATAAACGTCTATTGGCCCGACCTACTTGTTTAGGCCTGTTTGGCTCTAGGGTTTATTTGTTTTGTTTTCTATTTAAGCTCTTGTAATTACAGTTATTCATTGAATCTAAATAATTTTTCAATATTCCCTTGATTTTTGCATGGTATCAAGAGCCAGGTCGAAGATGAAGAAGAAAAAGAAGAAAAAAGGGTCGTGTTTGTTCGCTTAGATCTTTGAATAAAAAAGTTAAGTTGTTCTTAAGTTTGATCTGAACTAAATTTGTTTTGTTTAGATGTAATGTTGCCGTTGGCTAAAAGAAAGACAAAAGTCTATTCGCAAATACACATACGTCACTCTTGTGGAATGTATGAATGAAACTACTTTATGATTATATTAGTTACTAGTTATAATACCCGCGCACGTGCGGATTTTTTTAAAATTTTTTGAAATAATTATTTAAAAATTTTAATCCTATTGTTAATTGCATTTTATCTATATTTTTTGTATTTATCTTCTACTTGTGTTGTGGATAAATATAAAATAAATAATCTTTTTTTAAATATCTTATCTATATTTTTTTTATTTATCTTCTACTTATATTATGGATAAATATAAAATATTAACTAATAAGAAAATAATCTTTTTTTTTTAATAAAATTATTACTAAATCAGGTATAAATTGATTTTTTTGAAATGCAAAATTTCCAATTAGGGTTTTATTTTATTATAGAAAAAATTAGTAATCTTATTGGATGTTGGAAATTGAAAGCCTAGTAGCCTACTGGATGACAATATATTTGTTTGTTTCTTTTGGAATTTGAGAATAAGTATTTAGAATTCTTGTTTGATTTCTTTGAAGACATTAATTTAAGATTGTTGGGGTCTAGCTTGATATTGAGTTCGGATATGGATTTATAGTTTGGTTTTGGCTTGGTTTCTGCTTCTTGGTTGATGATCTGGATTTTTTAGTTGATTTCCATTGTTGGTGATGGTGATGCAATAGTCTTAGCTAATTTGACTAAGTCTTGAGTAGTTATGTGTTGTATCTCGACATCAACTTATTTTTGTTCTGCATCTGGTTACGTCTTGTTCTGCATATGTCTGATTTCATATGTGGTTTTGAATCTGTCTGTCTGCTGCATATGTCTGCTTGAATATGCTCTTCGTCTACCTCTGTTCAGATCTCTCTGCTGAAGCTGTGTCTGTTTGTTGCATCTGCCTACTTGAATCTACTATTCATGTACATCTGTTCGGATCTCTTTGCTGAATTTGTATCTATCTGTCTGCACCTGTCTGTCTGATTTCGGAGTTTTCTTTTCAAACTCTCAATGTAGCATTGTGAGTTTGAGAGGGGATGTTAGATAATAAAGAAATATTGGTCCGACCTACTTGTTTAGGCTTGTTTAGATTGAAGGTTTATCTGTTTTGTTTTCTATTTAAGCTCTTGTAATTACAGTTATTCATTGAATCTGAATAATTCAGTTTTTTAGTATTCCCTTGATTTCTACAATAACAATGATAACATTATTCCCTTTTTTCATATGATTGCTTGGCCTATGGACTTCTATTTTATCTAATGAAATGTCTCTAGTTAGGTCCCTCCTGCTCTGGCTGGACCATGGGATAATGCCTAATTCAAAACTCCTTATAACACGTTTTTATTTAAGAATTGTGAATTGTGTTAAGGTTATGTATCGATCGTAGCCATAAAACCAATTGAAAATACAATCAAAGTGTTTATATGAAAACATTTTGATAACACTTTGAGAATTTTCGTTTTCAGAAATACCCCCTACACATGTGCATATAAGAAGAAAGGATTTTACACATGTCGGGAAGAGTAATCATAAGCACTTGGTGATAAACTCTTAAAAAAACTAGACCAAGAGGGACACGTTTACGTGACTGATTTCCCATCAATCGTCTCTTCTTCTTGGTATAACCATCATGCACCCAACTCTTCATACAAGAACCGTCATCTATCCACAATTTTGAAATCCAAGCTGCAATCTCTTAAAAAACACATACGTCATTGGCGTGCTAGTGTGTCATTTAAAGAGCATGGGAAGATAAGCGAGTTTAAAGTAAAGATCAGTGTGTTTGACACAAAGGAAGAGCATGGCACTCTTGGGGAGCATGAGATGTTTGAACGTCTTGATCTCTTGAAGAAAATAGAAGATTCGGAACATCTTAAACGTCTCTATCTCATGCAAAAAGCTACAATAAGATGGGCCATCGAAGGTGATGAAAACTCCAAATTCTTTCATGGCATCGTGAACAACAAGTTTTCAAGATCTTGAATGAACGGTCTTTTATTGAAGGTAACTGGACATCAGAACCCTCTATTATAACTGATCACATATTTCAGTTTCACAAAAAAAAGAAAAAAACAAAAAAAAAAAAAAAAAAAAAAAAAAAAAAAAAAAAAAAACCCCAACAACAACAACAATCAGCACCATCCTTTATTCACAAGAAATCTTTTCAAGAAACTATCCGAAACTGCAATATCAATACTTGATGCTCCTTTCTCTTGTCAGGAAATAAAAGATGCGGTTTGGGGTTGTGGAGGGAGTAAAGCACCATGTCCGAATGGTTTTGCTTTCAAGTTTATTAAAAAATATTGGGATACCATTGGCAAAGATTTTGTTGATATGCTAAAAAATTTTGAAATTGATGGGTTTATTCCTAGAGGATGCAACTCATCTTTCATTTCTGTTGTCTCTAAAGTTCAAGACCCTCTTCATGTTAGTGACTTTAGACCCATTAGCCTTATTGGTTGCCAATACAAAGTTATTGCTAAAGTACTTGCAAATCGACTTCTCCAAGTGGTAAACTCGGTCGTTAGTGATGTGCAATCCGCTTATATAAAAGGAAGGCAAATAATAGATGGGCCTCTCATGGTAAATGAAATCATCAATTGGGCTTCAAAAAAGAATAAGCGTCTCTTCTTTTTTAAAGTAGACTTTGAAAAGACTTTCGATTCTCTTGATTGGAAATTTCTTGATCACGCCATGGATCAAATGGGTTTTAGTCTAAAATGGAGGAATTGGATTAAAGGGTTCTTAAATTCGGCATATGGTTAAGTAATTGTGAATGGTTCCCCCACGAAAGAATTCAAAATTAATAAAGGTCTTAGACAAGGTGATCCGTTATCTCCATCTCTTTTTATCATAGCGGTTGAGGCACTCCATGTTTCCCTCCAAGAAGCTAAGTCTAAAGGAATTTTTGAAGGCATCAATATTGGTTCGGACAATGTTAACATCTCTCACCTACAATTTGCAGATGACACTCTCATCATAGGTAAATGGTCACTTGAAAACGCCAAGAATCGTTTTCGAATCTTAAGATGTTTCTATTTGGCTTCCAGGTTAAAAATTAACTTTTCTAAAAGTAAATTTTTGGAGTGGGTGCCACTTGTGTGGAAACGAATTGGTTGGCGTCCTCTTTATATTGTCAAGCTTCAAAACTCCCATGTATTTGTCTAGGACTTTCCATTGGTGCAAATATGAACAAAGTGTGCAATTGGAAGCCTGTCATCGATAAATTCCATAACCGTCTTACCAATTGGAAGGCTAAGAATCTATCTTATAGTGGTCGGCTCACTCTAATCAAATCAGTTCTCGGTGCTCTAGGTACATACTTTTTTTTCTCTCTTTTTAAAGCTCCAAAATGGTGCTAAATTACTTCGAGAAACTTAGACGTATTTTCTTTTGTGGAGGCTCTTTAGAATCTAAGAAATTGGGATGGGTAGCTTGGAAAAAAGTGTGTTCTCCATCAACTTCGGATGGACTTGGAATTGGTAGTCTCCAAGCTTCAAACTTAGCTATGTTGACTAAATGGTGGTGGCATTTTTACACAGAACCTGAGTCTCTTTGGCATCATGTTATTACCTCTATATATGGTTCAAAGGGCGGTTTAGGCACTGACTTGATTTCTCCTTCACATATCACAGGCCCATGGAAATCAATAATTGATTTAAAAAGTCACCTCCTCAAATTCAACTTAAATTTACATTCTGTGTTTATGAGAAAGGTAAGAGATGGAAGTTCTTTTTGCTTCTGGGAAGATGTTTGGCATGGGTCTTTAACTTTGAAGGAGATTTTTCCTAGATTGTATCAATTGGAGACTTTTAAATTCTGCAAAATAAGTGATTGGTGCTCTATAGGTAGTGGTCCAAATCATTTCTCATGGGCTTGGAAGAGGCCACTTCGCTCAGGCTTAGAAAGCTCCCAACTAGCAGCTTTATTGTATCACCTCCAACATCTTTGTATCACCACTGATCCAGACACTTGGGAATTCAAACTTTTTCTCTGTTTCATGTGTTAGAAGATGGATTGACAAAGCCATCTTGGTTCCATTCGGCAACAAAATTAGATGGAATAACTCAATTCCTATCAGGTCAACATTCACAATTGGAGGTTACTTAATGAAAGGTTGCCTACTAGAATGAATCTAGATCTTCGCGCTATTGACTTAAACTCAACTCGATGTCCAGTTTGTGATGATGCTTTAGAGACGGCTCAACATCTTTTCATTGATTGCACGATTGCTCGAAATTTATGGGTAATGATTCAAAACTAGTGGCAGCTTGATGATTACCCAAAAGACTTGCAAAGTTTAATATTTTGGAGTGACTCGACTTCTCTTACTGGTCGGCTAAAGTCCTGTTTTGATGCAATCATTCAATCAACAACTTGGATTATTTGGCGTTATCGGAATAGACTATGTTTCGACATTTCCCCTCCGCGGAAAGACACTCTTGGGGACGAAATCAAAACTTTGTCTTACTCTTGGATTATTCATAGGAAAAAGAATTTTCATCCAAATTGGAACGTTTGGCTCCTTGATCCAATAAATGCTTGTAATAGTCTTTTGTAACTTTTCAATTTTCTAGCTTCTCGCTAGTATTTATATAATTCCGTCATTTAAAAAAAATAATAATAAAAAAATAAAAATCTATTCCCATATAATGAATAGTAAATCAATTAGGATAGTATTATCTTTTCATTTGATTCATTAGCTTGCTACTCATTGTTGTCGACTCGTGACTCGAAATCCTATTTTTGACTCGCGACTCGACCCTTGACTGGTACGATTCTTGATATTAGAAAAATATATAAATAAACATATAGTATATATGTCTAAAAACCATATATAAGCAAATTATTCATACTCACACAAAGTATCTAAACGGCACATATTGTATCCAACGATATTAATACAATTGATCTAATAATAAACCAAATGCCAAAAGGATTAAAGATCATGAAACTTATCTTGAAGATGAGAATGAAAGAAGTATTGCATTGTTTCTTTATTTTCATTTTTTCATGTGATGTAAACCATCATCAGTTTTAAAAATCAAAAGCAAAGTCAAATTAGACATAAAAAGTCAGTATTGATTTAAGGTTACAATGTTGGGATGTGTGGTTATTTACCAGACTCGTTGCGAGTCAGACAAGACTCGCGAGTCACCTAGCCAGTCAGACGCAACCGCGAGTCACACTACGTGTCACCACGCGTTATGCTAAACTGACTCGACTCGTAAGAGTCTAACAACTTTTTCCATCTACCACACACCCTCATCTTCCTAATTCCCATGCATATACATTTTCATCTTGTGTACTTTGGTGACTTTCTGAAGCTCAACTTCATCTGCAGTTTTCTTTCCTTTAATTTGTCAATGTTTGAAGTTGATGGACCAATTTATTGTTATATATCAATCCACAAACCACACCATTTTTTCATAAAGTTTTGAATTGCCAATTATGACTAAAAACAGTTATAATCATCGTGACTAACAATTATAACTAAAAAACAATGTCTTTTAAGGAATTTTTTCCCCCTACACTTGTTCTAATCAAACAAGAGTGGTTGTCCGTGCAGGTTGACTTAAACTTACCACAGTGTTTTGACATCACGTATATTGATTCAAACTCGGAGAAGAGGAGACCGACCATGATTCATAGAGCGTTTCTTGGATCTATAGAGCGGTTTTTTGGTGTGCTTATTGAGAATTATGCTGGTGATTTTCCTTTGTGGCTATCTCCAATTCAAGCTCGAATCTTACCAGTCACTGAGACACAGGTAAAATATAAGCGGGTTCTAATTATGTGTTAAATGACTAAAATCACATTTGAGTTTCAAGATCATAACAAGGCAGTGTTCTTTTTTCAGCTGGAATACTGCATGCAAAGATTTAACCGCGAAAATGAAAGCTAGTGGTATTCGAGCTGAGTTATGCACGGGCGAGCGACTGCCTAAGCTCATTAGAAATGCAGAGAAGCAAAAGATACCGTTAATGGCTGTTGTGGGCCCCAAGGAGGTTGAAACAGGGAGTGTAACGGTTAGGTCCAGATTTGGTGGGGAGCTCGGAACCATGGATGTTGATGATTTTATCACGAAGATTAAGGATGCTGTTGACAGTCGCACATTTGTTTGACATGATTTGTAAACGAAGATTGTTGGTACAAATGATAAAGGACTTAGTGATTTTGGTAGAACATACAATTCATAACAAATATACACACGAATAACACAGTTACTGTTTATCTTGATTTTTGACCGAAGCTTATATATTCCTTTATATCAATGTTATTAGTTTGTTGTACATATTTGTAGTTTTATACTAGCTTGGTCTGCCTTTGCCATAAAAGCTTAGTTGGATCGTTTATAACGGTATCAAAAAATAACCTTGGTCATGAAACTTGGAAGACCAAGATTTCCACGAAGACTGAAAAATGCAACTTACTGTATATAAGCATATATTTATATATGCATGGAGTTGGGATGTGTAAGAACAAAAAATATGGTGTAAAGGTTCGACCTTGAGAATTTCTGCAAAAAATGCATGAACGCTATTAGTGACGTGATTTTATTCGTTTATAATTGTGCAGTTCTTACTGTTCTTCAAGTTCGGGCCATATATGTGGTTTTTACATAATCATGACTATATAATGTCGTACTACCCGATAACATTTCCAGGTTACAATTTTACGAGTATAAACTTATGAGATGTTCATTCAAATACATCTTAAAGTATACATTATTCTGTCTTTCATGGTTAAAAGCGCTCTTTCTTACTAATAGTAATGGGTTCAATAATGACAGACATCACCCGGTCCTTAATTCTAGCCTCTGGAGCTTTAATTCCGTCCCCATATTGGTACGTACAATTTGAAACTCTAGCAAGGTTTATGGCCATATCAATCGATGGATTAGTCAAATGTTCAGAACACGCAATCCGGGCTTCGATCATTTTCATCCATGCTTTGTCTATTAGAGTTTGTATATGTTCACGTGCAACTTCCTCGGAAATGCCATGTTCATGCATGTAACATGATATCGCATTGGGACTCTTGTCTTTGTCTTTCTCATCCTATGCAAAGAGATTAAAAATATTAAGAAGGATAAAAAAAGAAAAAGGGAAAAAAAAAAAAAAAAAAAAAAAAAAAAAAAAGGCAGTAATTAAAAGTTGTTGTCAATACAGTGAAACCTAAAGCATACCAACGAAGCAGCCAAATCATTGTAAAGTCGAAAAAGCATAGATGACCATTTATAAAGATCATGTTTCTTTTCCAAAGCATCATTTTTGAAATCTTGATATATTAAAAAGTAGCCATGAGTAAGTACAACCATTCCTGAAGCTGATCGCCATGCGTTATCAAGATAATCTTCAAGTGTTGGCATGTAATTATTGTCGTGAGTCCATATTGCTTCCACAAGGAATGCTTCTAATAATTCTCCCCACTAATTCATCAGAAAAACAAAACAGAATAATAAAGTCCATAATAAAATAGAAAAGTGATGCACAACATACACACAGAATATCTAACATAAGAATATGTCTAACAAGAAGATTGATCACTGAGACATAACAAGCCCAGAGGAAAAAATCGAAGTAATGAAATTAAAGATGAATGAGATTGAATAAATTTGAGTATTAGATATATTCTTTGGTTGATGTTTTAGGCTTGTGCATCACTACTCAGCAAAATAATCTGTTTCTTAACCAAATCTCTAGAATAGAATAATAAATCTAGTAGTACTACAAACCACTTTTGCAAGGATTGGTATGATGTTTATTCCTTGTGCAGTTAAGGTGTCATAGCCCATCTCATTTATGGTGTTGTAAAGAGCTAGGAAGCCTATTTGTAGATATTCAGGCATATTTTCCATTGCTTTAATGTCCCACCTGAAAAAAGAAAATTAATCAAAATCTGGGCTGAAATTTGAACCAGCTGACATTAAAAACTTGTAACTTGACCTCTTGACAGCATTTGTGAAGACCTTGAGCTCATTTAGAGATCCATGCACATCATAGATGTCATCAATTGTGGTTATTAATGTGGCAACCTTTGTTAGTTCCACACGATAAGAAGAGTATTGAGGTTCAAATACCATTCCAACACTCCAAAAGAAGCATTCCATGAGTCGGTCCCTGATGAAGCCCAAGTTCCTTACTAGGCCTGTTTTCTCCCACCACCTATTTTGCAACACGGATACGAATTTGTTTAAGAAAATCTGATGAAATCCACAATATTCATGTTTGATTTTTGATTTATGTAATATTGACAAAAGACAGTTTTTTATACTTTGATACTTCTTGAAGATCTCTTCTGTGTATCGATTGAACCTTGTTGAAATCTAATATAGCGAGCTCAAGTAGTAGTTTATTTGCATCTTTTTGTTTACCATATGCATCAATGTACCACCTAGCTTCTAACCTAAGCATCCTACGGTACAAGGGGATATCCAATGCATGATTTACATGGTCCTTCATTACTTTATTTTCCTGACCACTTAGCTTAAGTAAGTCCTCAGTCGCAAACAACTTGGCCTCATGCAAATCTAGTTCTCCCTCGAGGGCAAGGTGAGAAGCTTCATATATACTAAGCAATGACTTGATGTCTGTGTGCAGGCCTCCTATCAAGAAGCCATGGATTTCCTTGGATTTCCTAAGAAAATCTGATTCATTTTCATTAAATTATGAGCTCATCGATCATGGATATCATATCTATTTGTCTTGTTAGAAAATTAAAGTTAGAAATACCTTGGGATACACAGTAATCATGTTGTCTAAGAATTCTGAATTTAAGAGAAAGTGCATGAAGATTGTCTTCTTCTGCATCTTGTTTAAGTCCCAAGCTTTTTGCATCTAATGCCGCTATTTTATTGAGTATTCTTGTTATATTGGTTTGAAAACGGCAGCCAAGGCCCAACCTTTGAATGTTATCTACGAGTTCGAGCAACTCCAAAGTACTGAAATCACCATTTTCATAATCCATAATCATGTCGGCCACTTTAACCTCTAGCTCCTTCACCCTCTCCTTGCAGTTAAACTGAGCAACAAGTAAGGCAGAAAAATAATGATCACATGTACGGTAATGAAATAGTTCATGGGTGATCATATATACAAACATTCGTATATGTATTTGTTAACATACACACGTATGTAGCCATGTTTGTATGTGTACATAGCTTCTAGTAGTGCATGTGTATCAGTGTATGTACATTAACAGCAATTTTCAAACACATGTATACAAAAAAATATGGTATTAATGCCGAACCGACCTTTTTATTCACAAAACTCAGTGCCAAAAGAACTTTTAACATAATATATAGTATGAGAACTTACTGAGAAATCGGTCTCCAATCCATTGATAAAATCATGACTCCAAAGAGTTTTCTGATACATAGCTACAGGACTATGGGTTTGCAAAACTTTGGTGTTGGCTTCACATTTTATTACAAAATGAAGTCTACTCTTTTGTGTTACAATTTGTGTTGGATTTTTCCTAGTATGCACAAGTGAAACGACCTCTGGAAAGAGGCCATTTGATAGTGTGTAATTGCCATTTTACAATCACAAATGTTTGACAACTCTACCTTTTCCGTCAACTTCTCTAAAAAAGTTAATGGTACCACACAAACAACAACTATTTATGTTGGTGTCCAGATAAATTTCTCACGCATATTACGTTGCCTAAAATTGTAAGTCAAAGAAATACACCTTTGCATGGTTTATGGATTATAATCCATTACATTTGAATTAAATATGTTTACGCATACACACACAACTAGGGATGAGCACGGTACCGGTACCGTACCGAATTAGAGGTACCGAATTTTTCCCGAGCATAAATTAGGGTACCGGTACCGTACCGAACGGGATTTGGGAATCGGTACCGGTACCGGTACCGGGAAATCGGGATTTTCCCGTTTTTTTTCGGGAATTTCCTGATTTGGTACCGGTACCGTACCGAATTAGTGGTACCGAATTTTTTTCCTCCTTATTTCGTAGTACCGGTACCGTACCGTATTTCGGGATCGGTACCGTTTCGGTACGGTACCGGTACGGTTCCGGTTCGGTTCCGTTTCTCACGCATATTTCGTAGTACCGGTACCCTACACACAACGTCTCAGAGCCGTCCCGTGATTTTCGGCGGCCCTAAGTAGTAACAAGGACGCCCCATTGCACTTGTAATTGTAAATTATGAGAATTTGCATGTAAATTTGAATTATATAACCCATATATGTTTAATATATAACATATATACTCCCTCCGTCCCATAATAAGTGTTCGGAAAAAAAAATTGTCCAATTTGACTTTTTTTGGTCTTTCTTGTTCAACTGTAACCTTAAATCTTTTTATTTGTGTTATATAATACTTAATGAAATTTATATCAATGAAAATACATTTAAAATACAATTCATTAATATATTTTGCGTCAAATTTCATATAAAACACATAAAAGTATTTAAGGTTAAAGTTAAACAAGTTAAATCGTAAAAAGCTAAACTGGACACTTATTATAGGACGGAGGTAGTTTTTATATATAAGGCTAAAAAAAATGTGGCCCTTTTTAAGTAGAGGCCCATTGTGACGACACCAATTACACACCCATTGAACCCTCTCTACAATGTCTCTTGTATAAGCAATTAAACATTTATTCTATTCTATGAGCACCATTCTTTTTTCTTTTCTATTATTAATAACAGACATTACCTGATCTTGTGGAATTTTTTTAGAATTTTTACGAGAACTTAAAAAAAAATTATGATACTCATAGAATAGAATAAAATTGTTAATGCATCTAATTTGCGTATATTCAACTAATTTAGGTTGTTGCATTTCGGATAGGTGGTTATATTTACTTCTTATACTTCTTATTTTAAGATCTATATATATATATATAAGGGTGAGCATGGTCCGAAAACCGGACCGGACCGGACCGACCGACCGAGAACCGGAAAAACCATAGACCGAGACCGGACCGAATGTGGTCGGTCCGGTCTCGGTCCGGTTCGGTCCGGTCCGGTCCGGTCTTCGGTCGGTCCGGTCCAATTAGGCATATTTTGGCACATTTTTTCGGTTTTTTGGTCGGTCCGGACCGGACCGACCGGACCGAAGACCGACCAAGCCAAAAAGACTAGACCGAGGACCGGACCGAATGTGGTCGGTCCGGTCGGTTTTGTCGGTCGGTCCGGTCCATCCGGTCCGTTTGCTCACCCTTATACTTATATATATATATATATATATATATATATATATATATATATATATATATATATATATATATATATATATATATATATATGTATGTATATATGTATGTATGTATGTATGTATGTATGTATGTATTATGTATGTATATATGTATGCATCGTGATGTAGTAAAAATTTTGGTGAGAAAGAAAAATTTTGCCCAAAAAAAATTTTTTTTTGGCGAGAAAAAAAATTTCTTTCTGCCAAAATTTTTACTGCATCAAGATGCAGTAACAGTGATGTGGCATGATGATGTGGTATGAGGATGACACATGTCACTCCCACAATCCTTCCTACCCTTCTCATTGTATCCCTACCCTACCCCATATATATATATATATATATATATATATATATATATATATATATATATATATATATATATATATATATATATATATATATACATATATATATATATATATATATGATGAGGCGAAAAATGATCCATTTTTTAGGGGTCATTTAAGCCCGAATCCGACTTTATTTGATCAAATATTGCCCTAAATCGTTCCTTTTGTGATTTTAGGTGTTTGGAGAGTGAATTCTGGAAAAGAAGTCATTTTGGACGTTTTTGGAGCATAAAAGTGAAGAAAACGGCAAAGTATCAATTTTCCATGCTGAAGACACTAGGTGACGGCGTCAAGAGTTACACCCTGACGGCGTCAGACATCAAGAATAAAACACCGTAGTTGATGACGGCGTCAAAATCCATCATGACGGCGTCAAAGTCCCAAGAATAAAATACCGTAGGTGGTGACGGCGTCACATAGGCCGTCATAAGTAGATCAAGGCCGTCCGAGGAAGTATTTGGCGGCGAGGTGACGGCGTCATATGCTTGTCTTGACGCCGTCAGCCCAGTTTTCCTATATATAGTTTTCTAGTTTTTTCATTAAAAAGGAGAAGTTTTGGTGAAACCCTAAAGACGAATTTGGTGCCTCTTTTACAGGTTTTTCAAGGGTTCCAAACCCTTGATACCTTGCATTGTAATTGAGATAAGTGTTCTTCTAATTCAATCAATATATCTATGTGTTGGTTGTTTATCTCTTGTTCTTGTCTCAATTCCATTATGCTAGGCTAGATCTCTCTTGTGTTTGCTTAGATGGTGATCAATTCCATTTTCCATGTCGCTCCATGTTTTGTTTGTAGTTTCACTTGGATCTAGAAACATGTAGTTCTTGCCATCAATACTTGTGTTCACATTTGTTTGAATATTCTCATAAGCCATATTATCATCGTCTTCTTTGCACTTGTTGCACCATGATTTTTTCACGCTCTTTCTTCGGATTTGGCTCATGTATTCTTCGTTATAGATACCTTCAATGATCACATTTGAACTAGTAGTACATGTGTTTGTTTCAACTAAATATTTATTTACTAAATTTTCTAGATTAACTATTTCTTGTGCAATATCAAGTTTATCATCTTTGATTTTACATTTCTCTTGGTGAAACTTTAAAAGACATTTCCAAATATCATTTTCCGTTTTACAACAAAATAATCTTTCATATTTAACTCTTGGTAGAGTTTTGAAAATAAGTAATTTGGCTTTAGTGTTTTTATCAATTTTGGTTTGAAGATTATTATATTGATTTTCAAAATCTATTTTGGTTGGTTTAAGATCACCAATTGAAATGATATGCCAAAGATCAAGATCTATTGATTTCACATAATTTTCAAATTTGTTTTTCCGTTCAAGAAAATGATCATTTTCAAATAATGGTGGTTGTTGTGTAAATTCCCCTTCTAAATATTTTTCAAATTCCATAGATCGTTACAAGTTTTAAAATACAATCTATTTTAAAAATCTTGCTAGACGTGGCTCTTGATACCAATTGTGGAAAACTAGAAGGGGGGGTTGAATAGTTTTGCGTCTTTTTCGCTTAATAAAAGTTCACTTACAAAGACTTGATGATAATTTGTAAAAACCTTTGAAGCTAAAGTATAGATACAAATTAATTCACATATGTCACATAAATATTACTTATTTAAAGTGTTAAATAGAAATTATGATTTCATATATCTCACTTAATTATAAGTTTGTATTTATATACGTATATGTGTTTTAATGATTGTATATACTTTTAATTTACTAATGTATAATTAATGTTTTGAATGGAACCTAGTTTGATCTTTATGTGTAACCAATATATGCACAACAGACAATAATAATAATATACGAGAAGCAAGTAAGTAAACAAGTATAGAATGAGAGATGGAAAGATCAAACCGAGAGACAAAGGATTTATAGTGGTTCGGCTACAAGGACACCTTCCTTGCCCTACTCCACTCCCCGAGCACCGAACTCGAGAGTTTTCTTCACTAAGTCAATAACCTCCCTTATGGCGGAGAAAACCGTACACACCAAATGCTTACACCAATTAACGACACAAAGCAAGATGTCGAGTTCTAATCGTAGCTAGAACCAATCTCACACCACAACTTCTTCACAGCTTTTACTTCTTCAATAAGTCTTCACACCAAGAGAATCTTCACGCCTTCACAAAATTCTTCACGACTTCAATGTCTTGCAACTTCACAACTTCAAAGCACCAATGTCTTCACAACTTCAAACCAATAATGTCTTTGCACCTTCAACCCACTAGAGTCTTCACAACTTTAATCTACTAATGTCTTCAAGTCTTCTCCACTTGAAAGCTTCAATTTCTTCACTACTAGTCACTATTGCCACTCTCACCTATCTTCACTACTATCCACCACTACTTCTTCACTTCAACTTCCACTACACACTTACAACAATTCTAGATTCTACAACTAAATCTAGCAAACTAATACATACACCTTATTCACCAAAATATGAAAGATCAACAAGATGAAACAAACAAACAACTTAGATAGCAAGATGATACTAAGTTGTAATACTTCTAATAGAAGTATTCTTCTCTTTGCACTTGAGTGTTGAAGCTTGAATCACTTTGAAACAAAGATCAAAGTATATAAGATCAAAGGATTTTTAGAGGATGGAGAGGGATGTTTAGATCAGAAAGTTTTTAGTGCAAAAAGGTGAGAAAAATATGTGGAATGATCCAATATTTATAGGGCCAAAAAATACTGTTCTGGAGCGTGCCGGTCCCCTTAATTAGGGGGCGGTCCCCTTAATGATTAAGGGGGCCGCCTAGTATAATTAAGGGGGCCGCCCTCCTGAACGTTGGATTTTTTTGTCCTTTTGTGAGGGGAATTTTTCTGGATTAGATTTGCCATTTTTGGTTGAAAATTTGAATTCACAAATTTGTAATGAATAAAACATATTCTTTTAATTCCAAAAATATTTTACAAAAGATATAAAATGTTTTGTGACATTTTTTAAATATCTAGTGATTAACAAAAATGTTCCTTTGATCTTGTAATACATTAGACACTTTGTTTATCCATACCTTAAGTGATTTAATGGTAAAGATGAGTATTTACTACTAAATACTTGTTTATGTCATAATCTTTGGTTTGATGAGTTTTCGTTTTGTGATTATCAAAACATAGAGATATCGAAAGATATGAATAACGTTTTTAGTCATTTATTTATATCAACAGAGAATTCTATCCGAATCGGTTGGATGAAAAACCAACCGGATGGATGCTACGGTAAAATTAAAAAAACTGAAAAAAACTGGGAAACCGATCGGTTGGATGTCTATCCGATCAGTTGGATACTTGTAATTTTTATTTTATTTTTAGAAAACGAACACGAAAAGAAACGGACTTTTAAAACTTAAAAGAAACACAATCAAAATCCCCGGCAGTGGCGCCAAAAACTTGATGTGCGTTTTGTTAGTGCAAGTTTTAAATTTATAAGGGTGAATTACCAAATCTAGAAACAACACATACGAGCAAGTGTACTCGTCCGTTATAGCAAGATATGATGGTAAGTCGTGATCGTTCGCAGGGATTTGTTAGTGAATCAAAATATAAGTCTAAAAGTAAATCTCTAATGTACGCAAATAAGATAATAAGCAAATTCAATAATTTAAAAACTACACTTGTTTAGACTAGTTTTCTACTTAATGACACACATGATTGTGATAACTTTTGATAACATGTTGGTTGTGATAATTAAATGGTGGTCTAATCTATTGTTTCTACAAGTTAAACCTTCGTCAAGATTTTAGTTCATAAAAACAAGCTTTAGGTGTAAACCAATCAATTCAAGATCTATCCAAGGTTCATAAGGTATGATGAATATCTTAAACACAAGAACAAACTCTTATTACAAATCAAATACTCTTAGGAAATGGTCATTACAAAAGGTAACCCATTCATAGACAAAAAGGTTACAATTGTTTATAAACATCTAAACTTTCGTCCAACTAAAGGTTTACAAACAATCTGATTTGATGTTATAAAAGCATTCTCATTACAATCATACTCCTTGTTTCTTTGTTTAGTCAAGAATAATTATGGTGAAAAACAATCATTCATAAACAAGTGATTATAACTAGTTGAATAATAACAAATCTTTCGACCCTTGAAACTATTATCAATTAGTTAACCTTGGCTCAAAAAATGTCACTATGAAACTTAAGGTACAATTGGTTCTTAGGATTGACTTGAAATTGAATTAAAACATGTTATCACAATCATAACTATCACTAAGCATAAAACATCATCAAAACAAGTGTAAAAAGGCTACTAGCCACTCTTAGCAAACATGCAAATAAACTTAGAATATTTAACATTAGAATCCATGGTTTTAAGTCTTACAATGCTTTGGAATTGATAACAATTGACAAGGTATTGATAACCTAAGTATTGGTGATGATTTCTTGAGATTTTTGGCCCCCAAATGTTGCTTCCTTGGTCCTCCAAAGTTCCTGGTTCTTTCTGCACAAATTTTCCTTCTTTGAGAGCTAGATAATGATAATAATTGAGAGTAGTAATGTGTGTAAATGATCTCTTCAATTGTGTCTTTAATTGTGTACTCTTGGGGTTCTTTTTAGCTTGTCAAATACTCCTTGTAATGAATAGGGACATAAATGCTGGAGCTTGAACATCAAGACACTAAGAAGGGCCTAGAACTATGGGACAAAATACCAAGATTCGTGCACAAAAATTGGTATAAACAGGTAGTAATGTCCATCCGATCGGTTGCGGGTTGATACCGATCGGATGGATATGGTAATTGTGGCTATCCGATCGGTTATACTCCAACCGATCGGATGGTAAGTTCTGGTTGCTTTGGACTTTGACTTTTCCTTGTGTAGTTCTTTATGCACTATCCAAACTTGATTAACTCTGAACTTGGAACTTTGAGATGACAAAACTTAGGTTCTCCTTATGAAATGCGTCACAGATTGGATTTTTGAACTTGGGAATCTTCGTGTAATCGCATATACTTCATTTTCTTCACTTTTTCTCCATTTTTCCTACATTTGGCTACATATGCTACAAAAACATACTTTGATACGATTTAGTGGCAAAAGCATATAAAAACAACAAAATAACATACACAAAAACACTAATAACGCTTATAAAAAACATGTTAACTTTGAGCGTTATCAAAGGTCCATGAAGAAATTATAAGAAGAGATTCGGAAACAGTCAAAGTCAAGAAAGAACAAACAAAATCCATTGCTCTAAAAGCCAAAAAGGAACCTAGTGATGATGATGATTCGAGTGACGAGAGTGAAAACGAAGAATATGCAATGGCCGTAAGAGAATTCAAGAAATTCTTCAAGAGACGAGGAAGATTCACTAGATCACCACGAGACGAAAGAAAATCGTTCCAAAGAAATAGAAGTGATAACTACGGGAAAAGAAAGTGCTTTAGATGTGGAAGTCCAAATCATCTCATTGGTGAATGTCTAAAGCCGCCGGGTTATGAAAATCAAGGCGCCTTTGTTAGCGAAACTTGGAGTGATAGAGACAAAGAAGAAGTGGATAAACCAAGAGACGAAAAATGTCTTGTGGCAAAAGCAACCGACGAAATATGTTTAGGAATTGACTTGGAGCCTGACGAATGGATCAAGGATAGCGGATGTTCGAGGCACATGACGGGGAACCGCAAGCTATTTTCTATGTATAAGGCATACAATGGAGGTAACGTTATTTCGGTAGTGACTTACGTGGAAAAATCATTGGCAAAGGTATGATTTCTCAAGACTCACTTACTTTTGAAAATGTTGAGCATGTAGATAATTTAACA
Source organism: Artemisia argyi (assembly GCA_030686995.1). Classification (NCBI taxonomy): domain Eukaryota; kingdom Viridiplantae; phylum Streptophyta; class Magnoliopsida; order Asterales; family Asteraceae; genus Artemisia; species Artemisia argyi. Next base: position 140,559,124 of record CM060705.1, read on the forward strand.
TATAACTTGCTTAGTATAGGGCAAATATGCGATAATAAATGTAGAGTTACCTTTACCGAAGAAGATAGCGAAATAGTTAAGAATGGAAAAATTATAGGTAGAGGAATTAGGAAAGGAGGCATATATGTTATGAAACTAGGAAACAAACCTGAGGATAGGATATGCCTAACGACCCTAGACGAAAACTCCACATTGTGGCATAGGAGATTAAGACATGCAAACAGGCAACAAATACAATCTTTGGCATCTAAAGAACTAGTTAGAAACTTGCCTAATCTAAAATATGATAAGCATTTTTGTGATGCATGTAAAATTGGAAAACAAGTTCATGCTAGTCACAAAGCTAAGAATATAGTATCCACTACTAGGTGCCTAGAATTATTACATATGGATCTTTTTGGTCCATCCGCTGTGCGGAGCTATGGAGGAAACAAATATACCTTAGTAATAGTATATGACTACTCACGATACACGTGGACTAGGTTTTTAAGTGACAAGACCCAAGCCTTTGAAAAATTCGAAATATTTAGTAAAGTGATACAAAATAAATTAGGATGCACAATAGTAGCCATTAGGACGGACCATGGTAGGGAATTTGACAACGAAGTACAATTCGGAAAATATTGTGATTTAAATGGAATATCTCACAATTTCTCCGCTCCTCGTACTCCTCAATCAAATGGCGTAGTAGAAAGAAAAAATAGGTCACTACAAGAAATGAGTAGAACAATGTTAAATGAACAATCCATCCCACAAAAATTTTGGTGTCACGCTGTAGATACATCAACATATATTATTAATAGGGTATCAATTAGAAGAATTCTAGGAAAAACTTCTTATGAGTTACTAAGAGGTAGAAAACCAAACTTGAGCTACTTTAGGGTATTTGGTAGTAAATGTTATATTCTAAACACTAAGGATTACCTCACTAAGTTTGATCCAAAATCATATGAAGGAATATTTTTAGGATACTCACAAAATAGTAAAGCATATATAATACTTAACAAATACTCCATGCAAGTAGAAGAATGACTAAATGTAACATTTGATGAAACACCACCACCTCCTAAAACATTACCTTTAGAAGATGATGACTTAGTCAAAGATGAAACTATTGAGGTTAGTAAAACAAAACCCATAGGAAATGATAATGAAGACATTAACTTAGGAAATAACGAAATTGTAAATGTTAAAGAATCTAGATCACATCCATTAGATAATATAATAGGACATCTTAACCAAAGAACCCTTAGGTTACAAGCCCAAGATAAAAATAACTTCTTTTGTTTCCTCTCAGCTATAGAACCTAAGAATATTAATGAGGCTTTAAAAGATGAAAGTTAGGTTATAGCTATGCAAGAAGAATTAAATCAACTTAAGGCAAATGATGTTTGGGAATTAGTCCCAAATCCAATGAATATGACCATCATAGGAACTAAATGGGTATATAGGAATAAGTTAGATGAAAATGGAATAGTAACTAGGAATAAAGCTAGGTTAGTTGCCCAAGGTTATAATCAACAAGAAGGAATTGATTATGACGAAACTTATGCCCCCATAGCTAGACTAGAATCTATTAGGATATTACTTGCCTATGCATGCGCCCTAGATTTTAAGTTATTCCAAATGGACGTGAAAAGTGCATTCCTTAACGGTTTTATCAGTGAGGAGGTATATGTGGCACAACCTCCAGGATTCATTGACTTCGCAAAACCTGATTATGTTTATAAGTTAAAGAAAGCTTTGTATGGACTCAAACAAGCTCCCAAAGCTTGGTATGATCGATTAAAAGCTTTCCTTGTTAAACATGATTATTCCATGGGAATGGTAGATAACACTCTTTTCACAAAAAGGAAAGACCCAAATCTCATCATTGTTTAAATATATGTTGATGACATTATATTTGGATCAACTTGTCAAGACATGTGTGATGAATTTTCCAAAATCATGCATGATGAGTTTGAGATGAGTATGATGGGTGAACTAAACTTCTTCCTAGGATTACAAATAAAACAATTAAAAGATGGAATATTCTTTAACCAATCTAAGTACATTAAGGAAATGCTTAAGAAATTTGGCCTAGAAGACTCAAAACCCATGAAAACTTCCATGTCTACGGAAGTGAAACTCACAAAGGATGATGAAGGTGAGTCCGTAGATAACACCAAGTATAGAGGAATGATAGGTAGTTTACTATACTTGACGGCAAGTAGACCCGATATCATGTTTAGTGTCTGCCTTTGTGCCCGTTTTCAAGAGGATCCCAAAACCTCTTACCTAGAAGCGGTTAAGCGTATCTTCCAATACATTAAAGGCACTATACACTTAGGATTATGGTATCCTAAGGGATCCGGCATAGAAACCATCGTTTATGCGGATTCGGATCATGCGGGAGACTACGTAGATAGAAAAAGCACTAGCGGTATTTGCACGTTTATGGGATGTTGTCTAACATCCTAGTTTTCGAAGAAGCAAACCGCTCTTGCTATTTCTACCACCGAAGCTGAATATGTAAGCGCTGGAAAGGCATGTCAACAAGCACTATGGATGAAACAAGCTCTCATAGACTATGGCATTAGGTTAGAAAATGTTCCCATTATGTGCGATAACAAAGGTGTGATAGATTTAAGTAAAAATCCGGTGCAACACTCTAGGATTAAACACATAGAAATACGCCACCACTTCCTTAGGGATAATGTACAAAAAGAAAACATATCTATAGAAAAAGTTGCATCGGAAGATAACATTGCGGATATATTCGCTAAACCCCTTAAGCGTGAATTATTCAATCACTTGCGTTTAGGATTATGAATGATGGAACAAGTTGACTAAATTCTATTGCATTTAAACAAATTTTTTCTTGCATAAAATTTAGTTTTTCTCTACTTCTCCATTTCTGAGTCTAGGAATCTATTTTGCACAAAATTAAAGATTGGGAAACCTCATTTTCTTTGCATATACTCTCTTGTAAAACCCAATCAAAGTTTCTTGAAAAACTATTCTCACATCTAGGAATTACATGAACATCATTTTCCTTGCATTGTTGACAAATGCTAAAAACCTTTTTCGAAATCATGCATAAACTCTCACATAAATTGTCAAGGTATATAATCTAATATATATCTTTGACATTCATGAATCGAGCAAAAATCGAATCAAGGAGATTTTGGATTGTTTCTTAGGAAACTTATTTTTCTTTGCATTTAGGAGTCGAAACAATCACAACTCCACATTTGTTGCATATAGGCACACACTAGGACAAAATCACTCATAATGTTGTCATCTTGTTTCATCACTAGTTTTAACCCACTAATTACCTTTGCCTTTGATCTAAGATAGTTTCCATAGGAAGATTAAGTGCCCTTGCCTTTATTTGTCTCCTCTTGCTTATTATTTATTGCTTGTTTGTTCTTTTACTTAAGTGTTTTTGCATGCATGCTATATCATGATTAGATTAGATGCTATATTGCCTCAAGGAATTGAACTTGCTTGAATCTAAATCTAAAAACACAACCTTTCTACAAATTTTCTGCCAAAAACCCAATTCTGGCAATCTAGAAATCACCAGATGGGCGGCCCCCTTAATTATGTAAGGCGGCCCCCTTAATTTTAAGGGGACCGCCCCCTAATTAAGGGGACCGGCCATCTGTTGGTCGGGTTTACAGAATCTTTTTTGCTTTTTAGCCCATTTCAACCTACATTTCCCAATTTTCACCAACATATTTTGTCCTAATCTCCCAAACAAACTTTATCAATCCATAAACACACAAATCTTACTGTTGGCATGAATATTACGATATTTAATCTAAACATCCTCTTCATGTTTTGATGATGACAAAGATGTAAGTTACAACATATAACGTAAAGTGTTTAAGTTACTTGTGATCACAATTCATCTATGCATCCTTACGTCAACAAGCCTCGACATCTCAATGTCTCGAGTTTGCTTCAACAATCACTTAAGGTATGTACAAACAAATGTCTAATACATTTTATGATCAAAGGGGTATTTAATTAACGAATACAAAGTTTATTTCATTATATAAACATATTATATATTTTTGAAAAACACTTTTGGTAATAAAAAAAAATGTTTTAATCATACTAAATATATGATTTCAAACTTTTAACCAAAATTAGTTAGTTTTTCACCAAATAAACTTTCCCCACTAAAAGATAGAAAATCTGGTCAGAAATTTTTAAGGGGACCGGCACACAATTAAGGGGACCGGCCACGCTCCCCTGTCAGATTTGGTCAGAAATTTTTCCCTATAAATACCACCTCAAACCTGGAATTTTTCTCACCTTTTGCACAAAAATTTTCAGATCCAATTCTCTCTAAACATCCTTCTAAAACCCTTTGATCATAAGATTATTAATCTTTGTTTCAAGTGATCCAATTTCTCATCACTCAAAGTGCAAGAGAAGAATTCTCCCTATCATAAAGCCAAAGATGTATTAGGATCTAGTTAGTGCTTATGTGAAGTTGTGAGTTATGTATATGTAATAAGTAGATCAAGATGATCTTACTTAGTAGTGATTCAATGAGTGAGTAAGAAGTAGTGGGAGGAAGTAGTAGTGTGGAGAAGACATGTAGTTGTGAAGATGTAGGTGTGTGATTAAGTAGTGGAGTTTAGAAGAAGTTGTGATAAAGTTGTGAAGCCGTGAAGACGTGAAGAAGTTGTGAAGCCGTGAAGAAGTTTTGAAGAAGTTGTGATGAAGTCGTGAAGTCGTGAAGTTGTGTAGAAGTTGTGTAGTGATCGAAGTTATGTTGTGAGATTAGTTCTAGCTACTATTAGAACTCGACATTTAGCGTAGTGTCGTTAAATGGTGTAAGCAAAAGTTGTGTACGGTTTCTCCGCCAAAAGGGAGCTTGTTGAGTAGTGAAGAAAACTCTCGAGTAGGTGACTCGGGGAGTGGAGTAGGAACAAGGAAGGTGTCCTTGTAGCCGAACCACTATAAATCATCGTGTCCGGTTTGCATTTCCTTTCTCTTATCTCTTATCATTTGTTCTTGCATTCATCGCTTTACTTCTATGCTTGCCTACATGTCTTAGTTGTTGCTTATATAGTTGTGATGATTGATTGTGTTGAACATAATAGTTAATATTGTGATTGTGTGTATAATTGCATGATATGGTCAAATAGATTATTATTCACACTTCTCATATTAAGTTTAACTAGATAGATAATTTGATACAAAACGTTTTAAGATTTTAAAAGGAAAACGTATTCACATAAAGATCGACCATAGCTTCATTCATAAAACTAAGCTTTTCAAAAGCTTACATATATAATTGATCATATTGATTATATGTTGTTTTCATACTAAACTCTAATTGAAGTTTTCCAAACAAACAATTGAATAAATTTGAATCAACATTTTGAAACAAAGTTTTTATAAAATGAAAAAGAAGGGAAAACTATTCAACCCCCCTTCTAGTTTTCCACAATTGGTATCAGAGCCACGTCGCTCAAATTTTCAAAACAAATGGTTTTAAAAATTGAGTACGATCCATGTATCAAATTACTCATTAAGGAGGATGAAATATGAAAAGTGTTTTGTTGATTAACTTCTATTAGTTTCGATGATATATACACTAATTATACTAGCTCGAAATAATATTATGCCTAAAATAAGTGTTATATGTTCGGTATCAAAATCAGAAAGTTACACACCTTTCCGAAAAGTCAGAAAACAATTTTTTACAAAAAATGAAATTTTGAGTACCAGATGGGCGGCCCCCTTAATTGTCTAGGCGGCCCCCTTAAATACTGGGCGGTCCCCTTAATTATTTAAGGGGTCCGCCTGTCTGTTCGACAGTTTTTCAAAAACTTTGAAAAATCATATAAAATTAACCGTAACTCCGTAGAAGTCGTGCCACCCGGCGTTTTAAAGGTAATTGAGTCTACTTTCATTTAAAAATACTTACAAGTAACCATTACAATCTTAAATAAGTAAGAAAGTCAAAATACTATACGGTGGTCAAAAATTTGTGTTTCGTTTTAACGTAAAACTTTTGTTTTACCTTTTCCTTCAAGTCGGGCATTCCTAGTTGATATACTTTTGAAAAATTAAGTATTTATGTTTTCAAAATATTGATCTTAATTAAATTATAGAATGGGGAGGAAACTATTTTATTTTCAAATAAGTTTGAGCTAAGTAAACATTGGTGTATATAATACACAAAACGACGACAAGTGTTTTATGTGTTATGTGAACTTCTTTGTGATTTTATTTTCTTAATTGAATATATTAAATAATTGTTGCTATTTGAAGTTTAGCTATGTATATATCTATGCATATGTGCCCTATTAGTGTATAGCTAGTTTGTCGATTTATACTTAACTAGATCTTATGCTAGATTTCTTGCGTTAGGATTGTTATAATATGCTTGCATTGCATATAGGTATAGATGGCTTAATGTCACTCAAACATCTTGTAAATGAGTTCAATCTAGTCACCTAAACATTTCAAACAATTTAATTTATTCTTCACAACACACTTAAATATTTTCTACAAATTAGCTTATTTTACCTTAAGATGTTTAATAAGAGAAATTGAATCATTGTAAAACATTAATAGTTATATAAAAGAAAAAGTATTTTCAAAATCTAAGTGTGTTCATAATAAGTAAAAATGAAGAGTCTTTCACAAAAACAAAACATATAACAATCATGAAATAATAAGTCAACTTTCAATCATTCACTAATAAATAATCTTAGGATTAATGGAACACACTATCAAAATATTTATTTATTTCAAATGAGTGTCCGTGAGGGTCAAGAAAGATCTTGATATTATATCAATTCGTTATTCAAATTATGGTTGATATATTTATCAAATATAATTGACACATTTTTCAGTGTGGACAAGAAATTGGATTGCTATTTGTTTAGCTTCAAGATTATATCAAATTACAACAAAAGATATAGTCTTGAAACTACATACTCAATCACACTAGATTGATATAAAAATAGTTACATCCTTTGTAGATGAAAAGAGTATGCATTGGATCATAACTCACACTTGTGTTGATAATGTCATATTGAATCTACTTGTCCAATAATTGTGTTCCAAATATTAGAATAACATTTCAAACACATTTATAAAATATACAATGAAGTAGGATTGACGACTTGGATGTTTCGTCCGAAATATTCAAGCAATTTACATTGCAATGCAATGGATAAATGTGTCATATCCGAAAAACCAAACATGAGCAAACTAACAACATATGTAAACTTTGCTCACACTACTTAAAATCATCACTTCAAGCTAAAATACATATTTAAGAACAATACACACTATATATTATATGTACTTCATTTTCTTTGTAGCATGAATGGTTGTGTTACAAGATAATGCACTACACTTTTCTTTTTGAAATAATTTAAGTTATTAGAATTGAAAAATAACTTGTCACAATGCATAAACAAGTAAAATTCATTTTGTTTCAAATACTAGTTAAAATTATGATATATATAACATTGGCAAAAATCATAGAAAATAATATTTGCTTTAGAATTTATAAATGTCTAGTTTTGATATCATTTGTGAATCACAATCTCATTTAAGATAAATAATCATAATGAGATTCATTTTTCAAGATATGCTAAGGAGCATTCTTAAATCAAGCACATTTATTAAATCAAGTAATATGCCATCAAAACCAAATAACCGGTTAATCATGAACAAAAGATTAAAACTTTGCGTTTACTTTTATCTAAACATTTAACACATCTCTATTGGGATAGTGAGTAAAATATATTATGTAGACTTACCTTCATAAAAACATGATGTTTGAGTCACATTAAGCCAAGTTTTAGTGAATCAAGCAAACTTCATATTTGGTACTCTTCGATAGGTAAATTTAGGAACTCAATTTCTTCTAAAAAGAGAATGACTACTGGAGAATCTATTGACTAGAAATTCAATTTAACCTAATGGTTGAATTGCTTCTATGTGAGAAGTTGGGTGTGTGTAACCCATAAAAATGGTCGCGTTTAGCCTGAATTGAGCACCACTAGTAATAGTCTCATACTCATTCTCCAACTTTATTAAATTGCTCTTCCTAAATATACCTAACGCTAGTTTACTTTTGTGAACTTTGCTTCTCATTAGATGCTTTCATTCCTAGATTTATGGCATATCGCATATATGTTATTTCTAGATGATTATTTGCTCCTATGTGATTTAATTGTATGCCTTTACATGGTTTACTCTATATGTATCTTTCATCTAGGTATATTTTTCTTACCTTTAGATCCTACACCCTCATTTCATGAGAACCTTAGTGTCATAATCTGATAGGTCATAATAGTTTCAAAATATATCCGGATGAGCATGAATTTAATGGGAAGGGAAATCAAACTCACTCACATATATCCTTCTACCTCACACCAATCTTGAGTCATCCACCATTTCCATGTCCTCAAAGAAACCAAGAATCAATATCATACCTCCTAAACCAACACGTTTTGTCTAGCCAATCCAACACCTACTATCCTTCCATAAACACATAATCATCATTCAACCCATCATGCCATCTCCCAACAAACCTAACATCATTGTTATCACCCCACATACAACATCCAAACTACCATCCACACATGAAGAATCACTTTCATCCATACCTTCATCATGCTTTCATGATCACCCAAATGAAACCACTCTTTTAGCTCAACAAGACAACCTAACTATCACCCTCACTAATAAACTTCCACATTCATCTCACTCATTTCTACCAAATGACCCGTTTGAGGATCATACTCAATATCAAAACAACAACCATCAATCTCATCCAAACATGAATCATAAGTTTCATGACCAAACCTCAATCCCTAATCACAATCCAACTCCACCATCATCACTTTCCTCCGAACATGAAAAGTTCGTTGAAGAGCTCAAAGAAGCTCATGAGCTTAAATGCTCTTCTTGCGTTGCATCTTATTCAACGCAATTTGGATCAACAACCTACCTCCACCAACTCATCTCCATCAAACAATTTGATCCATCTTGAAAACCATGTCATAAATTGCATTTGTTGCACCTACCTTGAAAAACAAACCTTTGTTCTCAATTGGATTGAGTATCTACTCACTAGGACGACTCATGATTACACCAACACTCCATCACCACCACCTCTATGTTCATCTCCTAGTGCTCCCAATGCACCATCCAAAACACCATCAACTCAAGGAACCTCTACCTCCTCCATACCATCCTCATCATCATCAATCAATGACTATATCAACACCCACTTGTCACCTCCACCAAGAACCACCACCTCCAACAAAAACTTGTCATCATACCATCAAAACAACTCTTCATTGACCTTAATAATGAAGACGACACCACTCTATCCATCAAAGACTATATCAACTCACAATTGTCTCCACCACCAAAAGTTATCACCACCTCATCCAAGTGAATTTCATTACGAAATGCATCATTTCCACTTCCTAGCAAGTGAAGAACACAATGAAGAAATCCAAGCTTCAAGTGTTGTCGACTCATCACCACCTCATTTCACATATCCACCTTCGGTCGTCAACCAACAAAACACCTAAAAATCCCATGATTCCCTATCATCCACCCTTGTCAAACGATATACTAATCTAAATCATAATTGTCAACCCTTTGTCATCACCTTCCCTTTACATTCACGCTCATCCCTCCTCATTCTCCTACATTTTCCTAGGTTCTAATCTTTGCATTAGGTTCTATTTTTTTTTTTGGATTTTAGGTTGTTGTTTTTAAAACAATAATTGGAAGTGTCATACTTTTAGTGCATATACCTAATATGTCCACATATTGTTCCCCTATTAGTTTCATGCATATATCTATTATCATCATTATATATATGTGCGCTTGTCTACTAACTTTGTTTTGAAGGATTACTTCACCGCTCAATTCTTTGGTAGCCAAAACAAGTTTTGAGCATACACCAAGTGTGACATTTCTAAAATTTTCATGTCACTAATTTTAATATTTTATTATTTAACTGTATTTTTTTATAATTAACTTCGTCGGAAGTTATCCGCGTACGTCATGATTCGTTCAATTTATTCAACCACAACTATACTATACCCACTCTACACTTTCTATGCATTTTTGTTTCCTTACAATCCTATTTTAAAAGTCACTTTTCACTTTTCCATTTTTACGTAAACCTTGCACCTTTTACGTTTTACGCGATTTATTTAAATTTACGTTTTATGATTTTAACGATGTGAACCAACCCTAGACTATGATAATTTTACATATTCTATGCATTTTAACCTATTTTCATGTTTACAATTAAATTTTATACTTGTCATTTCATTTTTATAGTATACGTCACTTTTATCAAGAACCGGTGTCACTAAACGCGTTTTCAACTCACGGTTTCAGTTTTAATGACTTCTAAATCCTTCGATGAACTCACCACTCAACTAAAGTATTAATATAAGTTATATTAATAAGTTTTAACATTTTTACAAGTTTAGTATTTTTACGTTACCTGCTTTTATGTTTCGCGTCTTAAAAACTTTACGTTTTAATTACCGGGAGCAAGATACACTACACAACACAAGTAATAACCAAATTAAATCACAAATCATCCACTCACCCTCCCCTCCTCTTGATGTGGCTGATTATTTTGAGTATCATGGGACACTTGTTCCATTTTTACTAACTTTGTCCACCACTAACTCTTGAATCATCAAAACCACTAACACTTAAACCATATACCTCATTTCTTACATGCAAAACCACCATTACTTTCTCTCATCCATCACCACAAACGACCAAGAACAGATCCAAACCACCAATTTCATCTAAATTTTCACTAAATTATTCATCATAAATTAAAGATCTTGAAGCCCTAGTCTTGTTCTTGGTTCATTACACTCAAACAACACTTCATTTCATCTTAATCTTGGGTTTATTTGGAGATTTATAAAGAGTGTTCTTACAAGGGTTTTCTTGGTGATTTTTACAAGGATTTTATAAATTATTTTCAAGGGTTATAATGGTTATTAAAGTTGAGTAAAAGTGTAGAAGAAAGGTGCAAGTGTTGATGGGTTAATATAGGATTAGTGTTCCTTGGTCTTGTATTTTTCTTGTTCTTCATCTTTTGTAAGGAAACTCTCCACTCAATTTTCATTTTATTTTTATTTTCACCTCTGTAAATTTTATATATGTTGAATATATTTGAACATTATATAAGTTATTATGCTTAGTTAGGCTTGGTACATAACTTATAAAACAATAAAAACACTAAAGGACTAAACATGCAAACTGTGAATCTGATTCAGGGGTAAAAATGGAATAAACTGCACTAATCAGTAAACATTGAGACTAAACTAAAAATATGGGGTTGTAGGTCTATGTCTTGTGGTCGTTTTGACGGGTATTTCATTAAATAACTCATTACGATGATTAAACTAGAAACATTTTCGTAAAACATGTCCAGTTCTGAGTAACAGATTTGAAACGGGCAAAAGTCATTTTTTTTGTGAATAACCCTCTGTTACTCAAAGAATAAAAGTTTTAGAGGACATTTTAACTTAAACGTGGCCAAAAACTGGGAACAAATCGGGTTAGTAAAACTCTAGATATCGCACTTTTCGTGAGACCATTGAAAATTTGAAAGCTGAATGGATTGATTGTTTGGGTAAATGTACTGTTTTACTAAGGTTATGTAATTTTTGGCCATGTGGGACCCACAAATCTCGTTAGTACAGAAGTAGACCTTTCCGGGGATGTAAAGAACGAGACTTGTGGACTTACGGTTTGCAAATGGTGATTTCTTAAACATAGACAAATTATTTAAATTTCTAACAGCACTATGTATAAAATGAGTATAAAGTGTTTTACACTTTATAATGTTGGACCTTTAAAATATTTTGAACTCTCTAATATATTTTGAACCCTGAGGCCTAAAGTGAACTTTTTTTACCAAAAACTTGACCCATGGACTAAATTTGAACCTTAGAATTAATTTGAACTTTTACATCATAATTGAACTTGGGGTTAAATGTAAGTTTCATACTTACATAAATGCAAGGGTACATTTTAGATAAATTGTAAGTAATTAACTAAAACCTTGTGATGTATCTAAGAGTATTGTACCAAGCTTAAGTAAGATCGTAATATGTATATTACCAAAAGTACATCAATATTTATTTTCCAAAACCTAAGACAAGCGTATATCTGTTTAGGTTCATCGTAGAGCTTTTGCGGCTATTCCTTCACTTGCTTGCTCATTCTATATTACTTCCTTTGCTCTCGGTGAGTTCATAGCCTCGTTTTTACTTACTTCAATTGTTTAATAAACCTCGCGAGGGGGATACATGCTAGTTTTATAAACTGAATACAAGTAGTTTATGGTATGCTTTACCCGATTACATGATTATAGTCAATTGAGTATTACTTGCAAATTAAGTCCCCATCATGAACCGTTAATTCTGTGGGAAACGCTAGTATTATGAATATGCATATTTGGCCTGGCGGACCTGGCCGGGTGAGTAGCGCTCATACATCAATGGTCACATAATATTGAGAGATTACGTGGTAAATGGCAAATCTTACCTTTTCGGGGCACTATTAAACTAGGTCAAGGTTCGGTTTCATGAGCTCTATACTATAATCTTATTTCCCGACTTGTATTTGTTACATGTCAACTTAATTATGGGCGTATAACAACGTAGCCCATCGTATTTTAAAATGATTTATCTTGTATTCAACTGATTACTTATTAAACTCTATGAATTCACTCAACCTTTGTATTAACTTTTAGCATGTTTTATCTCAGGTCCGTAAGTGACTTTCGGCTTGGATGGGCGGCGCAAGAAATGGATATCTACATGATGGCTCATGTTTAAATAAAATTTTTCATTCGATAATGTTCTAAACTTTCAAAACTTGTGTATCTTTTATCTATGTTAAAAACTTTTGGGACCTTGTTAACTCTGATTTATCAAATCGAATGTGACATTTTATTAAACATCTCTTTTGAGGTCGTTTTATGTAACTTGTTTTTATGAACTATGAAGTGACACCCAAATTGGTATTCCGCTGCGTTGTAAAAGTTTGGGGGTGTCATACCAAGGGGGAGCATTGAGGTTGATAGGATCAAGACTTCACTTACGATGATGCAAGCTCGCCTTTTACATTCTATCTCAAGAGTTCAAGCGTAGTAGAAGTCTCGTCTTAGAAGTCCACCTTTTTGCTTCGACAAAAGGGGGAGAAGAAGTGTAAACAAGTAACTTATACATTTTACTATAAGTTATAGTTTACATAGTTTGTCATCATCAAAAAGGGGGAGATTGTTGGCATGAATATTACGATATTTAATCTAAACATCCTCTTCATGTTTTGATGATGACAAAGATGTAAGTTACAACATATAACGTAAAGTGTTTAAGTTACTTGTGATCACAATTCATCTATGCATCCTTACGTCAACAAGCCTCGACATCTCAACGTCTCGAGTTTGCTTCAACAATCACTTAAGGTATGTACAAACAAATGTCTAATACATTTTATGATCAAAGGGTATTTAATTAACTAATACAAAGTTTATTTAATTATATAAACATATTATATATTTTTGAAAAACACTTTTGGTAATAAAAAAAATGTTTTAATCATACTAAATATATGATTTCAAACTTTTAACCAAAATTAGTTAGTTTTTCACCAAATAAACTTTCCCCACTAAAAGACAGAAAATCTGGCCGTTTCAGTAGGGCGGCCCCCTTAATTTTAAGGGGACCGGCACACAATTAAGGGGACCGGCCATGCTCCCCTGTCAGATTTGGTCAGAAATTTTTCCCTATAAATACCACCTCAAACCTGGAATTTTTCTCACCTTTTGCACAAAAATTTTCAGATCCAATTCTCTCTAAACATCCTTCTAAAACCCTTTGATCATAAGATTATTAATCTTTGTTTCAAGTTATCCAATTTCTCATCACTCAAAGTGCAAGAGAAGAATTCTCCCTATCATAAAGCCAAAGATGTATTAGGATCTAGTTAGTGCTTATGTGAAGTTGTGAGTTATGTATATGTAATAAGTAGATCAAGATGATCTTACTTAGTAGTGATTCAATGAGTGAGTAAGAAGTAGTGGGAGGAAGTAGTAGTGTGGAGAAGACATGTAGTTGTGAAGATGTAGGTGTGTGATTAAGTAGTGGAGTTTAGAAGAAGTTGTGAAGCCGTGAAGAAGTTTAGAAGAAGTTGTGATGAAGTCGTGAAGTTGTGTAGAAATTGTGTAGTGATCGAAGTTGTGTTGTGAGATTGGTTCTAGCTACTATTAGAACTTGACATTTAGCTTAGTGTCGTTAAATGGTGTAAGCAAAAGATGTGTACGGTTTTCTCCGCCAAAAGGGAGCTTGTTGAGTAGTGAAGAAAACTCTCGAGTAGGTGACTCGGGGAGTGGAGTAGGAACAAGGAAGGTGTCCTTGTAGCCGAACCACTATAAATCATCGTGTCCGGTTTGCATTTCCTTTCTCTTATCTCTTATCATTTGTTCTTGCATTCATCGCTTTACTTCTATGCTTGCCTACATGTCTTAGTTGTTGCTTATATAGTTGTGATGATTGATTGTGTTGAACATAATAGTTAATATTGTGATTGTGTGTATAATTGCATAATATGGTCAAATAGATTATTATTCACACTTCTCATATTAAGTTTAACTTGATAGATAATTTGATACAAAACGTTTTAAGATTTGAAAAGGAAAACGTATTCACATAAAGATCGACCAAAGCTTCATTCATAAAACTAAGTGTTAATACAAATATCGCCTAAAAACGTTATTTATATTTTACGATCTTCGCTAAGTTTTGTTAACGACAAAATGTAAACCTTTGTTTCTAAGCAAAACATAATCTTACTTTTTAAGACATGCATAAACTAGACTTTTGCTACATTTTACATTTCATAAAACACAACACAAGTTTATTTCTTAAATTAGAAATTGTCACATCACATTTATGGCAAGTTTTGTCACTATGTATTTATGGAAAGAAATGTGTTTGACTAACTTTGTTGTTGCTTGCAAGCTTTGTATTTGACTTGTTTTTAAGTGATGTGACATTGTTTGGTTGCTAGGATATATGAGACAAGACCTTGCTTGGTTTGAAGAGTTATTGCATAAACCTACTGCAGACCCGGCGGTACCCTGGGGGTACACGGGCGGAACCCATCTGAGGGTTCCGCCTGATCCGCCAAGCATGCCAAATGTTGTGCTATAAATACCAAGCCATAACTTGGTTTTTGGCTAACCTCTTGAGATCATATTTTACACACACACTCAAATGAGGTACTCCCTGACTCATCTAACTCTTCTATTGATGATGATACTTTACAAAATGAATATAACAAACTTTGTGAGTTAAGCTTAAAAATCATAAACAAAAATAATTTTTTGAAACAAAGTTTATGTTTTGTCATCAACAAAAAGGGGGAGATTGTTAATACAAATATCGCCTAAAAACGTTATTTATATTTTACGATCTTCGCTAAGTTTTGTTAACGACAAAATGTAAACCTTTGTTTCTAAGCAAAACATAATCTTACTTTTTAAGACTTGCATAAACTAGACTTTTGCTACATTTTACATTTCATAAAACACAACACAAGTTTATTTCTTAAATTAGAAATTGTCACATCAGATTTATGGCAAGTTTTGTCACTATGTATTTATGGAAAGAAATGTGTTTGACTAACTTTGTTGTTGCTTGCAAGCTTTGTATTTGACTTGTTTTTAAGTGATGTGACATTTTTTGGTTGCTAGGATTTATGAGACAAGACCTTGTTTGGTTTGAAGAGTTATCGCATAAACCTACTGCAGACCCGGCGGTACCCTGGGGGTACACGGGCGGAACCCATCTGAGGGTTCCGCCTGATCCGCCAAGCATGCAGAATGTTGTGCTATAAATACCAAGCCATAACTTGATTTTTGGCTAACCTCTTGAGATCATATTTTACACACACACTCATCTTTTCTTCTAACCTCTTAACATTGTAAATGTGAAGTTTCCTTTTGTAGCAAAGAAGCTCACAAGGTCATCAAAAGTTACAAGTTTCCAACACAACGTTGCAAGACTTGTTAGCTTAGTATTGTGTGAACTCTTATTGTTTACATGTCATTTGTTTGTGTATATTCTGTAGTGAGTGGTTAGTATTTTAGTCCTCAAAATACAAAGAGTGTTGGGAGTTGTTGTACCCTAGTAAAAGAACTAACGGGAGTGGTTGTGCCCTTGTAAAAGAACTCGACATTTAGCTTTGTGTCGGTAAAAGTATAAGCGACGTGTAAGGTTTTCTCCGCCGGTGAAAGGAGCTTGTTGACTAGTGAAAGAAACTCTCGAGTTGGATACTCGGGGCGTGGACGTAGGGCAAGGAAAGAGAGTCCTTGTAGCCGAACCACGATAAATACTCGTGTTGTGGTTTGATCG
Organism: Artemisia argyi; assembly: GCA_030686995.1. Taxonomy (NCBI): domain Eukaryota; kingdom Viridiplantae; phylum Streptophyta; class Magnoliopsida; order Asterales; family Asteraceae; genus Artemisia; species Artemisia argyi. The sequence goes on from CM060705.1 coordinate 140,575,575, forward strand.
TTTCTTTCATTTACTTGCATGTTATATATTGTGTTTGTGCATATATCTTTGATCAAACGGAAAGTTTCAAAGCTAACTTAACAAGTTAAAAAGATTTTAATCGGTAAACTATTCAACCCCCCTTCTAGTTTTCCACAATTGGCATCAAGAGCTACGTTACTCAATATTTTAAAATATATTGTTTTTAAAACTTGAAACGATCCATGGATTTTGAAAATTACAAAGAAGGGCAATCTATGCAAAGACCACCGCTCTTTGAAGCAAATGGTTTTATATATTGGAAAAACTGTTTTGAAACCTACGTGAAATCTAAAGATATAGATTTGTGGCATATAATTATTGATGGTGATAACGTAGTTACTAACATCAAAGATGATGATCAAAAGAAATTAATAGGTAAAAATAATGAAGCTAAAATGATGCTTTATAATGCTTTACCTAAGAAAGAATATGAAAGAGTCTTTTTGTGTAAAACCGCCAAAGATATTTGGCAATCTTTAATTGTCACTCATCAAGGAAACTCATAAGTTAAAGATAACAAAATTGATCTTCTTGTTCAACAATATGAACAATTTGTTATTTCCGAAGATGAGATTATTGATAATGCCTTTGCTAGGTTTAACACTATTATTACTTCACTTAAAGCACTTGATGAATCTTTTTGTAGTAAGAACTTTGTCAGGAAATTTCTTAGAGCACTCCATCCGAAGTGGAGAGCAAAAGTGACGGCAATTGAAGAATCCAAAGATCTTTCAAGCATGTCACTTGATGAGCTTATTGGAAACCTCAAAGTTCATGAAATGGTAATGGAAAAAGATTCGGAACTAGTTAGAGGCAAGAAAGAAAAAGTTAAGTCCATTGCCTTGAAAGCTAGAGTCCAATCAAGTGATGATGAAGAATCTACTTCGGATAGTGATGATGAGGAATATGCTATGGCCGTGAGAGACTTCAAGAAGTTCTTTCGTAGGCGAGGAAAGTTTGTAAGGCAACCTAAAGATGACAAGAAAACCTTCCGGAAAGATCGTGATGATCGAAAAGGAAAAGTTGAAAGAAAATGTTATAGGTGTGAAGACACAAGTCATCTTGTAGTAGAATGTCCAAAACCACCCAAGAGCAAACCTCAACAAGCTTTTGTGGGTGGTGCTTGGAGTGACTATAAAGGAGATGATGATGAGCCAAAGAATGATGATATTGCTCTCATGGCTCACAACTCAAATGAGGTACTCTCCAACTCATCTTACTCCTCTATTGATGATGATACTTTACAAAATGAATATAACAAACTTTGTGAGTTAAGCTTAAAAATCATAAACAAAAATAAATTTTTGAAAACTAAAAAGGAGTTTTTAGAAAATGAAGTCTATGATTTAAAAGAAAAAGCTAAGAGATTAGAAAAGGATAAAGGTATTGACACCTCATGCAAATCATGTGAAGAACTTAAACTTGAAGTTGAGAAACTTAAAATTACTCAAAATGATCTAATCAAACAAACCACAAAGTTCAAAAAGTTCGATAAGAGCATTTCATGTGCGGATGAAATTATGAAACTTCAAAAGTCACCTTTTGATAAAACAGGTCTAGGTTTCAGGAAAGTAGAAATCATTAAGGGTCAAACGAAACAAGAAAAGAACGCACATGAAACAAACAAAATTGCTACAGCAGCCCGCGGACCAGACGGAACCCAAATTAGGGTTCCGCCCGTTGGCCCCGAGGGTTCCGCCAGGTCTGCTACAGCAGTAACTCCATCCACATCGGATCGTTCAAAATTTGTTAAAGTTACATATAAAAATGGAACAAAACCTGCCTTTAGAACTGGAGTAGGACTTAGTAAAAATGAATTTAGAGCTAAAACTACTCAACCAAGACCTAAGACTCCAATTCCCAAACGCCCCTTTCCAAAGAGCAACTTCAATACTCGACCAAACTACCAACATATTTGGAACCAAAACACTCCTAGACATTACCAAACTCCAAATCACATGCCATGGAACCCTTATGCTCTATTTTCATACTTGGAACAAATTAATGGCATGCTTAACCAAAATGGACCCATGAGAAATTGGGGACCAAATGTTTGAGTGTTTTTCATAAAATAGGTGTGCCTCAAAGTTTGTTTGGATCCAGATGAATGGATCAAAGATAGCGGTTGTTCAAGGCACATGACGGGTAATAAAAGCCTCTTCTCTACATATCACAAATGTGATGGAGGTAATGTTACGTTTGGTAGTAATGCTAAGAGCAAAATCATCGGAAAAGGTACAATCTCTCATGACTCCCTTTCTATAGATGATGTTGCTCATGTTGATAACTTAGGATTTAATCTTCTTAGTATTAGTCAACTTTGTCGTAATAAGTATAATGTCCTTTTTAGTGAAAACGGTAGTAAAATACTTAAAGATGGTATAACCGTAGCCAAAGGTGTCCTTAAGAACAACGTATACGTCATGAAGTTGGATTCAACATCTAGAGACAAACTTTGTCTTACATCATTAGATGAATCTTCAACTTTATGGCATAGACGTTTAGGACACGCTAACATGAGACTAATCCAAAACCTCTCTTTCAAAGACTTAGTTCGAAACCTACCTAAGTTGAAATGTGACCAACACTTTTGTGATGCTTGCAAAGTCGGTAAACAAGTCCATGGTAGCCATAAGGCTAAAAACTTGGTTTCTACATCTAGGTGTCTAGAACTTTTACATATGGATTTATTTGGTCCATCCGCTATACAAAGTTATGGAGGCAACTTCTACACTTTGGTCATAGTTGATGATTACTCAAGATATACTTGGACAAAATTTTTGAAAAGTAAAAATGAAGCTTTTGATAAATTTGAGATTCTAAGTAAGAAAATTCAAAATCAAGTAGGGTCTAATATTGTGTCTATTAGAACGGATCACGGTCGTGAATTTGATAATGAATTTCAATTTGGTAAATTTTTGTGATAATAATGGAATAACTCATAACTTTTCGGCTCCACGTACTCCTCAATCTAATGGTGTAGTAGAACGTAAAAACCGGACATTGCAAGAGATGAGTAGAACAATGCTTAATGAACAAAACATTCCACAAAAGTTTTGGTGTAATGCCGTCGACACTTCAACGTACATTTTAAATCGAGTCCTAATTAGACCATTTTTGAATAAAACTCCTTATGAACTATATAAAGGTAAAAAGCCTACATTAGGATACTTTAGAGTGTATGGGAGTAAATGTTTCATTCTTAACACCAAGGATTATCTCACCAAATTTGACCCAAAGTCTTATGAAGGTGTATTTCTTGGATATTCACAAAATAGTAAAGCTTACATTGTTATGAACAAAGAAACCTTAAGAGTCGAGGAATCGTTAAACGTAACATTTGACGAAAGTCCACCTCCCTCTAAGACATCACCTTTGGTAGATGATGACTTAGTTGAAAGCCAAGCAATTGAATGTCAAGAAAACTTAGGTAATGACAAGGAAGATGAACTATTAAACAAAGAACTTGTCAATGTCAAAGAATCTAAAAGTCATCCATTAGACGGTGTCATAGGCAGCATTAACGAAAGAACACTTAGATCAAATGTTCAAAATGAAAGCAACTACTTTTGTTTCGTGTCAACCATTGAACCGAAATACATTAATGAAACCATTAAAGATGAATCTTGGGTAATTGCAATGCAAGAAGAATTAAACCAATTTGTTAGGAATGATGTATGGACATTAGTTCCTCAACCAAAGAGTCAAACAATAATTGGAACAAAATGGGTCTTTCGTAATAAAATGGATGAAAATGGAATTGTGTCTAGAAACAAAGCTAGGCTAGTAGCACAAGGATATAATCAACAAGAAGGCATTGATTACGATGAATCTTTTGCTCCGGTAGCTACGCTCGAGTCAATTAGAATATTACTTGCTTATGCGTGTGCACATAATTTTAAACTCTTTCAAATGGACGTCAAAAGTGCATTTCTAAACGGAGTCATTAATGAAGAAGTGTATGTTGCTCAACCACCGGGATTCATCGATTTTGAAAAACCTAATTATGTTTACAAACTTAAAAAGGCTCTTTACGGACTTAAGCAAGCTCCAAAAGCATGGTATGATCGACTTAAAACATTCCTAGTTGACCATAAGTATACCATGGGCTTAGTTGATAATACTCTCTTCACTAAAAAGAAAGATTCACATATTATCATAGTCCAAATCTATGTTGATGACATTATATTCGGATCAACTTGTCAAGAATTATGTGTGGATTTCTCAAAAATCATGCATGACGAGTTTGAAATGAGTATGATGGGAGAACTCAACTTTTTCCTAGGACTTCAAATCAAACAACTAGAAGATGGTATCTTCTTTAACCAATCTAAATATATTAAGGATATGCTTAAGAAATTTGGACTAGAAGATTCGAAACCTATCAAAACTCCCATGTCCACGGAAACTAAACTCACCAAGGATGAGGAAAGTGAATCCGTAGATAGCACTAAATATAGAGGTATGATTGGTAGTCTACTTTACCTAACGGCTAGTAGACCCGACATTATGTTTAGTGTTTGTCTATGTGCTCGTTTTCAAGAAGATCCTAAAACTACCCATCTTGAAGCCGTTAAAAGGATATTTAGGTATATTAAGGGCACCACACATTTAGGTTTATGGTATCCCAAAGGAACGGGAATAGACACCATAGTGTATGCCGACTCGGATCATGCCGGTGACTATGTCGATAGAAAAAGCACAAGTGGTATTTGTACTTTTGTTGGACATTGTCTCACCTCATGGTTCTCTAAGAAGCAAACGGCTCTTGCTATCTCAACAACGGAAGCCGAGTACGTTTCGGCCGGAAAGGCATGTCAACAAGCCCTTTGGATTAAGCAAGCTCTTGTCGACTACGGAATTTAACTCAACGACATCACAATTCTTTGTGACAACAAAGGTGCCATTGATCTTAGCAAAAACCCGGTTCAACATGCTCGTACAAAACATATTGAAATCCGTCATCATTTCCTTCGTGACAACGTCCAAAAAGGAAATATCTCAATTGAGAAAGTTTCTTCCGAAGATAACATAGCCGACATTCTCACAAAACCTCTTAAATGTGAACCTTTTAATCTTCTTAGGCTAGGCTTAGGACTCATGGAACCTACATTGTAGTTCTGAACATTAGACAAAAATCAAAACAAATCCAAAACCATTTTTCTCAACAGGGTCGGCGGAACCCTCAACCATAACGGACGGAACCCACCTCAGGGTTCCGTCATGTCCGTCGACCTGCAGAATCATTTTCTTTGTTTATATTAAACCAAACACCCATTATCTCATACCCCCACTTCCAAACTGCTACTATTCACTTTACCACTCATCCACACCTACGAATTCTTGGTCCTCCATTCATTTACATTGCTAATCAATCATCATTGTAAGTATTCTAAACATGATTACAATCCTGATCTGAGTATAGGAATTCTATTTCTTGCACAAAAATAAAAACTTGGGGTTATGCATTAACTTAAGAAATTCATGCATGAGATTAGGTAATTAATAAAACTAATCATGTTTCCCATAGTTAGGAATTGCATCTTTAATTAGTATAAACATGTTTGCTAAAACACCCCATGTCAAATCCTTTCAAAAATTTCTCACAAGTAGGACAAATATTTTTTCGTCTCACATTGAGAATACAAAATCAAAACGTTATGCTTAAAACATCACTTGCATAATGTCTCTTGAATGCTAAAGGGAATACATAATCAATATGTATTTTCGGGTACATTCAAACGAAGCTACATTGAACTAGGAGTGTTTGGGTTATCTTTTGTTTTATAACAAAACTTGCATAAAACGATTTTGAAGCATTAAAATGAGTCAAGATAACCGCACCTCCACATTGTTTTCATATAGGCACACACTAGAACTTCCACATTATAATAGTGGTTTACGTAAACTAAAATGTGAAATTTTGTTGTTCTAGGAATCATCATGCCTCCTCTAACCCACTACGACCACAAGGACACCATTAAGTACCTACCAAAACACCACAAAACCAAAGGCCTTACCGTAAATCAAGTAAACGTTTTCAAAGCCCTAGAAAAACACTATGTCCATGAGGGTAGAACCATTGACTCATCTTTCCTAGAAGGCACAAACCTTTACGCCGATTTTGCCACAATCAACTTTGAGTGTCTTTTGAATATTGACGAGCCTATTTGTCCTAGGTTCATTCTAGAGTTCTATGCATCCTCCGTCCTCTCCACGGATGACTATGATCATATGTCTATCAACTTTAGGGTTAGCGGTCATCAATACTCCTTCACTCTTGAGGAGTTTGCTCAAATCCTAGGTGTCCCAAACCATGGTACTTGCCTCTATTCCGACTTGCACTCCCTCTCAACTCTTGACAACCTCCAAGACCGTATCCACCCTTATGACACACCCCTTGTCTCAAAAGATGTACTCCGTGACCACCTCTTTGTTAGGACCACCACTACTAGGAGAACCCGTTCGGGGAATGAGGTCGATAAGGACCCATATGGAATGGAAATGAACGAACTTAAGCCCCAATTCAAGAAATGGGAGGAAGTCCTTAGAGCAAATGTCATTAGCACAATAGGGAACCGTGACCATATCAACCTTTGCCTTTGCTACATGCTCTACTCCTTGTCCGTTAGGAAACCTTTCAACCTTGCCTACTACATGGGCAAGAGAATGGCCGACATTCCCGTGCATGGCACAACGGCTATGCAGTATGGAATGCTCTTGACCCGTCTCTTTAGGTTCATCTCACCCATTCCACCAACTTCAAATGGTCTTCGTCTTAACTACACTCTCATTCCACACACCTTTGTTCCACTTAGTGATAAGAGAGTTTACAAAGCCCAAGGAAAACGCCCACATCCTCCTACCTCATCTTCGTCTTCCTCAATGAGCGAAGATGACAATTTGCCAAACTCTAGGCTCCCTCCTCTCGAATACCTTTCTCAACTTCCGGATATTCCTAATGAGTCGGAGGAGTTCAAGCAAACAAAGGGGATGTTTAAGAATCTTGGAAGGTTCCTTGGAAAGCTCAAGAACAAGATCGACCGTCAATGAGTGCGGGTGTGTTAGGAGTGTTTGGCACAAGGTGCTATTGGAACAATTTGGTAGTTTAAACAATCTTTGTGATGTATTTGTGTGTTAGTATAATGTTTGATACACTTTGGAACATGTTTCAACTAACAATGATGCAGGGAGACAACTTTTGGCAAGTTGTCAAATTTTCAAGTTTATGATATTTTCACTAAGTATAGTGAGATTCTCGACCTCAAGGTCAAAGTCCTATGAAATGCATGTTTACGTGTCCAATTTTTGCATTACCCAACCAGAAATGCCTTATCTCTTTGATTTTAGGAGTTTTAGAAAATTTTGAAAAACGTCTCGCGGGTCAAAAATGTGGACTGCCACTTTTTTCACCCCTGGCGGATCTAGCGGTACCCAAATTTGGGTTCCGCCAGTACAATTTCTGGGAATCCCAGATTTTGCCCAACGGACCAGACGGCGCCCTTAAATGGGTTCCGTCTGTGTATTCTGAGGGTGCCGCCAGCCTCCTGCAGAATTTTAGTTTTTATTTTCACAATTTCAACATCCAAACACCAAAATCCAATCCTTTTAGGTAGAAAACCATTACTTGCAATGTGTTTAGCAAAATAGGATACTCCTTCTTCCATAAACTTAACCAAAACCATTTCCCGCCAAAATTCAAATTCAACCATAACAACCTCAAGGACCCCTCAAACATTAAGGAAGGAACCCTTTTAAGGGATCCTTGAAATCCCTCAGATTTTTACTATCACAAATCCACCAAAACCACTAAGCATTTAGTGCAAAACTTGTCTTCTCACTTCACCATTTTCATTGGATTGACTCCCATGACATGACAACCCACAATTAGTTTTCCAAATCATTAGAAACCTCCATTTTTGTATGGACTAACATCAAATCCAAACACTCCTTTCCATAATTCATCAACACTATAAATTAAGCCATCCTCAACACCATCAAATCACACCTTCCTCAACACAACTTCTCAACCTTATAAACCATCACTAAGTCAACAAACATCTCTCAACCATCAAGACCCATCCGGAAAACCGCCCGGATTCGTGTTAAACCACTATGGTCCAATCAACCCATCAACCTAACCTCCTCATCCTCGGATTAATTTACATCACCCATCAAAAATGAACACTTTTTGAACCTTGCATCTCCATCACCATCACCCAATCAACCAAATGAGCTCACTCCACCACCAACTAAATCACCTATTGACCCAACTCCACCAAGTGCTCCAACTCAACCATCCAAAACCTCATCACCATCACCATTACCTAAAATTGAGCCAATGGAACTCTTTGGGTCTCCTCCCACATCACCACACCCATTTGTCCAAGATCTTAATGATCTTCCACCAAGACCTACACAACCACCACCTTTTGCAAATCAATCACCAAGGTCAATTCTAGACCTTGATGAGGATCTTAACCTTAACCAACCATCACAACAAGTGTACCATCCACCCACACCATTATTGTTTCACCCCATCTACCATGACATTCATGGTCCTCTATATGGAGAACCAAACTTTGAACACCATGATCACCCAAATCCACCACACCCTCAACCTCAAACCTTTGAGTCTTTATTTCCTTCTTATGAGGATATCCAAAACATGGTTGAAAACCATCTCCATCAAGCAATGGAATTTCAAACCACATTGCTTGAATCAATACCAAACCCATCATCCACCCAGGAACCACAAACCAACCAACCCTCAAACCAAGAAACCAAAACCAACCCATTTCAACCCACTCATCCCCATGCTTGCTCAAATTATGAGCAAATGGGTGAAACCATCAAAACTTTGCTTCACCAATTCCAAAACGAAACCCGTTTTGCATTCCAACACGTCATAGAACGTTTGGATGCACTTTCCCACCCCAACAAATCCTAGACAACTTTTGGAGGCCATTTGCCCCACTCTAGGAATGTAGGATTTTATTTTATTTTCTTTGTTATTTTTTAGTTTTTGTGTACAAGTAGAAGAATTGTTCTCATTTCTTGTCTTTTGACTTTTATAGTCAAAATTTTACTTGAAATGAAATTTCTTGCTACTCACTTTAGTACATTGTTGGTTGAGCATATTTGTGTTGTGGTTGCAATGCGTGTGGTAACTACATTCTTAACTATCTATATCACCAACTAACATTTTTTTGTAGGGTCCAAAATCCATGTTTCCCATCTTGGCACTCCATTTAGGGGGAGTATCAACCAAGGGGGAGCATGAGCATTATTCCGCTTCGCCACTCTACTTTTTGTTTCGACAAAAAGGGGGAGAAATATATTGAACTTTCAATACTTAATATGATTTTCATAAATTAAGTAAAACAAGGTTAATATAATTTTTTTTAAGTCTTGAAAACCAAGATTTTGCATGTTACTTAAAAACAAAGTTTATGTTTTGTCATCAACAAAAAGGGGGAGATTGTTAATACAAATATCGCCTAAAAACATTATTTATATTTTACGATCTTCGTTAAGTTTTGTTAACGACAAAATGTAAACCTTTGTTTCTAAGCAAAACATAATCTTACTTTTTAAGACTTGCATAAACTAGACTTTTGCTACATTTTACATTTCATAAAACACAACACAAGTTTATTTCTTAAATTAGAAATTGTCACATCACATTTATGGCAAGTTTTGTCACTATGTATTTATGGAAAGAAATGTGTTTGACTAACTTTGTTGTTGCTTGCAAGCTTTGTATTTGACTTGTTTTTAAGTGATGTGACATTGTTTGGTTGCTAGGATTTATGAGACAAGACCTTGTTTGGTTTGAAGAGTTATTGCATAAACCTACTGCAGACCCGGCGGTACCTTGGGGGTACACGGGCGGAACCCATCTGAGGGTTCCGCCTGATCCGCCAAGCATGCAGAATGTTGTGCTATAAATACCAAGCCATAACTTGATTTTTGGCTAACCTCTTGAGATCATATTTTACACACACACTCATCTTTTCTTCTAACCTCTTAACATTGTAAATGTGAAGTTTCCTTTTGTAGCAAAGAAGCTCACAAGGTCATCAAAAGTTACAAGTTTCCAACACAACGTTGCAAGACTTGTTAGCTTAGTATTGTGTGAACTCTTATTGTTTACATGTCATTTGTTTGTGTATATTCTGTAGTGAGTGGTTAGTATTTTAGTCCTCAAAATACAAAGAGTGTTGGGAGTTGTTGTACCCTAGTAAAAGAACTAACGGGAGTGGTTGTGCCCTTGTAAAAGAACTCGACATTTAGCTTTGTGTCGGTAAAAGTATAAGCGACGTGTAAGGTTTTCTCCGCCGGTGAAAGGAGCTTGTTGACTAGTGAAAGAAACTCTCGAGTTGGATACTCGGGGCGTGGACGTAGGGCAAGGAAAAAGAGTCCTTGTAGCCGAACCACGATAAATACTCGTGTTGTGGTTTGATCGTTTCTTTCATTTACTTGCATGTTATATATTGTGTTTGTGCATATATCTTTGATCAAATGGAAAGTTTCAAAGCTAACTTAACAATTTAAAAAGATTTTAATCGGTAAACTATTCAACCCCCCTTCTAGTTTTCCACACTAAGCTTTTCAAAAGCTTACATATATAATTGATCATATTGATTATATGTTGTTTTCATACTAAACTCTAATTGAATTTTTCCAAATAAACAATTGAATAAATTTGAATCAACATTTTGAAACAAAGTTTTTATAAAATGAAAAAGAAGGGAAAACTATTCAACCCCCCTTCTAGTTTTCCACACTTACACTATAAATATCCCCAATCTTCAAAACTCTCCATTCATCTCTTCATGACTTCTACAAACAAACCAAATCCAAAAGCCTCAAAGCTAGCAAGGATGACGGAAAAACCCGTTTGGTGAAGAAAAAACCCTCGAAACAAATCCATCATAACCAATGAAGTTGGAAATCACTCAACACCTCCAACCACTTACTTCCCAAACTTTACACCAAATCCACAAGGACATTCATTTGATCCTCTTTACAAACCATACAACATTGGCCAAGCATCTTCTTTCATGCCAAACTACACATCTCCTCCTCCAACCACTTATAATGATCTATACAAGTTTGATCAACCATCAAACTACAATTCCAACTACACAAACCCAATTCATCCATATCAACACAATGATTCTCTCCACATTGCCACGGAAAAGCAAAAGTTCCGTGATGAAATAACCCAAATCCATGATCTTAGTGATCTCCTTGCTATGCATCATGCACAACGCAACAAAGGGCAACCTCCATCATCACCCTATGCAAATTGCCTACCCCACTCTCTCAATTTGGATCAAGTCACAAACCATACTCACTATTGCCATTGTTGCATCTTTCTTCAAAAACAAATTGTTTACTTGAGTGAAGATATTTCTTGGATTGAATATCTTCTCACTCGTCCTCATCCAATACCACCCTTAACTCGATATAACATCGTAAGATCCACCTCTTCCGCTCCATACCCCACTCCATATCCCTCTCCATCTAACAACTAAGCTCTATGCTTATGTTCCCATTCAAGCAAATAAAACAATCAACCATGGGTTGCAAGCAAGTCCAAGTGCTCTCTTAGGCAATATAGGACTATGTCTTTTCTTTTGTTTTATCGTAATCAATATGCTTCAAGCATATTGAATGTTGTAATGCTAATCATTTCTATGATTATATCATATATGCTTGAATGACTCTATTTTTATTTGCATAATTGTTGCTTTGCGTATATATGTCTTGTTCTCTTCACATATTTTTTTGTAGCCAAGATTTCCATAGCTCGTTCCCTTGGTGCTCTCAAATGAGGGGGAGCATACATCAAGGGAGAGCATTCTACCCGTTTAACTTCTTCTATGAAGCTTACTCGGTTTAACCTTTTTGATTTTATAAAAAAGGGGAGAAGAGAATAGTAAACTCTAAAATACTTGTCTAAAAATAAATTTTAGACCTATTGAGTTAAGGTTTTGTAATAATCAAAAAAGGGGAGATTGTTGACATAAATAATGCCTAAAAACATTATTAACATATTATCAATATCTCTATGTTTTAATTATTACAAAACATAAACTCATTGAACTAAAATTTATGACATAAACAAGTATTTAGTGATTAACATTGTCTTTACATCCAAATCACTTAAGGTATGAATAAACAAAGTGTTTATTGCAATCTATGATCAAAGGGATATTTAATTAATTATTACAAAGTTTATTTAATTATATAAACATATTACATATTTTTAAAAAACACTTTTGGTAATAAAGAAAATTTTTTTATTCATACTAAATATATGAATTCAAATTTTTAACCAAAATCAGTTAGTTTTTCACCAAATAAACTTTCCTCACTAAAAGACAAAGTTTCTGGCCATTACAGCTGGCCGGCCCCCTTAATTATAAGGGGCGGTCCCGTTAAAATTAAGGGGACCGGCACGCTCCTGTACAGTAAATTTTGTCCCTATAAATACTGGTTCATTTCTCAGATTTTCCTCACCTTTTGCACTCCTAAACTTTCTATTCTAGACCTCCATTTCTTTTCTCTTAATCTTTTGATCATACATTAATAAATCTTTGTTTCAAAATGATTCAAACATCATCCTCTCAAGTGCAAGAGAAGAATACCTCTAACCCTCAAGGCAAGAAGTATTACAACTTGTTGTGATCTCTACATCCAAGTTGTTAAAGCATCATCCATTGTATCTATCTCTTTGTGTGATTAGTTGTGAATATTTGATAGAAGATAGTTTAGCTAGGTATATAAGTTGTGTGATTGGTTAGTAGTTTGTTGTGAAGAAGAAGAGTTAGGAAGTAGAAAGGTGTGAAGAAGATTGGTGTGAAGTAGATAGGTGTGAAGTAGAAAGGTGTGGAGAAGTATTGGTGTGAAGTTGATTGGTGTGAAGAAGTTGTGTAGAAGTTGTGATTAAGTTGTGACGAAGTTGTGGTGTGTACATTGGTGTGTAAGGTTTTCTCCGCCATAAGGGAGCTTGTTGACATAGTGAAGAAAACTCTCGAGTTAGGTACTCGGGGAGTGGAGTAGGGCAAGGAAGGTGTCCTTGTAGCCGAACCACTATAAATCTCCTATCTCGCGGTTCGATCTTTCCATCTCTCATTTATTTCTTTACTTACATTATTATTGCTATATCGTACATATTTATTGTTGTTCATATTATGCAAGACTTGAAATCACATATTATCGAATCTAAATTTTTGAAAACAAAGAAAACATTTAAACAATCTTTTGTAACAAATTAAAAAGACGTAAAACTATTCAACCCCCCCCCCCCTTCTAGTTTTCCACAGTTTGGAAAGTAGGTGTTTGAAGGTGTTGATTGATTACCAAATCCACTTGTTGTGACAGATTTGTTTCGAGGGCTTTGTTTCTTTCTCCATGTGGGTTTTTCAGTCATCCTTGCTAGCTTGGAGGATTTTGATTTTGGTTTGTTGGGAGAGGTCATGATGGAATGGTTGAGCAAGGATAAGTTATGAGGAGAGGTATTTATAGTGTGATGAATATGTGTTTATGGAAGGATAAATAAGTGGAAGGTTTACTAGACAAAAGATGTTTGTGAATTTAGGGAAGTGAGGAATCAAAATAGGGTGAAATGAGCTAAAAAGTGGAAAGCAAACAGGGAACCTCGTCTATCAGGTGGCCGGCCCCCTTAATTAATGGTCGGCCCCCTTAAAATTAAAGGGGCCGCCCTTGATAATTATGGGGGCCGCCCAGATCCTGGTTCCCAGATTGCTAGAAATGGTTTTTGACAGAAATTCTTCCAGAAAGATCTTTGTTTGGAGGTTTGGTTTTGGGCAAGTTCATCTCTTTAGGCAACTTAATCAAATATTATCTTAATGGAGTATGCAAGAGAAGTATGCATGTAGGCAACTAAGCATATAATATAATTTCATGCAAAGGAAATCATGTAAGGGGACAATTAAGCAAGTTATATATCCTAAGGTAACTATCTTAATAAAAAGAGGCCAAGGCAATTAGTGAATGGGATGCTAGTGATGGAACAAATGTGACAAAATGACTTATGTCTTAGTAAGAATTTGTGTCTAAATTCAACATATGTGAAGATGCGATTGCTTCAACTCCTAATGCAAAAAAAATCTTAAGAAGCAATCCAAAATCTCCCTGATTTTATTTGTTAAACCCACGTTTGTCAAAAATATATATTTGATTATATAATATAACAATTACAAGTGTAGTATCAAGCACAAATAATGAAGAAACGTTTTTAGCATTATTCAACAATGTGTTTAAGAAAAGTTTTTGAAAAGTAGTGTATAATCAAATAGAAATTTCATTAAGAGGATTTGTAGTAAAGGGGTTTTAATGTTAATAAGGCATTTTAATCTTATGGAAAGTATTTAGTTATGAAAATTCTAAACTCGATTTGAAAGAGCCAAAATGATGTTGAAGAAATCGAAGTAAAATACTTAATGATGATTATGACCAAAATTTGATGAAATGTGTTTGAATGACTTACAATATTTGTGGTTAAAAATGTGAATAGTTTAGATAGATTGAGTTTTAAAAAGAATCATGCAATGTAAAGTTCTCAATCTTCAATTTTTGTGTGAAGTGAATACCTAGACTCAAGAATGAGGAAGATAAAATAAAGCAGTTTTATGCAATAATTTATTTATGAAAAATCAATAGAATTTTGTCAATTTGCTCCATCGTTCCTAATCCTAAAACTTTAGTGATTAAGTCGTACATTCTAAAAGAGTTTAGTGAATGTATCCGCAGTATAAATAATACAATAAACAAAATTATCACACGAACATGCAATTAACAATCTTGAAAATTTACGTTATAATAAAAGAGAGAACGTACCTTGCGTCTTAAAGTGAATTAATTCAATAAGACATATGAGAGAGTGAAAAGAGGAAGCAACGAGTACCAAGAAGATCGTAGAGAGAAGGCAGTGTAATAGAGAACCCGTAACGAGATAACATCAAAGTATTGCAAGCAAGTTCTTGAAGCATAAACACGTGAAGGTTCAAATACATGTCTCAATAGATCGTCAAGCTTCACGTATATGCAAGTGTGCCAATCCACATGATTAAGATACCTAACATGTAAAACAACTTGGTACCCAAAGTCTTATGGGTCCTAGATGGTTAGTCACAACATCCATTGCATTTAAAATGCATATGGTATAGATGTTGTTAACAAGTACAAGAATTTCTTATCAATATGTTTCCATACAATGATAATTTCCTTCTTGTCTCAAGAGATAAACAATTGTTATGATTAGAGTAATTTTCTAAATTTCTCCACTAGGTTTTACAAACTCTATTTGCTTTGATTTATTTGTCAACGTATCATTAGCATTAAATCCTAATCCGGTTTTGTCACCAAAAGCCTTTTGAGTATTAAGTAAGTATATTAATGATTTGGAGCTATTTTCAAATTTAGCAAGTATTTTTCCTTTTTCAAAATTTTCTTCGGTAGATGTTGAAGATTCATTTTTAAATGTGATATTTGAGTTTATGTTGCAAAAACTTTTGAAGTTACTTTCTAATTTTGAAAATTCTAATATGAATTGATCATAGCAAAAATGTTTGGTTCCGGATTGTACCTCATTTGGGGCTTTATATGCTTCACAATCTCCACATGCTATATACCGATCCTCTTCATATTCCATATCGCTCCAAGTTTCATGTATAATATTTCTTCGGATTTGGCTCATGTAATCTTCGTCATTAATACCTTCAATGACCATGTTTAAACTAGTAGCACTTGTATTTACATCAACTAAATGTTTGTTTATTAAATTTTCTAGAACAATTAATTCTTGTGCAACATCAAGTTTGTCATCTTTGGCTCGACATTTCCATTGGTGAAAGTTTAAAAAACATTTCCAAATATCATTTGCCGTTTTACAAAAGAATACCCTTTCATATTCAATTCCATGTAGGGTTTTATAAATCATTAATTTGGCTTTGGTATTTTAATCAATCTTTGTTTGAGAGTAATTGTATTGTTTTTCAAAATCCGTTTTTGTTTGAATATCACCAATTGAAATGATGTGCCAAAGATCTTGATCTACTGATTTCACATAATTTTCAAATTTATTTTTCCATTCACTAAAATTCTTATTTTCAAAATATGGTGGTTTAAATGTCATTTTTCCTTCTAAATATTTTTCCGGTTCCATAGATCGATTACAAGTTTTAAAATACAATTTATTTTAAAAATCTTGTTTAACGTATCTCTGATGCCAATTGTGGAAAACTAGAAGGGGGGTTTGAATAGTTTTACGTCAATTTTTATTTCAAAACTTTGTTTTCAAAATCTTTAATACAAGATTTATTGTAAAAATCTACTCAATCTAAATGATCAATTTCACTAACACAACGAGCTCCCTTTTGGCGGAGAAACCTTACACAACTTTTTCTTACACCGATTAACAACATTAAGCTAAATGTCAAGTCCTAATAGTAGTTAGAACCAATCTCACACCACTACACACCTTCTTAACAACTTATACACACCACTACTACTACACTACTTCTCACACCTTCACAACTTCTTCTTCACAACACAACTATTACTTCACTACTCCTATTCACGACTACTAACCCACCTAGATCTATCAATTACACACCTTCTACTCTTTTACAAATAATTTATACAACACCTAACAATATACACAACTCTTCAATACTTCTAAACAAGATGTTGAAGAAGTATTCTTCTCTTGCACTTTGAATGAGGATGGATAGTATCACTTGAAAACAAGAACTAATATGTTTATGATCAAAGGTTTTAGGAAGATGATTTGAGAGAATTAGAACATAAAGTTTTAGTGCAAAAGGTGAGGAAAAAATTCAGATTTGAACCAGTATTTATAGGCAAAGAAATCTGACACAGGAGCGTATGCCGACCCTCTTAATTGTGTGCCGGCCCCCTTAAAATTAAGGGGGCCGCCCACTGTAACGGCTTGATTTCTTTGTCTTTTCTGGGGAAAGTTTATTTGGTGAAAATTTAACTGAATTTGGTTAAAAAATTGAATTTATATATTTATTATGAAATAAACATTTTCCTTTAATTACCAAAAGTGTTTTTCTTAAATATATAAAATATTTATACCATTTTATATAATTTGTAATTAGTAAATAAACCTTCCTTTGATCATAAAATGTATTAGGCACTTGTTTATTCATACCTTAAGTGAATTAGTTGGATATAATGATATTTTGTCACTAAATACTTATTTACGTAATGATTTTACGTTTAATGATTTTATATTTTGTGATCGTCAAAACATAGGGATATCGAGAAATATTAATAACGTTTTTACGCCTTATTTATATCAACACACACTTTTACCAAAAGCAACTAACCACGAACTTAAATCTATAGGGTAGGCTAAGGTTTAAGGTGTTACAAAACAAATTTTAAAAATATTTGTGAAACCAATTTACCAAGTTAGACAAGTCACTCAAATTATATCAATAATACTCATTATTGTGGTCTCGAGTAGTATACAAGCCAAGTTCTAAAATTTACAAGTCACCGGCACACTCATATGTTTGTGGAATTTGGGGTAAATATTAGGAAACGGATACGCTCAATTCTCACTATTTTTAAAATAAAGGTGATCTATGCGGCTATGCAATTTAGATTTAACAAAAACATGCTAGAAAAATTTAAATTTTAGCATATTAAGCAAAGATTAATGCATATTTTTGAAAATAAGGACAAGTAACATTCTAATTTTCCATCCCCCCACTTAAGTTAAACAACGTCCTCGTTGTTTGAAATTGATATTAAAAATAGGAAATGTAAAGAATTAGAACGGAAAACTCCCCTAAGATTTGTTTGGTATGATCCTCCATTATGCGTTTGTGAGAAACTTTTTATTTTCTGTGAGTAGAAGGCGTTCAATCCTCGATGAATGATGTCTCCACAAAAAATACATAATGTATGTATACCACCATTCTTGGCAACTGATAAGGAAATATTTGTTACACTTTTAGGGGGTCATTTAAGCCCTAATTCATGAAATTATGATCAAATATTGCCCTAAATCGTTTCTTTTCTCATTTTAGGTAATTGGGACTTGATTTCTAGAATATGAAGCATTTTGGAGCTTTTTGGACGTTTTTATGCTCAAGAATGAAGAGAACAAGAAAACCAAGAAAAGTCAGGTTTTTACACCTGACGGCGTCACGTTTTGGATGCTGATGCCGTCACTTGAAGATTGGAGCTGATGGAAATTAACACGTGACGCCCCAGAAAGAATTTTGGTGATTTACACCTGACGCCATCACGTGTATTTGGAAGTAGGCCATCACGTGTTAAATTAAAGAGTTATGGCCCAGAAGACTTATAACCTGAAGTGATCAAGTAGGCCATCACGTGTTAACTAGTCATAACTTGCGCGCGCGGTAGTTGTTACTGTTTTGGCCATAACTTTTGCATACAAACTCAGATTTGAGCGATTCAAAAAAGGAAATGATCGGGATGAAAAGATCTAAAATTTGGTAAAGAAAAACTGGTCTTGACGCCGTTAAGGTTGGGCTGACACCTTCAAGTTGGACCGGGCAGAAAACTGCCTATAAATACAACCTTATAACTTCATTATTTGTAAGCCTCAAACCCTAAGTCCGATTCTAGGGTTAGGGTAGGTGTTTTTCCAGTAACTTAGAGGGTATTAATCACTCCATAAACATCTTGTAATGGTTTGTTTATTGATTCAATCATATGTTATGTCTTCAATTATCATTATTGTTGATTGTTCTCCATTAATTATACTTAGCTAATTCACCTTGTGTTACTTATGATTGTGTGAAACTTGTATATAATTAATTAGATCTTATTGATTCCTTGTGGATGTTTATGTCTATCTTCATCAATTAAGGTGTGACACTTCGATAGGTCTAATTGGTTTAGTTTATAATTCTTGTTTCCTATTGTCTATTGTTTGATTGATTGATAATCGATGTTAGGCTTAAGAAAACTGGCTAATCTCCAATTGGTAACATGCTTGAACGTCTTAAGAAACATGAATCGGATGTGTACTACGATTTTAATGGTTGTATTTAATGCATAAGTGACTACTAAAGAGGCCATGTTAGGAGCTAGTTTTCGGCTCGACATAGGAAGAGGTATAAGCTTATAGACTTGTGGAAGATCGTACATGGCCCCACAAATGGTATTAAGGAATGAAACCCATCAATTAAAACAAGGTTAACATTCAATAGGTAGAATTGGATAGCTATCAAGGAGTAATACATCATAGGTAGACACGCTTCACTTCCCTTCTAGAACCTTAATTTACTTTTCTTGCGCATTAGTTTAATTAGTAGCTTTTGGGTTAGTTGATTAGCAACTAATTCCGCCCACTCTTCCAATACCCGAGATTTTACCGCTTTCATAAAATATAAAATACAAAAAGAATCATCCTTCACCTTTAGACCTAATTGACTTAGTTTTCAATCCTAACGACACTATTCTCCGAGAGAACGATCAATCCCTCGGTACTTGCCACTACACTATACTACATCGGTCAGATACGTTGAGTGGTGGGGATTGCAAGCTTCTCGAGATCCCTCGAGAGGTAAAACCTATGCAAGGTTGGAAAACCATGCATCAAGTTTTTGGCGCCACTGCCAGGGAATAGTTATTGTTTAGGTTGAAATTTATTTTGATTCGGTCTACTCATTAGATTCTTATCAAGTGAGATTTTTAGTTTTCCTTTTATTAGCTTTCTCGTATTTTATCTCTTCTTTGTGTCTTTGTTCGTTAAAACCTTTCCATTGACTCTTCCGTTTACCATTATGGAGAACGCGAATTCACCATACCATGAAATTCATTCACCCCTAATGATATATTGATGTTCATACAATATCAAGATGAACCCATATATGATGCATGGACTCGTTTTAAAATTTTACTCCAAATAGTCCCTCATCATAGTTTCGATTTATGGTCCCTAGCTAAAATCTTTTACGATCGTGTCAACCGATATGACCAAAGGTACATTGACGATTTTTCCAATAAGGACCTTAGGGAATTAAATGCTGAAGAAGCATGGGAGGCCATAGAAGATTGTGCCCAATATTATTATAGAGTAGAAAACCCAACAAACAACATTACAGATCAATTAATAACAAGTTTGAAGGAGCAAACCAGAAGTTTGTTGCTATAACAGGAGGTCCTAGGTTAAAGTTAGATATACGTTTTTCTAGAGCTTCAAGGTGTAACCCTAGTGATATAAAGATCACTCGTATTATTATCTTTAATAATATTGGAGCTTACAGTTTGTTACATACATTGTTCTCATTCATATACAACTGTTTCATTTACAACCATACTTCTAAGTATTACTAAGCAGATTCCGCATACTTAGTGATATAACTCAAAGGTAGAATCACTAAGACCAGCAATTTGTCTCTTTGAACTAGCAGTGGAAACACCTCCACTACCATTGGAAACAACAATGTTAGCATCATCATCATCACTATCACTTTCTCCAGCTGAACTATCATCAACAGATGATGATATGAGTGCTACACTTCCTGAACCTGTACTTAGTTTACCAGCTTTCTTCAATCTTTGTTCAATAACCTTAAAGTTATTGTACAAATCATTAAGCTTCATAGTCTCCAAATCTGGCTTGTCTTCCCACACTGCAACATTGGTTCCAAACTCAGAGGGTAAACTTCTTAAAAACTTTAGATTGAGGTCTTCCCTTTCCACCTCAATTCCAAAAACAGTTAGTTGAGTAACATTCTTGCTGAATGCTAGAACTTGATCTCTGGGAAAGGTCATCAGCAGCAAACCTCTGGCCTTCAGATCATTCTTCATCTGAAGTCTTTCATCATTTGTAATAGGTCCAGTGTTAACCTTTACTACTTCCTTACCATTAACCATCTCTGAGGTAGTACCAGGTTTGAAGGAATTACCAAACATAATGATCTCCCAGAGTGTATAGTCTTGCACCATAAAGAATTGTTCGATCATTAGCCTCCACATCTCATAGTCATTCAACTTAAGCTTGGGAAGCTTAGTAGCAATGTTTGATTGACTAGTTTCTGTCTCCATTGATTCTTTTGAGTGAACTTGGGATCTTCTAAATCAAAGTATCAAAGCCTGTCTCTGATACCACTTAATGGATCTATTGATAGCATCTTCACAAGGCTACAAAAGATTGTTACTCAACTCACTGTTTTTGGAATTGAGGTGGAAAGGGAAGACATCAATCTAAAGTTCTTAAGAAGTTTACCCTCTGAGTTTGGAACCAATGTTGCAGTGTGGGAAGACAAGCCAGATTTGGAGACTATGAAGCTTAATGATTTGTACAATAACTTTAAGGTTATTGAACAAAGATTGAAGAAAGCTGGCAAACTAAGTACAGGTTCAGGAAGTGTAGCACTCATATCATCATCTGTTGATCATAGTTCAGATGGAGAAAGTGATAGTGATGATGATGATGATGCTAACATTGTTGTTTCCACTGGTAGTGGAGGTGTTTCCACTGCTAGTTCAAAGAGACAAATTGCTGGTCTTAGTGATTCTACCTTTTATGCCTTTCTGTCAAGTCAGATGGGTGGTTCAATTCTCAATCGTGAGGATTTGGATCAAATTGATGAGGATGACATGGAGGAGATGGACATTAAATGGCAGGTTGCATTACTAAGTGTTGATATAAATAATGTCTAAAAACGTTATTAATATTTCTCAATAAACCTATGTTTTGATAATCACAAAACTCAAATGAAATTAAGTCAAGATTAATACGTAAACAAGTATTTAGTAACAAATATTTACCTGTACATCTAATATCACTTAAGGTATGCATAAACTAAGCATCTTATGCATTACATGATCAAAGGAAACCTTGTCTTAAGACATAACATTTTATAAAATGATATAAACATTTTATATATACTTGTAAATCATTTTTGGTATTGTTATATTAAACCACAAAGATATGATTTCAAATTTCCAACCAAAAAGGGCAAATTTTATCCAGAAAAACTTTTCCAACGTTCAGGAGGGCGGCCCCCTTAATTTTACTAGGTGGCCCCCTTAATCATTAAGGGGACCGCCCCCTAATTAAGGGGACCGGCACGCTCCAGAACAGTATTTTCTGGCCCTATAAATAATGGATCATTTCACATATTTTTCTCACCTTTTTGCACTATAAACTTTCTGATCCAACCTTCATTTCTAGATCCAAAAATCCTTTGATCATATAATTCATAAGTCTTTGTTTCCAAGTGATCCAAAGCTTCATCCACTCAAGTGCAAGAAGAAGAACACTCCTCTACATACATCTAATTGTAGTAGTGTTGTGATTAGCTAGTTTCATATTGTAGTAGTGTTAGATATTTGTAAAAGTGTTGTGTGAATTTGTTGATTGTAGAAACTAGGTGTGTTGTAAAGTAGTTTAGTAGTTGTGACTTAGTTGTGCATAGAAGAAGGTGTGAAGTTGACAAGGTGTGAAGAAGGTGTGAAGTCTTGAAGAAGTTGTGAAGGTGTGAAGAAGGTGTGAAGTTTTGAAGAAGTTGTGAGATTGGTTCTAGCTACGATTCGAACTCGACATTTAGTGAAGAAAACTCTAGAGTGTGGTACTCGGGGAGTGGAGTAGGGCAAGGAAGGTGTCCTTGTAGCCGAACCACTATAAATTCGCGTGTTGTGGTTTGATCTTTCTAACTCTATCTTTTCTTCATTCTATTTCAATACTTTCATTATTAGATTAGAATTGCTTATATTGGTTGTTGCTTGAATTCACTTGAGATCGAATCGAAAGTTTTTAATAAGCTACAAAATATTTTGGTAATCAATTTAAAAAGGACGTAAAACTATTCAACCCCCCTTCTAGTTTTCCACAATTGGTATCAAGAGCCACGTCTAGCAAGATCTTTAAAATATATTGTATTTTAAAACTTGTAACGATCTATGGAATCTGATAAATATTTTGAAGGGCAATCTATGCAAAGACCACCACTATTTGAAAGTGATGGATTTTTATATTGGAAAAATCGATTCGAAACTTATGTGAAGTCAAAAGATCTAGATCTTTGGCATGTTATTACTAATGGTGATTTTTTACCTATTCAAAATAACCCTGAAACAAAGAAAGATGAAATCGTACCTTTTGAAAAACAAAATGATGATTTAAAAAGAAAACTTGCTAAAAATAATGAAGCAAAAATGGTTATTTATAATGCGCTACCACGTAAAGAGTACGAAAGGATCTTTATGTGTGAAACCGCAAAAGAAATTTGGAACTCTTTACTAATAACTCACCAAGGTAATAGTCAAGTCAAAGATAATAAAATAGATCTACTTGTTCAACAATATGAACAATTCACGATTCCAGAAGAGGAATCAATTGATAATGCTTTTGCTAGATTTAACACTATCATCACAAGTTTAAAAGCACTTGATGAGAATTTTTCTAGTAAGAATTTTGTTAGGAAGTTTCTTAGGGCTCTTCATCCAAAATGGCGAGCTAAAGTGACGGCTATTGAAGAATCAAAGAATTTGTCAACATTGCAACTTGATGAATTAATTGAAAATCTAAAAGTTTACGAAGTTATTATTAAGAAGGATTCCGAAATGGTCAAAGAAAAACGAGAGCAAAGCAAGTCAATCGCCTTGAAAGCTAGAAAGGAATCTAGTATCGAAGATAGCTCATCTTCCGAAAGTGATGACGAAGAATATGCCATGGCCGTAAGAGATTTCAAGAAATTCTTCAAAAGGCGAGGAAGATTCGTAAGACAACCGCATGATGAAAAGAAAACATTTCAAAAGAGTAAGGATGACAAGAACAACAAGAATGAAAGGAAATGTTTCAAGTGTGGTGATCCAAATCACCTCATTGGAAAATGTCCAATTATGACAAGAGATCAAAATCAAAGAGCTTTTGTTGGAGGAGCTTGGAGTGATAGTGAT
Organism: Artemisia argyi; assembly: GCA_030686995.1. Classification (NCBI taxonomy): domain Eukaryota; kingdom Viridiplantae; phylum Streptophyta; class Magnoliopsida; order Asterales; family Asteraceae; genus Artemisia; species Artemisia argyi. Next base: position 140,599,551 of record CM060705.1, read on the forward strand.
GAAGATGAGAAAGAAACGACAAAAGAAGAGAAGTGTCTTATGGCGAATACATCAAATGAGGTACGTTCCAAAACCGAATATTTTAGTGATGAAAGCTTATCATTAGATGAAAAAGACCTAGATAATGAATATAATAGGCTATGCAAAGACCAGAAATAAAAACAGAGTTTACCCTAAGTCCCCTGTTACTACTTTTGTCAAATCTAAACAAACAAGGAAAAAGACCTATTTTGAAAAGAAAGTTTACAATAATCACAAGTGGGTACCCAAAATTTCAAAACCAGCAGTCCACTGCTAAGCCAGCAGTTACCACTACAAGGCCAAAGGTTTCCACTGGTGACTCTGTGAACAATAAGAGGGTAAATGTGGGAAATGTTGTTAAGCCCTCAGCACGTTGGGAATGGCAACCAAAAGGAACTATCACCTCAAACAATCCCAATGGTGTATCAATGACCTTTGACAGATACAATTATATTGATACACGAGGCAGATCCAAGTCATTTGTGGCTTGGGTCCCCAAAAGGATCTAATTCCTTTATTTTGTGTGCAGGAACATTCAAAGCCAAAAGATGATCAAGGATACTCAGACAGTGGATGTTCCAGGCACATGACTGGCAATAAGTCCTATCTTTCAGATTTCAAACCATATGATAGACAATTTGTCAGCTTTGGAGGAGGTATTGGTGGCAAAGTTTCTGGCAAAGGAACAATCAAGGCTGGAAACTTGGATTTTGAGAATGTGTACTATGTGAAAGAACTCAAGTACAACCTTTTCAGTGTGTCACAGATGTGTGACAAGAAGCATAGAGTTCTATTCACAGAAGATGAATGCTATATCTTATCTAAGGATTATAAGCTCCCTAATGAAAGTAACATTTTGCTTAAAATCCCTAGAAAAGGTAACCTATAGCATTGACATGAAGAACATAGTGGCAAATAATGATGTTACTTGCTTGCTTGCAAAAGCCACTTTGGATGAATCCATGCTTTGGCACAGAAGACTTGGTCATGTTAATTTCAAGACCATTAACAAGATTGTGAAAGATGGTATAGTCAGAGGTTTACCAGAAAAGAGATTTGAAAATGACCAAACATGTGTTGCCTGTCTTAAAGGTAAGCAACACAGAGCTTCATGCAAGTCCAAGGCATTCAATTCTATTGATCATCCACTTTTCATGCTGCATATGGACCTATTTGGTCCTACATCTGTGAGCAGCATCAATTTGAAGAAGTATTGTCTTGTTGTGACTAATGACTTTAGTAGATTCACATGGGTTTTCTTTCTAAGAACCAAGGATGAAACCACAGGCATCCTTAAGACATTCATCACTGAAGTTGAAAATCAAGTTTAAAAGAAGATCAAGATCATCAGGCGTGACAATGGGACAAAGTTCAAGAACAAAGTTATGGATGATTTATGCAAAGACAAAGGTATTAAGAGAGAATTTAGTGTTGCAAGAACTCCTCAACAAAATGGAGTTGCTGAAAGAAGAAATAGAACACTAATTGAGGCTGCTAGAACCATGTTAGCTGATTCAAAGCTTCAAGTGACTTTTGGGCTGAAGCAGTTAACACTGCTTGTTACATACAGAACAGGGTTCTAGTGGTTAAAACAAAGAACAAGACACCTTATGAGCTATTCAGAGGAAGACCCCCAACTTTGGAATTTATGAGGCCATTTGGATGTCATGTTACAATTCTCAATACCATTGATCATCTGGGTAAATTTGAAGAAAAGTCTGATGAAGGCTTCTTTGTTGGATATTCTATGGTTAGCAAGGCTTTTAGAGTCTATAACTTAAGAACAAAGAAGATTAAATAGAATTTGCATGTTGAGTTTCTTGAAAATAAAACTAACATGGCAGGTTCAGGACGAGAATGTCTATTTAATCTTGAAACATTATCTAATACAATGAATTATGTACCTCTTACTTCAAGTACAGGAGACAAAGATCTTGAAGAATCAGAAGAATTCATTGATGAAGATGAATCTTGCAAAGATGATGAAGATGATAAAGATCAAATTGTTATGCCACTCTGGGACTTTGTTGATAATTCTGAAAAGAAAATTGATGCAGATGGTGTGAATTTTGATGTACTGAATAAAGAAATTCCTGCTAGCAGTGGTAACTCAATTCCCACTGCTACTATAGAAGTTTCCACTGATGCTCCAAATGTGGGAAGTTCAGCTCAGGAATCACTCAGTAATGATGTTGAGATCTCAAATATGCCAACAACATATGATATTCCTAGCGCATCACAGACTTCAATTCACAAAGTGCATCCACTTGATAATGTTATTGGTGAGCTACAATCAGGTGTGAAGACTAGAAGACAGACAAAGAAAGATGATATTCATAGGTTCATTAGTGAAGTTTATGAGTCCAAGAAGCATAGGAGAAAGAATGAATGTTTGTTCTTCTATTTTCTCTCACAAGTGGAGCCTAAAAATGTTTATATGGCTTTAGAAGAATCTAGCTGGGTTGAAGCAATGCAAGAGGAGTTGTTGCAGTTCAAACTTCAAAAGGTTTGGGTTCTTTGTGATCTGCCTGATGGTATGAAGGTCATTGGTACTAAGTGGGTTTTCAGAAACAAGAAAGATGAAAGAGGTATTGTAATCAGGAACAAAGCTAGATTGGTTGCTCAAGGATACACTCAAGAGGAGGGTATTGACTATGAAGAAGTCTTTGCTCCTGTTGCAAGGATTGAGGCTATTAGATTGTTTCTAGCCTATGCATCCTTTATTGGCTTTACTGTCTATCAAATGGATGTTAAGAGTGCCTTCCTGTATGGAACAATTGATGAGGAGGTCTATGTCTCTCAACCTCCAGGCTTTGAAGATCCTTGTAACACCCCCAATTCATGATGCAGCGGAATTCAACTTAGGTGTTACTCGATGGCACAACAGTCATAATAATAGAAAACGATCTCTAACCGATTCGTAATAAAAAGAGTTGTCATTCATATTATTCAAATATATCAGAGTTTACATAGTAAGGTCCCAAAAGGTTCCATGTTCCAAAATACATCAATATAAAGTCTTTGATGTTTTTATCGAATGACATAATAGTTTATAGCCTTCTTCCTTTGGTACGTGCCCTTCCGCTCCATTCTTGATTATCATGGACCTGAAATACATGCTTAAGAGGTCAACACAAAGGTTGAGTGAAATTCATAGAGTTTGTTTAACGGTTGAACACAATATGTTGGTAGTATGAGTTAATTAGACTCATACTTATGTTAGAAAACAAAACAGTTATTATTATATACTAAGCTCATGCAACCAATACGTTAACGGGTACCAATATCAATCGGCGGTTTTGTTGCCCCGGTAAGTACTTTGCCGTCATACTTAATGTTCAAATATAGTGCATTCGTTTGAACTAATCTGCTCAAACAAATGGGATTCGTCAATCCCAATAGGCCTATTCACAATACTCGCGCTCACTAATTCTAGTGATTAAATGGTTCATGATAGGGGCCTAGGATTGGCAAGGTAGGTACTTAGTAATAATAAAACAATCAGGCAGCATACAGTTTCAAAGCATTGTGTTCGGTTTAAAAGTAGCATGTATTCCCCCCAAGGGTTTGTAAAACATTGAAGAAATGTAAAGTGGGGCTATGAACTCACCTTAAGTAGGATAGCAAGTAATGAAGGTGATGATTGGATCGTGTAGGTTTCTGCGAGCAACCTATAATAGAATGTTGCGACTTAGGATTTGTGTAAAGAATATGAAGTAGTGCCTATATATATATCTTGCATTATAGTCCATGATGTGGGATTATGTATATTGTAAGTCTTTGAAAGAAAAGATTCATGAACATGTATGTTTTGTACATCGTTTACTACCGTTCGGGCCGACATAATTCAGAAGTCATGTTAGTAAGCGTTCGAGGAGCCAGGACACTTTAACTCGTAAATCCACAACTCATCTCGACGGCTTACATAATGAACTCCTCACATGAGGCTCCCTACTATTGTAGTAGTTGATAAAATATATAGATATAAGTTTTGATCCGAAAAGTTACATGTCCGATACTTGAATAAACTTAGGAAAGTTTATTTGTACATGAAGATTGTTATTAGGGGTAGTTTCATAAGTCTTGTATGACCATTTTCTCTTGGTAATATCTCATGGTTCCTTTTTAAGTGAAGTAGATCCAAATTGCTTGTTCAAGTTATCGCCTAATTCATTGTTTCATGTTTACGCCTATGTAAGTTGGTATGGTCATTTCGTCATGGCCTAGCCATGACCTTTGGTCCTTGTTCCAAGGTCATGAGACACAACCTTGGCTCTAGCCATGGTGGTGGTCTTGATTATAGGTCATAAGACCTCTTGTTCCTTTTAAAGTATAACCAATATATAGTGACTTATATATATGTAAATAGCTGTTAAGAAACTGAGAAATATCTCACTCAGAAAGCGTTCCTGAAGGAAAACGTGATTCCGGACAACTTTCGTGTTTTAACTTTTTCATGAAACGGAACAGAAAGGCCTCTTTTTGCGTGTTTTAGGTTCTGTCACAGAAACATTTTAGGCAGTTTTGCCGGAAATCTTTGGTAACTTCAAATGGGCGTAACTTTTGACTCGTATACTCGTTTTAGGTGGTTCAAGTTGCTATGGTTTCCTTATTAAGTCCTCTACTGTAATATGTAATAATCCAATATCAAATTTTTACCATTTTGATCAGGTCTTACTAAGAAAGTCACTAGTTTGCTTGTTTTAGTAACTTATCTTAACAATCAATTACAACAACATGTTTTAGTCATTTTTATACATCATGGACATTTATACAAGACATAATATAGCAAGAATAACATGTAAATGATATGAACATGATTAATTAACAAGAAGCATGTTAGGTTTAGGCTTACAACTTTTGGCTTTCTAATAAAGAAAGGAAGTAACAAGTAAGGAAATGGACTTTGATAGACTTGCTTCAACCCTTTTCACCTCATGCAATCTTTCTACCCTTGGTATTCTCGAAAGAGATGTAATGAAAGTTTAGGTGACTTGAGTGGATTCAAACTCAAGAGAAATCACCAAATATATTAGGTTTGGAAGTGTTTTGGTAACCTAAGATCACACTAGGGTTTCTATCTTGAACTTGCTCTTAAATCTTGCTAGAAATTAGAAGGAATTAAGCTATGGATGGAGTGTTGTGGTGTGAGGTATGGACGGAAAACAACAAGGGGGGAGGGGCTTTTATAGTCCTTTGAGGAGGTTACATTATAAGACTAGTCAAAGCTTCCTAAGTACACTTCAACACATGTATCTCATCCAAGGTAACTTAGCACAAGATCAAGCCACATGAGGGTGTGACCCCCCCCCCCTAATGGTGGTTCACAATGGCTAGGGGGGATGAGTTGGCTTGGCTTGGTATTATCCTAGGTTATTTGGATGAAACTTGACTCCGGGAAATGCCAACCGTAAATGATTAGGCCTCAAAACGTAAAACCGGGTGTCGTAAAATTATGAAACTTTAAAGTATTGTTAGACATGTCCATATGTCCCATAATAAAATATAAAATGGGTGGTAGGTTCCATTTGGGTGGTAAAACCCTGCTAAAAACTGGAAACACGGGTCTAAAACGCGTAATACGTAAAATGTACGAATATTGCGTAAAATTGAGAAAAGTAAAATGTTACTTTTCTAATATGATATAAATGATTTAAAATGACTTATAATGTCTAGACTGGGCTCAGTCTAGTGTCGGTTGGTATTAAATGTCTTTTTAGACATCAAACCGTAAGCCTAAAAATCACGAAATGACTTATAACATCAAGGGATGATTTTTGGTCAATGGAGGAGGGAAAAATATGTTGACTTATTCTAATAAGTTGAAAACTCAAATCATCTTAGAAACGCGGTGCAGGTACAGGCTAGGGTTACGGCTGAGTAAAAACGCTTAAAACTGAAAATTCCAGTTTTTCACGGCCGAGGTTTATTCTGGTCATATTTTTCTCAGTCATGGTTTATTCTCAAATAAATCATGAGTGTGTCAAACATTTTTCTGATGTGGGGTCACCTGACGGGGTCAAATTTCATTGTGCGTAGAATTTCTGAATGACGTTTTACCCTAAAACGTGTAATTCCTTAATAACTTTCACGAAAATGATCTGACGAATGTCAAACATTTAATTTGCCATGGAAATGATTTATCACTCGAGAATATGAAATAAAAATCAACTTTCGGGAAAATTTCAGAAAGAAATGAATAGTAAAAATGAATAGTAAATTTTTCGGGAATAGTAATTAACCTGAAATTGCGAATTGTTACAGTCTCCACCCCATATGAGAGCTCCGTCCTGGAGATCAATTTGCGTTGGGAGTAGAAGCTTCGTTGGTAAAAAGATGTGGGTATTTCTTACGTATCTGGTCCTCTCGTTCCCATGTGTATTCAGGACCACGTCGTGAGTTCCAACGAACTTTGACAATTGGAATATGGCTTTGCTTGAGTTGTTTGACCTCTCAGTCCATGATATCTACGGGTTCCTCAATAAATTGAAGATCGTCATTGAGTTGAATTTCATCTAGTGGAATCACGAGTGATTCATCCGACAAGCATTTCTTTAGGTTGGAGACATGGAAAGTGGGGTGTACACTACTGAGTTCTGATGGAAGCTCAAATTTGTACGCCACAGGGCCAACCCTGGCTAGGATTTTGAATGGTCCGATGTATCTTGGGTTTAGTTTTCCTCGTTTTCCGAATCGTATCAAGCCTTTCCAAGGCGATACCTTTAGCATAACCCTATCTCCGACTTGGAATTCTAGGGGTCTGCGTCGTGTGTCGGCATAACTTTTCTGTCGATCTCTTGCGGCTTGCAGTCGACTTCTGATTTGTACAATCTTATCTGTTGTTTCTCGAATGAGTTCTGGTCCAGTGAGTTGAACTTCTCCCACTTCAGCCCAACAAGCAGGTGAACGACACTTTCGACCATAAAGTGCTTCAAATGGAGCTGCTTGAATACTTGCATGATAGCTGTTGTTGTAGGAAAATTCGACTAATGGTAGATGAGTATCCCATCCTTTTCCAAAATCTATTATACAAGCTCGAAGCATGTCTTCAAGTGTTTGGATGGTTCGTTCACTCTGACCATCGGTCTGAGGATGATACGCTGTACTCATGTCTAGATTTGTTCTAAAGGCGTCTTGGAGTGACTGCCAGAAATTGGAAGTAAATCTACCATCTCTTTCGGATATGATGGATATTGGTGCACCATGTCTTGAGACTATTTCTTTGACGTACAGTCGGGTTAGTTGTTCCATTTTGTAAGTCTCTTTGATTGGTATAAAGTGTGCGGATTTTGTGAGACGATCAACTATGACCCAGATGGAGTCATAACCGCTTGACGTCTTTGGGAGCTTGGTAATGAAGTCCATAGTAATTCTTTCCCATTTCCAAGTAGGAATCTCTGGTTGTTGCAATGGACCGGATGGTTTTTGATGTTCGGCTTTTACTTTGGAGCAGGTAAGACATTTGCTAACGTATGTTTCAATGTCGGCTTTCATGTTCGGCCACCAATAGAGTAACTTAAGATCATGATACATCTTATCACATCCTGGATGTATGGAGTATTTAGACTTGTGTGATTCATGCATGATCAAGTCTCGTAGGCCACCATAAAGTGGTAACCAACTTCGACCTTGGAAGCATAGAGTTCCATCTGAATGGGTTTCAAATTTCTTTTGTATCATGCCATCCAACTTTTCCTTTTGAATGTCTTCTTGTTTTCACCGCCTCAGTTTGAGCGTGAAGGATTTGAGTAGGAAAGTTTGAATTTATGGTTAAAACTAAGGCTCGGACTCGTAGTGGTTTAACCCGTTCCTTTCGGCTCAGGGCGTCAGCTACTACGTTTGCCTTTCCTGGGTGGTAACGAATGTCGCAGTCATAATCACTTAGTAATTCCAACCAACGACGTTGTCTCATGTTTAGTTCTTTTTGGTTCAAAATGTGTTGTAGACTTTTATGATCGGTGTACACAGTACATCTAGTACCGTATAGATAGTGTCTCCAGATTTCTAGTGCAAAGACCACAGCTCCTAACTCTAAGTCATGAGTGGTGTAATTTTCCTCATGAACCTTGAGTTGTCTTGATGCATAAGCCATGACCTTATCGCGTTGCATCAACACGGCACCTAACCCTTGGTGCGATGCATCACAATAGACTACAAAATCTTCGATCCCATCTGGCAATGCTAGGATAGGAGCACTACAAAGTTTCTGTTTGAGGGTTTGGAAAGCTTTTTCTTCGTCTTCATTCCACACGTATTTCTTGTCTTTCTGAGTTAGCTTAGTCAAAGACTTTGCTATTGAGGAAAATCCTTCAATAAACCTTCGGTAATACCCGGCTAAACCCAGAAATTGACGAATTTCTGTAGGTGTGGTAGGTGTTGGCCAATTTTTGATAGCTTCAATTTTAGCGGGATCGACATGTAAACCGGTCTTGTCAATCACATGGCCAAGGAATTGTACTGATTGAATCCAAAATTCACATTTGGAAAACTTTGCATACAATTTCTCTTCCTTGAGTAGTCCTAAAATTGTTCTCAGGTGTTCTTTGTGTTCCTCTTCGTTTTTGTAATATATGAGAATGTCCTCTATGAATACGATCACGAATTTGTCCAAATATGGTTTACACACCCGATTCATGAGATCCATGAATACTGCCGGTGCATTTGTTAACCCAAATGGCATCACTTGGAATTCATGGTGACCATATCGTGTCCTAAAGGCTGTTTTTGGAATGTCTTCATCACGAACTCTAACTTGATGGTAACCTGATCGTAGGTCAATTTTTTAGTAATAGGTTGAGCCTTGCAATTGATCGAATAAGTCATCAATTCTTGGTAGTGGGTATCGGTTCTTTATGGTTAATTTGTTTAGCTCACGATAGTCAATACACATTCGTAATGACCCATCTTTCTTTTTCACGAACAAAACTGGAACTCCCCAAGGTGAGGAACTGGGTCGAATAAATCCCTTGTCCGAAAGTTCTTGTAATTGATTTGATAGCTTTTGCATCTCTGAAGGTGCTAGCCGGTATGGTGCGCGGGCAACTGGCACCGCTCCTGGTATTAAATCAATTCTGAACTCTATTTGACGATTTGGTGGTAGTCCAGGTAAATCTTCCGGAAAGACTTCAGGAAACTCACGGGCAATAGGAACATCTTCGAGACGTTTTTCATCGGATTTCTTTTCGGTTACGTGGGCTAAGAAAGCATAACATCCTTTCTCAATGTACTTCATGGTTTTGATACATGAGATGATGTTTATTCGAGTTCCACTTTGATCACCACGAATGATCAAAGTTTCATTGTCACATGGAATGTGCACAACTCTTTCACCACAAATAATGTTAGCTTGATGTTCAGACAACCAATCCATGCCAATAACAACATCAAAACTTCCGAGTTCGATTGGCATAAGATTGATGTTAAAGGGGTGGTCTAAGAGATTAAGGGTACAGTTTGGAATTACAGTATTGGTATTTACTAAGTCACCGGTAGCTAGTTCAATACTATAACTAGTGGTTAAAGTAATTGATGGAATATCAAGTAAAGGCGCAATTCTAGTAGATATAAAGCTCATATCAGCACCAGAATCGAATAAGACTTTAACAGGAATATTATTGAGTAAGAACGTACCGGTAACCACGTTCGGGTCTTGGTGTGGTTCTCCATTTCCCATGACATAGGCTCTACCATGAGCACCTCCGCCTTGGGGTCCTTGGTTTCGAGGACAAATGTTTTTTGAAGTGTCCCCTTTCACCACACCCAAAACATGTAGCTATGGGCTGTGTGTTAGCCCCAGTAGCTATACCCTTGCCCCTACAATCCTTGGCAAGATGTCCGGGCTTTTGGCACTTGTTGCATTTGGCCGGGCAGGGACCTTCATGATGGTAGTTGCACTTGGTACATTGTGGTAGAGTACCAACATATTTACCACCGGCTGGTGCAGCAACATAAGCCGTCGCGGCTTCCTGTCTTTTGTTCTGCTGATTGTGATGGTTGTTGTTTCGGGTTTGGTTGTTGTTGTTGTTGTTGTTGTTGTTGTTGTTGTTGTTGTTGTTGTTGTTGTTACTCCCACGGTTACCATCCCATGGTCGCTTGTTGTTGTTGTTCTTGTTGTTGTTGTTGTTACGGTAGTTGGAGTTGTTGGGATTATTGGTATTGCTGGCGTTGTTGGTGTTGTTGGTGTTGAGGTTGTTTTGCTTGCGGGTTTCTGTCATTCATACCACTTGGTCCATGAGGCCGCGGGACATCCGCATAGCTTCATCAAGTTCCTTGGGATTTGCCGAAGTGACATTCCCTTGTATGCTTGATGGAAGTCCCCAGATATACCTTTCCAACAATTTTTCCTTTGTGGAAACCATTGTTGGACAAAGTATCCTCAATTCCTGGAATCGACGGTTATAGGTTATGATATCATTTCCCCTAACCGCATGATCCCAGAATTCAACCTCCAACTTTTGCATTTCACTGCGAGGACAGTATTCCTTGATCATCATTTGTTTCAAATTAGCCCAAGTAATCTTATAGGCATTCTCAATGCCCATGGGTTGAGCAATTGAGTTCCACCAGGATAATGCCTCATTCAATAGAGTACTTGTGGCATACTGAACTTTGTCACCCTCAGTACATTTACTGACCAAGAATACTGACTCCGCCTTTTCAAACCAGCGGGTCAGACCTACAGCACCTTCAGTACCCTTGAATTTGATGGGTTCACATTTCAGGTAGGAAATGAACGAGCAACCCTTTGGTACTGTAGCAACATTGGTCACCGGAGGGGTAGTTGAGTTTGGTCCTCCAAGGTTAAGACTGGCAATTCTTGCAGCTTCCGCAGCTATAGCAGCTTTCGCAGCAGTGGCGGCTTCGGCGGCTGCTGCAGCATCAGCAGCTGTGGCTGCTTCGGCAGCTGCTGCAGCTACGGCTGCTCGTTCCATGACAAGTGCTGCATTGACACTGTCCTTTACCAGTTTGCGGATGGCAGCTTGCGTCATCGTTGGTGGTGTCTTTTTCTTTGGCGCCATGATTCTATTGTTCAAAAGATACATTGTAATTAGAGGGTTGTGAGATGAGCACAATTTTTGATAAGAATGATAGGATGATAATGTTTGAAACTTAAAAGCATAACACATGATAGTATATAAAACAAGAGTTTTATTCATATAACGTTGATTGATTTACAAAATCGAACCTATTACAAGTTCATTCAAAACTTACTAACTGATACTTTCAGTTAGTAATTACAACGTTGTACTAAAGATAACTAGTACTATAACACTAGTCTAACGTCGGTTGGGAGGTTGTTGTAGTCCGGTCGGATTATTATTTCCGCGTGTTGCTAACACGTCTACACTTTCATTTGGACGGTATTCTTTGACATCCTTTTGGTATAGCCTTTGTTGTATGGCACTCATTTGAGTTTGCATTCCACACAAATCATTCTTAAGTTGATACCTATCAAAGTTTGCAACATCTAACCGGATTTCTGCGGTATTTAGGCGGTTAAGTAGTTTGTGAATTTGCACCGCATCTTGTTCTTGGGCCCTCTCAACCAAAGTGAGTTTATCCTTGACGTTATCCAAGCCAGTCAAAGGATTTAAGACTACTTCCCCAACATGAGTCGAGTCACTCTTCACGTAGCTCATGTCAAGCTTAAACCAATATAGGTCGTCTCGAGCATTCATGGCATCCATTCTGGCAGAATTTACCTTGGATATATAGTCGTTCATTTGACTTGCCATACTTTGAACTTTGAGTTGGGTTAGGTTGAGAGCTTGTTTCAAAGAGTAGATTTCGTATTGAGCTGAGTTCACGAACATATGTGTAGATGTAGATGTTTTGCCGGTTTGGTAAGTAGATTTCGGAACTTGAGCTGGAGTGGTACGGTTAGATTCGGATGAAATTGGTGAAACAGGAGGTGGAGATGTTAATGGTGATAGATGTGGCACCACTATTTGTTCCTCCGCTTCCTCATCGATGCCTTCGATGTCAACATCCATTTCAGGATCCTCTTCGTAATCATCGATGTTTATGTCCATATCCATTTCAGGATCTTCGTCCGAATCTATTTCATTGTCTAGATCCTCATAAGGTTCTTCCTCATCGTCGTAGTCAATTGCCTCAAAGTAAGGATCATTAGGTCCGGGAAGAATTGGTAAATACTCAGGCATAGCAGGAAGATGATCGGGAGATGGAGGTGCGGACATGATGTCTACAATTAGTATTTCGATGTCAAAATAAATCAAATGCTTATGGAAAATGCTCAAACTATGGCAATGTGCATATAACAATATACAAATATGTTTATGTAGCATAACATGTGTAATAAGTCCATAATCTTCTGGAGGATGGAAGGCACGAAGAGCGGAAGGCTATAAAAATGTTTTTGCTTGTAATTGTAGTTATAGTTTAGGTCTCACTTAGACCCGTTTCTCTATAACCATGGCTCTGGTACCAATCTGTAACACCCCCAATTCATGATGCAGCGGAATTCAACTTGGGTGTTACTCGACGGCACAACAGTCATAATAATAGAAAACGATCTCTAACCGAGTCGTAATAAAAAGAGTTGTCATTCATATTATTCAAATATATCAGAGTTTACATAGTAAGGTCCCAAAAGGTTCCATGTTCCAAAATACATCAATATAAAGTCTTTGATGTTCTTATCGAATGACATAATAGTTTATAGCCTTCTTCCTTCGGTACGTGCCCTTTCGCTCCATTCTTGATTATCATGGACCTGAAATACATGCTTAAGAGGTCAACACAAAGGTTGAGTGAAATTCATAGAGTTTGTTTAACGGTTGAACACAATATGTTGGTAGTATGAGTTAATTAGACTCATACTTATGTTAGAAAACAAAACAGTTATTATTATATACTAAGCTCATGCAACCAATACGTTAACGGGTACCAATATCAATCGGCGGTTTTGTTGCCCCGGTAAGTACTTTGCCGTCATACTTAATGTTCAAATATAGTGCATTCGTTTGAACTAATCTGCTCAAACAAATGGGATTCGTCAATCCCAATAGGCCTATTCACAATACTCTCGCTCACTAATTCTAGTGATTACATGGTTCATGATAGGGGCCTAGGATTGGCAAGGTAGGTACTTAGTAATAATAAAACAATCAGGCAGCATACAGTTTCAAAGCATTGTGTTCGGTTTAAAAGTAGCATGTATTCCCCCCAAGGGTCTGTAAAACATTGAAGAAATGTAAAGTGGGGCTATGAACTCACCTTAAGTAGGATAGCAAGTAATGAAGGTGATGATTGGATCGTGTAGGTTTCTACGAGCAACCTATAATAGAATGTTGCGACTTAGGATTTGTGTAAAGAATATGAAGTAGTGCCTATATATATATCTTGCATTATAGTCCATGATGTGGGATTATGTATATTGTAAGTCTTTGAAAGAAAAGATTCATGAACATGTATGTTTTGTACATCGTTTACTACCGTTCGGGCCGACATAATTCAGAAGTCATGTTAGTAAGCGTTCGAGGAGCCAGGACACTTTAACTCGTAAATCCACAACTCATCTCGATGGCTTACATAATGAACTCCTCACATGAGGCTCCCTACTATTGTAGTAGTTGATAAAATATATAGATATAAGTTTTGATCCGAAAAGTTACATGTCCGATACTTGAATAAACTTAGGAAAGTTTATTTGTACATGAAGATTGTTATTAGGGGTAGTTTCATAAGTCTTGTATGACCATTTTCTCTTGGTAATATCTCATGGTTCCTTTTTAAGTGAAGTAGATCCAAATTGCTTGTTCAAGTTATCGCCTAATTCATTGTTTCATGTTTACGCCTATGTAAGTTGGTATGGTCATTTCGTCATGGCCTAGACATGACCTTTGGTCCTTGTTCCAAGGTCATGAGACACAACCTTGGCTTTAGCCATGGTGGTGGTCTTGATTATAGGTCATAAGACCTCTTGTTCCTTTTAAAGTATAACCAATATATAGTGACTTATATATATGTAAATAGCTGTTAAGAAACTGAGAAATATCTCACTCAGAAAGCGTTTTCAAGGCTCGAGCTTCTTTTCCCCTAAAGGAAAACGTAATTCCGGACAACTTTCGTGTTTTAACTTTTTCATGAAACGGACCAGAAAGGCCTCTTTTTGCGTGTTTTAGGTTCTGTCATAGAAACATTTTAGGCAGTTTTGCCGGAAATCTTTGGTAACTTCAAATGGGCGTAACTTTTGACTCATATACTCGTTTTAGGTGGTTCAAGTTGCTATGGTTTCCTTATTAAGTCCTCTACTGTAATATGTAATAATCCAATATCAAATTTTTACCATTTTGATCAGGTCTTACCAAGAAAGTCACTAGTTTGCTTGTTTTAGTAACTTATCTTAACAATCAATTACAACAACATGTTTTAGTCATTTTTATCATGGACATTCATACAAGACATAATATAGCAAGAATAACATGTAAATGATATGAACATGATTAATTAACAAGAAGCATGTTAGGTTTAGGCTTACAACTTTTGGCTTTCTAATAAAGAAAGGAAGTAACAAGTAAGGAAATGGACTTTGATAGACTTGCTTCAACCCTTTTCACCTCATGAAATCTTTCTACCCTTGGTATTCTTGAAAGAGATGTAATGAAAGTTGAGGTGACTTGAGTGGATTCAAACTCAAGAGAAATCACCAAATATATTAGGTGTGAAAGTGTGTTGGTAACCTAAGATCACACTAGGGTTTCTATCTTGAATCTTGCTAGAAATTAGAAGGAATTAAGCTATGGATGGAGTGTTGTGGTGTGAGGTATGGACGGCAAACAACAAGGGGGGGAGGGGCTTTTATAGTCCTTTGAGGAGGTTACATTATAAGACTAGTCAAAGCTTCCTAAGTACACTTCAACACATGTATCTCATCCAAGGTAACTTAGCACAAGATCAAGCCACATGAGGGTGTGACTCCCCCCCCCCCCCTAATGGCGGTTCACAATGGCTAGGGGGGATGAGTTGGCTTGGCTTGGTATTATCCTAGGTTATTTGGATGAAACTTGACTCCGGGAAATGCCAACCGTAAATGATTAGGCCTCAAAACGTAAAACCGGGTGTCGTAAAATTATGAAACTTTAAAGTATTGTTAGACATGTCCATATGTCCCATAATAAAATATAAAATGGGTGGTAGGTTCCATTTGGGTGGTAAAACCCTGCTAAAAACTGGAAACACGGGTCTAAAACGCGTAATACGTAAAATGTACGAATATTGCGTAAAATTGAGAAAAGTAAAATGTTACTTTTCTAATATGATATAAATTATTTAAAATGACTTATAATGTCTAGACTGGGCTCAGTCTAGTGTCGGTTGGTATTAAATGTCTTTTTAGACATCAAACCGTAAGCCTAAAAATCACGAAATGACTTATAACATCAAGGGATGATTTTTGGTCAATGGAGGAGGGAAAAATATGTTGACTTATTCTAATAAGTTGAAAACTCAAATTATCTTAGAAACGCGGTGCAGGTATAGGCTAGGGTTGCGGCTGAGTAAAAACGCTTAAAACTGAAAATTCCAGTTTTTCACGACCGAGGTTTATTCTGGTCATATTTTTCTCAGTCATGGTTTATTCTCAAATAAATCATGAGTGTGTCAAACATTTTTCTGATGTGGGGTCACCTGACGGGGTCAAATTTCGTTGTGCGTAGAATTTCTGAATGACGTTTTACCCTAAAACGTGTAATTCCTTAATAACTTTCACGAAAATGATCTAACGAATGTCAAACATTTAATTTGCCATGGAAATGATTTATCACTCGAGAATATGAAATAAAAATCAACTTTCGGGAAAATTTCGGAAAGAAATGAATAGTAAAAATGAATAGTAAATTTTCCAGGAATAGTAATTAACCTGAAATTGCGAATTGTTACAATCCTCAACACCCAAATAAAGTGTATAAAGTTGTTAAGGCTCTTTATAGCTTACATCAGGCTCCAAGGAAGTGGTATGAAACCTTAGCTACTTATTTGTTGAATAATGGGTTTCATAGAGGAAAGATTGATCAAACTTTGTTCATCAAGAAAGAGAAGGGTGATATTCTACTTGTTCAAGTATATGTTGATGATATCATATTTGGATCTACTAAACAAGAGATGTGCAAAGAGTTTGAAAAACTTATGAAAGATGAATTTCAAATGAGTTCTATGGGAGAACTTACATTCTTTTTGGGGCTGCAAGTACAATAGAGTAAAGAAGGCATTTTTATCAGTCAAGACAAATATGTGACTGAGATTATAAGAAAGTTCAAATTCACTGATGTTAAACCTTCAAATACCCCTGCTGATAAGACTACTCATCTATTGTTGAAGAATGCTAGTGGAGCTGATGTTGATGTGCACACCTACAGATCTATGATTGGTTCTTTGATGTATCTCACTTCATCAAGACCAGGCATTATGTTTGTTGTATGTGCTTGTGCAAGATTTCAAGTGACTCCAAAGACATCACATATGACAGCAGTAGAGAAGATTTTTAGGTATTTGAAGACATATCCTAATATAGGATTATGGTATCCAAGAGAATCCCCTATGGAATTGATCACTTACTCAGATAGTGACTATGTTGGTGCAAGTTTGGGTAGAAGGTCAACTACAGGAGGATGTCAATTTCTTGTATGTAGATTGGTGTCATGGCAGTGCAAGAAGCAAACTATGGTTGCTACTTCAACCACTAAAGCAGAATATGTAGATGCCGTTAGCTGTTGTGCTCAGATCCTATGGCTTCAGAATCAATTGTTGGATTATGGGTACAATTTCATGAACACCATTATTTATATAGACAATAGTAGTACCATATGCATTACTAAAAATCCTGTGCAACACACTAAAACTAAACATATTGAAATTAGACATCATTTTATCAGAGATTGTTTTGAGAAAAAGCTTATTAATGTTGTCAAAATTCACACTGATGACAACTATGCTGATTTATTAACAAAAGGGCTTGATGTGGGAAGGTTTCAGTACTTGGTAACAGGTATTGGAATGTTAAATCCATAAATCTTTGATGTCTAATATATTTTCAGTGCTGCAGGATAGTTTTTAGGTACTAATATTGTTTGTATATGTGTGTATGGTTTTCTACTAACTTGTATGCAGAGAAATTAAAGCACAGTGGAAATAATCATACAACAGTGGAAAGATTGGCTCTCTGAGTGATAAAAGAAAAAGGAAAAAGTACTTTTATTGATTCAAAAGAAAGTACATTACAACCATTCAGAGAGGGCAGACACCAGCAAAACATCACAAAACACAAAGACCAACAACCTAACACCTAAACCATTCAACACAACTACTCCATGGGTTTCTTCCCTTTACCCTCATAATCATGCTTGCCCTTGGAAGCTCTCTTTCTCTTGTCATCAAAAGAAAGTTGCTTTCTAGGACAAGCAAGGCCCAGAACTTGCTTGGGAGGCTTTGGCAGTTGTGCAGGCTTCTCAACAGCAGGCCACTTCATGTTGACTATGGCTGACTCCAATGTTGTAGTTAGGGCTCTTGGAAGTTCCTTGGAAAGAGTGTAGGTTGGATCATCATCATCAGAGGAAGAACTGGAATAGAACTCTAGGGATGGAGCAGGAGAAGCTACATTCTTCTTGGATTTCATATTGGAAGATGTAGATGTGGCAGCACTTGGAGGAAAGTAATCACTCCACCCAGTGGAAGGTTTCTCTGAATTTGAGCAATAACTTATCTCCTCATCAGAAGAATCATCTGATGATATGTAGACAATTGGAAACCAGCTCATTATGTTGATGTAGGGTTTGTGATGTTGAAGATGAGTTTTGATGAAAACTAAAGGTTAGTGAGCCCCCTTTTTATAAGCAAAGTCAAGGTCGAATGCTAATTAATGAAGGATATTTACTCTTACCTATTTTGGTAGGTTGGAGGAGTAAATTTGGATATTATCGGGTTGACTTTGGAGAGATATTTTTGTGAATAGTAACTTGGTCAAAAAGTTACTTTGGGTTAATTTTTATGGGTTAATTTTTCGGTGTTACTTAATTATGCAGAATACAAACCCATATTGTTTGAGACATTGGAGTTATAAGGTGTGTATCTTAGACACACAACAAATGGTTATTGCTTCACCATGTTTAATCAACATAAGAATCAACTAGTCCAAAGCAAACGGCTACTGGTAAAGACTTAACAAATCCGTTTCTGGTTGATAATTTACCAAAAACTATATGGTTATCAACTCACCATATTCCATGTGATGAAGAGTTGGCTAGTCCATAGCAAACGGCTCATGGTAAAGACATATCAAATCCGTTGATAGCTGATAGTTTGCTAAAAACTATGATAAGAGCAGCAAATTTTCATGTTTTACTTACCACTGCTCTTTGATATTTTGTGAAATTTTACCACTGCTAGTTCACTTGTTACCACTGCAAGAGTAATTTTTCCACTGGTGAACTAGCCGTTACAACTGTTGTGTCAGTAATCTATTTTTTACTAGCCGTTGTAAATACAACCGTGTTTCCTTAATTAATAGGGTAAATTTTTGTGAATTATCCACTTACCAACTTTAATTTATTCTTTTCCAAATATAAATCTTTCTAAAGATAATTCACATTACGCGAACTCCTCAAACCCTATTAGTATAAATTGATTATCATACGGCTTGATTTTTATTCTTGATTACTAACACTTTTATCTTACTTTCACAAAATTCATGGCGATTCTAAACTTTGTTGAGGTGCACAACCAACTGGCCTACTTACAAAAGTCAAACAAAAAGAGTGGCCCTGTTTTCCATCAGATTGTGGATTTTCTCAATACAACCCATATAAGGTATGCTTTAACTGTTAATCCCACATTCTTTGTTTCTCATATCAAATAGTTCTGGAACACTGCGGAGTCCATAACTATTGAACAGGGAGACACACAAGAAACTGTAGAAGCTCTTAGAGCCATAGTGGATGGGGTAACCATTGATGTTACTGAGTCATCCTTGAGGAGAGTTCTCCAATTGGATGATCTCAATGGTATCATCACATTACCCAATTCAGATATTTTCAAAAATATTGCTTCCATGGGGTATGATACATCTGATCAAAAGGTAACTTTCAGAAAAGGATGTTTTTGTCCCCATTGGAGATTTTTTATTCATACTCTTCTACATTGCCTAAGTCCTAAGAAAACATCTTATGAACAATTTGCATCAACCATGGCTTACCCTTTGGTTTGCTTGGCTACTGATAGGACTTTCAATTTTTCAAAGTTTATTTTCAATAATATGAAAGGCAATGTAAAGAGTTCATATAAATTTTTTATGTATCCAAGGTTTGTGCAAGCAGTGTTAAATGAATTTCAACTGCAACCTCACAAAAGAATTTAGGAAACTCCCTGTCTTAAGCCAAAAGTTTTTCAAAACATGTGTAAGGCTTCAAAACTTTCGAATGGGGAGGTTCATCCACTTTTTCCTCAAATGCTTGTAAAGATTTCACAGGTACAGGGTGAAGATGCAACTATCCCAGTTGTATCCCAACACACACCCACTATTGTTGTTCCACCAATTCAACATACCCCTGCAGTCACTCACACATATGAGAGGAGGCATAAATAGCCAACTCCTCTCATCTCAACATTGCATGTTGCTGAACTTTTTGGTTTAGGCACAAGCAGTGGTGGTTCAAGGCTTCCTCCTAGTCCAACTAGAGAAGAGCCTGAATCAATACCATATGATTCACCTCTCCCAACAGGTAACATAGTTGGAAGTGTTGAGGGCAGTGTACAACTAACTGAATTGATGGAATTATGTACAAAATTAGTCAAGCAGGTTCAAGCTCTGGAGAAAGATCTGACACAGACCAAACAAAATCATGCCACAGAGCTGAATCAGATGAAGGCAGAGATTAAGAGATTACAGGATGAAGTTGAAAGCCTAAAAAAGAAAAGATCTGCCAAAGTTGTGTTTTCTTCTTCATCTTCACCTCAAGATGAGTTCTCTGCAAGTTTTAGTGAAGATTTGGGAGATTCTTCCAAACAGGGGAGGAAAACAGATGTTGAGACTAAAGGGAGGAAGATAGATTTTAGAGAAGATTATGGTTTGGATGCTGATGCTGATTTTGATTTTGATGATACAGTTGGAACTACTCAACAAATTTCCACTGCTGCAGAACAAGTTCCCACTGCAAGTCAAGATATTCCAACTGCAAGACAAAATGTTCCCACTGCTAGTCAAGATGTGACCACTGCAGAGGAAGAAGCTGCCAGAATAAGAACAGTAAAAGGTAAAGCAGTTGTGACTGGTACAGAACTAGAGCAATCAAGAAAGATTTCAAAGAAAGATCAAGCTCAGATAAATTTTGATGCAAGATTGGCAGAGAAATTAGCAGCAGATGAGATTGAAAAGAAGAAAAAGCAAGAGGAAGATGAAATTGCTAGTTTTATGGAAGCTAAGAGGTTGGACAAATTGGAAACAGTGATGGCAGAACCAATTTCAGTTGTTCCACCAACTATATTACATGAGAAACCTCCTATGTTTACTTATGTGCCTACAGAGGAAGAAATTGAGTTCATGATTACTAATGATCTAGTGATTAGAAAGAAGGCTATTGAACTCATTGCTAATACAACTCTTAATGAAGATCAAAGGTCTGCTCAGCTGAAAGATTTCATTCAAATGAAGAATCAACAGGCTCTTGATGATATCATTGGAGATGTTAGAAAAGGTCAAAAGAAGCCAAGGCAACCTACAAAGGCACAGATCATTGCTGAGATGAAGAATTTTTGTTATCATGTTGGTAATATGAAGATGGCACAATTCAAGGGAATGACACATGATCAGATTGAAGGTATTTACTACAGGGTTAAAAGACAGGATAGTCATTTCATCCCTATAGATAAAGAACCTACATTTATGAAGCCAAAAAGGTCAGGGGTGAGTCTTGGATCCAAAGATGCAAAGAAATTGAAGACTCAGGAGTCATCTCAAGCAGAAGAAGGTGCTAGAAAGTTGACAGAAGAACAAGTAACTAATATGATGTTCATAGAGACTGATGTGCTTAACATTGAACCTTTACAAACAAAATATCCAGTAGTTGGTTGGGAAATCTATTCTGATGATTTTGGAGTTGCATGGAAGATTATCAGAACAGGGAATATCACAAGTATTTGCAGAGACTTTGAAGATATTGTTAGATCTTGTGATAGAGAAGACTTGGATACTTTGTGGAGGATTGTTCAAGATCAGTTTAAGAAAGATGAACTTGTTGATGTCAAGGCTAAAGAGTTGTGGGTTCACTTTAGAAGATTATATGAACCTGACCCAAGTGACAGACATTGGAGATTTGAAGCTCACAATATGAATACTTTGTGGAAATTTTATGACTCAAGTGTTGTACATCATCTTTCTACTCAAGATGGAGTTGATGTGTTTATGTTAGCTGAGAAAGAATACCCATTGAGAGCTGGAGTTTTAATAGTTATGATGTCAGTAAGGCTTAGATGTTGGGAAAGAAGTGAAGTCATAGAAGATTTGCTGCAAAGGATTTATGATCAAAGTGTGAGAGCTGATAAAGAGTTAAGAAGAAGAAGATAAGTGTTTGGAAGAATTCCCATATCCTCGTATATGCTGACTACTTGAAGAAACTTATTGATTTGCTTGTTAATCATAAGTTTAGGGGAGGATTGTTGGGAATTATACTAACAGTTACCATGGCTAGTGAAGATATTACAACTACTGAAGAATGCACTTGAAGTGGAAACACATTACCACTGCTAGTACAATCATTACCACTGCTGTTAGGATAATTGTTAGGAAACGTGTAAAGATAATTATAGAATAGATCTTGTGTATATCTTATTCTATTAGAGTTATACTTATCTTGTAGAAGAGGACTCCTTGTGCTATAAAAGGAGGTCTGTAACACCCCCAATTCATGGATGCAGCGGAATTCAAACTGGGTGTTACTCGACGGCACAATAGTCACAATAATAGAAAACGAACTCCAATTGAGTCGTTTTAAAAGATGTATCATTCAAATTATATAAATATCAGAGATTTCAAAATGAGGTCCCAATTGGTTCCATGTTTACAATATATAATAAATGAGTTTTGAATGATAATAAAATTTATAGCCCTCTTGAGTATCCATGTCCTTCCATGCCATCCTTGATCGTCATGAACCTGAAATACATGCTTGAGAGGTCAACACAAAGGTTGAGTGATATTCATAGAGTTTGTTAAATCGATTGAACACAATATGTTGGTAGTGTGAGTTATAGGCTCACACCAATGTTTGGAAAACAAAACAGGTAGGCTACGTTATTATACGCCCGGAACATGTATTATACACTAAGCTTATGACACCATAACGTTAACGTGTACCAATATCAATCGGCGGTTTTATCCCGGTAGGTATGTTGCTAACATACCTAAATCTCAAATATTAATGCATTTGTTTGCACTTAGTCAAAACAAATGGGATTCGTCAATCCCAATAGGCCTATTCACAATATTTGCGCTCACTATTGCTAGTGATTAAATGGTTCATAATAAGGGATCTCGGTTTAGCAAGGTTGGTACTTAGTGATAATAAAATATAGTCGAATCGCATACAGTAGAAAGCATTGTGTTCGAGTAGAAAATAATAGCATGTATTCCCCCCAAGGGTTTGTAAAACATTGAAGTAATGTAAAGTGGGGCTATGAACTCACCTTAAGTAAGATAGCAAGTAATGAATGTAACGGTCGAATCGCGAAGGTTTCTACGAGCAACCTATAATAGAATGTCGCGACTTAGGATCGGAGTAAAGAATATGAAGTAGTGCCTATATATATATCTTGCATTTAGTCCATGATGTGGTATGATGTATAATGTAAGTCTTTGAAAGAAATGATTCATGAAACATGTATGTTTTGTATATCGTTCACTACCGTTCGGGCCGACATAATTCAGAAGTCATGTTAGTAAGCGTTCGAGGAGCCAGGACACTTTAACTCGTAAATCCACAACTCAACTCGACGGCTTACATAATGAACTCCTCACATGAGGCTCCCTACTATTGTAGTAGTTGATGAAATATATAGATATAAGTTTTGATCCGAAAGGTTACATGTCCGATATTTGAATAAACTTAGGAAAGTTTATTTGTACATGAAGATTGTTATTAGGGGTAGCTTCATAAGCCTTAAATGACCATGTTCTCTTGGTAAAATCTCATGGTTTCCTTTTAAGTGAAGTAGATCCAAATTGCTTGTTCAAGTTATCGCCTAACTCATTGTTTCATGTTTACGCCTATGTGAGTTGTTATGGTCATTTCGTCATGGCCTAGCCATGACCTTTGGTCCTTGTTCCAAGGTCATGAGACTCAACCTTGGTTCTAGTCATGTTTGTGGTCTTGATTATAGGTCATAAGACCTCTTGTTCCTTTCAAAGTATAACCATAATCTAGTGACTTTCGCCTAAAAATGGGCTGTTTAGAATTTGAAGAATTTTATCACTCGGAAAGCGTTTTTAGGGCTCGAGCTTCTTTGTTCCTGAACGAAAACGTCGTTTCGGACAACTTTTGTGTTTTAACTTTTTGATGAATCGGACCAGAAGTGGGACTTTCAAAACCCAAATTTGATCAGGAAGCTATTTGGCAGTTTTGCCGGAAATCTTTGGTAATTTCAAATCGCCATAACTTTTGACTCGTATACTCGTTTTGGGTGGTTCAAATTGCTATGGTTTCCTTGTTAAGTCCTCTACTGTAATATGTAATGATCCAACATCATATTTTTACCATTTTGATCAGGTCTTACCAAGAAAGTCACTAGTTTACTTGTTTTAGTAACTTGTTGTAACAATCAATAACAATAACTTGTTTTGGTCATTTTTATACATCATGGACATGATAACAAGACAATATATAGCACAAATAATATGTAAATAACATGAACATGATTATTTAACAAGAATCAAGTTAGGGTTTGGCTCACAACTTTTGGCTTTCAAAGATGAAAGGAAGTTAACATGTAAGGATAGGACTTTGATAGACTTGCTTCAACCCTTTTTCACTTCATGCAATCTTTCTACCCTTGGTATTCTTGAAAGATGGATGATGAAGGTTTAGGTGAAATGAGTGGATTTAAACTCAAGAGAAATCACCAAGTATATGAGGTTATGGAAGTGTTTGATGAATGATAACCTATCTAGGGTTTCTACCTTGAAGAATCACTTGAATCATGCATGAAACTTAGAAGGAAATGAGCAAAGGATGGTGTGGTTTTGGTGTGTGATATCCCACGGCAAAAGGGAGGGGGAAGGGGCTTTATATAGCCTTGAGGAGGTTACTAATGTTGACTAGTCCAACCTTGGAGAGCAAGGTGAACACTTGTAATGATCCTAGAGCACAAGTAAGGAGATTAAGCCACACAAGGGGTGACTCCCCCCCCCCCTAAGTCGGTTTCAAGACCTTGGAGAACAAGGGTTGGACTTTGGATGATATTATCCAAGATATCTAGTGTGTTTTGACTCCGAAAACTGCAAACCGTAAGTTGTTACGCCTCAAAACGTAAAACCGGGTGTCGTAAAATTATGGAATTTGAAAGTATTGATAAACATGTCAATAAGTTCCATAATAAAATATAAAATGAGTGGTAGGTTCCATTTGGGTGTAAAACCCTGCTAAAAACTGGAAACATGGGTCTAAAACGCGTAATTCGCGTAAAACGCTGAATATTGCGTAAAATTGAGAAAAGTAAAATGTTACTTTTCTAATGTGATAAAAATGATTTAAAATGACTTATAATGTCTAGACTGGGCTCAGTCTAGTGTCGGTTGGTATTAAATGTCTTTTAGACATCAAACCGTAAGCCTAAAAATCACGAAATGACTTATAACATCAAGGGATGATTTTTGGTCAATGGAGGAGGGAAAAATATGTTGACTTTTTCTAATAAGTTGAAAACTTAAATCGTCTTAGAAATGCGGTGCAGGTATAGGCTAAGGTTACGGCTGAGTAAAAACGCTTAAAACTGAAAATTCCAGTTTTTCACGGCCGAGGCTTATTTTGGTCATGTTTTTCTCAGTCATGATTTATTCTCAAATAAATCATGAGTGTGTCAAACATTTTTCTGATACGGGGAAAATTAACGCGACCGAATTTCGTTGTACGTAGAATTTCTGAATGATGTTTTACCCTAAAACGTGTAATTCCGTGTAATTCCTTAATAACTTTCACGAAAATGAGCTTATGAATGTCAAACTTTTAATTTGTCATGGAAATGATTTATCACTTCAGCCCAAGAAATAAAAATCAAGTTTCGGGAAAATTTTCGGGAAAAATGAATAGTAAAAGTGAATAGTGAATTTTCCGGAAATAGTAATTAACCTGAAATTGTGAATTGTTACAAGGTCCTAGGTTAAAGTTAGATATACGTTTTTCTAGAGCTTCAAGGTGTAACCCTAGTGATACAAAGATCACTCGTATTATTATCTTTAATAATATTGGAGCTTAGAGTTTGTTACATACATTATACTTCTAAGTATTACTAAGTAGATTCCGCATACTTAGTGATATAACTCAAAGTATCAATATAACACAGTTCAAGGTGTATAGATCCATCAGGATCCTACTTCACTCCTATGTCGAGCCGTTAGAAGCTCCTAACATCGGATCATTAGAATTCTCCTACGCATTAAATACAACCAAAAATCATAGTACACCTCTGATCATGTTTCTTAAGACATTCAAGCATGTCACCAATGGAAGTCTGCCAGTTTTCTTAAGCCTAACATCGAATACAATCATCCGTAACAACTATAAACAAACAATCAACCCATAATTAACATCTAGGTTTCACTACATCTAAGCGAACACACAAGAGATCTATCCAAGCATGTTAAATTCAAGACAAGTGTAAGATATATTCAAACAGCACATAGACATATTGAATGAATTGAAAGAGTACTTATTGTGGAAAACTAGAAGGGGGGTTGAATAGTTTACTGCTTTTTCGATTCTTATTTAGCTTAAATATCTTTAAAAACATTTATGTTTGCTTAAAGATATAAGTACAATGTTATACGTTTGATTCTTTGAAAAGCTTTTCATGTGAATAACAATTCTAACTTTACTAGTTTCAAACTTTGAAAAGCTTTGCTTGTGATGATCCTAACTTTGCTAGTTTAGTTCTTTGAAAACCTTTACTTTTGTTTGAAGATATAAACACATCTTTACTTGTTTAGTTCTTTGAGAACCTTTATAAGTAACTAGCTATGTCAACAAAAGAACAACATGTAATAAGCAAAGATAAGGAAAGAAACGATCAAACCACAACACGATTGTTTATCGTGGTTCGGCTACAAGGACTCTTTTTCCTTGCCCTACATCCACGCCCCGAGTTTCCAACTCGAGAGTTATAAGCACTAATCATCAAGCTCCTTTCACCGGTGGAGAAAACCTTTACAACGTCGCTTACACTTTTACCGACACTAAGCTAGATGTCGAGTTCTTTTACAAGGGTACAACCACTCCCGTTCGTTGCTTACACTTTTACCGACACTAAGCTAGATGTCGAGTTCTTTACCAAGGGTACAACCACTCCCGTTAGTTCTTTTACAAGGGTACAACAACTCCCGACACACTATGTATTTTGAGGCCTAAAATACTAACCAATCACTTCTATACAAGATACACATGAAGTATAAACTACCAAAGTCTATACACAACAAAGCTAACAAGTCTTGCAACTTTGAGTTAAAACTTGTAACTTCTTAGATGAATATGTGAACTCCTTTGCTACATAAGAGAATCACACAAGTTAGTAGCTACTGAGTATATTGAGAGAATATATGTAAAATATGACTCTAAGTGATGAGTGATTTCTTGCAAGTCCTTTGGTATTTATACCAAAGAAAGTCAGTAGTCTGGCGGACACGGCGGTACCCTCAGAAGGGGTCCGCCCGTGTTCCTCCAGGGGTCCACCAGAACTGTTCAACCAAACTTACAATAAATCACTCCAAAACAAACAATGTCACATCTACTAAATACTAGTCAACATGCATTGCACCAAACATGGAATACTTCCAAAGTGTGTAAGAACTTCATGGATAGTCAAACACATAAACAAGCAATGTCACATCTACTAATTACTAGTCAACGTGCATTGTACCAAACATGGAATACTTCCAAAGTGTGTAAGAACTTCATGGATAGTCAAACACATAAACAAGCAATGTCACATCTACTAAATACTAGTCAACATGCATTGTATCAAACATGGAATACTTCTAAAGTGTGTAAGAACTTCATGGATAGTCAAACACATAAACTTACCATAAATGCACATTGATGAGATGTGACACTTTCTTATTAAAGAAATACTTTCTTATTAAGGAAATAAAAACCATGTTAAGTTTAATAAGAAATGTAAAGACTAGTTATACAAGACTTAAACTAAAATGATGTTTTACTACAATCTGAAGTTTGTACTTTGTCATTAACAAAACTTAGCAAAGATCGTTAAAATATAAATAACGTTTTTAGGCGATATTTGTATTAACAATCTCCCCCTTTTTGTTGATGACAAAACATAAACTTTATTTATAAGCAAAACACTAGTTTTAGTGTTAAGTCTTATAAAGTTAGTATAAAAACTTGTTTTTGCTAAAAAGATGTGATATGCAAAAAAAAATTTGAAACAAGTTTATATATAAATTCTCCCCCTTTTTGTCGAAACAAAAAGAAGAGTAGCGAGGCGGAAGTATGCACTTGCTCCCCCTTGGACGATACTCCCCCTAAATGGAGTGCCAAGAGAGGAGACATGGATTTTGAACCTACAAGAAAAAAGGTTAGTTGTCGCACAAGACAAATCATGAAAGCATTACATGTCTAGAACACAACTAAGAGTTGTGAAGTGGAATAATGCAACACTCATGCTCCCCCTTGAATATTTCTCCCCTAAATGGAGTATCAAGGAAGGAAAACATGGATAATGATCCTACAAAAAGAAAGGTAAGTTCCTAAAACACAAGATATATGTATGCTACCATAGCAAGGTATAGTTCACTTATTATACCTAAATGGTCAACAAACAATGCAAACCTTGTAGTAGAATGAAATTCATTTCATGGAAAAGTTTGGCTCTTAAAAAGTCAAAGACAAGAAATTTGGATGACAACATCCTACTTTTAAAAATAAAGAAAAACTAAAAATAAACTAAGAGCATAAAAAGCTACAAGGAAATCATCATTTTCCTTAATGAGAAACATTTTCCAAAAACAAGGCTAAGGTTGTTTAAAGATGAAAATGTGTATTGAGGGTTGTAGCGGGCTTTATTTTGAAGGTTGAGAGGGTAACACGGGTTTTGGTTTGTTGGTTTAAATGGGAAACATTTTCCAAAAGAAACGGTTTTGTTTCATTTTGGAGACTCTAAACTTGAGGTGGTGTTGGTACTCTAAACTTGGTTTGTTGGTTTTAATGAGCAATATTTAACAAAAGAAACGGTTTTGTTTCATTTTGGAGACTCTAAATTTGAGACGTTCCACAATGTGGTTTAGGATAAACCTCATTTTATTGGATAGGGTGAAACAATGGTTTTGGGTGATGATACTCTTGTTGTGGTGGTTGGTTGTGGTCGAAAGACTCATTTTGGTTAAGCAATGACCTTGGTTATTCATTTGTGAAAGGTGGTGATTGTTGTTGGTCTTGGTGGAAGATCATTGAGATGCTTTTATTTTCTTATACGAAGAAAATAGAGATTCAAAGTGTTGGGAAGGTTCTTGTAGTGGTGGTAGTTATTGTTGTTGTGGTGGTTGTTGTTTGAACAAAATGGTGTAGGCTTGGTTATTTGTAAATGGTTACTATGAAGGTTTTTGTGAATGGGGTGAAGCACAAATGATTGTAGGTGTGAATGGCCTTGATTATTTGGAAAAATTGAGGATTTATCATAAAGGTAGGCCAAACTCTCAAGCAATGACGGTGGATGAGGTGCATCATCCAATGACTCGTTTGGTTGAAATATTGGTTGTTGTTGGGTTTCTGTTTCGGCAATGGTGTCAAAGAGTGACAATGATGGAGGGCTTGATGGTTTAGGTGATAGGTTTTCAAAAGTTTCCAATAGTGGATGTGGTGATGTTGGTGGTGTATGGAAAAGTTCCATTGGTGTAAGTGTTGAAGTAGCAAGATTAAGCAAATCTTGAATAGTGATCACATTGGTATTGAAATGTGTTGAGGATGGTGTTGAGGTAGTGAGGTTAAGGAAATCTTAGATAGGTGAAGAAATATTAAGCGAAGCATCACTTGAAGATGATGAGCTTGACTTGACAATTTTGTTGAAGCAACAAGGTTTGACACTCATCCTAGTGGTTTTTGAGAAGGATTTTGATGGTTATGCAAAACTTTCAAATTTATAAGGTTGAAAAGGTGTTGAAATGGGTGTTTGGATTTGATGTTCTAACATTCAAAGAATGAGGTTTCAAATGATTTTCATGACCATGTCACATCATTTGATGTTAATTCAATGGAGTGAAAGATCAACATATGCACTCAATGCTTTGTGATCATGGGATGTGATTTGGTTGAAAATGTTTCAATGGTTTGAAGGATCCTTTAAAAGGGTTCCTTGGGTTAGTTATGTTTGAATTTGAATTTTTGGAGGGAAGTGGCTTCCTAATTGTTTTAGTGAGTGAGAGTTGTTCTAATATGGTTATTGGAGTTAATGGAAGATGTTTCTCACTTAGGATAATGGTTTTGACACATTACAAGTTTTGGACTTAAGAAAAATGGAAGAATTTTCTGCAGGTGTCTGGCGGAACCCTCAGAAGACACTAGCGGAACCCATTTGAGGGTACTGCCTGGTCCGTTGGGCTATTTCTGGAATTCCCAGAAAATACACTGGCGGACCCCAATTTTGGGTACCGCCAGATCCGCCAGGGGTAAAAAATTAGGCAGTCCCCGTTTTTGACCCGCGAGACGATTTTCAAAATTTTCGAAAACTCCTAAAATCAAAGAGATAAGGTATTTCTGGTTAGGCAATGCAAAAATTAGACATGTAAACATACATATCATGGGACTTTGACCTTGAGGTCGAGGATTTTACTATACTTAGTAAGAATTGCCATAAGCATAGAAAAAATGACAAACACCTTAAACATTGTCATTATGCATAAAAGTTCATACAAACATAATCCAACAAACATAATAAACCATGAAAGTGAAAAACACATAATTCACGTAGTTTTAACACAAAAACGATTCTAAAGCATTCTTAAGCCAAACACTCCTTAATCGTCTCATAACCAGTCTATCTTCTTATTGAGCTTGCTTATGTACCTTCCAAAGCACTTGAAAATTCCTTTGGTTTGCTTGAACTCTTCGGATACATTTTCAATGACGGGGAGTTCTAGAAGGTAGTCTAAAGGAGGTAACTTAGAGTTAGGAAGTTAATCATCCTTTCTCATGTCAGATGATGATGATGATGATGGTGTAGGTAAGCGAGTACGTTTGCCCTTACCTTTGAAAACTTGTTTATCACTTAGAGGAACGAAGATGTGAGGAATGAGAGAATAGTCAAGGCACATTCCATTATCGTTAGGAGGAATGGGTGAGATTGTTCTAAAGAGGCGGGTGAGAAGCATTCCATAAGGAAGAGCGGTTGTTCCTACCAAAGGTATGTCGGTCATTCTTTTGGTCATGTAGTAGACAAGGTTGAAGGGTTGCCTAACGGACAAGGAGTAGAGCATGTAGCAAAGGAAAATATTGATGTGATCCCGGTTTCCTATGGTGCTAATTACATTGGTTCTAAGGAGTTCTTCCCATTCCTTGAATTTGGGCTTGAGTTCATTGAATTCCATTCCATATGGGTCCTTGATGACCTCATTTCCAGTTCTAGTTCTCCTACTGTTGGTGGTCCTAATGAAGAGGTGGTCACGAAGTTCATCTTTGGACACAATAGGGGTATCATAGGGATGGATGCGGTCAAAGAGTGAGTCAAGAGTTGAGAGGGAGTGCAAGTCGGAGTAGATGCAAGTAGCATGGTTTGGGACACTTAGGATTTGAGCAAACTCCTCGAGAGTGAAGGAGTATTGATGACTACTAGCCCTAAAGTTAATAGACATGCGACCATACTCATCCTTGGAGAGGGTGACGGATGCATAGAATTCTAAAATGAACCTAGAACAAATAGGCTCGTCGATTTCTAAGAGACACTCTAAAGTTGATTATGGCAAATTCCGTATAGAGGTTTGTACCTTCTAAGAAGGATGGATCAATGGTTCTACCCTTATGGACATATCATTTTTCTAAGGATTTGAAGACAACGATTTGAGTTTGAGTAAGACCCTTGGTTTTGTGGTGTTTGGGTAGGTACTTGATGGTGTCCTTGTGGTCGTAGTGAGTTAGAGGAGGCATGATGATTCCTAGAAAATCAAAATTTCACATTTTAGTCTAAGTAAACAACTATTGTAATGTGTATGTTCTAATGTGTGCCTATATGAAAACAATGTAGAGGTGCGGTTAACTTGACTCATTTTGATGCTTAAAAACGTTTAATAATGCAAGTGATGTTTCAATGACGTTTTTCATTTGTTTTAACAATGTGGTGAACGGTGGTAAAGTATGGGTGACGACCGAGAGTGGATATGTGAAATGAGGTGGTGATTGTTTGACAACACTTAAAGCTTGGATATCTTCTTTGTGTTCTTCACTTGCTAGAAAGTGGAAGAGACGCATTTCATAATGAAATTCACTTGACTTTTGACGACATAGACAAATATGTTAATGAGAGTATGGATATGAAAATTGCCCTTTGTTTCAAAGAGCGACACAAAGGTGAACATAGGTTTATGTATCATGAAAGGTGGTTTAATCTTAATAGGTTAGGTTATAGTGGGGATGACACACTTGTTTGGTTACATTGTGGAATCTTCTTGTGAAGATGACTCGGTGAAGTTATTGGTGAAGATGATATTGACTCTTGGTTTCTTTGAGGGCATGGAAATGGTGGATGACTCAATATTGATATGATAAAGGATAACTCGGTTTCTCATTTCACATTGGTTATTTGAGGTTCGAGTGATGAAAGGTTATGAGGAATATGCTTGAAGTTTTGCTCATTTTGTGAATCTTATGGGCTGATGGTAAGTTGGAGTTGTGAGTAAAGACGTGTTTGGTTTTGAACTTAAATAAAACGTTCTGTGGCTTTGGCGGACCAGGCGGAACGAAAAAATGGGTTCCGCCCATATCGTCTGAGGGTGCCGTAGGATCTGCAGGGAAAACTCAAAAGGAATTGTCTTGATTTTTGTGGTTTTATCCTAATGTTCAAAACTAAGGTTTTAGGTCTTATGAGTCCTTGACTAAGCCTAGGGATGATGAATGCTTCTCATTCAAGAGGCTTTGTGAAAACGTTGATAGAATGGTTAACGTATAAGACTTTCTTAGTTAAGATGTTCCTCAATGAACATTTTTACCAAGACGATGATGATGGATCACAATATGTCAATTAAGAACATAATGGATTGAATTGTCGCTGAAGTCGATGCTTCCTTTGTTGAAGGGATAATAACGTTGATGAGATGAATTCCGTTGTTGATGCGAATTTGCTTGTTCAAGCGGAGCTTGTTGATGTGCTTCTCCATCCGATACTAATTTGAGAATCTTACGCGTTTTGGAGAATCATTGTGTAAGTAAGTATAAAAGTGCAAGTACCACTTGGGCTTTTCTTATCAACTTATTACCGATATAATTCCATTTGGCATACACTATGGTTTCTATTCCCGTTCTTTTGGGAGGCCATAATCCTATTTGTGTAGTACCTTATGATGTATCCAAATAGGCTCAATTAAAGAGTTGTTTAAGGATCTTCTTTAACACGAGCACATAGACAAAAGCTAAACATAATGTTGAATCTAATTGTTATGAGAACAAGTAGTCTTCCAAACATTTCTCTACGTTTAGTTTTACCTACGGATTTACTAATCTCATTCTTGATAAGTCATCAATAACTTAACTATTGAGAACAAGATAGCAACTAGGAATGTCTTTAAGTTAAAATCCCTTGCTTTTGTGGCTTGCTTTTATTATCAAAAGGTCTTTCAAATATTGACACTATACTCACTTGATTACTTTGAAATATCAATTTCGTTTCACTAGTTGTTTTATTCTAAATTCCAAAAATTGTTTTTGTTGAATTTGTTTAGACACAACTAATGACCAATAAATCAAGTTTTATAACTTATGTCAATTTTACTTGATTCAATTGTTTAACTCAAGGTGAGAAGATGTTGTTTTGTACTTTTACTCCATGCTTGTCTTGCCATCATTGGACTTTCGACTAAGTTATCATCTACCAAAGATGATATCATAGAAGGAGGAGATTACTCATTAAATGTCATATTCAACGACTCCTCGACTCTTCGGGTTTTCTTACTTAAGACACTATGAACTCTATTTATTTTTAAAAAGTCCAAGAGGTACAACATCATTAGACTATGTGTCACATTTGATGTGTAAATCCTAGATGTTGAAAACTTATTTTCTTTCACACATCCTAATATATGCTAATGTGATTTATTTCACCTTGTGTGTTTTATGTGAGATTATCATAAAGGAGTGATTGAAGAAAGACACAATTAAAGACTCAAAGTATGGTGTTTGAGAAAATTGTTTAACAAAGGTTCGTTTTGCAAGCATCACAAAAGTGTTAGACATTTTAACACTTAGGAAATTCTTAGTAAGCAAGGGTTGAGTGAGACATACTCAAGAGTTTTTCGTGTTTATCTCTTAATGGTTAAATAACCAAAACACCTTATATCTCCTACTAGTACTAAAGACTAAATTTCTTGTTGCATAGAATCTAATCTTAGTAATTTACAAATAGCAGGTAAACACTCTAGAGTATTACAAATAACACATATTTGAGCACATAATGCTAGAGACACGAAATAACCAAAGTCAAGTTTAAGTAATGCGTACCTTTTAAATTGCATAGAGATGCTATCAATCGGATAAGCATTATGCGTAAAAACTTGGTTTGACGACATGCTTTGAAACTCAATAACTCATGTATCCAAGAAGGTTAGACAATCATATAAAAGCATAGAGTATGATAATCTTAATTCTTTTATCATGAGTTTCTATTAGAGATAGAATTATCTCTAAATCTCTCTTCTAGGTTAGACAAATTTTACTTACTTTGTTTTATTAGTTAATGGTGCTTTTGAGTTAAATCCTAATCCGGTTTTATCTTTAAACAACCTTTGACTCCTCAACAATATTTCAAGAGATTTTGAGCTTTCATCAAATTAAACTAATAATTTTTCCTTTCTCATTTTGCATTTTAATCTCATGTTTGTAATCTAGACATAATTAACATTCTAGATTAATTTCAACATTACTCTTAATTCTAGACATTTTATCTTCTAATAAGATTTCCTTTTCAAAGATATTCTTAAGAGATTTTGAAGACTCATTCTTGAAGATAGCTTTTAGGTCCATGTTGCACAAATGTTTAGACTCATTTTCTAGTTTAGAAAACTCTAGGATAAAGTAATCAAAGCAAAAGAGCTTGGTTTCAAAGTGTACCTTGCTTGATGTTTTATCTAGTTTAGAATCACAAACCGGATGATTGACTTCATCTTCATCCGAGTTATTCCATGAATCGCAAGCAGGACTACGGATCATTGTCTTCGTCAACATCCATTACATTCCAAGATACGCAAGCAGGTTCATCAAAACACACGTACTCATCTTCACTTATACCTTCATTTAAAACATTTAAACTAGTAGCACATGTATTAACTTCTACTAAGTGTCTATCAATTAGTTTTTCTAAAACTTCTAATTCATATGTAAGATCAAATTGATCATCTTTCACTTGACATATTCTTTGATGAAAGTTTAACATATTTTTCCAAATATCATTAGCCATTTGACAAAAATACATTCTTTCATATTTGGTACTAAAGCTTTATAAATCATTGTTTTAGCTTTAGTATTTTTATCAAGTTTAAGATAGTTATCTTGGTTTGCTAAAACTTGTTTTCTTTGGTTTGAAATCACCAAAAGAATTAGTATGCCAAAGATCTTGATCAATTGGTTTTACATAGTTTTCAAAATTACTTTTCCACTCAAGTAAGTTTTCTTTTTCAAATAGCGGTGGGTTTTGAATAGGTTGCCCTTCTTTGAGATTTTCAAAATCCATGGATCGATCCAAGTTTTAAAATACATTCTATTTTAAAGATCTTGAGTAACGTAGCTCCTGATGCCAATTGTGGAAAACTAGAAGGGGGGTTGAATAGTTTACCGCTTTTTCGATTCTTATTTAGCTTAATTATCTTTAAAAACATTTACGTTTGCTTAAAGATATAAGTACAATATTATACGTTTGATTCTTTGAAAAGCTTTTCATTTGAATAACAATTCTAACTTTACTAGCTTCAAACTTTGAAAAGCTTTGCTTGTGATGATCCTAACTTTGCTAGTTTAGTTCTTTGAAAACCTTTACTTTTGTTTGAAGATATAAACACATCTTTACTTGTTTAGTTCTTTGAGAACCTTTATAAGTAACTAGCTATGTCAACAAAAGAACAACATGTAATAAGCAAAGATAAGGAAAGAAACGATCAAACCACAACACGATTGTTTATCGTGGTTCGGCTACAAGGACTCCTTTTCCTTGCCCTACATCCACACCCCGAGTTTCCAACTCGAGAGTTATAAGCACTAATCAACAAGCTCCTTTCACCGGCGGAGAAAACCTTTACAACGTCGCTTACACTTTTACCGACACTAAGCTAGATGTCGAGTTCTTTTACAAGGGTACAACCACTCCCGTTCGTCGCTTACACTTTTACCGACACTAAGCTAGATGTCGAGTTCTTTACCAACGATACAACCACTCCCGTTAGTTCTTTTACAAGGGTACAACAACTCCCGACACACTATGTATTTTGAGGCCTAAAATACTAACCGATCACTTCTATACAAGATACACATGAAGTATAAACTACCAAAGTCTATACACAACAAAGCTAACAAGTCTTGCAAATTTGAGTTAAAACTTGTAACTTCTTAGATGAATATGTGAACTCCTTTGCTACATAAGAGAATCACACAAGTTAGTAGCTACTGAGTATATTGAGAGAATATATGTAAAATATGACTCTAAGTGATGAGTGATTTCTTGCAAGTCCTTTGGTATTTATACCAAAGAAAGTCAGTAGTCTGGCGGACACGGCGGTACCCTCAGAAGGGGTCCGCCCGTGTTCCTCCAGGGGTCCGCCAGAACTGTTCAACCAAACTTACAATAAATCACTCCAAAACAAACAATG
The DNA here is from genome assembly GCA_030686995.1 of Artemisia argyi. Classification (NCBI taxonomy): domain Eukaryota; kingdom Viridiplantae; phylum Streptophyta; class Magnoliopsida; order Asterales; family Asteraceae; genus Artemisia; species Artemisia argyi. The sequence goes on from CM060705.1 coordinate 140,635,864, forward strand.
TCACATCTACTAAATACTAGTCAACATGCATTGCACCAAACATGGAATACTTCCAAAGTGTGTAAGAACTTCATGGATAGTCAAACACATAAACAAGCAATGTCACATCTACTAATTACTAGTCAACATAATCAAACATGGAATACTTCCAAAGTGTGTAAGAACTTCATGGATAGCCAAACACATAAACTTACCATAAATGCACATTGATGAGATGTGACACTTTCTTATTAAAGAAATACTTTCTTATTAAGGAAATAAAAACCATGTTAAGTTTAATAAGAAATGTAAAGACTAGTTATACAAGACTTAAACTAAAATGATGTTTTACTACAATCTAAAGTTTGTACTTTGTCATTAACAAAACTTAGCAAAGATCGTTAAAATATAAATAACATTTTTAGGCGATATTTGTATTAACACTTATCTCAATTGAACATGAAAGGTTTCAAAGGGTAAAAACCCTTGAAAAAGCTGTAATATTCATACTAGGGTTTCTCTCCAAAGTTATACCCTACTTGTCCCTTTTTTATGAATGAAAATTGCAAAACTATATATAGATTTTTCAGGGTGACGGCGTCAAGAAGGAAATTCTGACGCCGTCAACTCGCCGCCCATAATGAAATCGGATTGCCTAGATCCACTTGTGACGTCGTCATGTGCAAGTCTACTCTGGGCTGTCACTCTTATTTGGACCACGACGGCCTATGGTGACGCCGTCATGTCCCTAGTGTAAAACTCCTCTAGATCGTCCCGGACTTTATCCACTTCCACCTCTTGTATTACTCTTGACGCCGTCACTTGATAACTCTTGACGTCGTCAAGTACTGTTCCCAGCAAGGAAAATTAATACTTTGTCATTTTCTTCACTTTTATGCTCCAAAAACGTCCAAAATGCTTCCTTTTCCAGAATTCACTCCAAAAGTACCTAAAATAACAAAAGGAACGATTTAGGGCATTATTTGATCAAATAAATTCGAATCCGGGCTAAAATGACCCCCTAAAAACGGTTCATTTTTTGCCTCATCACTAAATAAGTCACTGAGTGAACAGTAACTCAGTGAGTCATCTTCAGGATGCTTAGACCGAGCCTAAGGAGAAAGGCTCTCCATTCAGTGAGGCGGAACTCAGTCAGTGTGATCTAAGCCAAGAAGAAGGTGATTGGTTCATTAAGGATGACAATAACTCACTGAACCCCAAGACTCCTCAATAACTATCATGGTACTAAAGACTGATGACTTGAAGACTGGAGATTTGGCGGGACTGGGCGGTAAAGTTTGAACTGTTTCATTAAAGTGCTTTATCAATTTAATGTCAAACTTTCCCCAAATGGTTAAATCCAGTCTATCATCAGAAAGCACCTTTTGGACTTAACCCAGAGAAGTTTCCTTTGCCAGAGAATAAAATCTATCAAGATTTTATTAAGGAACGCTTAGGTCCATTGTATAATAGAGTTTTTCATATTTGTGTATAAATAGGCAACATAAGTGAGGAGCAAAAGTTGACAAGTTTGTGCAATTAATGCAAAGCATTCACAAACCACTTTTACTCCTTCAAAGAACAACATAGCCCCTGAGATAGCTCAGTGGGTCCTCAATTGTCACTCGAACATTGTTTTGAGTTTAGAGAGGAGTCAATACCACAGTTGTCGTTTCAATCCCAAGTGTTATTCTGCAAACTCTTGGGTACGATTCTTTTTGATTAACTTCTAATAAAGAATTAAAAGTTCAAAAATATTGTCTCTTATCTTTACGTTGCTTTATTGTTAGTCATATATACATCTGAGTTAAAATTCATATATCTTGGTTACATTAGCTATTTTGTTATTGATAACCAAGTAAAAGGGACCAATAGTTTTAAGCTTACCCGAGAAAATCTTCAATCGAGAATTAAAAAGAAGAACTTGATCTCCAACGTTGAAAACGCGGTCTTTAATCTTAGCATCACGAATTCTCTTAGTTTTCTCTTTATAGATCAAAGAATTCTCGTAAGCTTGATCATGAAGCTCAACTAATTCATTCAATTGAACTTTTCGGTGATCACCCACGGTCTTGAGGTCAAAATTAGCATGTTTCAAGGCCAGTAGGCCTTGTGCTCAAGTTCTAGAGGTAAATGACAAGCCTTCCCATAAACCAGCTTATAAGGAGTACACCCAATGGGTGTTTTGTAAGCGGTCCAAAAAGCCCATAATGCATCTTCTAACTTATCAGCCCATGAGGCACGGTGCTCTCCTACGGTCCTTTCTAATATACGTTTCAAGCCACGATTGGACACCTCAACTTGACCGCTTGTTTGCGGATGATAAGCAGTAGAAAGTCGATGTGTGACACCATATTTAATCATAACTTTAGCAAATTGGTCATTAAAGAAATGGGTCCCACGATCACTTATTATAGCACGAGGTGTACCAAATCGGGCAAAAAGACTCTTTAAAAATTTCACAACAACTCGGGCTTCATTAGTGGGGAGCGCTTTCGCTTCAACCCATTTTGACAAGTAATCGACGGCCACGAGTATATACTTATTTCCTCTAGATGACGGGAATGGTCCCATGAAATCGATACCCCAGACGTCAAAAATCTCACATACTTGAATAGCATTTTGAGGCATTTCATCTTTTTGAGAGATTTTTCCTTGACGCTGGCAAGCATCACATGATTTCACCAAATCATGGGCATCCCGGTAAATCGTCGGCTAGTAGAAGCCGGAATCAAAAACTTTCTTAGCGGTGAAGTTGGCACCATGATGTCCCCCCGTGGGTCCACTATGGCATGCCATAAGAATTTCAACGGCTTCCTTGCAATGAATGCACCGCCGGATCACTTGATCCGCACAAACTTTGAACAAGTAGGGGTTGACCCAGAAATAATGCCTAACATCTATGAAAAATTTCTTCTTTTGTTGGGACGACTTCCCTTTTCTTATGAAGTTCCCTGCATGGTAATTCGCAAAGTCGGCGAACCATGGGGTACTTAGATCACTATTTGACACACTCCCAAGTGTCTCGAGAGGAAATGTTTCAGTAATTTCCTTTTTCTCGAGATCACTTTGATGGGGATTTTCTAGACGTGAAAGGTGATCAGCAGCAAGGTTCTCAGCTCCCTTTTTGTCTCGAATTTCAACATCAAATTCTTGAAGGAGTAGAACCCACCACATCAATTGTGGCTTAGCATCTTGCTTTTCCATAAGGTATTTCAGAGCAGAATGATCCGTATACACTATGCATTTTTTCAAAAGCAAATAAGGTCGAAATTTTTCAAAAGCGTAGATAACAGCTAACATCTCTTTCTCAGTAGTCGTATAATGAGATTGAGCGACATTCATTGTCTTACTTGCATATTGTATCGGTTGAAAGTATTTTGTCTTTTGTTGCCCCAGAACTGCACCAATAGCATAATCACTCGCATCGCACATCAGCTCAAATGGCAAGTCCCAATCGGGGGCAACTAATATTGGTGCCGCCGTTAACTTCTTCTTTAAAAAATTAAATGCATCAATGCATTCATTTGTGAAGTTAAACGGAGCATCTTTTTCTAAAAGGTGGGTCAGAGGCCGGGCAATCTTAGAAAAATCTTGTATAAAACGTCGGTAAAAGCCGGCATGACCAAGGAAACTTCTGATTCCTTTAACGGTGGCAGGATGAGGTAGCTTAGCGATTACATCAACTTTGGCATGATCTACCTCGATCCCAGATTTGGAGATTTTATGGTCGAGGACAATGCCCTCTTTAACCATGAAGTGGCACTTCTCCCAATTTAGAACCAAGTTGGTGTCTTCACACCGTTTCAGCATATTTTCTAAATGGGAGAGGCAAGAATCGAAATAATTTCCATAGACGGAGAAATTGTCCATGAATACTTCCATGGTTTTTTCAATCATGTGGGAGAAAATGGCCATCATGCACCTTTGGAACGTGCCCAGAGCATTACATAATCCAAAGGGCATACGACGATAAGCAAACGTTCCATAAGGGCAAGTAAAAGTGGTCTTTTCTTGATCCTGGGGATCAATGGGAATTTGAAAATACTCGAAAAACCATCGAGAAAACAATAAAACTCATTTCTCGCTAAACGTTCGAGCATTTGGTCCATAAAAGGTAGCGGGAAATGGTCTTTACGAGTCGCGTCATTCAACTTACGTTAGTCTATACAAACTCTCCATCCGATCATAAGTCTCATCGGTATCAACTCATTATGTTCATTCGTCACAACAGTCATACCGCCCTTTTTGGGAATACAATGAATCGGGCTAACCCATGAGCTATCTGAGATTGGATAAATCATTCTAGCGTCAAGGAGTTTTATAACCTCCTTTTTGATCACTTCATGGATTTGCGGATTAACCCGTCGTTTTTGTTGGACGGATGCCTTATGGTTATCTTCAATCAGAATCTTATGTGTGCAAAATCGAGGGTCAATTCCCTTAATATCGGATATTTGCCAAGTGATGGCACTCTTATGCTTCTTAAGCACATCTAAGAGTCGGGCTTCTCCTCATCTTTAAGGTCTTTCGAAATAATGACGGGCAATTTATTAGTCTCTTCTAAGTACCCGTATTCGAGATGAGGAGGTAAATCCTTGAGCTCGAGCTCCGGAGGATTCTCAATAGATGACTTTACTTCTTTTACGTCTGCCATTTTTAGGTCCATCGGAGGGGAAGAAGGAATCGGGTCTTCAGTTAAAAGTTTTTCAAGCAATAAAATATCCCCCTCCAGATCAAAATCTGAATTATCAATTTCCGGTGAAATCGATTTGTTAGAAAGACACATTTTGATTTCTTCCTAACCGAAATCACTTCCCTTAAACGGAGTGAGGGAAGGGGAAGAATCGGAGATGATTGGTTCTGAAGAAGGAGTGAGATTGCCACTCAAAGCATTATTTGTGAAACCAAGAAGCTCTTAAGAATACTCCTCCGTAGCTTCATCAATAACATCGATTCGGTTAACGGAGATATGATTGTAATTGGAGGAGTATCTCGTGGTTTGATCGAGGTTGAACGTAACAGCTTCATTTCCAACACGTAAGGTAATCTCTCGTCCTAAACATCAATCAAAGCACAGCCAGTCCTTAGGAATCCTCTCCCGAGAATGAGAAGAACCCGTGGATCAGCATCAAAATTGACAACCACAAAATCGGCAAGGAAATTGAATTTCCCCACATTGACGAAAATATCCTCGGCTATCCCAATAGGTCGGGAAGTAGATCGGTCAGTAAGCTCGAGGGTCATATAGGTCGGTGTCAAGTCAGGAAGAGACAAGTTTTTTCAAATCGACAATGGCATGAGGTTAATGCTAGCACCTAGATCGGCCAAGGAAGCATTGAACCATACCCGGAAAATTACATGGAATAAGAAACTTGCCAGGGTCTTCAAGCTTTTTGGGAAGCTTTTTCAGAAGAACCGCTAAGCAATTCTCATTCATCTGGGTTTTAGCCATTTCAAACAATTTTTCTTTATTATTCAAAAGACTTTTTATCATTGAAGCAAATTTTGGCATCAAAAGTATAGCATCCACGAGGCTTATATCGAAATGCAATTCTTGAAAGATCTGATAAAACTTTTCCATCTAATTATTAACTTTCTCACGGTGCTTTTGTTCATTTAGGCGTGACGGATAAGGCAATTTGTTTTGATGGGAATTTCTTTCTCAGCTTCGTAAACGACTTTTTCTTTTCCTTTTGACGTTTGGACCACCGGAGGTTGGATGTTTTCGGTCCTTCCATTATTAATAGGAATTTCCGTATCCGTTGTCACCTCGATTTCACGGTCGACTACCTTAGGAGGTAGAGAAGAAGAGGTAGTCGAAGCCATTGGTCCATCATATGAAACACCATTCCTAGTCGTGATCGCTTTAACATCGCCCCTCGGGTTAGCGATCGTGTTGCTTGGAAGAGTTCCCGAGTCGGAGGGTCGATCATTTAAACGCTTGTTAAGTTCATTAATTTGATTAGCCAAAACCCGTGTTGTTTCTTCTTGTTTTTCCATAAAAGCTTGTTGGTTTTGAAGCAATTGCTTAATCAAATCATCCGTGGGTGCTTGATTTGGAATAACACCTTGGTTTCGATTATTATTGAAATTTTGCCTACGGTTTTGAAAATTTCCATGATTCTGATTTCCATGATTAGTATTTTGAAAATTTCCCTTGATTCGGGGCTTGATTTTGATTCCCTTGAAAATTCCGATTGTGATTAACCCCTTGGTTTTGATTTTGAAAACCTTGATTTGTTCGATTTTGATTTTGATTGACTTGATGAGTACGGTTTTGCACATTATTATTATGACTCTGATTTTGGAAACCGGGTGGTCCAAGATAATTGTTCGAACGGTAGCTGAGAAGATTTCGATCTCCTTGAGGTGGGTAACCGTTACAACCCATGTTTGCAACATACACATTCTCTTGAGCATAAGCACTGGTTGCCGGACACTCGTAGTACGGATGTAGACCACCACAAGTTTCACAACTCTGGTTTACTACATTCACTTGTTGAGTTGGTTTAGCAATAGACATAGCATCAACTTTCTTGTTGAGGGCGGCTAGCATACTCATGATCTCATCATTAGCTTTGCTAGCTTGAAGTTTGCTTCTAGCCATCCTCACTCGAGCCTTATTCTCAATAATTGTGAAGGCTTCTTGTATATTATAAGACAAAAAATTCCCACCCGTAGCAGAATTGAGTGAGTCTTGATCAGCATGACATAACCCATTATAAAAAGTGTCAATCTGATGCAAGGGTGAGAATCCATGGTTCGGACATTTTTCAAGCAAATCTTTAAACCGATCCCAAGCTTCGCTGAACGATTCATCGAAAGCTTGTTGGAATCGAAAGATTTGAGTTCGAAGGTTAGAGATTTTAGAAGGGGGATAGAAATGATTCACAAACTTGGAAGCTAAATCTGCCCAAGTTTGAATCGAATTCGGTGGTTCCTTTTCCAGCCAAGTCCGGGCTGCCCCTTTAAGGGAAAAAGGAAACAATTTCAATTTCACCACATCGTAAGGGACTTGATTGATCTTAATAGTCTTAGCGATTTCGGTGAAATTTCTTATGTGAACATATGGGTCATCATGTTCAAACCCGTGAAAGGAGATACTTGTGATGATATTGAGTAACCCGTGATTAATCTCAAATTGATTTATAGTGATATCGGGAATCATGATGGCTCTTCTCACACCATTGAATGGTGATTGGAGTTGTTCCTCCATCGGACGTAAATCAAAAGTCGGTTGGGGTCCCATCGGAGGAATCCCATTGTGTTCAGGACCACCCATCGGCGGGGGTCCCATGTTTTGATCGTTTTGGTTCATTTCCTCAATGATGGGAAATGAACCAGGTGATTATGACGTATTACCCTTTCGGGATTTAAAAATGGAGAAATAAGACTTTCAGAAGATGAGCGGGTGTTCATACACCAAAAATAAAAAGAAAAAGAAAAAGAAAATCTTTTTGTATTTTTTGTTGGGAATTATTTTTGGCTTTTTTAATTTATTTGAAAAACAAATCACAATACTTTTATTTTCTTTTTGTAACCGTTACGTTATTCTGTAAATGTTTCCTCTAATACTACGCGCAGCGGAGCGGGAGAGAAGAATGTATCTCTCTTCGGTCTGCAATTTAATGTCAAGACCTCCGTATTCCCCGTTTATTTGGTTGTAGTAAAAGGGTAATCCGATAACGTATAATTTCTTAGTTTCTTTTGTTGTTTTTCATGAATGGTTTACAACACTCTCTCAAGAGTAAGGATGTTATTTTATTTTTGTATTTTATTGAAAACACTTTAGTAAAAGTGTTTTTGATTTTTTTTTTACTTTTTATATTTTTATAAGAAAATATTCACAAATATGAGGAAGGTTTTTCAAAACACGATTTTAAAAACGAAATTCAAAATTCACTTCAAACCTTCCCTGGCAGCGGCGCCAAAAATTGATTGATTATATATATATATATTCCTTAGGAAATCCGAATGAAATACGCATTACCCGAATCGTTTCCAGTGAAGGAGTGAATGGAATCGTGAAATCTTGTTTGTGAAAAAGTTAAATTGTGATTATGAAACTAAAATGATAATAAAAAACAAATAAGCAGAAAGTACAAGCTACTAATGCACAAATGTCTAGAAACTAGAAATGGAAAATCAAACGCGAATTTAAAACACTATGTACGAATTAAAAAGTGAATTTTAATGAAAAATTATCCTAAAATGTAAAATAAATTTCTAAAAATATTAAACTACTAAAAATGATTTTGAGAAAAAGAAAAATAGTTTTTTGACTTTTTATTTATTTTCTATGAATTATTTTCTATTTTTGTAATTTAAAAATGAATTAAAAATAAGAGAAAATGAGAAAAGAAAGGTGAAAATTACAAAATGAATTTTGAAAAATCTAAGATAACAGAAAAGAATTATCTAAAATATTTTTGGAATTTGTCAGGCTTTTTCTGATTTTTATTTTATTTTTCTTTATTAAAAATTGATTAAAAACTAGAATAAAATGAGAAAATTAGCAAAACAACTCAGAAAATTATGAAATTTTTATAGAAAATCTAAAATAATAAAAGGAACCTAAGAAAAAATTTACAAGTAAAACTAAGCTGAAAAAGTGCTTATTGAGCTAAAAAGCAGTTTGGATAAGTGCTTATTAATAAGTACTTATCACAAAAATGATTGAAACTAAAAACACAAGTCCAATATATTCAAATAAGCTCAAATATATTCAATTCAGATCAGGATAAGCTCAGAAACACAAGTAGAGAACAAATAGCAGTCTCAATAAGCAATGGCAATAAGCAGAAGTACAATTGAATAAGCCAGGATCTCAGAGTCAATATGAAACACTTAGGGAACCTCAAATCGACTCAGAATATGCAAAGTAACTCAAATTTCAATCTAATATCAACAATTGCAGGCCTTTTATCAATTCAGCAAACCTGCTCCGAACACCAAAATTGCAGACCTTAAAAAGCAAATTGAATAAGCTCTATACTAGAATCTTAAGGGGGCAAATTATTATCTATACTACTTAGAACTAGAAATCACCAAATGCCCTATCACAACTATCCTATTGCTACTTCAATTTAGAACTAGTTCAGCAACCTGAGATAAGCAAAAGCTGAAAAAGTTTGACTAAACTAGTGCGCTTCTAAGCTGACCAAATCCAAATTCCAACAATCATATTTCATTATTGATGTTGTAATAAGATCTATTTATACTAAATTTAGTTATCCTACACAATTATGTAACTAATTCTACAATTATACTAAACTGAATTCAAATATCCTAACAGTTAAAGAGATCTAAGTCTTATTTTGACTTTATAGTAATTAACCTATTGTTTTTGTATTAATTCTACCTATTTATCACTACTATAAACTTCCTCAATTACCAAAACCTCCTTCAAAAATCTCAAACTCAGTCAACACTTTAAATCCAAACACTCCTAATGACAATTCTGATGAATTTATATGAAGCAACTATCATTTATATGTCACAAATCAATTATTCCAACTTCACTACTGATTAAAAAAACTGAGATTAACACTATTCAACAGTTAACAACAACTACAAACTCAGATTCATAGTATGCAGATTGTGACAGAATCCAATGAACAAATTATGAATCAACAAGCAATCCAAAGGTATTACTCTAAATTCAAACAATTTCACTCAAACATGATCAACTACAACTGATGAAACAGTATTCTACCACAAAACTCCGATTAAAACAGAATCTTATAAATTGCAATGAGAAACTTGAAACTTGAATCCAAGGTTGTCAGGATCGCGATCCTGATCGTAGGATCGTACGATCCTACGATCCTACATATGAAAAATGAGCAGGATCGTAGTAGGATCTTAATTCTATCAGGATCGGTATAGGATCGTAGGATCGCACGCAGGATCGTAGGATCGTAAACGATCCGATCCTACTACAAGCCCATGTTTTTATCTCAAGGGGAGCAAGATCGTTGTAGGATCGTAAGATCGCACACAGGATTGTAGGATCGTGAACGATCCGATCCTACTAAAAGCTCATGTTTCTTATTGTTTTTTCTTTTATTATTCATTTAAATTCATTTATCATATAAAATATTCTATAAAAGTATAAACTACAAGTCTTATATAATAATATATACATTTTCATAGGATCTTACGATCCCGATCCCGATCTTGTGAAGCCGAAAACGATCCTAGGTAGGATCCCGATCCTGACAACCTTGCTTGAATCAGAACTTACAACTCAATTCCCCTCAGCTCAAAATAGAGGGGATTCACTATGCTAGCCTATCTTTAGATAGGCCAAAGGCTTCCCAATCTCCCTTTGATCTATCAAATACACCTCAGATTCATCACTTCATGATTCAGTTGACTTTTGTTGACTGCTTATGATACTGAACATAGAATCTGATACAAGCTATATCTATCACTTCACTAAAGCTAAATAGCTGAAATGAAGTGTTATACACTGCATATAAGCTTGATTGCAAGTTGAGAAAAGTTTTCTAAAACATTTTTTATATTTTTATTATTTTTCTGATTTTTTTTTTTTTAGTTTTTATAAAAAGTGAATGCAACTGATGTAAAATTTGAGTTAATGAAATCTGAAATAAGCTAAAATTACAAACAAAACAGCTTAACAGATTATTAAAAGCTAAAATGAGAAGCAAAGTAGATTACTAAAACTGAATTAAGAAGAAATGAGCTAAAAACTTTATTGATTGAATGTAAAAATTACACTATAAAAGAAGAAATTACAAAAACTTGATAACTACAACTATCCTAACAACATTTCTGCAGCATTTCTTTAAGCTAAATTCTACACAAAATGAGTAAAAATGAACACTATTTATAGTCGTGAGTGAGGGTGAGGGGTCTTATGCCATGCTGGCAATCCGTGTGAGCCATGTGCTTCTTCTCGGCTTCTCACATCCTTTGGATCAAATTTGTGTTTCTTTCAACCAATAATAGCCCTTAGATCATGATTAGTGATGTGGCATAACCAATAGGAGGCTGCCACATATCCCATTCGTGCACACACTCTCTGTCCGTGTCAGATGATTCTAGAAATAGAATCCAAAGCTCAAGGGATGAGGTGTAATACCCAATCAATCACTGCCATGTGTCCACATGGCTCAAATATTCTCTCTGTCACGCTCCTGGCACATGGGGTACGCTTCTAGAAGCCCCAATGATTGACTAATGATGGTTAATTGAAGTAACATGGATTGATTTGACCACGGTTAGTTTCTAGGGTTCATGTGATTTGGTTATTTCTGGGTTCAGGGAATTGGGGGGCGGGAAATGTATTTGGGTAATAATTTATTACCTGTTTGACTGTTTTGGTAAGTGAGTTTGACCAAGTGAAAATGGGCTCAAGTGGTAAGATTTAAATGATGGGCTTAGGTACATGGATCTATTAGTTGCAATTTTGGACCAGGTATTGGAATTGGACTAGATTTGTAGTTTTCAGATTTTTAATAATAAGGACCATTTGTGTAGTTTATGAAAAATGAAGGACCAAATCTGATATTTCTAAAACTTGTGATCGAAGGGCTTTTCATGTAATATTCTGAATCTTAAGGGACCAAAGCTATAATTTCTTCAAAAATATATTCAAAGGACCAGAATTGACAACTTGTTGAAACTTGGAGGACTAAAACTGTCAATCTCTTCAAACTTCATCCAAGGGTCAAATTTGTCATTCTTTGAAACTTGAAGGATCTCTTTTGACTTTCTGAGCTTTTCTTTGACTTTTCAGATTTTAGCTTTGACTTTCTGACTCTTTCCACTCTCGTGCTCATTTTTACCAGTTTCCGTTTGATTTTTGTCTTTTTATGAAATATCCGTACCTGCACATTCACAATCACAAAAACACATTTTCTTTGGCCATTTGGGTTAATTTTTGGATTATTTAGTCTTATTATGGTAAAGAAAAGGTGAGTGAATAAGCACTCACCAAGTATCCCATCTTCCCCGTCCCATATACATTGGGTCATAATAAACAGGGCAAAAATCATTCTGAAAGTAAGTGCTAGTAGTTCTCATTAATGGTCTAGCAAAATTTCTCTTCCAACCAGCTGGAAAAGATCTACTAGCAGAATGTGGCTTACAGCAAGAACTGGCTTACCAGCAGGATTAGTTCTGCCAGTTTTCCCATGTGTTGCTTGTGGAACAAATGGGGGAATATCATTAACATTATTACACATTGGTCTAGATTTGTTAGGAATACGTTTATTCATATGAAGACTCGGTCACCCCGTGTATAGTTAAGCATATTGTAGCTCGTAGTAACTATCATATTAGTTAGTTTGTAGAGTAGTATTAGTTAGTATTTGTGGAGTCTGGTCGGGTCTCTTACCCACTGTCAGCCCGCTCTACAGCCCGTTTCAAGGGGCGTTTCCATTGTAACTATATATACCCTTTCCCACCCATGGGAAAGGGTTGGACCTTCATTTCATAATCTAATATATCACAAGTTTCTCTCAAGGTTCCCTCATTTTCTCTCTCTAACTTCTCACTAAACATAACCTAGAATCAACCTAATCACTAAACCATCCATGTTCTCATATTAGAGTATACTACAATTGGTATCAAGAGCCATGGTTCTATCCTAGGATTCATGGTATGCTCGAATTTATAGTGTGGTTTGTGAGTTTAGCTTGGTTCGAATGGTTTTAGTAGTTTCTTCACGTGTTTAATCTCGTTAGGCGTTTATCTCGGCATTCTTCTTGTACTTTCTTGCTTATAAGTAGTGTAGACACCTTGTAGTAACCTTGGTTTTGTCATTTCATCACTTGTGTGGACGTTGGTGGCATTTCGTGTGTTATTTCTTAGTAGCGAGTTGGTACTTCCTGGTAGAGAGTTGGTATATCTTTGTAGCGAGTTGAGGTTAAAGATTTGGCGGGTTGCTATTTTTGGACTTTAAGACAAAACGCTAGACAGTGACGTTTTTGTCTTATTAGTCTAGCGAGTTGTGGCCTAGCGAGTTGAGAAACCAGCGAGTTGGCATAACTAGAGATTTGATCTGATTAATGAGTTACTACTTCTAGCGAGTTGAGGCTTCAGCGAATTGGGAATAGCGAGTTGAGAAGTCAGCGTTTTGACAGACTAGCGACTTGTCTACTAGCGAGTTGTCAGATTTTGGAGTTTTGTAGATCTGGCGAGTTGATCATTAGCGACTTGATTAATAGCGAGTTAACTATTAGCGTGCTGTTTACCAGCGAGTTGACTATTGGCGAGTTGATCCCAGCCTAGCGAGTTAGTGCAGTTCCATAGCGAGTTGAGTTGTTTCAGTGACTTGGTATTTGTAGCGAGTTGTTGCCTTAGCGAGTTGTGACAATCTTAGCGTGTTGACATTTGTGAGATTTGTGAACTGTAGCAGCTTAAGTTGTTACATCTACTCCTTCAGTAACTTGACATTGCGAGACTATTCCTACAACTTGACTTGTTATTTTAATAGTAACTAGACATTGTGAGTTTAATCTTACGATTTGACTTGTTTTCTGAGAAGTGACTGTAATTTGACTTGTTGCAACAAAACACGAAATTCACGTGTGTTTAACAGTTTGATACATGCAACTACTCAGTCTTCACAGCATGGCAAGCACTGCATCAGATGACATTCAGGCAGCAGGGTCGGATACTCGTCCTCCTATGCTGGACAGGACCGACTATGAGTCATGGGCACAAAGGATTCGTCTATACTGCTTGGGTAAGGAAAATGGTGTGAACATCTTGAAATTCATTGATGAAGGACCTTTCCTCATGGGGACAACCAGAGACACTATCGCAGCTACTGATGACCATCCTGCGGCAGTTGGTCCAGAAAGACCTCGTACCTACAATGATCTTTCTGATGAAGATAAGAAACGCTATGATGCTGACATCAGAGCTTCGAATATTTTCATTCAAGGGCTTCCTAAAGATGTCTACAAGCTCATCAACTTTAACACAGAAGCCAAAGCAGTTTGGGATAATGTGAAGATGCTTCTTGCAGGGTCTGAGTTAACCAAAGAAGATAGGGAGTCTCAGCTGTATGATGAATTCGAGCACTTCAAAATGAATCCAGGTGAAAGCATCACTGACTACTACGTCAGATTTCACAAGCTAGTTGACATGAGAGCCATCAAGATGACAATGCCCAACATTCAGCTCAATTCAAAATTCGTGAATAACATGGCACCTGAATGGGATAGGTTTGTTACAGCTGTCAAACTCAACAAAGGTCTCAGGCATACTAATCATGAACAACTTTATGCATATCTCCAACAACATGAGAAACATGCAGCTTATGATTGGGTAATGCGAGAAAAGCTCAGTCCTACAACAACAAATGAGTCTCTTGCCTTTGTGTCTAATGTTCAACAACTCACTCAATCTTCAAATAATCAATCTCAACCACCTTCATCCAGGTCTACCTCAACTAATGGACAATCATCAACTCCCTCACCACCTGCCTTAAACACCCATCTTGACTCTGGATATTCTCATACCGACATGATGATTGATAACCTCTCCAACCAAGTCTCCTTATTAGTCCAACAGTTCAGAGCTGTACTTCCACCAACTAACAACCAACTCAGGACTTCATCTAACCCACGTAATCAGGCAGTCATTGAAGATGGAAGAGTGGTGGTGCAGAATGTGCAAGGAAGGCAAAATGTCAATCCAAGAAATGCTGGTAGAGATAATGGGCAGTACAGAGTCGGGAATGCGCTTCAAGTGCAAGCTAGGCAGCCTAAGTGTTATAACTGTGGAGGGTTGGGCCATATAGCTAGGAATTGCACTCTTCCAAAGCGTCCTCAAAACTCTGAGTACTTCAAGGACAAGATGTTGCTAATGCAGGCGCAAGAGAATGGTACTGCTCTGGATGAAGAAGCTTTGCTCTTTCTAGCTGGTGATGACAAGAATACGTTTGATGCTGATGTGGATGATCAACCTGTTCTGGACATGGCACTAAATGATCCGAACATCTTTCAAGTTGAAGATTGTGATGCTTTTGATTCGGAAGTTGATGAAGAACCCATAGCTCAAACCATCTTCATGGCTAATCTGTCTGCAGCTGCATCATCTCCACAGCAGTCTGGCTCCTCCATCACTTCTGCTATCTCTGAGGTACCAAAACCACTAAATTCTAATCTGAATTACTCTATCAATCCACAGGGGGCATGTGACTCGGTACAACCTAAGAATATTGACAACACAGACATCACTAATATGGGAAATACCAATAATATCCCATATGAACGGTATGTGAATGACAATAAAATGAAATTTGTACCAAGTGACATGCCGTCGGTTGATGCTAGAGAACTTGAGTTACATGAGCACACTATATACAACTCTGATGACTCCTTGATCACTAGAGTTAACATCCTTAAGGATCAGGTGGCCTTATACGAGCAGCGTGCTAAATTTGAACTTAATGAACGTGAGCAGAAAATGGAATGGCAAATGCGTACTTACATATCTGAAAACAATGCCAAACAAGAAACATTGAAAATGAGTTAGTTTCTTTAAAAAAACAACTGGATCAGACTGTCAAGCAAAGACAGGAAATTCAAAAGGGGTTGACTTCAATTAAACTCGACTGCCAAGAAAAAGAAACTAAACTTCTAAATGATTTTTCAAAACTTAAAACGTTGAAAAACAAATTGGAAGATAAGTTGTACACGCAAGGCCAAACGATTCAATCTGCTCAAATGATGCAAAACCATACGAAACTCAGAGATGAATTTAGTGAAATAGATGCCTCCAAGACTAAAGCCAAATTTCTTAGAAATGGTATAGGTGCTCAACCTGCGCTATATGATGCACACACTATGCTTGACCCTAACCATGCCCCTTCTGATGTGAAATCATATGACGAGATTGATGAGGCTGAGGATAGAACTAGGGAAAAACTTGCTGAGCGACTTAAGGATCCCCTATGCATTGCTAAAAATATTGTGTTTCACCATGATTATACTAATGACAATCACTCAGCCATTTTTGTCCCTCAAAAGAAAATCCTCCCTGAAAAAGTGTTCTAGAATATTGACATGGAAAAAATGAAAGCTGAAAGAATCGTTGGTAACACACGTACCATCTTTAGGATTGCTGACCCAACCATCTATCCCCTGCACACACCCCAACATCTAGTACCATATACTTTACCCACACAGTGTAATACCCTAATTGCGTTATATGTTCTAGGCCAATTGTTCAAGGATTTTGAAAAAAAACATGTAAAACAAGAATTACACCAACGGGGATTACAGAAGGGGAAAGGGGTTTTGAGCAAACAAAGCAGTGTTACCTAACTGAAGTCATGCCATTTTTCGATCTTCTTAAAGAACATTTTGATGGCCTTAAAACTACCATTAATAATGATGTGACTCAAATGAAAAAGGTCTTTAAAGAGGTGGAAAATGAGGGTAACCAATTGGCAATCGATCTCAAATACAGTGAAATTGACAGAAAAAACATTCTCATCATGAATGAGAACTTGATTGCTAATTGCATTGCACAAGATGTCTTTTACACTGTTACTGGCTCTGCCCTATCTGCTAGGCAATTTCATGAAATGTCAATTACTTTAAATGTATTTCAGAATCATGTGATTGAGCTTGAGGGGGAGAATTACAAACTAAACTACAAAATTCAAAACGACGACCATGATAACATGGTCAGGAGCTTTCCAAAACTAGAAGTTGATAATTTTAACTTGCAACTAAAATACCAACATCTGAAAGAAAACATAAAAGCATCAAATGCCAAGACATCTTCGGATGCTCCTGAATTTGACACATGTTTTGAATTAGCCAAAAAGGATGACGTAATTCAAGCTCACTCAAACACGATTCGGAAGTTAAGGGCCCAAATTGCACAATTAAAATCGAACAAAAGCGATGTGACCAATACCAATCACCAGAAATCGATAGATTCTCAAAACTTTCAGAAACAGGGCATTATCAATGAATTACAACATGAAAATGAGTGGCTTCGTGCTGAAATGTCAAACGCTAAACAACGTTACAAAGAATTGTTTGAGTCTATTAAAATAACACGTGACCAAAACAATGAAAGAGTCACTTCTTTGTTAAATGAAATTTGAGAATCTAAAGACTCTGGTGAAGGGTAAAATGCCCGTCATTTCATGTGATCATGCAATTTCCAATGTACATGCTTGTAAGAAATATGCGTGCGATGCTGTGAATGTCTCTCTTCCCCTTAGGAACAATAAGTTAGTTCATAACAACTATCTTAGAAATCTTAAGGATTGTCTGGACATGCTTAGAGAAACCATTGAAGATGAGAGGATATCTAAACCAAATGATGATGTTATTATTGGTGCTTGCTTCCACACTAATAGAGCCCAGGAATTATTAGAATATGTTATAGGATCATGCCCCAAGAATGATAACAAGTCAGAAAGGTCATCTGCATCGCACCCTAACAGTGGCAACAAACATGTTACATTTGATTATCCCCAAACCATGTCACAATCCACCATCATGATCACCGGTAAACAAGTAGCAACTAATCATACTAATGTTCCCGTCATTGCTTCTACAGGAGTAAAAGGTGTATCTAATGCTAGCAAGTCACAGCCTAGGTGCAATACAAAGAATGATAGGACTTTGCCAGCTAAGAGTACACTTATGAAGGAAGTAGAAGAATCATCTAGGAACAACAAAGTTATGCATAATGAAAGGAATCGAGTTGATTCAAACATTTGTGTTAACAATGATGTAATTAATTCGAATTCTGGTGCTATTTGTAAGACTTGTAACAAATGCTTATTTTATGGTAATCATGATGCTTGTGTTGTGTCCTTTCTAAAATCCACTATGAAATCTCCAGTTATGAATGTCTCGAGTGTTAAACGGGTAAAGCAAGTATGGAATAAAACAGGAAAAGTGTTCACTAATGTTGGTTATCAATGGAGACCTACTGGAAGGAAATTCACTCTAAGGGAAAAGTGCCCAATGACTAGGATCACTAACTCCAAAGTTGTGCCTATTAAGAAATGGAGACCTACTAGTAGATTGTTCCCAATAGAAGCACTTAGTACCACTCCTGGTTCTAGTGCATCAAAATGTGAAAGTTCCAGTGAGATATCTGTAATATATGATAATCCAATATTTGTGTGTGCTAACCAAACGGACCCCAACTGTTTGTGGGGCTCCAGCTTTTTTAGTTATCCACGATTGTCTTGTTTCAAATGCAGGTCGTACAAATCGTCCTTTGGTATTTGGACTCAGGCTGCTCAAAACATATGACTGGAGATCGCTCGCGGCTCAAGAACTTCGTGGAAAAGTTTATTGGTACGGTTAGATTTGGGAATGACCATTTTGGATCTATAATGGGTTATGGTGATTACGTCTTTGGAGACAGTGTGATATCTAGAGTTTACTATGTGGAAGGTCTTGGGCACAATCTATTTTCAGTTGGTCAATTCTGTGATTCTGATCTTGAAGTGGCTTTCAGAAAACACACCTGTTTTGTTAGAGAATTAGATGGTGTTGATCTCCTCAAGGGGAGTCGGGGCACTAATCTTTATACCATCTCTATCGAAGACATGCTACGGTCCTCTCCAATTTGCTTACTTTCTAAAGCCTCCAAGAACAAATCATGGTTGTGGCATCGCCGTTTAAACCATTTGAACTTCGGTACCATCAATGAACTCACACGTAAAGATCTTGTTCGAGGCTTGCCCAGACTTAAGTATGAAAAAGACCATTTGTGTTCCGCATGTCAAATGGGCAAAAGCAAAAAGCACACACATAAACCCAAGACTGTCAATTCCATCATGGAAGTTCTATACACTCTTCACATGGATCTCTGTGGACCAATGAGGATTCAAAGTATCAATGGAAAGAAATATGTGCTTGTTATTGTTGATGATTTCTCTCGATTCACGTGGGTAAATTTTCTACGATCAAAAGACGAGACTCCGGAAACCATCATCAAACTCATAAAGATGTTGCAAGTTCGTCTCAACAAAACAGTTAGATTCATTCGAACTGATAATGGAACGGAGTTTGTGAACAAACAACTTACTCAATTTTATGAAGGTGTCGGAATTAGTCATCAAAAGAGCATTCCACGTACTCCTCAACAAAATGGAGTTGTTGAAAGACGCAACCGCACATTAGTTGAAGCCGCAAGGACTATGCTCATCTTCTCCAAAGCTCCTATGTTTCTTTGGGCTGAGGCAATTGCAACTGAATGTTATACACAGAATAGATCCTTGACACATCCTCTCCACTGCAAGACTCCATATGAACTGGTTCATGGCAGAAAACCAGATCTTTCGTTTCTTGTGTATTTGGTGCATTGTGTTATCCAACAAATGACAGTGAAGACCTAGGGAAACTCAAGGCCAAGGCTGACATTGGTTTCTTTGTTGGCTATGCTCCAGAACAAAATGGATACCGAATCTACAACAAATGTACCAGAGACATAATGGAAACAATCCACGTCACTTTCGATGAGCTGACAGAGCAACTGGTTCCTGGACAATCAAGTTTTGGACCCGTACCTAACCTCTTGTCTCCTAGACCTATAAGCTCCAGGCTTGTACAGAATCCCACTCCTGCTACTCCCTTCGTACCTCCTACAAGTGATGACTGGAAAAAGCTATTTGACCCCATGTTTGATGAATACTTTGAACCTCAAAATGTGGATGCTCCAGAAGCCACTGTCATTCCACAACCAACTGGGGTAGCTAATGTCCCAGTTGGTAATTCTGGACCATCCACTTCGTTGTCATGGGATCCTGAAGCTCCCACCATCAGTCAGTTAATTACCACATCTAATGGTCAATCCTCATCTGTACAACAAGTTGCAGCTATAAATAACTCTCTTGATGAGAATCCCTTCGCTCCACCCGATAATGAGCCATTTGTTAACATCTTTGCACCTGAATCGTCAAATGATGCTACATCCTCAGATGAATCAAATACTGCTACCTCAGTTCCCTACCCTCAACCTCATGAACACCTTAGGAAATAGACAAACGACCACCAAACTGACAACATTATTGGAAACCCCTCACGTCCGGTGTCAACCCATAAGCAACTTGCTACCGACGCTCTGTGGTGCTTCTTTAATTCTATTCTCACTAAAGTTGAGCCTAAAGATTTCAAGGATGCAATGTCTAAACATTCATGGTTCACTGCTATGGTGGATTAAATTCATGAGTTTGATTGACTTGACGTGCGGGAATTAGTACCGCCTCCTGAGTGTGCTATGATCATTGCTCTCAAATGGATATTTAAAGTGAAGCTTGATAAGCATGGAGATGTATTAAAGAACAAGGCTAGGCTTGTGGCAAAAGGATATCGTCAAAAAGAAGGTATTGACTTTGAAGAATCCTTCGCACCAGTTGCTAGAATCGAAGCCATCAGAATATTTCTAGCAAATGCTGCTAGTCAAAATATGGTGGTGTATCATATGGATGTTACGACCGCATTTTTAAATGGCGATCTTAAAGAAGTGGTGTATGTAAGTCAACCCGAAGGATTCGTGGATCCTGAATGCCCTAACCATGTGTATCGCTTGAAGAAGGCCCTTTATGGACTTAAACAAGCTCCCAGGGCGTGGTACGACACTTTGTCAAAATTCCTTCTTGCCAACAAGTTCTCCAAAGGTGTTGTTGATCCTACACTCTTTACCAGAAAGACGGGCAAAACATTTCTTCATGTGCAAATATACGTAGATGATATAATATTTGCCTCTTCTGATCCCAAAGAGTGTGATCGTTTCTCCCAAGAGATGAGTTCTGAATTCCAGATGTCCATGATGGGTCAAATGTCCTTCTTTCTAGGCTTGCAAATATCTCAGAATCCCAATGGGATCTTCATCAATCAATCCAAGTATGCTAATGAAATCTTGAAGAAATTTGGATTCGATTCATGTGACGCTGTTGATACCCCTATGATGGAAAGATCAAAACTTGATGAAGATGATGTTGGGATCCCAGTTGAACAAACCAAGTATCAAAGCATGATTGGTTCCTTAATGTATCTCACTGCCAGCCGACCGGATCTTCTTTTTGCAGTTTGCATGTGTGCTCGGTATCAATCCAAACCTACCAATAAACACCTGGAAGCTGTCAAGAGAGTCTTTCGGTATCTTAAAGGAACAATCCACTTGGGCCTATGGTACCCAAGGGACACTTCTATGGCCCTCACCGCCTATTCGGATGCTGACCATGCGGGATGTCAGGATACTCGTTGAAGTACATCTGGGGGTGCTCAGTTCTTGGGTAACAAGCTAGTTAGTTGGTCTTCAAAGAAACAAATGAGTACTTCAATATCCTCCACAGAGGTTGAATACATTGCCATGTCCTCGTGTTGTGCTCAGATTCTATGGATGAGGTCTCAACTTTCGGACTATGGCTTCGTATGCAACAAGATTCCCATGTATTGTGACAACAAAAGTGCGATTGCGCTTTGCTGCAACAATGTCCAGCACTCAAGAACTAAGCACATTGACATTCGACATCACTTCATCAGGGAGCAAGTTGAGAAAGGAATTGTGGAACTTTACTTTGTGAGGACTGAGTTCCAGCTAGCTGATATCTTTACCAAAGCACTTTCTAGGGATCAATTTCAATTTATCCTCCCTCCCATTGGTATGAAGAGTCTCACTCTTGAGGATCTCATAAGTCTTCAGGAAGATCAGGAGGAGTAAAGGGGTTACTTCACATATCCTTTGTACATATTATTTAAAACAAAAAGAAAATAGAAAAATGTAAAACCTTCAAAAAAAAAAAAAAAAAAAAAAAAAAAAAAAAAAAAAAAAAAAAACCCATAAAAATCATAAAAACCAAAAAAAATATATATTCTTCTCTCGACATGTCTCTTGTCTAATCAATATTATGTGCGCTTCTAGAAATGTCATTCAATAATGACACGGAAACATACATATGCTTGAGCAAGAGTTCCTTTATTAATAATGTCCTCTAAAGCATGTCGTATCTAACATTATTCTCTCAAAATGGTTTGCTATTACTTCAGATAGCAACCCGGTCTTAGTATTGGGGAAAGATCATCGCCAAAAAGACGACTGTTCCTTACAATGGCATGAATTACTTTATATTCATGCCTTTCTGATCTGATGTACGCTTAAGTGCATCATTTCTGGTAAAAGAAGAGAAGTCTTCTTTACATCTCAAATACTTTTCTTTTAAAGATTCTTCGGGAAAGTATTTGCTCCAAACTTGGTGGTACCATGGTTTTTTGAAGATCAAACAAACCTGAAGAGTTGTTTAAAATTTACCACTCAATCGATGCTATAAAAATTAATACTTTATGCAAAATGTTTAATTTTAAAATGTGTCATCAATTGAGGGGGAGAATGATTTCAAAAACTATACATCATCAAAATAATGATCTTTGTGCATAACTTCAAGTGGATTAAGTGCAATCGTTATGTGTTAGTATATGAATCTTTCATGAGTTTCTCGCTAAACTCAAAATCATTTATAAACTCATCATCTCTAACACATAACATACTCCCTCAAGGTTTGAGGGGGAGCTAAAATGTCGTCTCAAAATCATTCATTCTTAAATATGACACATCTTTCTCCCAAAACCTTTAAACTTATTTAAATCACTTGGGATCACAAATCTCAATTGGTTTGAAATTTTTGATCGGGGGAGAAGATGTGATTTAAATATGAAAAACTGATTAAAGTGATGTTTTGAACCCGAAAACAAAAATATGCTCTTTCCTTTGTGCCAAACTCTTTTGTATATCTATGCACATATTGAGGGGGAGCAAAATGGTTTGTGTAAAAGGATCCTTGCATCTCATATGAGTGCATATCAGTTTTGACTCATGAATTGATGAAACACAATTGTCCTGAATCGAAAGGACTAGTCCTGGACGGGTAATAACTTCAAGCTGGTTTAACCAGTGATGTAAGGGTGTCTCGAAGAGGACTAGTTTAAGTAGAATGTACCGTTTCGAGAAACCTTGGGTGAATCTGATCGGGCCGGGTAATAACTTCAAGCTAGTTTAACTAGTGATGTAAGCGTGTCTCGAATGCCCGGTCATGTTCACTCAAGGTAGATCAATTCAAAAGTGCAACTCTTCCCGACATGTGCAAATTTTCAAATCAATACTTATGAGCACATGTTAAGGGGGGCATTTGAAAATGACAAAACTCTCAATGTGTTAACAAAATGTTTTTCTTAATCATAAACACATTCAGAGAATTTTCAATGATTTGATGTATGGCAACATAGGATAGTCATGAAGTTATAAGGTGGCTAAGGTTAGGAAAACCGTCCTATGATCCGCCAGAGCCGGAGGGATCTACCCATGGACAATACCAAATAGATAGTATTAGAAAGTCCGTAGGTATGATTATGAAAAAAGGAGAAATGTGAGAATGGAGAAAGAAGGGGTTGAAGAATTAAAAAGAAATGAAATGAGAAAGGGTGAAAAGAAATAGCCCTCCAATTATTCAACCTTAGGGCAGAAACCGGGTTCAACTCATAATCTACCGATGGTTGCTAAGGCGACATCAGTATTGAAGAAAAGACATCATGGACCCAGTGACGCAATGCACTAAACCTTCTAGCCACTCAAGTTCACTTAAAAGAACTTGTTTCATTCTCACGGGGAACTGGTGTAATCTATCGACTTATCTCTTAGAGATAGTTGATATTGAAGCAGGAGACCTCTCCCTAATCTCCGCATAGGAAAACCAAATGCACTTATTGAGTCTAGAGCCTCGAGATGCATAAAAAGATCTCATAGGAATACGAGCTACCTCTACCCTGGTTGTTCAACATTAAGGACACCAGTGGTAAAACTGTGAGTCCTACGCAGATCTTAGCAATCTGCCAGAACATTTATGAGGGATATTGCTTTAGTAACTCCCAGTGATTGAATGGAAATTCCTGCCAGGGTCAACATCAAGCAGCCCTGAAAGCAGGTCACTTAGGTAATTCCTTGTGGATTACGCTTAGTGGTCGCGATGGTTAATAACGGTCAACAGTCGTCGAGTGATCTCCAGCGACTCACCCAATCGTTGATCTACTTAGGTAGGTCATGCAAATCCTTTCAGGACTTGCCGATTGGGAACGGTCTTGGTAAGGGTTAGAAGGAGTCTTCACACTATGCTGTTGACGATCTCTAATTCCAAACCTATAAGCACCAGATGATTTGTTGCTAACTGTCTACTTGTAGGAACTTCTAACGGTTGCGGGTGATTGCTGAAAAGATGCAGATCCATCAACACATGCTCACTCTTCAACTTCATAACTCATATGTCATCATGATCATTGAATGGGCTTCAACCGTGCTTCCTCAACTCTGATGAAGAAGATCATGATCCCGAAAAGTGTGAGCATGTCAACACAAAGAGGTTCATATCACATGGAGACATTACTACTCCAAGATGACTTTCAAACATTCTTTTGGATGATGCAGCTGATGTTATTTCCAAAGATCATCCATCACACTGAAGGTGTCATCAAGAGTCTTCCACTTAAAGCACAAAGATCTCAACAATGAAGAATCAAAAGGATACGAGCTACATAGATGTCTTCAAAGACTTGAATGTCATGATTCATTATTCATTTTCCGGGGTGACCTCCCTTAGGGGGAGATTGTTAGGAATACGTTTATTCATATGAAGACTCGGTCACCCCGTGTATAGTTAAGCATATTGTAGCTTGTAGTAACTATCATATTAGTTAGTTTGTAGAGTAGTATTAGTTAGTATTTGTGGAGTTGGGTCGGGTCTCTTACCCACTGTCAACCCGCTCTACAGCCCATTTCAAGGGGCGTTTCCATTGTAACCATATATACCCTTTCCCACCCATGGGAAAGGGTTGGACCTTCATTTCACAATCTAATATATCACAAGTTTCTCTCAAGGTTCCCTCACTTTCTCTCTCTAACTTCTCACTAAACATAACCTAGAATCAACCTAATCACTAAACCATCCATGTTCTCATATTAGAGTATACTACAAGATTTCTGTTGGTCAGCACACACACCCATTCTTTTCTCATGAAAATCACAATCCTTAATAAAATGATAAGAACTACCACAAACAAAACAAGTTTTCTTTCTAAAAGATTTATTCATAGCATGAGATGTCTTATTACAAACAAACTTATCAAAACCAAAACCAGAAACATAATTGTTTTTCACAGAATTAAAAGATGAGTCTTCAAAAGAAGCTGTCTTTGAAATAGATTCATCAGCAGCAACTCTAGGGGAGAAGTCAACAGACTTGGGTGAAGACTTGTGTTGGGAATTACAATTAAGTTGATAAGACAAAACATGTGAAACATGAGGGACTTATGGAGACAAAGAGGAAAACTACAAAATATGGAGAAGGACTTGCTTGCAAAAGAAGATTTATATTTTAGTCCTTCGTAGTATTATTGTAACCTTAATTCTGTATTATATAAACAGAATACAGGGAATAGGTTTTAATATGTCTTCCATAATGTAGTCATTAAAGGTGTGTGTGTGTAAACCTAGGGCGTGAGTATGCTTATGTAAACGCCAAGGTTAGTTGATTTGTGTTAAGCCTCAACTATCTTAGATAGCTGTTAGAATGTAACCGTGCTACACTTGATCACGTAGCATTGGGGCTTTGGTGTTTGTTAGAGTAGAGATGATAACGAGAAACCTTGTTAGCAATAATAAAGATGTTTTGTTTATTCCGCTGCGTACATGTTCTTTATCTTTATTATTGTGCAATCCCTAGATGAGGTCTAAACAACCTCGAGCTATTAACGATCTTATCAACTTGGGTGAGGTAGACTTGTCACTTGAATCACAACTGGCAAAGTCATTGGTATGGGTCTCTGAGGTCTTGTCATTGAGAAAACAAGATACAAAGTCATTAGATTCACTGCCAGAGTCAGGTAAGTCATTAGACTTTTTGCCATATGTCATGTGTGATTCATCAAAGTCTATGTGTGGGGAGGGTAACTTAAATGTTCATGTAATTGGTGGAGAAACATAATGTATTTCTCCTTCTTTAACATACTTAATAGGAATTTGATAATCTTCCTCGGGGGTAGGGTCAAAAATGCTTGGCTCAGTAGGGTCATAAACTTCATCTGGCCCTATATGGTCTCCATACCCCAGCCCTCTCCTTGACCTAACAGACTGACAACTGTTATTTAATTTTTCTAGATGCTTAGATGATTCTTGCCATTGCATGTGTCTAGCCACTTCACTATCTAATTTAGCCTTTAAGTCCTGTTTTTCTAAATTTACCTTAGCATTTTCATTCTCAGAATATTTTATCAAGTTAGTAGTGTTTTCTAAATCTCTTTCTAAAACCCTAATCTTTTCTTTATATGCCAACTGATTCTGTTGGTACCAAACCTTTTGTTTTTCCAATGTTTTAAGTGCACTTTTATAGGCTTGTACCTGAGCATAATAATCTTTATATTGAGCTTCTATATCATCAAACTCCTTTTTAAGTGATGAGGCGAAAAATGAACCACTTTTAGGGGGTCATTTAAGCCCGGAATTGAATTTTTTTGATCAAATATTGCCCTAAATCGTTCCTTTTGTGATTTTAGGTACTTTGGGAGTGAAATCTGGAAAAGAAGGCATTTTGGACGTTTTTGGAGCATAAAAGTGAAGAAAACGGCAAAGTCTCAATTTTCCAAGCTGGGAATAGTAGGTGACGGCGTCAAGAGTAATTTCCATGATGACCCAGTACAGAAATGACGGTGTCACAAGGAAGAGCGTCAAGAGTAAAATGCATGACGGCCTAGAAACACATAACACTTGACGGCGTCAGAAGTAGATCAAGGCAGTCCGAGAAGTATTTTGGCGGCGAGATGACGGCGTCACCAATTTGGTCTTGACGCCGTCAGACCCTATTTCCTATATATAGTTTTCTAATTTTTACACATTAAGAGAGGAAGTTTTGGAGAAACCCTAAGGCCGAACTTGGTACGAATTTTACAGGTTTTTCAAGGGTTCTCAGCCCTTGAACCCTTTCATGTGTAATTGAGATAAGTGTTCTTTTAATTCAATCAATATGTCTATGTGTTGGTTGTCTATATCTTGTTCTTGTCTTAATTCCACCATGCTAGGATAGATCTATCTTGTGTTTGCTTAGATCTAATGAAACCTAGATGTTAATTATGTGTTGATTACTTGTTTATGGTTGTATTGGATGAATGATTTCGATATTAGGCTTAAGAAAACTGGCAGATCTCCAAATGGTAACATGCTTGAACGTCTTAGGAAACATGAACCGATGTGCACTAGGTTTTATTGGTTATATTTAATGCATGAGTAAATTCTAATGATCCCATGTTAGGAGCTTCTTAGCTGGCTCGACATAGGAGTGAAGTAGGCACTCATAGGATTGGGGAAGTAAGTGCGCCACCCCATGAGTGGTATTAAGGAATACAATCCATCATCCACGCAACTATAAAAAGTAATTAACGTGTAAAAGATGTCTAGGGAGTAGTGAAATCTAAGTAAACACATTTTCTCCACTTATTGCTCACAACCTTAGTATAATTTAGATTTATTTTCATTTCTAGTATTTTATTTTGATTGCATCTTTAGTATTGGGTTAGTTGGCTAGCAACTAATTCCGCCCATATCCTTCAAACCCGAGATTTTACTTGCTTTCATAAAAAAATATAAAAATACAAAAAGAATCATCCATCATCTTTAGCACTAGTAATTAGGTTTTCTAATCCTAGCGACACTATTCCTAGCTGAACGATCAATTCCCCTGTACTTGTCACTATACTATACTACAACGATCAGGTACACTGCCTGGTGGGGGTTGTAAACTTCTCAAGATCCCTTGAGAGGTAAAGCCTGGTGCGATTCCCACGTATCAAGTTTTTGGCGCCGTTGCCGGGGAATAGTTATTGTCTAGGTTAGAATTTCTTTTTATTAGGTCTACTTGCTAGATTCCTTTCTAGTAAGATTTTATTTTTATTTTTTAGGTTTCTTTAGTCTATCTTAATTCTTTGTGTCTTTGTTCGTAACTCTTCACCACCCAACATCATGGACAACGGGAACATCTTTGAACCCGTCATCCAACCACAACAAAACCCACCACTAGAACCCCTTAGGCCCCGAACCTTAGGAGAGTATTCCCGACCTAGCCACCAAGGCTACCGAAACACCATTGAGCTCACCGGAGCCAATGTGACCCCCTTGCGCTCCGACACCATCCGGTTGGTGCAAAGCGGATGTGCATTCCATGGACTTCGTTCCGAAGATCCAAATCAACATCTTAAGGACTTCCTTAAAATCGTAGATTCCATAGACCTAGATGTTGCGACTAGAGAGACTACCCGATTACGCATATTCCAATTCTCTCTACGGGATCAAGCTAGTCAATGGCTTGAGCGTTTACCCGCGGGATCCATCACCACATGGGATGATCTCACCACTCGTTTCCTTGCTCAATTTTTCCCATCGGGGAGAACTACTAAGTTTAGAAATGACATCTTGATGTTCCAACAACGTCAAAATGAATCTCTTTATGAAGCATGGACTCATTTTAAGGACTTACTCCAAAAAGTCCCTCATCATGGCATAGATCTTTGGCTCCAAGTCCAAATCTTTTATGACCATATCGATCTCTCCACGAGGCAAGCCATTGACCAATCGGCCGGTGGTAAGCTACGTGATCTAAGTGCGGAACAATCATGGGAACTCATAGAAGATCTTGCTCTCTATGACAACGAAAGTTGGAATGATCCCCGTGATTTGAACAAAACGGTCAAGGCAATAGCTTTGCCTTTGAACAACTCTAGCACTCCCGACCGTAGGATCATGGAACTTGAAGACCAAGTCAAGTTTCTCATGAAATCTTACGAAGCTCCTAAGCCTTCAAGCCAAGTGAACAAAATCACTTCTTCATGCGAATTATGTAGTGGTCCCCATGACACTCGTGATTGTGTGGAACTCCCCGGAACAGCTTTTGCGGACTACGCATCCTCGCGTACCGACGAAGCGGGAGATAAGTGGTACACTTTCAAGCCCGAGCCAAACCCTTACGATGATTCATACAACCCCTCTTGGAAAAATCACCCAAACCTTAGGTGGAAACAAAATCAACCCAATTCTTCTAATCCGCCTAATCGTTACCAACCAAACGGTCCACCCTCCAACCGTACTTTCAACAACAATCCTTCTAACAACTATGGTAGTACCAACAATCTTGAAGGATTAATGTCCAAGTTCATGGCATCTCAAGATGCCCGCATAGCTAGGTTTGAAACCGAATTCAACCAACAACAAACGGAGATGACCAATAAGATAGACAACTTGTTGAAAGCCCTCAAAAACCAAGCGTTAACTACACCTAGGAAGGACACTAGGGACACCAATAACGGAATCCAAATTAAGGACCCCTCATCATCTAAACATGTCCACTTTGTCAATGTTGTCACCATTAAGCTAATAGATAAGGAAATAGAAGAGAGTGACAAGGATGAAGTTAGAGTTGAAACCGAGATTAGGGATGAGAGTAGGGAAGTTGAGGTTAATAGGGGAGAAGAATTAGAGGAAGTAGAGCCTAAAGAAAAGTACTTTGATAAGATGCCCACCAAGGAAGAACGGGAATACCATAAGGATTTATTCGATAGTCTCGAGAGACCATATATCCTTGGCACACCCCTTATCAAAGTGGGAGACCCCTCTAACATTAACATACCATGCAACATCGGGCATATGCATATATGGAAAGCTTACATCGATCCTAGATCTCCCGTAAACATCATGACTAGGACTTATTACAATTGGGTAATGAAGAAGCAACTTGATTTTAGGATGATGCCCAATAAGAATTTGATAAGTAATTTTGCGGGAAGAGTGAAGGGATTGCATGTGATTATAGGCAATCTCACTTATGAGATAGATTTCATGATAGTAGAGGACACTCGCCCGGTGATAGATGCTTGCCTAAGCCAAATAATATTCGGAAAACCATTTGTTGAGGCCACTAGGATGAGTTATGATCCGACTCTAGGGATAGTTAGATTCAAGGAAGAGAATGATGAGGTTGCTTACCAAATGCCCTACAAGATTGAGCAATACCGCCTTCTCTCTAATTTCGAAAAGGAACACAAGCAAGCGGCTTATTATAGGAATGATGAGGATAGACGTAGAGGAGTAGATTATGTGAAAAATAGGATGCTTGGTTTCTACAAAGAATGCTTGCAACTAGGTCCGGAATACAAAAGTGGTTTAGAAGACGACCTAGAGAGTGAAACCAATGATGAGGTCACGTAGTAACCCATGACCTTGAGTCTAGCTACAAGACTCGTAAATAAAGAAAAGCGCTTCTTGGGAGGCAACCCATGCTTTGTGTGATTTTCATTTTTTTTGTTTGCTATTTGCTTCCGTATGCATGCTTTAATTTTATTGTTGGTAGATCATGTTTCTCAACTAAAAAGTGGAAATACTTTACTTTGTTGTTTTGGCCTAGTCTTAACTCCACCTAAAGGTATTTTTGCAAAAGATAAGTGTAAGGGGAAACCCCAAATATGTTTTTAAGAAACAAACCGATCATGATTCTCCACAATATTAAATGGACATGTATATTCGTATTTGTTAGAGTCAAATGCTTGTATCAAGTCATAATGAAGTTTTGCAGGATTTTCCAGGAAGTAGGACCAAGTTTTTCCAGAAATTTTCCGGAAACTTAACATAAGAATTTCTGCAGGTCAATCCTGACGGCGTCATGAGTTTACTCTTGACGGCATCACGGGTAAAAATCTGGAAATTTTACCGGTTTTGTTTTTCTAACGGGGTCTCAAAGTTTTTGTGAATTATTAAGTTTTATAATCTCCAGGAAGTCTACAAACTTCATTTCACAAGCATTATATCCTATCTTGTTTTCTAGGATTTAATAACTTATATAGGATGCCGCCGATTTTATGTGAGGTTGTCTTGTTTGTTTTCTCAGGATTTACAGGTTATGTATGACAAGAAGATGATTTATATTCTGGAAGGGAAGCTTTGATTGTTCATTTTCTTGGAGGAAGATTTAACCTGGCCACCTAATTATCCATACCGAGCGAATCAGGGGAGTATTTGATTTCATTTGTTTTACTTATTTCACTTTTACATTCTTTACTTGAACATTGGGGACAATGTTCATCCGAAGTGTAAGGGGAGGGTAAAATGATGATACCTTACAAATACACTTTCGCTTGATTTTGTTTGTTTAATGATAGATGTGTAATAAAACTATGAGAAACACTTGTTAGTGCAATTTTAGCGCCAAATTTAAAATTTTTTATAACATTTAGGAGTGAAACTTTAGCCATAGCAAGCGTCTCATGGATAGGAGATTGTATGACTAGCACATAACCGTATATTCAGAAAAATTTTCCACCCAAATATGTGAGGTTCGCCTTTAGATTTGATAGGAAAAGCATTTACTATTAGTGCTTATCAGTGTACCGGTAGCATTTAGATTCTAGAACTTGCGTTAGTGATGCATCCCGAGACCGCTAGTGAGACTACATTCGTGTAGTAGGATTTACTACATGATAAGAGGCATTAGGATCACCCTTGTGTTAAACCCGTATTATAATTTCTTGACCATTTAAGTCATATTACTTGACTATTTAAGTACACGAAACCCCTAGTACACCCCTCCGAGCCTATCTTTTCGTTTCTAACTTTAAGCATTTTACTTAAAGGAAGAATTTGTTACACCCCACTTAAATGTACACCCAAATCGCCTTAGCCTTCCGTGTATACGCTCATCTTTAGTGCATTATTGTTATTTGTTAAACCCTAAGTTAACTATCTAATTGATTACATGGTTGCTAAGTCGAGTCATATCCTTGTACATATTGTTTTGGGACGATTGGGACTCATGGGTAAAGTACTTATTTTATAGAGTAATGGGGAAGAACATCATATATTACCCCCATATGTACGATAAGCTTAAAAGTGCTCCAAGTGTTTTGATTTTCTTAATTCGAGTCATTAGAATAGTTCATTGTAAAGTATGTAAAGATTCAAGTGTAAGGGGAATTTCCATTCCCTATGATGTATTATTTTGGATGGTAGGGTAAGAGTGTATGTCTAAAAAAAAATCAAAAAAGAAAAAAAAATCAAAAAATCAAGAAAAAGAAAAAAAAAATAGAAAAAGAAAAGAGAAAAAACATACGGACTACCATCCCTTTTTATTCTATGTTCATTTTATGTTTTTGTTATTTTTCATTTATTAGCTTAAGTCGAGTCTAGTCTTGGCTTAGCAACGCCATGTTGTACATGTAATTAACTAAGATTGTTAACTCGCCACCAGTAAAGACTGCCTATATCCAACAAAACCGTGTATTTCTTATCCCTACACCTAACGTTACAACCCTTTAAAAGACCTCTTTGATAGTTTATCCTAGGTGCTTACGCCATGTGGTGGAGGTTTGATCCTTTCCCAAGCCTATGGTAATCTATTTTTCTATGACAGGTAGTGAGAGATATCTTTCGTTTCCATATTGTAATTTATACTTTATTACACCCGAGAGATGTGAGTATCTAAACACTATTTGTGAGGTGCTTGTGTATAACCTCCGTGCTTGTCTTTGGTCTTTAGTGGAACGATTATTTGTTGTAATTACTTTTATATTAGTGTTAAATGACCCCTAACTTGTAATTTGACTAGAATAAAAGCGCATTTGCTTGAGGACAAGCAAATCTCAAGTGTAAGGGTATATGATGAGGCGAAAAATGAACCACTTTTAGGGGGTCATTTAAGCCCGGAATTGAATTTATTTGATCAAATATTGCCCTAAATCGTTCCTTTTGTGATTTTAGATACTTTGGGAGTGAAATCTGGAAAAGAAGGCATTTTGGACGTTTTTGGAGCATAAAAGTGAAGAAAACGGCAAAGTATCAATTTTTCAAGCTGGGAACAGTAGGTGACGGCGTCAAGAAGAAAATCTTGATGGCGTCAAGAGTAATTTCCATGACGACCCAGTACAGAAATGACGGCGTCACAAGGAAGAGCGTCAAGAGTAAAATGCATGATGGCCTGGAAACACATAACACTTGACGGCGTCAGAAGTAGATCAAGGCAGTCCGAGAAGTATTTTGGCAGCGAGATGACGGCGTCACCAATTTGGTCTTGACGCCGTCAGACCCTATTTCCTATATATAGTTTTCTAATTTTTACACATTAAGAGAGGAAGTTTTAGAGAAACCCTAATGCCGAACTTGGTACGAATTTTACAGGTTTTTCAAGGGTTCTCAGCCCTTGAACCCTTTCATGTGTAATTGAGATAAGTGTTCTTTTAATTCAATCAATATGTCTATGTGTTGGTTGTCTATATCTTGTTCTTGTCTTAATTCCACCATGTTAGGCTAGATCTATCTTGTGTTTGCTTAGATCTAATGAAACCTAGATGTTAATTATGTGTTGATTACTTGTTTATGGTTGTATTGGATGAATGATTTCGATGTTAGGCTTAAGAAAACTGGCAGATCTCCAAATGGTAACATGCTTGAACGTCTTAGGAAACATGAACCGATGTGCACTAGGTTCTATTGGTTGTATTTAATGCATGAGTAAATTCTAATGATCCCATGTTAGGAGCTTCTTAGCCGGCTCGACATAGGAGTGAAGTAGGCACTCATAGGATTGGGGAAGTAAGTGCGCCACCCCATGAATGGTATTAAGGAATACAATCCGTCATCCACGCAACTATAACAAGTAATTAACGTGTAAAAGATGTCTAGGGAGTAGTGAAATCTAAGTAAACACATTTTCTCCACTTATTGCTCACAATCTTAGTATAATTTAGATTTATTTTCATTTCTAGTACTTTATTTTGATTGCATCTTTAGTATTGGGTTAGTTGACTAGCAACTAATTCCGCCCATATCCTTCAAACCCAAGATTTTACTTGCTTTCATAAAAAAATATAAAAATACAAAAAGAATCATCCATCATCTTTAGCACTAGTAATTAGGTTTTTTAATCCTAGCGACACTATTCCTAGCTGAATGATCAATCCCCCAGTACTTGTCACTATACTATACTACAACGATCAGGTACACTGCCTGGTGGGGGTTGTAAGCTTCTCAAGATCCCTTGAGAGGTAAAGTCTGGTGCGATTCCCACGTATCATTAAGTTCATCATATTTACTATCACAACCAAATATAAATGTATGTACCTGTGATTAGATGCCCATCAAAGCAAATTCTTCAGTCTCATCTTCTGTCTCACATCCAGCAAGCATTCTATACACTTGAGAAGCACCACTTTCCACATCTGCAAACTCATGGTCATTCCAATCAATCATTGAATCTACAGATACAAAGGCTTTAGATTCCCCTGATTACAGTTCTTTGAGCTTGAATGCAGAGTATCTTGTTTTATCATCACCCTTCATTTCAGTGCATTCTCTATTAAAGTGACCCATTTTGCCACATGTGTAACACCTAGCCTTCTTTTTATCAAACCTGGTTGCATCCCTGCCCTTGAATTGGACTTTTCTTCCAGCCTTCTTTTCAAACCTTTTGATTTTGACTGAAAGCATAGCCATCTGCCACTTAATATCCATCTCCTCCAAGCCCATATTAACAATTTGCTCAAGATCTTCAAAAGCTGCTTGTTGTTGTGGTTCATAATCAGCAACAAAAGAATAGAGCACATCTTCTAACACATTACTAGATTTTGAATGAGTCTTTGGTCCAGTAGAAGTGTAGGAAGTTGATGTTAATGAAGAGGTTGGGCTATCAGCATATGACATCTTGTTATTACTATTGTAGTACTAACAAATGCTGAATTAGTTGGGGTTGGTGAATAGCTTGAGTGTCCTTTGATATCAATCTCAAGAGTTCTGATCTTGTTGTATAGATCATCAAAGGTCAAGTACTCAAGACCACCTCTTGTTTTAAGAGTGATGCACACTTGTGACCAGGAATGAGGTAAGGCTCTTAAGAACTTGGTATTACAATCCTCATTGTCAGGCTTTGCTTGCAACTGATTGAGCTGACTTAAAATCTTCTGAAACCTGTCATAACCTTTGTGCAAGCCTTCTTCTTCTGAGATCTTGAAATCTTGGAACTCCTGCTTTAGCATGGAGTTCCTCATCTTTTTGGACTCATCATTACCTCCAACTCTTGCTTTAATAGTTGTCCAGATCTCCTTTGCATCATAAAGACGATGAAAATCCCCCATATGATCATCTGTGAGAGACTGAAACAAGATAGTTCTTGCCTTGGTCTCTCTTTGGACAGCAATATGTTCATCAACAGTAGCAGGAGGAAGAATTATTATGTTGCCTTTATAGTCTCTTCCAGTTTTCTTTCTGATGTTGCCATTCTGAACCACATGCCAGAGGTTGTAATCACTATTTATGATCCAATTTTCCATCTTCATCGCCCAGATCTCATACTCATCCTTCTTGAGGTAAGGGAATTTGGCATTATTGCTTGACATAGTGGTTGTGACGACTTGTTGAAGTGGCTGTGTTTGAGTATTTGCTTGAGTAACACCAGAATCTTCCCCAGCTTCTGACACTGTTTTAGGGTTTGAGGGTTTTTAAGAGATAAAGTGTTCTTCTTTGACAGAGACTCTCTCTAGGCTCTGATACCACTTGTTGGACCAGCTCCTAGATAGATCTTTGAGCCTTTGGTAATGAATAGAATACTAATGTAATCAAAAGTATACTATAGGAGAATCTTTAATAAACTTATGCTTATGCGGAATGTAAACACAGGAGTTAAAGAAGACAAATAACAAAAACACTTTGATCCTCTATGGATCTATATTAATCACTAAAGATTGTTTCTAAGGTCGAACATAATTCATAGCCGTGAGTTTCTTATACTACAAGAAACCCTAACCAGCTCATTACAAGAAAACGTGTAAAGAAAGTACAGAAGATATGCAATATCTTGTCCTAATATAACTCATGCATATCCCTTCTAACACATTCTAATCATACGGATTAACGATTATCCGCAAAAACCACTATCAGTAGAAACCACAAAAACTATCAGCATGAACTATACCAGCAGGAACTACATACTTGCCAGCAGGACCTGTCAGCAGAAACTAAGATAACTTAAATAATTCCTAACAGTTAAGTCGGCTAAATATAAATTTAAAACTTGATAAGAATAATCTATACCGACAACGATATACGCACGCATCAGTTTTTGGCGCCGATTCCGGAGAGTGAATTGTTTAATATCTGTTTATCTATTAGTATTTTAATTAGGTTTTTAACTTATTTAGTTTTTAGTGTTTAGATTTTAACTGTTAACTTTGTTGTGTATTAGTATAATTGCATTCATTGTATTTTTCAGCATAATTAGTGTTTAATAATTTGTTTATTTTCTATAATTTTTGTATTTTTCGTTTTTTTTTTCTGCATAGTTTGTTGTCTGATGTATTTTGCAGATATAAACGATATGGCGCATCTGTTTTACAGATAGGGCGTATTTCGTTTTAATTTTTTATACAGCATAATTATTTAATAATTCGAGTACGACACATTTATCCCCTAGATACGGCATATTCTGTTTTTAATCAGGTTATTTTTTAAAACCCTAAACGCCATACGGTGCATCTATTTTACAGATACGGCATATTACTTATTTATTAAAAACAGTTTTTGAATTTATTAAATTAACAAGAACCAGTGTATCGATTTCTAACGATAAGACGCATTAGTATCAAAAATCTTGTATTTGATACATAACGAACATACGGCGTATTAGCTTTTGCTTATATGACGCATTTATTTTCAATAAGTATAAGTAATTTTGATATTTCTAAACATACGGCGTATTTTATTTATTTAATACGGCGTATTGATTTCTGAAATAAAATTCTGATTAATTTTTAATGTATTAAGATACGGCGTATTCTATTATTAGGATACGCCGCATCGTCTGCAGATATCAGCAACTTTTATTTTTCGTATTCCGTTTTCGTTATTAGTTTTCTGATATTTTGCTTTATCAAACCTATCCTACTGATGCTTTTGTGCTAATTTCAGGAAGTGCATGACCAGGAGTTTAACTAAGAACTTGGCTAAACCTTTCGAAGATCCTGAAAGAGCTTTCCACTCACTTAAGAAGCTTTTCAGCCAAACAAGCCTTGATTGTTCGAGTTTGGTAGAGCTCGACTACTTTTTCTGATCAAGAGTCTCAGAGTGAAGAGGAGAAAGTTACAGAAACAATGACGGATCCTGCTATGGAGGAGTACATGAACAAGACCCGAGCAGACTATAGTTCAGGAGTTGATAGGCCGAAGTTTGATGAAAAGGCCAAGTTTGAATTGAAGGGTCAATTTCCCAAGGAGCTACGAGAGATTGCTTTTAGTTGATCGAAACATGAAGATGCTAATGAACATGTGGAAAAGATTCTTGAGCTCGCAGATGATAACATCAAATAATCTGATATTTTACACATCAAATTCCCATGTTCATTGCCTCATTTATATGAATATGGTACTTAATTCATTTATATTTGTGTATATTTATATTTCAGGATAAATGAGGCATTGGAGCGGAAAATATACAAGAAAAGGCCAACAAGTGCTATTATATGTTTTGAAGAACAATTACGGCGTAACTTAGTTATTGAGGTTACGTCGTAATTATCCATGGAGTTAGCCTAATTCGTGAAATATGAAGGTTACGCCGTAACTTAGGCAAATGGTTACGACGTAGTTAAGAAACAGAATGTGGATTGGGGTGATTGAAAACATTACGGCGTAACCAGCATGAAGATTACACTGTAACATTACTACATTTGAAGTTTGGAGCTCAACTTATACTTGATAACACATTTATGTGTTGATTTCCATCAAAGGAATGCAGGAATACAAGGTCCTAAGTTGCTAATATGAAAGAAGTGAAAAGCTGATGGAGTTAGGCCATAGCTATAATTCTAGTTAGGCCATAGCTTGAGCTACGCCATAGCTATAAATTTAGCTACGCCATAGCTCTAGCTACATCGTAGCTATAAATTCAGCTACGCCATAGCTATAAATTCAGCTATGCCATAGATTCAGTTACGGCGTAATGCACACTTATGGTTATGCCGGAACCTTATCGGGGCCTATAAATACAGCCCTAATTCACCACTTTTGAGTATCTCTTCACCCCCTAGGGATCGATTAGGGCACCACTCCAGGGCAATTTCCAGCTGTTTCAAGCCATCTTTCAAGGAAGAATCACCCTGCAATCATCATTCTTATTAGTCAATCATCAAGTAATTGTATCAAACACTATGTTTTATTCAATCAATGTTTTATTCATTATTGTTTGTTTAATTTACATTATGTTTGGCTAAGCACCTATGGTGCTAGCCTAGTTATAATTCCTTTATTGTTTTGATTATGTCTTCGTACTTTTCGTGATGCTTCTAGTGTGTGCATGTCATAGATCCTTTAGTTGCGGTAGTTTAAAAGAACCGGTTATACCTGGTATGCGAGGAGAATTTACCATAGGACCCTCGCATAGTTAGGTTGCGAGGGAAATGGTTAGGATGACAACTAGCCAATTGACATGTGTGCAAATTGACCATAGGACCACTTTCCGGGTTGGATAAACTTAAGTAATTAGAGTATGGTCTAAGATCCGAGAGGCCAGACCATACAAGGATAAATCTAGCATGTAGTGGTTCTTAGTGACTCAAACTCGTTTTAAAATATAATTTACTTTAAAAACTTACCTGACGTGGCTCTGATACTAATTGTGAGAAACTAGAAGGGGGGTTGAATATTTTACCGACTTTTTCTCTAGTTATAAAAGTTTACTTTGTGAAAAACTTTGATTCGTATGTAGATTAAATCAACTAACACCAACATGAACACAACCTTAAGCTAACACTAAAAAGCAATAAAAATAAATAAAGAGATAGAGATGGAAAGATCAAACCGAGACAAGTGATTTATAGTGGGTCGGTCACGAAGCTCTTCTTCGCCCTACTCAACTCCCCGAGTACCCAACTCGAGAGTTATAAGCACTATGTCAACAACCTCCCTTCAGGCGGAGAAAACCGTACAACACCGCTTACGTTATTTTCCGAAACTAAGCTAGATGTCGAGTACTAATCTTAGCTAGTACCAATCTACCATGATCCACATGATCCAAACTTCTCATACGCTCTACACGATCAACACGATCCTCACACAATTTACACAATCAACTCAATCTACCTTGATCCACTTGATCAACACTCAAACACACTAGCTACAAGAGATCCCCAAGATCTCAACACGATCACAATGATCCACACAAGATAGCAAATACAAGATTACAACACTTGATTTATATCAAGATACAATCAAGCAAACAATAGGTAATGCGAGTGCACTGCTCAAATACTCTAACACTTTGTGTCTTCTTGAAACCTTGTGTTCTTCTCTTGACTATTAGAGGAATGTAGGTGATCTTTAGTTGGATGAAAGAATCACTCTTTAAGCAAAAGAAAACTACCTAATGATCTAATAAGTATAACAAGAAAAGGAGGATGGAATGCAGAAATTTTTGTGTGAAAAAGGATGGTCAAAAACTTTCTCTCTCCTCTCTTGACGATTTTGGCGATTTCATCTCCCCCAAACAACAAGCTAGCTCTGGTCATTTTAGGGTTTATTATTGTGATTCTTTTCAGGAATTCCTTTGTTTAATACTCCTTTTTTCTTCTTTTTGTTATGCCAATTGAATCCACTGAACCCCCTGATGTTATTAGTGATGAGTTTCGTACTCTCACTGGTATAACATCAGTTGATTTACATCATAGGCCTATTTTTCCAACTGGTGAAATGAAAAACCCTAAGTCTAGAGGTAGACCTAGGGGTACTAAAAATCGTCCTAAAAGTGTTATGGTTAAAGCTCAGTCTCCTGGATCTGCTTCGGCTGGTGCTGGGGCTATTCTCAAGAGGTTGAGGAACTCTAAGGTGAATGGTTTGGGTAGGAGTCGAAGTGAATCTTCTCCGATGGTCTCTGGTAATGGTAAGCGTCTAAACCCTAGTAATATTCCTGTTGATGATGTTTTAACTAAGGTTTTAGATAAAATGGCTTATGATAAGAATATTGCCAAGCAAATGGTTTTTAGTGAGGGTGTGAAGGATGTTGGGGTGCCTGTTAAGGTTGGTTCCAAGGTGGATAATCTATGTTTAGTAGGGGATAATGATGGTTCTTTCATCAATAATTCTATTGAACCTGTGTTGTCTGTTCTTGTTGATAGTAGTAATGTTATGGGTAATAAGGATGGTCATATGGATTGTTCTAGTGATCCTTTCTTAGTTAGTAATACTGCTAGTAAGCTTAATATGGTTGATGTGGAGCATATTGGGGTTGAAAGTAGTAGGAATGCTAGTAAGGATTGGAAGGTGGTTGATAAGAAGAGTTCTGTTTTTGTGTTTGGAGATGTACATAGTAGAAAAGGGTTATTGCAGAAGCCTGCTAGTGGCCTTACCAAGGTTCAATTTGGCCCTAGTCTGTTCTATAAGTCCAATTCTGTGTGGTCTTCTGGTAATTCTGCTGCTCATGCTTTTAAGACTGATGGTTCCATTAATATTGATTCTTTTGCTGAGAAGTTGAAAAAGGGTGTTGAAGATAGAGAATTACAAATGTGTTTTGCTCCTCAGTGTGTTTCTAAGGGTAGTGATGGTACTAGGAGAATAGCCATTTCTGAGGAGGATATTAAAAAAGGTAGTGAGGCTTGTGCCCTACAACTATATGGGTATTTTGTGGGTACATCAATGGATTATAGGGTGGTAAATTCTAATTTGAGTAAAATGTGGAGGTTTTATGGTATTTCTGATATTACCAAAACCAGTGCTGGTTTGTTTTATTTTAAGTTCAAGAATGAGGAAGGTATGAAAGCTGTGTTAGAAAGTGGTCCATGGATGGTTAATAACATCCCATTGGTTCTGAATGTGTGGGAGCCTGGTATTTGGTTGGAGAAAGTTGAGCCTAGTTCCATACCTATTTGGGTATGTGTTCATGGTATCCCTATGGAATTGTGTAATGGTAATGGGAATGGTAAAATATTCAGTGGAATTGGTAAACCAATGTTAATGGATAAACTGACTAGAGAAAGATGTTTGAAGAAGTCTGGTAAGTTGGATTTTGCTAGAGTATTGGTGGAAGTTTCAGCTGAAGATGTCCTTCCTCACTCTCTTGAGATTGAGTATCCTCAAATTGGTGAGAGGCCTGCTAGAGTTGGTAAGTTGGATGTAAAATACCAATGGCAACCTCCACAGTGTACTCATTGTAAAACTTTTGGTCACAAGACTGTTTCATGTAAAATTAGACCCAAGTCGGAGGTTGGGACTGCTTCTATGAAAGTAAGGATGATTTGGTTGATGCTGATGGTTTTGCTCAAGTGGGTAAGAAGAATAAGCCAGTTAGTCAAAAGTCTGTTCAGCGGAGCAATGTTCAAAGAAATAATTTGGATAACGGGTCTTTTCTTAATAGAGGTCCTAATATGGTTAATAGAGCTTATGTGGGAAATAAGATGGGTCCTAATCAGCAATCTTATAAGGGTAATTTTAAGCAGCAGGGTAGTGTGAAAACTAAGGGTGGAAATGAGAATGCTGGTATGGTGAGTCAGAATAGTAAGGTTGGTGCTAAACAACAGAGTAGTGGTTATAAGAAGAATGAGAGTTTGGTCCTAAAACCTCTTCTAAGTTCTAAGTTCAATGAAAATTTCAAACCCAAAGTATTGGTTAGAGGCTCTGGTTCTAAAGCTAATGGTGTTAGTGCTATGGTGGAAGACCTTCCTCTTTCTAATTCTTTTGCTGCATTGGAAGATCAGGTAATGAAGGATAAGGAGTCTGAATTTATCAATGGAGTTGATGAGGCATATGCTAATGTTGTTTGGCCAAAGCTGAAATCTGAAGTTGATGAGGTGATGCAGTCTGGTAAGTATCCTTCAATTGACATTAAATCCAATTGGTCTTTAGCTCAATTAGACTATTTTTTCCAAAATAGTTCTAAATTTGGGTTAGAACCTTATATGGATGAAGATGAAGTAGAATCTGTTTCAAATGGTATGGCTGTTTCTATGAAGCCTGAGAAGGTTAATGATAGTTGCCCTGGTGATAGTGAAATTAGGGCAAAAAATAAGAATATTTTAAATGAATTTTAAGGCTTTTGCTTGGAATGTTAGGGGGCTTGGAAATGATATTAGCCAAAAGCATGTTATTGACCTTTTAAGATTGGGAGGTTTTAGCTTTTGTGGGCTTTTGGAGACTAGAGTTAAGAAGAAGAAGTTGAGTAGAATTTGTTCTAAAGTTCTTGGTAATTGGGATTGGATCTCTAATGCATCTATGTGTGAAGGGGGTACTGGAATTATTGTTGGGTGAGATCCTAATGCTGTTAGGATTATGCTCCATAGCCAGACTTCACAAGTTATGAATGTCTTTGTGGAAACTGTTAATGGGGGAAAGAAGTTCTTTTGCTCTTTTATTTATGCTCATGTTAAGAGTAGTGGTAGAAAAGAGTTATGGAAGGATCTTTTTCTACACAGTTATGTTATTAAAGATGCTCCTTGGGTTCTTTTAGGAGATTTTAACATTATGTTGGATGCTAGTGAAAGGTCTATGGGTTCCTCAAATGTTACTTCTGGTAT
Organism: Artemisia argyi; assembly: GCA_030686995.1. Taxonomy (NCBI): domain Eukaryota; kingdom Viridiplantae; phylum Streptophyta; class Magnoliopsida; order Asterales; family Asteraceae; genus Artemisia; species Artemisia argyi. The sequence goes on from CM060705.1 coordinate 140,678,435, forward strand.
GGTTGATTTTAGGGAATGCTTATATCAAATTGAGGTTTCTGATATTTTGATGTCTGGTCTCCAGTTTACTTGGAATAAGAGCCCTGGTAATCCATTTGGTTTGTTAAAGAAGTTGGATAGAATTATGAGCAATGGTAAATTTCTTGACAAGTTTCCCAATGCTAATGCTCAGTTTCTGCCTTTTGTTTCTTCTGATCACACTCCTATGGTCCTTAATACTCCTGGTATTTCAGGGGCTAAGCCTAAGCCTTATAAGTTTGCGAACATCTTAACTACTAAGCCTGAATTTCTTTCTACTGTGGATTGTGTTTGGAGTAAACATGTTCCTGGTTATTCTATGTTTTTAGTGGCCTCTAAACTTAAATTGCTGAAGAAGCCTCTCAGGAAATTGAAGTTTGTTCAGGGTGATCTCTCTGATAATGTTAGTAAGTGTAAGGAGGAGTTGTGTAGAGTTCAAGCTGATATGGTGAAGGATCCTTTTAATGTTGATGTGAGAGCTAATAAAGCTTCTTCTCTTGATAAGTACCGAGTTGCTGTAAGAGATGATGAGTTATTTCTTAAACAAAGATCTAAAGTCAATTGGCTTAGTGAAGGGGATCATAATACTAGATTCTTTAATAGAGCTTTAAAGGAGAATAGAAACAGGAGTCGAATTGAGTTTGTTGAAGACATGTCTGGAAAGTTACATTCTGGGCATGATGTTGGGGAGCAGTTTGTGAAGCATTTTGAAGATTTTATGGGGAAGTGTGGTGATGTTTCTCCCATAAGTAATCCTTCTGAGTTGTTTTGCAAGAAAATTTCTGATTTGGATGCCGAGTTTATGGTGAGAGTTGTTTCTAGTGATGAGATCAAGTCTGCATTATTTAGTATGGATGATGATAAGTCTCCTGGCCCTGATGGTTTCTCTGCTAAATTCTTCAAGGCTGCATGGTCAGTTGTGGGTGCTGAATTCACTAAGGCTATTATGGATTTCTTTTCTAATGGTAAGCTTTTAAAGGAGATTAATGCTACTATTATTGCATTGGTCCCTAAAGTCAAAACTCCTAAAAATGTTTCTGACTTTAGGCCAATTTCTTGTTGTAATGTTCTCTATAAGTGTATTAGTAAAGTCATTGCTAATAGACTTAAAGGAGTTCTTGATTCTGTGGTCAGTGATTGTCAAAGTGCCTTTATTCCATCTAGACAGATTAGTGATAACATCATGCTCACCCAAGAGTTGATGAGAAATTACCATAGGAAGAGTGGTCCTTCTACAGTTGCTTTTAAGATTGACATTAATAAGGCTTATGATTCAGTGGATTGGGGCTTTCTTAGGCAGTGTTTAATCTCCTTTGGATTTCCTTGTAAGATGATTATGTGGATCATGAGTTGTATCTCTTCTCCATCATTTACTGTCAGTGTCAATGGTGATCATCATGGATTCTTTAAGAGTAAGAGAGGTTTAAGACAAGGAGATCCTTTATCTCCTTATCTGTTTACTTTAGTTATGGAGGTTCTTTCTTTGATGATCAAGAGGAAAATTGATAGTGAAGATAGTTTTAAATACCACTGGAGATGTAGTAAAGTCAAGCTTACCCATCTTTGTTTTGCTGATGACCTGATGATCTTCTCAAATGGTGATGTTTTGTCTGTTTCTGTGTTGAAGACTGCTTTAGAGGAGTTTAGCAGTGTCTCTGGGCTTGTTCCAAATTTGAGGAAAAGTATTGCATTTTTTGGTAATGTTCCTTTACATATTAAGAAATCAATTCTGAATATCATGCCTTTCTCAGAAGGTTCTTTACCTGTTAGATACTTGGGGGTTCCTTTACTTTCTTCTAGACTATATAAGAAGTATTGTGATCCTTTAATTGATAAAGTTAAGCAAAGATTGGTTAATTGGAAAAATAAGGTTCTGTCTTTTGCTGGTAGACTGCAATTAATTAAGTCTGTGTTATGTTCCATTCAAGTTTTCTGGTCTTCTGTGTTTATCCTTCCAATTGGTGTTTCCAAGGAGATTGAAAAGATCATGAGAGATTTACTTTGGTCACAGGGTGAATTACAGAAAGGTAAAGCAAAAGTTAAATGGGAGGAAGTGTGTAGTTTGAAAATTCAGGGTGGGCTTGGTATAAAATCTCTTCATAGTTGGAATTTAGCACTTTTTTTTTTTGAACATTGACTTTCATTAAAAAAAACGGCAAGCACTCAAAAAGCGAGCACCGCTCCAATTACATACACAAGTACAACGGGTACTTAGCCCAATCCTTCCATACTATACAATCAAATTTCGATCTATACTTAAACCACAAAAAAGCCTTTGATTTCACTTCCGCCACCGTCTTCATAACTATCATATCTTTGCCTTGGAAAAATTTTTCATTCCTCGCATTCCATATCGCCCAAATACCAATCAAAACAATACCTCTAACGATCTTTTTCTTCCACTTACCGCCATGTACATTCTTGTAAAGAAGTAAAAGATCATTAAAATCATAAGCGACAAACGGATCTAACCTGCACCACTTACAAATGCCGCTCCAGACTCCAAATGCGAAGATACAGTCGACCAAAATATGTTTTAAATCTTCATTTGCAGATCTGCACATCCGACATAAAGTATCCTGAATGAAAACCCGTCGCCTCGCCAAAGCCTCACACATAGGAAGTCTGTCAAGATCGGCTCTCCACGCATTAAGATTCACCTTTAAAGGAACCCATCTCTCCCATTTAAGATTGGAATTTCTCGGTGCAGAATTGTTCACAGCCAAAGCTTGTTTGCATCTAGCCACTGAATATGCTTCCTTCCCTTCCATACCCCAAGACCAAGAATCAACACAATCTCGAAGCGAACAAGCTAGAAGCATTCTTTCCAAATCTTGAATTTCGGACAATTCCTCCACTGTTCTAGGATATCTATACCATCTCCCTTCGAAAGCCAAACCATTAGAACCTTGTTTAATTCTATCTTTGATTTTGCACCTTTTGTCTTTTTCGAGTTTGTATAAACATGGCCATCTATTCTTTAAAATGACATCTCCAAACCATGTTTGGAATATTGTGACTAAAAAAGACTCTTTGTGGGTAAAATGGATTAATTCATATAGGCTGATTGATAGAAGATCTCAACCTAGAAATTTTTGGGATGCTCCATGTGGCAATGATGTTTGTTGGGGTTGGAGGAATATTTTGTATCGTAGAAATATTCTTAGAAGCCATTTTGTAACTAGAATTGGAGATGGGTGTTCTGCTTCAGCCTGGTTTGACAATTGGTGCTTTTTAGGTCCATTGTGTTAGTTTATATCTAAAAGAGATTTGTATGAAGCTGGGCTTTCTGTGGATAGCAAGGTTGCTGATCTTATTGTGAATGGAGAGTGGGTATGGCCTGAGTGTTGGATTAACAAATTTCCTTTTTTATTTCACTTGCCCCCTCCTTAGCTGTTTAGAGATAGACCTGATAAGGTTCTATGGTCTTCTAATGAGGGTAAGGTTGGAATGTTTTCTGTCAAGTCTGTTTGTAATGACATTTTACCTCAAAAACATGTTGTTCCTTGGTATAAAATGGTATGGTTCCCTAAGCATTCTTTCATCCTTTGGTTAGCTATCAATAAGAGTTTGAAGACTCAGGACAGAATGGCAATTTGGCTTAAGGTGGATAATCTCAAATGCTCTCTTTGTAATGAAGTGCAGGACAGCCATAGTCATTTGTTCTTTGGTTGCAAATTCTCTTCTAGTGTTTGGAGTTTCTTCAGAGATATGATTAGGATTGATGTGATGTCTTTTGATCTTTATCAGATCATTGAATTCATCACTAATAGGCCTATTAACAAGTCAGTTTGGAGCATCATTCAAAGGTTAGTCATTGGGGCTATGGTTTATGTTCTTTGGCAAGAAAGAAATTTGAGAATGTTTCAAGGTACTTCTAAGCAGGTTATGAAAGCTGCTGAGATTTGGAATTTTCAATTTATGCAGAGGAATGTTAGCTGTCCTTCCAGAGATATAGGATGATGGGTTTTCTCTGTATGGTTTGGAGGCCTTATTCTGGGTTGAGGCCTTTTGATTTTGATGATATTGGTTGTTGGGCTAAGTGTAATTCCAGATGGAAGTGGGTTTATTTTTGCTATTTTGGTTTCTGTAATAGCATAAGATATAGTAATGCTTGTTTGTTTCTTGTTTTGTACCCAAAGCATGTTTTGGGTATGTCATTTGAATTTACTTATATGGGGTTGTCCATATAAGTCTATTGTAAGTTTTTGTGTTTAACATATTTGCCGGGGAGTATTCCTTATTTCCCAAAAAAAAGGATGGTCAAAAACTGAGAAGTGAGGTGGTATTTATAGGAAATGAAAATTTGACCGTTATGGGGTGACGGTGCCACTAAATAATACTACCTCCGTCCCATAATTATAGTCCACTGTTGACTTTTTAAGTCTTCATTTGACAACTTTGACCTTATATATTTTTATTTGTGTTATATAACACTTGATAAAAATTATACCAATGGAAAATACATTCAAAACTCAATACATTCATATATTTTGCATCAAGTAATATATAACATAAATAAAAATATTTAAGGTCAAAGTTAAAAACTAAAGACTTTAAAAGTCAACAGTGGACTATAATTATGGGACGGAGGGAGTATGTAAAATGTATTTTTGAAAAGAATGTTTTGTCACCTCACAATTGTAGAGTTAAAAACACAAATTCACTTCTTAGATCATTTGTCAAGTAATCACTTTGTTTGTTCATACCTAGAGTGATTTGCGTAGAAATCCGATATTTCGATTAAAAACTTGTTTATGTTAATTTTGACGTAAAATGTTTTCACATTTTGTTATCATCAAAACATAGAGGTATCGAGATATGGGAATAGCGCTTTTAGACATTATTTGTATCAACACAATCTAGTTAAAAGAGTCACACCAACAAGATCCATGTTAGTAATTACGCATCAACAATTTAAGACTACGAAATGCGAAAAGGGAAACATCATACTATCAATTCCAAGCTGATTAAGCAAGTAAATTATCCAAGTTCAATGAACAATCAAATCTGAAAAAATAACTACAATCAAGCAGCTCAAACTCATATCAGCATAAGATTCAGATAGGGAATCAAATACATGATCAGATTCAAAATCAAAAGTCAAACTTGGATAGTTGACTTACTAATTACAAAACAATATCACTACAATGCCCTTCACTAAAAAAAAGAAGAAAAAAAAAAGGATCTGGACTGGACTCATCTTTTACAACCGCTCGGAAAATGACGGCATCGAATCCGACCCATTTAAATTCAAAGTCTTTCAACCTCTTAACCAACTCCAACTCATTTCCTTGATGATCAAGACCACGATTAACATCTTCCATAGCTTCTAAATAGTCCAATGAATTACTTGAGGAGCTCGTATTTGAATAATCGACTTTCTCATCATCCCATAACAAACCTTTTAGTTCCTATGGGAAATGATGTCACTGTTGGGAAATGGTGTCACTGTTGTCAGATCCACACTACTAATAGTCAACTCATTATTGAAAAGATATTGATTTTTCCAATGGAAAATGGTGTCACTGTTGTTAGATCTAAGAAAAAATAAATAAGAAATGAATAATTGGGTTTTAATGGTGGTGGTGGGATGAATAAGTGAGGGTTCGCTTGGTTCAGAGTGGGAAAAGGGAAAGGGAATGCAAAGGAATGAGTGAGGTGGGTAATCAATATCTTACCCTCAGTTTACTCTATAATGGTTGATTACCCACTTTGGGGTAATCAATTCATTTGTACTCCCTTACCAAGCACAATATAATGAGGGAGATAGGCCCTTTTAAATACCTTACCCATTTTCCACCCTCCTTAAACCCCCCACCAAGCACCCCGTGAGTTTTAATGGTGGTGGTTGGTGGATTGGTATATATGTAATAACAAATTAATAAGAGGGTATATGTAATTTACATAAAACACATGTCATGATTATAATTAAGTCGCCCAGACCTAAAGTAGCTTATGTCTAGTTTGACAAGTTTAAATTTTCGTGTAAAAAAAATGAACTCCTTGGGCTACTTGTTCATTTAGAGAATTACGCCTAAAAAAAAAAAAAAAAAAAAAAAAAAAAAAAAAAAAAAAACTTGTTCTTGAATTTTTTTAAGGAAGATAAGTGAAGAGAAAGGAAGTGATGAAAATCTATATGTTTTTTGTTAACAAAATCTTCCGCCCAGATATCGGTTGAAAAGGAAGGAACTTGTTTTTTTCTTTCTTCTTCGACTTCTTTTTTATTTTATTATTATGTGCAAGGAATACAAGCACATGAAATGATCAATAGCATTAAACTAAACTAACATATATTTATAGAAAATATAAGGGGGCATTTAAAAGTGATTAGTAAAGTAAGTGGGGTTTATAAGTAAATCACGCATTAAGAGGTAAAATAACGGGCCAGCCAAAAGGGTTTAGAGAGGATTACGGGACACTGTTTATTAGAGGAATACTATTCATTAGAAAAAAAGAAAAAAAAAAAGGAATTCGTTCCGTTATTGAACTCAATACACTGTTTATATTTTGAGGTTTTTTTTTGCCGGAATAATTCGTGTAAGGTTGAGGATGAGAATTTTTTTTGCTGGGCATTATTTTTTCTTGATGGTGGATTTTGGTTGAATGCTTGATTTTGTTATGTGAAAAGTGAAAACAGTTAGGATTATTAGCATAGGTGTTGTTATTAAAAATTTTGTTGATTTTTGATGTTAGTCTTAGGGGCCGTTTGATAAAACTGAGTAATTTAGCATTGAATGATTAGATGCTCTGAATGATATCTAGGTTCTGAATGAAACTGATTCTGAACGAAAACATGTTGTTTGATAAATATTCTAATAATTGAATCGCAATAAACTATCATGGTAGCTTGTTGAGTAATCTATTTTTTAAATATTTTCTAATGTTATTAATCAATTTTTATATTTAATAAGTATGATATTTTTATTCTCTTAAATTACATTAATGATAAATAATTGTTAATAATAGTAAAGTTTGTATAGTTAGACGTGAAACTTTGTTTTTGTTGAAATAATCTATGATTCATTAGAACAACATACTATTCTTTATTAAATTTTGGCTTAGTAATATTTTGTTTTATCTCATAAATAAAATAGAGAAAAAAATAAATACAAGAAACACATTTTAATAAAATACATGTGTAGGAGTTTATTAACCTTGGGTAAACCAAAATGTATATTTATATTTTTATTGTAATAAATAGATCAACTATGAAATCATTAAAATGGTTTCTCGAAGATAACATTTATAAAGATTTACATGCTGAATCATTTTGCATGTGATAGATGCTGGCCCATTCCATCCTTAATAGAATGACTAAGAGAGAAAAGAAATATTACCAAACAAGATTTGATGCTGACCGAATAAGCATATGACACAATAAGAGTCTATCAAACACGCCCTTATACTCTTATGAGTAGGTCTGTGAGAATTTTTAAGTGCTTCCTTTACGTTATGTAAAAATAGTTAGGATTACTAGCAGAGGTGTTATTAAAAAAAAAAAAAAATCTGAATTGAAAGAAACACAGTCCAAAAAATCAGTATAAAAAAATCTTATGAGTAGGTCTGTGAGATTTTTTTGATGTTTTATTCTTGAATTTCCATATACTCATAATGCTTGCTTATAATATCGGAATAGTTATACTTTCTTGCATCATTATTACTTGCATTATGGTACTAAAATATGATGGAAAAAACAAAAGATGAAACTGGAAATAATAAGCCTAAGTTGTCTGGTAACCAATTAATGAGTAATGATCCTGAAATTGGATTACGCCTCACATCTAAGAGACAAGATGTAAGGAGGCGTTTTTTCTACAATGGTTTTGGAGCGTTTGATGGCAATGTTGCACCGGGGACAGAGGTTGTTGACAGTGGTTTACAAGAACAATTTTTGGGCAGTAGTGTAATGGCACATGATATGGATATTGAGTCTGAGATCAAACCGAATTGATCTTGAAGGTGAATAAGTTTTTTTGACATTATTTATAGTCCATTCTGTATAGAATATACACTTACAACTGATGTTTGCTTTTGTCTTCATAAATCATTCGATTCAGGGGTATCGGCTTCTTATAGTTTGAATACCAAAACAAGAAGAGCTTCTGACAGTCGCGTAGTGAATCATGATACGGACTTCAATGTGTGGGATCGGGCAACATTGAGCCTGAAGGTTAGTTATATTTTTTTGAATTTTTTTGTGATGTGTTCTATATAAGTTAATATATAATTGACTGTTCTAATGCAGTCAAAAATTAAGCAGTCAATGCTACTGATCCTGACTGCTTCAGGGGTATCGGCTTTTTGAAATTTCTTTACTGCTTCATTATTATTCAGTTCATACATGTTATGTTGAGAATCATTGAACCTAAATTAAGTGTGTTTGGATCAGGCTACTGCATAATTAAAGTATGTCTGGAGCAGACCAGGTCACTGAAGAGACCAGATGTGTTAGGAGCAGACAAAATGTATATGTAGAAATGAGTGGTGTTTGGAATAGGCAACTGTAGAAATAAAGTGAGTTCGGATTAGCCAAGTGCCCAATAAGATGTGCTTAGATTAGGCTACTGCAGCACTAAGGCGTGTTTGCATTAGGCTGCTGTAGAAATATGATGTATTCGAATTAGGCTACTCCAGCAATAAGCTGTGTTTGGATTAGGCTACTGCAGCAACAAGAAGTGTTTGGATCAGGTTATAACAAGTATGAAAAATGTTTATAACGGACTGCAAATGTACATCAGGTCATTATGTATTAACAACGAGGTTTCTTTGGAACATAATAAAAAAGTTAGCTTGCTAAAAGCAAAGGAAACAAGTGAGCGTAATGTAGAGAACGAAAGCAGATAGTTTAGGCAGTCACATATTGGTACCTTAATGCATGACAATGTGTACTGTCACTCGCCGATACTTGGTGAATCACAATCCTTACCCTGCACCATATCACATTTGGAACTTTGATTAGTATTTGGGTGTTTGGAACTGCTTTTAGAATCTGCCCATTTTGTATTATGATACATTAGTTGAGGAGTGTTTGTGATTGCTTTGTGAGTTAGCTGATTTGGTGAAAATAAGCAGCTTGAAGTTGTTTTCAGAGACTTTTATCAGTTTTTGAAGGCAATGAACCGGTTAGCAGGTTTAATAAGAAATCCAAATGCCGAAAATTTCAATGTAGAAATTTGGTGAAGATGTTAACACTCAGACAAAAAACAAAACTATATCAACATTTAAATATGCAATAACAAAAACTTTCCAATGTCAGTGTGCTTCAACGTAAATGTAAGCTTGAAAGGTGGAACTTAACCTATTGTAGAATTATTTGACTCCATTATGACAACCTCATTTCTGAACGACTTTGCTAATATGTACCCTGTTAATGTATTAGGTCACTTGTACTTGTGATACTTTAATTGCTAAATGATTCTTTATAAGCATATGACCTAAGAACATGTAATACCAAACTCCCCTTAAATCACTACTAATTAAGTGGTTTGAAGACATGTCTAGATTAGCCACTTAATTGAGAGAGGGATTTGTGTGGACCTCCCCAATAAGATGAAACAAGGGTTTGGGGCCTCATTAAGTGGAAAAGAAACGCCCCTGCCTTTGGTACAAGAAGATACGTTTCAGTTTCAGTTAAATAAACCATGACACTAACATCTGATAACTTTATAACATGATAATCAGATACGTTTCCTGCCTTCTTTGACAAAATCAAACATGTCACAATAATCAATATCAACACAAGAAGAGAATGGTATTACACTATTACACATCATGTGCAATCTGCACAAAAAAGGTCAAAAATGACAGCGGTGTATTCGAATGTGTGGATCACGGGCCACAAACGAATCCCACCTACAGGTAAAATCACAGCAAATAACACAACTTATTTACTTAAAAAATCTCATATCTGCAATTGATACATGCAGGTACAACATCAAAGCTTTTATTGCAGACCACTCCGGAACAGCCCAGTTCACGTTCTTCACTCCAAGCTCTAATGATGTGATCGGATTAGATTGCTACAAATTAGTAAAATTGCTCCAGGTGCCAGACCCTCATCAAATTCCTGTCGAAATACAAGCAATCAAAGGGAAAAAAACACACCTTCCAGTTCCACTTCAACCCCTCTTGCAAAAAAGGATCGGTCAACTTCATCCTATATGACGTCCTGGATACAGCAGATACACAAATCCAAACAGAAAAGCAGTGTACAGGTTAGAAAAGTTCATTTCATATTCGCTTCCCACATACAAAATGAAAATTCTATAAAATCTTAAAACATACCTTACTTCTCCATAATCGCAGCAACACCACTGCCACCAAAATCAGCTACAACCCAATCTTCTGGAAAACCAATCTCAAGAAACAAAGTTACCAACAAATCAACAAAGAGAGCACTTTTCCAGCATAAATAAATAATAATAATAATAAAAAAAAAAAAAAAAAAAAAAAAAAAAAAAAAAAAAAACCAATTAAGAAACCACATCAAAGTAAGCAAATCCACATTTTTAGCTCTCCGTGACTTCCACACTTTTCAGTGCAGCCCATTCACGACTACATCAGATCTTTTGTAACAAAAACTAGCTTCAAACTCTGTAATTGTGTAATCAAGTCTGCACTTTAACTATATGCCTCTATTAAAAATTTGGTGGTAGTAAAAGTGCACATTTTGGGAAATATTGCAAGTGCACTTAGACATACAACTTAGTATTTGTAAGTCTGTCTGTTAGCCATGGATATATTTAACTCTAAACTTTATAATTAAGTATGTATTGTGGCTACAATTCTAAGCTTCAACGCAATGACGTATAACAAGATGATTATTGATAAATTCACCCTACTTTCTCGATTAACACCACGCTTATGCTGAATTACACTATATACTAAAGGTTGGATATGAGATTGGCAACAACCTAAATTTTATTTTTTTGGCGATCTACTATGTAATATGTCTTGCCATGTGAAAATGTACAATGACATATATACAAGCCGTGAACAAGGCACCGTATATTCACTTTATCTATCATGTTCGTTTGTGATGGTCACAGACAATATGCATTGTTGAAACCCTATATATCAAAGAAAAATTGCTAAAGGAAACTAGTTTGAAATATATTGTATCATGTAAAATGATTCAGTGAACCTCAAGTTTTGTGTATGGGATAAAATTTTGGACTAGCCATAGTCTCAGGTAAAGGTATTTGTTTATATTCTTTTTACACTTATTATGGGGTATGAGGTGGTTGTGAAAGGACCACTTTGACTAATGTATTTCATTGGTTTGATAACTTGGAAACGCTACTTTTCTTATTGTCTTTTGAGCCACCGGGTTTTGATGATTATAGCTAACTAACATTCATCCTAGCTTAGGTTCGCTCTCTAAATCATATCAATAAGTTTTTTCTTTTGAAAATAAATAAATAATAATAATAAAATATAAAAAAATAAAAAACATCAAGCTTTTTAAGATGGCAGCGCCACGGTTCTTGGAAAAGTTGATTGGAAACTTTCACCTTTAGCCTAGTTAGTCCTGTAATAATAAGATGAGCAAAGCAATCTATGGAGTTCCTTTGATCTGTCTTTGTCGATAGCACAAGCAAGCGACATCAATGGGACATTCATCGGTGCTATTGAACTAATTATGAGTGCTTCATGTATAGTGTAACTTCCAAAAACTTATAGTACGACGATCTAAAACAAGCAAGTGCAAATTAAATTACATGCTTTATTTAAGCTCAGATACCATATTCTCAGGTAAATATTTCCATGATAAAATTACAAAGAGATGATACAAAATTATAATACATCAATCCCTAACTAGGTAACTTGGAAAACCAATGATACGGGCCAAAAAGGCAAGACCATTAAAGTGAGCCATGCACACGGGCTTATAGAAAACACATTCCTTAACAGTTTGTAGCTTATAAACGCAATCATATAATTAAGATCATTAATCATAGACTTATTTGGCACACAAAGAATCATCCAAATTCTACCAATAGCAATAAAAGGAGCAGATAATGGCATCTAGTCATGGAGATGAAGAGCATCCTAAAAATTAGTGGAGGGAGCAATTATTTAAACTTAATGTCTAAGTATATTAATACAATCAAGAATGGGTCAATGCCAATCATAAATAGTATTAAGTACAAGTTGGTACTTGTTTGGCTCCCATTTGAACAACATCCAACCTCTTGTCATTGACATTTGGACTGTTGTTCTTGTCGACACTATTGTGCCACCTTTTCATCACTAAGCTTCTTTCTTTAAAAAAAGATTAATCATTAAGGAAGAGATAAGATAATGATGCATTGTTACATTAAGTGCAATCAAGATTCATGTCCCAAATGAATGGTATTCCCTCTAGGCTAGACGTCGACAAGTCATTGACTACCTTTTCGTAACGACAAACTATGAGGATTTTACCAATCGAAATCAATGACGTCGACAAGTTCTGGTTACCAAAATTTACCAAAAGTCGTAAGACATCTCAAAATGTAAAAATTATAGATGTTTTGTGTGCAACCCTGATGGAAAATCTAACATACTGCATAATATACCAAAACCACTAAGCCATCATTATATAGCAAATAAATAAATAATTAGATGGAATTCTAAAAGCAATTAAGCTTTCTAGAAAAGATAAAGATGAGTTGGTCTAAAGTATATAAAAACTTTATATGCCAATTAGTTTTGAATGGTTCAGATTTCGTTTAATCTCTTTTGTCCATCCCTTTTGAATATAATTGGACTATTAGTGTACCAAATATATATCACTTACCAGAACAGGAAAGAAGGACAAAGAAATTAACTTTCATGATCTTGTAACTAACTTCATTTGGTACACCACATGCCCAAATAGATTATGCAAAAAAAAACTAGTTGAAAAATGACAAGGACAACGAATTTCAGGCGCCATTCGCCAAGATCTACTGGTATGCTTTTACAAGACAGTGTCAACAGCAAGATAAGGTGCTGATAAAAGCCACAAAAGATCGGAAAAAAAAAATGCGAGGAATTTTTTCCATTCCTCTTAAAGTGCTTACCTTTAATGCAATTTTTTCCATTCCTCTTAAAGTGCTTACCTTTAATGCAAGCAAGAATCAAACTATAAACAAAGGATGGCCATTTCTGTGGTACTAAAAACATGAGTCTGCCACATTTCTATCAAAAGTATTGATTCTTTATAAAAATATTCTTCCAATCTAATTTATTGATCACAAAAGCATAACATGCTTAAAACAAACTTAACATATATTATACCAATTTTGATTTTAATAGTGGAAAATATCCAACATCAAACTGTTTAGATAAGTGAGCAATCTAGATGATTTCATAAGATTCAACTGTTGTACTTCATATAGAATCAAATCTTGTCTAGGATCATGTAGAAATAAAAATCATCCCTTGTACTTCATTAGATTTTAGGGTGTTAATTTGTAATCTTTTTTAGTGTTCTAATCAATCAAACTTAGAAGTGACCCCACAGAATACCATAATAAAAAACTAAAGTGATCGACTTCTAAAAGAAGCACTTCGATAAACATTTTTGTGATAAGTACTACCACTAACTACACCACTATCACCATAGCATTATAGAAAGGAGGCCTTCTAACCCTTTTTTCCTCACATTCATTCCTAAATAACCCAAAAGCTGTAGTAGTGCATAGTTTTCCTTTTTCATCAAAGAAAACCGCAGCTCGTCCCATAAAGATGAGGCGCATACTAACTGTGATGAGGCAAAACATCGAAAATATGAGGAAGAGTCCAAAAGTAGCAGATGAAAACATGTTTATAGAAGGAAATGGAGCCGAGTTTCCAATTATAGTTCATAACACAAGGCAAGGGCGGAACGGGTTTTCTCTTATACATAGCATAGTTAAAGCTCCACTCTCACTTGTATCATGCCTATCTTCTCACCCACATATTAATAGCGCCACTGATGGAGTTTGGGTTTCGGGTGAACACACACGGATATCAGAGGTGAATCATCTTATGGTTAATGATAGCATGCGCTATGCTATCTTGATGTGAAGATGAAAGTAGTGGTGATCACTTTAGTACGGGTATTATGAGATATTTAGCAGATAAATACTTCATGTTTGTATATTCTCATATCTCTATCCTCCATCTTATGTGTTGTAGATGAATTGACAGTGATCAATACATTATAGTCAAGGTTGAGTTAGGGTTTGGTTTCCTTCTTTGTTACACCATATTTTTCGTTATCGTTTCTTACATGGTATATACGCATGTATGTATTCCTCATCTCCATATGATTTTGGTTCTGAAATCAAAATTTTGCATTGTAGAATTCTAACAGCAATTTATTTGACTCTTAAAAGTCAGAACAGGACTATTTTCAGACAGAGGTAGTAATATGCAACTATATTATGTGGACACTTTTTTTTTAAAGATGCTAAATGCAACTCTGCTGTGTTTTGAAATTCTTGTTATAGATTCATGTAGTGAAAAAGCAATTATTTTGACTCTTAAAAGTCGGCAGGGGACTACTTTTGTCTTTGGGATGGAGGTAGTCATATGCAATTCTAAATTTCCAGCCTAGCACAAGGCTGTAACAGGTTGCATTCGGCATCTTAGTAAAGAAAACCACGTGATAATCTAATATGTCAGCATGGACCTTCAAGAAAAAGTAATAGTAATACAAGAAAAGTTAAAGGTGAAACGAAAATGAAAGAAAGGCACTTGCATTGCCACAAAATAAGATACTCGAGATATTAATCCCATTTAGTGCGCGCAGATATGTGCTGATTGTAAACATGTCAATGAAAAATCGAGAAACCGATACCTGTATAAGAAAGGAAAACAAAATTATGGCTAAAAAAAACCAAAGAATACTTGAGCATATTGCATAAGCCTATGCTAGCTGATCACCTATTTTCACACTTTGATGATTTTCTTGCTGCGTTATGGATGTACCTTGTTGAAAAAACTAAAAGTATACCTGGAAGGATGGTTTAGGTTATTTATTACATTGGCGTTTGCACAGGTTGGTTTGAATAAGCCAAAGTAGGTGACGTTGTTTTGGTCTATCCATAAAGTTATTATCTTTCAAGATCATATCTAATAGATCTTTGGATTTTTCTGTTAAGAACTAGGACTAGTGATTAAAAATATAGAATACCGTTCATATAGAGTAACCAAGTTTTGTTCTCAGTTATATTTGATTCAACTTAATTAAAGCGTACTCACACCATGGAAATTCACTGACACGTAGGAGGATGTGTGAGATTGCTTGTTTTTTCATTTTCAATCCTATGTTAGTATGTTTAAAGTGAATGTTTTCTAGTATCTGGAGTTTCAGATTAGACAATGTAAGGTTGCAGGCAACCCCAATCCTCTTCATTTTCCCGGTCATGTCAGCTTTCTCTCTCCAGCGACCTGCAGGCGATTGGATGCTCCAGTAAAGGCGACCAAGTTCAATTTTTTTTTTTTTTTAATTTTAACAACAAATTTAAATTTCATTAATAATTAAAACATTAAAACAATGTATGTCTATATTCTTTTGATTAATTATTTTTCAAATCATTGATTAATTATTTTTCAAAAGAATATTTAAAACAAATTTAAACTTCATCAAGACATTTGTCATGACACAAGTCAAGTTGTAAACAAATAGGTGCGAGTGACTCACCAATTTCATGTTATATATGTATTATACTAGGAACCATGGCCTCAAATATATGTATGTAAACAAATAGGTGCAAGTGACACCAATTTTGGCTCAAGATATATGTATGTAAACAAGCAGGGCTTCAAATATCTGTAAGTTTGGTATTATGCAAATTTCATGTTATATGTATGATACTAGGAAGCCATAAGTTGTGCTACATACATGTGAAACAAAGAAAAAAAGAAGCCAAAGTATTCGATCGCTCCCACGACCAAGTTCCATTTTTTTCCTCTGACGATCGAATACCCACAACAACAGATTGAGTAGTGATCGATCGTCCAAGTCGATCGCTTGGGATTATTGTGGGCAGCCTAAGCGATCCTTAGAAAATGAAACAAAAAGAATCAGTTAGCCACCTTAGTTCCTTCTGGAGTTTGGGGAGGGGTTTTACCCAGGTTCGAGTCTCGCAACTCGCAAGTGACAAAAGAATCCGGATTTTCCTCCTAGTGCGAAGCCGTGAGTTTTAGGGGTTTCCCTTCGCGGGTCTCTCCTAGTGGTTCGGGTCCAGAGGATTGCCTATTTGGATCGTTTAACTCGGGGGTCTGATTTCAAGTGTCATTCAAAAAAAAAAAAAAAAAAAGAAAAAAGAAAAAAAAAAACTAGTTGCTACCAAATTTTTCATCAGTGTTTTACTAGTGGCATCGTAAAAGTCGATTTGAAAAGCTTCTCTAAAGACACGATTTGAAAGACAAAGTTGGCTTTTCGATGTGATGTTCGATTAGACAGACAACTCCACCACTAAGCTTAAGCTCTTTTACCTCATTGGCCAACACATGCTTATATCAAATCAAAGTTACAACTAATAGCAATCATACTTGTGTCTTTTATTAGTGATCTACTGTTTGGTAGAACAAGAACTGTGTAAAAAGAAGGAACCACTAATTATCACAAAAGGAAAAACAACATTAAACTAAAGTAAGTTCAAAGTGTAATCATTATGTCAACACCATAAAAAAGCAAATCATCAAGTGTTGATGTTTGATTATGCTCGTTTCTTTTTTTAATGAAGATGTAATCGACAAGCGAAGTAGGCAACTAATACCAAGGACAGACGATACATGAACATTGATCAAAAGGGCGACCCGCAACCCCATTATAATTGAGATCATTATGCATAGACCTTTTTTTTTTTTTTTTTTTTTTTTTTTTTTTTTTTTTTTTTTCAAATTCGATAACCGTTGAGCCAATTCAATAGTACCCAATGGTCTCTAACTACATTTAAACATATACTAAGTATAAGAAGACTTGCTGATAAAGAAATCAGCAAGCAACCTCAGCAAGGTTCACGTTAGAGACATCGTCAAGGAGTCAAAGACAACTTAAAGATATACGAGCTACTAGTAATAGTCAGCTAGTATGTATAAGAACTAGAAGTTGAAGGACAAAGGTTCGTTAAGGATAGACAACGCCTTGATAATACTTTCAGCTCTCTCTCTCTCTCTCTCTCTCTCTCATGCGCGTGTGTGATCCAACCAAAAGAACTTAGCTCTTAGATATTAATCGGGACTTTTTAAGATAGCAAATGAGTGGGATAAAGTGTATCCTCAAGAAAGTCAAAGCAAGTACGAGTTTGTGAAATGTGAGGAACAATTGCCATCATTCTTCCTCAAAAGCAAGATTATGGTGCAATAAATGTTTGACACGTCTTAACAACATTCACGTGACAACCTCATTTATCTCCTATATAAAGAGAATGTTAGTCGGAGTAAATGCTATCTCTTTCACATTTAATATCCCAGAAGAGCATTTACTCTTAATTAAACTCGTTATTGTCCTTGATAGGTCAGAGACTCGGGATTTACTTGCAAACTCTAACCTTTGTTTGAGTTTGCTTTATCAGAGAACAAAACTCCATTGTTATTCAATTAAGTGTTTATCCGTAAGACACTTTGTAATCCTTTGATTCATTCAAATAAGAATTATAGATTGAAAAGTTTATCCTTGTGTCATTGCTTTAAATATTTTTATTCATTGTTTTACTTAAACTGTCATGGATTAGAGAACTTCAATAAGCCATCCTTGTGCAAAAAAAATATTTATGATGTCACAAACTACCATTGAGCCTAATACTGCATCACTTGTGCAAAAAAATATTTATGATGGAGGAGCAAAAAAATTGAGCAGAAAAACGTTCGTCGACATTCAACCTCTGAATCAAACTTTTGAATGTATTATTGCCTTAAAAAATTATGCATCCAATCATCAAGCTCATCAGCAAATGTAGTAGTCTAGACTCTAGATAGACTTCACCAAATTGTTCTCTCATTTATATAAAAGGACAGGTACCAAATAAGATGCAGGAGGGGACAATTTGAGGCTCATTTGTTAAACGTAAGTTTAGTTGGGTAAATATTTAGTAGCAGATGCGTATAATTAGGTCTTCATAAATATTATACTAGTGAATGAGTTTAATTGGGTATTTGAAAGAAATTGCAATATATACTCTCTCCGTCAAAAATATTGTTCATATTTCCATTTTGGGATGTTTTAAAACGATTGTCCACTTTCCTATTTAAGTAAAACTAAAGAATATAGTAGGGGAAATATTCTCTTTGGGTGGTTGAAAACTAAAGTGTCACTACTTTTATTAAATTTTGTAATTCTTGTCTCCTGACGATTATTTTGAGACGGAAGGAGTAATTATTAGTCAATGGGTCTAGGAGGGTCTAGCTTGTTAAAAAGAAATTACTTTTTTTTTTTTTTTTTTTTTTTTTTTTTTTTTTTTTTTCAATCTTTTACTTCTTAAAAAAATAAAAATAAAATAAAATAAAAAAGATCATGTAGACGGGACCCAAACCCATCTAGACTCGGAACCAACGCATCTAAACCCGGACCCATTTAGACCCATGTTTTTAAAAGATCCATCTAAACATGAATCCATATAGACCAAAATCAATCTAGACCCGTGACTCAAACCCGACCCACCTATTTTGACACCTTTTATGATGTAACCACATATTGCCACCTTTCGACCCAATTAGTACATCTTTTATATAATAAAACAAAACCTCTATTGAGAATTTTCCATTTCAAAAAAATGGATTGATACCTTATTTAGTAATAATTTTATTTAAAGAAAAGATTATTTTCTTATTATGTAACATTTTATATTTATCCATAACACAAGTAGAAGATAAATACAAAAAATAGATAAGATTCAATTGATAATAGGATTAAAATTTTTAAATAATTATCTTTAATATTAAAAAACTATAATTAAACATCATAAATCAAACAAAACAAAATTAAATTATTTGTTTTTTAATAAATAAAAATATATGATTCAAAAAAAAAAAAAAAAAAAAAAAAAAAAAAAAAAAAACCGCGCGTGTGCGGGCATTATAACTAGTTATTTAGAATATAAACATAACTATGAGTAACGACTTTATCACTTTTTTATTTTAATGTTTTTTCAGAATCATTTACTAAATTAAAGCACATACCAACACTACTACCATTGCAGGAATGCAAAACTTGAAGGGAATAAGACCAATGCTAATGGGCGTCGCATTTGACAAAGCAACCCCAAAACCAACGCGTTGCCCCCATTAGCTTCGTCCCAATCAACGCGTCGCATGTCAACGAAAACAAAGTTTCGGTTGCCTTACCAACCGAAACAATTGCACCATCGACGCCTTTTTTTCAACCATTGCACCCTTTTTATTTATGTTGTTGGGCTTCATAGATGACTTTTGTTCTTTTAGGTTTGTCTTCAACATTCTTGTGGCCTTCATCCGCTTCATACCAGACAATCATTCTTCTTGTATAATGAGTTTATGGGTGTGTATTTTGTTGAATCTGCCATGAATGTGGTTTGCAAATTTTGTTTGTGTATGTGTGTGTTTTGAGTGTGTATTTGGACAATGAAGATGATCTCCAAGTACTTGTGAGTTGAGAAGACAAATGTAGTCGGCATGCATGGTCTATATGGATAACACATTGATACCAAGTGTTGCATGAACATTGAAAGTTGATATTTGACTTTGGTCTCTCCACAACGTGGCTTGCTTATGAAAATAAATAAATAATAAAATGGGGTTGCCTTTGTGGTCATCACTAGCTAATTGTGGTTGAGTTGGAGTTGTGGAGAGAAAAAGCTAAGATGACGCTGACGTGGCAGGGTTGCTTTTGTGAAAATGGTGTTGCCATTAGCATTAGTCTAATAAAATCCAAAAAAGAAAGAAAAAAATGATGAAGGCAGGTGTCACTTGAGCCCTGAAAGTTGCATATAGCATTATAGCATACCTAAACTATGTCACTTATAAGTTATATAACTCATAAGCTAACCACAAACAGGTGAATAGGTTTATGCCATTAAGAATACGAGTTCAAAAGAATGACAGGAACTATAAGCTTATATATTTCAAATATATTTTAGGATCATTTCATGTTTATTCCAACATGGAAGTCATAACACCGATCATTTTATTCGGATCTTTACCCTTTACTTTTCCCTCTAACCTTTTTCCCTCTTTAGAAATAATCTCATCGTATCTTGTGAGTATTTTTCTTTTTTTTCGGTCATCTTGGGTCTTTGTCTCTTTAATTGTCTTGTTAGAGAGGTGGGATGCCTCTATTTTGTATTGGTTTTTTGTTGGTTATAAAATCTTGCCCTTTGCTCAAAAAAAAATGTTGCCTTTTTACCAAAAAAAAAAAAAAAAAGTTTAGGAAATTTTAATCCTGGTCGTCCGGTTCTACGTTTTCGAACTAACCAATAAAAAAAAACGATCCATGCTAATATGTGAGTCATAACAACTTTGCCCTTTTAATTTGTTCAAATAAGGCCGGTTTTGGACTGGGTCAATGACTAGCTATGATATATTCTACACAAGGCAGGATTGGGCCGTTGGCCCAACTCCAAAGAGCATTAAATTGTGCATGTAATCCCCACCACACTCATTAAAAATTGGAAATTGATAGTAGCTTTGTACACAGACTTCATCACATATTGATCTTGTAAAAAAGAATATTTTCAACGGTAACTAGATAATTAATAATTATGTCGTTAGAACACTCAATATTAGAAAAGATGAAACGAATGCACTTAACTTTTATAATATAATCCAACTAATTAAGTGGGTATATGTTGCTTGTATGGGGACATCTGTGAAGTATATGTTCTCTATAGATAAATGATGAGCTTAAAATGAGATAAATATAGAAGTTATTGATATCGAAATATTAAACAAATTACATAATCAAAATTCAAAATGGTTCGAATTATATAAAAGAACATAGCGGCTGATTAATCTACCTAACACTTTTGTTGTCTACATTTTTGTAATTCACAAACAACTATTATATATATTATTAAACCATATGCGAAACGTCACCGTTTTTTCCCCTAGTTTTCCCGCCTTTTTTTTGGGCTGCTGTGGCCCATCGTGGTTGGCCTGTTTTCTTGCGTTTGGTTTGTTTTTTGGCCCATGTATTCCATATAATTATCTTTTTGTTGTGTGGTAGTTGGATTATATATGTTTCTAGGTTGTCGATATATATTAATGTAGTAAGCAAATTAAGAAGACTTGGTTTACTTTTCTCTTGCCGGTTTTCATCGAACATTTTACATTCTATATATAATTAAAAGTGGTGCGATACGACGACGTTTTGTTGGCCAGGTTTCCCGCGTTTTTTATTGGGCTGCTATGGCCCAGGTTGCTTGGCCTGTTTTGGCATGTAATCTATTGTAGAGGTGCAAAAAAATCGGTTTTTTTGGGTTTTCGATTTTAGAAAAACCGGTTTTAAAAAAACCGGTTTTTCTAATAACCAGTTTCGGTTCGGTTTCGGTTTTTCGAAATCGGTTTTCTTCGGTTATAAATGTTCGGAATCGGTTTTTTTTCGGTTATAAATTTTCGGAATCGGTTTTTTTTGGGTTTTTTACCGGTTCTTTTTTTTCGGTTAAAAATGTTCGGATTCGGATTTTTTATCGGTTATTTACCGGTTCGTTTTTTTTTCGAAATTTTACTAAATTTAAAAGAGAAAAAGTAGTAAGAGCACTTACAATCGTTAGAGAATTTTATTGGAGAAACTAGCCGTTAAGCCTTTTATTCAAATTCATACGATACGAGAATACAAATAAAACGATACAGAAATACAAACACAAACGAAAAGAAAATACAAACACACACAATACGGAAATACAAATAAAAACAATACAGAAGAACATAAGGCGTTAATCCCTATATATGTTCCATATGGGGCTCCCTTTCAAAATGAACCACACGTTAAGATATTTGAAGCCTTGGCCACCATAGCGTTCTCTGAACATGTTCAATGTAGTGTTCAGACGACCATTGACCTCGTCACTATCCTGCACGGTCAAGTAAATATCATTGAATTTTTGACATTCACAGTTCATTCTTGCCCACTTACCCGTTATCTGGCTTTTGCTACGAAAAGGACCGTCAGATAGGTTGTTGAACCTTTCTGTAACAGTATTCCAAAAAACGGTTTCGCAATGGAATTCGTGAACGTTTAGCCACATGTCGGCTACCAAACATTCTTCTTCAACAGACCACCGAGTATTCATTGTAAAATGATGTAGATATTGAAGTGTGTAGAAAATTGAATGGTATCGTGTGGTATTAATAGGGGTTTATTGAAAGCGGGATAAGTTTAAAATTTGAATTCAAATCAGAGCGGGATACTTTCAAAATTTGAATTCAAAATGAAAGCGGGATAAGTTTAAATTTTTAAATTTCAAATTCATTGGGCTATGTGTCGGATGATTCCTTTTATTGATTCGTAGTTTTATGTTTAATTATCGTAGGTTTATGTTTAATTATCGTATTTTATGTTTCATGTTTGATGTAGTTTGTTGTAGTTTGTTTAATGTATGTTTAAATTTTAAGTATTAATATAAATTGTGTTTTATTAGTTATTAAATGAAATATTAGTTTGTTGCCTGAAGAAAACCTCATTTGTCCAACGGCTCCTTTATAATAATAATTTAAAAAAAAAAAAAAAAAAAAAACCGGTTAAATAACCGGAAAAAACCGGTCCGAAGAAAAAATTGAAAACCGGTTTAACCGGTTCGGTTATAAAAAACCGGTTTGGTTTTTTTAAAAACCGGTTTTGTAAAAAACCGGTTACGGTTAAACTACCGGTTAAAAAAAAACCGGTTATGTATTTGCACCTCTAATCTATTGTGCTATGCTGTGTTTTCTAGCCCATGACTAAAACAAAGATACTTTGACAAAGAAAAAAAAACAGGAAAATTTAAAATGCTACCATATTTAACATGATACTTTGAATGAGTAAAATAAAATTATGTTACTAATAAAAATAAAAGATAGAAGAATAGAAAAAACATTTAAAATGCAACCAATGGATGGAATAAAAAATTCATATTACAACGGCCAAAGTATTCTACTTTATTTATAAATAATCAATCTCAGCCGACAAACAGGCCCGCCCGCAATGCGGCGGAATGTCGCCATTCTCGTTATGCTAAACTTATAACCACCATAGTTTTTATATGACTATACAGCAATAACAACAATATACAGTACCATATATACCGTCGGCAGGTGGTATGAATTTATATGATTATAAAAACTATAATTAAAATGTGACTGAATTTTCTACATTAAATAATTTAAAAAGCCAGAAACACTCCAACATATTTCCAAAGACTAATCAAAAACTTAACTTGTCTCAATTATTGTTTAACTTAGACGTCACATATGTTGAAATTATATGGTTTACATATATATATAAAAAAAAAAAAAATAAAAAAAAAAAAATAAAAACTATAATTAAAATGTGACTGAATTTTCTACATTAAATAATTTAAAAAGCCAGAAACACTCCAACATATTTCCAAAGACTAATCAAAAACTTAACTTGTCTCAATTATTGTTTAACTTAGACGTCACATATGTTGAAATTATATGGTTTACATATATATATAAAAAAAAAAAAAAAAAAAAAAAAAAAAAAAAAAAAAAAACTTTTTTTTTTTTTTTTTTTTTTAAACTATGTGACATTGTTTTTTTTTTTTTTTTTTTTTTTTTTTTTTTAAACTATGTGACATTTCCATCCCTGGAACACTGGCACCGACAGGTTTGGTTCTTGGTGAAAAATAAGCATCGCACCTTCCAATAAAACGCCAAACTCGCATGTTTTTTTTGTCTAATATTATTTATAAAAAATTAATGTTGGTGATTCGTTAGTTATAATATTTTGTTAGTCTTTTAACCCCCACATATCAATGCTTTTGCACATGTCTACCTCCTCAGATCTTGATTTTGTTTCCTTTATGCTTATGTTTAATCTTTTATTAACATGAAGTCAAATACTCCCTCCGTCGAAAAAAGAAAGTCCACAAACAAAAAATATATAAATTATGATATGTGTAACTAGTTATAATCCCCGTGCACGCACGGGGTTTTTTCTAAAAATTTTAATAATGAATTGTTATCATTTAAAAACAAATAATTTAATTTTTTTTTAATTATGGTTCTTAATTTTGGTTAATAATTATTTTTGACGGATGTAGTAATTGTTCATATACATTTTCATTTTTTATATTTCACATTTAAAGAAGTAGCTTTTAGTATTATTTTACATTTAAATACAAAAACAATATTCATTCAATTTTCAGTAATTACGTAAAATAGTTAAAAAAATATATATATTCTAACATGCGATAATTCAATACCAAAAACAAAATTTTTCACAAAAAAATTGTAACCAATAAAATTGATTTTAGCCAATTATATCTCTTAATTTTATATTTTTATTTTCCTATGATTGAACGCCCGGAAAAATGTTTTGTGAATGTATCATACTTCATTTAAGTTGGTGAATTATGAGGATTGAATACTCATTTTCAAATTTTTTAAATTTTTAAGTAAAAACATGTTTATTTTATATGTAGTAGAGATAAGTTTTCTGCACGCACGAGGTTTATAATTGTTTTCTTTTTCTTCTAATAATTTGTATTATAAAATGATATTAAACCCGTGCAAATATTACACTTTCTTAGTAAAGATCAAATTAATATAAAATTGATACGCATAATTTGTATGATTTTTTTTTTAACTTTTTCGTTCGTAAATGCAATGTTTTAAGGACTAAGTTTGTAGATACGCAACATACTTTCTCAAAAGTATCGAAATACGTAACCTACTAAAAAAAATTTGTAAATCGCTAACAAACTTTCAAAATTGACACAAGATACGTAATGTTGACCGGATTTTTACCTGGTTGACCGGTTAATAGGTAAACACTTAAAAAAACATACATGATTGGTCCCTGTGATTTGCGTCTGTTTTCACCGGTCATCCTTTAACGTTATTTCAGTTATAAAAATTACAATAATGGTCATTGTCGTTTGGGTTGACTTTCACCTTTAGTCCCTTGACTTTATTTTAACATTTTCGCCGTTTTTACACGTTTTTTTTCGTTTTTCCACTTTTAGAAAGAAAAAAATTGAATAAAATTTTATAAAAAATATTTTATAAAAAAATTCGAAAAAAAAAATTTCTAAAAAATTTTCGAAAAAAAATATTTTTTCTAAAAAATATATTTTTTCGAAAATATTTTAGAAAAAAAAAAATTTTTTATTCAAATATTTTTTTTTTAAATTTGAAAAGATATTTTTTTTATTCAAATATTTTTGTAAAAAAAATTTATTTTTTTTCTAAAAAAATTTTAGAAAAAAAAAATATTTTTCTAAAAATTTATCGAAAAAAATATATAACGGCTCTTAAAATTCAAGGCTTTTACTTGATTCAAGTGAATAGGATTCAGGAGCTACTTCAAGTCTTCGATGTCTACTCTAAAATATAAGAATATAAGACTAAAGAGGAAGGACAAATAACATGTAGCATATTATTTATAGCAACACATATCTATGCATTAAGAAAATCATTAGACCAACATACAACATATAAACAACTAATTAGGATTTAATCTAAAATAAATGCTTAACTTTAAAGGAAATTAAGCTATCTCGTTATGGCAGTAGCCATTTGGAATGTTAAAAGTGTGTAGTTGAGAAACTATTTCGTCTTATAACCGGTATGTATAGGGTCGATCTCATACGTCTCATAATGTAATCATCAGAGAAAATTAATACATATAATAGTTGGTGGAGCCATACATCAAAACAATAGCTTTGCAAAGTTATTTCTTTTTAAAATAATCTAATTCTTCAGATGTATGTATGCTTTTGTGAATGTACGTTTTAACGTACAACAAACTAATAACATGCGATACGAATACATCGAATAAGGCTCGCCCAAATTCCTGTGATAACTAACACATATCTGGAACTGTTTTTAAACTGAATTTCTCTTCCTAATTGTTTCTGGAAGTTGCAAGTGAAAAAGAGCATCATGCACCTTCGGTACCTAAAGAGCAGCTTGCGACGAAGAGTTCAATCCCATTGTTGAGTTAAACCATGCATATGGTTCCCTAAAACAAATATTAATTTTAATATTTTAAACACGAAAAGTAAAGATCATAAACAATTAAACACGCACAATATTATCAAAAAGGAAAAAAGGACATACCCAAATCAGTGTTGGTTGGATTCATCATTCATAGCAACTCGATTCTTACTTAGCAACATCGCCAATCAGCTTCTCTCGGTATTCAAAGCAATTATCTCTACTCTATTATGTTGCCAGTCACACACGAATATGTTGTTTCATATCATACCAGTAGGCGGCCCTTCACCTTTTTCAGACACCTTTCTAAACATATAGAATATAGAAATTTGACATACGAAAAAGAACACTTGCTTGCTAAAACCGATAAGCTTGAAACCACTATGATGGATACCCGATTGCAACGTCTTAGTCGTAAACCCTCATATAAATAGTTCCAGGTCATCTTATTAACAGAGCAAGTAGCATTCATCTTGTCATTTGTACAAATAGTTCCAGGTCATCCACTTGTTTTGTGTGTTTAATTCCTATAAAAAAAAAATCCAAATAACCTAGAAAAGTATCCATCAGCTTGTATAATTCCCACCATGCTAACACTTTGAAATATTTGAACGTTGTCAGTTGTCAGGATATCTCTATTCATTTGTTACTTGTTAGATATGTGCACCAAATACAACAAAAACCTAAAAGATCACAAGGCTTGCAATTCAATATTGAACCTGAGCAAGTAAGGTTGTTCGATTGGGTAAATAAAAGTGTTTTTATTACTTACAAATCACACATCACATTATCTACTATGTACTACATAGGTTAAAACTTATAAAAACTATGTTTTTTCATTAAGTTCTTGCCAAGATGTGTACCTCACCATGTGTGAGTGACAAATGTCAGATTTTCTGGTCTCGATGAATCTGATCCACCCACAACCTCGTGGTTGATGGGCCACTCACATACCGATTGGCTAACAAAGGACTGATGGGAAAAGGACTATTTGAGAGTTTCAAGAACATGTGTGAAGCTACATTTGGAGTTGTGGACAATAACTTTTAGGATAGGGTGCATAATCAACTGTGTACATCTCATAATCTTATGAACAAACCACTGATCACATAAAAAAAAGAAGATGAGTGTGACATTACCTGCACTACATACTCTTGTTCCACACCTTTGTGCTGCAGCTTCTTGCCATGTCGCCACTTCCCATCTTATGATCTCCTCTTCTGCTGTAGCAATATATATCATTAGCCCTTTAACCTGCACCACGGGAAAGTAATTAAATATTTAAATTAACAATTAGAAAACGCTGAATGAAAGAGAAACTATAGCTCCATATTATTGATCGTAATTTCTTATTCATGGTTATATAGTCCTCATTCGTGCTTCATGGAAACTTTAAGCATTGAAATAAACAAATCAATATCAACCAGCAGTCAAATGTCACCATAAAATTCCGTCCCATATTTCATATCACATTTATCTATTTGTTTAACTTTTTTAGAAACAAATAGTGTCTTTATGTTAGGACATACAAAACTAAAATATAAATAATGAGGACGTATGGGGGACTTGAACCAAAGAAGTAAACTTGCAGAAAGTACCAACCTGCAGCATTTATTACAGAAAAACTTATCATCTGCATTCAACGCCTCAGTGGAACTGAAGTTTTTTAAACAACTCATAATTGAACTATTCTGCTCTATATCGAGGCTCAGATTCTGCAATAAACACCTTGTCTCGTTTGTAAGCATACCCTTCATATTTAACCATGCACAGAATTGACTACCAACACACATTATCAAAGTCGCTATTATACACATATACATTATGAATAAGTAGAGCTGGGAATTCCAACAAAACTTATTCATAGGTTAGCGCGTAGGTACTTGGTTTAAGGAGAAACCCCGTAGAAAGCGACCCAAAGTTTAATTTTAATGTATAAAACTACCTAAATCGCTTGGTTAATAAATTTATTCTCGATATAACAAATATTGTAGCAACACTTGCCACACTACATATTATTAAAAAGGGAATAAAAATTTAGACAGAAAGTTACACCCATCCTGACCCGCACAAAAAACTACCTATTTCCTCTCCTATTTTGTCGTATTTGGCACCACAAGATTCTTAGCATAGGGATATTGATAAATTAACATGGCATAAATCGATGTTTGAACTAACCTGAAAGCTTTTGTGAACCCATGGGCTCTTTCTTTGCACCACTGACCAGAGCCCATTGGCAATCCATCAGGAGGTGACAGGAGGTGACAGATTTCCCACCGGAGCTTATGCTAATTCTTTCTCTAGTATATCAGATTATCAGCAAGCTCGTTGTTCATATACCAAATTATTAATAAAAACCACTCTAGATAAAAGCTATTGATATATCCTAAACTATAGTATTACCAAATATGCTTCTTGACAAGCACGGGATGCTAGTAATGATCATAATCCAAGTTGTTTCACAATAGAGAATCCAAGTTCAAAAGAGTCTTCATTACTTGATAGTCTCATACATACACATACAAACAAAACCATTTGCATCCGCTTCAATACATGTATAATGAATAAGAAAACCAAGACAATCACTCAAGACCCACCAAAATACTACTGGGAGTCACTTATCATCTTAAGGATTGTGCATGAAGATAAAAGAGTACCAACTTGAGGAAAAAAAAAGGACTTGACAACAGATTAATTCTAAAAGAACCACCAACATGAAAAAACACAAGTCATTTTGGAAAAAACCCAATAACATATGGTAGACCATTAGAACCTCAAATACCTATAATTGCCTAAGTTTTTATTTGAAAAACCAAAGAGTGTCAATGTCAAAACTTGACATTCCGGCGGCAAAGACGTATCATTATAAGGAATTAGATGTACAAATTATTCAAATATATATTGGATATATTGAATGTGTCTCCCATGACAGATTAATAATTTTCACAATAGATTTTAAACATGTTCGTTTTCATGTACAACTTACCATTGATTAGTACTCATACCAACACTATCTAAACTTGCCTATGATCCCCCGGATGAGAAACAACCACGTATGTTGGCCTTAATCCAACGATGCAACAATGTCCAGTAGGTTGCCTCACCCCTCCAACAGTTTCAACACCTATTGCCAATTGATAGCATCAATTGTTAGTATCCGTTTTGACCCATTTTAAAAAATTGGTCGAAATTGTGACATTCATGTACTTGTGTTCACCACTCATTTGAGTCAAACTGACACATTCACAAGTAGAAGAGTCAAAATTTCCATCTCTAACCAAGACACTGAGCCAAACCAAGTATTCCATGATTTAATTTAAGATAGATATCAAAGTCCTCTATAGATGATTTCCCGCTATGAAGATCAACTATTAAAAAATAAGAACTATCTAGATATAGCATGTGATTCACCATAATTCATTTACGCTGCAATAGGAAAAAATTAGAAGTATTCACTCTTGTGCTAAGAAACTATGTTAAACTCAGAAATCAAGGAATATGCTTGCTTGAAAACATAATATGGAGTTGATGTGCAATATATAAAAGACACAATGTATGTTAAAGATCACTCACAATATTTATGCTGACTACGTATAGTGGTGGAGCATAAAAAAACTCAGATCAGAACCAGTCCACTTGTGTAGGATAGTTTTAGGACCCGAAGCAACTAACAGATAACCTTGAAGTGAAGCTAATGCTGATATAGCACCTTTCATTTCCTTTGAGTACACCTCTGTAACCTAACAAAAGAAAACAAAACATACGTATTTTAAAAAACACCGGAGTAGCAGACAGCTGATATTAAATCTTAGAAGGTAAAGTAGTTTAAACAATATATTACACCGAAATTCCCATTATTTTAGCCATTTATTAATCGTGCATGGGTCAAACATGTATGCAATATCTTTCACAGGCCAGATGAGTTGAACGCATCAAAAGTCGCCCAAAGTGTATTAACAAAATAATTATTTTAGAATTAACGATACATTTGCAATCATTAGGGACCATTTCTCATTAGAGGATGTTGACTAAAGTTTAACTGTCTTCACGCAAGGGTTCAGGCTCCTAGTTGCATTTGAGGTAGATTTTAAATACTTCCGAAGTCAACTACTCAGTAGCGACAACAATACAAAAAACGCAACAGCAGCTAATTACAAATAATTATTAGTAGTTAGGTTTGAGGTTTGAATTATTAGAAATAGGTTCAAGTTTTTAATTATAGAAAGATTAGATTACCTGCTCTACTCATCCTGCTTCACCTTCGTCATCCTGAATTTGCACCAAGTATTGAATTCCTTTTATACGACAATACACTTCCGTCATCCTATCAAGTAAACAACTAAACATATAAAATAATGTGGCCTTATTAAGACCTACCAGAAACAGTTACATAAGTATCTCTTCCTAACTATGTATAAACAATTTAACCATCACGGATCTCTAAATCATTGATGTACATCAGTACATACATAAGCCTAAATTTTGAAACAGACAGATTTCTTTTTGTGTCTGGAAAAACGATATCAACATACCACAGTTGACTTTAACACAAATTTCACATTTTCAAAATGTAACTGGCCTTGTTTTTTGTTATTTATACTATGGTATATTTGGTATGAACAAAAGCATCTCTGTATTAGACACTTCCATGTCTGAACGAAATTGCCACATGATACACATAAAATTCAATGACTTTGTCTAATTGCCACATGATACACACAAAATAACCGTTAGTAATTTTTATTGGAGTTGATATATCATTATCAAGTTGATAACCGTTTTTGTTCATATGAGATAAAAAAATATTAAGTGCTTGTATCTGATGTTTATGTAAATAAATGACCAACCTCATATTCTGGTTCCTCGTATTCTTCAATAAAATTATTGAATCAGTCCATATGATAATTATATATATCACCATACGTTCCTTTCATCACACGTTCAACCAATTCCTTCTCAGTATTCTATACAATAATAGTTCTTGTTAGAGATGTCTAATCATACTTCACAGAAATAAGACCAGGGCAAAAACGGTTTAAAATGTGACCTTTTCCAATTGTGCAGCACCTTGTGCCTTTTCCTCTCTTGTAGATTCCCTCTTAATTTCTTTTCTAGGAAGTGTCACTATCTTCTCCTTATGAAATCAAACACGACCAGAAAAGGTTTATATAGGGGGGAATTTACAACATGGTCTAAATACTACTACTTTCGTCCACACAATATGAACGTTTCTCACAGTTACGTAGCAGCAAGGAAATAAAATCCATATAAGTTATAAAGCTTTAACCTTCTGATGTAAAAATAACTATTATACATACAATGATACCGACTCATGGTACGTGGCATCTACAATTGATCAACTGTAACACACATAACACCTTATGATCAAATTCAACAACCATTCCTTGCATTTAGAATGCAGTAATAATCCCTCATGTCCGACTGTATTATTCATACCATTTACACCCCCTATACTTCTATACAATACTTTTCTCAGTTCTCACATACATCAATAACGATTTGCCTTCACCAAACATAAGGCCACAAACCCTTTGAAAGATCTTTACTAAGTAGCTGAACTTTTATGAGTTTGTAAAAACTAAAACTATAATATTTGATACAGAACACCATTAATATTGTCATGATGCTTCAATTATGGTAATAAAAATTGGGTGTAGCATGAGCTCTAATGTACCATTATCAAAGTAAAATCTATAACAATGGGAAGAACTAATGGCTATTATACCTAATAAATTCCTACCTGTTAAAACATATGTTATAAAAACAAAAGACTAAAACATGGTCTGATCTCAATACATAACCAAACCTGGTAGATAGTTGAGCGATGACGCTAGATGCATCATCTAAAGATTATGTAACATACAGTTTCATGACTATCTTCATACGATATCAAATAAATTGCTCATGCTCCATTATAGTTAAAACCTAAGAATGTGTGACAACAAAAATCAATTAGTGGAAGAGTAACATACGTGGATAAGAAAGTATATAATTCAATCATTCAATCTATAAATATGACACCAATCTCAAAAGTTGTAATCTCAAATAAACAAACCCACAAACCTTAACAAAAATCACTAATCTCCTACATGGTATATGGACTTTAGTCAATTGATCAAGTCACCAAAACTGAAGTTTAGATTCGAGTTTCAAGAACCCTAATTTCGGGTCTCTTCAATAATCAAAACAGGATAATTATTCAATCAATCTGACCTAAGAATTATGAATCAAAATTGTTGGTTCATTGGTTTGGGGTTAAGTGAAGCCAATCGATTGTTTATAAAATATAATCGAAAATATAATATTATTAAAGTAGGAGTAGAAAATCGATTTTAAGATTTAGGGTTAGGATGAGTGAATCTGATTTACGTTTAGTTTCTCAAGGATTGGGGTTGTTTTCTTTGTTAATTTTAAATTACATAATAAACCCTTCAGTATTTTTAGTTACCCCGCCTTCACAAAGTTTTTAATCTTTCAATTTTTGACACATGTATTTTTTGGCAAATTTTTTTAATGAAAAACGAATTTACAAACACTTGCTAAATAAGGGATTATTTTAGTTTTTTAAATTGTAAAAACTTAAGAAAAATAAGCAATTATTAAAAAAAATATTACCTAAATAAGTATGATTTGATTAAAAAGTCCCCACTAGGGGTTTTATTTTATTAGGTAAAAGATTAGTGATAGTTTTGATTGATAAAAAGTCATTTTTACCCTCATAATTAATATAAAAATAAAAAATGAGTAATTAATGCAAGTTAATTAGAAGTGTAAAGTAGGAAAAATAGTCATAATTATTGTCCATATATAAAAAGTGGACACTTATTTTAGGACAAAAATAAATAGTAAGATGAACTCTTTTTTTGAGACTGAGGGAGTACCTTATATGTATGTCTTTAGCATTTTGCTAAATCACATCTGAAAAAGATGAGCATTTTGGGTTTTGGGTTTTTTTTAACTTGTGTCATGTCACAAGTTAGAAAATCCCGCGTGTTTTATTTATTGCCACTTCTAATGTAGTGCTCGTTAGAATGTGATTTGGAAGTTCTAGGTCACAACCACAAGAGAAAAGTACATATGTCTCATTTAAATTGGAACCAGTCGAAAGTTGCACAAAATAAATTCAAATACTTGACATAATCTAAATAATTGTATTGTAATATATTAAAATATCATAACCTTGTGTTACAATCGTATTATTAAGTCACTTAAACACAATAGCCAAAAGATTAGATAAAATGTATCAAAGTGAGGTTTAGAAGAACAAAAAGAAAAGGTTTTTTTATTTTCTCATACCCCATTCTTGCGAGTTTGAAATATCAGGGTTGTTATGTACGTTTATATATCGAAGCGTGAAAATTGTCCTTTGGCCGTTGGAGGACTAATTTTGTTAATCCCCAAGAACAAGTGAAAAGGAAACACATTCTACCTTCGATCATTGAAAGAGAAACTTATGTGAAGATTTTGTGACGGTGATAGGGTAGAGTGCAAGATTGGACATTTCAAACTTGTTTGATGTATTTCAAGTTTAATAAGTAAATTAGTTGAGGCAGAAAGAGATTTTTGATCGAGAAAGCCCACCTTGAGAGTATCCAATTTGTTAAAGGGTACAAATCATCTTTTATTAGGAAACATGATTCGCTCACACGAGGAAGGAAAAAAAAAAAAAAGAAGTTAAACTGATAAAGACATTGTGATCAATTTGACCATGACACAACCACAAGGAATATACACCATGTCATAAAACATGTTTTGTGAACCTTAAAGGTAGTTTGGACTTTAGAGACTAATTAAGTTCAATCCTCGCATGTTAAAAAGACTAACTATGTTTTGTTTGTTCGTTGGTTGGTTGGTTGAATTGCCAAACTTAATATTAAACTTTTGTGTAAACACCAATGAAGGAATGTAAAATACACAATTAGCTCAAATCCACGCTAGCACAATTAAGTTGGGTTTTGACTAGGCATTTTAAAACTACAATGCAACACAATATATACATCTATAGGTGGACGCTGTCGCTCCAAAACCCTACATGCATGACATGCATGTAGTGAGGCCCCACTCAGGTACTTGCTGCCACGAACTTGATTTTGAGGGCTTCATAAGCATTGGAAATTACTACCCGACATGTGTATGTTACAGAAATTCATTGACCCATTCGCGCGTTGGTTTTGAAGTAGCTAGGCATGAACTTATATTTGAGATATTGAAACTTTACAACTAAGAAACAATGAACCACATTTTACATTTCACTCGTAGCACCAAAGCTAAAAAGACTGGACTCACTGTTTTGAAATTTGTGTAGTTAGTTAATGTAAAGGTACAAACAATTTATGCATGATAAATTTTTTTAAATATAGCCCTAAAAGCTATGTTTAGATTATTATTATTATTTTCTTTTTAAAGCATTACTTTTAGTTAAAACTGAGAAAGTCGTTAAAATATACTACTCCACAACATCGGCTCAAAGGTTGCTATGCATGTCTTTAACTCTTTATCACGCAGTTCTTCGTTTTTTCTTTGATTCGCTCTCTTGAGTCAAGTTTGTTACTTTGTTGCATGTTGAGATCCAAAGGAACATACAATTAATTGAATTCACCTATCGCCCCTTTGAATTTGTTAATCATTTTATGCAATACTAATGGAAGTGACCATGAATCTCGTTAGCTTAATTGTTCACATTGTAAGCTCGTGCCGTTTTTGTATAATGTGGCAACGACCATGGGGACATTATATGCTAGTTCAATATATTTCCTCGCACTTTCTTGTCCTCTCTTAAACTTCGTCATGTTCAACAACACTCAAAAATACGAATAACTTGTACATTTTACGGTATATATTACAAGTTACATGGTTTGTCATCAATAAAAACAAACGAGACTATATAGATTAGGCTATGTTTGGCACACAAGATTATCGGGAGATTATGCTTATTTTTTTCAAAAAAATAAGATATTTAAAAAATAATTTTTATTTGACAGACATAACTTATAAGAGATTATAAAAAAAAATAATCTTTCATAATCTCTTAAAACCAAATGTTACTTCATGTAGCTTATAAAAATAATCTCTTTTTATAATCTCCAGCACCAGCACCATCACGAGTTCCATCAACAGTTACTTTTGCCAAACATACCCTAAATATCGTAATATTTACATTATCAAGATGGACAATGAAACATTCAAAAATACAATATTACGGAGTATCTTAAATAAATTTGAAAATACTCATTTTATTAAATAAATTTTAAGAATACCATGGTTAACAAAAAAAAAAAAAAAAAAAAAAAAAAAAAAAAAAAAAAAAAACTCCCTAAAAAGAGAAAAACAACCAAACTGAAAACTCAAGTTTTTTTTTTTCTTTATTATTATTATTATTTTTTTTAGAACTAGAATACCAGAATACTCAAGCTAACAGCAATACCTTTTGCTTACTCTTTTGACTTGTACCAGCTGCCACTATTAACAACAAACACAACCATTATTAAACAAAAAAAAACCATCTTATTTATACTCTCTCAATTCATTCCACTCTCACACTGCTTATTACCCCATCTCACTTCTTTTCAAAGGTCAGTCTTTTTTCTCTAAAACAACTTCATCATTACATTTTGCCTTGTTATGTGAAATGGGTTTTGCTTTTTCTTGATTATTAGATCTTAGATCTGTATTAAGTACATTCCATATTTTAGCTACTTTATGTTCTTGCATGTTGTTTCTTGATAAAGATGAGATCTTAGATCTTTGGTTTCATAATGTACTATGTTGTGATGTTTTGTAGTAGATTTTACATTAAATTTGTCTAGTAGATCTGTGTTTTCTTGGAAAAATGGTTTGGTTGTGATGTTTTTGAGCATATTTAGATAGTGGTCTTGGAAGATGTGGTGTTTATTTCTATAAATAGAATATCCTTTGTAGTTTGCACTACTACTTACTCAAAGAAACTCAATTTAATCTAATTCTGTTTTAAGACCATTTGTTTTTTCACCTTCAAATTTCACATTGTAATGATTTTTTGTATCATTTTACTCTGAAAATTAAACCTTTTTTTTTTCTTTCCAAATTTGGAAGTAAAAAACTTACAAATTTGACTTGCAAAAATTCAAACATGGAGACCAAGTTCTTGAGATCTACTGTAATAATCTAATAGCACTTCCCAAGCATATAACATATTTTTTACTAGTATTTTGTTTGATAACTATCACTGCTATGCTATGTTCTATAGTTTTTTGTATACTGGATCTAATTTCAAATGCTTTTTGCAGGATTGGTGTATCATTAAAAAAAATTCTCATTTAGATCTTGACCATGAATTCCGTCAAGATATACATATGTTTCGCCGCACTTTTATTTGCATATACACAAGCAGCAACACCCGTATCGCCACCAGCCCCAATCATCTTAACACCAACTCCAGCACCAGCTCCAGCACCTGACTACGTCAACCTGACGGACCTCCTAAGCGTAGCGGGGCCATTCTCCACTTTCCTTAAATACCTCCAACAAACCAAAGTCATTGAAACCCTACAAAACCAAGCCAACAACACAGATGAAGGCATCACACTTTTTGTACCAAAGGATAAAGCCTTTGCTAACCTTAAAAAACCATCTTTATCAAACTTAACCGCCGATCAACTCAAACAACTTTGTCTTTTCCACGCCTTGCCTCATTACTACTCGTTGTCGGACTTCAAGAACCTTAGTACAGGTCCTATCAACACACTTGCTGGTGGTTCTTACACTTTGAACTTCACTGATTCCATGGGGACAGTGCATATTGGGTCGGGTTGGACCAACACAGAAGTTAGCAGCAGTGTGCATTCGACTGATCCTGTTGCGATTTACCAAGTGAACAGAGTGTTGTTACCTGAAGCCATCTTTGGAACTGATATTCCACCGCCAGCACCGGCTCCAGCACCAGTTCCTGACGTTGCTCCTGTTGCTGATGCTCCTGGTGCAGATGGTAAAGGGTCGGGTTCAGGTGCAAGCTCATCGTCGCCTTCGTCTAGT
The DNA here is from genome assembly GCA_030686995.1 of Artemisia argyi. NCBI lineage: Eukaryota > Viridiplantae > Streptophyta > Magnoliopsida > Asterales > Asteraceae > Artemisia > Artemisia argyi. The sequence goes on from CM060705.1 coordinate 140,715,578, forward strand.
AACAGGATTATTGGGTTGAGCATGTGGAGATGTTTGATGATGGTTGTTGTTTCTGCTGGATTCGTGGTGTTGTTGTAAGATATGCAAATTGGGATATGTTTGAAGGATGCTACGTATCGATTAAATTTGAAGAGCAAAAACCATTCTTTTAATATCGTATTTATGTATTTCATTGATTGATATTGAAATTTGTCTGATGAGGGCTTGAGGTAATTTTTGTTGTATAATTTTTACTTGGTCTATTAAAGATTACTATTATTATTATTATTGTTTTCTGGTTTCTGTTACATGTATATGTCTTTGGGACATGTGGTAGCACAACAGAATGATTTTGTAGGATTTTGATATACTATGTTGAGTGCATCATGCTTAGAATTCTATCAAGTAGTAATTGTTTGGTAAGCCTAATTAATTATAGGGAAATATGACTTCACTTAGAAGTCACTATTAATTAGAAGCCCTATAATTAAATATGGGTTTTTCTAATGTGTGCCCTGGGGGCACACGTTAAGAACACCAAAAGGACAATGGGCCCCACGAAAAAGTACATCCGGACCCACACTTTTTATCTGTGGGTCCGGATGTACTTTTTCGTGGGGCCCATTGTCCTTTTGGTGTTCTTAACGTGTGCCCCCAGGGCACACATTAGAAAAACCCATTAAATATACATGATTTTGTTGAAAATGTACGTTTAAACTTTAAAGTTCATCACTAGGACAAGACATTTGATATTGTGTTCTTTATGTGTTAAATTCTTTGTGTGATATCATGTTGCTTTAAGACAAAGTTAACATCAAGAAACGTGATAACTGGTTGGTCCGACCGAGCACCATTTCAAAAAACTGAAAGTCGACCCTTTGGCATCCTCCATCGACCTGTTTCAAACACAACATGAGAGCATAAATCCACGTAAAACCATGATTGGGGACAAGTTGGTTTTTCGGTTTGTTAACACTCCATTGGACGGTTTCGGAGCCTTAAAAATCAGGGACTAGTTCTATAATGTGCTCAAAATTTTAAGAATTCACTCAATATGAGCAAGTACCATTGTTAAGAGAAAATAATACAAAATTTTAATTTTCCCAAGTTTACGTTGGTCCTATAGGCAATGCGAGTTTATCTCCATTTTGTATGCACACCCCCCATCCATCTTCTTCCATTCACAAAAAAATAACAACAAAACCAATGTATCACCAACCTTACATCTGCTTTTCTTCTTCAATATGGATTCTTCATGATCCATGATCAATCTTTTTTAAAGGTTTTCTTATCTTTTTCCATATTCACATTTTGAATTTTGTGATTCTTGATGGTAAAATAACCATCTTGCAGTGCTTTATATTTTTTTGTATATGATGATAATTGTGTTGTGTTTGTGGAATTATTATGTGCATTCATCTTTTTAGACATTGATACATATGGAATTCATGCCAAAGTTTTGTTTGATGGTTGTTTAAATATTTTCGAGATTTTATAAAATGGTGTAACAAGTGAAAGAATTTGTGTGCTTTTTGTAAGAAACATTGTCAACTTGCTAATTCGAAAAAGTTATATTCATAAATAGTTACACGATAAGCGGGTTTAATAAGCAATCCTGAAAACCCTCTAGGCGTATTGTTGCTTTTTATTGAATTACTATGTGCATCCAAAGTTTTGGACATTGATTCGTTTTGGTTGTTGTAAATTATGCTTATACGGTAATTGATTTTGGGTATATTTCAAGATTTTTTCGATTGAAGAAACGATTGAAGGATGTCTACGTTTGAGGGTGTCTTTGTTCAAGATCAATGGCTGCAAAGCCAGTTTACACAAGTGGAGCTTCGTAAACTTAGAACCAAAGTATGCAGTTTCATTTATATATGTAAGATCAGTAATTCGATGTATGTATGTACTGAAATAAACGATTTGGATTTTGTTAATGTAGTTTGTTTCAGCAAGAAATGAATCCGGCACAGTCACAATACAGGATTTACCGCCAGTTTTGGCAAAGTTAAAGCCATTTAATGAGGTAGCAAGCCAGGATGACGTTACCCATATGCTAGGTGACTCTTATTCTAACCAAGCTAAAGAGTTGGATTTTGAGGCCTTCCTTCGGGTGAGTGGATCATTATTACCTAATGGAACTTGTTCCCGACGGTCTAGTTTGTAAAGGGGGCGTTTGACATTTTGAAAGTAACTACGTACTTTCTTTTTATTTGTATGAATACAGCTATATTTGAATTTACAATCTCGAGCCAGTGCCAAAATGGGGACTTCAAAAACTTTTAGAACTACTTCATCTTTTGTCAAGTCATCCACAACAACCCTACGTCACAGTATTAGTGAGACGGAAAAAGCTTCATATGTTTCCCATATTAACAACTTTTTAGGAGAAGATAAATTCTTGAAGGATTTTCTTCCTTTAGACCCTTCCGCCAACGCTTTATTCGACCTTGCTAAAGATGGTGTTCTTTTATGGTATTACTAACTACTCAATGTTCTTCTATTGATATGTTTATTCAAAGAAAATTATGTTCATTAATTCTTTGAAGTATTTTCTTGTAGTAAGATGATTAATATTGCAGTCCCTGGTACGATAGATGAGCGAGCTATTAACACTAAAAAGATTCTTAATCCATGGGAAAAAAACGAAAATCACACTCTTTGCCTCAACTCTGCAAAGGCTATAGGCTGCACTGTAGTAAATATTGGCACACAAGACTTGGCTGAAGGAAGAGTAAGTTGAAATCCAGTGAAGAAAATTGGAGTCACTTGTAGGAACTTTAACCAAAATTTGTACTAATGTATTTTCCTTTTGGTTCATGTTTACAGCCCCATTTAATACTTGGGTTGATCTCTCAGATAGTTAAGGTAATTTTATGGCGTTAATATTTATCATTTAATCGCAGGCTAGTATCGTTAGAAAACTACAATTTTGTTGCTTATTTGGGTAACCAATTACTGAAGTGTCATTTTTTGTTATACAAAGTCCCATATCACCTGTTGTCAAGGGATTTGGCTCACAACAAATAATAGTTCAGTTCATACATTAAATAATCAACAGTTTGAATTTTTATAAATTAGCAGCAAAGTGGTTGTTGGTTTCTATATTATGCAATTTTCCATTATAAATGTTTCTAACTCACGGCTGCCATTGTCAGATTCAACTTCTAGCAAGTGTCGATCTTAAGAAAACTCCTGAGCTGGCGGAAATGGTTGAAGATAGCAAGGTCTGAGGGCTTGTTTGGTTTTACATATAAACTAGTATTATATATTTTATACACTTGATTAACATGCCAATACAATGTTAAATGTCAGGAAGCGGAAGAGCTCATGGGTTTGGCACCAGAAAAAGTTCTTCTGAAATGGATGAATTATCAGTTAAAAAAAGCGGGATACAAAAAAGAAGTTACAAACTTTTCATCTGATTTAAAGGTATGCTTTTTTAAACTTAGCCCTTTTTTATTAGATACATTAGCCTTTTTTTCATTTATGCTTATTCCTAATTGTAGGACGGAGAGGCGTATGCACATTTACTCAATGTTCTTGCACCTGAACATGGAAGCACTAAGACTTTGGAAACAAAAGACCCCACAGAAAGAGCAAACTTGATTATTGAACAAGCAGAAAAATTGGACTGCAAAAGATATGTTACATCGAAGGACATTGTTGAAGGTTCTACAAATTTAAATCTTGCGTTTGTTGCCCAGATTTTCCAGCATAGGTGAGTAATGTCATCGTGTGGCTTCTTTTTTGCAATTTTCATCTTTTTAAGTACATATAATTAGATAAACTGTTTATCGACTAAGGTAGCTAATGTATTTAATTATGAATTGTGAATAATATGGTATGATATGTATTATTTGGTTAACAGGAATGGGCTTACCATAGAAAAGTCAAAGTGTTCGTTTGCTGAGATGATGACTGACGATGAAAGCACATCAAGGGAAGAAAGATGTTTCCGAATGTGGATCAACAGTCTTGGAGTTGAATCACATATCAACAATGTATGGGAGGATGTTAGAAACGGGTGAGTTTGAAAAAATATTAACATGCTATGCAAAGCGGTTTACGGTTCAGACATTTGATGTTTTTTTTTTTACATTCAGATGGGTTCTTCTAGAAGTTTTAGATAAACTTGCCCCAGGGTCAGTTAATTGGAAGCAGGCAACAAAACCTCCGATTAAAATGCCATTTAGAAAAGTAGAAAATTGCAACCAAGTTGTAAGGATTGGAAAAGAATTAAACTTTTCGCTTGTTAATGTTGCTGGAGATGACATTGTTTCCGGAAACAAGAAGCTTATAATAGGTTTGTTATTTGTTATTAAACATAACTAAATCTTTAAATGATAAAGAAAATAATTAATTATGTTTGCGTTTTTGCTGTCTGCAGCTTTCTTATGGCAGTTAATGAGATTTAGCATGCTCCAACTCCTTAGAAATTTGAGAACTCACGGTCAAGGAAAGGAGATAACCGACGCTGATATCCTACAATGGGCAAACATGAAAGTTAAGCAGTGTGGAAAAAGACAAATGGATAGCTTTAAGGTAATTATCCAAAATACTAATCACACTAAGTTTGGTTTCTTTCTGTGTGCAACAACCCGTAATGAAAAATACTCATAGTAGTCAACCATGGTTTAATGAATATGCATTCTTTTAGGATAAACGCTTATCGGATGGTATTTTCTTCCTTGAGCTCCTAAGTGCAGTGCAAAAGAGGGTTGTAAATTGGGGTCTTGTTACCAAGGGAGAGACTGGTAAGCTTCAAACTTCATTGTTTTGGCGCATTTATCCTTAGGCATGATTAAAGTAACCTTTTCTTGTTGAAATTACAGAGGAGAATAAGAAATTAAATGCAACGTACATTATTAGTGTTGCAAGAAAGCTTGGGTGCTCCATCTTCTTATTGCCTGAAGACATTCTTGAGGTAAACTGTAACAAATGAAGGGTTACTGTCATAAAATAACAACATACTCAGTAATCTTAGTAACTATTTATACCATTTGTGTATTCATCAAGGCATTAAGCTTTGTAAATCTATTCCATCTTGGCCAATTTTGGAAAAGATAACCATCTATCACTAGAGAAGTATGATGGTTATTTCTTCAAAGATGACAAAATTGGAGCACATTTTTGGAGTTTTAGTGACTGGTGTGTAAAACGATTGCACTATTCTAAGCGAAACATTGCAAAAAGTAGGTTGTTCTGAAACATTATTCCTCGAATAAATGAAGACCCTATAATTATCATCCAAAATGAGTGATTCTGTAAAACGTTCATAGTATGACTAGCAATCTGTTTGACAGGTTAACCCGAAGATGATTCTGATCCTAACAGCAAGTATAATGTACTGGAGTTTGCTTCAAAAGGCCAAAGTTGATGAAGAAGATAGACCATCTGATGAACCCGCAGTTGCATCTGAAGATGAGGGCAATGCTGCTGTCGATGAAGCTGCTAATGAAGATGGTGTAACCGAAACGAAAGAGACCCCAGAAAAGGATGCTGACGAATAATTATGAACATACGAGTATAATATTAATCATTCATAGTAATAATCTACTGCAACATTGTTTTGGTATTAGAATTGTATTTGGCCAAAACACCTGGACACTTATATTAGAGGCCAAATGTTCGAATCTCCTTTTTCGTGTTCATCGTGATTGCTTGGAAGCTTTTTAAATGTGAATTGGGGCAATACATGTAAAATTTACACATGTCACTACTCATTGTTTCTAGTTGTATTTTTAACCAATTTTTGGGTATATATCCTTGAATAAGACCAATTTTGGTGTATTATTGGTGAATTATACATCAATTAGACTGTTTAACAGTTTTAAATACTCATAACTCATAACTCATTAATGGGAACAGTTGTATAAAAGCATGTTATTTGAGTTAACTTTGGACTTTTTTTGAGTTTCACCAAACCTGCTTAAAATAGAACTGCTATTACAAGAAACTTCTTCGTAAGTTGTAACATACAAAATTATCTAATGACATTAGAAGCTTTTCTCTCAGATATGCGTTGATACTAGGACAAATGCAATAGTACTTTCATTTTCTCATTATTAACCTATTATAACATATAATGTAACAGTTTACAGTTTTGACTTCATATCTTTAAGAAACAGTAAGAAGTCATACTATGTGTAATCCACATGCCAAATTTTAACATGCTTACACATCGTAGAAAATAACTATCCAAAATCCACTCGATAACAGAAGAAAAGAAAATGAAATATACACTAACTTGATTTGCTGCAAAAATTGATTAATCCAAAAGAAGCATCACTCAACAGATTGCTCTTTTTCTGCCACTAGCATTAGCATCTCAAGCCGTTTGTCAAAAAGTAATGCATCTTCATCTCTTTTATCAAGTTCACCAGCTTCAACTTCCAGCCACTTTTCACGCAAATCATCTAAAACATTCCCTTCTGTCATCTTCATTTCTGCTCCAGGAGCATTTGGAATAGTTGTACGAAGTGATGAATCTCCAGATGGCGGCGGCAGTGTTAGAAGCATTGCTCTAAATTCCCGAGTATCTGCAAATGTCTCAAAGTTGGATGCTATTATATCGAGACAATATTCTCGAATTTTTAAAACACCGTACCTACAAACAAATCCAAAACATTATAAATATAACTTCTTTTTGCTAAATAAAATGTGTGATTCTATAAAAGTCAAGCATATGTTAACATACAAGTCGGATAATATTAACCAGTGGCACAATTCTGAAGGAGGAACATTTTCCAGATGAGGAAGTAGAGCATCAGCTACCGCACGTTTAAGAGGAAATAATAAATATCTTGAAGCAGCATCAAACATTTCTTCAGCCTGCTCGATAGAATATGTACACGTTAAGTGTTAAAGATGCCATTTTCATTAATTCTAAATATATATTGATGTATGTAGTAACTAGAATACCTGATCAGGGTCAATGTCCTTTAAACCGTCAGTGTACCTGTGGATAAGCAAAAGAAATTTGCATTAAATTATGTAGTATTCCATCTAACAAACAAATATTCTTTTAGAACACCAATAAAAAGTTATAATAACTAAAAAAATGCTCTCACTTCGCTAGTTCAGTTGTGCCACCCATTATAGCATGAACACTAATAAGCAGCTGTTTGGCAAGATGCTTATGGAACACATAATTTGTTCATGTTATGTCAATCGAAAACGCACATGTGCTCTTGGATACAGAGTAGCTATTTTAGGGAGGTGTTTGCAGGTGCATTTTCAAAGTGATTATTTTGACACTATCAGAAAAATTCATACTGTCTTTTTGCCACACACTCAAATGATTATTCGACTTCATGTCACTTTACCCCACATCCAAACACCCCCTAAACTAAAAAATGTGCTTAAGTGTCAGTGATTATTTTGACCCTAAATTAACAGAAACAAGTCATCCTCAGAATCTTTTGCCTAACACTCAAATTGATTATTTCAACGTCATGTCACTTTACATGCACATCCAAACACCCCTTAAACTAAAAGATGTGCTTCAAAACTTGCGGCAAAGATCCTAACTCGTAAGTCACCTTATGTAGTAAATCAAGACTTTTAACATCACTTAAAGATCATTATGAAAGAGAATACACTTACATGTACTCTATCATTTTCTCAAAAGCTTCCATGCTGAGATCACGTTCTTCAAGGATAGGAAGATTATAATCCGGTAAACCATCCTTTCCTTCACGAAAATCCTCCATACGTGATAATCTTGTTTTAAAATATTCAGATCTTGAGGCCAAAATAACTTGATGACAACGAAATATCTTATCATCAACCTTAATACAAACATCTGCCAGATCATCCTCAAACTCAAACTCACTCACTTTCAATCCCCCTATTCGTGGCACAATATCATCACATTTCTCCTCTTTAATTGAATTATCCAGAGATATCTTAAGAAGACGTGACAAAGCAGCAGGAAGACGATCCTCTTCAGGTAAAAAACTGCCTTGTAAAATATAGCGTCTTTGGGAGTTATCTATATCTTGTAATGATTTATAATCTGCATATTTCTGATGTGTCACTTCTTTTTCTATGATTCTTTGTAATGACAAACATTTACAAACTTTGCATATTCTTGCAAGGTCTTCCATGTCATCAACTGCAATTTCAAGCCTATCAGAGTAAAAGAAGTGAATAAGGCTGTAAAATGCGGGATATGATAATTTTTCCTTTGAGAACTTTATCTCCTTACGAGTCTTCCAATCTTTTTGGAACTTTTTCTTAAGGTAAGGTGAACGAGCACTTAATATCACTTTATGAGCTTCAATAGGTCTTCCGTGAATATAAAATGTAACGTCTGGAGGGAAGGAACCAGGACTTGGTGCTCCAGTGGACACATCACCTACTCAACCCGACTTTCGTATCAGACATCAAATAGGCAAATTCAGTAAGAAACTTAAAAGCTTATCGAAAAATTGTTCTAAAAGTGAATTATTATGCGATGAAGAATCAGAATCAGATATTTTAGCAGGCATAAAAATGTGGGATACATAGATAGTTTTACATTTACTCTTGAATACTAAATTTGTTGCAGCAAATAGTACACCAACTATTTTGGTTATAAAAAGAATCAAGTTTGACAAAAACCACAAAACAGGTAATTATGAAGTCAACTAATCATGTTATCAGCACATTCAAAAACTCAGTCAAGGATTAGATAGCGATATATTAAATTCAGCTTCGAAGATCAAACAAGTCCTGGAGCCAACAACCATTAACTGCAATTACCGGAGAAAATAGTTCAGGGCTTGGGGTATTTGTCATTGTGTTTGGGAAGTGATTACTATTCGAAGTTGCGATTTAAGATAGTCAATTGTTACTTTAAGTGTTTGGCGAATGCTCATTATTCTAATATTTACATGTAACAGAACCCCTAAACATTTTGATAATCAGAACCAATTTTATTAAAAGCTACTCCTAAACTTATAATTTGACTACCGAATAACCTGATAATCTAAACACCCTCTAAAAGAATTCGAACCCTCGTAATGCACGAGGTAGTGTTTACATTTGCTTATCTATACTATTATATAATGCATGGATAAACCAAGCCTAACTCCTAACCAAAAATTAAGATAAGGAGCTCCAATCATGAGGTGCCATGTGTCACTTCTCAACTAACTCCAAGCCTAACTCCTAACCAAAAATTGAGATAAGGAGCTCCAATAATAAGGTGACATGTGTCACTTCCCAACTTAAAATTCACCTTTATTTTCAAATTGAAATATCTATTTATCTATTTATTTTTTTAATTATCTAATTTCACCATATTTTCTAAAATTTTGTGCTCTTTAATTCAACATCCATTTTTATATATATTTATGAGTTTTCAGTTTTTAGATTTTTAGTGGGTATTTTTATTCAAAATTTTACAACTTTAACCTTTATTTCAATCAATACAATATTAATTCGTCAAAATCATATACTTTTGGCTGAGTGTTTAACGGGAAAAAGATTGCGAGGATCATTCTATATACGGGAATAATGATATCACAGGAAAGCTACGGGAAACCAAAGCAAACACATATACGTTCGGAGTGTTGTGAAACGAATTCACTAAGCGGGTAGGGAATTGGGGGAAAGTTGGGCTAGCAATTCATTTACTACCCATATTACTATATTTTTCGCCGCCGCTGTGCGCGGGTATCTAACTAGTGTTAATAAACTGTTTTAGTGTTTGGCAATTCTAGTATTTTAGATTAAGTAAAATAATCAAAATCAGACAAGTAGTCACAATAAGCAACTCCTAAACTGTTATTCAAACAACTTATTCACCCTGCCTCTTTACCTGAGGAAAGGGGCTGCGACCTTCAAATAATCAGATAAGCAACTGTTTGTTAGCCATTGCAGCTCATTTTAAGAATTTTTATCAATATAGTACTAAACATCATATAAGAAGGTGTTTGGGATTGCCTATTATTTGTTCATGTTAACAACATAATAGGTAACCCGTGCTAAACTAACCACACAACTAACCAAACACAAATAACAACGGGTAATTCCACAAACCTGCAAACTGAGTCCCCCCATCAACTAGTTCCAAACAGCTCCTATTGACCAAACACCCGAGAAACGTCTCCCTCAAATCCCCCGCCAACGGGCCAAGAGGAGGGGGACGCGCCTCAAACGCCTTCAAAAGCTTCCTAACTTTCAAATTCAGGGCAGCATAATGACACCTGTCACCATCAAAAGTATGTTCAGAACAAATAGCCCCATTCTCAAGCAAGAGCTTAACAGCATCCAAATGACCAGCTAAGCAGGCGTAATATAACGCCACAGAGTCCCATTGGTCTCGAGCATTGACGTTTATGCCGGATTCTAAAAGGTAGGTGAGACGAGTGATGTCCCCTGCTCGTGAAGCTTCGAAAACGTCGCCGTATGGGACTTTTTTTTTGAAGAGGGGGTGGAGGAAGTCAGAGGGGGATAGGTCGATGTCGTCTAGGTCGGTCATGGTGATTCGAAGATTGTCGGCCATGATTTTTTTCTTTTTTTTTTAGGTTGTTGGGATTAAGGTTTTGTGATTAGGGGTTTTGTTAATTGTTTAATTATTAGGGTTTAAGGTTTTTGATGATGATGAGAAATGGATAATTGTTGTCGGAATTTTGTTGCAGTGTAAATGGGAGCTTTTTTTCTTTTGAATACGTCATAAAAGCAAATATCTTACACTGACAGATATTCAAATGGGATACGTTACTTGGACCCCAAAAATCCTCCATTACATTTTTATTATTATTATTATTTTTTTTTTAAATTTTAATAATGTTTTTGTTGTAAAACTACGAAACCAAAATTACCGAATAAAAAAAGTATAAAGTTTAACAAGTCAAAATTGATAAACTGATAAAAAAGTACGAAATAAAAACTGATAAAAAATTATGCTGTAGTGTAAACAGTAGAGTAAAAAGGGTGTTGTAAATAATGGGCCATGAGAGATACTCATACTTGTAACTAGGGCCAAGCAAACCAACCGAACAGACCGGACCAACTGAAAACCGACCGAATCGAAGGACCAGCGGTCCAGTCTCGGTCTAGGTTTTTGGGCGAATTCGGACTTGGTCCAGTCCGGTCCTCGGTCTAAGATTTTTGTCTAACTCGGTCTCGGTCCGATTTTTGAACCGTGAGCACCCCTTGTAGTAACTTTTTTTTTTCTTTTTTTTAAGCGAGTTAGTACAATGCTATAGTTAATGATTCGATATAGTACTTACCAAGAAGGTAGTCCCTATCAGCCTCGAATAGACGCATCTATGGGGCAGAACCCACACAGATCCCACCAGGAGGAAAACCCACCATGGAGAGACTCAAACTTAAGATCTCTCTCATGTGGTAACTGTTGGAAAATTTAGTGCACTTGAGGGATCAGTTCACACCTAACAATAGGCTTGGAGGTACGGAGTGTACACCCATCAGGTCCCTGAACACACTGACTCTAATAGTGGTTATGCAGAGTTTCTACTACTAGTGTTAAGTTTGTACTGCTAAGCTTAAGTTTGTACTGCTAGGCTTTATTTGTACTGCTCTTTTAACCACTGATTCCTACTATTATGAAAAGTATTATGGTATGATTAATGGGCCGTTAATCATTCATAATTCTATTGGCTATGGTTTGAGTAATCTCTATTATAAATAGATATCATAACTTAACTGCATGAAGATACAACATACAAACCCTAAACACTTGAATACGATTTAGTTCTTGATTTGTGCCTAAAACAAGAACATCACTTGGTTCTTAACTCATAGAGATATTCGTGTAACCCAGACATATGGTCAAATAGTTTATATTGAAAAGTGATAACACGATTTCAAGTGAATATCCGGTACTCATTGATTATCTACACCATGATCTGGGAAATCCTAAAAACACCAACAGTAACACCTCCTGCCAAAGCTCCTAAGGAGACCTTGGTGGCTAACTGAGCTAAGCCCAGTTGGTTTAACCATTCCTTCTTTTATGTTCCATAATAAATGTTCACTTCAATTTGCTTAAATTTTTAAGAAATTCATTAACTCAATTTTTTACCAATCAAATATCATTTCTTCATACTAAAACCACTCATTGATTAAAATGCAAATTGAACATTTATTTTTAAACATTTTAAAATAGCAATATGAACACTTATTATGAGAAATGGGGAATAATATCTTTTTCTTCTCATTGGTGCAGAATTCGCTAAAATGAAAATAATTTGTTACTGCAACAACGTCTTTTGAGTGTGGGCGAAAAAGCGATTGAGTGTTTAAATTATTAGGACGTCAAAATTTATGTTCAATGCATAATATTGTAAGTAATGTTAAAGTTTTTTTAGAACGACAATTTTTTTTCACACCGTATACCACTTATCTCACAATAAATCTAAGACTATCTTTATTCTCAATCTCATCCAACCCAATCTTTCATTAAAATATTATTTTCTTACTTCTCCACCTATACAACCTATACATACAACCAAACTATACTTTTTAACCATTTATCAACAACCCAACCCAACCAATACATACAAGCAATCTATTTTTTTATAAAATAATAAATATTAAAAAGAAAAAAGACAAGAAAAACAAATAGCCATTAACTTGATGCCATGTGGCAGATTGGAGGTTGTGACTTTGGGTCACCAAATGACCTGGTTGCTTCATTAGTTTGCTCATTTCTAATATAATATTGTTTTTAATGTCCTTTTTGTCCTTTCAATAGTTCACAACCTTTCACAACCTCTACCAATAAACGTAGTCTAACAAATGCAACCCACAACCCCTAGGTTGGTGGGAAACTCATATACCACTAGACTAAAAAGACTTGGGTGTAAAGTTAAAGTTTTAGATAAATACGAATTTAAACAACTTTTTACAACTATTATTGAAAAATGACATTTTTTACATCAATGATTCTTTAAAAAAGGCTAATGAATTCCACACTCCAACTTCTTATTTACGCACTCTAATCTGTTCATTCTGCAGTTGTACATTTATTGTATGCCGCTTTAAAAGTTTATACATTTGAATGTGCAAACAACAAAGGAGAGTGTGCCAATTAATTTCCCGTTTAAAAAGAGAATTCACTTTCATTTTGCTTTTACTTTGAGGCCCCGTTATCAATTTTCTCCCGATGCCATCTTTTACCCGTTAATCAAGTTGTTTGACCCGCTCATTCACCATCTCCACAAACTGATTCATCACACTGAGGTAGCATTGATTTTGACACTTACGATCATTGATTTATGGAAAAAGGTTGGACCGCCTGTTCAAACAAGCACGAGATTGTTCGTCCATGAAGCCATGAACAAACTTTCAAAAACAAGATATTAACTCCAGCCATATATAATCAGACAGCACGCGTAAAGAACATCTCCAAGTCTCACATAAATTAAAGATTTTAAAAATGAATCCAATACAGAAGCTACAAGATCTGAACATAGATCATGTAACAAGTTCTTTCATAACCATAAGTATAATTTAGATACAAGTGGAAAACGAGCATGCTAGACATTGCGTCTTTTAGCATTTGTACTACATTTTCACATATATTATGGTTCTTTTTAGCTTAGTTCATATTAGTCATCTACTGTCTTCCGAGTTGCTAGAATTTAGCCGTCTCAACCTCTGATCAAGTTCTGCCATTACTGCTGGTTCTTGCTTTTTCCTTTCCTTTAATATATTTGTGCTCATAAACCCAAGTTTATCAAATCCAAGTTTATCAAAGGCAACCTGCACCCATCAGAACCGAAAAATTATGTTATAGCAAGTAAATTGGACCTTACTGATAGTCATTTATTCTTGTTTTAACATATATCCCAATTGGACCAATACTTAACTGAAACACTAGGACCAAGACTTTTGTATATATACCAACAAGGCGGCCTTCTTATATGCACTTTTCATGGGTATTGATCAAATTGTATAATGATGCTTTAAACTTAAAAGATATGAATCATTATTTGACTTTTAGTGTCAAATAAGTAATGTTTTAAATTTTAACTTAAAGGTTAGACAAGCATTACTTTCTGCACAGAAAAATTGATAACCACATTTAATCATTCAAAAGGTATATGTATAGTAATTGTGTATATAAAAATCCTAAAGTAACTCCTTTCTGGAACCAAGGGTATAAAGAAGATTTAAAATTTCTAATATATACTTTGTTACAAGGATGAAATACCAACTGCAAATTATATCCTTATTTAACCACTCTAAAACAACATCAAACATATTTAGGAATCAGCTTGTAGGTGGGTGAAATCACGAAAAGAGATAAAATAGTTTGTATAGAGAATAAACTTACTATCAATAGGTCATCAGGATCGAATAGATGATGAGTGGTGTTTTGTATTACATTGATTACATCCCCAACATGATGTGCCGCGAGCAACTCCTCTTCTTTCATCTGCAATAACGATAAAACCAAAATACTTAAAAAGTTCGCTATGGCAGGAAAGTATTGAGTTACACATAATTAATATTACCTTGAATATCGCAAGAGCCACGTTAAATAGAACCTTTGCTCCTTCGTAAAAGAGAACATCCCAAACTCGCAAGGTAGTCTGTATCAAACAATTAGATATTAAGATACATCATACATAGATAGATATATGTATACATACATGACAAGGGGTGAATGAGTTCTTTTAACCTCTGAAGGTAAGCTCTTCGAAAAGAGGCAAAGAAACCACTCGGTGGCAACAAGCGAGACGTCGAACTCAAGAGCTTCCAAATGAGCATTTATACTGCATATCAAGATCTTTAAAGATTAAAAGATATCGACTTTGATAAACTGTGAACAACCAACAACATGATGAAATGCAGGAACTTTTAGATATATATTTTTACCTTGGGCACTTTTTCTTTAGTAAATCTTTAAAAACTCGTTGTTCAACATGGCAGCCTGTTAAATTACTTGAATAACAATCATTGACCAACACATTTTCCAAAAGGACTGCTAGCATCCAAAATGCATCCTCTTCTGTTTTCATCACGAGTAACAATAACGCGGCTACATAATTTAAACCCTGCATCAAACAAATCTTGATTATCCCAAACAAAGAAATGAAAAAGGTTAACTTGTTGATTTTTTTAAAACCCTACATAATTTAAACTGACAAATACCTGACAGTAACCAACATCAGAATCACGGAAAGAGTATCCAACAAGAACACGTCTTAAAGAAGCATGACCTTCGGGAGTATCCAACCATGGGTGTCCAGGAAAAGTCCGTGGCAAGTCCTGCACGAATGCCCAAAATGGATAATAATCAGCATGAGTATGTGGTAAGCTATAAACCCAATATTTATGTACTTGGTAAAATTAATGTGGATTATTACATTGAACTTTATAAACTAAACAAGTTGAAGCCTCTTACTCCTAAACAAGTCATGTTACCCATATTACAGTAAAAAATTGTATTCCTTTCGAAAATTGCAAACTTTGACTTGACATATAGTTTAAACTTTAAAGAGAGTATCAGATTATCGGCAAATGTCTAAGATACCCTTCAAGAAAGACAAAATAGAGGAACCCTATCGACGCAAATCAACATTAACAATTTACTTCCAGTGATGAAAAATGCCAAAAGAACAATGTAATAAGAAAATATCAGATGTAGCAATATTTGTCACGTCTCAAGGAGGAAAGTAATGTAGCTATTTATAAATTTATCATATTGTGACGTCTCAAAGAGGAAAGTAACCTTTTATACATTTATCGTACCAGTTTCTTCTATTTGTAGGCCCATCTTCATTTTTCCACAAATAACTCACGTTCATATTTTCATTCTTTTCACATCTAGGGGAGTGAAACAGTTAAAGAATTGATCCACACCGGGACCAAACCGGAAGCGAGATTTTGACAATATTTCACTCACACTTGTGCACGTGCCGGAGGTCTCCCTGGAAGCAGTCTCTCTACTCCTAGGCCTTGCCTGGGGTAGGGGTAGGATCTGTCTACACTTCTACCTCCCCCATACCCCGCTCTTGCGGGATTGGGTATGTTGTTGTTGTTGTTGTTGTATAACAGAGAAACATAATGTTGGTCCGCACCAGTTTAGAACAGTGTACATCGGACTCAAATGTCAGGATACTGATTTAAGCCTAACTTTTTGCCTAAACAATGTCATTTATAATAGTACAAGAATAAAGACGCTTTTGGACCAGAATCAGTACCAAAGTAGAATCAGTACCAAAGTGGACCTAGGACCAATGCTTTGTCGTATGCCGGTTCCGTCCGTTCCACAGTTTTGGCCAGACTCACAGCACATAGATGTTACCCACATAAAACCTTGAAACTGTGACACTAAACTGGATCTAGGGTTCATTAAACAGATCGGAAACTTCATCTATGAGTTTGATTGGGCAAAAAAATATAAAATCACAAGAAAATTACATCAAGATCGACACCAACCAATTGTTGTAAAAAAGAAACCTACATTATCCATTCTAAAAGGTTAAGTAGTTCAGAGGAAGTTAGGATAGGGAAGATAAGATGCAACATCAATAACAATGATTATTATCTATCGCTTAGGTTACACACACATTTATCCAAAACTACCTTCATAAACTTCGGATCATGTAAAGTCTCTATAGCATAACCAGCAAAACCACATACAACTAATCAAACAATTTAAGACATTTAAGCTGCAATTCACACTCCAGGATAAAAACTTCCAATGTAGCTAAATATAAAGTATGAAGCAACATTAACAAGACCACGCATTAACCAAAAAGCACATTATTATAACAAATATGAAAAAGAACTCAAAGAACTCACATGATCGATCTGCTTCGTGGCAGGGGTGACTTTACCCTCAACAGCTATTATCAAATCATTATAATAACTATCAGGCACAGTCGACTTCTTCTTAGCAGCCCCCGATAAAGTAAACCAAACTTTCGGTCTCAAAACCGGCGGTATCCCCTTCCTAATCAGCTTCTTAAGGGTAATACCATTCACCAAAACCGAAAACTTTAGGGACGATTTGAGGTCAGAAGTAACATGAGTTTGCAAATACCAATTAGCCCCTTTACTTGCTTCTAATCCCCACCATACCTTACCCTGTTCCCTCACCTTTTCCCTAACCTCATTCAATATATTCGCATCATCTACATTGCCTTCCACAGTAAAACCGTAAAGATCTTGAAACTTGACAGTTATATTCGCCCTTCTAGCATGAATACTCGGTCTCAAAATCGGGATTTGCGACTGAAGTTCCATCGACAAATCCCTCTTGCTTTGAGTCCCATACATTTCTTATGCGAAACTAAACACTACTCAAACAACTTATACTAATCAAGAAACATAAGTTTCTTTCAAGAAAGCTACAGCTGAACTTAAAAAAAGATTAAATCTTGCCAACGAATAATAAAATGGGCACCTAAAAAAGTAAAAAACCATAAATTTGACAACTTTATAATCAAGAAACCCAAAGATCAAATCTTTACACCAAATAACCAAAAGGGTACCTAAAAAACCTTAAATTTAACAACTTAAACTAATCAATAAACCAACAAATCAACTTAAAGATCAAATCTGTACACTAAATAACCAAAAGGGTATCCAAAAAACCATAAATTTAACAGCTTGTGAGCTTAAAGATCAAATGGGTACCTCAAAAACCTTCAATCTTACATAAAAACAACCTCAAAAAACCAAAGAACATCAGAAAGATTCAAAATATTAAAGTTCATGAGTAAAAAACAAACTACAGTACTATTTTATAAAGATGGTCTTAAATAAAGGTTTGACAATTGATAAGCTATTTAAGGTATGACGCGTTTAAACTTGAAGAAAATTGGTAAGAGGAGTGCTAGACTCACTCATATTTTACAAAATTTCTCTCACACAATGAGGTGGAATACATCTTAGCCATCCAATGCTCTCACTTGGTCAATTAATGCTCTCACATGAGTGGCTAAGATGCATGCCACCTCATTGTGTGGAAGAAATTTTGTAAAATATGAGTGAGTCTAGCACTCCTCAATTGGTAAAGGGTAGATTTGCTGTTTTTTTATTAAAGGAGAATTAGTAAAATTAGTACAAAAGATTTTTTTTATTTTAAATAAGGAAGGTTTTTGGCCGTTTAATAAGTTGAAAGAAATAAAATGTTGGGGTATTTTTGGTGTGACGGATAAAAGGGGATTGGGTGGGGAAGTGGTGGTAGGTGTGTAATGTTATGTATCACAATATCTGGTAAGATGGATCACAATATCTTTACTACAAATTTGTTTATAAGAGCATTCCGTGTCTTGACTATATTCCTATGTTAAAGTAATAAAGTTTCATGTTTCTGCGTCACATCGCGTGGTTCTGCGTTAAGGGTGTGTTAACCACCCACGTTAAACTTTTAACGCTGAGTTAAAGTGTGTTTGTAGGAAAAAAAATACACTTTTGACCCCTCTAACGTTTAGTATTTGAATTTAGAAAAAAAAAAAAAAAAAAAAAAAAAAAAAAAAAAAAAACACCCCCTTGGTTTTTAAATGGTACAATTTGAGCGGGATAACAAAATTAAAAATTCAAAATATACGAGCGGGATAACCAAATTTAAATTCAAATCTGTCTATATATACAACTCCACCGGAGTTGTTTATCACACACACAACTCACACAATGTCTCGCAAAGACTTCTCCCAATAATTCCTAAATGAACACGACTTTTCCCAGCAATTTCCAAGCTCCAACCTGATTCCAAATGAACCGGTGAACACTTCACCGGAAGATATCTTTCCGGTATTCACACCCGAAAATGAACCGGTAAACAATCCACCGGTTGTCCAACAACAACCCAATCCCTTGTTGTCCAACAACAACCAAATCCGTTTGGACTCACTGAGGATGAACTCCGACTTCTTGACCAGGATTAGGAAGCTAGGAGAGAAACAGAACAAAGAGAACTACAAGAGGAAGCTGCTTGTTTGGAGCATGAAACTAGAGATGCAGAACATCTTAAGAAGAACTGGTCTGACATTATGGAAGGAAAGTATTATGATGGCAGAGTTTAGGTCCTCTTCGAATGAGGAGGGTTGGAAATCAGATGATTCCTTTTCGTAGTTTCTTTTAATTTGTAGTTTCATTTTCATTACCGTATCGTAGTTTCTATTAAGCGTACTATCTGTTTCATGTTTTAACTTTAATGTTTAATGTAATTCACGTTTTAACTTTAATGTTTAATGTAATTTGTGTTTTAAATGTTATGTTAGTTATTAAATGAAGTATTAGTTTTAGTTTAGGGGTTTAATTTGAAAATAGTTGAGTTAAAGTTGAGTTAAGCTTGAGTGATGATAGGGTTTTTTATTTTATTTATTATTATTATTTTTTTTTTTTAAGGTGAAAAGGTTAAAGATGATGTGACGCTGTCGTGGTGCTGAGTGAAATTTTAACTTTGTGTGATAGTACCTAATGCTCTAATAATTTAAATTAGTACGATAAAACTATTAGACCATATATGTTTATAGAAAAATACAATTATTTTTAATTTTTTTTTAAGAGGTGTTGTAAAAAAAATCTAAAATAGCTATAGATCAACCAAAATAGAGGTACATGCTGATTCACTCAAGAATAGGGGCTTTATGCATAAGAAACACACCATCGTCATTTCACTCCAATCATCTTCATCGGCCACAGTGAACGAAATTGTGTTATCATCTTAACTCAAAACGTATATAGAAAATTAAAAGCAAAACTAAAATAGATTGAGAAAAATTCAGATGCATACTCTTATTTTGGTGCATACCAATGGACAAATCTCCATCATTCATCTAGTTTAATCTACTGGTGGAGATTAACCTAATATTAAATATGAAAACCTAAGTCTATGGTTTTTTTTTTTTTTTTTTTTCTTTTTGTTTTTTTTTTTTTTTTGTCTTTTTTTTCATGTTTTTTTTTTTTTTTTTTTTTTTTTTTTTTTTTTTCCTACTTCATGTTTTTTTTTTCTTTCTTTTTTTTTCCCTAATTCATGTTTTTTTAATTCACGTTTTTCCCCTTCTTATCTTTCATACGTTTTCGTCTGTTTTCATATATTTTCGTCCGTTTTCATACGTTTTTTTACGTTTGCGTCTTTTTTCAAACGTTTTCATCTATTTCCGTCCGTTTTTATACGTTTTCATCCGTTTCAAATGTTTTCGTCCATTTTTATACGTTTTCGTCTATTTTCATATGTTTATATACGTTTCGTCTTTTTTCAGAAGTTTTTGTCCGTTTTTTTTTCGCTCATTTACAGACGTTTTCATCTATTTTCAGACATTTTCATCCATTTTTATACATTTTCGTCCGCTTTCATCCATTTACTTACGTTTTCATCTGTTTTCTTATGTTTTTGTTCGTTTTCATACGTTTTCGTCAATTTTTCATACGTTTTCATCCGTTTTCAGACGTGTTTTTACGTTTTCATACATTTTCGCCTGTTTTCTTACGTTTTCGTCTGTTTTCATCCGTTTTCTTACGTTTTCGCCCATTTTCATCCGTTTTCATACGTTTGCGTCCAATTTTTTACGCTTTCGTTCGTTTTAATACGTTTTTGTCTGTAAACGGAAAAAAAACAAAAAACGTATGAAAGTGTAAAAAAATGTATGATAAAAACAAAAACATTTGAAAACTGGACGAAAACGAAAAAAAACAGAAGAAAACGTATGAAAACGGACGAAAACTAAGAAAACGAACGATTATGTATGAAAACGGACGAAAACGTATGAAAGCGTAAAAACACATCTGAAAACGGACGAAGACGTATGAAAAATGGACGAATATTACTTATGATATCCAGAATATCATTTGTGGTACTCATAGTATCACTTGTGATATTTTGCATATAATAGAAAATCACTTGTGATATTCAGAATATAACTTGTGATGTTTAGAATATCACAGATATCACTTGTGATATTCAGAATATAACTTGTGATATTCAGAATATAACTTGTGATGTTTAGAATATCACTTGTGATATTCAGAATATAACTTGTGATATTCAGAATATCACTTGTGATATTTAAAAACATATGAAAACGTCTGAAAATGACAAAAAAAAAAACATTTAAAAACGGATGAAAACGAATGAAAATGTATGAAAACGGAAGAAAACATATGAAAGTGTAAAAACATGTATGAAAAGGACCAAAACGTTGAAAACTGGACGAAAACAAAAGAAAACGGATGAAAATGGATGAAAACATATGAAAACGAATGAATATGTATGAAAATGGACGAAAATGTATGAAAGCGTAAAAACACATCTGAAAATGGACGAAGACGTATGAAAAATAGACGAAAATGAAAGAAAACTGACGAAAACGTATTAAAACAAACGAAAGCGTATGAAAACGGACGAAAATGTATGAAAACGAACAAAAATGTAAGAAAACAGATGTTAACGGGCGAAAACGTAAGAAAGAGGACGAAAAACGTATGAAAACAGACGAAAATATATGAAAATGGGTGAAAACGTACGAAAACAGACAAAAACATATGAAAACGAACGAAAATGTATGAAAGAAAAAAAGTGTATTAGGAAAAAAAATGTTTAGTAAAAAGAAAGGCAAAAAAAGAAAAAAAAAAAGGAAAAAAACAACGTGATTTAGATAAAAAAAAAAATAGCGTGTAAAAAGTAGACACAAAAATAATAATAATAATAATAATAATAATAATAAAGAAAGTAAAAAAAAAATGAATAATAAAAAATACAAAATGACAAAGAAAAAGTGAGAAAAAAACATGGACTTAGGTTTTCATATTTAATCTTAAGTTAATATCCATGATTAGATCAAACTATATGAATGGTGAGAATTTATCTCTTGGTATTCACCAAACTAAAAGTATGCAAAATAAAGTGCCTCTTGAAACCCAAAACTAATTTGAAGACACACATTTTGAATTTTATCACAATAAGAATAATACATGATGGATAAGTAGATAGAAATAGCTACTCCGATCCGTCTCTAGTATCTAACTATCTATGCATATTACCCATGTTACATATTGTTTAAAGTTGTCAAACAACGTAGACACTCTTTTAGTAAAGAAAAGAAAAAATGTGTAAAAGGGATTGATATCTACATTAATAATTTAATATCATAAATCATACCTCTAATTATTAATTACATACAGTATTATCTTTTCTCGAAACACTTAAATAAAGAAAACCACCATTGGGACCAATTTTTTTTTTTTTTTTTTTTTTTTTTTTTTTTTCTTGAAATTGCACGTGGTAGCCAATTGCATTAGTTGAGCATCATCTTCCCTAGATAAAGTCAACCATTTCTATTGTCAAACACCTACTAATCAAGGTTAAATACATTTTAAGCTAAGTAATAAATGATCAAGAAACAACAATGTCATCACAAGTGCCAAAAGTGAAACTAGGCTCACAAGGTCTAGTTGTTTCAGCACAAGGACTGGGTTGTATGGGCATGTCGAGTTTCTATGGACCCACAAAACCCGAAGCTGATATGATCAAACTCATTCATCAGGCCATTGAGTCCGGAGTCACATTCCTTGATACTTCGGATGTCTATGGCCCTCGCACCAATGAAATCCTCATTGGCAAGGTTAGTAAATAATAACCAACTTATAAAATAAAGTATGTAATTTAATAAATGAAAACTTTTGTTTAGGCTTTGAAACAAGGAGGACTGAGAGATAAAGTTCAAATAGCTACGAAATTTGCTTATCGAACGATTGATGGGAAGGTGGAAGCGTGTGGTGATCCTGCTTATGTTCGTTCAGCTTGTGAAGGTAGCTTAGAGAGACTTGATATTGATTGTATTGATCTCTACTATATTCATAGGATTGACACTCGTGTCCCTATTGAAGTCACGGTTCGTCACTCTTGCTTTTCTTTGTGTTCTAATTTACTATTTTTCCCTTTTCTGAAAGTTGAGTGAATGTACTAATTATCTGTATGTACCATTTTATACTTTGTGTCCTATATCAAAGTCATTAACAATGGTTTTGTGTACCATTCGTTTCATTTGTAAGTCGTGAAAGTTATGATTCTTGGGAAGGTGGTTTGTAGACCTACAAAATGAATCAAAGTGTACAAAAATTTATTGAAATGGCTCGGGTGTAGAGAAAAGTACAATAACCAAAATGACATATATGAATATTTTGGAATTTTATAGTAGCGATAACCTTGAAAACTCTTGAATGCTAGCCATGACTAGATAATACTGAACTGTTTTTTTACACTTAATTATAATAAAAAGATGGGAGAACTGAAGAAATTGGTAGAGGAAGGCAAAGTGAAGTATGTAGGATTATCAGAAGCATCTGCTTCGACAATTAGAAGGGCTCATGCTGTTCATCCAATAACAGCAGTCCAGAATGAGTGGTCATTATGGACACGGGATTTGGAGGATGAAATTGTTCCTACTTGCAGGTGATCTCACTCAGCATAAATGATTAATCGACACTGATTTACTTTTTTTATAGATGATTCTTTTGTTTCATTTTCAGAGAACTTGGAATTGGGATTGTTTCTTACAGTCCTATTGGGAGAGGATTCTTGGCTGTCGGTCCTAAAATGGTCAACGACTTTGACGAGGGGGATGTCAGGAAGGTATGATATAATTCATGGCATAAAAGGTTTCTATGATCCTAAGTTTAGAGTTAATCATCGAGACAGTAAGAAAGTAAGAGCACGAGACAACATTACAAAACAAATAAACAAGTTTAATACTATGTTCATCTAAAACGCATATATTTAATCAAACAAGAAGATACTATTAGAGCATTTGATTTGATTGCGAGTTCTGATTATCATGACAAAGTATATGGGTCCTTCTGTCGTGTTTACGAGAGTATGAGTCATATAATCGGATAGTTACCGGAGATAATTAGTTAGCTGACCTCATATTATCTCATTAATCGCTTTAATTTCCTTTGCTCTTTATGTGCTAGTTCATATCTATTTATTTTGATCAGTTTCAATCAAAAAAATTTATGGCAGAGGCATCCAAGGTTTCAGAACATGGATCACAATAAGACCATTTTTGAGCGAGTGGATGAGATAGCAACAAGGAAAGGATGCACCGCGGCTCAACTAGCATTAGCATGGGTCCATCACCAAGGAAATGACGTGGTTCCAATACCGGGAACCACAAAACTTGAAAACTTCAACCAAAACATTGGAGCTTTATCTATTAAGTTAACACAAGAGGAGATAATGGAACTCGAACCGTTTGCTTCAAGTGACATGGTGAAGGGGGATAGGCATGAGTGGATGCATATGAGCTGGACAAATTCAGAGACTCCTCCATTGTCGTCTTGGGAAGGTAATCAAGTTATTTGAAAACTTTAGATGAAAATAAACGTTTGAGTGAATCTTTCTTGTGTGTGTGATATAGCTGATCAACCAAAGGGTTTTCTTGCCCTTTGTCGACTTCCTTGTCGTAGTTGTTTTTGATTTGTGGTTCCGCTCTAATCATCAGCTTGTTGGTTTTCTTCCAATAAATGCAATATTTTCTTTTTTTGAATAATGTATGGTTTGAAGCTACTGATTTACTCATTGGCATTCTTTTATGAAAGTGCATCATAGATCAGTCCTCTGCACCTTTGCAACTGTTGAATGTTGATAATCATTGTTTTCATTGACTATGAGACTTTTTTTTTTTTTTTTTTTTTTTTTTTTTTTTTTTTTTGAACGGCGAGTTAGTAGTTAGTGATCCGAGCCCACAGTGACATCCAACTGGGTAGTATGCAAGCCTCGAACCTTTCTCCTTAAGGGATAAAACCCACTCCTGCTTCTATTTATTTCGGGCCCCTGAAGGTACTTGGTGAGAGTCGACTCTGTTTATAGTTTTATCTTCAAATAATTACTATACAACTTTTCCGGAACTAAGTTTGCAAAGATAAACAAGATTTAACCATTTCAATGGGACAGATTTTTGCACGACCATAAGCACGTAGATTCAAGGTATTTAAAGTAGCAAATGTACGTAATTACGTAACCAAAGTGACTTGCAAAATATGAGTCGTAGTGCTTGGTGAAGCAAACCATTTGTACACTATAAACACTTTTTAACTCATTTTTTAAGCGTTAGGAATGGGCATCAACCGCAAATATATTAAATTAGTTTTTTTTAATAAGAACATTGATTGAAATGACTAATTGATATGCTTAATTGTATGCCTAAACTAAGAGCATTAGGTGCAGTCACTTGGCACCCTCGTCAAGTCGACGTGTCCCTCGCCAACCCCCACACCACTGCATCGGGGTGTGCCTGCGCCAAACCACACGCCAAGTTTTTGGCTTGCGCCAAATGAGAGTGAGGAAGACAAGGGTGAGGATAAAGTGAAAGTGTGGACACAAATCAAACCCAGCATATACGGTCACAAAAAAAAAAAAAAAAAAAAAAAAAAAAAAAAAAAAAAAAAAACTTTTAAATTCATTTTAAAACCACACATTGGACGTTAACTGGACTTTGATCCGAAAGGTTGTTGGGCTTTTGGTTGGAATTTTAGATAACAAAATCCGAATTTTTATTAAACTCTTGATAGATTTTATTTTGTCCAAATTTTTAGTTGTGTATTTTTAGTTGGACTAAAATTTGGTTGGGGATTTTTGGGATAATTTTTCGACTAACAGTTTTTATTCGGCCTTCGAAATACAAAAGTGGTTATAATTTCGAGTTTAAATTTTTGGTTTCGTTTGCAATAACTACAGTCATCTTCTCTCCATCTTTATTTGTTATAATTGATGAGATTAATTCCAACAATTTAAAAAACCCACTTTCATCTTTTTTTTTTAAATATTAATATCTTTCAAACCGTTAATCGTTAAGCGAAAAAAATATACCGTTACGACGAGCATTTAATTATCTTTCTATAGATAGGCTATTTGATATATTTGCAACAATTTTTTTTTCATTTTTTTCACGTTTTTTTTTCGTGACCAAAAAAATCATATATGATATTACATATCATATCATATATGATATTACATATTTTTTCGTGGCCGAAAAAATTATATATAATATTAATATCATATATAATATAATATGTAATATCATATATGATTTTTTCGCTAACGAAAAAAGACGTGAAAAAAAAATGAAAAAAAAATTGTCAAAAATATATCAAATAGCCTATCTATAGAAAGATAATTAAATGCTCGTCGCGATAATGTAGTTATTTTCGCTTAACGATTAACGGTTTAAGAGATATTTAAATTATAAAAAAATGGGTGAAATATTAAAATGCTTTTAATCTCAACCATTAATTTCTTTTTAAATGGATGATGAGGATGAGTCCATTGATATGCAAGAAAAGTTTGGTATTTAATATAACTTTACTCATTAGTTATTTGTGAAACCAATAAAGTTTGTTAACCGTAACAACTCAATAATCATCGAAAAAGATCCGCATCAAGTTTAACACATTAACAAAGTCTCAACTTCAAGAAGCAATCTTGACATATTACTCTTCGATTACAAAGTTGTTGACTGAAAAACAAAGAGACGTTGGGGAAATGGCAGATTACGATTTTTCAACACCAACTGCTACAGGCAGTACTGTACCTGACCGTTATAGTGTAATATAGGTAAATTCGAAGGATTGATTGTTCTCTAGAGTAATGGTGTCGTTAGGTTGAAGTGTATGTCGAGATAAGCTAGAGGTGATGGATTATTATTTTTGTGTTCTTATATTTTTTTAGAAAGCAAGTAAAATCTTGGTTTTTGAAAGAGTGGGCGGAATTAATTGTTATCCAACCAACCCAAAAACTATTTATAAAACTAAAATTAAACTAAAAACAAGAAAAGATAAATTGTGGTGAAAACTCTTATGGTAGACAAGTGTGTTTACTTAGATTTCATTACTCCTTAATTATCTCCTGCTAATTTGTTGAATTGTCACGTCCTTGTTTTAGTTGAAGCATTGTATTCCTTAATAAGGGTGAGCAAACGGACCAGATGGACCAGACCGACTGACAAAACCGACCGGACCGACCACATTCGGTCCAGTCTCGGTCTAGGGTTTTTCATAATTTCGGTCTCGGTCCGGTCTGGTCCGGTCCGACTTAAAAACCGGACATTTAGCCTATTTGGACCGAGACCGGACCGACCACATTCGATCCGGTCTCGGTCTAGGTTTTTTGCCGGATTTTGTCTCGGTCTGGTCCGGTTTTTCTCGGTCCGGCCCGGTTTTCACCCTATGAGCAGCCTTATTCCTTAATATTGGTCGTGGGGAGGTGTCGAAGTCCCCAACTCTATGAATCTTAGTCTCCCCCAAATCCCTTAAAGTCTATTAAGTTACCTAGGATCACAAACCGCAATTCACGCAATAAATACAACGAGAAAAACTAATAGTGCACTCCACGGTTGCTTTTTCTAAGACGTTCAAGCTAGTTACATAAAAGAGGTCAGCTAGTTTTCTTAGTCTAACGCGAGGCAATCAACTAAACAATAGACAACAAACCAATAATCAACAACTAGGTTTCACTAGATCTAAGCACACACAATTAAATTTAAGGTAACATGATAGATAGAAGAAATGATAAACAAGTAATCAAGCAACACATAAACATATTGAACGATTAAACGAATAACTTATATTCAATAAAGCGTTAAGTCCAAGGGTTGAAAAACCCTTAAAAAGCTACAGAAATTTGACTAGGGTTTTATCTCTAAAGTGTTACCAAAAAGTGTCACACATTACAATAAAAACAATCAAAAATATATATAGGATTACAGGTCTGACGGCGTCATGTTATGGCCACTGATGCCGTCAACTCGCCTCAATTATGGTTGCTTCAGCGTAAATCGCCACTCTGACGGCGTCAACTCTGGATCTGAGGCCGTCACTTGTAAAATTCAACTGGGCTATCTCTAGTTAAATTAAAATGTGACGCCCATCTTCATGCAACACCTGACGATGTCAGGTTATAAAGTCAAAAAAATCTTCTAAGGTGTCACTTGTTAGTTTTCCACGAGAAATTCAGCTTGAATAACACGTGATGGCGTCACGTTGTAGCTAGTGACGCCGTCAGGCTTCCTTGTCTGACGTACTGTTGACATAAATTAATGCCTAAAAACATTATTAACATGTTATCAATATCTCTATGTTTTGATTATCACAAAATATAAACTCATAGAACTAAAACTTGTGACATAAACAAGTATTTAGTGATTAATATTTCTCTTTACATCCAAATCACTTAAGGTATGAATAAACAAAGTGTTTAGTGCAATTTATGATCAAAGGGGTATTTAATTAACTAATGCAAAGTTTATTTAATTATATAAACATATTATATATTTTTGAAAAACACTTTTGGTAATAAAGAAAAATGTTTTATTCATACTAAATATATGAATTCAAATTTTTAACCAAAAACAGTTAGTTTTTCACCAAATAAACTTTCCCCACTAAAAGACAAAGAATCTGGCCATTTTAGCTGGGCGGCCCCCTTAATTATAAAGGGCGGTCCCCTTAATTTTAAGGGGGCCGGCCATGATTTAAGGGGACCGGCCACGCTCCTCTGTCAGATTCTTTTGCCTATAAATACCACCTTAAACCTGGATTTTTTCCTCACCTTTTGCACTCCTAAACTTTCTGTTCTAGATCCCCATTTCTATTCTCTAAATCCTTTGATCATAAATACATAATCCTTTGTTTCAAAGTGATTCTTACATCATCCTCTCAAGTGCAAGAGAAGAATACTTCTATCCTCCAAGACAAGAAGTATTACAACTTGTTGTGACCTCCACATCCAAGTTGTTGGTGCATCATCAAGAATATTTACATATATCTTTGTGTAGTGTGTTGTGAATATTTGATTGTAGATAGTTGTGTTAGGAATATAGATTGTGTGATTGGCTAGTAGATTGTAGTGAAGATAATTGGTGTGTAGAAGATAGGTGTGAACTAGATTGTAGTAAAGATAGTTGGTGTGAAGTAGTTGTGAAGATAGGTGTGTAGTAGATTGGTGTGAAGTAGTTGTGAAGATAGGTGTGTAGTAGATTGGTGTGAAGTAGTTGTGAAGAAGGTGTGATTTCGTTGTGACGAAGCTTTGGTGTGTAAGTGGTGCGTATATTGGTGTGTAAGGTTTCTCCGCCATAAGGAGCTTGTTGGCATAGTGAAGAAAACTCTCGAGTAGGTGACTCGAGGAGTGGAGTAGGGCAAGGAAGGTGTCCTTGTAGCCGAACCACTATAAATCCTTTGTCTCGCGGTTAGATCTTTCCATATCTTACTTATTATCTTGCTTATATCGTTATTACATTTGTAGACGTAGACGTATATATATAGTTGCTCATATAGTGCTAGTATTGATTTTACTTAAAGATCAAACGAAAGTTTCATTCACAAAACAAAGTTTTTACAATCAAACTAAAAAGGTTACATACATATAATTGATCATTTCGATCAAGTATAGTTTTTATACAAAATATAACTAAGGATTATAAAATAAACGATTACGTACTTATCTCTCGTATATAGCTATAATTGTTTATATTATGCATGTGTTGATTTCACATACTTAGCTTACATTATTATTATTGTTCATACTTAGATATACTTGTTCATATTGTTCAAGATTTGAGTTCACATAAGATTGAATCAAAGTTTTAAAAGCAAACAAGGTTTTAAAACTAAACTAAGTTTTCATAATAAAATTAAAAAGAC
This sequence comes from Artemisia argyi, assembly GCA_030686995.1. NCBI lineage: Eukaryota > Viridiplantae > Streptophyta > Magnoliopsida > Asterales > Asteraceae > Artemisia > Artemisia argyi. Next base: position 140,745,176 of record CM060705.1, read on the forward strand.
GTAAAACTATTCAACCCCCCCCCCCCTTCTAGTTTTCCACAATTGGTACCAGAGCCACGTCTAGCAAGATTTTTAAAATATATTGTATTTTAAAACTTGTAACGATCTATGGAATCTGAAAAATATTTAGAAGGGCAATCTATGCAAAGACCACCACTATTTGAAAGTGATGGATTTTTATATTGAAAAAATCGATTCGAAACTTATGTGAAATCAAATGATCTAGATCTTTGGCATGTTATTACCTTTGGTGATTTTCCTCCTATTCAATATAATTTTGAAACTAAAAAGGATGAAATTGTATCTTTTGAAAAACAAAATGATGATTTGAAAAAGAAACTATCAAAAAATAATGAGGCTAAAATGGTTATTTATAATGCGTTACCACGCAAAGAATATGAAAGAATTTTTATGTGTAAAACCGCAAAAGAGATTTGGGATTCTTTATTAATCACTCACCAAGGTAATAGTCAAGTTAAAGATAACAAAATAGATCTTCTTGTTCAACAATATGAACAATTTACGATTCCGGAGGAGGAATCAATAGATAATGCTTTTGCTAGATTTAACACTATTATCACAAGTTTAAAAGCACTTGATGAGAATTTTTCTAGTAAGAATTTTGTTAGGAAATTTCTTAGGGCTCTTCATCCAAAATGGCGAGCTAAAGTTACGGCGATTGAAGAATCGAAGAACTTGTCAACTCTTCAACTTGATGAGTTGATCGGCAACCTGAAAGTCTACGAAGCAATAATAAAGAAAGACTCCGAGATGGTCAATGGAAAAAGAGAGCAAAGCAAGTCAATTGCGTTGAAAGCTAGGAAGGAATCTAGTAACGAGGATAGCTCAACCTCTGAAAGTGATGACGAAGAATATGCGACGGCCGTAAGAGACTTCAAGAAATTCCTCAAATGGCGAGGAAGATTGGTTAGACAACCGTATGATGAAAGGAAAGCAAACCAAACCAAAGAAATAAAGATGACAAAAATGGCAAAAGTGATAGGAAGTGCTTCAAATGTGGTGATCCAAATCATCTCATCGGAAAATGCCCAATGATGTCAAGAAATCAAAATCAAAAGGCGTTTGTTGGAGGAGCTTGGAATGATAGCGATGACGATGAGAAAGAAATATCAAATGAGGAGAAATGTCTTATGGCTAAGACATCAAGCGAGGTACGTTCAGAAACCAAATACTTTAGTGACGAAAATTTATCATTAGACGAAAAAGACCTAGATAGTGAATATAATAGGTTACGCAAATTAGGTCAAAAAGTTATAGCTAAAAATAAGTCACTAAAACATATTAACAATCTATTAGAAAATGAAGTACTCGAATTAAAAATTAGACTACAACATTTGGAAAAAGGAAAAGAAGTTCTTATAGAATGTAAAACATGCATAGAGGTTAAAAATGAAAACGAAAAACTTAAAGATGAAATTTTCAAACTTGACAAGTTTAAAAATAGTAGTAACCCACTTAAGAAAATAATAAGTGTTCAAGAAACTTCGAGAGACAAAACCGGTCTAGGATTAACCTCAACTAATGTTTCAACTAGTGAAAATAAAAATATAAAGTTTGAATGTGAATCTAGTAAACAAAAACCATTAGAGTCAAAACCTAAGTATATACTTAGAGAAGATAGAAAAATACCTATTGCAAGTGATGTGGAAGTAAAAAGTTTTTATAAACCATCATTAAAAGTCAAAACCGGATTTTCTAAACCTAAATTAAGATCTAAAACTCCACCACCAAGAAAACCTAACAATCATCATCCAAGATCTAAAACACCTCAACCTAGAAGAAATCAAAATAGACAAAATTACAATAACACTAGAAATCAAATGTGGAATTATCTACCAAGTTACAATCCTTGGGAAATATTACCACCATACATGCATCCTAGCCAAATGTTAAATATGTTTGGACCAAACAACTTTGGACCAATGAGACAATGGGGACCAAGTGGCTAAGTTGTCAATCTTGGAAGAAGTTGGAATATCATCTACTAATGACTTCTATAAGTCAACATGGTCACTTGAAGTGCTTGAAGATATTCCATTGAAGACTAAAAGGTACACGTTTCTTTTAAGTTCATCACTATAATTTGCATGCTTAGATAAATGATTAGTTAGATTAATGCTTAGTACATAATTGCTTATATTCTTATAACCTAGAAACATCATTGGTTGACTTTCCTAGGAATAAGATAAAATTGTTCATTGCCGAACAAAATAGAAAATGGAAATCTTCTATATCCACTATTAGGAAACTCATGGTGATGAAGTGAAATGAGTTAAGTGGATAAATCGTTAATATAGAAGTAGGATTAGATTCCTCGCGTAAGAAAACTATGGATGAAACAAGCTCTTGTAGACTATGGCATTAAGTCAGATAAGCGTGCGAAATCAAAGGAACTATAGATGTTAGGTTATACCCCATTCAACACTCTCGCATCCTACATATTAATTTTCGTCATCACTTCCTTTAGGATCATAGGATATGTAGAAACGATAGCATGAGATAATAGTAGGCTTAACCAATCCTCTTGAGCATGAGATCTATAACAAACATCTTTTAAAATATATGATTAATGATATTTGTTGTCAAAAATCTAATATCTTTAAAAATATGCAAAAACCTCACATTTTGGAAAATAGTTTTTCAAATAACTATCCCACTTTTAAATAAGATGTTTTCACAATAAATATCCACAATTTTGTTTTGATCAAAACCAAAGATTGAGAAAATTTTATTTACCTTTCATTAACACATTTTGAAGTAAAACCGAATCTATTTTATTCAATTAACTCTCATATCTACATGAAAACCTACTTTCAAACATTGTTGAATAATGCTAAAAACGTCTCTTTAAATCATGCATGGTGATCTCATATTTGTCATCTATATTTATATAAATGACACTTATAAGTGAACTAAATCAAATCAAGAGGGCCATGGTTTATCTATTAAGACTTCGTTTGTAACAAGTCTAGAAACCCATGCTATCATAATACACATTAGGATTAATCCTCCTAGTTATGTAGTTATGAAATACTTGATGTTGCTTATTGTTTCCTAGCACTTATATTTTGCTTGCTAGATGAGTATGTTTGCATGCTAGATGAAATTGCTTGATTACTTAATCTCTTTGGTTAACATGCTTTAGCTACATAATTGCTTACATAATTAGTCTATGTTTAATTGCCTCAAAGAGTTGGACTTGTTTGAAACAAAAAACACAACCTTTCTGCAATGCACTACCAAAAACCCTTTTCTGGCAATCTGGGAATCACCAGATGGGCGGCCCCCTTAAATCATAAGGCGGCCCCCTTAATTATTAAGGGGACCGGCCTCCAATTAAGGGGACCGGCCATCTGATGGTCGAATGTGTTGTTTCCCTTTTTCTATTTTTTAGCCCATTTCATCCTACACTTCCCAAAATTCACAAACCTATTCTATCCTAAACCTTCCATCAAAGTTTATCCATCCTTGATCCCACCAATCCTACATTATAAACACTCTCATTCCTCTCAATCTCCACTCATCTCATCATTTCCTCTCCCATTAAACCAAAACCACCAAGAAACTTGTTTGGAGAAGAAAGCCTAACTTCCTTTAAAAATCCGTCAAACCAAATGACGTTGTCAAACATTCAACACCAAATTCCACCTATGTTTTCAAACATTACTTACCTAACACCTCACTCTCCTTCTCACGAACATTACATATCAAAAACCTTTACTCACCCATATCCTTCTCCATTACACTCAAACCTCATAATCTTTTCACAACTCAAGCGATGTTGTTCATAATCAACCAACACCTAAACCTCACTCTCACACAAATGATCCATTTAACAACAAATCATCCATTTGTGCTTCGACTAATGTTCCTTCTTATGATGAGCATGCACAATCCCAAAACAATAATCCCAACCTCATTACCAACACTTTACATGTTGCTCATTCAACAAAAACACCATCCACTCATGAAGAATGTCTTCCACCCATATCATGTTTTCATGATTACCCAAGCTCAAACATGTCTCCACCACCAAGAGTATCACCACCACATCCTACAACTTCACATGCCATTCCTATGTTGCATGTTCAAACCCTCACCCAAGACAATTATCATGCTCCACCACCATCACCTTCCTCCGAACACTTGAAGTTCGTTGAGGCGCTAAAAGAAGCCCATGAGCTTAGTGCTCTTTTAGTCTTACATCTTGCTCAACGCAATTTGGATCCACCTTCATCTAGATCACCCTCATCACCACACAACATAAATCAACTTGAGAAGCATGTCAACAATTAACCTTGTTGCATCTTTCTCCTAAAAACGATTGCATTCAATGAACACTTCACTTGGATTGAATATCTTCTCACTAGATCACATCCAATACCCTCACTTGAACAACATCCAAAACCTCAATCAACCTCTTCCGCTACAAACTCTCCACCACCAAACTATCCAACATTCATGACCCGAACATATACCTCCATTAATCCAACAACCTCCATTAATCCAACAATCTTACCCTAACTCAACCATCCTCATTCCAAACACTCCATCATCAACCATCTAAGCATACCATATGCTTATGATGTTCACTTTCAAATACGAATCAACCAACCTTTGGTTGCAAGCAAGTCCAAGTGCTCTCTTAGGCAATATAGGACTATGTCTTTTCCTTTGTGTTATTTTTATCAATATGCTTCAAGCATATTAAGTGTTGTAATGCTTTTCATTTCTATAATGCTTGAATGAATCTTTGTTTAGTTGCATAATTGTTGCCTTGCATATATGTGTATCTTGCTCTCTTAAAATATTTTTGTAGCAAAGATCTCCATAGCTCGTTCCCTTGGTGCTCTCAAATGAGGGGGAGCATACATCAAGGGGGAGCATTCTACCCGTTTAAACTTCCCTCGCGAAGCTTACTCGGCTTAACCTTTTTGATTTTACAAAAAGGGGGAGAAGAGAAATGTAAACTCTATAATACTTGTCTAAAAACAAGTTTTAGATATATTGAGTTTAAGGTTTTGTAATAATCAAAAAGGGGGAGATTGTTGACATAAATTAATGCCTAAAAACATTATTAACATGTTATCAATATCTCTATGTTTTGATTATCACAAAATATAAACTCATAGAACTAAAACTTGTGACATAAACAAGTATTTAGTGATTAATATTTCTCTTTACATCCAAATCACTTAAGGTATGAATAAACAAAGTGTTTAGTGCAATTTATGATCAAAGGGGTATTTAATTAACTAATGCAAAGTTTATTTAATTATATAAACATATTATATATTTTTGAAAAACACTTTTGGTAATAAAGAAAAATGTTTTATTCATACTAAATATATGAATTCAAATTTTTAACCAAAAACAGTTAGTTTTTCACCAAATAAACTTTCCCCACTAAAAGACAAAGAATCTGGCCGTTTCAGCTGGGCGGCCCCCTTAATTATAAAGGGCGGTCCCCTTAATTTTAAGGGGGCCGGCCATGATTTAAGGGGACCGGCCACGCTCCTCTGTCAGATTCTTTTGCCTATAAATACCACCTTAAACCTGGATTTTTTCCTCACCTTTTGCACTCCTAAACTTTCTGTTCTAGATCCCCATTTCTATTCTCTAAATCCTTTGATCATAAATACATAATCCTTTGTTTCAAAGTGATTCTTACATCATCCTCTCAAGTGCAAGAGAAGAATACTTCTATCCTCCAAGACAAGAAGTATTACAACTTGTTGTGACCTCCACATCCAAGTTGTTGGTGCATCATCAAGAATATTTACATATATCTTTGTGTAGTGTGTTGTGAATATTTGATTGTAGATAGTTGTGTTAGGAATATAGATTGTGTGATTGGCTAGTAGATTGTAGTGAAGATAATTGGTGTGTAGAAGATAGGTGTGAACTAGATTGTAGTAAAGATAGTTGGTGTGAAGTAGTTGTGAAGATAGGTGTGTAGTAGATTGGTGTGAAGTAGTTGTGAAGATAGGTGTGTAGTAGATTGGTGTGAAGTAGTTGTGAAGAAGGTGTGATTTCGTTGTGACGAAGCTTTGGTGTGTAAGTGGTGCGTATATTGGTGTGTAAGGTTTCTCCGCCATAAGGAGCTTGTTGGCATAGTGAAGAAAACTCTCGAGTAGGTGACTCGAGGAGTGGAGTAGGGCAAGGAAGGTGTCCTTGTAGCTGAACCACTATAAATCCTTTGTCTCGCGGTTAGATCTTTCCATATCTTACTTATTATCTTGCTTATATCGTTATTACATTTGTAGACGTAGACGTATATATATAGTTGCTCATATAGTGCTAGTATTGATTTTACTTAAAGATCAAACGAAAGTTTCATTCACAAAACAAAGTTTTTACAATCAAACTAAAAAGGTTACATACATATAATTGATCATTTCGATCAAGTATAGTTTTTATACAAAATATAACTAAGGATTATAAAATAAACGATTACGTACTTATCTCTCGTATATAGCTATAATTGTTTATATTATGCATGTGTTGATTTCACATAATTAGCTTACATTATTATTATTGTTCATACTTAGATATACTTGTTCATATTGTTCAAGATTTGAGTTCACATAAGATTGAATCAAAGTTTTAAAAGCAAACAAGGTTTTAAAACTAAACTAAGTTTTCATAATAAAAATAAAAAGACGTAAAACTATTCAACCCCCCCTTCTAGTTTTCCACACGTACTTTTCCGTGACTTCTTCGTTTTCTTCACTTTATCGTCTAAATATGCTCCAAAAGTTCTATATTCCACGATTCTCGTCCCAAGTACCTAAAATACAAAAAGAAACGATTTAAGTCAATATTTGATCACATTTACTCTATTTTCGGCTTAAATGACCCCTTAAATAGGTACCAAATAAATCCTTATCAATAACTTTATTACTCCATTAATATCGTTTGCATGTTAATGTAAGCCCTAGGTGGTTAATTAATAAATTGATAATCATTAAGGTAGACTTTATGCCGATTTCTGATTAATCGTGACAAGATTAGTCGGTTGCGAAAACTTAAAAGTCAAAATCTAGACGTTTAGGGAGTCTAAACATTGGAACGAGATACGCCACAAAGTGATGCACCATAGAGAGAGAAGAGATTTAGTATTTATCATATATGACCAAACATTGGCTAATACGTTTTCCTTACTATCGGCTTGACCTCTTATGTGTTATCTGTGTCTCTGCTTGTTTGTGTTATTTGTCTAACTGCCTTTGTCTACATTTTTATCAAACCTAAACATCGTGCCAGTCTCTCAGGCTGAAACCCTCTGCTGAGTTAGATTAGGTTTAATTAGACTAACTTGCTTATATTATATTTTAAGGTAAAAAATGAGCATTGGAATGAAAGGACGTGGATTTGGAAGGTTTTAAATGAAAATTATTGAAGTATGCCAAAATTACACTAACTACGGCGTAGAGGCTCTCTCTACCTACGTCGTAGTTACCTTTTTCATGAAGACTGAAGTCAACGAGGACCTACGGCGTAATTGGCCTCACCAACTACGGCGTAGATGCCACTTCGCGACATTCTACGGGCGTAGTTATCATTCAAGCTACGCCGTAGAATCTTCATTCTAATACTTATAAGAAATTCCGTTATCTTTTATGAAGCTACGGCGTAGTTCCTCATCTGGCTACAACGTAGATGTGTTAACAAGAGTTCTGCGGGCGTAGCAGAAGAACCAACTATGGCGTAGTTGGAAATAACAAAGGCTACGGCGTAGCTAGACCTAATGGCTCCGCCGTAGCAGAGTCGAGACTATAAATACAAGCCCTAATTCCGCATTTCAATCATCACTTTCTCACACACAGAAGTCAGGGAGGAATTAGGGAGCAAGTAGAATGAAAATTCTGAAGCATACAAGTCATTTCCAAGGGAGAATTCGCGCTACAATCATAAGTTTTATCATTTATATTTATTGTATCGAATTTATGTTTTCATCATTCATGTTTAACATTGATTTTGCTGCAATTATAAATATGAGTGGCTAAACACCTTTGGTGTTAGCCTAGTTATGAAATTGATATTGTTATGATTTAGTTTTCTGGCATTTCATATCGTTTTATTTGTATACTTTCTTAGCATGTCTTAGGACACCTTTGTTTCGGTAGTGATGATGTTTGGTAGTTCCATTGAGGCTAGGAGAATTGACCATATGACCAATAGCGGATAAGGGTGTGTTTGGTGATAAGAATTGACCATAGGACTATCACCGTTCGTGTCAAAATTTCAACGAACGACCACATACCAAACTGACTTGCTTAAGGAATGAGGGGGGATGTAAGTTACGACCGGCCGCATCCTGTTAGACTATTCTAAGTTAGTAGAGGCGCTTAATAACTCTTTCACCTTGTATTGGTCAGCGAACTCTTGTAATCATTAGGCTACGGAATAGGGTAAGGTGAAAGATATGATTAGACGATTTGACCATCTGAGTCTAGCGACTTGAATCCCCAGATGAAATGATAGGATGCATTAATTAGAAAACTCGTCATGATAATAACAAGAGTTGTAATTAGGTTAACACATTTCTCCCATCTCATTTCTCTTCATCATTTAATTGTCTATTTATTGTTTTGTTTATTTCATTTCTTTAGTATAAATCAATTAATCATAAACCCCCTTTAAAACAGTGACATTAGACTTAGATAATATCCACACGCATAGCTCTTTGGACAACCTCGACTTTATCGTTAGCTATACCATACACGACCGGGTACACTGCCCGATAGTGCATTAGGTAGACCTTAGGTAGACGAGCAACTTACAAATATTAAAACCTGATCGGTAAATCCCGCATCAATCAGCAACTTTTATTTTTCGTATTTTGTTTTTGTTCTCTGTTTTCTGTAGTTCTACATTTTCAAACCTATCCTACTGATATTATTGTCTTGATTTCAGGTAGTGCATGACTAGGAGTTTTGTAGACCTCTTTGAACCATATAGTGAACCTGGAAAAGCTTTCCACTCGCTAAGGAAGCTTTTCAAGACCATGAGTCTTGATTGTTCGAGTTCATTAGAGCTTGATTACTTTTCTGATCAAGAAACTCAGTGATAACGCTCAAATTGAGTATGTTTTTAGGAACAATATCATGGTTTTTATACATGTTATTTGGTTAATCTAACAAACTTTTGGTACTTATATGCACAAAGTTATGTTTTCATGTTTGTAGTTAGCCAAGACGAAGTAAACAAAGAAAAAGAAAAAGAAATGATGAATAAACAAATATTTATGCTTGTAGGAAGAATCACTCATCAAGAGCTATCTCGAGAAGCCTTGAAATAGCAAAAGAATCAACAGATCAATGCTTCTAAGACCCAAGATAAAGAAAAGATAAAGTTTTGTTGAAGAAAGATGAGCCACAGTCAAGAAACGAGCAAATCAGAAGCTAAAAATGAAAAAAAAAAAAAAAAAAAAAAAAAAATTCAAAAAAATAAAAACAAAACAAAACAAATAAAAAGCTGATAGTTTCAATGAAAAGCTGATAGGCTACTCTTTAAACCAAATAGGCTGCTCTTCAAACCGAATAGGCTGGATGACATACCGATAGGCTGGAGGAATTATGCCTTCGAAACCAATCTACATGAGCCCGCAATCGATTGGTTGGACCAAACTGACCTTCCCTAGTTATTTTTAATGCTTATTTAAGTGTCACTAAGCCCCAAGTCCAATCATATAGTCCTAATAACTCATAAACCTGCACTTTTATGACACTTAGTGCCCAAGTTTCATGCTTGGAGGCTAAGGGTTGATTTCTACTATATATAAGAGTGCTTAGGATTGGTTTTCAATATAAAAACTCACCCTTACACCCTAAGGATGAATTTTCTCTCATATACCACTCCCAAAAGACCTCAAACACCTCTACCATTTCCAGGAGAGTGCACAAGACATTGAAGCCAAGTGTTGGGCATAATTTTTCGGTTTGGTTATAATTTTTAATCAATTGGAGGCTTAAGGGTTTCTCTAAATCCTTTACCTTTTCCTATTGTAAATCATGCTTTGGGTAAACCTTGTTACTTTTATATTTCCTTATGTTTATGATTACCATGATTGTTGAAGCCTTGTGTTTGGTTGAATACAATATGGAGTAGTTTAAATATTCACTTGTTTGGAATCATGTGAATATTGATACAGAGTGTTTATTATTTGGCAATATAGACAAATGGTTTTGTGTATGAGTTTGTTTGAATTGTAACATGTCTAAATAACTTATTGATGAATCATAACCGGATTTATAGGTCGAAAGGTCTTCTTGTCATGATTTGTTTCAAATGTTAATGCGCATATATGTTTGGTATTTCATAATTGACAACTATGAATAAACATGTTAAATGGACTTGTAATGATTAATTTAAGACTATAGGCCAAAATGACTCTTGTGAACAAATGATAAAATCATATTTCTAACAAATGGTTTATAATGACTTGGTTTATAATAACATTCATAGGTTGAAAGGTTTCGTTAGTCTAAACCATGATATATACAATTCCATGATATTACCCATTGACTTGGAATTGTATGACTTTGATTTGTATGCTATTGCTTGATTTCTACCCGAAACTTTCATACACTCATAGAAATATATACTAGTTCCAAACAAGTATTGTTTTTAATCTTATTGAATTCGCACAATCATCATTTTCGTGTTACTTGTTGCTTATATGGTATTTTGGGACTTGATAACCAATTACCACCTTTTTATTGCTTATTGTTCATAAATTCTTCACAATTAAAAACACCCAAATCCTAGTGAACGACCTCGGTTTACCAACTAAAACTAGCTACATACGAAAGGGTCATACTTGGCCATGTGTTCTTAGCTTTATCAAGTAATTCGTGTTAAAAATTTAAAACTAGTAGTCACGAGACACATTAAGTTTTTGGCACCGTTTTTGGGGATTTGTTTGTGCTTTTGTGTGATTTAAATTTGAGTTTTAACCATTCCTTAGTTGTGCCACCCTTGCTTGTAAAAAAAAATCTTTTTTTTACCAGTTTAGTCCAATCGATCGACTGGAACACCAAACCGATTGGCTAGACCGATTCACCCCGACCAACCTCCATCCAACAGATCGGTTGGAAGCCTAAGCCGATCGGCTAAACCATTCTGCCCCAAATTTTTTTTTTTTTTTTTTTACAAAAACCCATTGAAGGTTTCACCTTAGTTCGAGCCTTACCCAAAACCCTTCCTAGTTGTGTTTTTCTCTTTTATGAATGTTCGTTCATTGGGAGAGGAACTAAGTAGTCAATTATTGTCCAATCCCGATAGAACCAAAACAAACACCACCCAACCCACCCTTATGAGTGATTTATTTTTATTATGTCTTTGTTATTTTTTTTGTTTGTTTATTTGTTTGGTATATTATTTTATAAATTTTCTTTTTAAAATTTTAAACACCTTTTTAAATAAAAGTTGGAAAATACAAAAAAAAAAAAATAGTTAGATTATTTATTTTAAGGCGTTTTTCGAAAAGATAAAAAAAATGTCTTGTTTAGTTGTCTTTGTAGCCTATTCCAATATAGTGAAAATCAAGAGGAAGCGGTTAAGTTAAGGACTTTTCCTTTCTCATTAACTCGAGAAGCTAAGATTTGGTTAGACAAATTAAATGAAGGAACGATTACTACGTGTGAAGAAATGAGAGAAGCTTTTGTTAGCCGATACTTTTCTCCCGCAATGTTTAAACGTCTCCTGAACGAAATTTACAACTTTCACCAACTCGATCACAAAACTCTCGTTGACGCTTGGCTCTGTGCGAAAGATATGCTTCGCACTTGTTACGGACATGGTCTAACCAAAGGAGCGATAATTTAAACATTCTATTATGATTTAGATGATCTAACTCAAGGAATTCTCGACGCTGGAAGAATCTTCCTCTATAGAACTCCCAACGAAGCATTCAAAATCCTCGAGGACAAGGTTCTTTTGATATCCGATTTATCAAAGAGTTCCTAAAATGATCCCAATCCGAAAACCGTTGTTTCCGCTGGTGGAAGAAACATCTACTCCAATCACGCCATTTTGATGGAGAAACTTAAAGCTCTCGCTACAAAAATCAATTCCGAATTCCTGAAAATAAGACGATAGCTGAAGGAGATGCGAAATGATCATAGAAAAAATGAGGGACACTACAATGTAGATTACTACATGAAGGACGATACGCCGATGTGTGAACCTCATGAAGCCAATTACATCCAAGAATATCATGAAGGATATCACAATTGAAAATCTAAAAATTCGTACTCATATCCAAACCGTTACTATCCTCACTTTCGACCCCAAGATGAGATGCCACATCCATCACAATATTTCAAATTGTCCAAAACCTCAACAGAGGAGATGATGAAAGAGTGGATGGCTAGCCAGATGAAAGCAAATGAGGGTATGAAGAACCAAGCGGTAGAATTGGAACGTCAAGTCGATCAAGGAAGAAAGAACCACCAAGCGATAATCCAAGACTTGGAAAGGAGGATAGAAGGATTAAATAAGGAGCATGAAGTCCATCATACTGAATCTCTTCCTCGTACTATAGAGTCTAACCTGAGACATGAATATGTCTACAAACCAATCTCAATTCGAAATGAGCATGATAAGGGTGATGTTGAAGTTATCATGGAAGATAAAGTCAAACCTCTTAATGCAAATAATGTCAAAAACTTTATTTGCATTATTCGGTCTTTATACGTTTTGATAATCACAAAATATAAAAACGCGATACGTAAAATTACATTTAATAAGTTTTTCAAGAAAACTCGTTTCGTCAACGTATCTACTACAACGTCACTTCAGGTATGAACAAACACGATGCCGACATTAGTAAAGTGATAAAAGATTTTATTTTCTCAAAACTTCACATTTTTATGTGGCAAAATATTTTTACAAAAGTATTTTTGTCATTAAACAGAAATGTTTTATTAAAGAAAATAAATTTAAATTTCAAATATTGCAACAGCCATTTTTCCCGCCTAAACCCGACAGGATTTTTCACCAGATAAATTTTCACCACATCATGACAAAAATGAGAGCGTCTGTCGGGACGATCCCTTAGTGATAAAGGACCGTTCACCTTTAAGGGATCGTCCCCCGCTCCTCCTGATGGCTATAAATACTGCACTATTTCTTTCAGAAAAATAATCCTCTTGGCACGAAAACTTTCTGTTCTTTCTTCCTCCCTTCTTTAATCACTACAACATGTCGATAAGTCTTTATAAGGGAGTGGGAAACCTCATGATTGGAGATGGTGGTAGAGTAGAAGGAGTATAGTCTAAAGGCCCATTTGGTGATAAAGACAAAGAAGTATTTGGTGGAAGTGGATGTGGGCTTCTTGGTGGAGGTGACAAGTCTCCAAGATAAGGTGAGAAGTTACCAATGAAAGTTGAGAATTGAGAGGATGATGGTCTAGAAGAAGAGAAGGATGTTCCATTTGTGGATGGAGTTTTCATTGGTGCACTTGGTGCTTGAGGAGATAATGGTGGATATTTTGGAGAAGGAGTAGTGTCTTCTTGAGTGAGATCAATGAAGTTGGTTTTTGGTGGTATGATGGTGATTTTAGGCCTTTTGTTTGTGAGAGATAATGAGGTTGAAGAGGAACCCATTGTAAGAGAATGAAGAAGATGAAGTGAAGAAGAAAGATGGTGATGAAGAAGATGAGAAATGGAGTTTAAATAATCAAGGATGATTATAGTTTAGGCAAAGCATGCATTAGGAAGTTTATAGTACTAATATTTGTTTAACTAAACATGGAAATGGTGGTGATAGACATGCAATAGGGTCAAGGATTGCAGGAAGGAAGAAATAGTCTAGAAACTCGTGACCCATGATGGACGGTCCTTTAAATACCAGGGACCGTCATCCCTTTAGGGGACCGTCACCAATAGGTGATCAGGTTTTTTCCTGTTTTCATTTCTGCAATCCTGTCACAAAAAATACTATCTAGTATGTCAAATAACTTGCAGAATTATATAGGATTACACATGCAGACTATAATCATGTAATAGACTAGGAAGCATATAGCATCTTACAGAATTAATTGTATTTAAACACAATAAGATAACAGGCATGCATAAGATAGCAAGTAAAGTCTAGAGGCAACTACAAGTCTTGAGAGATAAAAACATCTCTTTTTAATATTCTTAAAGATTATTCTACTTTGTTCTTCCATAACTAGTGCCCACTCCAACTGCTTTCTTCATCGGATTCGCTTGACGAGACATCATGGCATGCCACTGACTCATCATCATTATGAGCCTCATGAGTCAAAGTGCATTCCCAAGATAGTGAACTAAAGGTATTATGACTTAAAGGATCCAAGACTGGATCAACAAGAAGATATTCATTGTTGCGGAGTTGTGGGAAAGAGTTTATGATGAACCGATACAACCGAGTCAGCAACATACCATAAGGCAATGCCTTATCTTGTCGACTTTTGACATTAGCAATTCTCTTTGCCATAAAATAGGCAAGATTGTATGGTTTTTCGGTGATGTTTATTAAATTATATCTCCAAAGAAATACAAAGGAAATATGTATTTCCCGAGTCATTTTTCCAACGAAGTGTGAATGGGATTTAGTGATTCGGTTCGTGATCGAGTGAATTGAATAGTGAGAGATATTTGAATTTTTGAGATTACAATTATGAAATATAAATTAAAACAACTTAATAACCACACAAAATAATAATGCAACGCACAAATAAGCTAAAACACAAATTAACCTAAAAACGCGAAATTACGGGATCTGAACGTAACTTAAAGACCTAAAACTTGGAAAATTGATTCTAAAAACTCAAATTTAATTTTAAAAAGTCCTAAATACTTAAAAAGAATTTTAGAAAAAAGATTTGTATTTTTTTGATTTTTATTTAATTTTTTATGAATTAAAAACTATTTAAAAAAAATAAATGGTTAAAAATAGCAAGCTTAAATGGAAAATTCTCAAGAACTTCAGAAATTTAATTTAAGAGTCCCTAAATCAAATAAGCTAAGAAAAATTAGGCAAAAGTGAAATTTTACTTAAAAACTCAAACTTACTGGAAATCCCGAGCCAAAAAAGCAAAATGATGGAAAACTAATCCTAGAAATGTAATTCTATTTTTCCTATGTCCTATTTGATAAAAGAAAATTTTAGAAAAAAGAAAAATATTTTTTTGACTTCTATTTTATTATGATTTAAAAACTAATTTAAAGAAATTAAATGGTAAAAAATACTAAAACTTAAATGAAAAATCTAATTTTTTTTTAGAAACTAAATAATACTAAAAGGAAAATAAGAAAAATAAAATTGGATAAAAAGCAGTTTTCAATAAGCTATAAAAAGTAGTTTAGTGAAATAAGCTAAAGGACTAAAAGAGGCTAAGTAAGTAATTATGTAAATTAAGATTGATAAAAGTCCCTAGGGCGAATGGTTATCTGTGTGTGGTGTGAGGTGTTGGTGTGGTGAGGTCCCAGGTTCGAACTTGGGCCTCACATTTTATTTTTATTTTTTTGAATTTTTGTTGATCCCAGTTGAGCAAACGATCTTATATAGAAGTTGACTTAAAGTAAACACTTAAGCTTGAATGCGGAATGTAAAAGCTTAACTTAAGAAGAACAATTCACTATCAACACTTCAATATTATTAATACGAGCACTCGACAATGCTAGGGTTTTACAACCTTGAAGTGTAAACGAAAACTAAACAATGCGTACGTAATCTAACCCTAGGATCCTCCTTTTATAGACCAAGGAATCCTACTAGGTTTACAATACCTTTCTACACAAGATAAGAATATTCTAGACGTATAAGATATACACACAATCTATTCTATAATTATCTACTACGGATACATACTTATCACTTCAGCAGTAGTTTCCTTCAGCAGTATTTTCCTTAGCAGCACTTTGTCATCAGCAGCAAAATCATTTACACTAGCAGCAGTTTCATCACAGCAGCAGTTTCATTCAGCAGCAGAACTCAAAACCCAACAATCCTCCCCTAAACTTAATATTTATTTCTAAATCATTAAGTTTCTTCAAAGCTCATCTAAACACCAGGAGGATGCTTCCAAACACTCAATTCTTGAGATGTCTGTTGATCAAGTATCTTCTCATACTTTGACAGCAAATTGAATGCCTGATCATCAGTATCATAATATTTTTGCAAGTTGAGTAATCCAGCACCATTAACCATCTGATTGACAGTATTCCAGTATCTTACCACTGGGTAATCCTTTTCAGCTAGCATATACAAAGTAATTGGTCCAATTTCCAGCATATGAACTCCAGAATCTTGAAAGAGTCCATTTTCTTACTTTGTATTGTACTATCTCTGTCCATTCAAAATCATCCATTGAAGGTTCATACATAAGTTTTAGAGCTCTCCATAGAACATTATCAGACATAGTTATGATATGATCAATTTGATCTTTCTCATACTTTTTACCATCAAACTTCTCAGCTCCGAACTTTGCTTTGTACAACTTTCACAAGTCATCAACATCCTCTCTATCAAAGTAGTATAACATCTGTTGAAATCTAAGAAACCTATGAATCTTTCCATCAGATCTCTCAACATCATGAAATGCTCCAATGTTAGTATCATATCCTGTAGTTACTTTGATAATAGGATATTTGATTCCTATTGGTATGGCATCAACTACTTCAGGATCTTCCATCTTGCCAACCATAGTGTAAACCTTCAATTGTTCCTTTAAATGCTCAGGAGGAATATGATCACAATCATTTTTGAACTCATCTCCTTCTGGCTTAGAACTACTTTCTTCCCCTGTTTTCCTCTTCTTCTTTGCAAATGATTTATGAACCACACCTTTTCTTTTACCACTTTGCACAGAAGAAATAGTCTTAACTGCATCATCAAGCTGCTTAACAACATCTTCCTCTTGAACATGCTCTACTTCAGCCACTTTTTCAGGTACCAACTTTTTATTCATCTGAGCAATATGTTCCAAATCTTCAGCACAACCCATAGGATAGAAGGTATCTGTTTGTCTCTTAGCCACTTGATACAAGTCATAAACCTCTTTATCAGACTTAGGTTTTAACTGCACCAATTTCCATCCCTTCATATTCTTCAGGTATCTTTCTTGCTCTTTTCTTTGTTGCAATGGAGTTGGACCTCTAAGTACCTTTTTCTTCTTTCTAGTAGCAGAATCTTCTTTCTTTTTCTTTGTAGTGAACTCCCTTATCCAAGATCTCACATCAAAAGTTGGAACTTCATTATCCTCAATCTTGATCATCTTGTTGAGTTCAATATCTGCCTCTATTCTTATCTTCTCATTAACCCATTCCTCATACCTCCTTAAATCTTCTGTTTCCTTTTCAATCCTTTCCTTTTCCTTCTGAGCCAGCTGTTGTTTTTCTTGATCAATCAACTCTTGTTCTTTCAAAGCAGCAGTTGAGTCATGTTTAACTTGTAATTCCTTAGGCCACATATGAAAATGTATTACAAAGTAGTCAAATCCTTTATGCACCCATTTAGATTCTTCAACTTGCTTGCCCTTCCCTTTGTCAGTAGATGATGATACTATCTTCTTTGGTTGAGCAGCAGGTTCTCTGAATATAACTCCTTTTAGAGGTAAACTTGGTGTTAATGATGTGATTGTTGTTGTAGGTTGTTGTGGTAGTGATGGTGTTGGTAGTGGTTTATGTTTTGAAGATGATTCACATGGAACTTCTGTAGTCTTCTTACTTAACAAAACCATTGCTTCAGCAGCAACATTATCACTAGACCCAGCAGCAGAGTCTTGTGCATCAGCAGAGTTCACTTTTCCACTAGCAGCAGGATCAGCAAGATCCTTAGCAGCAGAATCATGAGCAGCAGTAGAATCATTAGTCTTGTCAGCAATAGCAGCATTTTCAATCTCTTTTACCATTGAATCCCCCAAAGTCATCAAAGCTTCACCCATCAAGCCTGTTGCCTTCACTAATTGCTCAGGCTCCAAAGTCTTGAGTTTTTCCACCATCTTTTCTTGAGTAGCAATCACCTCTTCCATTACAACCTCATTCCCTGATTGATCAGCAATCACAAAATTTTCAGCATCCTGAGGACTTTCCACATCCATGTCTCCAATCACTGGAACCTCCCCTGAAACCATTTCTTCATTCAAAATCTGAGCACTTTCAACCCTCTTCAAATTTGCCTCCCCTGAACCCATGACATCTTCATTCCTCCCCTGTTTGGAAGCATCATCCTCTTCCAAATGAGTAGAGAGTTCAGGTGAACTAATAACTTGAGAAGTGCCCACTTTCTTTAGCCTTTTCAATGAGGTTGAAGATCTTGATTTCTTCAATTTCTTAATCTGTTTCTTCAATGTTGTAATAAGCTTTCCTTGACCTTCAACAACTGTAGACAGAGTACACTTCAACCCCAAATTAGTACAGGTAACCATCAATTTCTTAATGAGTTGCATAGTAGTCTCATCACTTCGACCTTTGTAACCTGGTCCGAGAGGTGAATCATGGACATTGTCATCATGTACAAGATTTTCCGTCAATTCATTTGTCACTGGCCTGTCCTTATCACTTCGACCTGTGTAACCTGGTCCGAGAGGTGAATCTTGGGACATAAACTCAGTATCAAACCTAGTTTGATCATCTGAGCCCCCTATATTTTCCATTTGGCTAGGGTTACCATCCTGAGAAGTAGATTCAGAAGAATCCTTTTCTCTAGATGTTGCCTTGGTTTGGGTCTTATTTATGTTATCACTATCCTGCTCTGCTGCTAAACTAGAAGCAGTAGTGACAGCCCTTGCCAACATGTCCCCTCCATCAACTAGGACAGCCTCATCTGGTACAGCCATACTAACACTATCCTGAGGTAGATCAGTGTTCTTTTTGGTTTTCCTACGGGTATAGTGTATTTTGGGTTGTGAAGTGGATGCAGAAAAATTGGGTGTGTGATGGGAATCAGTGGGATTTCCTGATCCTTCACCCTGTATGTTTTGCACAAGTTGCACCATTGAAGGTGTAAGATTTGTATGTGTGCCTGAAGAACCTTTTCCATGCTTAACCAAGAAAGTAAAAGTTTTTGAAATTAATTTTGGAGCTTCATAATAGCCAGCATGGGATCTAAAATCTGTAAGTTGGTCAACAATAAAGAGCTGGATAAATCTTGGATAAAGCAAATAAGAACCAGACTCTTTAACACTTTTAACAATCCCCTCCAATATCCTATTTGAAAAATTGAATGGTTGACCTGTGCTTAAGCATACCATTGCAGAAGCAATAGTAGCACTAAACTCATGCCACCCAGAAGTTTTAGGACTCAAACAATGAAGGAGAAGGTGTACCAAAAACTTGTATTGAGGACAGAGGAGAGCCTTTTAAAATTTTAAAGATGTATGCTTTCCCTCATATCCCAAAGTTTTTAAACCAGCAAAAATAGCAGAATTAGCAAGACAAGTAGTCTCTGTTTCATCATTTAAGAGAAGAGATTCCCTTATAGATGATTCAGTGATACGAACCTTTTGCCCATCTACTAAAGCACTGACATATTTTTCTTCATTCCAAGTTTTGACTTTAGTAGTAAGCCAAAACTGTTTGATGTAAGAAATAAATATAGTAGGATTCACAGTGAGTGCATACCTAAGAGAAGTAGCATTCAAAAAGTTAACCATATCTGTGAATTCTTCAGGAACCAACTCTGCATCTAAAACGACCACACTATTGTGCTGCTCTGCCCATTTGCGTGCACAATCCATGAATTAGGGTTTAGAGAAATTGGGGATAATTGATTTTGACAATAATGGAGTGTTAGGGTTTGTGATAACTTCAATTTGGAGCGTGTAGAAACCAATTATGAAGATTAATTAGATTTTAAACTGATTGGTAGAAGTTACGCATACCACCCTCTCACTTACAACCGTAGCAGCATAACCATGTCATCCACAACTAGCAGCAAAATGAAACAACTAGCAGCAGAGTGAAAATAAGCCAGCAACAGAGTTGACTAATCAAACTTGGTCAAAAAGTCAATAACCCATAACAATTAATGCGCTTGATACTCCGTAATCCCTATAAAACCGGACGCAATCTTTTCCCTAATTCACCACAATCAAACCCTAATTACAAGCAGAAATGCCAATCACACCAATCAAATCTTCCAATCACCCAAATCAAATCATCAATAACCATGAAATCTTCACCGAAATTATCAACATCTCATCCGATTCTTCTTCTGAGGATGAATCTCCATTTGAAACATATGTCCCTCCCTTCCATCCTCCTCACAATGGTTGTAGAACCAAGGAGCAAGCCAGAAAGAGGAAGCATGATCTTCCTGTCTTCAAAGATCTCCTACATTTGAACCAAACCCCAAGCACTTCAAGGGGTAAAGAGGTGATGTCCCCCAAGTCTCCATCGTCTTCAGAATCATCAGAAGACCCTGCTTGGATCCCTATCAGACCACCATCTCCCAAGGAGCTTGTTTTCCCCCTTCATCTATACATCATCAGATGAGGATGAGCCACACCACAATCCACCATCCACTCCAGAAAGACCATTATCTTCAAGGCCAAGACCCAAGACATCTACTAAGGCAAGGAAGACAAACCCTCCTCTTCCTAAGGAGAGGAAAATTGTACTTGGGCTTCCATGCCCTAGAAATTGATGTTTTAAGTCTTTTAATTTTAGTTTGTGGTTTAGCAGTCTTTTGTTATTTCAGAACTTGATGTGGATGTACTCTTTTGTTGAATGTACTCTTGTAATTGATGAATTGAAATCTTTTTAATTTCTGTTTAATAATCTTGCAAATCATCAATTCTCAACTTATCCTGCAAAATGTTAGTCCAAACACCACAAAGTATACAAGAAAATATACTAGCATTAGAGTAAAATAGCAGCAGAGTACATGACAACTTAATCACTTGCTTCTTAAGAAGCAGCAGAAACAGATTAACAATCAGCACAAGACCTTTACACTTTGTACAAAACCAATAAGAGATAAGTTTTTCAAAGATTAATCATACCAATGTTTGCAATTAAGAATTGAAATCTTCCCACATCAAAGTGTTTAGTAAGAAGATCAGCAACATTGTTATCAGTATGAATTTTGACAATTTGAATTAACTTCTTTTCATAGCAATCCCTTATGAAATGATGTCTTATCTCAATATGTTTTGTTTTAGAATGAAAACAGCATTTTTAATTATGCAAAGTGTGCTGTTGTTATCAATATGAATTTTGGTATTCATGAAATTGTACCCATAATCCAGTAGTTGGTTTTGCATCCATAGCACTTGACCACAGCAACTTGAAGCAGCCACATACTCAGCTTTAGTTGTAGAATTTGCAACCACTGTTTGTTTCTTGCATTGCCATGACACCAATCTGTTTCTAAGAAATTGACAACCTCCAGTTGTAGACTTTCTATCCAAGCAAGTACCAGCATAGTCACTGTCTGAATATGCCACCAAATCAAAAGGTGAATCTTTAGGATACCATAGGCCCAATTTAAGTTGATGCCTTAGATACCTAAAAATCCTCTTCACTGCATTGAGATGTGATTCTTTGGGACATACTTGGAATCTTGCACAGGCACATACAGCAAACATGATATCAGGCCTTGATGCTGTAAGATACATCAATGAGCCAATCATAGACCTGTAGTGAACATCTACTTCTTTTCCATTTTCATCCTTCAACAAATGTTGGTATCCATGGTTGTCTTGGCAGGCTTAGCATCTTCAAATCCAAACTTCTGCAAGATGTCATTAACATACTTATCCTGACTAATAAATATGCCATCTTTCTTTTGAACCACCTGTAGTCCTAAGAAGAATTTGAGTTCTCCCATTGAACTCATTGCAAACTTATCCTTCATAAGCTTCTCAAAATCAACACACATTGCCCTGTTTGTAGAACCAAAGATGATGTCATCTACATAGATTTGAACCAGCAAAATATCATCTTTGTGTCTTTTGAGAAACAAAGTCTTGTCAATCTTCCCTCTACTGAACCCAGAGTCTAACAAATATGTTGACAAGGTATCATACCAAGCTCTGGGAGCTTGATGTAGTCCATACATTGCTCTATTCACCTTGTAAACTTTGTCAGGATAATCAGGGTCCTCAAAACCTGGTGGTTGAGACACATAAACTTCTTCTGTAATGGTCCCATAAAGGAAATCACTCTTTACATCCATCTAATACACCACAAAATCTTTGAATGAAGCATAAGCCAAGAATAGTCTAATGGCTTCTATTCTTGCCACTGGTGCAAATATCTCATCATAGTCAAGTCCCTCTTGTTGTGTGTATCCTTGAGCTACTAATCTAGCTTTATTTCTGATGACTATTCCTCTTTCATCTCTTTTACATCTGAAAACCCATTTAGTACCAATAACTCTTTTTCCATTTGGCAAATCAACCAAAGTCCATACCTCTTGTAGCTTGAATTGCAGAAGCTCATCTTGCATTGCTTCCACCCAACTAGCTTCTTATAGGGCTTTGTAAGTATTCTTGGGTTCAATTTGAGACAGAAAGCAGGCAAACAAGCAATTTTGTAGATCTTTATGATTGTTTCTTTGATGCAGAGATCTTGCAAAGAAACTTTGATGTTGAAGATCTTTAAGCTCTTTAGTCATTTTCCTTGTTTGTACAGATGATTGAGGATCACTTAGAATTTGTTCTTTTGGATGATTCTTGTGAACTCTTGTAGTAGTAGTGGGACTAACAGGAATATTGAGTTCCAAATTAGTATTGTCTACTTCAGCTCCAAATAATGTACCATCAAGAGCTTCATAATCTGTGTCATCATAAATATTCTCTAGAGGAGGCATATTTGGATCTTCAGGATAATTTGTATCATAAAAAGGTCTATCCTGAGTATTCAAAGAAGGAAACTGTGATGTAGAAGCAGAGTGAGTAGGCTTAGCAGCAGAATAGATAGAAGCAGTAGTTGCTTGTTTTGGTCTAGCAGTAGAGTCTTCTGAGTCAGCAGTAGAGTCTTCTGGCCTAATTGGAGAGTCAGCAACAACTTCTTTTGGAGCTTCATTGGGTATCTTTGCTGCATCAATAGGAGTTTCAACATCTGCTTGAGCTTCCTTAGGTTTCTCTAGAGGAACATCATCTTCTTGTGAATCTTTTTCTTTTTGTAAACGTATGAAAGTAGGACCAACCTTCAGTTTCTCAATCAAAACAATGTCTTCTTGTGATTTGTTAGTGTCAACACTAGCAATAACAGGTACATAATTCATTGTCTTGGTGAGGATGTCAACATCAAACATCCATTTAGGTCCTTTTCCAACAGCATTAGATGTGTTCTCACTAAACTTGATATGCAAATTCTCCTCTACATGTTTGGTTCTCTTGTTATATACTCTGAAAGCTTTACTATGTACAGAGTAACCAACCAAATTCCCTTCATCAGCCTTCTCTTCAAACTTGCCTAACTGATCTTTAGTGTTCAAAATAGTGATAGGACATCCAAATGGCTTAAGAAAATCAATCATTGGTTTCTTCCCATGAAAGAGCTCATATGGAGTTTTGTTGTGAGGCTTTACTACCTTACTCCTGTTCTGCACAAAACATGCAGTGTTTACAGCTTCAGCCCAAAAAGGTATCGGTAGTTTAGAATCAGCTAACATTGTTCTTGCAGCCTCAATAAGTGTCCTATTTCTTCTCTTTGCAACACCATTCTGCTGTGGAGTTCTTGCAACACTATACTGTCTTAGAATTCCTTTCCCCACATAGAACTGATTCATCACACTATTCTTGAACTCAGTACCATTGTCACATCTGATAATTTTCACTTTGTGGTTGTGCAGGTTTTCAACTCTTGTAATGAATTCTTTACGTATCTCTGGGGTTTCATCTTTAGTGGCTAAGAAGAACACCCAAGTAAACCTGCTGAAGTCATCTGTGACAACTAGGCAATATGACTTCTTATTCAAACTTTTCACAAAAACAGGACCAAACAAATCCATGTGTAGCAAATGCAAGGGCTCTGTATTTGTATTCACAGTCTTTGACTTGAATGAGACACTGTGTTGTTTTCCCTTCTGACAAGCAATACAAGGCTCACAGTTTTCAAACAACTTTGTGGGCATGCCTCTCACACGATTTCCTTTCACCAACTTATTCATTGTCTTGTAGTTCAAGTGCCCAAGTCTTCTATGCCATAATTTGGACTCATCAACAGTGGCTTTTGCAATCAGACAAGTTAAAGCTCTTTTGGGAACTATGTTCTTAATATGGTCACCTTATATATTTTCATTTCTAGGGACCTTCAATAGCAGAAATTTATCATTTGGCAACTGAAAATCAGGAGAAAGGATCATACATTCAGTGTCTGTAAAAAGAACAAAATTCCTTTTGTCACACATTTGTGAAACACTAAAGAGGTTAAACTTAAGCCCTTTCATAAGAAACACCTTCTCAAAGTCCAAATTCCCAGTTTTTAAAGTGCCTCTACCAATAATCTTTCCACCTTTTGGATCATTCCCAAAAGCAACATAGCCACCATCAAAAGCCTCAAAATCTTCAAGCTGAGACTCATCCCCTGTCATATGTCCAGAGCATCCACTATCAACTATAACCATGTCTTTAAGCTCATCCAGTAGATTACCCTGCACATGAAAATAGAGAAATTAGTTTCTCTTGGGAACCCAAGCCGTTACTGACTTGGATCTGCCTTGTGCATCAACATAGTTAAATTTCTTTAAGTCACTTGATGCACTGCTGGTTTTGGAAACATTATTTGAAGCATTAGTTTTTGGTTTCCATACCCAACAAGCTGAGGCCTTAACAGCATAAAAATGATTTCCAACAACTGTATTTGATAAAACTTTTGGCCCAGAAGTAGAAAGTTTTGTACTAGCAGCAGATTGCTTACTAGCAGCAGAATGCTTACTAGCAGCAGAGTGCTTACTAGCAGTAGAGCCAGCAACAGAACCAGTTGTGGTTTTAAAAGCACCATTTGATTTAGCAGCATAAATGGATCTAGTTGCACCAGATCTTAACAGCACAGCCCTAGGAATCATGTTTCTATTAGGATGAGGGTGAGTATTCTGATTAACATATTTGTGATTCACCCTAGTGTATTGATTCCAAACAGGTTTCTTGTGGTCAGGACAACTATTAATCAAATGTTCAAAGCTCCCACACTTATAACAAACCTTTTTCTTCAATTGAAACTCACTACCTAATTTGTTTGAAACTAGGTTATTAAAGTTTCTCTGATTACCCCTAGGCTTATTATTGAAACCATTCATTCTTTCTCTAGAAATCTCTTTATACTCAACCATTTTCCTAGAGATACCTTGACCTAACACAGGTTTCACAAACTTCACTTGTTCAATTTTAGGTTCAACTTTTTCAAATTTAGCAGGAATTTCTTCCTTTACTACATTGTGTTCTAGTTCAACCTGTTCTTGTTCTTCATCACTATCTGAGTACCAATCTTCAATAATAGGAGCATCAGGAAATTTTCTACCCTCTACCTTAGGTGTTTCTAAGACACTTGTACTAGACTCACCTATTGGTTTTTCTATGTTCAGTTCACTAATGAAGGATAATTCTTTTCCTGGTGGAGCATAGGCACTCTTAACAAGAGGAGCAACCACATTGTAACCTATTCCACTTCATTTCCTCATTATTGTACTCTCAATAGATTTATGAACCAGATCAGAAGCATATTGTTGTTTGTTTACTCTTACTATATGTTTTTCTTTTTCAGCAAGAGCTGCATCTCTATCTTTTTCTGCTTCTTCTAATTTATTTTTAAGAAACTCAATTTCACTGTTTTTCTTAAAAATCTCAACATCTTGTTGGTTAATCCTATCTACATATTCCATCTCACACTCTTTTAAGTACTCAAGTCTTCTTTCAACATTTTGAATACCTACTTTGTAACCTAAGTTATCAAGTTTTAGGCTTTCAACTTCTCTATTTAGACTCTCATTCCTAGACTTAAGTTCTTCTATAGTGTCGGCACAAGACTTAAAAGAACACACAGATAAATCAGAATCATTAGATACCTCAAAGTCAGATCCAGAAGATGATGATGAATAAGCCATAAGTGCAAAGTTATGCACTTCAGGCTTGACTTGAGCCACCAAGGAATAATTTGGTTCTTCATCAGCCAAATCATTCCAATCATACTCTCCCAATCCATCACAAGACACCAATGTAGTAGTAGTATTCTTTGTCTCTTCAGTCTTCTTTGATGCTTCACCATTTTTCTTTGGAGCTCTACACTCTCTGGCAAAGTGACACTTCCTATTACATTTGTAACACTCTATCTTTGACTTGTCAAAGCTAACATTTTCTTTAGGTCTGTACTTGACTTCTCTTCCAGTTCTCTTCCAGAATTTTCTTGCCCTCAAGGTCAACATGACCATTTGCCATTTAAGATCCATCTCTTTAAGATCATCTTGATCAATATGATCCAGATCCTGATTAAGTGCCTGTGACCTTATACTTTTTGTTAGATCAGCCAAGAATGCACATAAAGCCATATCACTGGTGGAGTTATTATCATGAGAACTAGCAGCAGATCCATCAGCAGTAGATACTCCATAAGCAGCAGAGTGAGATTCTTTAGACCCCTTTGACTTTGAAGATACAAAGGCAAGATTTTGTGAACCAGAAGTAGATGAAGTAGATAATTCTGGTTCATACACTCTTAAGTTGTTATAGAGGCTTTCCGACTTCATGGTTTCAAAGTCAGGCTTATTCCTCCCAAACAACAGTGTGCATACTCCATTCAGGTGCAAGACTTCTGAGAAACTTGAGATTTACATCTTCTTGTGGAACCACATAGCCAACAAGCTTTAAATGACTGACAAGTTGATTGAGCCTGTTGTAGGTGCCATTAATCTTTTCTCCACTTTCAGCAGTAAAGTTCTCAAACTGATGCTTCAACATGTTTTTCCTTGACTTCTTAGTAGCATCATTCCCTCCAAACCTGAATTCAATAGCATCCAGCAAATCTTTAGCAGTCCCACAACTATCAAAGTCCAATTGAAATTCATTAGGTATTCCTATTAAGAGAATACTGTGTGCCTTGATCTCCATCTTCCTCACTGAGTTATCTTCAGCAGTCTTGATTGGTATCTCTTTACCATCCGTACCCTTCTTTGGTAAAGAGTCACCATTCATGATAACATTCCACATGTTATAGTCAATCATGCGAATGTATTGTCGAATTCTCATCTTCCACAATTCATACTCTCCAGGATTAAGCATGGGTACCTTTGAAGCAGTCACCATATGTGTGTCATCGCCCATATTTAGCAGTTGATTAGGAACATCAAACTTGCAAAGAACAGTTTCTTCTTGATTACAACTTCTAGATCACAAGCTCTGATACCACTTGTTGATCCCAGTTGAGCAAACAATCTTATATAGAAGTTGACTTAAAGTAAACACTTAAGCTTGAATGCGGAATGTAAAAACTTAACTTAAGAAGAACAATTCACTATCAACACTTCAATATTATTAATACGAGCACTCGACAATGCTAGGGTTTTACAACCTTGAAGTGTAAATGAAAACTAAACAATGCGTACGTAATCTAACCCTAGGATCCTCCTTTTATAGACCAAGGAATCCTACTAGGTTTACAATACCTTTCTACACAAGATAAGAATATTCTAGACGTATAAGATATACACACAATCTATTCTATAATTATCTACTACGGATACATACTTATCACTTCAGCAGTAGTTTCCTTCAGCAGTATTTTTCTTAGCAGCACTTTGTCATCAGCAGCAGAATCATTTACACTAGCAGCAGTTTCATCACAGCAGCAGTTTCACTCAGCAGCAGAACTCAAAGCCCAACAATTTTTTATTAAAACTTGTAAAACATGTAAGAATAAACAATTTTTATAAAAACAACTTTTATAAAAACAACTTTTATAAAAACTTGAAATTAGCTGAGATAAATAAGCAAAATGCAAAGAGTTAAGTAAATGCTTTAAAAACAAAAAACAAAATTAAAATTATAAAGCTAATCCTAGTGACTAAAAGCTAAAAGCTATAATCTAATTAGCTGAAGTGGACTAAAGTCAATCTAAATAAGCTTAAACTAAACTAACTAGCTGCCTTAAAAAGCAGATAAGCAATAAAAAGCTCAAAAAGTAAATAAGCAAAACTAATGCAAAAACAGCCTACAAGGCCTATTTTAAGCTATCTAAAAGCTATCAAGATGAACAAGCTAAGGGCTAAAAAGCTGAAACAGGTAAAGTTAAGCAAGTAAAGAACTTATAAAACCAATTTGGGAGATTTTGGATTAGATATCTACTCTGACAGTTTTAGCAATTTTAAAAACTTTTATAACTTAGAAAAACAACCTAAACCCTACTTTTTAAGCTAAAATTTAAGCTAAGAGATAATTAGACTAATGTGTAAAAGCTAGAAACAGGTTAAGTTAAGCCACTAGAGATTATGAAAACGCATTTTTTTAGGGATTTTGTTTAAGTAAATAAGCTATCAACACTTCAATATTATTAATACGAGCACTCGACAATGCTAGGGTTTTACAACCTTGAAGTGTAAACGAAAACTAAACAATGCGTACGTAATCTAACCCTACGATCCTCCTTTTATAGACAAAGGAATCCTACTAGGTTTACAATACCTTTCTACACAAGATAAGAATATTCTAGACGTATAAGATATACACACAATCTATTCTATAATTATCTACTACGGATACATACTTATCACTTCAGCAGTAGTTTCCTTCAGCAGTATTTTCCTTAGCAGCACTTTGTCATCAGCAGCAGAATCATTTACACTAGTAGCAGTTTCATCACAGCAGTAGTTTCACTCAGCAGCAGAACTCAAAACCCAACAATTAAAACTTGTAAAACAGGTAAGAATAAGCAATTTTTATAAAAACAACTTTTATAAAAACTTAAAATTAGCTGAGATAAATAAGCAAAATGCAAAGAGTTAAGTAAATGCTTTAAAAAAAAATTAAAATTATAATGCTAATTCTAGTGACTAAAAGCCAAAAGCTATAATCTAATTAGCTGAAGTGGACTAAAGTCAATCTAAATAAGCTTAAACTAAACCAACTAGCTGCCTTAAAAAGCAGATAAGCAATAAAAAGCTCAAAAAGTAAATAAGCAAAACTAATGCAAAAACAGCCTACAAGGCCTATTTTAAGCTATCTAAAAGCTATCAAGATGAATAAGCTAAGGGCTAAAAAGCTGAAACAGGTCAAGTTAAGCAAGTAAAGAACTTATAAAACCAATTTGGGAGATTTTGGATTAGATATCTACTCTGACAGTTTTAGCAATTTTAAAAACTTTTATAACTTAGAAAAACAGCCTAAACCCTACTTTTTAAGCTAAATTAAGCTAAGAGATAATTAAACTAATGTGTAAAAGCTAGAAACAGGTTAAGTTAAGCCACTAGAGATTATGAAAACGCATTTTTTTAGGGATTTTGTTTAAGTAAATAAGCTAGAAACTAGGATTGAAAAACCCATTTTGACTCAGCATACTGATGCGTGGGAATCGCAACAGGCTTTACCTCTCGAGGGATCTCGAGAAGCTTACAACCCCCACCAGGCAGTGTACCTGATCGTTGTAGTATAGTATAGTGACAAGTACCGGGGGATTGATCGTTCAGCTTAGGAATAGTGTCGCTAGGATTAGAAAGCCTAAATACTAGTTCTAAAGGTGAGGGATGATTATTTTTGTGTTTTTATATTTTTTAGAAAGCAATTAAAATCTCAGGGTTTTGGAAGAGTGGGCGGAATTAGTTGCTATTCAACTAACCTAAAACTAAGATGCAATCAAAATAAAATACAGAAAATGTAAATAAATTAAATTATACTAAAGTTGTGAGCAGTAATTGGAGAAAATGTGTTTACTTAGATTTCACTACTCCCTAGATATCTTTTACACGTTAATTACTTGTTATAATTGCATGGATGACGGATTGTATTCCTTAATACCATTCATGGGGTGGCATACATAACTCCCCAATTCTATGAGCTCTTATCTCCTCCTACACCATGCCCAGCACAACTATAGGGATTGTAAACAGTGGCTCATGCATTAAATACAACCAATAAAGACCTAGTACGCCTCGGTTCATGTTTCTTAAGACGTTCAAGCATGTTACCATTTGGAGATCTGCCGGTTTTCTTAAGCCTAACACATAAATCATTCATCCAAGACAAGAATAAACAAGTAATCAACACATAATCAAAATCTAGGTATCATTAGATCTAAGCAAACACAAAAGAGATCTAGCCTAGCATAATGAAATTGAGACAAGAACAAGATATAGACAACCAACACATAGACATATTGATTGAATTAGAAGAACACTTATCTCAATTACAATGCAAGGTATCAAGGGTTTGGAACTCTTGAAAAACCTGTAAAAGTAGCACCAAAATCGTACTTAGGGTTTCTCTAAAACTTCTCTCCTTTTAAATGTGAAAAATTAGAAAACTATATATAGAAAAACAGGTCTGACGGCGTCAAGAAGAAACATGTGACGCCGTCACCTCGCCGCCAAAACATTCCTCGGACTGCCTAGATCTACTTCTGACGCCGTCAAGAGTTATACACTTCCAGGCCGTCATGACTCTTTTACTCTTGACGCCCTTCTCACGTGACGCCGTCAAAACTCTACTGGACCGTCATGGGAATTTATGAAATTTGCTCTTGACGCCGTCAAGGATTTGCTCTTGACGCCGTCACCTACTGTTCCCAGCTTGGAAAATTAAGACTTTGGCGTTTTCTTCACTTTTATGCTCCAAAAACGTCCGAATTGCTTCCTTTTCCAGATTTCACTCCCAAAGTACCTAAAATCACAAAAGGAACGATTTAGGGCAATATTTGATCAAATAAAGTCGGATTCGGGCTTAAATGACCCCCTAAAAACGGATCATTTTTCACCTCATCATATACCATTACACTTAAGATTTGCTTGTCCTCAAGCAAATGCGCTTTTATTCTAGTCAAAATACAAGTTAGGGGTCATTTAACACTAATATAAAAATAATTACAACAAATAATCGTTCCACTAAAGACCAATAGACAAGCACGGAGGTTATACACAAGCACCTCACAAATAGTGTTTAGATACTCACATCTCTCGGGTGTAATAAAGTGTAAATTACAATATGGAAACGGAAGATATCTCTCACTACCTGTCATAGCAAAATAGATTACCATAGGCTTGGGAAATGATCAAACCTCCACCACATGGCGTAAGCACCTAGGATAAACTATCAAAGAGGTCTTTTAAAGGGTTGTAACGTTAGGTGTAGGGATATGAAATACACGGTTTTGTTGGATAAAGGAAGTTTTACTGGTGGCGAGTTAACAATCTTAGTCAATTACATGTACAATGTGACGTTGCTAAGCCAAGACTAGACTCGACTTAAGCTAATAAATGAAAAATAACCAAAACATAAAATAAACATAGAATGAAACGGGATGGTAGTCCGTATGTTTTTTTTTCTTTTTTTTTCTATTTTTTTTTTCTTTTTCTTGATTTTTTTTCGATTTTTTTTTTTTTTTTTTTTTTTTTGCATACACTCTTACCCTACCATCCAAAATAATACATCATAGGGGATGAGCATTCCCCTTACACTTGAATCTTTACATACTTTACATCAAACTAATCTAATGACTCGAATTAAGAAAATCAAAACACTTGGAGCACTTTTAAGACTAACGTACATATGGGGGTAATAAATGATGTTCTTCCCCATTACTCCATAAAATAAGTACTTACCCATGAGTCCCAATCGTCCCAAAACAATATGTACAAGGATATGACTCGACTTAGCAACCATATAATCAATTAGATAGTTAACTTAGGGTTTAACAAATAACAATAATGCACTAAAAATGAGCGCATACACGGAAGGCTAAGGCGATTTGGTTGTACATTTGAGTCGGGTGTAACAAATTCTTCCTTTAAGTAAAGTGCTTAAAGTTAGAAACGAAAAGATAGGCTCGGAGGGGTGTACTAGGGGTATCGTGTACTAAAAATGAGTACAACGCTAAGGGTGTGGGAAAAATTAGTTGACTTAACTAGCCAAGTAATATGACTTAAATGGTCAAGTAATTATGATACGGGTCTAACACAAGGGTGATCCTAATGCCTCTTATCATGTAGTAAATCCTACTACACGAATGTAGTCTCACTAGCGGTCTCGGGATGCATCACTAACGCAAGTTCTAGAATCTAAATGCTACCGGTACACTCATAAGCACTAATAATGAATGCTTTTCCTATCAAATCTAAAGGCGAACCTCACATATTTGGGTGGAAAATTTTTTTGAATATACGGTTATGTGCTAGTCATACAATCTCCTATCCATGAGACGCTTGCTATGGCTAAAGTTTCACTCCTAAATGTTGTAAAAAATTTTAAATTTGGCGCTAAAATTACACTAACAAGTATTTCTCATAGTTTTATTACACATCTACTATTAAACAAAACAAACTCAAGCGAAAGTGCATATGTAAGGTATCATCTTTTTACCCTCCCCTTATACTTAAGATGAACATTGTCCCCAATGTTCAAGTAAAGAATGTAAAAGTGAAAAAGTAAAGAGAATGAAATCAAATACTCCCCTGATTCGCTCGGTATGGATAATAGGATGGCCAGGTTAAATCTTCCTCCAAGAAAACGAACAATCAAAGTTTCCCTTCCAGAATATAAATCATCTTCTTGTCATACATAACCTGTAAAACCTGACAAAATAGACAAGACAACCTCGCGTAAAATCGGCGGCATCCTATATAAGTTTCTAAATCCTAGAAAACAAGATAAGATATAATGCTTGTGGAATGAAGTTTGCAGATCTCCTGGAGATTATAAAACTTAATAATTCACAAAAACCATAAGACTCCGTAAAAAAAACAAAACTGGTAAAATTTCCAGTAACTCCTGACGCCGTCAAGAGTAAACCTCTGACGCCGTCAGAATGGACCTGCAGAAATTCTTATGTTAAGTTTCCGGAAAATTTCTGGAAAAACTTGGTCCTTCTTCCTGGAAAATCCTGCAAAACTTCATTATGGCTCAATACAAGCATTTGACTCTAACAAATACGAATATACATGCTCATTTATTATTGTGGAGAATCATGATCGGTTTGTTTCTTAAAAACATATTTGGGGTTTCCCCTTACACTTATCTTTTGCAAAAATACTTCTAGGTGGAGTTAAGACTAGGCTAAACAACAAAGTAAAGTATTTCCACATTTTAATTGAGAAACATGATCAACCAACAATAAAAATAAAGCATGCATACGGAAGCAAATAACAAACAAACAAATAAAATCACACAAAACATGGGTTGCCTCCCAAGAAGCGCTTTTCTTTATTTACGAGTCTTGTAGCTAGACTCAAGGTCATGGGTTTCTACGTGATTTCATCATTGGTTCCACTCTCTAGGTCGTCTTCTAAACCAATTTTGTATTCCGGACCTAGTTGCAAGCACTCTTTGTAGAAACCAAGCATCCTATTTCTAACATACTCTACTCCTCTACGTCTATCCTCCTCATTCCTATAATAAGCCGCTTGCTTATGTTCCTTTTCAAAATTAGAGAGAAGGCGGTATTGTTCGATCTTGTAGGGCATTTGATAAGCAACCTCATCATTCTCTTTCTTGAATCTAACTATCCCTAAAGTCGGATCATAACTCATCCTAGTGGCCTCAACAAATGGTTTTCCGAATATTATTTGGCTTAGGCAAGCATCTATCACCAGACGAGTGTCTTCTACTATCATAAAATCGATTTCATAGGTAAGATTCCCTATAATCACATGCAATCCCTTCACTCTTCCTGCAAAATTACTTATCAGATTCTTACCGGGCATCATCCTAAAATTGAGTTGCTTCTTCATCACCCAATTGTAATAAGTCCTAGTCATGATGTTCACGGGGGATCTAAGGTCGATGTAAGCTTTCCATATATGCATGTGCCCGATATTGCATGGGATGTTAATGTTAGAGGGGTCTCCCATTTTGATAAGGGGGTTGCCAAAGATATATGTTTTCTCGGGACTATCGAATAAATCCTTATGGTATTCCTGTTCTTCCTTGGTTGGCAACTTATCAAAGTATTCTTCTATAGGTTCTACCTCCTCTAATTCCTCATCCTTATTAACCTCAACTTCCCTACTCTCATCCTTACTATCGGCTTCTACTCTAACTTCATCCTTGTCGCTCTCCTCTATCTCCTTATCTATCGGCTTAATGGTGACCACATTGACAAAGTGGACATGTTTGGATGACGAGGGGTCCTTAATTTGGATTCCACTATTGGTGTCCCTAGTGTCCTTCCTAGATGTGATTAATGATTGGTTGTTGAGGGCTTTCAACAAGTTGTCAATCTTGTTGGTCATCTCCGTTTGTTGTTGGTTGAATTCCGTTTCGAACCTAGCTATGCGGGCTTCTTGAGATGCCATGAACTTTGACATCAATCCTTCAAGATTGTTGGTACTACCATAGTTTTTAGAAGGATTGTTGTTGAAAGTACGGTTGGATGGTGGACCGTTTGGTTGGTAACGATTAGGCGGATTGGAAGAATTGGATTGATTTTGTTTCCACCTAAGGTTTGGGTGATTTTTCCATGAGGGGTTGTATGAATCACCGTAAGTGTTTGGCTCGGGCTTGAAAGTGTACCACTTATCTCCCGCTTCGTCGGTACGCGTGGATGCGTAGTCCGCAAAAGCTGTTCCGGGGAGTTCTATACAATCACGAGTGTCATGGGGACCACTACATAATTCGCATGAAGAAGTGATTTTGTTCACTTGGCTTGAAGGTTTAGGAGCATCGTAAGATTTCATGAGAAACTTGACTTGGTCCTCAAGTTCCATGATCCTACGGTCGGGAGTGCTAGAATTGTTCGAAGGCAAAGATATTGCCTTGACCGTTTTGTTCAAATCACGGGGATCATTCCAACTTTCGTTGTCATAAAGAGCAAGATCTTCTATGAGTTCCCATGATTGTTCCGCACTAAGATCACGTAGCTTACCACCGGCCGATTGGTCAATGGCTCGCCTCGTGGAGATGTCGATATGGTCATAAAAAATTTGGACTTGGAGCCAAAGATCTATGCCATGATGAGGGACTTTTTGGAGTAAGTCCTTGAAACGAGTCCATGCTTCATAAAGAGATTTATTTTGACGTTGTTGGAACATCAAGATGTCATTTCTAAGCTTAGTAGTTCTCCCTGGTGGGAAAAATTGAGCAAGGAAACGAGTGGTGAGATCATCCCATGTGGTGATGGATCCCGCGGGTAAACGCTCAAGCCATTGACTAGCTTGATCCCGTAGAAAGAATTGGAATAGGCGTAAACGGGTAGTCTCTCTAGTTTCAACACCTAGGTCTATGAAATCTACGATTTTGAGAAAGTCCTTAAGATGTTGGTTTGGATCTTCGGAACGAAGTCCATGGAATGCACATCCGCTTTGCACCAACCGGATGGTGTCGGATCGTAAGGGGGTCACATTGGCTCCGGTGAGCTCAATGATGTTTCGGTAGCCTTGGTGGCTAGGTCGGGAGTACTCTCCTAAGGTTCGGGGCCTAAGGGGTTCTAATGGTGGGTTTTGTTGTGGTGGGATGACGGGTTCAAAGATGTTACCACCTTCCATGATGTCGGATGGTAAAGAGTTACGAACAAAAGCACAAAGAAATAAGATAGACTAAAGAAAACCTAAAAATAAAAAAAATAAAATCTTATTAGAAAGGAATCTAGCAAGTAGACCTAATAAAAAGAAATCCTAACCTAGACAATAACTATTCCCCGGGCTGCGGTGCCAAAAACTTGATGCGTGGGAATCGCAACAGGCTTTACCTCTCGAGGGATCTCGAGAAGCTTACAACCCCCACCAGGCAGTGTACCTGATCGTTGTAGTATAGTATAGTGACAAGTACCGGGGGATTGATCGTTCAGCTTAGGAATAGTGTCGCTAGGATTAGAAAGCCTAAATACTAGTTCTAAAGGTGAGGGATGATTATTTTTGTGTTTTCATATTTTTTAGAAAGCAATTAAAATCTCAAGGTTTTGGAAGAGTGGGCGGAATTAGTTGCTATTCAACTAACCCAAAACTAAGATGCAATCAAAATAAAATACAGAAAATGTAAATAAACTAAATTATACTAAAGTTGTGAGCAGTAATTGGAGAAAATGTGTTTACTTAGATTTCACTACTCCCTAGATATCTTTTACACGTTAATTACTTGTTATAATTGCATGGATGACGGATTGTATTCCTTAATACCATTCATGGGGTGGCATACATAACTCCCCAATTCTATGAGCTCTTATCTCCTCCTACACCATGCCCAGCACAACTATAGGGATTGTAAACAGTGGCTCATGCATTAAATACAACCAATAAAGACCTAGTACGCCTCGGTTCATGTTTCTTAAGACGTTCAAGCATGTTACCATTTGGAGATCTGCCGGTTTTCTTAAGCCTAACATATAAATCATTCATCCAAGACAAGAATAAACAAGTAATCAACACATAATCAATATCTAGGTTTCATTAGATCTAAGCAAACACAAAAGAGATCTAGCCTAGCATAATGAAATTGAGACAAGAACAAGATATAGACAACCAACACATAGACATATTGATTGAATTAGAAGAACACTTATCTCAATTACAATGCAAGGTATCAAGGGTTTGGAACTCTTGAAAAACCTGTAAAAGTAGCACCAAAATCGTACTTAGGGTTTCTCCAAAACTTCTCTCCTTTTAAATGTGAAAAATTAGAAAACTATATATAGAAAAATAGGTCTGACGGCGTCAAGAAGAAACATGTGACGCCGTCACCTCGCCGCCAAAACATTCCTCGGACTACCTAGATCTACTTCTGACGCCGTCAAGAGTTATACACTTCCAGGCTGTCATGACTCTTTTACTCTTGACGCCCTTCTCACGTGACGCCGTCAAAACTCTACTGGACCGTCATGGGAATTTATGAAATTTGCTCTTGACGCCGTCAAGGATTTGCTCTTGACGCCGTCACCTACTGTTCCCAGCTTGGAAAATTAAGACTTTGGCGTTTTCTTCACTTTTATGCTCCAAAAACGTCCGAATTGCTTCCTTTTCCAGATTTCATTCCCAAAGTACCTAAAATCACAAAAGGAACGATTTAGGGCAATATTTGATCAAATAAAGTCGGATTCGGGCTTAAATGACCCCCTAAAAACGGATCATTTTTCGCCTCATCACATACCAATACTATGCTGATGTGCATATGGGTCGAAATGGGTCAAAAACAGGTTTCTACCTAAGGGCTTTTACCCAGAACTTGCAACATGTATATAAACACTTGTAACATCCCGCCTACTCAGACCACAATATTGTCCGCTTTGTCCGCAGGCTCACGGCTTTGTTTTTGTGGCCTCATTTGACGACTTCCTGGCAGGTCACCCAAGCCAGTACTACTCTCACAAGAGCACGCTTAACTGCCAGTTCCTAAGAACTCCACCCGCAGTAGACCACAAAACGCGTTGTGTCATTATAAGGCGAATGTTATCTTATGAGCCCAACATCTATCCAGGCTACAACCATGTGGGATTTGCCTAGGGTGTTACAATCTTTTATAGCAAAACTAACAACTAATTAAACTTAATCTAAATTCCACTAAATTATACTATAAAAACATTTTAAACCTAAAATATTTAAAAGACTTACTAAAAGGCTTAAAAACTATTTGAAATTACTTTATGTAACTCTTAAATCATATCTAATACTAATTTAAAGTAATTTGAAATTCAGAAAATGGTGAAAACAACTTTTAACTAAAAATAAACTACTGGGCCAAACACCTCCTTAAAGTGGATTGTTTTGAATTTTAAGTAGTTTAAGCAAGTTTTAAGCAAAGAAATTGATGGACAGGGGATTAATAAGCTATATTAAGACTTAAAAAGTAAATTTGAACTATGAATAAGCACTAGAGATAAGCTAAGAGTAAAAAGCACTATTTTTGGATTTAAATTATTTTTGATGAAAACTTAAGTAAACAAGCAACCACTAGATTAAAGCACTAAAAAAAAGCATAAACAAGCAATATAAAGCAGAAATAAGCTATTAAACAATCAAATAAGCAATATGATAAGCAATAGACAGAAATTAAGCTAAAAGTGAATTTAAATGCAAACTTACTTCAACCCTTGCTCAAAACAGGGCTACTGATGAGGCGAAAAATGAACCACTTTTAGGGGGTCATTTAAGCCCGGAATTGAATTTATTTGATCAAATATTGCCCTAAATCGTTCCTTTTATGATTTTAGGTACTTTGGGAGTGAAATCAGGAAAAGGAAGCAATTCGGACATTTTTGGAGCATAAAAGTGAAGAAAAAGCCAAATTCTTAATTTTCCTTGCTGGGAACAGTAGGTGACGGTGTCAAGAGCAACACCCTGACGGCGTCAAGAGCAATTTTCCATGACGACCCAGTACAGATTTGACGGCGTCACAAGAAAGGGCGTCAAGAGTAAAAGTCATGACGGCCTGGAAATGCATAACACATGACGGCGTCAGAAGTAGATCAAGGCAGTCCGAGAAAAGTTTTGGCGGCGAGGTGACGGCGTCACAAGTTTGGTCTTGACGCCATCAGACCTCTTTTCCTATATATAGTTTTCTAATTTTTCACATTAAAAAAAGAGAGAAGTTTTGGAGAAACCCTAAGTACGAACTTGGTGCGAATTTTACAGGTTTTTCAAGGGTTCTAAGCCCTTGATACCTTTCATGTGTAATTGAGATAAGTATTCTTTTAATTCAATCAATATGTCTATGTGTTGGTTGTCTATATCTTGTTCTTGTCTTAATTCCATCATGCTAGGCTAGATCTATCTTGTGTTTGCTTGGATCTAATGAAACCTAGATGTTAATTATGTGTTGATTACTTGTTTATAATTGTTTTGGATGAATGAATTTATATGTTAGGCTTAAGAAAACTGGCAGATCTCCAAATGGTAACATGCTTGAACGTCTTAGGAAACATGAATCGATTGCACTAAGGTCTTTATTGGTTGTATTTAATGCATGAGCCACTGTTTATAATCCCTATGGTTGTGCTGGGCATGGTATAGGAGGAGATAAGAGCTCATAGAATTGGAGAGTTATGTGCGATACCCCATGAATGGTATTAAGGAATACAATCCGTCATCCATGCAACTATAACAAGTAATTAACATGTAAAAGATGTCTAGGGAGTAGTGAAATCTAAGTAAACACATTTTCTCCACTTATTGCTCACAACATTAGTATAATTTAGTTTATTTTCATTTCTAGTATTTTATTTTGATTGCATCTTTAGTATTGGGTTAGTTG
The DNA here is from genome assembly GCA_030686995.1 of Artemisia argyi. NCBI lineage: Eukaryota > Viridiplantae > Streptophyta > Magnoliopsida > Asterales > Asteraceae > Artemisia > Artemisia argyi. The sequence goes on from CM060705.1 coordinate 140,784,495, forward strand.
ACTAGCAACTAATTCCGCCTAAATCCTTCAAACCCGAGATTTTTACTTGCTTTCTAAAAAATATAAAAATACAAAAAGAATCATCCCTCACCTTTAGAACTAGTATTTAGGTTTTCTAATCCTAGCGACACTATTCCTAGCTGAACGATCAATCCCCCGGTAGGCCGGTACTTGTCACTATATTATACTACAACGATCAGGTACACTGCCTGGTGGGGGTTGTAAGCTTCTCAAGATCCCTTGAGAGGTAAAGCCTGGTGCGATTCCCACGTATCAAGTTTTTGGCGCCGTTGCCGGGGAATAGTTATTGTCTAGGTTAGAATCTCTTTTTATTAGGTCTACTTGCTAGATTCCTTTCTAGTAAGATTTTATTTTTATTTTTAGGTTTTCTTTAGTCTATCTTATTTCTTTGTGTCTTTGTTCGTAACTTTTCACCACCCGACATCATGGACAACGGGAACATCTTTGAACCCGTCATCCCACCACAACAAAACCCACCACTAGAACCTCTTAGGCCCCAAACCTTAGGAGAATATTCCCGACCTAGCCACCAAGGCTACCGAAACACCATTGAGCTCACCGGAGCCAATGTGACCCCCTTGCGATCCGACACCATCCGGTTGGTGCAAAGCGGATGTGCATCCCATGGACTTCGTTCCGAAGATCCAAACCAACATCTTAAGGACTTCCTCAAAATCGTAGATTCCATGGACCTAGATGTTGCAACTAGAGAGACAACCCGATTACGCCTATTCCAATTCTCTCTACGGGATCAAGCTAGTCAATGGCTTGAGCGTTTACCCGCGGGATCCATCACCACATGGGATAACCTCACCAATCGTTTCCTTACTCAATTCTTTCCACCGGGGAAGACTGCAATGCTTAGAAATGACATTTTGATGTTTGAACAACAGCAGGGTGAAACTTTCTACGAAGCTTAGGCCCATTTTATGGATCTCCTCCATAAGGTCCCTCATCATGGTATAAACCTTTGGTTATTAGTCCAGATTTTCTACGACCATGTTGACTATCACACTAAGCACACAATTGATAGGGCCGCGGGAGGTAAACTGCGTGATAAGAATGCCGAGAAGTCTTGGGCAGTTATCGAGGAGCTCGCCACTGATAATCAGGAGATGTGGGAGTTTAATCATACAATAAAAGCGGCTATCAATGCAATCTCAACATCTGGAGGGACCACCGAAATCCCCGATGAACTCCTATGCAAACTCGAGTCAAAAGTTGACTATTTTGAGGAAAGGAAAAGGAGACCTTTAAGTCCTAGACGGGCTACTGTCAATTCTGTCTAAAAACCAACTTCGACACCATTATCTGAGTCACCTTCTAGAGAAAATGTCGAGACCTTTCAGAACTATGCCCCACCTTGTTCCCCTCCCGAGGAACTTAGCTCAGAGTTTGAAGCTAGGATGAGAGAATATATGGCAACTCACTCAGCTCGGCTTGCTAGATTCGAGGAAGCAGTTTATAAGCAAAAAGAGGATATGCAGGAGAAAATGAATGAGATGATGAGTTTATTAGAGGAGTATGCTAACCAGAGAACCCCCGAAAGAATGTTACTAAGGAAAGAAAGCGCCACTCCCACTACCCAATTTGTTAATTCTATCACAATTGTCCAAAAGAATAACGAGAAGGTAGAAACTCCTGCTAAACAGACCTTAGAAAAACCACCAGAATCCCAACCTTTGAGTTACTACCTGAAACATGATATAAACGAAAACACCATAACAAATTGGATTAAGGGTGATGGGCGTAACCAACCTTCCAAACAGGGTTCTGAGAAAGAGGAAGAAGTGAAAGATGAGTATGATACGCTACCTGGAGGATCAGTATTCGAGAGGCTATTGGTACAAAAAGTGGCTACTAAGCAGATAGCATGTGGGAACTTTGAGATACCAACTAGCATCGGGGACTTGAAATATCTTAGTGCTTTCGCCGACCAAAGATCGGAAGTAAATCTTATGCCCCTAACTATTTACATCCAACTAACGTCAAAAATGCCAGCCCCTACTCGTGTTAGGTTATCTCTCGCTGGACACTCGTACATATACCCCCTAGGAATCGCAGTAGATGTATTAGTTAATGTCGCAGGATTCATGTACCCCGTTGATTTTATGATCATCGATGATAAAGGAGATGGATGCATGCCAATAATCCTTGGGGCACCATTCCTCGCCACCGCTAGGGCTGTCATTAAGTATGAAGGTAGGAAGATCGAGCTTAAATATGGAAAAAGAAAGATTAGCTTCCCCATGACCCCGCGAAGTGGGCATGAGAATTTGAGTTGGAGAAAGATCAAAAACAACATTGACACGACACCCATTCGTGTTCAGAATAAAATTCTTGCATGGGAGGCTAGAATCAAAAGCTATATGGAAGCCAAAAATGAAAGAAGCAAAAGCAATAAGGTTCAGGTCGAATTCGAACATACTCAACCCGCAGAAAATCATATACCATTTGAGGAAGGGAACTTGGTACTCTTGAGACATTTAGAAACAACAATACCACCCGATAAACCAAGTCCTTGGTGGTATGGGCCTTTCACAATTGAAGGTGTGAGCCTAGATGGAATAGCTAACTTGAGAAGTGAAGTAGGTGGAATGGTGATTGCAAGTATCGATAGGTTAAGGCACTACCACCATAACAGTAATGATCGCAACTACATGGGGTATATCATTTCGGATGATGAGGTCACATAGTAACCCATGACCTTGAGTCTAGCTACAAGACTCGTAAATAAAGAAAAGCGCTTATTGGGAGGCAACCCATGCTTTCTGTGATTTTATTTTTGTTTGTTATTTGCTTCCGTATGCATGCTTTATTTTTATTGTTGGTTGATCATGTTTCTAAATTAAATAGTGGAAATACTTTACTTTGTTATTTTGGCCTAGTCTTAACTCCACCTAAAAGTATTTTTGCAAAAGATAAGTGTAAGGGGAAACCTCAAATATGTTTTTAAGAAACAAACCGATCATGATTCTCCACAATATTAAATGAACATGTATATTCGTAATTGTTAGAGTCAAATGCTTGTATTGAGTCATAATGAAGTTTTGCAGGATTTTCCAGGAAGTAGGATCAAGTTTTTCCAGAAATTTTCCGGAAACTTAACATAAGAATTTCTGCAGGTCACTTCTGACGGCGTCAAGAGTTTACTCTTGACGGCGTCACGTGTAAAAATCTGGAAATTTTACCGGTTTTGTTTTTCTAACGGAGTCTTATGGTTTTTGTGAATTATTAAGTTTTATAATCTCCAGGAGATCTGCAAACTTCATTCCACAAGCATTATATCTTATCTTGTTTTCTAGGATTTAGTAACTTATATAGGATGCCGCCGATTTTACGCGAGGTTGTTTTGTCTACTTTTTCAGGATTTACAAGTTATGTTTGACAAGAAGATGATTTACATTCTGGAAGGGAAGCTTTGATTGTTCATTTTCTTGGAGGAAGATCTAACCTGGCCACCTTATTATCCATACCGAGCGAATCAGGGGAGTATTTGATTTCATTCTTTTTACTTTTTTCACTTTTATATTCTTTACTTGAACATTGGGGACAATGTTCATCTTAAGTGTAAGGGGAGGGTAAAAAGATGATACCTTACATATGCACTTTCGCTTGAGTTTGTTTTGTTTGATAGTAGATGTGTAATAAAACTATGAGAAATACTTGTTAGTGCAATTTTAGCGCCAAATTTAAAATTTTTTACAACATTTAGGAGTGAAACTTTAGCCATAGCAAGCGTCTCATGGATAGGAGATTGTATGACTAGCACATAACCGTATATTCAGAAAAATTTTCCACCCAAATATGTGAGGTTCGCCTTTAGATTTGATAGGAAAAGCATTTACTATTAGTGCTTATGAGTGTACCGGTAGCATTTAGATTCTAGAACTTGCGTTAGTGATGCATCCCGAGACCGCTAGTGAGACTACATTCGTGTGGTAGGATTTACTACATGATAAGAGGCATTAGGATCACCCTTGTGTTAAACCCGTATTATAATTACTTGACCATTTAAGTCATATTACTTGGCTAGTTAAGTCAACTAATTTTTCCCACACCTTAGCGTTGTACTCATTTTTAGTACATGAAACCCCTAGTACACCCCTCCGAGCCTATCTTTTCATTTCTAACTTTAAGCATCCTACTTAAAGGAAGAATTTGTTACACCTCACTTAAATGTACACCCAAATCGCCTTAGCCTTCCGTGTATGCGCTCATTTTTAGTGCATTATTGTTATTTGTTAAACCCTAAGTTAATTATCTAATTGATTACATGGTTGCTAAGTCGAGTCATATCCTTGTACATATTGTTTTGGGACGATTGGGACTCATGGGTAAGTACTTATTTCATGGAGTAATGGGGAAGAACATCATTTATTACCCCCATATGTACGTTAATCTTAAAAATGCTCCAAGTGTTTTGATTTTCTTAATTCGAGCCATTAGATTAGTTTAATGTAAAGTATGTAAAGATTCAAGTGTAAGGGGAATATTCATTCCCTATGATGTATTATTTTGGATGGTAGGGTAAGAGTGTATGCAAAAAAAAAAAAAAAAAAAAAAAAATAGAAAAAGGAAAAAGAGAAAAAAACATACGGACTACCATCCCTTTTTATTCTATGTTTATTTTATGTTTTTGTTATTTTTCATTTATTAGCTTAAGTCGAGTCTAGTCTTGGCTTAGCAACGCCACATTGTACATGTAATTAACCAAGATTGTTAACTCGCCACCAGTAAAACTTCCTTTATCCAACAAAACCGTGTATTTCATATCCCTACACCTAACGTTACAACCCTTTAAAAGACCTCTTTGATAGTTTATCCTAGGTGCTTACGCCATGTGGTGGAGGTTTGATCCTTTCCCAAGCCTATGGTAATCTATTTTGCTATGACAGGTAGTGAGAGATATCTTCCGTTTCCATATTGAAATTTATACTTTATTACACCCGAGAGATGTGAGTATCTAAACACTATTTGTGAGGTGCTAGTGTATGACCTCCGTGCTTGTCTATTGGTCTTTAGTGGAACGATTATTTGTTGTAATTACTTTTATATTAGTGTTAAATGACCCCTAACTTGTCTTTTGAGTAGAATAAAAGCGCATTTGCTTGAGGACAAGCAAATCTCAAGTGTAAGGGTATATGATGAGGCGGAAAATGAACCACTTTTAGGGGGTCATTTAAGCCCGGAATTGAATTTATTTGATCAAATATTGCCCTAAATCGTTCCTTTTGTGATTTTAGGTACTTTGGGTGTGAAATCTGGAAAAGGAAGCAATTCGGACGTTTTTGGAGCATAAAAGTGAAGAAAACGCCAAAGTCTTAATTTTCCTTGCTGGGAACAGTAGGTGACGACGTCAAGAGCAACACCCTGACGGCGTCAAGAGCAATTTTCCATGACGACCCAGTACAGATTTGACGGCGTCACAAGAAAGGGCGTCAAGAGTAAAAGTCATGACAGCCTGGAAATGCATAACACATGACGGCGTCAGAAGTAGATCAAGGCAGTCCGAGAAGAGTTTTGGCGGCGAGGTGACGGCGTCACAAGTTTGGTCTTGACGCCGTCAGACCTCTTTTCCTATATATAGTTTTCTAATTTTTCGCATTAAAAAAAGAGAGAAGTTTTGGAGAAACCCTAAGTACGAACTTGGTGCGAATTTTACAGGTTTTTCAAGGGTTCTAAGCCCTTGATACCTTTCATGTGTAATTGAGATAAGTATTCTTTTAATTCAATCAATATGTCTATGTGTTGGTTGTCTATATCTTGTTCTTGTCTTAATTCTATCATGCTAGGCTAGATCTATCTTGTGTTTGCTTGGATCTAATGAAACCTAGATGTTAATTATGTGTTGATTACTTGTTTATAATTGTTTTGGATGAATGAATTTATATGTTAGGCTTAAGAAAACTGGCAGATCTCCAAATGGTAACATGCTTGAACGTCTTAGGAAACATGAACCGATTGCACTAGGGTCTTTATTGGTTGTATTTAATGCATGAGCCACTGTTTATAATCCTTATGGTTGTGCTGGGCATGGTATAGGAGGAGATAAGAGCTCATAGAATTGGGGAGTTATGTGCGATACCCCATGAATGGTATTAAGGAATACAATCTGTCATCCATGCAACTATAACAAGTAATTAACATGTAAAAGATGTCTAGGGAGTAGTGAAATCTAAGTAAACACATTTTCTCCACTTATTGCTCACAACATTAGTATAATTTAGTTTATTTTCATTTCTAGTATTTTATTTTGATTGAATCTTTAGTATTGGGTTAGTTGACTAGCAACTAATTCCGCCTAAATCCTTCAAACCCGAGATTTTTACTTGCTTTCTAAAAAATATAAAAATACAAAAAGAATCATCCCTCACCTTTAGAACTAGTATTTAGGTTTTCTAATCCTAGCGACATTATTCCTAGCTGAACGATCAATCCCCCGGTACTTGTCACTATACTATACTACAACGATCAGGTACACTGCCTGGTGGGGGTTGTAAGCTTCTCAAGATCCCTTGAGAGGTAAAGCCTGGTGCGATTCCCACGTATCAGCTACAATATAAAACTACAAGCTCTAGCTCGTCAAAAGACAAGCTAGTAAAGCATATAAGCCCTACTCTCTCTGGCTTATCATCCAAGTGCTTTTTTTTTTTTTTTTGAAATAAAATACTTTAAACTTTAAAACACAGCTCACACAAGCTATGTAGAGCTTGTATGAGCTTATGAGGCTGAATGGAACTTATAAAAGCTTATCACAGCTTATTTTTAACCAAAACAAAACATTATGACTTACTTCTTTTATTTTCTTTTTCTTTGATTAAAACAAAAATACCAAAAGTAAACTATTAAAAGGCGGAAAATGAACTTTAAGGAAGCTTATGAACTAAATTCAGAGCTTAAATAAACTTATGTAACCGTAACTAAACATGTTTAAAAGCATTTAAATTGAAATAAGACAAGAGCAATAAGATTAAAAGCTGAATTTATATTAATTTGATGAGTAAATTACAATACTTGAATAAACTTGACAGAAATAAGCTAAAAATACAATAAAAGCATAAAACTAAACCCTAGAAAAATACACTCAAAATGTGAATGAGAAGGCCTCTATTTATAGGCACATGCTGAGGTGATCCTAGGGTTTCATGGAGACTTCTGGAACTCTGATCATAGCCCTTGATTATCATCTCACATGGAACTTGTATTAGCAGCCCTAAGATCAATCAATGAGTTTGTTCATCCAATAGAAAGTTGCCCTTTGTCCATGCTGTCATTATTTGATGTATCAGCTTGCTCTGACCTGTCAGACCTTCTAGAACCCCTTTAATTGTACAGGTAAATCTTGAGGAGCAGGGTAAATGGGAGGTGAGTGGTGATAAATAGTAACCTGGTAATATTTGGGGCATTTGGATTGTTTGACCAAGTTTTATTAGTGGGTTTGACCAGGGTGTGGATACGGGTTAAAGTTGGGTAAAATGGGATACACATAAGGGCAAAGTGGTGGATTGGGTTGTTATTAAAGGGGTGATGGCTGGGAAAAGGATTGGATTTGTTTTAGTTTGATCCGGATATTTGTAATATTATTAATAAAAGGTTTAATTTAGGTTTAGGTTTAAAATCATAAGGACCAAAATTGCCATTGTTGTAAATTCAAGGACCAACTATGTCAAACTGGCAAAGTACTTCCAAGGACTAATATTGACAACTTGAGCATGGCCTCGGCTTTAAATGATCTTTCCATTTCTTGTAAAGTCTTCCATGGCCTCGGCTTTAGGTCTATTCTTGTAAAGTCTTCCATGGCCTCGGCTTTAAATGATCTTTCCATTTCTCGTGTTCGTTTTGTCGCTTTCTCTTGATTTTTGCCCATTTTTCTAGATATTCGTACCTGCACAATTACAAAAACAAAAACACATATATTTGGCATTTATTTATCAGTTTTTGGTTATGTTGGTCCGTTTTTGGTCTAATAAAAGTATGTGAATAAGCACATACCATTCGGTGACAAGACAGTACAACATATGAGCACAACATGCAGGAAGATGCTCATGGTTGTGAGGAAGACAAAAGGCATTTTCACGAGTGACTTCTACCCATCTACACAGATATGGATGCAATTCATTTACGCAAATTTTGAGAGGATCCAAGTCATAGTTGTGTGACTCGCGAAACTCAATTTGTCCATTCTCCTTAAGAGATCCATAAACCTTTTGAGGGAGACGAATGTGTTCTTTGATTTGAGAGGGAGTAGGTACGAACGTGAGGTATGGACCTGATATTTCTTGGTGATTTATAAGAGATCTAAGTGACCACCCTTTGGTGTAGGCTCATTGCCCGTGACCCGGAATACCAAGAATTTGAGCAAATCGCTCAAGAGTGAGGGACAATACAGTGTTACCTATGATGAACTTGACAGAGAGAATCAGATCATTGTTATTAATAATTTTGACTCGACTATAGAATTCTCGCACAAACTGAGGACAAATTTTCTCATTAATGTTGAGCAAACTATCAACCTTATGGACCTAAACATTGTGTCAATATGGTCATGCTCTAAGAAAGAAGACTCAACTACTCGTCCTTCGTGGAAGTAACGAGACTCAAGATTACGAAAGGCTCTATTAAGACTTGATGAGGTACTTGATTCTAGTGAAATTTTTAGAATGTATTCTTCAGTGAGCTCATGATCATAATCAAACATGCGAAAGCCTTTATGAGACATGATAACCTATAATAGAGCATACTATGAATATTTTGTACATATCATATATTTTAACGTGCTTGACTAATGTTAATGCAAGGTTTGAAAAGCGTTTTTGATATGTATTAACAATGTTTAATTGTGTTTTTATTATGTTCCTAGATGTGATTAACTACATCAAATTGAATTGGGGATTATCAAATGTTTTGACCTTTTTTCAAAATTCATGCAATTAAACAATTACATCTAGGTGAGTTATAAGAATTGTACACTGTTAAATTTAGTTGTTAATTTCAAACAATTGTATGAATAATTGAAGATCCCCAATTTTAATTTCATGTTCTCGTAAACCCTAGAATGAATTATGAAAATCTTTATAAAATGACTTACAATAGTTGATTAGAAGAAATGATGGATTGATGATGCTTGAATTTGAAACTTTTAATTTTAGATTTAGTGAAGTAATTTAGGATTTGGGTGGTTTTGGTTTGTTTTCGTCACTGCTGTTGTAGAGAGAGTTAATTGATTTTAGTTTTCTGCAAATGTGAAGGAAAATGGACCGTCACCTCCGTCGCCAGTAAGGGGGTTTTTAGGAGATAGAAAATTTTGACTGGTCTTCTAATTTTTTGTTTTTAGAAAAAGTGTTTTGTTGAGGACTCTCAGAACAAGAATTTAGAAATCTAGACACAGAATAGAGGACACGGAGGAGACACAATACGCACGAGTAGTCTAGAGGAATTGATATTGGGGAGAATCGAGACAGAAGAAGTAGGAGAGACTCATTTAGGGTAAGGAGGTTGATGACACGCTGAATGTGGAGTAGGAATAGAGTCGAGACTTAAGAAATTGAAAAAATGTAGATGAGACGAGGATCAAATACAAGACTTGCATCGGGTAGGCTAGAAGTCAATCATGTCTATGGCGAGAAGAGACAAGGATAAAACTCGCAGACGAGAAATAGAGAAGAGAAGAGATGTCGAGAATGTTAAAAGTGTGTGTCATCTATTAGTGCAAATATTACGATAGTTAAACTAAACAATTTCTTCGGTTTTAATGATGACAAACATGTAACTTGTAATACATAACGTATAATGCACAAGTTACTTGTAAACACTAATCATTGATGCATACTTACACCAATATCTCTCAACGTCTCAAGTATGGTTCAACATAGTCGAAGATTTCCATTCCGACATAAATCACTCAAGGTATCATGAACAAACAAATTTAAACTTGACTGATGATCAAAGAAATAAATTTTTTGTTTTAAACTTCACGTTTTTATAAATGTGACAAAACATTTTTCAAAAATACATTTTACAAATTATTTTTAAATTAGAAAGAAATGTTTTATTTGAGAAAATTATTTCAAAAATTGTAACAGCTATTCCCCTCCCCCCCCCCCCCAAAAAAAAAAAAAAAAAAAAACAGCTCCAAACTTCCCCAAATAAATCTTAACCACTAAAAACAAAAAAGGGAGCGTCTCTGGTACGGACGGTACCACTAAATACCTGACAGTACCGTTAAAATTTAGTGCTACCATCTAATAATTAGTGGTGTCGTCCCTCTGTAACGGCTAGTTTTCTCTTTGCCTATAAATAGTGGACCATTTTACACTTCCAACTTGATTTTTCCAACCAGTTTTCTCTAGTCTAATACCTTCTTAGTTAGATCACTTTCTTTGATCATTTAGAGAGTTTTTCTTTTGTTTAAGAGTGATCCTTTCATCCAACCAAAGATTACCTTCATTCCTCTATTAGTCCAAGAGAAGAACTCAAAGTATCAAGAAGATACAAGGTGTTAGAGTCATTGTGTAGTTCACTTGCATTACTTGTTGTATCTAGACATACATCAAGTTGTCACCGTCTTATTTAGTCATCTTGTGTGGATCATTTTGATCTTTTAGAGATTAGAGAGATCTTGTGTAGCTTGTGTTGATAGTGAGTAGATCGTGTAGATTGTGTTGGTTGGGTAGATCAGGTAGATCGTGAGTAGATCGAGTAAATCATGTGGAGATCGGGTAGATTGTGTAGATTGGGTAGATCGGGTAGATCCTAAGTAGATCGGGTAGATTAAGTGTAGATTATGTGGATCTTATAGCTTGTGTGATTTGTGAGGATCGGGTAGATCGTGAGTGAGATTGGTACTAGCTAGATTAGTACTCAACATCTAGCTTAGTGTCAAAAAATAATGTAAGTGACACGGTTTAAAACACAAGGTTAGGGTTTAAAACACAAGGTTAGGCCTTAAAACACTAGCTAGATTAGTACTCAACATCTAGCTTAGGCCTTAAAACACAAGGTTTGTTATGTTGAGCCATAAAACATAACGGGTTTGGTTGTACCTGAAGAAGAACTTGACATCTAGCTTAGTGTCGGAAAATATTGTAAGCCATGTTGTATGGTTTTCTCCGTCAAGAAGGGAGCTTGTTGATTAGTGCAGTAACTCTCGAGTTGGGTGCTCGGGGAGTGGAGTAGGGCGAAGAGGAGCTTCGTGACCGAACTACTATAAATCGCCGTGTCCGGGTTTCCATTTTCTTTACTTATCTCTTTACCTTTATATTTGCATTTACCGTTTTATATTTGCATTGCTTTTATGTTTGTGTGGCTTATTGCTTATATTGTATGGTATATATGTTGTGTCTATGCTTGCGTTATGGCAATATGCTTCATTTATGGAATTCCACTATCGCTAGTTGTTGCAAGACTTTTTGTTAACACTTCTCATATTACGTCACACTTGATTGGTTATTTGACACAAAAGATTTAAGTTTTCTAATGGAAACGTATTCACCCCCTTCTACAGTTTCCACATCATCTATAGTGATTGATAAACGTGAGTAGTCGACTATTGATAATGGTTGTGGTAAAACCATTATTTCCAAATATTTGCTTAGATCCCAAAAAGGATAAGCATTTAGATATAAGGTCTAATTCTACAATTTTACATATCACAACTATTAACACTTAATCATAATGTTGCACATAAGCATATAACAAGCAAACACATAACAAATAAGCACATACCAGATAGGCATATAGCAAACAAGACAGTCAAGGTTTTAAGAAAGTGTACCTTTGTCGCTAACTATTTCTAAGGATACTTTACCATGAGAGCTGTTGTGCGTGATGCAAGATTTAAGTATTGATAAGTTTTGACGCGTGCGAAGAGAATATGAACGTACATTCATATCCATTATCTGCTTCCCTCGTGCATCTAAAGACATAACTTGCAATAAAACTTGGTACCTAGTTTCTCACTGGTCCGATATGATTAGTCAAAGACATCCATTACATTTATATGCACATGGTGAGGATGTCGCCAAAGAGCAAAAGTATCCCTTTGCATTTTATTCCAGTTTATAGACAATTTTAATTAAAGATGCTTTTCTTGATTTTCATTAGTGATGCCTATTATTTTAAAAATACTTATTTTTCTAAACATCCAGTTTAGCTTTGTCTAAGAGGTTTATCAAATTTAATTTGTATTGATTTGCTTGTTGATGACTCAATGATTTAAAACCTAAGCCCGTTTTATCTCCGAATGCCTTTTGACTATTTAGTAAATCTTTAAGAGATTTAGAACTCTTTTCAAATTTAGCTAGCATATTAGCCCTTTCATTAACCATTCTAATTTCACTTTTGTAATCTTAACATACTTTACATTCTAGATCAATTTCTATACCACTTTCAAGTCTAGACTTTTTATCTTTCAAAATGATTTCTTTTTCAAAATTACTTTCCAAGGATTTTAGAGATTCATTTTCTGAAAATGTTTTTCGACTTATGTTGTGTAGATGTTTAAACTCATTTTCTAATTTTGAAAATTCTAGAATAAACGGGTCATAACAAAAGTGTTCTATTTCAGAGTGTACCTCACTTGAAGTTTCCTTGATGAAAGTTTACAAGATTTTTCCAAATGTCATTTGCCATTTGACACAAAAATATTCTTTCATATTCAAATCTTGGCAAAGCTTTATAAATTATTATTTTGGCCTCAATATTTTTACAAAACTTTCGTTCGAAATAACCACTTTGAATTTCAAAATTTATTTTCGTTGGTTAAAAATCACCAATTGAAATAACATGCCAAAGATCTTGATCTATTGACTTCACATAACTTTCAAATTTATTTTTCCATTCAATAAATTTATTGTTTTCGAAAAATGGTGGTTCGTTCAAAGAACGCCCTTCTAGATAATTTTCAGACTCCATAGATCGATTCAAGTTTTAAAGCACAATATACTTTAAAGCTCTTGAATGACCCGCTCTGATACCAATTGTAGAAACTAAAAGAGGGGGTTGAATAGTTTCACCGTTTAGAATTACGTTTTTAAAGGAATTTTCGTTCTTTTAAGTTCTTCTTGAAAAACCGTTAGATTCAATAGTTATGTGAGATCTATAAATACAACATGTGGAAAACTATAAGGGGGTTGAATAGTTTTACGTCTTTTTCAAAATTTATTAAGAAAACTTTGTTTAATTTTTAAAAGTTTTGATTCGAATTTATGTGAACTCAACTCTTGAACAATAATAATAATATAGTAAGTAACTGAAAGATAGGCATGAAAAGATCAAACCGCGAGACAAAGGATTTATAGTGGTTCGGCTACGAAGCACCTTTTCGCCCTACTCCACTGCCTGAGCACCTAACTTGATAGTTCTCTTCACTATGTCAACAAGCTTCGTTATGGCGGAGAAAACCTTACACACCTTCGCTTACACCAATTAACGACACTAAGCTAAATGTCGAGTTCTAATCCTAGCTAGAACCAATCTCACAACTATAATCACTACACGACTTCACTACTTCTTCACGACTTCACAACTTCTTCACCACTTCACGACTTCTTCTCTACTTCACGACTTATTCACACACCTATTTCTTCACACCTTCACTACTTACACACCTCTACTTCTACACACCTTAACTACTTACACACTGTAACTAATCTACACACTTATGTTCATAGCTATCTAACTAATATATACGCCTTATACACAAAAGAATGAATGATATACAAAGAATGATACACTAACTACTTGAGAGGTTGGATCACACAAAGTGATTTTTGTCTTGAAGGATAGAAGTATTCTTCTTTTGCACTTGAATGGTTGAAGCTTGAATCACTTGGAAACAAAAGCTTATGATTAAATGATCAAAGGATTTAGAAGGATAAGAATGGAGAATTAGAACAGAAAGTTTGGGGTGCAAAAGGTGAGGAAAAAGTTCAGAAATTGTCTAGTATTTATAGGCAAAGCTGATGAGCATGGCTGGTCCCCTTAATAATTAAGGGGGCTGCCTAGCAAATTAAGGGGGCCGCCCAATATATACGTTGCTCAGGTTTGTCTTTTTGTGGGGAAGATTTTTCTAGAATAATTTTGCCATTTTTAGTTGAAAATTTGAATTCATATATTTATGGTGAATTAAACATATTTATTTAATACCATAAATGATTTTCTAAAAGATATAAAATGTTTATGAGATTTTATAAAAAATCTAGTGATTAAGAGAATGTTCCTTTGATCATAAAATGCATTAGGTATTTTGTTTATTCATACCTTAAGTGATTATTTTGTTAAAGTGAATATTTACTACTAAATACTTGTTTACGTCACAATCTTTAGTTTAATGAGTTTACATTTTGTGATTATCAAAACGTAGAGATATCGAAAAATATTAGTAATGTTTTTAGGCATTATTTATATCATCACAATAGTAATATGTAAAGCGAGTAAAGTAAAGACAAGAGATAAGGAAAGAACACAACCACACGGAAACGCCTAGATTTGTAGTGGTTCGGCACGAAGCTTACTCTTCACCCTACTTCATTTCCCGAGTACCACACTCGAGAGTTCGCAATCACTATGTCAACACACTCCCTTCTAGCGAAGCAAACCGTACATAAATCTTACACCAAGTTTAACGACACTTAGCGGAGTGTCAGGTTCTAATCCTAGCTAGGACCAATCTAAACAAAACCCACGTAGCTACACTGATAACGCTCAAATTATACATATTCCTAGATGTGTTATCTATGCTTTTATATGAATATATTGATGAGTTGTATGAACTTTTGATACTTAATAGATTAAATATGCTATTGTAAGTTCATGTGATGCGTCGTGGAGGAATCGGAAGAAAACACGAAGAAATAAAGCTTAAACGGAATAACAAACTTAAGTTAAAGATCTCCCGACACCTGTCCACTGTTTTGGCCATATCTGGAGCATACGGACTCCGTTTTATCCCCCGTTCGCAGCCACGGAAAGCTAAGAGAATTATCTACAACATCCATTTGGTGCCAACTGCTGAAACGACCACAAAACCGACGTACTTGACAAGAAGTACGGCGAACTTCTGAGTTTGACAGCAAATCAACATTTATTTTGGCTTTCATTCAATGTTTATCCGATCATTTGCCATCCAAATTGGTCCCCAAGTGTTTCAAAATGTTTTTCCATGCGCCTTCACATGGCAGCTGATTCCTTTCAAACCTGAGATAAACATGCTAAAAAGTCAATATAATGGTTGAGTGAATTCATAGGTTTATAGCAATGCAGTTGATCACAAGATTTCAAGTCTAATAGATAGTGGGTTACGTTGTTATACACCCATAATTCAAAAGTAGTATATTATTGCATCTAAGCTCATGGCACTCAAACTGACGGTATATATCAACAATGATATATAGAATAATAATTACCCCGTGTAGGTACTTGCCATATACCTAGAGTTACAAATATAGTGCGTTTGGTTACTTATCCAGCTAACACAAACGAGACTCATCAATCCCGATAGGCTTATCTACTATATCCGCGTTCACTCGCAAGTGATTAATGGTCCATGATGTGGGGACTTATGGCATAAGGGAACTTAGACACAAGCAATAATATATTCAGTTCAGAGCATAGTTTTCAAACAATTGTGATCATAATAAAAGTAGTAGCATGTATCTCCCCCAAGTAGTTTATAAACCAGTTAAACAAAAGTAGGGGCTATGAACTCACCGTAGTAATCAGTAGTAGTTTAATACAAGAGATAATGTATGGCAGGACAACGATCTTAAACGATAACCTACGAGTGTATAGTGATCGCATCTTAGTATAATGTACAATATGAGTGTACAAGTATATGTAAAGTCATTGACTTGAATAAGATGTTGTACATATGTCTTAAGTTGTGTAAAGGAGTGAAGTATCCTTAAAATGTGGTTTGGCTAAGTGTGATGTCGAAATGGTTTAAATTATATGTCGTGAAATGGTTTTGCGTAACACTTGTCAAGTGTGAATGTTACTAATTTAATAGTCAAGTGTGTTGTGATGAAATCGCTAACGGCGTTTCATAACTTTGACAAGTAAAGTGTTCAAAACGATATTTAGATATAATATTAGTTATTACAATTTCTGCGGATCAAGTGGAAGTTATGACTTTGTCGAAAATGATATTCATATAGTTAATATGTGATATGGTCATTTTCCTAGGTTGTCGAGGTCGGGAAAAAGGTTCAATTTGGTAAGCAAATCTCAAAAACAAGATTTGAGCCATCGAACCCAAGCTAGCCGTGCGGCTAGACACACAACCTTGAGACAACAACCAAGGCTATAGCCACGACTATGTCTTGGCTAGAAGGCCTTGATACAACAGCCTTGGCTTTGTCTCGGCCTCAAGAGATCAAAACACCACCAAAGCTCTTTAGTCATGACTGTTTTTATAGTCTAAACGGGTCCAGTTGGTTTTTATAGTCTACAGCCTTCGTTATTCACTTTCAGCTTACCTGCTCATGATTTTTTGTATAAAACATCATTCTGAGCAACTTTCGTGTTTTACACTTTTCAGTGGTTCGGACCATAAAAGGTTCTAAATCGAGTTTTAATTCCAGATCAGTAAGCTTTTTGTTCAAGCACCAAATTTAACTTGTGATTAAGTGTAGAAAGTTGGACAGCACTCTGCAGTCCTGTAGAAAAGGCCATATCTTGAGTTCTACGAAACTTTAGGATGAGAGGCTTTTTCCAACGTTTATGTTTATGTCTTAGCTTCATATCATAAAACTACGACGAGTTCCAGAAATGGCCAGAACTGTCCCGTTTTGTCCAATGAATTCTATTAGTTAGATTTTGACATGTTTTACCATTTCAGCTCTAGTTTATTCATAGGGATGAGTTATGAGGTGCGCCACCAGGAGAAACGACCATAAGACATAGCTCTACCGGCTTATGTCATTGCCTTAATCTCAAAGTTTCTGAGATGATCAGTTTAATCATTCTTTGGGGATGTTCAGAATTTCAGCTTCATAAGTCATATCTAGAGCTTGTTCTAGTTTATTTTCATGATTAAAACTTTATGTACAACATCACCCTTGTCAAAATACATATAAGACTTGTACAAGGTATAAATGACATCAACATGAATGAAAGACTTGAAAACAAAATATGGTCTTACAAATTCTTGGATGGAAAACACCAAAAACCAAGAAATACTACACTAAATCTTTCAATCACCAACAAGTCCTTCAATCTTTAACCCAAGTTGTTGTAGCCTTAAGGAAACCTTGTACTAGTCTTCTACTTCAGCCCTTGATCTTGTGTAAGTCTTGTTGTAAGCTTGGAGTCAACAATTCTTCACTTGGACTATGTAGGAATCACCTAAGTCTTCATTTTTGTACTATAACTTAAGTCTTGATTTAAAATAGATAATAGTGATGGGGTTGATATGGTGGTGTACGTATGGAGAGGAAACCAGGAGGGAGTTTTGCTTTCTTTCTATGTATTTTATTTTGAGATTTAGATAGGTGCAAAGTATTATACGAAGGTGGTAACTTATGTGTCTAATGCTTAGACAAATATGTTTAGCCAAAGCCACATGGCTAGTGACTAACACAAATACACGTCACCTCCTGCTTGAGGTGGTGTGGAGCTTAGTTGCTAGCTTGTGAGGTAGCTTCAAGGTGAAGCAATGTTTTTACGAGGTATAATTTGGTCCCGATAATTGTGCTAAGCCCTTAAGTCACGAAACTTAAAACTAGATAACGTAAAAATATAATGCTTATAAAAATGTTAAAACTTATCAATATACTCCAACTAAGTATATTAGATGTGTGATAAGTTTAACGGTCAGCGTAAACATTGATAAAACCTAATAACGAAGGTTTGAGTATGCATATTACGTAAAGAGTATAATGTTTACATAAAAATAAGAAAGTGTCAATAGTTCATATAAAATATGACTATTGATGAATTTTGAGTATTTTGAACACATAGACTTATCCTAGTCTTATATTGGTCGCGAGGAAAGTTCACATAATTAAACTTTCATGATTATTACTAAAAGTAATATCATTTAATAAAAACGTAATAATAATGAATATTAAATAGTTAAATATAACCAGAGGTGAACGAAAACGTTCGGAGAGTAATGATTCGAAGCAAAGTGAATTATTTAGCTTTGAAAATCACCGATTAACTACCGGTTACAGTAATTGCTTTTACGTTACGGTAAGAGTCAAATAGTCAAAGTCAAAGTCTAAGGGCAAAATAGTCACTTTGCCTTATGAAAATTTACGGGTTGCTACAACCATCACCATCGTATCACAGGAAAACTTTCTAGGTTTGTCATACTTGTAATGTTTGATTCTCATTTGTTTAGACATGTGAAACATGATATAGTATTTGGATGATTTGTTATTACTTGTGAATATGAATGCTTATGAATTCGATATTACTTTTGCTTGGATCTTATTTATCCTTTGATTGATTATTGAAACTATCATAGGTCGAAAGGGTTAGTTGTTATGATTATATTTTGGAACATCTGTCTATAATGGTCCAATATCATGCTTGTAGAAATTGTGTGATAAATTGATAAACAAACCAAGGGAAATGATGTTTAAGACCCTTCCTTGTGTAGAAATGTCGGGTTGGAAGGAATTCATATGTATGCACATTCGATATAAATCATTCTTAATGCGCTCGTGATGATGTAGTCTATAGGTCGAAAGGATTCTATATCATTATTGGTAGATATGTTTGTTACGGTTAAAACACCATTAATTGTAACTTGCATGATTTTCTTTATATAAGTCTTGCTTTATCTCTATCTATTATCTCATGCGGATCATACCTTGTTTGGTAATTTGCTTTGCTATACACACGTTTAGGCCGTTTGATATGTGACAATCATTTGGCTTTGTTACTTGATAAACATTCAGTGAATTGCTACAAATCTCTTGGGACGACCTGGTCTTACCTAAACACCTATACTATAAATGGGGGTTATACTTTACCTGTGTGTTTTGTGTATTATGGAATCGGTAAAACTAGTATTATAAATTTAAAGCTTTCGAAACACATCAAAGTTTTTGGCGCCGCTACCGGGGATTTGTTTTAGTTGTTTACAGATTATTTGCTAGTCTTGTGCATCATTTGTGTGTTTGAAATTCCTTGAAATATCTTAAAATCTCTTAAAATTGCCTTCTATTACTGTTAGTACGCCGCACTTCTCTTGCAGTACGTCGCACTTCCCTTGTTCTCGTTTGCTATTTTGCAAATAAATCTTTTAAGTACGCCGGTTCTAACACCAAGGCCGACGCACTTCTGTCCTGTGATCAAAAGGTTCTCTCAGCTGATTAATTTCAGTGGTAACAAAACCCCAAATTGCTAGATTCAGGTATGTAATCATTTGGAGTTATGTTTTACTTGATTATATGCCTCGTAAATTTGTGAATAATTAGTTTGTCATTAAAATGGAAAAACCAAAAAAGATTTTCATATTTGTTTTATTTTTATTTTCTAGCATGTTCATGTTAATATAATAATTCATGCTTTTGTTTATTTTCTAGTTATTTATTTATTAGTTTTCTTTGCATTGCATCTGTTAAAACTCAAGAACATTTTTGTTGTCAAAACTCATAGTACGCCATACTTTTTCCTGAGTGCGCCGTGTTCTCTCAGCATCCAAAAAAAATTCAAGTTTCGTATAAAAATAAAACCAAATTCATTTCTTTTATTTTTATGTTACATGTTTTTTTATTTGTTTTTGCTTCTCAGCGTGCATGTTTGTTTATTTGCATCTTCATAATAAAAATTCATATAAAAATTAAAAAAGAAAAAATGTTTCTAGTTTGTTTGCGTTTTCATTTGCAGTCTGTTTCTTTTTCTCTAGTATTTTGTGTTTGCATTGCCATGTTTAGTTATTTTGTCAGCTTTTTGCATTCGTATAAATATATAAAAAAAATCTCATACTGATGTACGCCGCACATTCTCTTGTGTGCGCCGCACTCTTTGTCCTTAGAGATAAAAATATTTTTCGAATCTTTATCATTATAGTTTTCTTTCATGTCTTTCTGTTTTAAGTTTGCATGTAGTTTGCATCTGTCATTTGCTTGTTTTTGAGTGTTTGTTTGATCGTCAGTTGATAAAACTATAAATATAATAACTTAAAAAAAACAAAAAAGGTTTCTTGTTTTTCCTTTTTTATTTTCAGTTTTTATGTGCTTGTCTGACTATGTGTGTTTGTGTGATTATATTGTTTGCTTGTCTGTTTAAATAAAAAATCTGAAAAATTAAAAATATGTGATGTCCTAATAAAACCGCCGCACATGTGTTGGAGTGCGGCATACTTTTAATTTTTGCCGTGACCCTAGTTTGAATTTTTGAAAAATAATAATAAAAAAATAGACTCGATGTACACCACACTTTCTTTTAAGTGCGACGCACTGTTTGGTCTGCAAAAATATTTTAGTTAAAATTCATTTTCTTTGATCGTTTGGGTAATATGCTTTATTGAAATAATATCTTAAATGAATTTGTGCCCAATACTTTCAGTTTTTTTAGTTTGCCTAAAGAAATATTTCAAAACCCAAAAATATATTTTTTTTTCTTTTCGTACTAGATTTTATGTGTTATTTATTTTCTTATGATTAGTTAATAAGTTTTAGTTTTTTTTTAATTGTTTTCTGTGTTTGGTTGGTATGTTTGTTTGCTTTTCTTTTCTGATCAATTAAAACAGAAAATGGAATTTTGCTAAGAAGAGTGGCGCGCTTATCCTCTAGTACAACGTACTTTTGTCATCAGACCACAAAAATAAGATTTTAAACCAAAATGTTTATTATATGATTTCGTAGCTTAATATTATTTGCATGTTTGATTTGTGTTTGTCTTAAAAATTCTGAAAATCCAAAAAGATTTTATTTTCGCTTTTATTTTTGCTTTCGTATGTGTTGTGAATCTTTGAATAATACTTATTATATTTTCCTTCTTATATTATTTTTCATTTCGTAATATTTTGAGTGTGCTTGTTTTAAGTAAATTGCGAATAAATAAAATTTAAAAAAAAGAGGAAAATTTCAAAAATATGCAGTTTCTGTCAAAATAAAACCGCCGCACTTTATCTTGTGTGCGGCGTACTTTCTGTATGTTAAAATTGTCTATTATAATAATCTATTTTGAAAAACGAAAAATTTTGCAGTTTCTTTGGTATGACGTACACAAGGCCCGTGTGCTCATTACTCGACTTCTGTAATAATTTAGCTATTGCATTTATTTTGCTCATTACTGGGCATATGTATAGAACTAATTTTGGGATTGGGCACTGTATGAAAGATCTTTTAGATGCACATATCCCTCCGGGAGGACGATTGGGACGTGGGCATAAGGGCCTTTATGACACAATTAAGAATTCAATTCATTTTCAATTAGGCCTTGCTCTAGCTTCTTTAGGGGTATTACTTCTTTGGTAGCTCAACACATGTACACTTTATCGGCTTATGCATTTATGGGACATTAGCCACTCTCCTGCTCATACCTCGCTAACAACCGTCAACAACCAGTCTTGCAACAACTCCTAAATCAATAGGGCCATAAAGACTAGTCCTACTTGCCCTAGAGATTAGTTAATAGCTTCAAAGACCGGCAGGAAGTCATACAACCTAGCTCTCCTTACTTGATAGGGGGTCGGATAGAGGGTCTAGTAAACTAGCTGAGTCATTCGAGAGGCTTCAAACTTGGCTAAGCCTTCACATAAAGCTCGCCAAACGAATAAAAGTACAGTGTGCACAACCGTCTGAGTCGATGCTGCCCTTGCTACAGATTTGTGATCTTGTAGCTCGGTCTGGAGAAACTCTTCTCCGTCGGTACTATCCTAGTATAGGTTTTGGTTCTATCCCCCGGGAGAAGATTGAACCCTACATGGAAAGCGATTCCTTCAAAGAGTGCTATGAAGGATAGGAAAGCATATCAGGGAATCTTTTTGAATTTCCCTTATGAGTTGTTTTGGATGTTCTTCCGTGGTTTCGGTTTATCACCGATTCTGCGGAGTGGCTTCCCAACTCTTACTAGCTTTATAAGGTATTTTAAAAAAAAGAAAAAAAAATCAAAAATATGTTTTTGAACTTTGTGGGTGTGTTCGCTGTAAACCCTCACGAGACTATAACTCGTCCACTCGGGACATCGAGGGGTTTAAAGGCTTGTTGCATATGCTAAATGCAACCGTGTTGCCTACGAAAGTGCGCTTTAGTATTTTACGTTTTTCTTGTAGTTTTGTTTATTTTGCAGATTAAATAAAAGTGGAGGTTGGTTGGTTGGTGATATCTCATACTTGGGGAGCTAATATATATGGATCGGCATACTATATATGGTTGAAGTTCACATGCTCATGTTGCCGTTCTGCTCAACATTCCACTTTTTGGAACTCAACTGATCACTTAAGAACCCCGGGAAGTCTCGTTTCTCTTATATTTATTTTTCCCATTTTTCTTACTTTTTAGTTGTTTTTTCTAATTACGCATATCGCTTAACTTAAGCATGGGGGAAATGAAGTTGAAGAATAAGACTCATTCTAAGAAATTTAAAATTTTTGTTTGCCCTTAGTAATCTAATAACTTTTATCTTTTTTGTCACTTAGGTTAATATATTAGAATAAAATTTAGTAAATAAATAAAGTTTTTGAAAATAGAGATGTGTCCCGATTAATAGAGTAGATCCGACCCGGGATTGATGGCATTACTTGCGCGTTTATAACAATTACCACTGAAAATGTAAGGATATTGAGCCTATATCGGCATATGTATTTTGTGCTTGATTTCTTTGTTTATGAATGTGTTGGTGATTTATTGATTCTAGAACTTTTGCTTGAAATTATTACGAGACCGCAGTGAGATCACATTCGTGTGATATAGGTATTTATATGTGATAAAGAGGCAAATTAGGATTTAACCCAAGTAGCCATTCCATTTAACATATTATTTATTCTTTTAGCTAATTACACTAATTAGCTATCCACCAAATAAAACCTATTTTGTAGCACTCATCCTTAGTGCTAGATACCCCTAGTTTAACACGCAGAGCCATCCCTTTCATTTCTTACATCCACTATAAAAAATATACAAAAATATATAACATTTATCTTATACTTACCCCTTTTCGAAAGTCTTAATGGTTGGTTGCTAGTTGATTGGTACGTTTGGATGATTTTTTATTAATAGTTTGTTCGCACTTGGTATAAGTGTTGTGCCATTTCAACGAAGATTCAGATTGATCACCTTCTATTTGTATTTTTTATGGTGTATGCTTATATTAAGTGTGGGTGAAGTGTTGATTGTGTCAATATATAGAGTGGAGTAGAAAAAAAATTGTTGAAAAAAAAATGAAAAAATAAAAAAAAGAAAAAGAAAAAAAGTATGATGAAAAAGGAATAAGAGTTGGCGTATTGATATATCATTCTAATTCGAGTTAGATTGGTTAGGTTGAGATGTTGAATGACCTCATGGGTTTGTGGTATGTCTTAGCTAGCAACATTGGGTTTCTTGGACTTTTCGACATTTCATTTTTATTTTAAAGCAATTTTAGTAAATATTTCTCATGCCTAATCCATACCCTTATTAACCCTTAGCCTAACATTATAACCCGAATAAAAGTTCTTTTTTGATATTTATACTTGGTGCTTACGCCACGTCGGTGCAGTTTTGTTCCTTGTACAAGCTTATGGTAATTTAATGAATCATGTCTGAGCAATTGAGTGTGATTCCCTTATATTCTCCATCATATAAATAATGAGTGTGAGTGAATTATACTTTTCCTTATTCGTGAGGTGCTAAGTCATGTTATGATAGATTGAGAATTGTTATATGTCTCTGTTCTCGCATATAAAAAAAAATCCAAAAATATTTTTCATCATTCTATTTTGTTTTGTAAATCTCATTTTCTTATTTGCTTGAGGACAAGTAAACCCTTAAGTGTGGGGGAGTGTTTGCACTTCTTGCAATTTTTATAAAAACCAAAAATATTTTTTGATAATTTCAGACCATTTTTAAAGTTTTATTTTCATTTGTCATTTAGGAACTTGTTTTTAATTTGTCTTTTCTTAGATTTGCTTGAGGGCAAGCAAATGTTCAAGTGTGGGGGAATTTGATAACGTTCAAATTATAAATATTCCTAGATGCGTTATCTATGTTTTTATATGAATATATTGATGAGTTGTATGAACTTTTGATACTTAATAGATTAAATATGCTATTGTAAGTTCATGTGATGCGTCGTGGAGGAATCGGAAGAAAACACGAAGAAATAAAGCTTAAACGGAGAAACAAACTTAAGTTAAAGATCTCCCGACACCTATCCACTGTTTTGGCCGTATCTGGAGCATACGGACTCTGTTTTATCCCCCGTTCGCAGCCACGGAAAGCTAAGAGAATTATCTACAACATCCATTTGGTGCCAACTGCTGAAACAACCACAAAACCGTCGTACCTGACAAGAAGTACGGCATACTTCTGAGTTTGACAGCAAATCAACATTTATTTTGGTTTTCATTTAATGTTTATCCGATCATTTGCCATCCAACTTGGTCCCCAAGTGTTCATAAAGCCTATATAAACCCCATTTGGCCACAGGAACTCGAACTGGAACATATACTATCAAAAATACAACTTAGAGGGAGAAGAGAACTAGGTGAGGGTCTTAGGATCCAATGATCCAAACACTCCTCAACCTCGACACCATCACCATCGTATTACAGGAAAGCTTTCTGAGTTTGTCGTACTTGTAATATTTGATTCTCATTTGTTTAGACATGTGAAACATGATATAGTATTTGGATGATTTGTTATTACTTGTGAATATGAATGCTTATGAATTCGATATTACTTTTGCTTGGATCTTGTTTATCCTTTGATTGATTATTGCAACTATCATAGGTCGAAAGGATTAATTGTTATGATTATATTTTGGAACATCTGTCTATAATGGTCCAATATCATGCTTGTAGAAATTGTGTGATAAATTGATAAACAAACCAAGTAGAATGATGTTTAAGACCCTTCCTTATGTAGAAATGCCGGGTTGGGAGGAATTCATATGTATGCATATTTGATATAAACCATTCTTAATGCGCGAAGTGATGATGTAGTTTATAGGTCGAAAGGATTCTATATCATTATTGGTAGATATGTTTTTTACGGTTAAAACACCATTAATTGTAACTTTCATGATTTTGTTTATATAAGTCTTGCTTTATCTCTATCTATTATTTCATGCGGATCATACCTTGTTTGGTAATTTGCTTTACTATACACACGTTTAGGCCGTTTGATATGTGACAATCATTTGGCTTTGTTACTTGATAAACATTAGGTGAATTGCTACAAATCTCTTGGGACGACCTAGTCTTACCTAAACACCTATACTATAAACGGGGTTATACTTTACCCGTGTGTTTTGTGTATTATGAAATCGGTAAAACTAGTATTATAAATTTAAATCTTTCGAAACACATCTTACACGAATAAGCACTCTTGTCCACTTGGATTTACACACAATTCAAGTTTTCACATGGATGATCACCCCGTCCAAATCTTCACATGGGCGATTACCCCGTCCACTTGAATCTTCACCCGATCCAAGTCTTTACGGACCTTGTGGAATCTTCACATGGGCGATTACCCCGTCCACTTGAATCTTCACCCGATCCAAGTCTTTACGAACCTTCACTAGGTCCTAGTGTTCACTTCACGGACTCACACTAAGTTCAAGTCTTCACACACATCGACACACCGACTTACACAAAGTCCTAATCTAGATACAACACTTCACAAACTTACACTTTGTCCGTATTTGTCCTAACACACCTAATCACGACTCACACACAAGTCAGATACATAAATATATACAACTTAGAGAGTTTGGGGGAAGAAGAGAATCCTAACACAAGTTATGTTTGTGTGTGATGAATGTAACACTTCATTTCTTGATGAATACGAGTGTTCTTCTCTTGCACTTTGATATAGAGGGTAACGGGATTGCTCATAATCACATATCGACATGTTATATTGATCAAAGAAAAGAGGAAGAAAGAACAGAATATTTTTGTGCAAAGAGGGTTTGTTTTTCTGAGAAAACGGTGTAGTATTTATAGGCACCAGGAGGAGCGGGAGGCGGTCCTTTAAATATTGGACGGTCCCATATATATATAAGGGACCATCACAATGTTTATGGGACTGTCCGACATACGCTCCTATTTTTATCCTGATGTGGTGAAAGTTTATCTGGTGAAAAACTTGTCTGATTTTAGGTGGACAAACTAGCTGTTGGGAGATTTGAAATTCAAAATTATTTTCTTAATAAAACATTTCTTTTTAATTACAAAAATACTTTTATAAAAATATTATTTCACATAAAAATGTGAAGTTTTGAGAAAATAAAATCTTTGATCACTTAACTAATGTCGGTATTCTGTTTGTTCATACCTGAAGTGATGTTATAGTCGATACGTTGTCGAAACGATTTTCCTCGGTTAAAAACTTATCAAATGTAGTTTTACGTATCGTGTTTTTATATTTTGTGATTATCAAAACGTATAGAGTTCGAATAATGCAAATAACTTTTTTGACATTATTTGTATTAACAAGGTGGTCGAGAATGTCTAAAATACTTTTAACTCTAATTTAAATTGATCGGTTAAAATTACTTTTTATTCTTTTTATTTTAATGTTCTTCTCATTTGATTCAAACTCAATATACTAATATGGTAAACTCTATAAAAACTCTTTATCTATTTTTAGCAGTGAACAATCAATTTTGGACAAAAAAAAAATATATAAACAATAAATATGAGACGGAGGCAATAACTCTTTTAAATAAGCTAATAAACTCGAAAAATAAGCTACTTGTAATTATATTATAAACAAAGGACTTAAATCATAGTCTCACTTAACTGAGAGGTACCAAAGAGCAACTTCAAGGCTATATATACATCCTTCTAAAAAATCCCATCACACACAGTAAAAACACCGTCGGAAAACACACACTTCGCCGGCGACACCGTTAACTCTCCGGCAAAATCAACTTTCCGGTAATTTCAGTTTTATAATGTCTGTTAGCAGTTATATAGCAAACTTATTACTTAAAACCCTAGATTTAACTGTACTTTATTTGAAACCCTAGATTCAATATTTTATATTGTTTGTGAATCGTCATTTTATTTTTGTTTTGCTTTTAGTTGTTTGGAATGTTTGGAAGATTAGGCCGTGTTTAGCGAAAAATTCGAAGAAAAGTTTGTTCGAGTAGGTAACGTTGCGGCTCGTTGGTTATACCCCCTAAGTTAAGTGATGAGCGCTAGCTAAGAAAATTAAGTTGATCGCTGATTAAAGTTTTGACAAGCTAAGTTCGGTTGTTGGATATAAAATAATGTAGGAATTTCTTAGGTAAGTGATTAAGCGACGCTAGCTAATCTGACATAGTGGTGCTAAGTTTAACCTGTCGGTAGCTGTTTAAGCCTTATATATTGGAACCCTTGGCAAGAAGAACAGTTTGGACCAACGAGATAACAAATTTTGATGTTGCTAGCATGTGCTTACAACAATGGTTTCTTACACGAGTTTCTAACTCCTGGCTAAAAGTCATTGGAACAAGTGCTCATTGGTTGCAGCTATGTTCTTAGGGAAGGGTCAGTAGGCACCACAGGGTCAGGATGTCCCTGCCGATTTTAACCTTTTGGAGGAGTTTTTAAATGAGTTTCCCGGTTTAGGGGTAGTGAATTTTTCTATTAACCAGAACTTATACACTATGGTGTTTCATTGTTATATATGCGAATGCAATATTTCTCTTAAGGCTTAAGAAGATAATCGAGTCATATTCTTGTGCTTATTATGAATATAGTTTTTCGGTATGTTTGCTGTTAGAGCTGTATGTTACCTCTTGGAAAGGGAATCTAGGACATTGGGAATTCCGAATTCGGGATGTTATAAAGTTTGATGCCTTTGATAAAATTAAGCTGATCTGAACTATTGTGACTAACATCAAAATTTACGAAGAAAAGGATTGTGCTATACTAGTGCACAAAGTATCTTCCCTTGACCAAAATAGTCGAACCATATTTTTTTTGTTGATTTGCAGATGTGTTTTATCAGGGGTTGTTAATATAGGACTTGATGGGCAGGATGAGATCCCGCATCTGAACTGGTCAAATGTAGGTTTGACTTTTAAGAAAACAGCCTTTTAGTGGTTAGGAGATAATGTAAATCGCTTAAACATAATTACATTTCTCTACATATTCAATGCTCCACGTTTATAAAGCAGCCATTATTCTGATATCTTCTTCTGACCAGTGTAGCAATATCTCACTTTGTCCTTGAGGTTTGTTAACTGGTTTGATCTCTTTAAGGATTTGTTGCGTTGATTGTTTAATTGCTAGATATTATAGATCTGGTGGAAAACAGTTATATTCCAATATCGTAGAATTGGTTCAACTCTTCGATTTGTTTCATGTGCATCTAGGCTTAGCATTTTAACTTTTCCCCCCACAAAAACTGACACAAGCATATTGATGATTTTCCATTTTCGCTTTCTTCCTTTCATGTAAGCTTTTATGTATGTTATTTAACATGATATCTAAATTGCTTTATAGATATGGAATCAAAATCTATATAATTAAACCCCTATCTTAAGACAGAGTAACACTTCCGTGATTTGTGTTGGTATCAAATTAGCAGAAAACTATAATTGAAACTAGGTTCCTGCATACTGCAAAATTTTGTGTTAATTGAAACTAGGTTTTGTGTTATATCGAATTAACAAAAAGCTTGGCTAAAAAGTAGTGAAAATGAATTTTCTAATGTTGCAGAAGTCTCTAGAGTCTGATTTCCCCCTGCTGATGACACCATATTAAATAGAAGAAAATGAGCATTGTGCCTAAAGAGACGGTCGAGGTTATAGCACAGAGCATTGGTATAAATAGTTTGTCTCCAGATGCTGCATTGGCTCTTGCTCCTGATGTTGAATATCGTATGCGGGAAATAATACAGGTGATTGCTGTTCATCTATTGCTCTTTTCCTTTATGAGTTTTTGTAAAACGAATAGTATTAATTGTTCAGGTCATTAAGTCCATAATCGAGGTTTAACTTGCCATCACTATTCTCCCAGCCAGTTCGTAAATCTAAATGGGTCTTCGGTTTTCTTGTTAAAACTGCAGGAGGGGATCAAATGCATGCATCATTCAAAGAGGACTACACTGACTACAGATGATATAGACAGCGCACTGAGCATGAGAAATGTTGAGGTGAATCATAAGTTGTATACTCTGCTTATTTTGTATGATATTATGATTCATTGAAAGTTAAGAAGTTTTTTACATTTTGACTTAAAAAGATGTTGGAGGATTAATGTTTAGATACAAGAATCTGGCTGTAATAAAATTTATGACTGTTTATTATTGTCAGTGCAGCCACTCTATGGATTTGCATCTGGAGATCCTTTGCGTTTTAAGAGAGCTCTTGGACACAAAGATTTGTTTTACCTTGATGACAAGGAAGTCGATTTTAAAGAGGTGAGGAAAGCACACCTCGTGAATTTCCCTAATATTATAGTTGGAAAATGTTCACGGTGTCCTTAGAAAATATTATTATTCTTCTTTCATGAAGGTGATTGAAGCTCCATTACCGAAAGCACCACTTGATACTTCACTTTTCTGTCACTGGCTAGCCATTGAAGGTGTACAACCTGCTATTCCTGAAAATGCTCCCATCGAAGGTTTGTTTTAATGTTGCAGGAGCAAAGAACGGCTGTGTTTTGAATTTCTATGCAAATTTTAAAATCAAAAATTATATTTTATATATATGCATGCACTGTGGCAGAGCTGACATTTGGAGATGTTATGGGTCATCTGCAGTTATTGCTTCTTTACCAGAGACTAAAAAGCCTGAACAAAAGAGTGATGAACTTCCTGTCGATATCAGATTGCCTGTAAAACATGTATTATCTAGAGAGCTTCAGGTATATCCTACCGTTTCATCATAATTTTTCATTTTAAAAAACAAAATTTGTTTCACCATTCTTAAATTTGGTTTGTTTGCAGTTGTACTTCAATAAGATTACCGAGCTTGTAGTAAGTATGCCTGATTCCATTCTGTTCAAGGAAGCACTTGGTAGTTTGGCCACAGACTCTGGAATCCATCCTTTAGTTCCTTACTTTACGTTGTTTATTGAAGATGAGGTAATCATAGGGATAAGTTTCTGTGAAGCAGAGTGAAAACTAAGATTTTATTATTGTACAGATCAAGTATTGATTCCGCTCAACACTGGGATAAATTTCAGGTTGCTCGTGGTTTGAATGATTTCCAGTTGCTTTTTGCTCTAATGCGGCTTGTTTGGAGTCTTCTCCAGAACCCACACATACATGTGGAGCCTTATGTAAGCGAATACGATACCTATATTTATAGTAATATAGTATTATTTTCTGAAATAATACCTTTATCTGTAATATCATCTGGTCTCTAAAATGTTGCATGATCCTGCAGCTGCACCAACTCATGCCAGCTGTTGTTACATGCATTCTTGCAAAAAAGTTAGGAAAACGAATTGCTGACAACCATTGGGAGCTTAGAGACTTCGCTGCCAACCTTGTTGCCCACATATGTAAAAGGTGAAACTTTGAAGCGTTATTCTATTAATGCTGCTATTGTTAAGCTAATAATGAAGTTGACATGCTTCTTATTAACAAGTTGCAATATATTTAGCAGGTTCGGACATAATTATACCAGTCTACAGACGCGCTTGACTACAACGTTGCTCAAACCATTTTTGGATCCGAAACGGTCATTACCTCAACATTACGGCGCTGTACAAGGACTAGCAGCTCTTGGACCTCACGTGGTAAATAAATATTACACTTTTCCTCTTTTTAACTTCAACTAATGTGCAATACGTATTAAATTCGATATCTGTCAACTCTTTTGCAGGTTCGCCTTCGTATTCTTCCAAATCTTGAGACTAATTTAGGAATTCTTGAAGAAATACTTCATGACAATAAAAAAAAGGAAATGACCAGACATGAAGCTTGGCGTGTATATGGTGCACTCTTGGTAAGTTTATTTTACAAAACAATCATGTGTTGATGTGTAGTGGTGCATTCCTGCTTCTCTTAACTGAGCCGTAAGTTCCGATTTTATATTATTTTTTTGGTAGCGTGCTGCAGGTAGATCTATATATGATGTGCTCAAGCTTTTCCCAATCTTACCTTCCCCACCTGCAAACTCTGTTTGGAAGACCAATTCGAGGGTTATTGGTACAAGTGAAACTCGTAAGTTTCCAGTAACTTTGTATATACGTGGTTGAAACTTTCGTCTGGTCTTATATTATATGTGAATTATTTGAATATTTTTTGTAAAGATAAACGCAAGGCGAGTTCAGAGGAGTTGGAACATCAACCTTCCCCAAAGAAAATGATGACAGATGGACCTGTGGTCTCACCATCTAGTAACAACGATATGGCCATAGCTGCTCAAGGTGAAACTGCTGCTGATGCCGGTGAAACTGCTGCTGATGCTGTTGAAACTGCTGCTAACGACGATATGGTAATAGATGTTCAATCTGAAACTGCTGCGAATTCTGGTGAAACTGCTGTTAATGCTGGTAAACCAGAGCCCGAAACTTCATCTGCTCGTAAGCAAATGTCTGATAATGGTGGTGCTAAAGATACAAATGGAAAAAGAGAGAAGGGTAATAGTAGTAGACAAGCATTGCGGACACCTGCGTATCTTGAGCAGGTTTGGAAAGACGATCTAAATTCAGGACAACTTGTTATTTCACTATTCGAACTGTTTGGTGAAGGTATCATGTCCTTCATTCCAGCTCCTGAGATGTCTCTGTTTCTGTAACTGTTAACATTGTTGTAAAGGTTAATCAAGAATCTTATTTTCTTTTTCGTAACTTCGTAACCCCGCCAAAACCAAAAGATGGGCTACTATCCTCTTTCAGTAGCATATAAACAGACAAAAATCACTTTAGTAGCACTTGTCTAAGCTTCCGAGCCCATTAAGGTTGGCATTCGGGCTAGTCAATCAGTCTAAATGTTGTCATCTTGCATTGTCTTTCATTTGATTGTTTAGAAGTGAGATGAAATGTCAAGTGAAGTGAACTAGTTCACATAAGCTGATATATTCATTAGGCCTGTGCATGCTTTCATTCCGCGTGTTTGGCTTCCAGGTGTATTATTGCAGTTTCGTTTTTGTTTTCGTTTGTGGGTCAACTTGAACCTTTTCAACTCATACTAAAATGACCCGTTTTATACTGGTTTGACCCTGCAAACCAGACACGCAGTGACAGAGTAAGATCTGATATTGCATTTTTCTGCATTTAAAAGACTAGGTGTATTTTTTGTCGTTCTAAGCACGACCCAACCCGAGATGGTTCATAATTGTCTTTTAAGATTGCAAAAGTGATTTATGAAATAGGTGTGATTTTTTTATTAACGGTATCAAAAATTTAATCTATAATTCTTGCTCAATAGTAAAGGTTTGATCACGTTGTAAACACTATGTGTACACACACTGTAAATTTTAAGCCAACATATAAGCAAAGTAAGCTAGGATATATAATGAAACACTAAAATTGGCTTAGGAAAGTTTTTTTTTTTTTTTTTGCCATGTTAACGCTAATAAAATATAATTATAAAAGCATCCATTATAATAAACCTTTACAAAAGTTTATAAGTATGTCACATCACAAGTACATAAACCTTTTAGATTTATAAACCTATTTTCAATATGGATAAACTTGTTAAAGCTTTATAAATATATAACATAACTCAATGCATTAAATTGTGAAAAAGTCTAAGATATTGGACATCTTCATGTCATGTAAGCATGAAATTGATGTCCACTATGGTTAACAATATTATGGATCTCTTCACCTTTTTATAAAGGCAAAAATATATTTTAATACCTTGAATTTGGTTAACTGGGTCTTATAGTACCTTGAACTTTTAAGTGTGTAGAATAGTACCCTGAATTTGTCTAATCGAATTTTGCACTACCTTGACTCAGTTGCGTACAAGACATGTGACTTTTATTCGTTAATAAATTGACAGAGGAAATCAAAGCTCATGTTCACAATTCCCTTAACCCTGTGTTTTTGAACGAGAGAACAAAGTGTAACATAAAAGCTCCGTCCATGTCACTTCTCCTCGTCAAAACTAATCAATATGCAATTCTTTAAGTTTGAAGATCATGCATAAGCCTAACTTTTCAAAATATATTTTCATTCTTGCAAAGCTATATATGTTTTAGAATTGCATCAGTTGTAACCTTTCATACATAAAATGATTTTTTTCAAAGGCTTAAGGTGGATTTAATTTTTGTTTTTAATTTATGATTTATTAATCAAGATATGGAGTATAGAGCTGACACATTGCGTCTCGTTTATAAGTTAGTTGTAACTTTTGTGCTTTTAACTAATATCAAATTATCATATTTTGTAATTTATATGCAATGGAGAACCATCCCACTACCATTTGTTTAATCCAGTTATGATTAACAAGTAATAGACGAGTTATTTGTTATTCTTGCTAAAGCATCCCAAAAAGCTTGATGTAGGGCGTGATGGTTTCATTTAAGTTTTAATTGACAATAATGGATATAGAGTTTCCATTTATTAATTTCGACTACAAAAAATTTGCAGGTTAGAAGTTTGATTTACTCCGTCAAAATGCTAACGAAAAAGTCACATGTTTTGCACATGGCCGAGTTAGGGTAGTTCAAGATCCGGTTAGACAAATTCAAGGTACTAATCTATACCCTTAAAAGTTCAAGGTAGTATAAGACCCAGTTAGCCAAATTTAAGGTATTAAAATACACTTTGGCCTATTTAAAGTTATTATATGACTTTAAAACACATTTTTTTACTTGTTTTTTATACATAAAACGTAGTCAAAGCATATAACCATTGATTACCTTTTTCGTGTCATTTCATTTTTATTTTTATTTTTAGCTTTTCCTATATCAACTATTGGTACTAGAAATATTAACACTTTATATTTTCTTATGATATTAACACTCTAGTAGTGAGAAAATATATTCAAAATTGTTGCTAATTAGTATATCAACTATTATTTTTGCTTTAGTCGTTGCTAAATTAACAACAAATATTTATGGTTTATAATGAGTATGGTTTATCATTCTCTATATCAACAAATATTTTTGCTTTAGTCGTTGCTAAATTAGCAACAAATATTTATGGTCATTTGTAAATGTAGCAACTAATATTTTTGTTGCTAAAAAAATTGCAACTTTGTTAATAATTTCGTTACTAAAATTAGATGCTAAATGCATAATTTAGCAACGATTTCTCTATTGTTGTTAAAATAATTGTTGCTAATGGCATTTTTTCTAGTAGTGTCTTATAAGTTACTAAGATAAAGCATCATGTATTCAAAATTGCGCCAAATTAGTATTCAAGATCGCCGCATCATGTATTCAAAATTGTGCCAAATTAGTATTGAAGATCGCCGCATTGCTAACCGGTACCTATTGGGCATTATTTTGTAAGATGTAAATGAATGGAAAGTTTGAGTGTATCAGGCGGAAAATCACATTTAATTAACTATTATAGCAATTTAAAAGCTTAATTAATGTCTATTAATGCATTTTTAACTCAAAAAGAAAAGTTTTGAGTGTATTAAGTATTAACTACATGTTAAATGCATTTTTTACATTTTATAAGGTGTCCGGTGGGCATCCGTTAGCAAATCTCTTAATATATAACTTTTTCTATTCTTAATGATAATAGTAATTTTAGCAAGAACTAAATGAAGGCACTAAAATATTTGAATTAGCAATAAAAGTTGGAAGTTATTCTTAATTATTGAAGACTTGAAGTGTTATGGCATCCACTATGGTGATTTATAAATGGCCAAAGTGTATTTTAATACCTTAAATTTGGCTAACTGGGTCTTATACTACCGTGCAAAATTCGATTAGACAAATTCAGGGTACTATTCTACACACTTAAAAGTTCAAGGTACTATAAGACCCAGTTAACCAAATTCAAGGTATTAAAATATATTTTTGCCCTTTAAATAATATATATATGTAGTAACAAATTAATACGTAAAAAAAATTATGTTAATAATAGTTGTCATAATCGTGGTTAGCTGGCATAATTTTAATATATCATCTTTTAGAGTGATTGCTCGGATAGATAATATAAACATTTATATTTTTAATGAAAATAAACCCAATGATTCGCAAAGAGGCAAACATGAACTAATCATCTTTTCTGTTTATTGATACAAATCTCCTTTGGACTAAAAAATATTATGTTTGTCTATTATACATCTCATCGAGTTTATAGCCGAAATTAAACTAAAATTGTGCTAAAAAGTATACGATAAAAAGTTCGCTCAGCGAGTTCAACTGAACTTGGCATCAATGGGTCTAACGCGAGACGATTTTGACCGCGAACGTGAGCTCAAGGCGTTTGACGAAACAAAAGGAGGTGTTAAAGGCCTTGTGGACTCAGGAATCACCAAAGTACCTCAAATTTTCATACAACCACCTGATGATTTCCCACAAGCCGATAACAAGTTCGATTTACCTATCATAGACCTCCATGGGTTCGACTCAAATCCAGTTCGAAGAAATGAGATTGTTAAGGAAATAGAAGAAGCGTCCAGGACATGGGGTTTTTTCCAAGTGATTAATCATGAGATTCCGGTTAGTGTTTTGAGAGAAATGAGGGATGGAGCGCTTCGATTTTTTAATATGGATCATGAGGTGAAGAAAGAATGGTATGTTACGGATAGTACTAAGAAGATCTTTTATAATAGCAATGTTGATCTTTCGAGTACTCTTCCTGTTAGATGGAGAGACTCGTTTCATTGCAGGATGGCTCCTGATCCTCCTAATCCGCAAGAACTACCTCCTCTTTGCAGGTATGATTCTTTCTTATAACGCGAGTCCTAGTAAAAGTAAATTACTGTTAAGGAAGTTGGGTATCTTTGCATGCATAGCCAAACTATCTAATAATGAAACTACTTTATAGTCTACAGATATATGTATTTATTTATGTTTTGTTTCTTCAAATACTTTAAGGTTATCAAACTTATGAACATTAATTCCTAAGAACCAAACCTCATAGATTGGATCCAAAAGGTGATCACTCTTTGGAAAACTTAAGTGATGTCAGCTAAATGGTTTATCCCTTATAACTGGACTAGTACAGTATGAAATAAATTAGATTGACAAAAGAAGAGTTTGAAATATTCATGTCTCATCGCAGAGATATACTGATCGAGTACTCAAAACAAGTAACCAAACTGGGGAGTTCGTTATTCGAGTTAATATCCGAGGCTCTTGGGCTTCGTTCAAGTTACCTCAAAGACATTGGCTGTGTGGATGGACTTGCTACCATCTGTCATTACTATCCAGCGTCTCCACAGCCAGAACTAACCATTGGGGCACGAAAACATGCCGACAATGACTTCCTAACAGTACTTCTACAAGACCATATCGGGGGCCTCCAGTTCCTTCACAAGAATCAATGGGTTAATGTACCGTTTGTTCCTGGAGCTCTTGTAGTCAATATTGGCGATCTGTTACAGGTCAGATAGCAAGTTATTTCACGGAATTCATCAAAATAGCCGTATTACAAAGCTTTTTAACAAATGTCACAAGCATAAGTGTTTATACCAAAATGACCATCAATTTTGCACACTCCTTCTGAGACTACCCATGTTTTGCGAAAATTCTTGGAACATTTTTGTGAAGTTGGACTTCTCTTTTTGGCAAAATTATGCAAAAACATATTTTGGGGAGTTTTTATTACAGTACAAAATAAGTGAGCAAAATTGGTGGTCAATTTGATGAGCACAAATTTTCAATGACATTTTGTTTAAAATCAAATTTTGTATTGTTTTTTCTTTATAAATGTCCAGTTTTTATGTATATTATTAGTACTTTAATGGTCTAAAAGACTTGATGAACGAATTGCAGTTGATGTCAAACGACAAGCTCATGAGTGCAGAACACAGGGTGGTGTCAAGCTGTGCTGGTCCACGAGTATCAGTAGCATGTTTCTTTACGACAGGAATGGTTGAAACTGGAAAGGTTTTTGAACCCATTAAAGAGTTGTTATCCGAGGAAAATCCAGCCAAGTATCGGCCTACCACGATGAAGGCATTCGTTCAACACTCACATTCCAAGGTCTTTGATAAATCTTCTATGTCTCATTTCAGGATCTGAGTAATTTAAGCAAATGTTATACCACTCGGCATGTAATTTATGTCGTGTTGGTATTAGGGTGTGATAATCACAAGATTGCTTGGATAATTCTTGAATCATGTAAAGTGCTAGCTGATACAATATTTTTACCCTAACGATTGCCTTGGGTTACAAGAAATTTGTATAAAGATATGATAAGAATGAAACTCAATGTCTAGGTAAAAGAAAGAGAGCAAAACATGAAAAATTTGATGTATATGTCGTTGTATTGAATGAAAGACCAAAACCATGTTTATATAGTAAACAAAATAACTTTTGGTGAAAAGTCACAACCCTTCATGAATGGTTACAACTTTTGGTGAAAAGTAACCACTTTTCATAAATAATTTAGTGACACTTTAATAGCGAAAGTTTTTCAGTTACGATTGAGAATAGTCACATCTATTGAACAGTTGCAACATCCTAGTGACGAATAATCCGTCACTAAAAGTTTTACATCATATCCAAAATCAAGTTAATTAGTTTATACAAGTGTTAACTCTACACTTCCCAACTCGTATTATAATTTAACTTGAAATTCCTTTGGTCTCGGGTATCTTGATTACACAAAAATGCTTGATGATACTAGATCACCAACATGTCGAACGTCAAGTAAGATGATAGAACATTGGATATACTATAACATTGCTTTTTGAAATAAGTCCGACTACTAAGAAGGAACAAGGATTGTATCTTTGTGACTGATAATTTCATGCAGAAAAGTGGTTTATCATGTAACCAAAATTTAAGAAACAACATAACATGTACTCCAAAATATTTGGCTTGATTAACGTATGATTGTCAATACATATATGTATGCAAAAACTACACGCACCATTTATAAACTTATGAATCAAACCACAAGTCTCTACAGCTCCCCGCCCGATTTTATCACCACATAGTACAATTGTTGGTTGTTATATTAAGTGTAAACAAGTTCCCAGATTAGGGTTAAGATAATCAATAAAGGTACCGGATATTCACTTGAAATCGTGGTATCACTTTCCAATAGAAACTATTCGACCCTATGCCTGGGTTACACGAATATCTCTATGGGATAAGACCAAGTGATGTTCTTGCTTTAGGCACAAACCAAGAACCAGATGCGTATTGAAGTGTTTAGGGTTTTGTGTTTTCGAATTGTATCTTCTATCTCATCATGCAGAATGATGTGACCTCTATTTATAATAGAGAATACTCAAAACCCTAGCCCATGAAATTATGTATAATTAACGGCCCATTAATTATAACATAATACTTTCCATAATAATAGGGAACAGTAGTTATCAGTGGAAACATTATCACTAGCAGTGGTAATGTTTACACTATCAGTGGTAACAATAACCCTTGCAGTGGTAATGTTAACACATCAGTGGAAACATTAACCCTTGCAGTGGTAACATTAACACATCAGTGGAAACACACTAGCAGCAGAATCTACTAACAGTAGAATCACACTATCAGCAGGATCACCTATCAGCAGTATCATGCTATCAGCAGAATCATGCTATCAGCAGATTCAACACATAACCACTATTGAGTCAGGGGATTCAGTGACCAAATGGGTGTATACTCCATACCTCCAAACCCATTACCAGGTGTGAATTGATCCCTCAAGAGCACTAAATTTTCCAACAATCCTCCCCAAATTTAGTTTTCTTCCTTTGCATGAAAAATCAAACACAAACCAAAACAAGTGCATAAATGAAAATATCCCGAGGATTGAATTTCCACATTAGTACATATACTTTCAAATATTCGAGAATCAGGGTGTTCTAAGAATTGAACCCTTCAACCCATTTGAATACCTGATGATAAATACACACAAGTTTTCAAACACTAAAATACTCCTGACACTATATAAGCCATGTGTCCATATCCAATTCATAAATGTTGTAAAAACTAAAAGTCCAAAGCTTCCTGAAGCGGCAAAACTTCAACATTTACATAGGTGGTTCATCTTTAATTCATGCTCCTGCTTAGCACTTTTCCAAAGAAAATTAACCATTAAGAAGTGAAGACTTCATCCTCCTTTCAGCAGGTAACAAGCACAACCTTGGGATGTTTGTGATACATGTGCTTCAGTCCACTAAATGATCAGCTTTCCACATTGAACTCAGCTTCCAAGTTTCCTTAGAAGGGAGTTGGGTATCCTTGCATTCAGTGACTAAGTTGGACTTAAACCCATCCCTTTAGCAGACTTCAAAACCAAGTCTCTAGCTAAACCCTTCGTCAAGTGATCAGCTAAGTTTTGTTGAGATTTAACAAACACTATAGATACCACCCCATTCATGATAAGCTCACGAATCATGCTATGTCTGACACCTAAGTGTCTAGACTTCCCATTGTACATCTGGCTATAAGCATTTGCCAATGTAGCAGCACTATCACAACGGATAGAAATAGGTGCTATAGGTTTAGACCACAATGGAATCTCAAGAAGCAAGTTTTTCAACCATTCAGCTTCTTTGCCAGCAGTAGCTAAAGCCACAAATTCAGATTCCATGGTTGAACTGGTAATGCAAGTTTGTTTCTTGGATGCCCAAGAAATTGCACCTCCACCAAGTAGGAATACCCAGCCACTAGTAGACGAATTGTCTTCAGTGTTACTGATCCAACTTGCATCAGTATATCCTTCTAATACTGAAGGATAACCAGTATATGAGAGACTATAATCCATAGTTCTCTTCAAATACTTAAAGACCCTCTGAATTGCTTGCCAATGATGAGCACTAGGATTACTAGTATACCTGCTCAGTTTACCCACAGTAAAAGCAATATCAGGTCTTGTACAAGTCATGGCATACATCAAGCAGCCAATCACCCTAGAATACTCAAGTTGAGATACAGCTTTGCCAGTATTAGGCATTAGCTTCTCACTTGTATCCATGGGAGTACTCACTGGAGTACAATCAAAGTAATTAAATTTCTTTAACACCTTATCAATGTAATGAGACTGAGAGATAGAAATTTTGTTACTTTCATGTTTAATCCTTATGCCAAGGATAACATCTGCCTCCCCCATATCCTTCATGGAGAACTTTGATGACAAAAATTCTTTTGTAAGATCAACTTGATTTTGGTCAGTGCCAAAGATCAACATGTCATCAACATATAGACAAATGATGACTCCTTTACCAGATTCATCAAATTTGCTATATACACATTTGTCAGCTTGATTAAGTAAATAACCACTAGACAAAACCACTTCATCAAACTTTTGATGCCATTGCTTAGGTGCCTGTTTTAGCCCATAAAGAGACTTAATCAATTTACACACCTTGTTTTCATTGCCAGGCATGATGAAGCCCTGAGGTTGGTTCATGTAAACCTCCTCATCTAAATCACCATTCAAGAAAGCTGTCTTCACATCCATCTGATGAATAATCAGATTGTGAATTGATGCCAAAGCAATTAGCAATCTTATGGTACTGATACGTGCCACTGGAGCATAAGTATCAAAGTAGTCTATTCCTGACTTTTGTTTAAAGCCTTGAATAACTAATCTTGCCTTGAACTTTTCAACAGTTCCATCTACCTTCATTTTCTTTTTGAAAATCCATTTGCTACCTAGAGATTTGCAACCAGGTGGTAGATCAGTCAACACATAAGTGTTATTGCCCATGATAGAGTCCATCTCATCATTAATTGCTTCTTTCCAGAAAGCAACATCCTGGGACTTCATTGCTTCTTCAAATGTTTTGGGATCATCCTCCACAATGAAGCAATAGGAGTATTGGTCAGAGACCTCACTCCTTGTACCTTCAATTAAGTATAATTGAAACTCAGGTCCAAATGATTTTGGAGTCCTCACCCTATTGCTCCTTCTGAGCTCAGGTTCAGGTTGTTGTTCCACAACCTCAGCAGGAACCTCATCAGCAGGAACCTCTGAAACACCATTGTCATTGGTTCCATTTGGAATCCTTTGACTTGGTCTAGGGATAGATGAGAATCTGTTCTCATCAAAGAGTTCATCCCTTGATTCAATTATTGAGTTAATTGAAACAGACTCATTAGGTTCTATAACATAAAACCTATATGCCTTGGAATGCTCAGCATATCCAACAAAGATGCATTCAATGCCTCTTTCACCCAAAGTTTTCTGCTTTGGATCAGGGAGTCTTACAACAGCCCTACAACCCCAAATCCTAAGATAATTAAGGTTAGGTTTCTTTTTAGTCCAAAGTTCATAAGGGGTAACTTTGTTTCTTTTGTTGGGAACTCTATTTAATAAATAACAAGTTGTTAACATAGCTTCACCCCAGAACCCTTGACTCAGCCCATAATAGGACAACATGGAATTAACCATCTCCTTCAGCACCCTGTTTTTCCTTTCAGAAATACCATTTTGCTGAGGAGTATAAGGGGCAGTCGTTTCATGGATTATACCAACAGACTGAAAATACAGAGTATCCATGTACTCACCTCCCCTATCAGTCCTTAATCTTTTGATCAAAGAACTTTGTTGCAATTCAACTTCAGTTTTAAATACCTTAAATTTATCTAATGCTTCATCTTTAGAATGTAATAAATAAACATGACAAAACCTAGAAGCATCATCAATAAAAGTCACAAAGTATTTCTTATTCCCCAAAGAGGGAGTTGCATGTAAATCACAAAGGTCACTGTGAATTAACTCCAAAACTTTAGTTTCACGTTTTACTCCTTGAAAAGGTTCCTTAGTTATCTTGTTCAACATACAAGTTTTACACTTTTCAGTGTTCATATCAAAAGCAGGTATTAACCCATCCTTAGACATATCTTGCATTCTTTTAAAATGTACATGGCCAAGTCTTGCATGCCATAGGTTTGAATCATAAAGTTTAGATGTAGAGATAAAAGCAGAATCAATATTATCATGAACAATATTAAGTCTGAACATTTGATTACATAAGTAGCCAAAACCAATAAACACACCATTTTTAGACAAAACAAACTTATCAGATTCAATAACCTGTTTATAACCACAATTATTTAAAACACTACTAGAAACCAAATTCTTTCTAATATCAGGAACATGTAAAACATTAAATAAAGAAACAATCTTTCCAGAACTAAACTTCAAATCAACACATCATTTTCCATGCACCAGGGCAGTTGACTCGTTTCCCATATGAAGAATAGAACCATCATTCATTGACTTATAGGTCTTGAACCAGCTTCTATCTTTACACACATGAATTGTTGCTCCAGAGTCAACCCACCACGCAACATCATCATCCTGCACAAAGTAAATGTCAGATATATATGTAACATAATAAATCTTAAAAGACTTATTAAACACATTCTGACCTTTCAGAGAATTGGTGTTACCATTCCCTCCATTTGTGCCTGATCCATTTGATTTGTTTCCAACTTTACCACCCTTGCAATCTTTCCTGAAGTGTCCAGGTTTCCCACACTTCCAACAAGTCACTTTAGGTTTCTTGTTAAAATCAGATTTGGTGTTATCTTGATGCTTACGCTTGCCCTTGTTGTCATTGTACTTGGAGGAGTTGTTATGCTCCACCATATTGACAACTGATGGACCAGTAGCAGTGCTACTCTTTGGCTTGTCAATGTCTTGAGCTTTGAGTGAATCCTCAATGCGCAAGTGACTGCCCAACTCAATAAGAGTTAACTCCTCCTTCTTATGCTTAAGCATATGCTTGAACTCTTTCCAAGAAGGAGGTATTTTATCGATGATACAAGAGACTGAAATAGCCTCATCCATGTTCATCTTGTGTTGTGTGAATCGACCAAGTATACTAAGAAGTTCATTGTATTATTCCATGACAGGTCTAGAATCAACCATTTTGTAATTGTTAAAATTACTTACAAGGAACTTCTTACTTGATGCGTCCTCAGCCATATATTTGGCTCCCAAGGAATCCCATAGTTCTTGAGAAGTTTCAAAATTCTGATAAATATCAAATAGAGAATCAAACATACCATTGAGAATTAAACCTCTGCATACGTAGTCATCATTCTCCCACTTGCTTCTTGCCCTCATCTGATCCATAGTAGCATCATCTCCATGATCTTCTGGAATCTCAGTTGTGAGAACATACACCACATTCATACTTGACAATAAGAAGTGCATCTTCTTTTGCCATCTTCTGAAATCAACACCTTCAAACTTTTCCAACTTGGAAAAGTTAGCAGCCATTGATTATCACTTATAGTTTCTATTGATTGTTGGTTGTTATATTAAGTGTAAACAAGTTCCCAGATTAGGGTTAAGATAATCAATAAAGGTACCGGATATTCACTTGAAATCGTGGTATCACTTTCCAATAGAAACTATTCGACCCTATGCCTGGGTTACACGAATATCTCTATGGGATAAGACCAAGTGATGTTCTTGCTTTAGGCACAAACCAAGAACCAGATGCGTATTGAAGTGTTTAGGGTTTTGTGTTTTCGAATTGTATCTTCTATCTCATCATGCAGAATGATGTGACCTCTATTTATAATAGAGAATACTCAAAACCCTAGCCCATGAAATTATGTATAATTAACGGCCCATTAATTATAACATAATACTTTCCATAATAATAGGGAACAGTGGTCATCAGTGGAAACATTATCACTAGCAGTGGTAATGTTTACACTATCAGTGGTAACAAT
The DNA here is from genome assembly GCA_030686995.1 of Artemisia argyi. Classification (NCBI taxonomy): domain Eukaryota; kingdom Viridiplantae; phylum Streptophyta; class Magnoliopsida; order Asterales; family Asteraceae; genus Artemisia; species Artemisia argyi. The sequence goes on from CM060705.1 coordinate 140,828,349, forward strand.
AACCCTTGCAGTGGTAATGTTAACACATCAGTGGAAACATTAACCCTTGCAGTGGTAACATTAACACATCAGTGGAAACACACTAGCAGCAGAATCTACTAACAGTAGAATCACACTATCAGCAGGATCACCTATCAGCAGTATCATGCTATCAGCAGAATCATGCTATCAGCAGATTCAACACATAACCACTATTGAGTCAGGGGATTCAGTGACCAAATGGGTGTATACTCTATACATCCAAACCCATTACCAGGTGTGAATTGATCCCTCAAGAGCACTAAATTTTCCAACAATGGTCACCACTTTGGTACTTACTCGATCAGTATCTACAATTGGGGTATACCTATGAAATACTCATCCATCTCAACTCTTAAGACCCTCAAAACATAAAGCCCTGCTCACGATAATGTCTTATATATTCCGGCCCCCAAAATATAGGCGACATTGCTATATATGGAAATACGTGTCTTACATATTGCCAGTTTGTGAAATGACACTGTTGGCTTAATCCTTGAAGTCGAGTCATGCAAATGGACACTCATTAAGTGATTTTACAACTTAGTTTCGTATTATAGCTAACAAAGCTTTAGGAAATATGACACTATTGTTGATGGACTCACAGTCACGTATGCTTCGAATATTCGTGTCAACTAGTGTTCCATAAGAGAAGGTATTTACAGAAATAATCTCCCCGAAAAATTCTACAATTGTTAAAAATGTTTTGCAAAAATGATTATTTGTAAATTTTTTACGCTATTTAATACTATATAAATATGTTGGGTAAATTGCAAATTTAATCACAAACGTTCTGCAAAAGTGCAAAAAATACACCGAGACATAAATGCATGTAAAAACGCCACTCACGTTCCATATAAATGCAAAAAAACCATCGAGACCTAACTCTCGTTATTTTCCTCGTTAACTGCCACGTCATTGAGGGTAGTAATGTCTTTTTATTGTTCATATTTATTCAATTGCCGCCATAATCACCTCTGTGTTTGGATATCAATGCAACATGACCTCAATGGCTAAATTTGCAAAGTAACTTCAAAGTTTTACACCCATAAACCCCCTACAACCCACAGCTTGTAAACCACGAGTCAGAGTTAAGGCTAAAAAAACACGGTCTTCGAAAATACAATCATCACCACCACAGTCACCAAACACCGCAATAATCACCACCACCATAACTACAACCACCACCACCAACACACACCAAGAAACATCAATGTTGATCACCACAACAACTGTTAAACAACCCCCACAACAACGTTCATGTCCACGTTATCATTCACAAGACACAAAATTATGTTACTACAACAACTACACCACTTCACAGCCTCGTCACTTTTGTCGTAGCTGCCGTAGACACTGGACTCATGGTGGTGTTCTCCGAAACATCCCTGTTGGAAGTAGTACTCGAAAAAACACTAAAAGAAAAAAACTCATGAACCCTACCACCACTTCGAATTATGTTACCGTTTTTGCTCCGCCGGAGTACCAGGAGTACCAAAGCCTACTGTCGCCTCCACCTGTGGATGATGCCGGAAATGTGATGGTTCGGAATGAAGGCAATGGGTTTGTATCGTCGTTTTTGGAGGGTGTTTGTTTTGAGGATGGTGTTTGGCCATTTTGTGGCAGTTAATATAGTTTGTTAGTTGAATGTTTGTCTTTTGTTTGTAGTGGTTTATGTAACCGATCTTTTGGGGAATGGTTAACTCTATGGTTGTAAATTTAACTTATCTTTTGGCTAATAGTTATCTTTTCATAGTAATTACCCAGAATTGCCCAAATTGACAATCATGTTTGAGTTTTGCACATGATTCTACATGCACCAAATAACTCAGAATTGCCCAATTTGACAATCTTGTTTGACTTTTACAAAGTGCACAGACTTGCCCAAATTGACAATCATGTTTGACTTTTGCACATGATTGTACATGCACCAAATTACCTAGAATTGCCAAATTTGATAATCTTGTTTGACTTTTGCAAAGTACACAAACTTGCCCTTATCATTTGTTGACATTCTAAATGGTTTGTAGTTACCAATCATGGTTTTTTTAAGGAGAAAATAAGGTTGGGATGTGTATGTTAGTAACAAGTATGCAACAAGGCAACCCAACCATTTACAAGATCTTTACCACCATTTTCTCATTTGTTGACTATTCAACGAGGCAACCCAATCATTTAGAATTTATTACCCAAACACGCCTAAAACACATTTCCATATGTAATTATCCCGCCTATTTATATGATATAACCCAAATAATTTCCTCATTCATCCATTAACAAAAACACACAAACACAAGTTGTAGCAAAAGGTATAAGAATGTCTTGTTTTGTGATTCTTGACGAACTAGCAGCGGCTGCCAACTCAAGTGAGTTACCATATGAAATGACTATTTATTTTGATAAGGAGACAAAGCGGGATATGAAGTATGCGAAAGATCTGACAAACGCATATGAGGGAGTTGCTTAATATTGTTTATCAAAGGAAGAAGTACATAGATGAAATGGGACTTGTGTGTCCCACGTTGTAGATGTTCAAGTGTTTGGAGTATTTTTAGAAGCTTCAAAAGTCTGACGTTATCGAGCTTTTGGAATTGAAGAAGAAGATTGCCGAAGTGAAGCTGAAGGTTCATAACAAGCATGCATTTGTTAAAGGACTTAGAAGTATGTGATTGGGATATGGTCAACATGATGTATTTGGTTCTTTTTGAATTATAGTGTTTTTGCAAAAGGATCAAGGAAAAATTATATTATGTTGCTTTGTTAATCAAGTTATATTTTGTTGATTAATTTGGATTCTTTGTTTCTAATCAAATGAATATATATGCATACGATTACCCAAAATTACATAGTTTGTTGGCTTCCATTAGATTAGAGAAAAGGCTATGCAAGCATTTACCATAGTAAATTATTACACAACCGGTAGATAAATTTTAGAACAACTAGATAGTGTTATAATCTTCCACTACAACACCATAGCAGAAGTATAACAGATTATTGACCTAAACATGAAAGCATAAGCATTATTTAGCATCATCTTTAGTTTGCTTGTCAGCCATCAGTCTTCTCCTTTTGATTGATCTTCCTTGGTCTTCAAACATTTCCTCTGCAAGCACTCCATCTTGCCCAACTCCATTTATTGCAAGCACTTCATCTGGCTCATTTTCTTGTTTAGCAACCAAGTTATCTGTAATCACATCTCCATCAATAGCTAAGATAAATCCCTCATCTCCAACTACTTCAGCACACAGATCATCTAGAATCACAACCCCATCACAAACTATTCGTTCACCATCAACAGCATCATCACCATCAACACCATCATCACCAACATCATCATCAACACCCAAAATTGCATACGTTTCTTCACCAACGACCAAAAGTGGAACCAAACTGAAACTAATTGGTTGAGCAAAAATTGCATACATCTCTATTACTACTTCAGTTGCAACTACATCATAAAGTTCATTCAATGCTTGATCAATTTCAGCAAACATCTCACTAATCTCTTGAGGCTATTGAGGCTCTTGAAGCTCTTGAGGCTCTTCAGGTTCTGTAATATCAACTAAATGGTATGGATCATCTTGCCAATCAACATCTATTCTTTGATTCACCTCTGCATCACTAATCCAAGTGTGAAGATCTCCTTTCTTTCCACTAATAGTAACACCGTCACTTGTGTCATCATAATACGCATCATCAAAATCGAGCATGTAACACCCCCAAATTTATGTTTGTAGCAGCGAAAAAGTAATTTGGGTGTTACGGGGAGGATCGAAATTATAATATCATAAAACGGCTTAAAAGAAGCGTTTTGAAAGTTATTTGTCATTCAAATAATATTTTTGATAAAAGATGAACCATTTGATTTATAATCTTATTAAAATATATAAAGGCTTGAAAGAATGACATATTTGATTTTTACACCATTTTAATTTATCAGAGTAATAAATGCCCGCTCCGTGTCTTGTCCTGCTCTGTTAATTACCTGAGATACACATGCTTAAAAGTGTCAACACAAAGGTTAGTGAGTTCATAGAGTTTTATTGAAAACCATTTATTTCAATAGATTTCAAGAATCTTTAGTAATAATTGTAATAAATACAAACAGTGATAGAACAAGTATTGAGTGATGTTGATTTTAATCACAGATAATTCATATAGATATTCAATCAACTTCAAATAAGGGATCACTAATCCTAACACGAGATGGAAACTCATGATGCTAATTTAATGAGATATATAATTCAAGTCTGGTCAAATACATATACAACTGTATCTAAATATATGTTGAAAACATACATTTTCTTATGGATATTGAAAACTGGGTGCCACTTCCCAAAGATAAAGACAACTGGGTGCCACTACCCAAAGATAAAAACAACTGGGTGCCACTACCCAAAGATAAAGAGAACTGGGTGCCACTACCCAAAGATAAAAACAACTGGGTGCCAGGTGCCACTACCCAAAGATAAAAACAACTGGGTGCCACTACCCAAAGATAAAGATAACTGGGTGCCACTACCCAAAGATAAAAACAACTGGGTGCCACTTCCCAAAGATAACTGTACATGCATCTTAACCACTAGCAATCATGCAATAATAGTCACATAGTATTAATCACACAGTAGGGTTCATATATATTGAATATAGTATGTCAATCATGTATTTTCCTCAGGTACTGTAACTAGAACAGATGTGTATAGAAATAAGTATCAATGTCATAAGAGTTTTAAGTATTTGCAAAAGTAAATAAATGTAGTTTGAGCATGTATCTCCCCCAAAACATTTATAAAACAATTATAAAACCAGTAAAAGTAGGGGCTATGACTCACAGAAATCCGTAAAAGTTTAGAGTACTTATGAAAGTAAAAAGCAAGTAGTTAAGCATGTAACTCCCCCAAAGAGTTTATAAAACAGTTAAAACGATAAAAGTGGGGCTAAGAACTCACCTTGATGGAATGGAAGACAAAGAATAAGTAATATCAACGCAGAGTGGGGATGGCTCCAATAGACAACCTGATTAATATGAAAGTCTGAGATAAGTTCGACTTATCGAGAATAGTGATTTGAAACAATGTCGGATGACAAAATGGTTCTTGTGGCAGAGGTGACTTGCTTGGCAAAACACTTAAGGTTCAACAACAAAGTTATATACTATATAACTTGTCCGTTATGTATTACTTATTGCTTTCGTATAGGTTATTAGTTTGCTTATTCGTTAACGATATATATATATATATATATATATATATATATATATATATATATATATATATATATATATATATATATATATATATATATATATATATATATATATATATATATATATTTCATGTATACAAGTTTTATAAAGTAACCCGAGCCGTTTAAAGTATTAAAATATATTCCCAAAATATTATATGTTTATTAAAGTTGTAGTTAAATAATATATTAGGGCCATATATTATTTATAGTTTACGTCGACGTGGTCGCCATATATAATATGTATTAGACAAATATATTTAGCGAAAAATGGTAAAAATAATATAAGTTGTTTAGATTTATAAAAGTTTTGGGTGAAAAACGTTAAGTATTAAACTTAAGGGGCTGATAATATAAATGGTTAGAACTTGTAAAAGTTTTTAAGAACAAATGATAATTGATGTGAAGCCTAGGGGCTAAAACTGCCAATAGGCGAAAGTTGTAAAAATAACTAAAAATAAAAACTGCCTTGCGTAGACTCGAACTTGTGACCCCTAGTTTACATCACCAGCGACCCAACCAACTGAGCTAAGGTTCTTTTTGTGTTATGCTTTGTGTTTTAACATTTTTAACAAGGGTTTAGGCTGTAGTATTTGTTATAAATCTCGTAGTTTTTACGTACATGTAATTTGATTTGTGTTAGGAAATCCTTCTTTTAAACAAGCTTCGTGACTACGTTTTAAATCTCAATATTTTTGAATGAACGCCTTAGTTATCAAACGTAAGGAGCAAGCTCAAGACCCGACTTGTTGACACGAAATTATACTCCACTGTGGTTCATCCACAGTGGGTTTTCGACTCTCCACAAAACAAACTCAAATCATAGACTGTGTGGACTATACGCTAGGTTATTCCGCGAGCTTGAAGCTTTGGGCTCAAGACATACTTTTACTAAAAGCACACCACTGTGGTTCGACCACAGTGGGTTGCGACCCAAAGCCATATCCACACATAATACAAGTTTTAACAAGACATGAGATGGGTCAAGTTACATGTTATACATAGATGTTTATATCCTTAGCCAATACTTGGTTTTTAATTGTGATTTTATCATATGCCACACAAGGTTTCAAGCAACACAACTTAGTTACTTAAGCATGTATATATATGTCGAACATATATATATGAAGTAATAATAGAAAATATAATACGTGCATGGAAATAAAACAAAGTAGTAAATGAGAAAGGTGGTTCAAGGCTCACAGTGGGTTGGAAGTGGATAACTGTCGAGTGAAAGTGAGCCAAGGAATTATAACTGAGTACAACTCAAGCTTCCAATATTTTAATCCCATAACGTACTAATCCAAAAAGATTTTTAGAACTTGAGAAATGACCCACAACTTGCTCCCTTGGTTTCTTTTCGTTGGGCAAAAGTAAAACAAGCAAACGAGTTGTGTTTTGAGTTTGGATTCTATTTGTGGGAGTGCAATATGGAGCGTGATAGTAGAGGAGTATATATGGAACAAGTAGGCACATAGGTCAGCCTTCTCGTATGAACCAAAGAGAAAGAAAGAAAGTGCTTAGTAAATCTGGAAATGTGAAATGTTTGTGTGTAGGTATGCATGAAAGGAGATGGGTGTGTAAGAGATAAGCTTGCAAGAATCACATGGTTTTCTTGTGTTTGGCAGGTCGACACAAGCAAGAAAGAGAAAGAAGAAGAGAAATGTTTTTAGGATACGCAAGAATCAATAATTCAAGAAACATGTTATACTATTCCATGTCAGTGATTCAAGGACTTTAGATTGCTTCTCATTCATTCCATGACTTTAAGAGATGCATGTGTGAGTTTAAAATAAGAAAGTATGTCCTTGTGATTTTTATACATGTTGACAACCATATAATTTTGTACACGAATTGGAGAAATGCATAGGACTTGGTTTCTAGCGGATGAATGTCGACTTCTAACATACATTTACACTTGAAATGATATTAGGAATTTATAGAAACAAACGGGAATCAAAACGGTTAAGTTTTTAATTATTTATATATCGGATGAGTTGTTTTTGGATCAAACACTTTGCCTCGTATAAACATAGTAAAACTAGACATATGATTATGAGATTTGACACACTAGTAGTCGGCTAGGTGAGAAACGAGGTGGTGCAAAAATATATAGGTGTCGTGTTTAAGAATTGAGAGAACGAAAGGCGTTTTGTAGCTTGGTACAATCAATTTCTATAAAAATCTTAAGGATGAATCGGGCCTAATTCTATGGGCCGCATGAACAGTGGTGGATCGATTGGGATGTTGGGCTGAAAATTAATTAAGGATAATTAAGATTAGTTAAGATATTAATATTTCGTTAAACATGTCGAGAACTGTTCCGTCATTTGGTGATTTATATGATAACGTCTTCACGTTAAATAAATATAATAAAGAAAATTTTAAATTTTCCTGTAAAAATGGTGATTAAAAATAATGATAGAGATTAATATATAATTAAACGTTGTTAATTATATGAATTTTTGCATTTCGCTACAGTACTCACTCCTCATTCTGAATTCCGTCCCGGAATTCATGTTTAAAGTGATTACTAGGGAAAGGGATTATAGACAAAGGATTGTCAAAGAAATTTCCATTCAGAAATTGAGAAAACTAAATTTTTGTTAGATTTATCCATTCTAGCGAAAGTAAACTTAAATGTTGCTACTAATGAATCCAAGGGTTGTGAATATAGAAAGTAACGGTCAGGAATAGTGGAAAATTAACGGCTAGTGAACAGTAAATACTAACGATCGTGAATAGTAAATTCAAACGGCTGTGAATAGTAACATAACGGCTATATTTTAGCCTATAAATACCTCATTAAATTTTCTATTCTTCACCAACCATTTTTCTCTCTTTAAATATTTCCAAAAATGACAAGCCTAATTACTATTATTGCGATGGTATATGTCGTTGTTGTCGTTACCTATTTGACTTTTGTTCCGGATGAAGATTATGAAGTTTTGGTCGTGCTTTTGGGGTTCCTAATACCACTCACGGTTCTATCATATGTTGTTGATAAGATATGGAGGCACTAGTCTCAAGCTAGGGTTGTTTAAAATGTATCCTTGTTATGTTTCTATGTAATCCTCAATAAATGAGAAATAAGACTTATTTGTCTTTATGTTTAAGAACTAGTCTTGCTATTGTTTCTAATGGTGTACTTATACTTATCTTTTAGAATACTCAGAGTAATTCATCCTGTGGTGGTTCTTGCTATGGTATTGTTGACGGGAATCCTTATTGTTATGCCGGGTCAGCCTATTGGAGATTCTATGCTTTTTATTGTAATCATTGTAATAATAGCACTTCCTATGCTAATTATATACCTATGTATTAATTTCCGTGGTTTTTAATAAAATTTTCACTATTGATGTTTTCCATAAGTCTTTGTGAACTCTTAGGTTTCTAATGTTTGTATTTTTCTCGACTTACTATAATAAAATGATGGATATTAAGTGTAAATATCTATTGGAGTTTGTCAAAAATGAGGTTTATGAATAGTTTATTTAATCTCAAGATTTTGCTTTTAAATGAAGATTGTTATTAGAAAATCTGAAAAGATAACTGTTCCATTTATGACATGATTCTTCCTAAATTATACATAGGTAGCTAGGCTATGTATAATTGAGGACCAAATGATGTGATGCTTGGCTCAGTAACAATGATATTTATTTTTCTTTAAATTGTTTTAGGTGGTTCAGTCTTAATGGTTTAGGTACAACGTTGAATGCCATCTAATCATTTTCAAAAGAATTTAGTAAATTTTTGTTCATAATAGGGTGATGAGTCAGGAATTTCTAAGGAGATACTAGGATATCCTTGGTATAAATTTAAAGTTCATGAGATAATTCTTACAGGGTGGTAATAATCTATCGTTTAGTCGGAAATGATGTTAACTAGATTTCTAAGGTGATATCAATGTATTGTTACGTAACGATTACGAACAAGGAAAATGGAATAAAAATTGAAAATAGACGTAGATTATGATTATTACGAAAATATTACAAGGTAGAGTTTTCATACGGTAGAAGGGTAGTTGTTACACTTAGGTTACATCCATCGTACCTAAGGTAAATTACAAAAGGGAATACAACTATAGAGGGTTTGAACTATGGTTTATTCTATTACAACAGGAATTTCTCTTCTGTTTAAACATTAATGTCATCTTTTGACGTTGTTAAGGTTCTAAAGAGTTTCCATTCTCTTCCTCTGGTATTTTTGTCCTAAGTGGTATTCTGGGTTGGGCACTGATTCTTGAAGTGTCCCATTTAACTTTTTGATCTAGAACTCCTTTGATATTGGTGATGGTAGGTTCAGTCACTCTTATTGTTCTCTTAAGGTGAGTTGGTCTACATTCTATAAAACTTTCATGGTTATGCTTACAAGGTATGGCCGTCTTATTTTCTTTTCTTGCTATATCGTTGCTAATCGGAGGAACTATGGTTACTTCAAGTATTACTGCAATAATACTGAATACTAACTTCTGGATATTCTTAGTACTTTGTTAGTCCCTTTAGTGAAAGAATATGGAGTTAATTATTTCATTGATGATAGACTGAATTGAATCCCTACTGTAATCTAATTTCAAGATGTATCTGGGTAGATAAATGATCAACTCTTGGTATGGGATTGCTAAGGAACAAACTGATTCATCTACAAAAGCTGAAGTTCAATAACTTCTCTCTATTCTTCTAGTTCTCTTCCGAAAATTTGTCTTATAGAACTCTATGGTTTTAGCCTAGTTACGGTAGGTATAAGGAATCATAATAATCATAGGTATTATCAAGGTAAGTTTGAATATAATCACTATAATCAACATTTTATTAATAACTTGATTGATTGTTTTTGCAAAACAAACGATACAAGATCTTTTATTAATACTTCATTGATATGAGGGGAGTCATTTGTCTACCAAAGAGAGTAACAAACAGTGAGATTCTTCATGAAGGTATGAGGAATCATTACATGCATGCATAGCATCATGATGGAAATAATTTATTAACAACAGAGGGTTATAACAAAAGGAGATTGTTATTGATTAAAGGTCGATTTCAAATTATGTGAGTTACAGAATTACTAGAAAATACGTCATCACTAACCAAAAACTTTTTGGTTTAGTGGGTACAACTTTCTGTTCAGGGGAATTGGGTGAGGATACATCGTTTGAGACGTATTGTATCGAGAAATCTGGAGCGTCAGGAAATAGAGAATTTGGAAATATCTGGTATTGAGGAATCTGAAGTATAAGGTAACAGAGAAGTTGGCTCAACATTCTTCCACGGCATCTCTTGACGTGAACTTTGTCCAACTTCAAATGTTGTTTGACCACCAATCAAATCTTCATATGATTCAGTAGCTCTCCTGAGTTTTTGACGTAAAGGTGAAAAAAATAGGTGACGATTGAGGCGATCTCTGAGTGAGTTCTATATCAGGCTGGGGTTGTGATATTTGTACATAAGGATCTTCAGTGTTTGGAGAATTTTGATAGGTAGGTGATGTTCTAGCATTACGGAGAGTAATTTCGACATTCACAGGAGTTTCTGAAGACATGTTACTGTAGTAACCGAGAATAATATTTTATGAGGATTTTGTATGTAAAGATTTAACAGTACATATGAAATAATTATTGTGTAAGAGTAATTTCTAAACATGTAAGATAATCTCAACAGATAAGGTATTGAGCACGACAGTCTGCAGACATGGAGGGCATAAAATAGTACAGTGTAAAATCATTTATTTTGAAAATGTAGTTATAGTTTAATGTTTGAAAACATTTAATTCTCTATAACTCTAGCTCTGATGCCAAACTGTAACACCCCCAAATTTATGTTTGTAGCAGCGGAAAAGTAATTTGGGTGTTACGGGAGGATCGAAGTTATAATCTCATAAAACGGCTTAAAAGAAGCGTTTTGAAAGTTATTTGTCATTCAAATAATATTTTTGATAAAAGATGAACCATTTGATTTAGAATCTTATTAAAAGATATAAAGGCTTGAAAGAATGACATATTTGATTTTTACACCATTTTAATTTATCAGAGTAATAAATGCCCGCTCCGTGTCTTGTCCTGCTCCGTTAATTACCTGAGATACACATGCTTAAAAGTGTCAACACAAAGGTTGGTGAGTTCATAGAGTTTTATGGAAAACCATTTATTTCAATAGATTTCAAGAATCTTTAGTAATAATTGTAATAAATACAAACAGTGATAGAACAAGTATTGAGTGATGTTGATTTTAATCACAGATAATTCATATAGATATTCAATCAACTTCAAATAAGGGATCACTAATCCTAACACGAGATGGAAACTCATGATGCTAATTTAATAAGATATATAATTTAAGTCTGGTCAAATACCTATACAGCTGTATCTAAATATATGTTGAAAACATACATTTTCTTATGGATATTGAAAACTGGGTGCCACTTCCCAAAGATAAAGACAACTGGGTGCCACTACCCAAAGATAAAAACAACTGGGTGCCACTACCCAAAGATAAAGATAATTGGGTGCCACTACCCAAAGATAAAAACAACTGGGTGCCACTACTGATTGAGGCAAAAGCAGTCAACCTAAATTGACCAAAGAATGGTCAACCAAGTCAGACAGCTTAGGCTCAAATCTCCGTAGAAGTATAGGGTTTCCCTGGGTCGTTATGTCCCGACGAGGTGTGGATGGTAATCAAACGGGTTTGTGATCGGGGTGAATTTGGACAGGAAAGGGTATATAAGGGTTTGAAGGGTTACACTAAGGAAATACAAATGAGAACGATCTAAACAAACTATATTAACAATAACACGAAACCTAATTAACCTAAAACGTAATCTAAAAATGTAAAATTAGAGTTTGCTTAAAGATAAGCAGAAAAATAAGCCAAAAGGGCTTAAATAGAAGCTATCACTTTTTTATATTTTTTGGTTTTTCTTTATTTTACAAACTACTTTTACTAACGTAAGCTAAATTTAAAAACGTAAAAGTTTATTAAATAAAACGCGAGTGCGCGAAATAAAAAGTGAAATTTGAGCTACGCTAACCCTACGGATGTAAAAATTATATTTTTATAATCCTAACGATAAAAGAAAATTTTGAGAAAAAGAAAATTATTTTTTTGACTTTTATATTATTTATTTATTAATTAAAAACTATTTAAACTTAATTAAACTATTTAAACTAATTTAATTATAATAAATACTAAATGAAAAGTTAAAGTTGTAGAAAAAATTATACAACTACTTAATCATCACAGGAATCTAATAAAAATATAAAAACTTCCTAAAAATTATATTTAAGCTAAATGAGAAATTAATTACTTATTATTTATTAAAAGCTATTTAAACTATTTTAATTATTATAAATACTAAACTAATTTCTAAAATTATGAAAAATTTTATGTAACTACTTTATGCTAACAGAAAGATAGGAAAATTATTACAACACCCAAGAGCTTATTAATAAGCTGGGAAAAAGCAAATAAGGTACATTAAGCTAACTAGATCACTACTACTATAAGAATAAAATTTGCAAGAGATAACCTGAAAAAAAACCTAAGGGCAACTGGTTTACAGGTACACCCTTAGTGATGCGTAGGGATTGCACCAGACTTTACCTCTCGAGGGATCTCGAGAAGGTTACAACCCCCACCAGGCAGTGTACCTGATCGATGTAGTATAGTATAATGACAAGTATCGGGGGATTGATCGTTCAGCTAGGAATAGTGTCGCTAGTATTAGAAAACCTAATTACTAGTTCTAGAGATGAGGGATGATTCTTTTTGTATTTTTATATTTTTTAGAAAGCAAGTAAATATCTCGGGTTTGAAGGATTTGGGCGGAATTAGTTGCTAGTCAACTAACCCAATACTAAAGATGCAATCAAAATAAAATACTAAAAATGAAAATAAAACTAAATTAAACTAAGGTTGTGAGCAATAAGTGGAGAAATGTGTTTACTTAGATTTCACTACTCCCTAGATATCTTTTACACGTTAATTACTTGTTATAGTTGCGTGGATGACGGATTGTATTCCTTAATACCATTCATGGGGTGGCGTACTTAACTCCCCAATCCTATGAGTGCCTACTTCACTCCTATGTCGACCGGCTAAGAAGCTCCTAACATGGGATCATTAGAATTTACTCATGCATTAAATACAACTAATAAAACCTAGTACACATCGGTTCATGTTTCCTAAGACGTTCAAGCATGTTACCATTTGGAGATCTGCCAGTTTTCTTAAGCCTAACATTGAAATCATTCATCCAATACAACCATAAACAAGTAATCAACACATAATCAACATCTAGGTTTCATTAGATCTAAGCAAACACAAGATAAATCTAGCCTAACATGGTGGAATCAAGACAAGCACAAGATATAGACAACCAACAAATAGACATATTGATTGAATTAAAAGAATACTTATCTCAATAACACATGTAAGGGTTCAGGGGCTGAAAACCCTTGAAAAAGCTGTAAAATACGTATATGGTTCGGTCTTAGGGTTTCTCCAAACTTGTTCCTCCTTATGAATGAAAATTAGAAAACTATATATAGATAATAGAGGTTGACGTCAAGAACAACCTTGTGACGCCGTCATCTCGCCGCCAAAATAATCCTCGGACTGCCTTGATCTACATCTGACGCCGTCATGTATTCCATTTTCCCAGGCCGTCACACATTCAACTCTTGACGCTCTTCTTTGTGACGCCTTCATTTCTGTACTGGGTCGTCATGATCTTTACTCTTGACGCCGTCAACTTGTTCCTCTTGACGCCGTAACACACTGTTACAAGCATGGAAAATTAAGTCTTTGACGTTTTCTTCACTTTTATGCTCCAAAAACGTCCAAATTGCTTCCTTTTCCAGATTTCACTCCCAAAGTACCTAAAATCACAAAAGGAACGATTTAGGGCAATATTTGATCAAATAAATTCAATTCCGGGCTTAAATGACCCCCTAAAAGTGGTTCATTTTTCGCCTCATCATATACCCTTACACTTGAGATTTGCTTGTCCTCAAGCAAATGTGCTTTTATTCTAGTCAAAATACAAGTTAGGGGTCATTTAACACTAATATAAAAGTAATTACAACAAATAATCGTTCCACAAAAGACCAAAGACAAGCACGGAGGTCATACACAAGCACCTCACAAATAGTGTTTAGATACTCACATCTCTCGGGTGTAATAAAGTATAAATTACAATATGAAAACGGAAGATATCTCTCACTACCTGTCATAGCAAAATAGATTACCATAGGCTTGGGAAAGGATCAAACCTCCACCACATGGCGTAAGCACCTAGGATAAACTATCAAAGAGGTCTTTTAAAGGGTTGTAACGTTAGGTGTAGGGATATGAAATACACGGTTTTGTTGGATATAGGCAGTCTTTACTGGTGGCGAGTTAACAATCTTGGTTAATTACATGTACAATATGGCGTTGCTAAGCCAAGACTAGACTCGACTTAAGCTAATAAATAAAAAATAACAAAAACATAAAATGAACATAGAATGAAACGGGATGGTAGTCCGTATGTTTTTTCTCTTTTTTTTCTATTTTTTTTCTTTTTCTTTTGTTTTTTCGATTTTTTTTTTTTTTTTTTTTTTTTTTTTTTTTTTTTTTTTTGCATACACTCTTACCCTACCATCTAAAATAATACATCATAGGGAATGTAAATTCCCCTTACATTTGAATTTTTACATACTTTACAATAAACTAATCTAATGACTCGAATTAAGAAAATCAAAACACTTGGAGTAATTTTAAGATTAACGTACATATGGGGGAAGAACATAATATTATTACCCCCATATGTACGTTAATCTTAAAAGTACTCCAAGTGTTTTAATTTTTTTTAATTTGAGTCATTAGATTAGTTTATTGTAAAGTATGTAAAAATTCAAGTGTAAGGGGAATTTACATTCCCTATGATGTATTATTTTGGATGGTAGGGTAAGAGTGTAAAAAAATAAATAAATAAAAAATAAAAAAAAATAAAAATTAAGAAAAAAAGAAAAAAAATAGAAAAAGAGAAAAAAACATACGGACTACCATCCCTTTTTATTGTATGTTTATTTTATGTTTTTTGTTATTTTCCATTTATTAGCTTAAGTCGAGTCTAGTCTTGGCTTAGCAACGCCATATTCTACATGTAATTAACCAAGATTGTTAACTCGCCACCATTAAAGACTGCCTATATCCAACAAAACCGTGTATTTCGTATCCCTACACCTAATGTTACAACCCTTTGAAAGACCACTTTGATAATTTATCCTAGGTGCTTACGCCATGTGGTGGAGGTTTGATCCTTTCCCAAGCCTATAGTAATCTATTTTGCTATGACAGGTAGTGAGAGATATCTTCCGTTTCCATATTGTAATTTATATTTTATTACACCCGAGAGATGTAAGTATCTAAACACTATTTGTGAGGTGCTAGTGTATGACCTCCGTGCTTGTCTTTGGTCTTTAGTGGAACGATTATTTGTTGTAATTACTTTTATATTAGTGTTAAATGACCCCTAACTTGTATTTTGAGTAGAATAAAAGCGCATTTGCTTGAGGACAAGCAAATCTCAAGTGTAAGGGTATATGATGAGGCGAAAAATGAACCACTTTTAGGAGGTCATTTAAGCCCGGAATTGAATTTATTTGATCAAATATTGCCCTAAATCATTCCTTTTGTGATTTTAGGTACTTTGGGAGTGAAATCTGGAAAATAAAGCAATTCGGACGTTTTTGGAGCATAAAAGTGAAGAAAACGCCAAAGACTTAATTTTCCAAGCTGGGAACAGTGTGTGACGGCGTCAAGAGCATTTTCCTGACGGCGTCAAGAGTAAAAATCATGACGGCCCAGTACAGAAATGAAGGCGTCACAAGGATGAGCGTCAAGAGTTAAATACGTGACGGCCTGGAAAAGTGTATAACGTGACGACGTCAGACGTAGATCAAGGCAGTCCGAGGATTCTTTTGGCGGCGAGATGACGGCGTCACAAGATTGTTCTTGACGCCGTCAGCCTCAATTTTCTATATATAGTTTTCTAATTTTCATTCATTGAGAGGAACAAGTTTGGAGAAACCCTAAGGCCGAACCATATACGAATTTTACAGGTTTTTCAAGGGTTTTCAGCCCTTGAATGCTTGCATGTGCTATTGAGATAAGTGTTCTTTTAATTCAATCAATATGTCTATGTGTTGGTTGTCTATATCTTGTGCTTGTCTTAATTCCACCATGCTAGGCTAGATTTATCTTGTGTTTGCTTAGATCTAATGAAACCTAGATGTTGATTATGTGTTGATTACTTGTTTATGGTTGTATTGGATGAATGATTTCAATGTTAGGCTTAAGAAAACTGGCAGATCTCCAAATGGTAACATGCTTGAACGTCTTAGGAAACATGAACCGATGTGTACTAGGTTTTATTGGTTGTATTTAATGCATGAGTAAATTCTAATGATCCCTTGGTTGTATTTAATGCATGAGTAAATTCTAATGATCCCATGTTAGGAGCTTCTTAGCCGGCTCGACATAGGAGTGAAGTAGGCACTCATAGGATTGGGGAGTTAAGTACACCACCCCATGAATGGTATTAAGGAATACAATCCGTCATCCACGCAACTATAACAAGTAATTAACGTGTAAAAGATATCTAGGGAGTAGTGAAATCTAAGTAAACACATTTCTCCACTTATTGCTCATAACCTTAGTTTAATTTAGTTTATTTTCATTTTTAGTATTTTATTTTGATTGCGTCTTAGTATTGGGTTAGTTGACTAGCAACTAATTCCGCCCATATCCTTCAAAACCCGAGATTTTTACTTGCTTTCTAAAAAATATAAAAATACAAAAATAATCATCCTTCATCTCAAGAACAAGTATTTAGGTTTTCTAATCCTAGCGACACTATTCCTAGCTGAACGATCAATCCCCCGGTACTTGTCATTATACTATACTACATCGATCAGGTACACTGCCTGGTGGGGGTTGTAAGCTTCTCGAGATACCTCGATAGGTAAAGCCTGGTGCAATCCCTACGCATCATCTCCCTACAAAATTACTTATCAAATTCCTATTGGGCATCATCCTAAAATCAAGTTGTTTCTTCATCACCCAATTGTAATAAGTCCTAGTCATGATGTTTATAGGAGATCTAGGATCGATGTAAGCTTTCCATATATGCATATGCCCGATATTGCATGGTATGTTAATGTTAGAGGGGTCTCCCATTTTGATAAGGGGTGTGCCAAGGATATATGGTCTCTCGGGACTATCGAATAAATCCTTATGGTATTCCCGTTCTTCCTTGGTGGGCAACTTATCAAAGTACTTCTCTATAGTTTCTACTCCCTCTAACCCCTTTTCCATATTAACCTCAACTTCCCTACTTTCATCCCTAGTTTCGGTTTCTACTCCAACTTCATCCTTGTCACTTTCTTCTATCTCCTTATCTATTGGCTTAATGGTGACAACATTGACAAAGTGGACATGTTTGGATGATGAGGGATCCTTAATTTGGATTCCGTTATTGGTGTCCCTATGTCCTTCCTAGGTGTAGTTAACGCTTGGTTGTTGAGGGCTTTCAACAAGTTGTCTATCTTGTTGGTCATCTCCATTTGTTGTTGGTTGAATTCGGTTTCGAACTTAGCTATGCGAGCTTCTTGAGATGCCATGAACTTAGACATCAATCCTTCAAGATTGTTGGTACTACCATAGTTGTTAGAAGGATTGTTGTTGAAAGTACGGTTGGAGGGTGGACCGTTTGGTTGGTAACGATTAGGCGGATTGGAAGAAGTGGGTTGATTTTGTTTCCACCTAAGGTTTGGGTGATTTTTTCAAGAGGGGTTGTATGAATCACCGTAAGGGTTTGGCTCGGGTTTGAAAGTGTACCACTTATCTCCCGCTTCGTCGGTACGCGAGGATGCGTAGTCCGCAAAAGCTGTTCCGGGGAGTTCCACACAATCACGAGTGTCATGGGGACAACTACATAATTCGCATGAAGAAGTGATTTTGTTCACTTGGCTTGAAGGCTTAGGAGCTTCGTAGGATTTCATGAGAAACTTGACTTGGTCCTCAAGTTCCATGATCCTACGGTCGGGAGTGCTAGAGTTGTTCAAAGGCAAGGATATTGCCTTGACCGTTTTGTTCAAATCACGGGGATCATTCCAACTTTCGTTGTCATAGAGAGCAAGATCTTCTATGAGTTCCCATGATTGTTCCGCACTTAGATCACGTAGCTTACCACCGGCCGATTGGTCAATGGCTCGTCTCGTGGATAGATCGATATGGTCATAAAAGATTTGGACTTGGAGCCAAAGGTCTATGCCATGATGAGGGACTTTTTGGAGTAAGTCCTTGAAACGAGTACATGCTTCATAAAGAGATTCATTTTGACGTTGTTGGAACATCAAGATGTCATTTCTAAGCTTAGTAGTTCTCCCCGGTGGGAAAAATTGAGCAAGGAAACGAGTGGTGAGATCATCCCATGTGGTGATGGATCCCGCGGGTAAACGCTCAAGCCATTGACTAGCTTGATCCCGTAGAGAGAATTGGAATAGGCGTAATCGGGTTGTCTCTCTAGTTGCAACATCTAGGTCTATGGAATCTACGATTTTAAGGAAGTCCTTGAGATGTTGATTTGGATCTTCGGAACGAAGTCCATGGAATGCACATCCGCTTTGCACCAACCGGATGGTGTCGGATCGCAAGGGTGTCACATTGGCTCCGGTGAGCTCAATGGTGTTTCGGTAGCCTTGGTGGCTAGGTCGGGAATACTCTCCTAAGGTTCGGGGCCTAAGAGGTTCTAGTGGTGGGTTTTGTTGTGGTGGGATGACGGGTTCAAAGATGTTCCCATCGTCCATGATGTTGGGTGGTGAAAAGTTACGAACAAAAACACAAAGAAATAAAATAGACTAAAGAAAACCTAAAAATAAAAATAAAATCTTACTAGAAAGGAATCTAGCAAGTAGACCTAATGAAAAGAGATTCTAACCTAGACAATAACTATTCCCCGGGCTGCGGCGCCAAAAACTTGATACGTAGGGATTGCACCAGGCTTTACCTCTCGAGGGATCTCGAGAAGCTTACAACCCCCACCAGGCAGTGTACCTGATCGATGTAATATAGTATAATGACAAGTACCTGGGGATTGATTGTTCAGCTAGGAATAGTGTCGCTAGGATTAGAAAACCTAATTACTAGTTCTAGAGATGAGGGATGATTCTTTTTGTATTTTTATATTTTTTAGAAAGCAAGTAAATATCTCGGGTTTGAAGGATTTGGGCGGAATTAGTTGCTAGTCAACTAACCCAATACTAAAGATGCAATCAAAATAAAATACTAAAAATGAAAATAAAACTAAATTAAACTAAGGTTGTGAGCAATAAGTGGAGAAATGTGTTTACTTAGATTTCACTACTCCCTAGATATCTTTTACACGTTAATTACTTGTTATAGTTGTGTGGATGACGGATTGTATTCCTTAATACCATTCATGGGGTGGCGTACTTAACTCCTCAATCCTATGAGTGCCTACTTCACTCCTATGTCGAGCCGGCTAAGAAGCTCCTAACATGGGATCATTAGAATTTACTCATTCATTAAATACAACCAATAAAACCTAGTACACATCGGTTCATGTTTCCTAAGACGTTCAAGCATGTTACCATTTGGAGATCTGCCAGTTTTCTTAAGCCTAACATTGAAATCATTAATCCAATACAACCATAAACAAGTAATCAACACATAATCAACATCTAGGTTTCATTAGATCTAAGCAAACACAAGATAAATCTAGCCTAGCATGGTGGAATCAAGACAAGCATAAGATATAGACAACCAACACATAGACATATTGATTGAATTAAAAGAATACTTATCTCAATAACACATGTAAGGGTTCAAGGGCTGAAAACCCTTGAAAAAGCTGTAAAATACGTATATGGTTCGGCCTTAGGGTTTCTCCGAACTTGTTCCTCCTTATGAATGAAAATTAGAAAACTATATATAGATAATAGAGGCTGACAGCGTCAAGAACAACCTTGTGACGCCCTCATCTCGCCGCCAAAATAATCCTCGGACTGCCTTGATCTACATCTGACGCCGTCATGTATTCCATTTTTCCAGGCCGTCACACATTTAACTCTTGACGCTCTTCTTTGTGACGCCTTCATTTCTGTACTGGGTTGTCATGATCTTTACTCTTGACGCCGTCAACTTGTTCCTCTTGACGCCGTCACACACTGTTACAAGCATGGAAAATTAAGTCTTTGGCGTTTTCTTCACTTTTATGCTCCAAAAACGTCCGAATTGCTTTCTTTTCCAGATTTCACTCCCAAAGTACCTAAAATCACAAAAGGAACGATTTAGGGCAATATTTGATCAAATAAATTCAATTCCGAGCTTAAATGACCCCCTAAAAGTGGTTCATTTTTCGCCTCATCACTTAGCATCCTATAAGGGGGAGGTCTCAGGTTCGACCCCTGCCTCTCCCCTTTTTTGCCAAACATTTTTTTTTTCAATTTTCTTTTGCAAACTTATTAAAAACATAAAAAGGAACATTTTTTACAACCAAGACTTTTTCTGAAAACCACAAATAAGCAGAGTAATAAGTGAAAATAATAAGCAGTTTTTAAACTAAAAGCTTAAAAAGGGTTTTTGAAAACTGAAAAGCTAATTTAAGCTACTATAAGCTAACCTAAGGTGACAAATAAGCTAAGTGGTACAGAAGCTGCCACAAATAAGCCAAAAAAAATCAACAAAACACTCTGAGATAAGTTAATAAGCAGTTATAAGCAAATCCAAAAACAACTTTCCAAACAGGCTAAATGGCCACTTGCAGGCCAAGCTTGAGCTTATCAAATAAGCTCAAAAGCCAAAACCAACCCTTGATCTAACAAGCTTAACTACATACCTTTCTAAAAAGCTAAAGAGCTTAAAGTTGAACCCACTAATAAGCTTTTGAAGAGCTTGTGAAGTATGGTCAATTTCCTGGAGCAGGGCATGTTAGGTTCACTGAGGGCTTAAACAAGCTACTGCACAAGCTACAAATTGATAAGCTCAGCTTCCTAATCCTGAAAATATCATTAACCACCTGACAGGGATTAAGCATACCAGATTTCAAAGAACAAAAAGCTTAAATGAGCTGCTAAGGGGGAAGGGCTTATGAGCTAAATAGATATCAATACCCAACACCTAATGCTACACTACCAAAAGCCACAAACTAAACTATTTGAGTCTAAAAGCTCAAACTAACACAAGGGTACACAAGCACACAGACAACTCAAATAAGCTAAAAAAAGACCCTAAGCTACAGAATAGCAATGGCAGAAAAGCAGGATAAGCTATTGGCTTATCAGTGAACTTTTATTATGAACAAGAGACACACATTAACTGAACTTAGACTAACAAGCTTAAATAAGCTTAATCAATACTTAAATAAGCTAAACCTAAAACAATACAATCTAATTTAGCAAAGTACTCCTAAATAAGCATACTCTACAAACCTAATAAGCCAAATAAATCAAATCACCAAGGCTGCAAATGGGACAGTCAAAACAGTGAAATGGGCTACTTTTGGGCTTACAAATAAGCTAGAAGCTTAAAAGCTGATGAAACAAAAAGTGACATATAAAATCACATCCTCCCAAAGAACTCATAATCCAAATTTGAGCTACTTCTGAGCTTATATGAGCTTATGAACTAGCTTAAAAGTTTGGATGTAAATCTGATGCACAGGGACAGGTTCTAAGGGGCAACTTTGGGTAAAGATTTAAGCTAGGAAATGATTAAGCTAGAGGATATGAGATGGAAACATGTTAAGATAAGCTACTAGGGAATACAGGGAAACAAAAATAATGGAGTTTGAACTAGCAAATAAGCAATAAATGAGCAAGAAAACCCCCCACTGAGACAGCAAGACTGTTGAATCAGTGATGATAAATATGGGTAAAAAACTAGCAACCTTGACCTGAAAAGTCAAATCCAAGCATGCAATCTATCCCTAACCTATTGTGAACATGTTCTACTACTTCAAATCACCCTAATCTTAGTTATACACTGAAATCAAACTCAATCTACATCAAACCCATCAATTTCACCAACTCATGCAAAACCTTAATTGCTACTCAAGGTTGATTAAAATCAACTTAAAACAACTAAATAAGATATATTAAAGCTAAATCAAACTCAACTTGTGGCCAATTCCTAGTTTGACCTCAGAAAGTCAACACATCCAAACACTTATTCAGGCTTATTGTTTTTTAGTGTGCAAAGCATATGGATAATTCAGACCAACATAAATATTGAAATAAGCTTACTAATAACTGAACTAAGCTGAAACAAATTATAAACAAGCAGTTTTGACAAGCAAATAAGCACAAACTATAGGAGCTAAAATTTGACAGAAGATAAAAAGAAAGCTGAAACCTTGATATTAAACTTGAATTAAGAAGTTACAATACTGAAAATTAAAAACATAAGCATAAGAATTACACTAAAGCTAAAATTAAACTACTCCTACTAAAAATCTAACTGCCCAAATGAGCTACAATCATTTTCTTTTTATACTAAGAATACTAGGATTTCTTCTCTTGTTTTTCTTGGGAGCAAATCCCATCCATTCAATTGTCATAGATGCATCTCAGCCCTTGATTGTGGATTTGGCGCCCAAAATGAATAATGCCAATTGGCTTCTGATAACTTGGACTGAAGAAGAAATCATTAATGTTGTTGTCTTTTGGTGTTTGGAAGTGGGAATAAGGCAACTGGTGAGCAGAGGTGATGATGAGAGTGGGTAGGGTTTCAGGGTCACGGGGGAGGGAAATGGGAGAGGGTTTGACTCAGGGTTTGACTGGGAAGATATTAAAATGGGGGAATTATTATTTGGGATTGGGCCAGGGTTTGGTTTGGGCTTTGGGTGTGGATCAGGGAGGATATAAGGTGTTGGGTGGATTGGTTTATGTTTTAGCTGGGCTTTTGGATTAGGAATAACTTTGGTCCATTTGGTTTATAGCTTGTTTTGGCATAAGGACCAATTGTGTTAAAAGCTTAAAGTTGAGGGTCCATTTGGTTTATAGCTTGTTTTGGCATAAGGACCAATTGTGTTAAAAGCTTAAAGTTGAGGGTGTATTTTGCCATTTTCCCAAATTTGTTCCAAGGACTAATCCTGCCAATTTTCAATAATATGAGGACCATGAGTAATTATTTTCCAAAATGAAGTACCCGGGGACCAAGATTGCCAAATGTGAAACTTGAAGGACCAAAAGTGTAAATTCTTCAAACATTACTCCCAGGGACCAATTATGATAAATTTTGAATTCCAAAAGACCTTTGTTGACTTTTCTTTTAAAATAAGCTCATGGACTATTTTTGCCAATTTTTGAAAGTTGGGGGACTGAAACTGCCAATTATGCAAACTTTGTTCGTTTTTCATTGTTTTTACTCATTTTGCATCTGAAACATATAAAACACAATTCCTGGAATAGTTTCAGTATTTTGATTCCTTTTTGAGTGTTTTTGAATATTTTTGCAGTTCAGATACGATAAAAATGATTAGTATTTACACACTCATCAACCCCCCACACTAAACTATTGCTTGTCCCTAGCAATCTTTTGAGAAAAATTAATGGATTTGAAACTCTTTACCAAAAGCCATCACTTCTGGAGCAGCCAAATGTATTAGTTCAAGTAAGAACTATGGTCCACTTGATAACCATGTGATTTTGAGCAAACCACCAGCTGTCAACGGATTTGATTTGTCTTTACCAAAAGCCGTTTGCTTCTGGACTAGCCAACTCTTGATGGAATAGTCAACATCTTGGTGAGCTGATTACCAATTATGGTTTTTTCACTGCCTTTACCACAAGCCATAATCTTGCGGGCTAGCCAACTCAATCACTTTTTGGGATATGGCGAGTTGAGGTACCATACAATTTTGGGCAAATTGCAAGCCATCAACGGATTTGATATATCTTTACCAAGAGTCGTTTGCTCCTGGATTAGCCAATCCTTTTGTCGTTTAGACATGGCGGACTGATAACCACAAAAATTTTGAAGCACAAGTGAATTTTTTTTTTAATTTTTGCCAAAAACGGGGGTATTAGATAGTAAAATGTGATAAAATTCGCTAGAATAACGAAATACCCCCCCCCCCCCCCCTAAACTTAGAATGAATATTGCCCTCAATATTCAAAGTCCCGGCTATTATGCCGACTCTTTGAACGTAAAAGGGCAACATTACAAGCTAAACGTGGAAACATCATTTTTTTTCACTTTATTGGTAACCATAATAGGGGCACTCCCCCACACTTAGGGTGAAAACCCTAAGTACATGCTACTGTTTTTGTTTACCGAGTCGCTAGCTTGACTCGACCCCGAATTTATTAGTTCTAGGGGAAGCATGATGTGGAAGAAGCAATCTCAATCGGACTTTCATTCAAGATGTTTGGACAAACATTTGAAGCACGTGAAAGTTCCACACCGATGAGATAAGTATCCGGCTCAAGATAATGATACATGAAAATGTCGGGATCAAAGATGGTATCTTCATTCCCGAAGGAGTGAAGAAGAGAGGAAGTCACCTTATAGGTGAAGAAAAGGAAGAAAACCATGATGAAAATCATGATTTGATCTTCTTCCTCGAGAGCAGGCTCATTAGCCAGAATTTGGATTTCAAGGGTTAAGCTCAAAATCATCCCGGGAGGGAGGGTGGGAATTTGCAAATCCTCATGATTGAGTGTATCTCCCCCCGGGCTATCAAACTCCAGAGGAGTCATGATATGATGAGTGAGTTCACCGGAGAACTCCTCATGAAGAGAATTATTCACAAGATGTGAATTTGTGAACTCTTGTTCCATTATGGACTCATCACTCTCCTCATCAAAGATTGGATTGTTAGAAATCACAGTGAATTCAGATTCGAATTCAAATAGAGGGTTGGTGAAAGTTGTATTAAATGTTTCGGGAACAAGGTGATCAATGATGGGCTCAGAAGGTATTTCATCAATATCACTGATGTCTCCATAAGATAAAGAATTTTCATCAGTGTGTGAATCACTAAGCTCAGTGTTGAGATAGGGATTGAGTGATGGATTATCATTCAATAAGCTTTCAAGGAAAAGAATATCCCCCTCAGAATCAAGATAGTTATCATCAACTTCATATGAAGTTGAACTATCTAGGGCAAGGAATGCTTCGACTTCTTCCAGATCATCTTTGAAATCAAAGAGATCATCATCACCTCCCGATGGAAGTGGATTGGTGTGAGTGAGTTCATCGGCGAACTCCTCGAGAAGAAAGTCAACATTAGAGTGGGGAAAGGATGCATCAACATACTCATTGTCTCCATAAGATAAACAATCATCACTGGAATCAGAGACAGTCTCAATTTGATCATTTGGATTATCAGGGGATGAAGGAATATCACATACTTGATCAAAAGTTTCCTGTGACTCTTTCGGGATTGGGACAAGGATCTCAACACTAGACTTTATTAATTCGTCCGATTCCTTATTAGGAACAGTGCTAAGATGCTCATCCCCCATGTTTAGAGAGTGAGTGTGAACTTCGGGTGTGATAACAACAGACTGAAGGAGATGAGAGGAGCTAGCATTCATGGATTGTACAAGTTCCATTTGATCTTCTGCTAGTAATTTCTCCGTCACATTATTTTCTCCCTGATTTTCAATGGAAGGAATTACAACTGATGAATCTGATGAATCTTTTTGAATAATAACAATGTTATCTTCATCATCATCACTGTCATCATCGTCATCATATAGAGCAGCATAGCGAAGATTGGCACGTATTTTAGCCGCTCTTTGCTCAGCAAGTAATTCTTCCATGCTCAATTCGTTTCTAGCATCACTGTCATCATCGTCATCATTGATTTCTCACGAGAATCTTGAAACGATGTAGTAGCCAACCCCTCCTTAAATTTTTTAAATGCTTCAAGAACCTCATGACAAAAGTCTTGCGGGTATTGAGGAGTTGCTTGGGTCAACTGGTACTGTGGAGGTTGGTCTTGAAATGAATGGTCGTAATTGTTACAAGGAAATGGATTCCCTGTTTAACAATCCGAGCTAAAGTGAGGACCTCCACAGTTTTCACAACAGTAAAACTGATGTGGCTGTGAGTCGTATGTGCTTGAGTCGTAATTGTTATCGGGAAACTGCTCATAGACAAGCGTGTTGCCCGATTGACAATCAGAACTGTAGTGTGGATCACCACAGTACTCACAACAGTTAAACTGTTGAGTCTGGTTTGGTGAATTGTATGGATATTGGTCGTAACCAAAATTTTGACTATTTTAACAATCAAAACCTTGGTGAGGACCTCCACAATATTTACACGAAAAGTTTGGTGTATTATGGTACGAAGCATCATTGTGGTTTGGATAATATGATTCTTGCTCGTATGAATGTGATGGGTAGTTGGAAAAATTTGGAGAGTCGTAGAATGAGTTCTGATTAGAGTCATAAGCAAATGAATTCCTCGAACCACATAACAAACAACTTCCGTCTCGAATATCATTACCACATTGTTCACATGTACACCAATGACATGGTAAACCAAAAAGCGGCTCACCACAACCAACACAAGGAATAAAATCCGGAGGTGCGACAAGTGGTGTGCTCTTAGAGCTAGGAATTTCCACCACTTCCGTTATGGTCTCGGGTTTTTGTTCTTGATGAACGTGAAGATTAGGTAAGTCGTTCTTTTCAGTCACTGCCCTAAGCTCTGTACGTTTGCTTGACAAACTTTTAACCGTAAACCGTGAAAGGTTATGATCAATTCTTGATGGTTTAGGAGCAATTGTGAGCTTAGATTTTTGGACAACCGTAGGTTGGACGTATTTAGCACTTCCATCGTCAGAGGAAAGTACAGGGTCCTTTGTCACCCCGGTTTCTTGTTCCATTTCCCTCACCGGAGATGGACTAGGAATCGAAGGTCCATCATAATCAACACGACATCTCGACATTTTTGACAAGGCCATAAGTTTTTCAATTTTGCTCTCAAAGGCCCATTGTTCAAAGAAATCGCCATCGAGAGATGCCATTAGAATCAATTACGGGACAAGTGGAAGAAGTTAGAATCAAAAGGATAGAGGGTAAAGGGATGAAGAATCAAAAAGGTAGGAGGGTAAAGATGGATATTTTTGGGATTTTTGATAAACATTTTATAAGAAAGAAAATCTTTTTGTGTTTTTGTGTTCGTTGAAAACTAATTTTTAAAAGTTTTCGTGAACTGTTTTGTTTTTATAATAAGAAAATATGAACAAATGATGGTAAATATACAATGAGTGTATATCCAGATTCACTAATCTGTAAAACCGTTTAGAATACGCGCACGACCTCCTCGGCAGCGGCACCAAAATTTGATTGAGGCAAAAGCAGTCAACATAAATTGACCAAAGAATGGTCAACCAAGTCAGACAGCTTAGGCTCAATTCTCCGTGGAAGTATAGGGTTTCCCCGGGTCGTTATGTCCCGACGAGGTGTGGATGGTAATCAAACGGGTTTGTGATCGGGTGAATTTGGACAGGAAAGGGTATATAAGGGTTTGAAGGGTTACACTAAGGAAATACGAATGAGAACGATCTAAACAAACTATAATAACAATAACGCGAAACCTAATTAGCCTAAAACGTAATCTAAAAATGTAAAATTAGAGTTTGCTTAAAGATAAGCAGAAAAATAAGCCAAAAGGGCTTAAATAGAAGCTATCACTTTTTTATATTTTTTGGTTTTTCTTTATTTTACAAACTACTTTTACTAACGTAACCTAAATTTAAAAACGTAAAAATTTATTAAATAAAACGCGAGTGCACAAAATAAAAAGTGATATTTGAGCTACGCGAACCCTACGGATGTAAAAATTATATTTTTATAATCCTAACGATAAAAGAAAATTTTGAGAAAAAGAAAATTATTTTTTTGACTTCTATATTATTTATTTATTAATTAAAAACTATTTAAACTTAATTAAACTATTTAAACTAATTTAATTATAATAAATACTAAATAAAAAGTTAAAGTTATAGAAAAAATTATATAACTAATTAATCATCACAGGAATCTAATAAAAATATAAAAACTTCCTAAAAATTATATTTAAGCTAAATGAGAAATTAATTACTTATTATTTATTAAAAGCTATTTAAACTATTTTAATTATTATAAATACTAAACTAATTTCTAAAATTATGAAAAATTTTATGTAACTACTTTATGCTAATAGAAAGATAGGAAAATTATTACAACACCCAAGAGCTTATTAATAAGCTGGGAATAAGCAAATAAGGTAAATTAAGCTAACTAGATCACTACTACTATAAGAATAAAATTTGCAAGAGATAACCTGAAAAAGACCCAAGGGCAACGGGTTTACAGGTACACCCTTAGCATCCTATAAGGGGGAAGGTCTCAGGTTCGACCCCTGCCTCTCCCCTTTTTTGCCAAACATTTTTTTTTCAATTTTCTTTTGCAAACTTATTAAAAACATAAAAAGGAACATTTTTTACAACTAAGACTTTTTCTGAAAACCACAAATAAGCAGAGTAATAAGTGAAAATAATAAGCAGTTTTTAAACTAAAAGCTTAAAAAGGGTTTTTGAAAACTGAAAAGCTAATTTAAGCTACTATAAGCTAACCTAAGGTGACAAATAAGCTAAGTGGTATAGAAGCTGCCACAAATAAGCCAAAAAAAAATCAACAAAACACTCTGAGATAAGTTAATAAGCAGTTAGAAGCAAATCCAAAAACAACTTTCCAAACAGGCTAAATGGCCACTTGCAGGCCAAGCTTGAGCTTATCAAATAAGCTCAAAAGCCAAAACCAACCCTTGATCTAACAAGCTTAACTACATACCTTTCTAAAAAGCTAAAGAGCTTAAAGTGGAACCCACTAATAAGCTTTTGAAGAGCTTGTGAAGTATGGTCAATTTCCAGGAGCAGGGCATGTTTGGTTCACTGAGGGCTTAAACAAGCTATTGCACAAGCTACAAATTGATAAGCTCAGCTTCCTAATCCTGAAAATATCATTAACCACCTGACAGGGATTAAGCATACCAGATTTCAAAGAACAAAAAGCTTAAATGAGTTGCTAAGGGGGAAGGGCTTATGAGCTAAATAGATATCAATACCCAACACCTAATGCTACACTACCATAAGCCACAAACTAAACTATTTAAGTCTAAAAGCTCAAACTAACACAGGGGTACACAAGCACACAGACAACTCAAATAAGCTAAAAAAAAAGACCCTAAGCTACAGAATAGCAATGGCAGAAAAGCAGGATAAGCTATTGGCTTATCAGTGACCTTTTATTATGAACAAGAGACACACATTAACTGAACTTATTCTAACAAGCTTAAATAAGCTTAATCAATACTTAAATAAGCTAAACCTAAAACAATACAATCTAATTAAGCAAAGTACTCCTAAATAAGCATACTCTACAAACCTAATAAGCCAAATAAATCAAATCACCAAGGCTGCAAATGGGACAGTCAAAATAGTGAAATGGGCTACTTTTGGGCTTACAAATAAGCTAGAAGCTTATAAGCTGATGAAACAAAAAGTGACATATAAAATCACATCCTCCCAAAGAACTCATAATCCAAATTTGAGCTACTTCTGAGCTTATATGAGCTTATGAACTAGCTTAAAAGTTTGGATGTAAATCTGATGCACAGGGACAGGTTCTAAGGGGCAACTTTGGGTAAAGATTTAAGCTAGGAAATGATTAAGCTAGAGGATATGAGATGGAAACATGTTAAGATAAGCTACTAGGGAATACAGGGAAACAAAAATAATGGAGTTTGAACTAGCAAATAAGCAATAAATGAGCAAGAAAACCCCCCACTGAGACAGCAAGACTGCTGAATCAGTGATGATAAATATGGGTCAAAAACTAGCAACCTTGACCTGAAAAGTCAAATCCAAGCATGCAATCTATCACTAACCTATTGTGAACATGTTCTACTACTTCAAATCACCCTAATCTTAGTTATACACTGAAATCAAACTCAAGCTACATCAAACCCATCAATTTCACCAACTCATGCAAAACCTTAATTGCTACTCAAGGTTGATTAAAATCAACTTAAAACAACTAAATAAGATATATTAAAGCTAAATCAAACTCAACTTGTGGCCAATTTCTAGTTTGACCACAGAAAGTCAACACATCCAAACACTCCTTCAGGCTTAATGTTTTTTAGTGTGCAAAGCATATGGATAATTCAGACCAACATAAATATTGAAATAAGCTTACTAATAACTGAACTAAGCTGAAACAAATTACAAACAAGCAGTTTTGACAAGCAAATAAGCACAAACTATAGGAGGCTAAACTTTGACAGAAGATAAAAAGAAAGTTGAAACCTTGATATTAAACTTGAATTAAGAAGTTACAATACTGAAAATTAAAAACATAAGCATAAGAATTACACTAAAGCTAAAATTAAACTACTCCTACTAAAAATCTAACTGCCCAAATGAGCTACAATCATTTTCTTTTTATACTAAGAATACTAGGGTTTCTTCTCTTGTTTTTCTTGGGAGCAAATCCCATCCATTCAATTGTCATAGATGCATCTCAGCCCTTGATTGTGGATTTGGCGCCCAAAATGAATAATGCCAATTGGCTTCTGATAACTTGGACTGAAGAAGAAATCATTAATGTTGTTGTCTTTTGGCGTTTGGAAGTGGGAATAAGGCAAGTGGTGAGCAGAGGTGATGATGAGAGTGGGTAGGGTTGCAGGGTCACGGGGGAGGGAAATGGGAGAGGGTTTGACTCAGGGTTTGACTGGGAAGATATTAAAACGGGGGAATTATTATTTGGGATTGGGCCAGGGTTTGGTTTGGGCTTTGGGTGTGGATCAGGGAGGATATAAGGTGTTGGGTGGATTGGTTTATGTTTTGGGTGGGCTTTTGGATTAGGAATAACTTTGGTCCGTTTGGTTTATAGCTTGTTTTGGCATAAGGACCAATTGTGTTAAAAGCTTAAAGTTGAGGGTGTATTTTGCCATTTTCCCAAATTTGTTCCAAGGACTAATCCTGCCAAGTTTCAATAATATGAGGACCTTGAGTAATTATTTTCCAAAATGAAGTACCCGGGGACCAAGATTGCCAAATGTGAAACTTGAAGGACCAAAAGTGCAAATTCTTCAAACATTACTCCCAGGGACCAATTATGATAATTTTTGAATTCCAAAAGACCTTTGTTGACTTTTCTTTTAAAATAAGCTCAGGGACTATTTTTGCCAATTTTTTAAAGTTGGGGGACTGAAACTGCCAATTATGCAAACTTTGTTCGTTTTTCATTGTTTTTACTCATTTTGCATCTGAAACATATAAAACACAATTCCTAGAATAGTTTCAGTATTTTGATGCCTTTTTGAGTGTTTTTAAATGTTTTTGCAGTTCAAATACGATAAAAATGATGAGTATTTACACACTCATCAACTACCTAAAGATAAAAACAACTGGGTGCCACTACCCAAAGATAAAGATAATTGGGCAATAATAGTCACATAGTATTAATCACACAGTAGAGTTCATATATATTGAATATAGTATGTCAATCATGTATTTTCCTCAGGTACTATAACTAGAACAGATGTGTATAGAAATAAGTATCAATGTCATAAGAGTTTTGAGTATTTGCAAAAGTAAATAAATGTAGTTTGAGCATGTATCTCCCCCAAAATATTTATAAAATAATTATAAAACCAGTAAAAGTAGGGGCTATGACTCACAGAAATCCGTAAAAGTTTAGAGTACTTATGAAAGTAAAAAGCAAGTAGTTGAGCATGTATCTCCCCCAAAGAGTTTATAAAATAGTTAAAACGAGAAAAGTGGGGCTAAGAACTCACCTTGATGGAATGGAAGACAAAGAATAAGTAATATCAACGCAGAGTGGGGATGGCTCCAATAGACAACCTGATTAATATGAAAGTCTGAGATAAGTTCAAATTATCGAGAATAGTGATTTGAAACAATGTCGGATGACAAAATGGTTCTTGTGGCAGAGGTGACTTGCGTGGCAAAACGCTTAAGGTTTAACAACAAAGTTATATACTATATAAGTTGTCTGTTATGTATTACTTATTGCTTTCGTATAGGTTATTAGTTTGCTTATTCGTTATATATATATATATATATATATATATATATATATATATATATATATATATATATATATATATATATATATATATATATATATATATATATATATATATATATATTTCATGTATACAAGTTTTATAAAGTAACCCGAGCCGTTTAAAGTGTTAAAATATATTCCCAAAATATTATATGTTTATTAAAGTTGTGGTTAAATAATATATTAGGACCATATATTATTTATAGTTTACGTCGACGTGGTCGCCATATATAATATGTATTAGACAAATCTATTTAGCGAAAAATGGTAAAAATAATATAAGTTGTTTAGATTTATAAAAGTTTTGGGTGGAAAACGTTAAGTATTAAACTTAAGGGGCTGAAATAATATAAATGGTTTGAACTTGTAAAAGTTTTTAAGAACAAATGATAATTGATGTGAAGCCTAGGGGCTAAAACTGCCAATAGGCGAAAGTTGTAAAAATAACTAAAAATCAAAACTACTAGGCTTGAACTTGTGACCCCTAGTTTACATCACCAGCGACCCAACCAACTGAGCTAAGGTTCTTTTTGTGTTATGCTTTGTGTTTTAACATTTTTAACAAGGGTTTAGGCTGTAGTATTTGTTATAAATCTCGTAGTTTTTACGTACATGTAATTTGATTTGTGTTAGGAAATCTTTCTCTTAAACAAGCTTTGTGACTACGTTTTAAATCTCAATATTTTTGAATGAACGCCTTAGTTATCAAAACGTAAGGAGCAAGCTCAAGACCCGACTTGTTGACATGAAATTATACTCCACTGTGGTTCATCCACAGTGGGTTTTCGACTCTCCACAAAACAAACTCAAATCATAGACTGTGTGGACTATACACTAGGTTATTCCGCGAGCTTGAAGCTTTGGGCTCAAGACATACTTTTACTAAAAGCACACCACTGTGGTTCGACCACAGTGGGTTGCGACCCAAAGCCATATCCACACATAATACAAGTTTTAACAAGACATGAGATGGGTCAAGTTACATGCTATACATAGATGTTTATATCCTTAGCCAATACTTGGTTTTTAATTGTGATTTTATCATATGCCACACAAGGTTTCAAGCAACACAACTTAGTTACTTAAGCATGTATATATATGTCGAACATATATATATGAAGTAATAATAGAAAATATAATACGTGCATGGAAATAAAACAAAGTAGTAAATGAGAAAGGTGGTTCAAGGCTCACAGTGGGTTGGAAGTGGATAACTGTCGCGTGAAAGTGAGCCAAGGAATTATAACTGAGTACAACTCAAGCTTCCAAGATTTTAATCCCATAACGTACTAATCCAAAAAGATTTTTAGAAATTGAGAAATGACCCACGACTTGCTCCCTTGGTTTCTTTTCGTTGGGCAGTAGTAAAACAAGCAGACGAGTTGTGTTTTGAATTTGGATTCTATTTGTGGGAGTGCAATATGGAGCGTGATAGTAGAGGAGTATATATGGAACAAGTAGGCACATAGGTCAGCCTTCTCGTATGAACCAAAGAGAAAGAAAGAAAGTGCTTAGTAAATCTGGAAATGTGAAATGTTTGTGTGTAGGTATGCATGAAAGAAGATGGGTGTGTAAGAGATAAGCTTGCAAGAATCACATGGTTTTCTTGTGTTTGGCAGGTCGACACAAGAAAGAAAGAGAAAGAAGAAGAGAAATGTTTTTAGGATACGCAAGAATCAATAATTCAAGAAACATGTAATACTATTCCATGTTAGTGATTCAAGGACTTTAGATTGCTTCTCATTCATTCCATGACTTTAAGAGATGCATGTGTGAGCTTAAAATAAGGAAGTATGTCCTTGTGATTTTTATACATGTCGACAACCATATAATTTTGTACACGAATTGGAGAAATGCATAGGACTTGGTTTCTAGCGGATGAATGTCGACTTCTAACATACATTTACACTTGAAATGATAATAGGAATTTATAGAAACAAACGGGAATCAAAACGGTTAAGTTTTTAATTATTTATATATCGGATGAGTTATTTTTGGATCAAACACTTTGCCTCGTATAAACATAGTAAAACTCGACATATGATTATGAGATTTGACACACTAGTAGTCGGCTAGGTGAGAAACGAGGTGGTGCAAAAATATATAGGTGTCGTGTTTAAGAATTGAGAGAACGGAAGGCGTTTTGTAGCTTGGTATAATCGATTTCTATAAAAATCTTAAGGATGAATCAGGCCTAATTCTATGGGCCGCATGAACAGTGGTGGATCGATTGGGATGTTGGGCTGAAAATTAATTAAGGATAATTAAGATTAGTTAAGATATTAATATTCCGTCAAACGTGTCGAGAATTGTTCCGTCATTTGGTGATTTATATGATAACGTCTTCGCGTTAAATAAATATAATAAAGAAAATTTTAAATTTTCCTGTAAAAATGGTGATTAAAAATAATGACAGAGATTAATATATAATTAAACGTTGTTAATTATATGGATTTTTGCATTTCGCTACAGAGCACATATGTAGACTCTAGGGAATCCTCACTTGAATCCTCCACCATAAACTCTTGGTCAATCTCTTCCAATAACCTCCTGAATTGAAACTCATCACTCAGCCTTTTTGTATGATTTGCAATCATTTTTTCAGCACAAAATGTTGGTGGGAAGTCATTGTCAGAATCAGTATCATAAACAGGTCCAGCCTTCTCAGGTTGGCTTGTCTTATGCCACTCTAACAATAGTAATTTTCCACTGTTTCCAGTCTCACCATCAACATCCTTTCCAACAGCATCATTCACATCATGATCCACAATTTCTTCAATCACCACACCCTTGCTCTTAGTCATCATTCGCTCCATCATCTCTCACTCTACCAATGAAACACCAGTTTCAATATACAACTCCAATTCTGTAAATATAAGAACATACTCCACAAGTCTCCTCACATCTTCATCAGACTTTAGTGGTAGCAAACTATCATCTAGTGACTCCCCATGTATCCTAAAGTGAGTAAACACAAGGGTACGATCCATGTAACCTAAATCCTCTAACATTTCGCCCAATAAGTCCATGGAGAAAACGTCACAGTAAACTCCGTCAAACCAATCTTTATCTCTAAAGAGATATCTTCTTCTTGGTGTTGAGGTAAATTCATCATTGTGATGGATTTTCAAAGTAAAGATGGTTTCATTCAAATTTGTGCAACACACAAAACATCAATAACTACCAATAACAATAACAAGTTTAAATGGAAAACATGAAAATGGAACAGAGCATGCTTACCATAAAGGATTCCTAAATCAGGGACCGGCGTACTTCGTGCGCGATTTTGCCAAAGCTTAACCATTCTCAAGATCTTTACTTGTGAAATTAATGTTCATGGAAGCAATTGAGACACATATATAAACTATTGATTTAAAGGACTAAATTTGTAAAACAAAACACTAGCAATTGAGGTGATTGGCGGGAAAAACAGTAAAAGGATAATACTACCCTCAATGACGTGGCAGTTAACGAGAAAAATAACAATAGTTGAGTCTCGATGGCTTTTTTGCATTTATATGGAACGTGAGTGGCGTTTTTGAATGTCTTTATGACTCGGTGTATTTTTTGCACTTTTGCAGAACGTTGGTTACTAAATTTGCAATTTACCCATATATATATATATATATATATATATATATATATATATATATATATATATATATATATATATATATATATATATATTGGTATTGGTTAGTGGGTCCGCGTTCTTCTTAAAAATGTTTTGCAATAAGATTATACTGTTAGTTTTATTTATTGTAATACTCCCTCCGTCTCAAAAAGAGAGTCAACGAATAAAAAAAATTATAATATGTGTAACTAATGCTAATTTTAATTGATAAAAAGTCATTTTTACCTTCATAGTTAATATAGAAATAAAAAATGAGTAATTAATGTAAGTTTTAATTAGAAGGGTAAAGTAGAAAAAATAGTCATAATTACTGTCCGTATATAAAAACTGGACACTTATTTAGAGAAAAACATAAATAATAAGGTGGACATTTTTTTTGGACGGAGAGAGTAATTTTTAAGGGTTATTTATTGGCATGTACGCCCCAAAAAATGATTGTAATACACAACCAAAAAAAATTTAATAATAATAAAAATTTTGTTTTTATTATAAAACTACAAAATAAAAAATATGAAGTTTGATAAGAGAAAAGTAGTAAAACACAAAAAAATACGGAGCACAAAACTATACAAAACTGCCTTATAATGTTAATAAAGTGTGTAAAATTGCCGAAGAAAAGTGCCGAACATAAAATATACAGTTTGACAAATAAAAAGTAGTAAAAGACAAAAAAATATGAAACAAAAAAGCATAAAAATAAATAAAATAAAAATGTTATCCTTCCAATAAGAGTGTTGATCGAAAACACACTTACTTTTGATCAGCACACCTCAATGTACAATTTTCAAAATCAGCATATAATAAATGTACAATTGCTTAAAACACATTTTGAAATGTGCAAATAAAAAATAAGAATATACAAATCATTAGCCTTTTACTTCATCCGTCTCAAAATTATTGTCAGAAGACAAAAATCACAAAGTTTAATAAAAATGTGACTACTATAAATATCAATCACTTAAATGGAATTTTCCCCTACTAAATTCTCTTAAACTTACTTAAAATAGAAAGCGAACAATTATTTTGAGACGTCCTAAAAAGGAAATATGGATTATAATTTTGATACGGATGGAGTAATAAAATAGATAAAAAGTGTAGGATGGACAAAGGTTACTACTAACAAGGATTTTTATAACTTGCGCCCTAGGGGCACAAGTTAAACAGATCAAAAAATATATTAAAAAAAAAAAAAAAAAAAAAAGTAGCTAAGGATCCACACAAAAGTACATGCAAATGAACGCTTTTGTGAATTCATAAGTTCTTTTCCGTTGGTCTTATAGTACTTTTGGTGTGCTTAACTGTAAGGCATAAGGTAAATTTGGTGAATAAATTTGGTGACAGGTTTGTACGGCTTTTAATTTGCTCGGCACCACCCATGTCCCTTCTTCATGGCTCCGCGAATAAACCTATGGAGTAAATTGCAAAGAGTGTTCATGTCGTATGGCCAAATTGCACGTTTCGTCCTAGTTATTCATTAAGTGCAAAGATGTCACGTATTTTCTACCGTTACGTGCATTTTTGGTCTTTCATTTTAACCTGCGTTAAGTGAGTTCCGTTAGCAGTTACACGTTAGCCCTTTCGGCTAACGATCGTTGCAGCGCCCATCCTTTACACTAACGACCATTTATAATTTATTTTATTTTTCCGATTTAAAAAAAAAAAAAAAAAATTGTCCCTTTTTTTTGAATTTTTTTTCAGTCAAGTAATTTTTTTCCGAAAATGGTTTTTATATAAAAATGTTTTATAAAAAAATTTTATATAAAAATGTTATTTATATAAAAATGTTTTTTTATATAAAACATTTTTACATAAAAAGTTTTTATATAAAACTTTTTTATATAAAAATGTTTTATATAAAAAAAAATTATAGAAAAGTTTTTTATAAAAAAAAAGTTTTAAAAAACTTTTTATATAAAAATGTTTTTTTATATAAAAACATTTTATATAAAAAGAAGTTTTATATAAAAAAAGTTATATATATAAACACTTTTATATAAAAAAAAAATTCACGTGTGACGAAAAACATATATCTATTCTAAAATTCTTTATACATTTTTATATAAAAAAAAGTATCTATGTTCTAAAAACGTAAA
Source organism: Artemisia argyi (assembly GCA_030686995.1). Classification (NCBI taxonomy): domain Eukaryota; kingdom Viridiplantae; phylum Streptophyta; class Magnoliopsida; order Asterales; family Asteraceae; genus Artemisia; species Artemisia argyi. The sequence continues at coordinate 140,866,495 of CM060705.1, forward strand.
ATTTTTTATACGTTTTTATATATGTTATAAACGTATAAAATTTGAGTAAATTGCAAAAATATGTTCTAAACGAAATTTTACGTTTAGAACATATATGTTATCAAATTTTACGTTTTTATATATGTTCTAAACGTATAAAATTTTACGTTTTTGTATATGTTCTCAAATTATACGTTTTTATAAAATTTGAGTAAATTGCGAAAATATGTTCTAACTGAAATTTTTTTTACGTATTTATATATGTTCTAAATGTATAAAATTTGAGTAAATTGCAAAAATATGTTCTAAATGAAAATCTACATTTAGAAAAATATGTTTTAAAACGTATATATGTTCTCATATTTTACGTTTAGAACATATATTAAAACGTTAAAAAAAAGTAACGTTTTCGTACGTTTTTAGAACATATATACTTTTTTATAAAAACGTATAAAAAATTTTAGAACATATATACGTTTTTGGTCACATGTGATTTTTTTTTATATAAAAAAAAAACGTATAAAAAATGTTTTTATACATTTTTTATATAAAACTTTTTTTTATAAAAAACTTTATTTATATAAAAATGCTTTTATCTAAAAATATTTTTAAATAAAACGTTTTATATAAAAAGTTTTATAAAAACATTTTTTATATAAAAAAAACATTTTTATGTAAAAAATATTTTTATAAAAACTTTTTTATAAAACGTTTTTATATAAAAAAAAGTAACATTTTCGAAAAAAAATTACTTGACCAAAAAAATTCAAAAAAAAACGGACTATTTGTTTTTTAAGTAAAAAAAATTAAATTATAAATTGCCGTTAGTGTAAAGTATGGGCGCTACAACGATCGTTAGCCAAAAGGGCTGACGTGTAACTGCTAATGGAACTCACTTAACGCCGGTTATAATGAAGGACCAAAAGTGCATGAATAGTAGAAAATACGTACCATCTTTGTACTTAATGAACCACAAGGACGAAACGTGTAATTTGGCCATACCACAAGGACGATTTTTGCAATTTACCTAAACCTATGTGTCCCACTTTTGGGATCTACATGCATTGTTACTATAAACTTGGGCATAGTAGCTTTGTTCCATCATATAATTTGTTACATACTGTAATTGAATAGTAATGTCATCATTGTAATTTGTTGCGAAAAATCCTCAAAACTTTCATTTCATAATATATTTTTGTCAGTCTGTTACTAATCATCGTTTGTCATTTTCGTAACTGTGATATTCGAAATTTTGCAATAAGCCACGTTTTTCTTCACCATATTTTCTTCAAATCCAATAATATAAGTATATAACTTAACAGCGAAACTTGTGTGTCTGATCATCATCAGCACCATCCAATTCAAATATACCAAGAATATGCAAATAGCAAACATTTATTAGAAACTATCACCTAAGTTTCTTTCTTTCGATGACTTTCATGTATCGAAAGATACTCTGTGAATTTATCGTGACTAATCATCGGACAATACGCTAACACCAAATAGCTAAACATCGTAACCTAAACATTACAACTGAAACATCTTTTTTCTTGGTTAAAAATTTGACCCTTCAATGATCAAAACAAAGAAACATTACAAAATCTGAGCAAAGCTCTATTCATTTTTTACATTGAGTCCAAGAAATCAGAGATGTCCAATTATAAATCAATGGGAGGTCCATCTTGAGATTTTTATAAGACCAATAGTGCCAACTTTGTAGGACCTACACAACAAGACAATTGGTAAACCTGCCATGTTAAAAATGTGTGAATGGACCCATGAGAAGCCCCTACACTTTTATACACTAGTTGTCTCAACTAACCCTATGTCTTCTTATCTTTTCAAATAATGTTAGAAGTGACTTAAGCACCATACCATGTTTTATTGAAGTCAAAACACCATTAAGTTGTGCAAAAGTGTCGACTAAAGTTACTTTAAAAGGAACTCCATGTCATATTGAAAACTTGGTTTGAGCCTGTAGTTTAGTACTTTTAGTTTTAGTTAGAGGTTAAATATGCAAGGCTATCAACAAGTTACTATGATAAGTTTAGCATATTCCAAACACTATGTATAGTCATATGATGTTCGAAAGTTATATCATATTGACTCACATTGATTTGAGGTTTCGTTTGTTATTACGGATTATATGGGACAACATATTTGGAGGTATATGGTACCCCGAGTCTCGTGAGCTTGTATGAAGAACCTTGCTACCAAGGAGGTATAAAAGGACGACAATGCCAACAAGCAAAAGATCTAATAAGGTAACTACAAAAAATACGACAATTGGCTGAATTGAATCATGACTAAACATAGATGAAATCGTGTAAGGGGGCCTTTTATTTCCTTTCACCAGGTAAGAATTCGTGGTGACAACTGACAAGTAATAAGGTTTTATTAGGTCTACACATAATATATTACAGAGTATCTCTTTACTAGTTTACTTTGTTCTCATCAAGTCGATTAACCTATATATCATCAATTCATTATTCACAAGTTTTTGCAAATAAGATTCACAGTGACTCAACGTACTCTCAAGCCAAATGCACTACTCAGTTCTCGTTTCGACTTGCAACAACATACTTAGTATATTTTGTGCAATACAAATTATTTTACTAGTAGTTTTAAACACTGTAGTATTTTCCATAACAAATTATTGAACTATACACATCATCACACACTAGGTGACAAATTTACGATCTTATAAAAGAGAAAGATCATTATAAACCAATCTATATGAATAACGACTGAACAAGAACATAATTTTACATGCTCACAGAAAAAGCTGATAAAAGAAAAAGGAAAAGAGGAGGACAAAAAAGAAAGAAAGTAGTCAAATAGATGAATAGATCGATGACAATTGTGGTTAAAGTGATAGTATCCTATCTAACATCATCCAAATATCCACATCTAATGTTATATGCCTATCAAATGGTCAATTGTCACTTGCTTTTCCATTATGGCACATACTTCTAAAATTAGGCCTATTTTTTGTTTGTTTGTTTATGGCACGTATAATGCAACTTGGTCTCAATTATCAAATTATAACACTGCTCAAATGGTGTCTTATTTAATGATACGCGTGAGTAAAATAAAGGTATGGGTATGACTCTGGTTTGTAAGATGAACAATAATAAGTACCACATGAAATAGTATTAAATGTTAATGGAGCTTACTTGTTTCTTTTTTTTTTCCACATTAAGTGGGTGAGTCCCTTTCTGTTAATGGGTCTTAATGGGGAGGAGTATCCTTTGCTTCCTCTCCTCATATAAACCATTTAACAGAAAAAGAAACATATTATATGTGTGGCCCCACCACTATCTCCCCATTAAGACTCATTAACATAAAAAAGAAACACCCCCCTGTTTCTTCTGTGAAAACTCAGTGAAAAGACTGAAAACTTAAGTTCGAAGTCCGTACGTCATTGGCGGTAATTATACAGTTAGGTTTCGGGTGTTCAGTTGGTTTATTAGATTATTTTTCTTTTAGGACGTACACAGATTTTCTCTTAACATATATATCACAAACTATCTTAAACATTCTAATCAAGACTTGAACTTACAACTATTTGATTGTAGAGCTTCTTACACAACAAGAGATACGATTAAAACACAAACCATTTGATGTTTTCAGGGACGGACCTACATGGATACCGGATGTGTCACGGGCCACAACCGAATTTGAGTCGCGAAGTGTATTTTTTTTCTTTCAAAAAATGTTATTTTTTTGTTATGTGCAACCTCTGATATTTGTGTTATTTTTTTATTGTGCAACTTTAGCTTAGGAAAAAATAAATAAATAATGTGCGAATTTTTGTACTTATGATCGGAAAAAATTGACGCAACATCTTTTCGAAAATCTTAGGTCCGCTTTACAAATAAAGGTCCATATGTTTATTGGACACCCTTATGTGTGGACAATAGCTTCACCTCTCACATAATAAACTAATAATAGCTTAACCAATAGGTTGAGTAATATCATCCTATTGCTCCTAAGTCTCCTCAACCTTTAACTCCAATGCATTAACCTATTCTTAACACATTTTCATTCTTTTATTAACCTTTTCATTGGAAATGCTCTTAGGGCAAAATGTATAACGCGGTCAATGTTACTGATTAATAATGTTTTGAAAAAATAATCGTATTACCCGATGACAACTATGATCTTATCTTTTGAAACAATATATCAAAGAAAACGTTTCGCCTAACAGAATAAATTTATTGAGCTTTTTACGTTGTTAAAGCCACAAACTCAATAATAAAAAAGATTAAGGAGAAAACCAATTAATTATTCGTTTGGATATATATGTTGACAATCTAACGATATTCTATAATATTTCTCTTGTTATAAACCCATATGACATCAACGTTACATAATACTTATCATGTTCAAAAAATAAAATAAAGATAGGTCTATGATATGAGTTGAATATGACGATTTTAGCGTTGATTATGGGCCTAAGTGTTTCAAATTGTTTAATCATTGGATGGAATATGACGATTTTAGCGAAGTTGTCAAGTCGTCTTGGAGCAGTGGAACCTATAAGGGGTCGGCGGATATTGTTCTTAAAAATAAGATTAAGAAATTAAAAACGGATATTAAAAACTGGTGGAAGGTCAAATCAGCCGAGAACAGTCATTTAAAGATGGAAATTCAATTGAGGTTATGTGAATGGGATGCTAAAGTTGAATCTGGGGTACTTACTTCAGTGGACTGTGTGAAACAGGAAGAATATATCATGGACCTGCAACTTCTCGAGCAAAGGGAAAGAGATTCTCTCAAGCAAAAAAGCAGAGTAAAGTGGGCGGTAGAGGGTGACGAAAACACCAAGTATTTTCACTCTGTAGTAAACAGAAAATGTAGAAGCAAAAACCTTAATGGACTGCTCATAAATGGAAGTTGGGTGGAAGATCCGAGTTCAATATATTTAGAGGTAGTTAATCATTTTGCTCTTCGCTTCCGTGAAGAAAGGTCGAATCGTCCAAAATTTCGCAGCAATCTATTTCGACATTTAGACCAGGATGACATAACCCTGTTGGACTCTAGCTTTTCTTTGGACGAGATCAAATCTGCCGTATGGGAATGCTCTAGTTCCAAGTCGCCTGGACCAGATGGTCTAAACTTTAAATTCATAAAGAGGTATTGGGATGTTATCAAGTTTGAATTCTTTAATTATATCAAATATTTTGAAGTCCACGGCAGTCTTGCAAAAGGATGTAATGCCTCGTTTGTTGTTCTTATTCCAAAAAATGCGGACCCTCTGGATCTAGGAGATTATCGTCCTATCAGCTTAATAGGGTGTATGTATAAGGTGCTTTCAAAGTTGCTTGCTTTGCATTTAAGCCGAGTTATCAACAAACTGATAAGCCCAAATCAGACGGCGTTTATGGCTGGACGACAAATATTGGATGGAAGTTTGATTGCTAATGAAATTGTAAACTTTGCAAAAAGACGGGGAATAAATATGCTTCTCTTTAAAGTGGATTTTGAGAAGGCGTTCGATAGCGTGAATTGGTCGTTCCTTCTCGATATAATGTCCCAAATGAAGTTTAGCGCTCGTTGGTGTAAATGGATAAAGTCTTGTCTCTCCTCGGCTTCGGTTTCTGTGCTCATTAACGGCTCTCCCTCAAAAGAATTTAAAATGGAACGGGGTTTAAGGCAAGGAGATCCGCTTTCTCCTTTTTTATTTCTCATCGTAGCAGAGGCATTACAAGTCATGATTGTTGAGGCTTGTAATAAAGGAATTTATAAAGGTCTGTTTCTTGCCGAAGATGGTGCCAACATTTCTCTTCTTCAATATGCGGACGATGCTCTTTTTTTCGGTGAATGGTCAAAATCAAACGCTCTAAATTTGGTTAGCATTTTAGACTGCTTTCAAAAAGTGTCGAGGCTTAAAATAAATTTAACAAAGAGTCGTCTCTTTGGTGTCGGCGTTCCTTCAAGCGATGTGGCTAACATTGCAAGAGCAATTAATTGTTCCCACGATTCACTGCCTTTCAGTTACTTAGGGCTACCGGTTGGAATAAGCATGAAGAAATGTGACGCTTGGAATGGCGTTGTCAGTAGGTTCTCTAAAAGGCTTGCATCTTGGAAAATGAATCTTATATCAGTTGGGGGAAGGCTTTCCCTAGTTAAATCTGTATTGGGGAGTCTTCCTTTATATTATATGTCTATTTTTAGAGCACCTGCATCGGTTATCTCAAAGCTTGAAGCTATTAGAAGGCGCTTTTTCTGGGGATTTAAAGAGGAAGAGAGAAAGATGGTGTGGGTGAGCTGGCAAAAGGTCTTATCAGACAAAAAATATGGTGGTTTAGGGGTGGGAAGCATTAAAGCAAAAAATATGGGTCTTATAGGTAAATGGAAATGGCGTTTTCTAAATGAAAGATGTGCATTATGGAGAAAAGTGATTGCCGAGATTCATGGTCCAAACGGAGGCTTTGAGGTGAATAATGCTACTGGGCTAAAATCCGGTATATGGTGTAACATTATTAGTTGTTGTTTGGACATGAATTACATGGGTATTTCTCTTAATTCTCTTATGTCGAGAAAAATTTATAATGGCCGACATACATCCTTCTGGTCTGACTGTTGGATTGATGATCAAGGGCCTTTAAAAATACGTTTTCCACGTTTGTATGCCTTAGAAACCTGTAAAACGTGCTCAGTGGCTGATAGATGGGTGAGTGAAAATGGTGTTTGGCATGGCAAGTGGTCTTGGAGGCGACAACCCAATGGCCGTGCAACTGATGAATTATCATGTTTATCTAGTTTAATTAATGGGCTTGTCTTAAACTTTTCCCGTGATGATGAATGGACTTGGTCTCCAGAGGCTTCTGGTGGTTTCTCGGTTCAATCCTTAAGCAAACTTATTCAAAAAAAGATGTTTGCCATTGAGGATTCAAGTCTCAGTTTCAGGTGGAATTCATGGGCTCCAAGGAAGATAAATGTTTGCGATTGGCGGGTATCGTTAAATCGTCTTCTGACAAAGGATAACTTGATGCGACGTGGTATTGCTTTATCTTCAAGTGTATGTTTATTCTGTGGTAAGGAAGAAGAATCACGGGACCACTGCTTTCTTTTATGCCCCATCATAAAGATTATATGGAAGAAAGTTTGGAGCTGGTGGAAGTCCCCTTCTTCATTTTGTCCTTCTCTTGATGATATTTTAAAGGGGAATTTCGAGTTTCTCGACAACAAGCTGGTGTCAAAGCTTTTACACGTTGTATGCCTGTTCCTTTTATGGCACATATGGAGGTGGAGGAACAAGATTTTGCACGCTCAAACAGAAAGTGAGGAGACATCAATTCGTCACGAGGATATTTTCCCTTCGCTTCTAAGGATGTCATTCATTTGGACATCAAACCGTGCTTCTATCAACAGGTTCGTATGGGACGATTGGATTCAGAGACCCGGTGTTTTTATTTAATCCTGTAGCTCTTTATGTCATTATGCTTAAGTCTCGTGTTGTAGTTCCTTGTTTCGTGGCTCTGTTTTAGAGCCTTTTCCTTTTGTTGTTTGTGTTTGTGTTTGCCTTTTGGCTAATAAAGAAATAATATCGTCGCTTTTCAAAAAAAAAAAAAAAAAAAAAAAAAAGGTCTATGATATGAGTTGAATGGTTAGTTGTTTGGCACGTGAGGTGCACGTGCATAGCTTGATAGCTAGACACGTGAAGTGCACGTGTGTTACTCCAACAACTTTATCCACTATCTCAACTCATATCCATTTCCTTTAAATACCTGTTGTAGTTATAATTTCACATTTAGTCTTTGTAATCAATTTTTCTCTTACTTCTAAACATCACTTGTAACTGATTCTTTGGTCATTTTGATCAATAACCAATGGAGTCATAAGGTTCAATTCATGTTCTAGCATTGTGAATTCATCTTATTCTCTAGTTCTTATATTATTTCTGTATTGAAATCTATAAGTTCATATCCTTACTCCTATCAATTGGCATCTAGAGCCTCTTTCTTGGCAAATTCTGTTATTTTCCGGCAAGAAACAGTTATTTTCCGGTGAACTTGTTTCTTTTGACTTTTACACAGTCAAACGATTTCTATTCACATTTTCATCATTCTTCATTATTTTTGGATGCAATTAACAGTTTGTTTCAGTTAATTTCAATCCTAATCAATCAAAATTGTGTATAGGTGTTATTGACTATCTGATCTCATTGGCTGCTTCTTGGAGCACTGCTACAGTGTCACAAGAAACAGATAATCATCAAGAATAAGTCAGTTAGATCAATAACAGATCCTTTAATTGTAGTGTATTTTGTTACAATTGGTTCAGATGGTGTTGACAAGAGGCACTATTATTGGAACCAGTTCTGGTGAGATGGAAGAAGAACTAAGAGGTCTGGTTAGGAATTTGCAACAAGCAGTGAAACAGTTGACTCAAACTGTTCAAACAATTTCAACCAATTATGATACTGTGAATGTGACTCAACAGTACTTGTCCACTGAAGTCATGAGGCTCAGGAATGGAGAAGGTACTAGTAGGGGAGGGTACACTAGAATGACTAAGTTAGAGTTTCCAAAATTCTCAGGGGAAGATGTTAAAGGGTGGTTGTTTAGGTGTCAACAATTCTTTCTAGTAGACAATGTAGCGGATGAAGAGAATGTTAGATTGGTTTCAATTCACTTGTATGATAAGGCTTTGGTATGCCATAGACAGTTTGTAAAGATTCATGGGGAGACAGTGAATTGGGCATTTTATGAGGCTGAGATTTATAAGAGATTTGGCGCTTGTTATGAAGATCCTATGGAAGAGCTTAAGAAATTGAAGCAAAATGGTACAATGCCTGAGTATCAAGATAAGTTTGAGTCCTTATTGGGTAGGGTGGAGTTAAGTGAGGAATATTCCATTAGTTTCTTTGTGTCTGGGTTGCAACAAGAGATTGGATTGGTGGTTAAGATGTTCAAGCCGAGAAGTCTATATGATGCTTATCATCTGGCCAGAATGCAAGAGGCTGCAAAAGTTGTGGTCAACAAGAGGTATACTCCTATTTTACCTACTCCCAAACAGCCTGTTACTAGTACTTATGTTAATAAAAAATACAGCCTATCACACCAGACCACAAAACCACTTAGCCTTGCCTGCAACACCCTATAATAGAGCACATACACCTGTTAATGCACCACCAAAGAGGCAGTTGTCACAAAAGGAGTATGAGGAAAAAAGGTCTAAGAATCTCTGCTTTTACTGTGATAAAAAATACACACCAGGACACAAATGTAGTGGTCAGTTGTTTTCTTTAGAGGTCCTAGGAGATGAAGAGGGCAGTGAAAGTGTGGGAGAGGAAGTAGTGCAATTAGAAGAGGAAATGCTTGAGCATGTAGTGGAGGAACAGACTGTGTGCCCACACATCTCATTGAATGCTTTGGCTGGGGTGAATACTTTTCATACTATGAGAGTCAAGGGACATGTGGGAAAACAGGTTATTCATATTTTAGTTAATTTTGGGAGTACACATAATTTTGTGGACATCGAGTGTGCTAAGAAGTTAGGGTGCCGAATAAGTAATGTGTCATTTACAAATTGATGTGCCTAGGGGAAATCAGATGTTAAGTACTGCAGCTTGCAAAAATTTTACTTGGACTTTACATGGGGAGGAGTTCAAAAGTGATGTTATGTTGCTCAAGTTGGGAAACTGTGATATGGTTTTGGGTTGCCAATGGTTGACCACCTTGGGAAATATCCTTTGGAACTTTGACACCTTTAGGATGGAATTCAAGTTTAAGGGGAAGAAAATAACCTTGAGAGGGACTCAGTGGTTGTCACTTGCAGAGTACTGGTACAACACCAACTACCACACCACTATCAATACCACTCTCTTTGAGGTGGTGTATGGCCAACCACCCACCTTTCATGTTCCCTATGTAGTTGGTACAAGTAATGTGGAGATGGTGGACAGAACTTTGGCTACAAGAGAGGAGGCTGTTAATATGCTCAAGTTCCATTTAAGGAGGTCTCAAGACAGGATGAAGGCTATAGCTGATCAACATAGAACTGATAGAGAATATTCAGTGGGAGATTGGGTTTACTTGAAATTGCAACCTTACAGGCAGATTACCATAAGGCAAGGGGTGCATCACAAGTTGTCAGCTAAGTTTTATGGGCCATTTCAAGTCTTGGAAAGAATAGGAGCAGTGGCCTACAAGCTACAGTTACCTGCTAATGCAAGAGTGCACCCAGTTTTTCATGTATCACAGCTCAAGAAGTGTAAGTCTAAGGAGGTGAGCATGCGTACTTTTCCTACTTGCACTACTGAAGGTTTGTTAGAATTGGAGCCAGTTAAGATTTCGGATAGAAGGATGCAGAAAAGAGGCAACTCTGCAACTGTGTATGTGCTTGTACAATGGGCTAATGGGTCCACTGATGATGCTACTTGGGAATGGGTAGAAGACTTGCAGAGAAGGTTTCCTCAGTTTCAGTTAGATGCTTGAGGACAAGCATCAATCCAAGAGGGATGGATTGATATGAGTTGAATGGTTAGTTGTTTGGCACGTGAGGTGCACGTGCATAGCTTGATAGCTAGACACGTGAGGTGCACGTATGTTACTCCAACAGCTTTATCCACTATCTCAACTAATATCCCTTTCCTTTAAATACCTGTTGTAGTTATCATTTCAAATTTAGTCTTTGTAATCAATTTCTCTCTTACTTCTAAAAATCACTTGTAACTGATTCTTTGGTCATTCTGATCAATAATCAATGGAGTCATAAGGTTCAATTCATGTTCTAGCATTGTGAATTCATCTTATTCTCTAGTTCTTATATCATTTCTGTATTGAAATCTATAAGTTCATATCCTTACTCATATCAATCTACTTATCAATACTTATAGACATGATTTGACGCATTATATATACTTGATTTTCTAACTCAAATGTAGCCTAACAAGTGTCTCAATTTATCTGGTGATCCAAATTCAAATCTTGTGTGCATAAGTTGCGAAGCCAGATTAGCTCAACTGATTTAAAAAAAAAATGATAATGCAACACTTTTAATTTTCAACTTGCAACAATCTTTTTAGTCTATCTTCAAGAGATGTATTAGGAGTATAATACTAAAATTGACTTCGCAATCAATTTAGCCGGTTTTACATTTTATGATTTACGGACGAATTGTTCAATTATTTTCGTTTAGACCAAAAGGAGTTTAACACTTAAAATGCAAATAATTTGACGATTATTTTTTTAAAAGAAAGATCACAAAACATAACTTAAGTTAGACGACCAAAAGTAAACTTGTTTATACATAATGCAAACTAGTTTAACACTTAAAATGACATATTCTATAATATTAGTCAATTGAAAAGTAAAAGTGTTCTTAAAACAAAACATAGAAACTCATGTTTACAATTTTTTGATTAACAATTATTATTAGAGATTAAAAGTGTTCTTAAAACAAAACATAGAAGCTCATGTTTACAATTTTTTTCACAAGAATTATTATTGAGTTGACATTTGTACACAACAAAATAAGACCTGGTTGTAATACAATAATAAACGAATAAGAGTTGTGGTTAGTTGAGTGATCAACACGGTTAACATGTTTAATATAAAAAAGGTGTGGGTGGGGGGCCGAGGGCGAGTTGCCCCCAACCAACCGAACAAGCAACCGAGTTCTTCCCACTAGCCCAGCCACAGGCAACCGAGTCCCCCAACCAAATCAAAATTATGGTTGGCTACCCAACCGAATTTTAGATTTGGTTTGCGCAATTTTTTTTCTTGGATATGTTTTTGATTGTAGTTGATATCGTCTTACTATTTGTTTATAATCGATGTATAATCTTAAAAAAAGAAAGCTAAGCTGTCAAAGATCTAGCAAAAGTGACTACAGAAATTTTGATCACTATTAGCGTTAGTCTTATATTTAGTTTAACATTCTAATAAATAACAAAAAAAAATAATATATAATGTTTCAACTCTTTACGTCTTCACCGCCTCTTAAAAAATGATAAAAACAAGATATTTTTTTAGTCCAAAAATTTATGATCGACGTCTAACTAAGCTACAGAATTAATAAGAATTATTTTAGTATTAAATGAATTTATAACTTAAACCTAATTCAAATCCAAAATCACATCTCATAAATTCCAAAAAGAAAAAAACACCCACCCTTTTTACCCATAAATAAAAAAGCCCATCACTCAAAAAGGGGAGGTCATCACTGCTGTGTGCAGTAGATACCTTGTCTGCAGTAGGTACAAGATTTTTTTCAACATTTACATTTTAACCCTTCAAGATTTTGAATTGTACATAATATACCCTTGGCTATATGCACACAGTAGATAAGAACCCTGCTGTTTTACAGCAGGGATCATTAAGCCAAAAAATATTTATAAAAATCAAAATCCTTCTTTCTACCCAATTCAAATCACCTCAAAACCCATCTGGGTCTTCCTTAAAACCAATCAAAACCCTCAAAAAACCGATCATCAAAGAAAAAAAGATGAGGAAACGTGAAAGAGAAAACCCATGTGGGATATGTGGTCATTATCACAAGTACGAGGAAGGTGAAGTTTGTGAGACTTGTGGTCATAGGATGCCTGTTGGTGTTGAGAAAACATTAGGGGTCCAAACTAGTGCTTTTCCTTCTGAGGTTTTGCATGAGTTTTTGTATCTTGGTAGTTATGATAATGCTTCTAGGTCTGAGCTTTTAAAGACTTTGGGGATTTCTCGTATTCTTAATGTAAGTTGCCTTTCTTTTTTTTTTTTTTTTTTTTTTTTTTTTTTTTTTTTTTAATTATTATTATTATATGTATATCTATTAGTAATATTAAGTTGATTGACTTTAAAAAAATTGTGTTGGAGTGTTTAGGGTTATTGAGTTGTTTGATGATTTAATGTTTCATTAGTTGTTTTTATATAAACAAGCCCGGGGAGGGTTAGTCTTTGACTCAGATATATGCGGCCTGACCGAGGAGGATTAGTCTTTTATTGTTGTGCTGTTTGATGATTTAATGTTGTGTTTGTTGGTTTTAATGTGTTTGATTGTGGTTAGTTATCTATGTTAAGTTGATTATTGGTTTTGGAAAATTGCATTAGGGCATTTAGGGTGTATTAGTGAAGAGGGTTCAGTGATGGTACACGGATACCTCGATTAGGTCGCGTACATATGAGTCAGAGACTGGGTGACCTAAGCTAATAATTTCGATTGTTGGGTTGTTTGGTGAGGAAGTGATACTTACACCACTTTTTTTTATGCATACACCATAATGTTACATCATTAATGCACATGTTACAACATGCTATATGCATAATTGTGGTGTGTGCATCAAAAAAAGTGGTGTAAGTATCACTTCCCTTAATGTTGTGTTAGTTGGTTTTGTTATTCGGTTTTTAATCTTTAGTGCTAATGTGTTTGATTGTGGTTATTAATCTATGTTAACTTGATCAATGGTTTTAAAATTGCATTAGAGTGTTTAGGGTGTGTTGGTTATCATTCAGTTATTGGATGATTTGATGCTGCATTAGCTCTTTTTGTTATAATTTGATTATTAGTTATAGAAGATGAATCAGTTTGGTAGCATTGGTAGAGTGTTTAAGGTGTATTGTTTGATTCTTGAGCTATTGAATGACTTGATATTACCTAGTCGTTTTTATTCATGGGTTAGTAATCTCTCCTCTTTAGTACTAGTCTGTTTATTGTATCAATTAATTTGGTTATTAATTTTTTATGATGTATCAATTTGCTAGCATTGTGAAAGCGTTTAGAGTTTATTATTGAGTGATTAATAAAATGGTGTGGTTAGTGTGGCACAATCTTGTCCATGGTTTACCAAAAGAATGTCTCCTTTTATGTAAGCTGTGTTTTTTTGTTGCTAATATCTTATTGAAACTTTGCGTGGTCCCAGTGTTTTAATTGAAAGTGTAAAAAGTAATAATATGAAAACAAATGGCAACTTTGGTAAATAGCTTTTCTGGTTCATCTCTCTACCTTTTTTTCTAGACTAGAAGTGTTAAAGGAATGGGGTTATGAGTATTTAAATCATCAGTGGTCATAGGCTGTAGTACAATCACTGTGAAGGAATCTTCTTCATTTGATAATGGGGCACTCAATGTAGGACAGCCCCTGCAATGTAAGACACATAGTGTTGCCTTTTAAGACTTCGTTACTGCTACTATGCAATACACGAGTCATGCACTTAAGTGTTTTTTTGGGGCAAAAATTAACTTAGTAGTATCTAAATATCAACATGTCTATGAGTAATTGAGTATCAAACCACAACATACCCTTAGGAGTATCGAGTTGACTTAAAATCTCATATGGAACAATCTACTTTGCTTTTTTATTCTTTGATTGAAGATTATCCTTACTAATTATCATGTGTGTTATGCGTTTATTTAATGCTGTTGTATGCCAAATTCCTAGTGTACTTTTACCCTGATGATATGCATTTTGTTCGAGATGATAAGCTGATGATGTTTAATGAAAAGTTTCTGGTAGTACATCTGCTTGTTCATTGGCTTTGATAGTATGTCAGAATACGAATCATCTTTATTCTATCGATGTATTTATCTTAAGACTGTTGATCAGTTCTATAAAGGGTGAAACATTTATTACTGATTTGCAGTTGTATCTATTAAAGATCTTAAATTAGTATTTGGTCATTTATTTTTTCTATCTTATATGCAGACTGTACCTGCCTGTCAGAATCTCTACAAGAACTCATTTATGTATCACTGCCTTCCCGATAGCCCGACTCTGGCATTCGATGATGCAGTTGAGTTTCTAGGTATGTACAAGGGTACTGCTTGCTATAAGTTTTTTTATTCTGCTGAACTGACTTCATTGAAATCTACAACTAATCAAATTGTAAGAAAGCTAGAGGTTATTCAGTATAACATATGATATATGAAGTAAATAATAAAAGAGAATAGACTGAAAATATAGTTGTAAAAAAGGGTTTTAAAATTGTAAATTCGGTTGTATATTTAAGGTTGCAGGATATTTAAGGAATAATATCACGCAAGGCTTCTTGTCATCTTCTTTCATATATTGGGGATGATAAGTGTTAGTATGTCAGTTTTAGTTTCTAAATTAGCAAGGGATAAAATTTTTGTAGTGGAACTAGTGAGTGGTAATTAATTTATTCTGTCACAAAGATTTGACATGTTTCTTGAAGAATTTGCTTGGATGATTTGTGTTTCAAGTTTTTTTATGTTGGATATGAACCAAACTACGTGTCATGAACGTTTAACATATTGTTTCAATCTTGTTTTACAGAGAAATGTGAAGCAGAGAAAGCTCGAGTTCTTGTTCACTGCATGTCAGGAAAAAACAGGTGAGAGCTCTTGCTGCAAACTGCAATTGTGTTGATATTTTTGTATGTTTAAGGTCTTATGAAAAACATGATAAGAGGTCCTTCCTTTCACTCGGTTGTTTAGAAACAAAAGCGTAGAGCGAATATGGTGGTGTGAAACATTGATCACATAAAAGATAAGTAGGACCGAGGATTTGATGAGTTAATCATATGGTATTTTTGACAGGTCTCCCGCAGTTGTTATGGCGTTTTTAATGAAGAGCAGAAGGTGGACTCTTGATCAGAGTTACCAATGGGTGAAAGAACGTAGACCGCCTGTTGAGTTAAATCCAGGTATATATTTACCGTAGTTAAACCAATGTGATTGACAAGTGTTTATTATTAGATATCATGTTTTTGATGTTTTAACTATGCCTATAATTTTTTCAAAAACATTTCTGTACTGGTATTATTGACAGCATGAAATGTAGGTGAGAAGTCAATATAACAGATAATGAGGGGTTTATAAGTAACTCTAGGTTTGTCTTGATAGACTTTGCAGCTACTATGAAAAATTTGATTATTCTAAAAATTCGGTTATTCATATTTATAAGCACAGTTTCCAAACACTATACGCTGATGGATGTGACTTGAAGTTGGTAATCATATATCATGAATCTTTTTGTAGGCGTTATGCAGCAATTACAAGAGTATGCACAGAAGGTTCAAGGGGCGGTGGATCCAAGTGGTGTTGCCCCGCCACCGATCTCAGGTGGTGCTGGTGTAGTTGCTCCTTTTAGCTTTGGTTTTACAAACCCAACCAACGTTCCACCAGCCTTCCCAGCTTTTAACACCACCACTGCAAACTCCTCCATTTTTTCTCGTGCAGATATCCCACCACCAAACGAGTTCACTTTTGGAGCTGCTCCTGCTGCTGTTCAGACACAAAACACACCACAAATCATGTCATCTGGGCCAGGTGCTGTGAATCCAAATGCTACTGACATATCAATGGATGGTTCTTAAGTTCTTTGTTTTTGTTGCTTTTGGGTTTTTCTTGGATTTGGGTTATTTTGTGCAAATCTTATGAGAAGCCATGAATGTAAATGGTGAATGGAAAGCATTTGGCTTGTTAAACCTCACAGCCTTTAGAAGGCTAACGTATCTGAGATTTTTGATTTTATTAGGAGTAACCTTTTAAGCTTCCATTTTGATTCTCAGTAATATTTAAATGCATTTTGCCATAATTTTACTGTCTGAGATCAGTAATGTTAGTGGAAGGTTATGGGTTCAAGTTATGAACAGTCGGCTCTTTTTATGAAACGTTGGTAGGAATTTTGTTCCCTGGATTATTGGGGTTGAGTAGAAGTTTTTGTGGTTTTATTAAAAACGTTGCAAAAACTGTGAATGGAGCTTCCTGTTTTTCTACTTGCATGTTTTGATAAGAAAATTTGCCTGTTGCATATTTATATTTTTGCAATCGTGTCTTACGTTATGGTTCTAAAATCATGGGTGAGCACGTTTATTAGGAAAGGGTGCCTGATGATTTGGGCACCCTTAAAGCTTCTATTTTGGGTCTAAATTGGTCTCCATGTGCTAGTGTTATCGGTAATTGCCTCCCGTTTATCGTGCAGAGGTTGAGAGTAGGTTACTGGTACAGATTCACTCGTAGGTAAAGAGTTATTTTGCGAAATGGTAAGTTATTTTCTGCTGTTAGGGTGTGTTAGACAATGTACTTTTGAGTTAAATACTCGCTCTCGCCGAGTAACATCAATATGGAAAATATCATCGTAAATGTTTTAATTTTCACAACATTAATTAAATTACATTTGCATATATTAAAGTATTCTGTCTTTGTTAGTCATACCTTGTGATATGACACAAGACCTCTCATTGACCCAAACATTATTTAGTTCTTAACCATGATACTTGGAATAAAACCAGCCCAATATTTCATAATGGACGTGTTAGCGAAAGAAGTGTAAGATTAATTTAAGATGTGTTGCACATTATTGGTAACAAGACGTTCGTGGAGTATTTTCCTGGTAAGAAAACTCATCAATCTTCATAGTCGTTTGAATATATGTTTGACATTTTAGCATTAACGATACACTGGTATCAAACTATTAGCAATAACGCAACCTACCGACCTATTTACAATGAAAGAAAACATATATTGCGAGTTTGTGACCACTTTCCATGCTCACATGACTCTTTGATTTTGTCACCTTTAACTATCATGGATTTACAACTATATACAATCTTGTATAATGAAACTCACGTTTACTTAATGTTCATGGTTTTACGCCGTTAATCTTTTGGACATTTTTTTTTTTTGAACAACTTTTGGACATTTGAATCCATGAAACTTTATGTATGCACATATATGCTATGTTTATATGTTGTATTCCTCTCAAGTCTCACCCTATATGTGCTTTTTATATCTCAGTGGATACCACTTGCAGTCTCTATGCGCAAATTATATGCTATACTTTCATGTTTTGTATGCTTTTATGATGTTTTCCGTCATTCTTCTGCTATGTTTGCTATGTGTTATATACTTAGATAGTTTTCTTACCTATGTAATTTCACACATTCACATATATTTAAGCACATTCACCCTCACACATACACTTATCGGAGGTATTTATGGAAACAAACTCCCTACCTCGTGTTTTACCTAAGAGTAAGGGTATATGGTTTGTTTACATTCCACCTTCCCATACCTCATTCCATTTTTTACTCTCGCTCTTTTCTTTTTCTTGAAAGAGTTCATCCCACCAAAATTGCAAAGTTAGTTGTTTTGAATTGATTTTTGTCAGAACGAGAATCACTAGCAACTTAGGCCTTGTTTACTTTTATTTGTTAGTTAAAGGCATGTGGGTCCGGGTGGGTCCCTCTTCTCTTAGAACGTCTGACTGGTAACATGTGAGGTTTTATATCCTTTTAATAGACAGACTTTGTAACAAAAGTTAGTGGACCTATCAAATAAAAAATGTTAATATATGTGAATGGGTCCCACTCCCATTAGTGGACAGAGCTTGCAAAAGAAAAAGAAACGGAACCTTACTGATTTAGTACCCATAAGCCCACTGGGCTACCATCTACAAAACCTCTTAAAGTTATTACTAGTATTTTAGTACTCAAGTTCTATAAGAGTGCAAGGTGCAAGGGTTGAATGCCTCATTATTGGCATTTTTTTTGCCTAATGGCACCGCCGTTCTATACAAACATACACGCCGTTGGCACGCCATTCGTTCCTTTGTTGGCTTATTCATGGGCGTTGATTGGTTTATTTTTATTTATTTATTTTTATTTTTAAAATTTGAACGTTTAATAAAAGTAGGAAAGCAATGGCCAAAAGAAAGCAACTTGTTTTTTTCACCTATAAATAACCACTTTTAACTTATATATTTCAAACATTCAAACCAAATTATACTTTATATATACTTTCACATACAACTCAATCCCCTCTTCCCTATTTCATACACATGCAACATGGATCGAGACTTTGATGACGATGAAGCTTGAGCCAAACAGTTATTACGTTTACACGAATATCATGAACAATTTTTAGCTTTCGATGACGATGAAGCCACTAGTTCAAACACTTGGACGCACATACCCGAGACGTTGAAGGCGTCGAACAACATCTCATGGAAGTTTATAATGGCGACAATCCAAAATGCCATGAAAGGAATTTTAGGCAACGGTTTATAATGAGTCGAAAACTTTATAGTCGAAGATATCGGCCAACTGCCTCTAAGAAAATGTATCAGTCCTAAAATGAAATGCACGTATGCTATACGCCAATTGGCCTACGGGACAACACCTGATGATTTTGATGCATATTTACAAATTGGTGAACATTGCAGTTCTGATAGTTTAGACAATTTTTTTTTAATCATGGGTTTCCGACTCGACATTGCGAGTCGACTAATCCCACGGCGACTATCCTTTTGGATAGCCCGGAGTCGGCGCAGGTGAACCTCCGTGGCCACAAGGGGATTAATTTTCTCCCCGTTGGATTTGAAGTTTAGACAATTTTACCAAATGTATATGGGATTTATATTCGGAGGAGTATTTAAAAAAACCTTCACCCAATGATATTATGAGGATATATGAAAAACATGAAAACAATCATGGGTTCTCAGGTATGCTTGATAGCAAGGTTTTGAAACCCGAGTCGACCCGGCCGGGTTAACCGGTTCGACCGGTTCCGGCCGAAAAAACGGTTCAAAACAACCCGGGTTTTTAAAACCGGGTTAACCGGTTTGACCCGCCGGGTTTTGAGTGACCCGGGTCAACCCGGTTCTCGAAACCCGGCAGGGTTTCATTTTTTCAAAATATTTTAATAAAAACCCGGGTTGACCCGGCGGTCGAACCGGTTGACTCGGTCAAAAAAAATAAAAAAATAAAAAATTGAAAACCGGGTTGACCCAGCGGTCCAACCAGTCGAACCGGTTGACCCGGTGCCCGGTGACTAGACCGGGTCGATTTCAAACCCGGTTTTCAAAACATTGCTTGATAGTATAGATTGTATGCATTGGAAATGGATGAATTGTTTGAATGCCTACAAAACGCAATTCAAACCCGGGGGGGAGGGGGGGGGGGATCACAAACATCCAACAGTAATGCTTGAAGTCACAAGATTTGTAGTTTTGGCATGCTGGTATAGCAGGGTTCCAATAACGACAAATGTTCTTTATCATTTGAATTTGTTTGACGACCTCAAAAACTGAGTTTATACTAATGCTACAGATTTAGAAATTGAGGCCCTAAGAAAATGGTGGCCCTCTGCCGTCATACAGCCTGCACATGCTTAAATCTGGGTCTATCTTTTCTCTTATGATATACGCGGCTTAACAAGTATATCTGTGACTGTTTATGAACTTTTTCATGGCCATCCCAAAAGTTTTACGCTTTACCAAACCATGGCTCAGTTAAACCTTAACCTCTACTGAAACTTTCAGGCACCTTACTACAAGACCACGTTGAACCCATCATCTCATGATCCCAAACTAGAATTTACCATAAATGGAACCTAATAATTCTATTAATATGTGGATATAGCATACGTAAATCATTTCTAATTGAGTAAAACAGCTTCAAGTTAGTGACGTAGAAAATGTTGGAAAAATGATTTTTTGCAATTTTTGTACACTATTTAATAGAAGTATATGTTATTTATATTTCTTGCTAGCTTTGCGTTCTCTTTGACGAGAGCTTCGCAATGAGCTAAAATGTGTCAAAAATAGAGTTGATATGAATGAGATATCTTGTATCAAAGTGAGGCACTTGAAACACAAAAAATGGAAAAGATAGAGAGTATCACACATCGCCCAAAACAAGAAGTGAATGATTGTTTACTTTATATAGAAAATCTTGGTATTGGCTATCAAAATCTTTTAGTTGGTTTTACTCCAACACTAACGTGCGCGCACGCGGGGGAGGTGGTGCAGATTTCAGGATTTCTAGGCCAAAATGAGTTTGAAGCTTCTAAACTAATGTAAGCCCGCGCGACATGTGGACACGAATGCAGCTTCGAAGCCTCGCATACGTGTGTATCTTTTTGCTGCATATTCGATTCTCCTTTTTCCATAATTTTCTGTAAATCTATTTTAGGAATAGATTTAAACTTATCTAACAAGTTTACAGAAATCGGTTGGTGTATTTAGAAGATACGCAAATCAGTTTTGTGTATTAAAAGATATACGAATCTATTTTAGAAATAACATATTTGTTTTTATATGGCAGATATAATTTCTTAGAGAACAAGATAAGTCTTCACTATAAATAAAGCCATATGTCTCATTCGTTTACACACAATAGATACGCATCTCCATTGCATACGGTTTCCAGCAGTCGATCTGAAGTACACAAGTTTTCCATGATCTTTCAGGCAAGTTTGTCTAGTCTGGCTGTACAACAGCTTTGGATGTTATACACTAGAAACAGACGGCGAATCTGTTTTAATGGAATCGTGTTAAACACGAGCCTCGACCAACCTTTACTGCTTTTCTTATTTAATCATTCTTAGAGTCTGTCTTTTGCTTCTACTCCATTCTGTCTGTTATTTAATTTTGTGTTACTTTTATTTGTAATCTAATATATTAATAAAAGTGTAAACCGTTTCCTACAGAAAAAACAAAAGAAAAATGATATATTTCTTAGGTGACATATCGTATCAGTTCATCGCTATTTATGAAGGTTTGTTGGTGCCTCAAGAGAGAGTTTTCGTTGCACTATGTTCTTATAAATGAATTGAATGTTCTGTGTGTTCTTTATGATATAATTATAATAAAACCGAATGAAAAAGGAATCATAAATAACAATAATTTGACATTAGTTAATTATGAAGGTTTGTTGGTGCCTTGAGAGAGAGTTTTCCTTGCACTATGTTCTTATAAATGAATTGAAAGTTCTGTGTGTTCTTTATGATATAATTATAATAAAACCGAATGAAAAAGGAATCATAAATAACAATAATTTGACATTACTTAATTAATTAAAGAGTAAACTGCAAAATACATTCTATGTATTGTCAGTTTTCACATAACACATTTCTGTCAAAAACTTTTAGCACTCATCATCTCTCCGTTAGTAAAAGTTAGATACAATACATCCCCCGGGACGAACGATGCTATTTTTTCTCCGTTATTTATTAAAACTCAAACACATATTTTGATTAAATCAATCCCAAACACTCTCTTTATTTATTTCATATTTTTCTTCTCATCGCCTTTGCTTACCTAATCCTCGTCTTTTTTCAGCACCTCCACCACCACAAAACACCTAAAATACATATACTCATGATAAAATACCAAAAACAATCAACATAAAATCACTTTCAACCACTACAAAATACATATACTCATGATAAAATACCAAAAACAATCAACATAAAATCACTTTTAACAATCACAAAATACCTAAACCTATCAATTTCTTCTCACCACCTCCGCCACCACTATTTGCCACCTCTGCTACCATTATCCTTCAAATCTATGGTAGCTGGATCTGTGACCACAACCATCTGTCGTATCTATGGTGGTCGGAACTATGACCACTACTAATTGCTACCTCCACCACCTCAACCCTTCGCACCTCTACCTCCACCTCCGCCACCACCACCACCACCACCACCACCCACCTTTTCCATCCCACCACCACCCGCCACATCCACCTCCACCAACTAAAGTGATGGCCGGATTCAGGGTTTTTAGGACTGTTTTTTTTAATCAAAATGTGTGTTTGACTTTTAGTAGATAAGATAGATAACTAAAACATTTACATCATTAGTCCCGAGAAATGTAATATGTTTGACTTCTACTAACGGAATAATGGTAATTGCCAAAAAAAAAGCCAAAAGTTTCGGACAATATTGTTTACTGTGTAAATGAACAAACCACAAGATGTATTTTGCATTTCATCTTAATATAACTAAGTAAGATGTATTTTGTGACCATGAAAATTTTGACGGGTTTTTCTATCTTGTGCCCTATGGCACAAGATAAGAAGGACAAAGAGTACACAAAAAGTATTAAAGGACATACAAAAAGGGGTGAGTTATCTACACCCTCTCACAGGGAGGGTATCCAAGCATTAGATACATCACCGGCTTGTACGGTGTGCATCGCAGATTGTACGATTTGAACAAACCCTCCTTGATGTGACATATAAGGAGGGTTTGTATTATAACATAGCCCCACAATAAATACATTTTTTATGGATCCCTAAATTCATTTTTGCGGGTCCTTCATACTTTTTGTGTACTTTTTGTCCTTCTTATCTTGTGCTCTATGATACAAGATAGAAAAACCCAATTTTGATGGGTCGACAATCATTACTCGTTAAACATCACATGAATACAAACTTTATTAAACCTTGAATCTAGAGCTACCTTTGTAGAGTCCTTTAGTGAACATAATTATAAGTTAAGTATATTTACCGTGTCTTGTTCACCATAGACTTCTAGGCAACAACTTTTTTTTCCTTGTCCAAACCCGAAATATGCACCCATGATCTGTTCGGATCTTACTCACAACTTATCTCCCTTCCTCTCTCATCTCAGTGGTCCGACACCAGAAAAAAACCAATGGATCTAATCACCCAGGCCCGGAAAAATTATATCCACAGTGCACACTGTGAGTGTAGCTACAGAACCGGAAAAAGTATTTTTAAATGGATTTGTGAGGGGGTTTCTTTTGTGGTTGTGTTCTTGCCAAGTGTGCTTGCCCATTTTTACAGCCACATATAAAGGGTGCCTTATCTTTTAGACCATCACCTAGATGATTTGCTTGATTAGGGTTTGCTATCTTTCATAAAGTTGGATCTTTTTTCTTTTAATCTTCGCATGTTTCGTCTTTCGATTATTGCATTTTCCATATTATCTATGTTGTTTGCTTGCTCTTTGATGAAGATGAATCAGTAAAGATGGGTCAGTAAATGACAGAATCTGTGATTAGGTATCATTGTTTTCTATGGTGGTTTATTTGTTGTTAATTTTATGGTTTTTAGATTTTGGGTTTTGGCATTAGGGTTCCGTTATTGTTGATCTTATAGATTTAGGGTTTTCACATTAGGATTATGTTTTTGCTGATGTTAGGTTACTTGTTTCTAAAAATTGTCTGGATAATTGGCCTAATTTGGGTTACCTTATTTTAATTGCTTAATGGCTTATTTCAGTTTCGTAACGAAATTAGCCACTTTTGAGGTGTTTGGTAAACCTTATGTCATGGCAGTGTTTAGACTTTAATATTTGTGGGAATGTAATTCTTACAAATGTTTCTGGATTTCGCATGTTTTCAGGTGCCGCCATGGTGGGGTAGGCCTGCTCAGCTTGAAGCCATGCCAGTGATACTCATACTTTTACTGAAGCCACATGTATCTTGGCGGGGCATGAATGTTGTATGGCTTTACTTTGCTGATGCTGCCACACATACCTTGCCGGGGCAACTTATATTTGTTGCACCCATGTTGCCCATCTTTGTATCTTGGCGTGGCAGCCACACTAGAGATTGGGCAAGAAAAAAAAAGTGGTTGCCTAAAAGTCTATGGTGAACAGGACATGGTGAATATACTTAACTTATAATATTTGTGGGAATGTAATTCTTATAAATGTTTCTGGGTTTAGCATGTTTTCAGGTGCCGCCACGGTGGGGTAGGCTTGCTCAGCTTGAAGCATGCCAGTGATACTCATACTTATACTGAAGTCACATGTATCTTGGCGAGGCATGACCATTGTATGCCTTTGCTTTGCTGATGCTGCCACACATACCTTGCCGGGGCAACTTATATTTATTGCACCCATGTTGCCCATCTCTCTATCTTGGTGTGGCAGCCACACTAGAAATGTGGTTACAGCCATGGCAAGAGTTTTGCGCTGGTGGTGTGAGGCCATGTAAATGAAAACGGAATAGGCAACTTAGTTGTTTATTGATCGAGGCAATGATGATAATCAGCTGCGGTTTTTTTTACCAAATTTACCAACACCGGCAGCTTGGCAGGGCAACCTTACTTAAATTGTGGTTGCAACCACGACCAATATCTTGGTTGGCGTATTGTACTAAGGCCCGTACCTTGGCAAGGTAGCTATGCTCAAATGGTCGTTGCAACCATTGTGACTGTTGTCCAATGATTTAACATTCGCAACTCTGAGCCTCATTTTTTGTTGTTATTACAGTTCTGATATGCGTTGGAAACAACAGGTGGGTTTATCGTGTTGGTAGGTTGATTCAGTTTATGGGTTCATTTGGTGGGTTTAGCGGGTTGGTACAACTGGGCATATCAAGGGCAGCTAAATAAGCAAGTTCGGGTTGGGTAATAGGTTTCAGGTATTATATACTCTACTATGTTACTTCTGCCACGAAACACATGCATGTAACCACAGTAAAGTCCATTGCTTGGGCACGATTAGCAAATACCAACTGCTAGCCTTATTTTCGGAAGACCATTTCACTGTTCTGGCAATCCAGCTTTGTTGATTGAATGGCATGTCAGACCTGGAATAATCTGGTCAACTATTAGCCATCTGACATGCCATTCAACCCCAAAGCTTGCTTACATTTGAATATATGATCTCGGCTGAGCATATCATCTTTGCTGATGATTCAATGTTGCCTATGCATCTACTTCGTGCGTATGCTCTACAATTTTTATTCGATCTTTGGTTATTTACAGCTGGAGATAGCGCAGGCGGCTGAAATGGTCAGGTACGACTTCTTAAAAACCAGATTGCTAATCTCTTTAGTGATTATTATAGTTGCATTCATAGATTGATTTCTTGGTGTCAGGGTTGTGTTGAACACGTGGGAGCCTCCGACACGTGTGTAATACGTGGCGATGAAACTGACGATTTGCCAGCGGCCATACAGCAAGCACAAGAAATTTCATTCTCTTAATTTTTTTTATGTATTATATGCCTGAGATGATTTCATGATGTCTTTTCCATTCATTGTATGCTGCAGGTGGTGGCAAATTCACAAATAGTACGACAAATTGCAGTAAACAAGACGATGTCCTTCGGTGTTGTGTCCGATGAGTTTTATGCTAGGAACTCTAACATAGGTGTACTTTCAGATAAATTTTTACTGTGTTTTATAGCCGTCTGGCCTTTTGTATTAACAAATGTAGATTAGGAGATTTGAAAGAGAATTAACAAACTAAGTTGCTCACTTACTAAATGGTGATGACGTATGATTAAGGGTGAACATCGGTCTGGGACCGGACCAGACCAACAAGACCGAAGACCGAATTAAGGTAAAAACCAGGACCGAGACCGAGACCGAATGTGGTCGGTCCGGTCCGGTCCGGTCCGATCCAAATAGGCAAGATTTGGCAAATTTTTTCGGTTTTTTGGTCGGTCCGGACTGGACCGACCGGACCGAAGACCGAATTAACCAAAAAGCCTAGACCGAGGACCGGCCCGAATGTGGTCAGTCCGGTCTGGTCCGATCCGGTCAGTTTTGACGGTCGGTCTGGTCCATTCGGTCCGTTTGCTCACCCCTACGTATGATACTTTATTTGGTTACTGCCAGAAGATGTCTATGATACGATTACGGAAACAAAGATTGTTGCTTCAATTGTTTAGATGCATTTATGTCTTTTGCGATTAGGATACTCACAGTTGGTTAGTTAGTTTGACCATTTAAATGGAGGGATACTCATTAGTTAGTTGATTAATTAGAAGAAACCTATGTAAGTGTAAATACTCCAGAAGATATCAAGTCATTGTGCTATATTGCTCTTAGATAAGTACTGATAAATCCAAGTTTGTTTATAAGAAGAAGAAGCCATTAATATATTCTGGATGTCTTGCAGATAGATGATGATTTATAGGATGGAGTTGTTCCTATTCCATCTGATGCTGATACGAAATGACAGGTCAATGCTACTTTGGTTGCTAATGTTGGCGTGGTGATAAAAAGGAAAATTTATTTGTTAAAACAGCTGTAGGTATGTAAAAAAAATATTTAGGATAACTATGTTTATGTTACATCCCGCTGCTAACATTTTCCGATTCAGGGGCATGGCTAGCTAAGATGGTGATTACACCTGCGGATTGGTGGCTTCCACCTACGCCTTTGCAGTATGCCAGGGGTGCATGATTTTACGTGGTTAAATTGGTAAAAACATTTGGTACATATTGGATTTTCACACTAGACGTTATGACTTTATTTTAATTATGGAATTTAGCCACATATGTTACTAATTTAACTGTTGTTTAGGCTCTTAGCTTTATCATTAGGTGGCAGGGGCTCTCGATGCGTAGGAAAATACCGCACCAGCATGAGCAGATATGATCACAAGGTTTATTCCAGCCTTTGGATTGCAGCTACGCTTACCAAATAAGGTAAATGCATAGACATGTTTCATTCTTTGTTTGTGGATATTTAGATAGAAATGTAACTCTTATGCGTTTTATTTACTGATTGACTACTACCAATTGGGATGACATTAGAGCAAAAATGTCTTAGTAATAATAGACCAAAGATTGGACTACGATGAAAGCAATTATTTGCATAGTTTCAGATTAACATTTGTTAAGATGACAATAGCTGCATTAGCTATTTATGCGAACTAGCACTTTGTATTAGTTTTCTGATATTTATAATAGATAAAAAAATGTTTATCTTATATAATGAAAGTTGTTGTCTAAAATTACAATTCATACACTGTTAGGATTAGGCAGACTCATTTTGTGTTTACTTATTAGACTGCTTATTTGCTGAGAAAATGAATAAGTGCTTATTGTTTTTTTAAACAGATTGACAGATAGACGGAGTGAATTAAGAACCCAAGGCCACACCGCTGTCGCAAAAAAAATAGAAAAAAAAGCAGGTATGTTTCAACAAAAAGCTTCACCATTCTAAATCTTGCGTTACTTAAATACTAGCACCACAAATAAAACCAACATATAACAAGGGTCATTTTTTCATATTAATCATCCACTGATTTAAACCATTAAACATTTCAACAAAATATCCCCCAAAACCATAGACACTCCCAACTAACCCTAAACCCAAGATACGTATTCTAAAAACCCAAAACAGCCAACATCAGTACGGCAAGCACTTCAGCTTCTCAATCAATGACAAAAGGTCTGATGCTCACTTCTATTTCTTGACCACATTCAACAAGATCAACGACACTTTTGTCAGATCTTGGGTTTGCAAGTTGTTGAGTTCTGAAATGTTATGCACAGTAGAGTCAAAAGAAAACAAAAGCTCCTGCTCTCCAAGCACCAGATCCCTCTCAGCCACACGAGACATTATTTCTTTGGCTTTCTTTCTTAACTCAGCTTCATCCAACAATGTCATTGTAACCTCCCTCTGAAACTTTACCACCATCATATCTCTAACTAAACTCGAACCTGCAGCAGCAGCAAGCTCCTTGCAGAATGGCATAGGTGTTGTCATTTTTTTTTATTATTATGAAAGGTTCTTTTTGAGGATGTGTGTGTGTGTTTTAGTTGTAGTTTTACTTTCTTAATGACTATTAGTTTGTGTTTCTATGTGCCTTATAAAGGTTTTAATTGCCCCTCTTGGACTGCCTAATACAAATAGTTTTTCATTATGAGTTTGTGTTTCTATGTGCCTTATAAAGGCACTTGCTTTAATTGCCCTTCTTAGACTGCCCAATACAAACAGTTTTTCATCATTGATTCATTAACACATGCATGAACAAGCATTAATTGTCCACCCTTTCACATCCTAGACACCTTAACCAAACGACCTCAAACAAAACTAATGAAAACTAAATGGTGTGTCCCAACCAAAAAAATAAAATAAATAAAATAAATAAAAAAAAAATAAGGAAAAAAAATTATATTCTTTTCCTTTTTTTTATATTTTTTTCTAACAAGTCAGATATGAGCATCAGACGCATAAACCCGAGGATAGAGTATTGATGTCAATTGCTATGCCAACAGATACGTCTGTGACATTTTAGAGATATGGTGATAATTCATGCCTATGGTGGCTCGACTAATCCTATTGGTGAGATATTAATTTATTCCATGCAGTTTATTTAATGTTGATTATATGATATGTTTTAATTCCATATGTGTTATGTACCATACGTTTTCTATAATATGCAGCTTTGTAGGAGAATAGATGATGCATCTATGACTTCTCACTTTGAAGGTCTTACTTCGACCAGAAAAGTCTCATCAGACTATTACACCAGTGACGAGATGCTAAAGTTCCAAAAGCCCAAGAAAAAGAAATCGCTAAGAAAAAACGATAAGTTGGACCTTGAGGCACCTGAAGCAAAAGCCCGTTACGCAGGATTGGGTTCAGGGGACTGTGGTTCACGCGCTGATGGAAAAAGGCAGGCCCAAAGAGAGGAAGGCGAAAGATCCGAGGCATGATCTATAAACCCTGAATCTCGACATTTTATAGATCTGATATTTTGGGAGTAAGAAGGTGAGTTCAGCGAGTGTGGTTCATTGATTCTGTGACCGAGTCACGACATATTGAGGTTCGATTGTGTGCGGTTCAATGGGTGTGTTTAAGCTCTGTGTTCATGGGGTGTGTTCAGGGGGTGAGTTTGGTGATTGGGTCAGTCTCTGGGTTCAGAGGGTGTGTTCGGGGGAGTGGCTTCAGTGAGTGAATTACTAAGTGTGTTTGATGGGTGCATCAACCAGGTGGATTCAGTCAACGTCTACATCAATTACAGGTACTTCATTCCCTTGCTATTATTTACCTCTTTTTTTTTGGGTTAAAGGAACAACAATCCCTGGTAAAATGATGTTATTTGCCTCTTAGTTAAAGGGTATTTGAATTTCTTATCTGTGTGCATGTTTATGGTATTCTCAGCTCCAGATGGGGTGATAACTTCGGAAGGAAATGTTTAAGGTCAGACGAAGAATAGTCGGCCAATGGTTCAAAAGGGGTAAGCTATGGTAATCTATTTTGCTATTACTGTAATAGTGTAAATACAATTTCAGCCCTTAGTGTTTAATTGTCGTTGTGATTTTTTCAGGAAGAAAAGAGGGAGATCAGAAGATAGTTGCTTTGCCTTTTGGTTATGATCAAGGTGGATAGTCCCTGAGCAAGTTGATCATCAGAAGCTAAACCACATAAAACATATGTGCTAAAATCTTATTTGTTATACTTTGTTGAAATTACTTACATTATGTATGGAAAACTCTGTCAGAAACTTTAAGTATTGGGATTGGAGACAAGCTGCTAAATGGCAAGACTTTTACTCATAAACCTTATGTATGGATATTTAGTATATATAGATTTGAAGTTAATATCTATCATTTTGTTGCTTTTGTCAAGTGTAATTTTGGTTTACGAAATACATGACATGTTCTGCAATTTATTTGTTTCAAAACGTTATCTACATGTGGTGTACAACAAGAGATATAGTACCCATTCTTTTTTGCGCTATATTATAAAATGCTTTTGTACACAAACAACCTTTAGCGAACCACGAATATCACAACCTACTTACTAAACGCAACATAAACTGCTTCTTTATCAAAACGCTCTACCGCAACACGCGGGTTATCTACCTAGTTATAACTTTAATTATTGAACAAAGATATACTCTATTATTATTCCTCTATAATGACATATTGCTGTCAATCTGTCATAATGGTTTTTCTTGTAGTTGGAATGAATGTAAGCAGTGTTTTGAAACCTTGGTCGGTCTGGCCGGGTTAATTGGTTCGACCGGTTCCGGTTAAAAAAACAGGTAAAAAAGATTCGAGTTTCTAAAACCGGGTTAACCAGTTATACCTGCCGGATTTTGAGTGACCCTGGTCAACCCGGTTCTCGAAACCCGGCCGAGGTTCGTTTTTTTCAAATTTTTTTAATAAAAACACGGGTTTACTCGGTGGTTGAACCGGTTGACTCGGCGGTCGAACCGGTTGGCCTGGTAAAAAACATAATAAATTGAAAATCGGGTTGACCCGGTGGTAGAACCGATTGACCCGGTGCTCGTGACTCAACCGGGTCGATTTCGAACCCGGTTTTCAAATGTAAGAGTGCGTTGTTTGTTTTGTATGTGGGTTTAGGAATCGGTTTTGGTTTGAAAAAAAAAAAAAAAAAAAGATTTATAATTATGTGAAAGTGGTGTTTGTTTTATAAAGGGGCAATTTTAAATCTTTCTTTTTCAAAATCAAAAATTTTATATTTACAAAAAATATGCTTTAAAAGCATTGTACATTATACATTTAAAAACTTATAATTTAGGATATATCAAATTAATCATAAAAAGAAGAGAAGATATGAAATTCATCATTATAAATTAATATAAGGTTTGAAGTTATAATTTAATAATTTTTGTAAAATAAAAAAGTCAAGAAAAAAGAGTGAGTGATATATAATGGATTTGAGCCGTCACTTTGAAAATGTGAAGCAAACCCTGGCTAGCTATTCAAGATTTCTCTAACCTTTTGTATTCGGTTATTAGAGCGTTGGGAGTCATAACATGTTATAACACCAACATCAGTGCCACGTCAGCGCCAAATCATTTTAACACCAAATAACATAACACCAAAAATACCAGGAAATCATAACACCCAATAACACCACTTTTTACAAATTTACAAATTCTACCCTCAACAAATTCATTTATTAAACATTCAAACATTTCATTAATAAAACTTAACATTACATTACGAAATAAAAATATTACAATTAAAAAAAAAACACATAAAAGAAATTACGAAATAAACTACAAAATGTAACCTACGAAATGAAACATACGAAAAGAAAAAAAAAACAATCACTTGGCGGATCGGTTGATGGATTTTTACAAATTTACAAATTCACGTCCTGACATTTTTTTTGGAGCGAATTTTTTTTTTTTTTTTTTTTTTTTTTTTTTTTTTTTTTTTTTGATATTGATATTGGATCGAATTCTCTTTTTTTTTGTGAGTATATGTTAGTATTTATAAGAGGGTTGATTTTCTTTTAAACCGTTACACACCAACGGTTATCTCAACTCATTTAATTCTTTTTTTTTCTTTAGCCGTTATACCCACTTCCCACCTCAAACAGTAACATTTTTAATGCAAGGGGGCATTTTTGAAACTGAGATGATCATTATTAACGTGTTGTTAGTATAGCATAACGCCGTTGGAATTGGTCCAAATCAGCAAAAACGCCTCAACGGCGTCACGACTCCCAGGCCTCTTAGTCATAATAATTGAATATTGCCTTTTTACTAAACATGTTTTTTAACTTTTAAGTCCTATCTTCAAAGGTCAAACCCCCATAACAAACACACCTTAACTATCATCATCCATTCGTCCCCAATCAAGGCATCTAACTAGCTATTATCATCCATTCATTCCCAGTCAAGGCGTATTGCAAATTGAAAAAAAAAAAAAAAAAAAAAAAAAAAAAAAAAAAAAAAAAAAAACCATATATTGCATCTTTTCTACCTTTTTTCGCATTCATGCATGCAAAAGTATGTTACATGCATGATGCATCTTTAGTTTTCGTCCACATGCTACGTACGTACTCTCATCAAGTCATCATACAAGTACGTTATGTTGTTTAGATCTTTTTGTGTCAATGTATATGTGCAAGCCGTAATACCGTGTTGCTATGTTCAATTATGCAATAATTCGAACCTAAGTCGTGTTAAAACTTCCTTGAGCCATAGTTTAGTTGTTCAAACAAGTGAAAACGCCGTACAAGAAATTAAAAAAATAAAATTTTGAAAATGTACTAATAAAAAAGAATGTAGCAAATACAGGTGGTATTACTACAAAACAAGTCCATACGATGATAACCCAATGGTAAAAACATGTAACATAAAATGGGGTTCAAACTATGTTTACGTGTTCTTTATAATCATGATGAATGCTACAAGCATGTTATATCATCGAAGTATCGTGTGCTTAATACCAATTTAACTACTAGCTAGTTCGTCAGTTTTTGTTTTGTTTTTTCCATTTTCACTATTTCATGTTCTTTGTCTTCACTTATGTTATTTTTCATTCTTTCTCCTATCAACCATTCAACCAATGTAGTAGCTAGTCGTAGATTTGGTTTCTATTTTAGTTAAGTTACTTGT
Source organism: Artemisia argyi (assembly GCA_030686995.1). NCBI lineage: Eukaryota > Viridiplantae > Streptophyta > Magnoliopsida > Asterales > Asteraceae > Artemisia > Artemisia argyi. The sequence continues at coordinate 140,899,268 of CM060705.1, forward strand.
TTATATAATCAAACGCCACCATATCATCAATGATTAAACTTGCATATTCAAAAAGTTATTATGTAATTGCACTAGTCTCAGCTCAATGATTTTTTTCCTATCTATCTATACTAATATATAATGTATTTGAGACTATTTTATAATTAGAAAGACTTAAAAATTCAGACTTTTACTTACTAATTATGGAAACAACCACCCCTAACAATCACCCCCAACAATTTATAACCACTTCAACAACCACCCCCAACAATTTATAACTACCTCAACAACCACCCCCAACAACCACTTTCCACCACCCCACCTCCCTCCTCTTCACCCCAACAATCCGCCCCCGCATCGCGCGGACACCTTTCTAGTTTATCTTAATGTATAGAAAATCGACATGATTCGATGAACCTAGACATGTTTCTCTAGACGGTTTCCGAGAGCTAACATAAAGATTCATTGTATTTGGACATCTTACAAACAATTAACCTGCAATGTACACTTCAACTAAATCATCGTTTGTGTTTCTTCATAGGCAGGTCTCATGAATCATGTGGTTTGCTAACTTTTTCATCAAAAAGTTGTATTAGAAATGTGACAAGTTTTCAATATCGCATTATGCAATTCACCAGGGTTACAATTATCATAAGTTAAATTTATTGAGTGTGCTTCTTATTTTTTGTTTAGTAAGAAGATAGTAAGGAATGTAATATACACATGCAATTCACCAGGGTTACATTTCCCGTGGTGTACGGGTTCTTTTTGGTCCATATCTTTATCGGAAGCCCATACCCGAATTTATTTTATTTGGGTCAATTGCTCCTCCCTCACACTTTGTGAGTGGCGCCGGTGAACCCACCTCCGACCTAAATACCCGACCGGCGAAGGCTACCCGATCCGAACCGACTTTGCTATAGTGCTTTTGTGAGGGGGCTACAGTAACCTTAATATTTTATTGGATCTACAGTGGGGTTTGTGAGATGAGTCATGTGTTTGAGTACAAGGATGCAATTTTTTATTGTGGTGTGTGGCTAGATTTGTGCCATTTGTTTGAGGTACAATTACTCTTCATTTCCCAGGCATGGATTTCCCTTTTCTTATCTTTTAATCACTGGTATGCATTATTTGAGTTTGGTGGGTTGTTGCATCTTCTGGATTTGCTTTTTGTCGTTAGTAAACTTTGTTCGTGGGTTTCTTTGTTGAATTATCTTATGTGCCATGAAAATTGCACTTTCCATCGGTTTTTTTATTAGGGTTACTGCATACGAGTTAGGGTTTGGATTCAATTTAGAGGTTTTCCTAAAATTAGGAGTTGCTTGGTTATTTGGGTTGGTTATATTCTTTTATGTGAAAACTCTATTATTTGATCGCTATTACCTATTTGTTATTAGGGTTAGTGCATATGAGTTAGGCTTTGGATTAATTTAGACATTTTCCTAAAATTAGGAATTGTTGGCTTATTTGGGTTGGTTATATTGTTTTATGACAAAGCTGAATTATTTGACCGATATTACTATTTGTTAATAATTAGTTTTTGGGTTATGTTAGAGATTTACATATAATTTTTAGGTGTATTTTTATCTTTTAATTGTACTTAAAAACTTGGAATCAGGGGTTTGTGTTAGATTATATAGTGACCTGATGAGCTTTAACAAAAATTTTAATAGTTCATATGAGCTAATAAACTAAGAGACATATGCACTTTTACATAAGCTACCCCAAATGCAACCGAACAAACGACCTTTTTATTATTTTGTTTTAATGCACGATATCATTTATTTATTTACAGGAAGAGCAAAGGGTAATAGAAATAAAACTAAGAATGACACAACAAGAAATTCTAGATGAAGAGGAAAGAATGATAAAAAGGCAAGAGATGAACTCTTTACGTGGCGTAATTGAACCAAATGAGGCTGAATATTTCTCGAGAGTAGGTATGTGTCTGTAAGTGGCACAATTGGTTAGGTTAGGATACAAATTAAGTAAAAATAGTGTGTATAAGAATGGGAGCTAATATAAGCGTTTGACATAGTATTTTGAATGTCATATCCGATGTGGTAAAATTTGAATCTAAGCAAAACGGATTACATGAGATAGTGTTTAGTTGAGCTTCTGCTGATAGAAGTTGTGACCATGAGTGGTTTGATATAAACTCCTGATTATTTGATACATTAGGAATAGCATAATCAGATAGTGGAAATAAGTTTTGCTCCAGCTATTCCTTAACTGATTGTCCGAACTTTATTTATTGTAGTGACTTTGTTCTTTCACAAAATTAATTTGCTATAAAACATTTGTGTTAAAGTGTTTTTCTCTTTTCATGATCACTTTTTTTTAATTGTTTTTTTCTTTTCAAGGAGTTATTAGTGGGTTCGAGCAACGATTATTCTATAGTTAAGGGGCTAAATGCGGGTGTTTACCATTATCGTTTTCTTATTAATGGTCAGTGGACTTATGCTCCGTATTTATCACATGAAATCGATTATCCAGGGAATGTGTTTAACTTATTGGACTTGAAGGTATGCTACATTCGTTACTACATTGTCATGTTTTCTGTTTTCATTGTGTAGAATTTGATGTTCTGTTCTATCATTTGGAGCAAATGCGTGTTTAATAAAAGTTTGCATTTGTGCAGCAACATTAGGAGATTGGGAAGGGAAGCAGAAAGCACCGCCAAGAGTTGATACTAAAATCCATTGGGAGAATGAAGATGAAGGATGGGTTGGTGGCAGCAGCAACACAACTTGGTAAGTAGATGAAGAAAAGCAAATGAGCAAGGAGGATGGTTCCATGAGCTTAACTACCATGGATGTACATTCTTTATCCCTTTCCTTCATTAATTTGCTTTTGTGACATGTATTATTTTCAGTCCTGTTACATTTTTTTTCCTATGGTTAGAATTTGTACTGAATCAGATGTATATTACAGGTTATCAATGATAAAGTTAGCAGAACAAGTATGGGGGTTTTGCTTTGTTAGTATGTCATCCGTCACCTTAAAAGAAAATGAGCCTAATGGAGATAATACTAATAACAACAAATGAGGGAGTGCACCGATTGCAGAGGTTGACGAGAGAGTGGACAAATCTATAACATCAGCGAACCGAGCAACAAGTGCTTCAAGAGTGGCAGCAATTAAATCAGTTCAAAATCGAATTCATCATTCGCGTTCAAAGTAGACCAAGGTGGGTCCCTTTTAGGTTTGAAACTGCAACTTTGTTTTCATTTTTTTTAAAGAAACGGAAAAAACAACCAATAATAAAATGAGGTTGCGTTTTTATGTCAGGACAAGTTATTGGCAAGCTCCAAAGAGGTGTAAAGACCAGGAAGAAAGGTGAAGTTACCATCATCTTCTTATTTAGCTTGAAAACTTTGTGACGATAAATAGTTTAATTAACGCAAACATTTCTATCTTAGGAAAAAGACTGATGAGAACTAACTGACAGAGAAGCCATATGTAGGTGTTGGCCATACCTATGACTTGAGCTGCAACATACCTGTTGGATCGCTTACGAGTATCACAGGATTTATGTGTATGCAGGTTTAGTGAAATGTCAGTTGTTGTTGGGGATTGGTGACTGCCAGTTACGGCTTTGCAGTTAATTATCGTTTCCCAGGTTATGCTTCTTTATAGCTTTTAAACACTGATTTTGATCATTCCTTTTCAAACTGACACTTACGGGGTCAGATAGCTTCATTAATGGGTCAAAATTGGTAACTCTTTTTGTGGGACAGAACAGGTTGGCTCACGTTTCTTGAATCAAACATATGATTAGAAAGTTATACAAACTATTATTTTTTCAATACTATGTTCTGCTGAATTATGAAAAAAAAATGCTTTGGAAAACTCTCGACTCCTATGACCCGTTCAACCAATTTGATCCATTAGTTGTATAAATATTAATAAAATTACTATATATGTTTACTAATAATTTAGGAGTATACCTATAAGAAGTGCTTTTTTATTTCATATTACGTCTCATGATTTTCTCACGCCCACGTCTCCATACAGCTGTTTCAGATTCAATTCCAACGGCAACCAGTTATGGCATTAATGACAATCATGGTATATAACATGCTTTTCCATAAGGTCCTTGCATTTTTAAAATACACACCTATTTGGGTCATGACTTTTTTTATTTCATTTACAGGTTCGGGAACTAATGTTAGCAAGAGGGTGTCGCAACAACGTTTGGCAAATGTCAGAACTGAACCGAGGCGCGCTTCCATACATCTGAGGTATTCTAGAGCATGTATACTATTATATATTTTTTTGACTGTCTTAGGATTGTAAATATAGTCTTCTGTTAGTAATTGCATAGATGAAATGGCCACATAACTTTCTGAACCAACTTCAACATACTAATTTGGCTGCATTAAATTATGATGATTAGGTCATGGTCGCGCAAATAGAATGGAGCATGCTATGGATAGAGCTACTCCTAGAGTTAAGCCAAGAAGAATGGTGCTCAAGAAATGTTCACAAAAACAATTTACTATACGCTAATTGAAGGATTTTGCAGGTCAGATACTGTCTTCACAGGCCCTTAAAATTGCAGTTTTTTTTTATTTTACATGTACTTCCATAACTGTACTTAGTTGTTAGCCAAAAGTCTAGAGTAATTTTTAGTAGTCATAAAAATACGTAATTTTTTGACCAAACATGATACAAGTTTTAAGTATATAAGTAGTAGTATATTTATCTTTATTTCGCGCTCTCACCAAATATATGCAACTATATGGATTTGGGAGCTATGCTACATATAACTATTTTTTCCTAATATCTTAAACTTGAATGTTTCGTTACAGAATACAGTAAATGAGGGTATGTAGATGATCACTTCTGTTGTTGCTCGCGCGCTAGCAAAAGATCCAATCAATGTTGCATCCAATATCAAGTATGATGCTCAATGTGCACATCTTTCACCTATCAAGTTTGACCCTAAGCAAGCGTAGTCTGCAGCAGCAGTAGAGAATGTTCGTGACCAGCTAATACAGGTAAAATTTATGCTAACTTTCTTCATTCAATCTAAAATTTATACTAAAATTTCCCAAACATGAAACAAACTTAATAGTCCAATACACTCACTTTCCAGGAGCATTGAAGCTTACATCCTGTGGCGTCGCTTGGATTGCGTTGGGAATGTTACTTTTCAGAAGGTTCATTTTTATGCATCGCTTAGATAAGTTAGGCCATCAACTATACCATTTAGCTGAACTTTATTTGCTAAATTTCAGTATACAGAAACCCCGCAGCAACGCGCGGGTTAACATCCTCGTATTTAACATCTATGGTACATTTTATTAAATTAGAGTGTCATTAGTTGTAGGGTTGTATTTTAGGAAAGAAAATATAGCAAATATCTCTCTAGTTTATATATCTGCAGCTAATAATTACTCAACCAACAAATTTAGTAGCCTCCTAGTCAGATCATATATACAGTAAATTTAAAGCACGAATACCATTATTGAAAATCCAACACAACCAAATTACTTAAAACACTTTTTAATATTATTCGAATTACACATCATAATTGTCATTCAATGTTGTCATATAATTTCCTAATTTATCACTACATAATTAATATTCCAAGAACAACTTTCTAACATACAACAACTTAACATAATTAAGTGCAGATCTATATACATTACAAATTAGTGAATCACATAGTTAATAGCAATTTTGATCGTTTCTAAAAGTGAATTTATAAGAAATTAACAAATAACAAACGAATGTTGTATATAGTCAAATGGTGATGGTATTTTCAAATGCACGTTGAATGGTGATAAGGGTGGTTGTTGCTGTGTTGCAGATGGCTAGTGTTCATGGTGATCATGGGGTGGTTATGAGTTTTCCTGGTTTTATTAATGAAAGCAAAGTGAAAATATAACCATAACATAGTAACATATACGAACATATGAAGTAGATATCTACAGCCATAACATAGTAACATATACGAACATATGAAATAGATATCTACGGCCTAACAAGATTATTTTGCATACTTTTCGTAAGCACAACCAACAAAAGAGTTTTGTAGCATAATTAAGCGATAAAACTCTTGTAATAATATACTAATTTTATGTTAACTACTTAGATTGTTTAAAGCCATATTAAATATTTATTATAATAAAACTATATAATTGTTTTTAATAGAGAATTAGAGCTAAAATTAGTAAACGTTAGCCATAAACATTAGTATTTAAATACAAGTATGTATATCTATGCTACATGTAATAGATGTAGGACATTGTTGAAAAACTAAGCACAAGAAAAGTAACAAATTGCCCTTAAAATGGTTTTTTTCTAGCTTCTTCATAGTGTTTTAATGAAATCCGCTGTTAAATAAATAAATAAATAAAAATTGTCATGATTTATTTCCTTAATTTTCTTTTATATATAAAAACAAACACACCAAATAATAGGCTAATTCAAATAAAATGATTAAAAAAATACAAATATAAGAATAAATTACTCAATTATTTCTTTATAAGTTAAATAATGTAAAAAAGTTTTAAGAGTAATTTAGTAATATTCTTGTACTTATTTTTACATGAAATCATCCATTCATTACTATTTCTTAACATTATTTCAACCGAAAAATAAGTAAAGTTATCGTCAAGTAAAGTGTGCAACCAATTAAGTTAGTCGCCGAAAGATTTACTATCCATAGGAATTTACTTGCAAAAAATAGTTATACGGTATCCGTCGTCGCAACTTGCGGGCACCTGACTAGTTTTTATATAATGTAGGTACTACATGATGAAAAATGTAAAGCACAATTCTAGTATGGGTGTTGTAATGCATCCTTTTTTTTACCTCTTGACCCACCTTTTACTCCCTTGATTAAAAACAGGGGTAGAAATGATCCCAGTTCAACTCAAACCTGTCAAATCTTGAGCTCGGCTCGTTTAAGTTTTAAAAGACTTGAGCTCGAGCTCAGCTCGTTTCGAGCTTTAAATTTTAAGCTCAAGCTCGGCTCGTGGTATGTTATATAGGCTCGAGCTTGGCTCGTTTATACGATTTGGCCATGAAAAGCTAAATCTTGGCTCGAGCTCGAATTCGGCTCGTAATATATATTTATTGAGCTCGTTAATAAGCTCGAGCTCGGCTTGTATATATGTTTAATACTTAAAATATCATAATGTCGTTTAGGCTCAGCTCTGTATGTAAAGCTCGGGCTCGAGCTCGTTTATGCTCGGCTCGTTCAAGCTTTTTACCGATTTGATCCCAAGCTTTTCACGAGCGGCTCGGCTCATTTCCACCTCTAATTATAAGTATAAGACAAATTTATTTAATCATTTCTGGTTCTGTATTTTTTATTTATTTTATCAACTTATGTTCTGTATTTCTTGTTAAATTTTATCTTTTATGTTCGTTACTTTCTATTTCGTAATTTTATAATAAAAACAACGTTATAAAAATAAGGGATAATTCCAGAAATACCCCAATTGACTTTGTGCTATTTACATCCGAGAACTAAACTTTTATGCTTCCGAAACTTGACCGAGTTGCCCTGTACATCACGTATTAGATTGGAACAAAACATGAAAATACGTTATATTAAGTGGAACAAAAATTAGTACACGTACTAACTCGGTACATTTGAACAAGTACGTTGCTATTTTAGGACGAAAACCCAAATAATAAAGAATTTTGTCAAAACGGGTCCATTTTGAGTGTTTACTTTTCTGATCGTTGTATTTGATTATTAGTTACTACAAATTAACCCTAGCCTCTATAAAAAATTAAAAATGTAAAAATGTAAGAGACTGAAATAACAAAAACTGAAAGTCTTTAACTACGAAATAGACAATCAAACGTTTTCCTGGCTTTTAGCTTCTTGCTTTAGTCTAATTGAAAATTTTGTTGTTTATACACGATATAATATCTGTGATAAATTGTTACTTTGCTTTATATACATTAGACGAGTGCCACATATAAGTGCGGTGTATAATGACAAATAGTTATACTTGTAAACTTGCGTTTTTCGTGTGACTTTTAATTAATGTAAATCGTAAAGGTGAATTGTAGCCGTGACAAGAAAAAAAGGTTTGTGAAAGTATGAAGGTTAAGAAAATTGTTAACTTAATGGTTGATGGTGTTACCTTTTTTATTCAAAATAAAACGATAAACATAAACATAGGTTGCCTCCTCCATAGTTTTATTATTATTATTATTATTATTATTATTATTATTATTATTATAAACATCACTTTATTAAAAACTTAAAGGATTTACAAGAAATTAGTGGAGAGCCGAGATACAAACTGGGCCCCCACACCTCTAGCTATAACGAAGCTAATCCGACTAAAAATATGAGCCGCAGCCCGTGCTCCAATGTATTGAGACACCGAGAATCTTCGAATGCGCTTTAGTAACGTCACCGCATCCTTTTCAAGTTCTCCAAAAGAAAAGAATGAAAAAGGGAGGAACCCATATCCAATATCAGCGCATTTAGCCTCGTACTTGATGCGTTTACGTTGTGCGGCTTCAATAACCGCACGACACGGCACAAATCAACCATACCGGTTTGCGTCAAGGGTGACGACCCTATTATGTTACTTCATTCTCCTGAGCTTCACACTCACATGGTTTTTCGAGTAATGTGGACTAACAACCCAATAATCGAACCATATTTCGTATACCTCGAGTCCAACTTAGTAATATGCTTATAAAATCCAAGTTCTAATTTAAATGTACTCTTAACTCCTCTTTCCCTATCATCATCACTAAGTATCAATTATGACACCAAACGATTCTGAGTTTCATGGGACAACTCCTCAAAATCCAGGAACTTATATGGTGTTTGATAGGTAATCTCTTTGATGTCATATGTAAATGTGATAATCCTTCTTGATTTATCTAAAGTTAGGTTAGTAGTCTCAATAAAAGGTCTTCCTCACACTATATGGGACAACCTAGGGTCAATGATAGCCTCAATATCCTCCAAGATTGTAAAATCCATCAACTCAAAGAAAAGAAAATGGTTAAGACACTGATTGGAGAACGTATTCCATTCCCAGCTATTAGTGAAACAGGGGCCATCACTCTAATACGAATCGAAAGAATCACTATCGGGTTGGTACCAACCAAAATTATCGTGGTTGAAATACCATCAATTTTGAATAGTTATAAGAGCTTCTAATTAAGTCGATTAAAATAATCTTCTAATTCAATCAGTCTTATCTCGTTCGTGCTCCTCACCTGAGAAGCATTTCACTAACCACCTGAGGAGCAGTAACAAGTATCTCCCTTGGGTTCAGATAGCTAAATTACCTACAAACACGTGCACATCCTTACTGCTCCCTAAAAACTTTACCCCTTTGTATTCTAACTTTCGGGAACAAATTGCATTATAGTGAAACCGCGACATAACATTCATTGGCAAATCTAGGCCGATACAAGCATTATAACAACATTTATGGCCAATCATGCATGGTATCTTTAAATTTGTCTCTTTTAGACCTATGATCGTTATCTATCACAAGGCATGTAGTTTCATCAATCAACTTATCCTACTCCAATTCTCGATTAAATCTATAGTGGAGTCGATATCATCAAATTCTTCTTGATCTACATCTTCTTCTTCACTAACCTCTTCCTCTACTAAAATATCATGCTCATCCTTTTTGTCATTTTTCGCGTTTGTGACTAAGGTGATGGCGTTAACAAAATGAAAGTGTCTTGAGGAGGAGGGATCCTGAAATCCTCCTTCCTTAGATTACGAAGGCGACAAATACTAAGGAGAAAAGAGTTCAGATGGATCTTTAACGATTCCATTAATTTGAGGTGTTTCACTAGTTGAAGTACCGGATGAAACAATATTAACTCTACTTGTATTCTTGGTGGGGTTACCAGGGGATGTGCCCGTCATTTGGCCAGAAATCACCTTTAAAAGAATATCACGTTTACTTGTCATCTCGCTTTGTTTTTGTCTGAAATCGGCTTCAAACTTGTAAACACAAGCTTCTTGAGATGACATGAAGTTTAATACTAATCCTTTGAGATTAGGCTGACTATAAAAAAATGAGAAGGATTATTGTATGCGTGTTTCGAGTTTGAACCGTAAGATTGAGGACTATTGGTTGTATAAGAGAAGTTTTTTGATGGATCGGTTTGGGTTTGACTACACTTAAAATTTGGACGATCTTTCCAATAGTTATAGGCATTAGCAAAATTGTTTGACTCGGGTTTAGAAGTGAACCACTTACCTCTCACTTCATTGGTACACGAGGATGCATAATCAACAAAAGCTTGCTCATGATTTTCTATGCAATCACGAGTGTCATGGGGACCACTACATATTTTGCAGGAAGAGGCGATTTTGTTCACTTGATTTAAAGGTTTCGGAGCATTATGAGAACTCATCAAGTATTTTACTTAATCTTCAAGCTCGATGAGCCAACGATCGAAAATGCTTGAGACATTAAAAGGCAAGATATTGCCTTGACCTGTTTTCCCAGAAGTTCTTGAGGATCATTCAAACTTTCGTTATTATAGAGGGTAAGGTCCTATATAATGGCCCACGATTCCTCGACATTTCTATCATGAAGCATACTACCAGCCGCATGGTCAATGGTTTACTTAGTTGAGTATTTGATATGATCATAGAAGATTTGGATCTGAAGACAAATATCAATGCCATGATGAGGAACTTTTTGAAGTTAGTCCTTGAAATGAGTTCACGCGTTATAAAGAGTTTCATCATGATGTTATTAGAACATCAAGATGTCATTCCTAAAAATAGTAGTTCTCCTCGATGGGAAAAATTTTGCGAGGATATGAGAAGTGAGATCATCCCAAGTTGAGGATGGATCTCGCGGATAGATGTTCAAGTCAATTGCTAGCTTGATCCCGAAAAGAGAATTTGAATAGACGCAATAACGTCATCTTTCTTGAAGCACCGTTAAGGTCAATTGAATCAACAATTTTGAGGTAATCTAAGGTGTTAGTTAGGGTCTTCGGACTGGATTCCGTGGAATGCACATCCGTTTTGCACCAACCAGATGGTTTCAGGTCGCAAGTGGGACAACATTAGCTTTTTCGGGAAGCTCAATGGTGTTTCAGTAGCCTTCATGGCTTGGTCGGGAATACTTACCTAGAGTACGGGGTCCATGTGGTATGGGTGAATTTTCATTCAGCACGATAGCAAATGAAGGTTTTACAAAGAAAAGAAACGAAAAGAATATAGACTAAAGAAAACCTGAAAAGAAAAATAAAAATGTTTACTAGATAGGAATCTCGTAAAGTAGACCTAAACGAGATAGAAATCGAAACCTATACTATTCTCCAGCAGTGACGCCAAAAACTTGACGTGTCAGGTTGCAACAAATTAGTTTTACAACCCTGCTAGGCAGTGTATCTAATCGTTGTAGTGTAGTATGAGTAAGGTCAGGGGTTGACCGTTCTCTAGAGGAATAGTGAGCTAGGCTCAATGTTTATGTCGAATTAAGTCTAAAGGTTGAGGGAAAATTATTTTTGGTCTTTTTATGTTTAATTGAAAGCAAGTAAAATCTGGATTTTGAGAAATTTTGTATTTTAAACTACTAATTTACCTAAATGCATTAAATAAATCACAAGAAAGTAAATGGGTGGGAACTTCATTAGTTCCTAGTCTTGCTCTACTTAATCTATTACATTGTCACGTCCTTGTTAATATAATTTGGAGTATTCCTTATTATCTGTTGTAATTTTGTCAGTTTCACGTCTATGTTTTAGTCTAATTGAATATCACCTATCAGATTGCCTACAATCACCAATTACTAAGCACATGCAATAAATACCCTAACTAATTACGAGTAATAACCTAAGACATAAGCATTAATTGGACCTGTTTAAGTTGAAGTTCAAGCTAACTACGGTTACTAGCCAGTTTTCAACTCCTAACACATACAACATTAACAAGAGATAATAAATCAAGTATTACAAACTAGGTTTCATACATTCTGTGAATAGTAATTATTTTAGCCTAGCATAGTAATAGAAAAGAATGCACAAGAACAAAACAAACAATAAAAGGTAAACATCACTGTTTGATTAACTAATAAACTTATCTCTTCAATACATGAGCTCTTCAGTGGCCAAAAAAGCTTAAAAAATGATAGAATTCGACTAAATTTTGGGTTCAAAAGCCCCTCAAAAGTTCCACACACAATAATGAAAACAATGCGAAAATATACATAGTTCTAAGAGGCATTCACATATATGTATTGTTTTAGTAATGTATTGTTTTATTTGAATTAAAAAAACTGAAAAATTGTTGGGTTTATGGGTGCTCTATAACACCATTTTTAGAAAGAGGGTGTTTTTGTGCTCAGTTATAGGTTTGGTGTTATAGAGAAAACGTGGAGGTGACAATACTTTTTCTTACAACATCAGCCCTATAACGTGAGGGCACCCGATGCTCTACATCTTTACCTAACATATTTTTTGTTAAATGTTAAAATTGTGGACGTTTTTTATAAAGTGAGGTAACTAACATAGACTAATTATGTATTAATTTGTACACAAACAATCCTTAAATTTAACTTGGGACCTTTACTGAAATCAGTAAGTAGTTAAATTGACTATTTGTGTAAATTTTTGTTACACAAATAGTCACATATTGAACATAAAGACTGTTGCTGCAAACTCGGAAATTTCAAAGTTTGTTAACCGGATCAGACTCGTGCTGCTATAGCATATAAATGAACTATTTTTGTCATTTATACACGGTAGATGAACAGTTATTTATCTCACAAAGCATTAAAAAAGATTTGTTTAAATGTTATTTGTTTATTTTATTCTAAACACCGAAATTCAAGAGGCCAATGGATTTGATTGCCATAGTGGATGTTTGATTTTAAGTGCATCCAGTATGGTTAATATTTATAAAGCTTTAAAATTTTACTATTTCATGCCACAATCAATATTTTATAAATCTTTTGTGTTAATAAACCTATCTCCACTATGGTACAAACATTTCAAAGTTTTTTAATTGTTTCATATAACACATGCATTAAGTATCTTGAGATTATGAAGAGGTCTAAGATTTAGGATCTTTTGCATGACACGTATACATGAAATGAAAAGCCGCTATGGTTGAAACGAAAAATAAACCTTTTCAACAATTATAAACCTATTTTTGGAACTTTCATAGTGGATGCTCTAAGTCTCTAACTGATCAATATGAATCCTTTTTTTGTTAAGACTTTGATTAAGTGATAATTGTAACAGTTAAAATATATTAAATATAACACCAATATAAACGACTACAAGCTATGTTTGGCGTAAAATTTTTTGGAGCTTTTTGGGAAAATGAGCGGTGAGCAATGAGCTTTTTGATTTTAGTGTTCGTTTGGCATGAGAGCTGTGAGCTTTGCTATTTTTTAAGAAATCTCATTTCTTCAATACTTCTTTATGAAGCTATGAGCGGTGAGCTGTGACTACTGCTCACAACTACTGCTAACAGCTAACTGCTACTGACCACTGCTCACAGCTACTTTTGCCAAACATATCCTACATCCTTCTGTGAATCAATGTGTTGCTTTTGTTTTGTTTACATTGCCAACTAACGATGTTCCTTTTTTTGAATATTTCTTAATTATGATAATAGTTAGAATTAAAAAAACTTAAACTAGCCATAATTCATAAACACATACGGTATTATGGAATACTGAAAAGAAATAATTTATGTATATAATACTTGAACATCTAGAATTATTCTTATAAAGCAGATACCTAAAACTAAAACTAGTATTCTATAGAATAATCGTAGAGATCATGGATAAGTGGATAACCGATAGTGAATTTATATAATATGTTGTTCACATAGGTTTGACATAACACGCGTACATCGAATATATAATCTTAGCATAATGATAAGCAAATAAAAGTGACAAATATTGTGGTTCTATATATTTCTGGCACACACTTATTTTAATTTACTCTTACAATATCTTAAAATTCAATCTTTTTAGCAAAACCTAAACTTAAATATAAAAACAAAGTGAATTGGTAATAAAACAATCTTGGTGGCAGATAGAAGCAAAAACTCGTAAAGATAAAATGATCACCATCGTGTGTAAGGAGTAGCACTGCCACGTGAAATGCCATGTATAGCACGAGGTGTTATCAATCATGACACTTGTACACTTCTAATTAACCACCGTTTACTTTTTCACCATTTTCACCCAGTCACCGTTACCGTTAAGTCACCGTTACATTAATCACACAAAACCCTTCATGCACCACTTCACAAAAACAAGTCCACATGCATAAAAAGTTAAAAAACCAAACCTAAACCTAACGTCGTTAAAACCCTTTTCCAAGTTTCCTCCTCACACTTGTCGTTATCTTAATATTAATAATATATGTGTACTACAATAATATATGTGTACTATATATATGTGCACATCCTTTGTGATTGTGTACCAAAAACACTAAAGGTTATCAACGTTTTATAAAGAGTTGTGGCAAAAAAGATGGCAAAGAGTTCAATGAGGTTTAAAAGGATCATGACTAAGTTTGACGATGATGCTAGGGCAAGGCTATGTCAAAGTAGTGGAAGTGAGCATTCGTCGAATAATTCGGTAACGGATTTATCGGATTTGGTTGATTCTTTTTTCGAAGCGGGATGTTGTGAAAAAATGGAGAATGATATTGTGGATGAGATACGGGATGATCAGGAGGTGAGTGGTTATAATTGTACTGATTTGGAAGATAAGGAAATGTTGGTTGATTTGTTTGACGGTGATGATGATGTTTGTACGAAGCGTGCGATTTGTTACCAGGTGGAGAGTTTGTGCTCGAATTTGGATGGTTGTTCCTCGGAGGGTTTTAAGAGGAGCTTAATGAGTTTACTACGTCAAAGAGGATATGATGCTGGTAAGAATCTCTTCAAACATTTAAACAATTATTATTATTATTATTTTTTTGAGAAGCAAGGCTTTTATTAGAACGCCCTTGAAAAACAAGGCAAGAAACCAAATATACTATAGAGCTTCCAAGGCGGAAGCAAAAAAGACTGAAAATGGCGGCTTACAAAATTGAAGCACGCCACACCCAACACCAAAACACAAAAGAAGTTAACTAAAGACTTCTGTAGGAGCAAACACCCACCCCAATCTAAATTAAGCTTTTTGCACCTATTCGAAATCCAAAGAAGAGAAAGTTGTTGGATTTGCGGGAAAATGTCTTCAATCAAAATTGCGTCTTTCTCATCATTGGAAGCATGAACCGCCCGATTCCTCCACTTCCAAATAGACCACATCAACACATAGAAAACACCTTGCAAAGCTTTTCTAACCAATTTGGAATCTGTTGGGGCAAGAGATCGGAAAATAGCATCTTTTATAGAGAAGTGGGTAGGAACGACGATGCCCCACCAACCCTAAACAATTATTGTTTTAATTATTTTGCCAAAGGTTGCAAAAATTGTGAGTCCCTGGTCTGTCGGTCGAACCTTGTACCTTGTAATCGTTGTAAGTGGATTAATAGGTGGTTAATCGTCAGTAAAGTTTTGGCATTTCTGGTAAAATTTGGGTATTTTTGGTGAGTTTTACGTATGTACGGCAAGATTTTTCTAATATCAATAACTTGTAACAGATATAACCAGCTACTGTAAACGATTAAAAACAATTTCCGACGTGTTTATTATGGTCACGGTTGACCACCGTACACCACCATTGATCTTACAAAAAAAAAAAAAAAAAAAAAAAAAAAAAAAAAAAGGGGGGGATTCGCCTTTGTAACACTGATTTTTTGCCTTTAATAACCAAATCATTAAATTATTATATTTCGTAACTTTATAACCAAATTCAAAACCTATTTCTTGCGTGTGTATTTCCTGATACAAGCTTCATGTCTATGTTTCCAGGTCTATGCAAGTCTCGATGGGCAAAAACCGGACACCATCCAGCAGGAGAGTACGAATACATCGACATTTTAATCTCCAACACTCGTTACATCATCGAAGTATCACTCGAATCCGAATTCACAATAGCACGGCCAACAAAAACCTACCAAACACTACTAGAAACAATACCTAAAATAACAGTCATTAAACCAAACAATCTTAAAAAAGTCGTAAGGCTAATGTGTGCCGCAATGAGAACATCCTTAAAAACCAAGGACATGGCAATTTCTCCATGGAGGAAAAATGGCTACATGCAATCAAAATGGTTTGGATCCTACAAAAGAACAACAAATGCAAACGCTACCAGTACTCCAGCTACATCGTTCAGCATCGACGGTCTGAGTTTACTAGGGTTTGAGTATTCACCAGCGGTTAAAAGCTATTGTAGGAAAGAGGTTGAGAGAATGCATGTGGTTGGTAACTTGAAAACGTTAATGATGAGTGGCATGTCATAGTAATTATGATGTATTTTGAGGGTGTCAATGTAAATTGCTTTAGATCAGATATATATAGTGGAATCAGTAGTTATTATTGGAAGACAAATATGGATAACGTTCATTTTATATTGTCGTTGACGTGACAATGTTGGCACATTTTCGTGTATATCTTCTTGTTAATTATACTGCAATCATACTTTAAAATAATAATAATAATAATAATAATAATAATAATAATAATAATAATAATAATAATAATAATAAATAAATAAATAAATAAATAAATTATCTTCTTGTTTATTATATATACTGCAATCATACTTAAAAAAAAAAAAAAAAAAAAAAAAAAAAAACCTATTGCATTATATATATTATATACTGCAATCATACTTGTTATCAGCTTATCTTTTTATACGTGTGTTTTGCGTATGTTTGTGCTGCATCACTTCCATTCTTTGTCTTGAAAATCTATATTTGTTGTTTTATACATGAGAAAGTGCATCCATTTATTAATGTTTAGTGACACTTGTTTACTTATTTATGTATGTATACTCCATTTTTCACATATTTTTTTTTAAACGGAGAATTCAAGCAAGAAGTTTAAGAAAAAAACAATAAAATACAAGCTAATGTATCTAGGGTCTTTTAACCAAGAATTTCAATTGAAATTGAATATACATCGACTAGTACGTCACGTAAACGACATTTGAACAATATCATCAAAAATAGACTCCTTTCGAGGTTGAGATTTACTGAACATACATTGATTCCTAAAGTGCCAAAAAATCCATCACGTGACGTAACACATGCCTTCAAAAATGTCTTTAATTCCTTTTGGCATATGAAAATTATTAAACAAGTTGAGCCAATCATCATACGTATTACATCCCGAATCAGTAAGCTCCAACCACCTAAGGACTTTACTCTAAACTTGATGCGCCACAGGGCAAGAAAAACAAATGAGAAGCCAACTCCCCCAAGGTATTACATGAAGAGCATAGGATAGTTGGAATGTCAATGCCTATAAGTGAAAGATTCAAGGGTCGGTAAATTTTCTAGGCGAACTCTCCAAGCGAAGATATTAATATTCATGGGGATTACTTTGACTCGTCTAGTAGGAAAATCAAAACTAGGAAGCAACTTGTCATCAATAAAAAGCTGGCAGAATTCACCGAGAATCTCACTTGTCCAAGATAAGGACCAAACCCAACGATCCTCAATTTGAGGAAGAATGAAGGCCGTTGTACACGAAATGAGGTTGCCAAATTGCTCCTCTTCTACGCCTTCCTTAGGGAGACGACGAAAAGAGAAAGCAAGTGAGGAATGAGACATTTTCTCAGCCACACTAATATCTTTTCGCGACTCTTAGGCATAAGCTGTGGTTTATAGATGTCCCCACCTATCCATAAATCATCCCAAAATAGGGACTTTTCGCCATTTCCCACCTTCTTCTTAGCGAAGCCTAAAAGATCAATGCATTTGCACTTAAGAGAAGAAAGATCCTGAATGATGTCTAACCAAGGAGATTTGTGAGGAGCAAAAGAAGTACAATCAAGAGCTCCACGAGGACCATGGATAGCTATAAGTAAACCGAGTCTGGATAGCTGTAATAAACCGAGTCCATAAAGAAGGACTTTGAGAAATATAGTGCCACACCCATTTGAATAGAAGAGCTCGGTTTAAAGCAAAGAGGCTTGACACCCTTATACCGTCTTTTTCCTTAGAAGCCTAAACATGGTTCCAACCAATCCAATTCTCTTTACTGCCCGACCCTTTTACACCATTAAAAAAATTCCTATGAAGCGCTTCCATATTATTTAATACACATATGGGCACTTTAAACATGGACATATTATAAGCGGAATGGCAATGAAAATCGATTTGATTAATGTGAGATGTCCACCCATGGAAAGAGTTTTAAGTTTCCATTTTGATAACCGAGAAGACAACTTGCAAATTACCTCATTCCATGAGCTTTTCCTCGACGTTAACCCTCCAACTTTAACACCAATATAATGAAAGGGCGCTGTAAATGTCGCACAACCCACTTTTTTAGCCTCGTTATTTACGTCACTAGAACTAACGCCAATCCTCATAAGCTTACTCGATTTCAAACCTGATTTATAATATACTTTAATAGAACTAACGCCAATCCCCATAAGCTTAATCAATTTTCACACATGATCTAATATATACTCCGTACGTACATTGTTCTCACTTCTTATTAATACTTGTACTCCGTAATAAGCAAGGATTGAACCAAACATGAAGGGAAATAGATACTTACTCCGTAGTTGAAAAGAAAATGGATAATTACCAAAATAGACCGGGCAACCATGGTCAATTCGGTTCCTGCCCCCAGATTCAAAAATGTCTTTTTTAGACCGAGCAACTGGGTAACTCGACCCATATGATGACAAGTGTCCCCGGTTGCCCAAAAAATGACGGTCGTTGTCTAAAAAATTCACAAGTTACCCAAAAAACTAACAGATAAGCGACACTTGTCAGTTGCAGAAAAGTGACAGCTCGTCAGTTGCCCAATTGTACAAGTTGCCCCGGTCTAAAAAAGACATTTTTAGATCTTGAGGCAGGAACCGAATTGACCATGGTTGCCCGACCTATTTTGGTAATTATCCCAAAAGAAAACAATCATAAGAGAGTTATAACATGGGTTTTTTTGTGCAAAAAGGTGAAATATATTATTAATCAACCAAACAATTACATCAAACATTCACACTACAATGGACATGCCCATCCAGTGAAAAAACATGACAACAATACTGATACTACACAGCTATCAAACAACATTCCTCAACTATCTCTGATGGACCAACCCATATCAGACATATCTATCTCAGATCATTATCATACTATGATAAGCCTGCATAACAGCTTATCTCAATAAAAATAGCAATCTACCCATAGTTGCAGACTTTCACACATTAACCCATAATTGCACCAAGACCCATAATTGCACCAAGACCATAGCCTCACAATATACATTTCCCTTCCACCAACCAACTTGATCATTCAACCAGCACCCACAATAACCAATTGGAGAGGGCATCATTGTGTAGGCAATAGCCACCCATTCACTCTACCAGTCAAGGGCTCTTCCAAAGATCCTACATTTCCATCTCAAGAATGACTTCAGATCTTTAGAAACACTCACCTTGAGGGGAACGCACCTAACCTCCTATGGACAGTGTATTGCTAGGACTAAGTAGGTTAATCTTTCACTCCTCATTATTCCTAGCATCATAAACTGTCCCACCAAGCAAGCATTACCCTTCACAGCATGGAAACCTACTTTATGGTACACTTATAAACATAAAACTGAAATATAAGAGCAGTTTAGCTGTAAGCACCTAACAAAGGCCAACTTAGAGCTAAATTGATTATATTCAGCATAGGAATAAGCTACCAAGATTCAAGGCCATCATCTATAGCTTGCTTTTTGTAAATCTTCATGTTTCAATAATGATGAAACAGTGAAGAACAACATAAAATCCTTATCAAATCTCAGCTTTCTGTAAGGATTAGAAATGAAGATTTGTTGCAGATATCTTGAACCATTATGCAAAGTAAGACTTTTTATGATTGAATTAGTATGATTCGATCAAATTAATTAGTGGTCTTCCCATATAAGCCAGCAGAACGGACCACTTGAGCAGGATACTACTTTATGGTAGCATAAACCACACTGAAAGGAATCAGACCCTCATTGTTACCTCAACTAGATCGACAATCAGGATAATCAACCCCAAAGAGTAGATATGCCCCAAGATATTAGCCATCTGCAACTGACTATTATCCCAAACACTCCTTAAGATAGAACTAAAGAAACATTCAACTTGGTGCAATTTCTTGAAAGCGACATCTTAATCCTTAGTAACTCTCTGAACATTTGCAGAATTCAGGACTTTAAGGCCAATTAGTCTCATTTTAACTGTGTCAATAATGATATCAGCCAAAGCTTGTGGAGATCTTTTTTCATTAGTGAACAGCCTCTTGTTTCTTTCTTGCCAAGTGAAATAAACTAATGAGCCAAATAAAAGCCTTCTCACCACACTTTTTATGGTATTAGAG
Source organism: Artemisia argyi (assembly GCA_030686995.1). Classification (NCBI taxonomy): domain Eukaryota; kingdom Viridiplantae; phylum Streptophyta; class Magnoliopsida; order Asterales; family Asteraceae; genus Artemisia; species Artemisia argyi. Next base: position 140,919,677 of record CM060705.1, read on the forward strand.
ATATTAGCAGCCACGTGATCAACATTGTCTTTCCAGGTTGATTTAAGAGACTGGATATAACTTTTGCCTTTGACCAACTCCCAAACACTAGTAACAAAACTGCATTGGAAAAACAAATGATCATGTGAATCCATGCACACACTGCATAATGAGCACCTCATATTCACATAATTATTCCACTGAACAATTCTATCTTGAGTTTACAGTCTTCCCAAAATAGCCATCCACAAAATAAAAGAATGACTTGGAATGCATTGGGAGTACCACACAAGCTTCACCCAACTGACAATAGGCTGATTATCCCTATAATCTTCCAAAACTTGTTTGACAGAAAAAGGCTTTAACTGACCATTATTAATCCTTTACAAAGCTTTGTCTTTTTCCTCATTAAGCATAGGAATAAGGATACTAGCAATCTCAGGAAATCTTATACCCCACTCAATGTTCCAATCCATTGATTGTCAAGCACCATATCAGCAATAGATGCTTTACTATCAAATCTTGCATCATACAGATCTCTTCTATTAATAAACTGACTGATTGAACATTTATCATACCACACTGAAGTGTTTCTTCCATTCCCTATACTGATCTCAATATGTTTTTTGGTAGTATCCCTTAAACCTACTTTCCATATCCAACGGTCATTGTACTCGGGACTTGCTTCCTAAAATTTTTGACCTCTAAGCTTAACCATATGGACCCATTTAACCCATAAGCTTCCCTTGTGAGCTGTAATGTTCCATATATTCTTTCTAAGAAGTACTTCATTTCATTTACCCAGATTTTTAAAGCGAAGACCACCTTTCACCTTTGGCTTTCACAAAGTTTCCATGCAATTTTTGCTTTTCCCCTCGCTAAATCACATAAGCACCAAAGGAATCCTTTGAGCACCTTTTCAATGTCTTTAACAGTTGATTTTGATAAAAGGAAAACCGAAGCCTAGTGATAAAGTCTTTTTGTAGTATAGTATTTATTTTACCGAAGAAATGCTTAGGAAAGTATTTTCCCGGGTCGTGTCCCAGCGAAAGTGTGAATGGAATTTCGAATTCCCGAATCGTGAAACGTGTCGTGAAAGTGGTAAAAAAGTGATTATGATGAGATTACACTAATGAAATAGTAAATGAAGCACAAATAACTAACTAAGCACGTAAATCAAATAAAGAAACTTAAAATGTAACGTAGAATCGAAAACGTAAACTTAAAAGTAAAATAAACGTTAACGTACGAAATAAAACGCGACTTTTAAGCTACACGACTCCTACGGACTTGGAAATAATTTTTAAAATTTAAAAATGATAAAAGAAAATTTTGAGAAAAAGAAAAATATTTTTTTGCCTTTTTATTAATTTTTTATGAATTAAAAACTATTTAACTAATTAAAAATTAATAGAAAATGCAAATAAGGTGAGAAAAATGAAAAATAAATTTTGAAAATTATAAAATAACTAAAAAGTAAAATTTAAAACTAAAAACTAATTTTTTTGGCTTTTTATGTAATTTTTGAGAATTAAAAACTATTTAATCTAATTAAAAATTCAAAATAAATTAAAAATAAATGGGAAAAATGCAAAATAAATTTCTAAAATTCTAAAATAAAGGAAAATAAATTTCTAAAATATTTTTGGATTTTTCTTGGCTTTTTCTGATTTTTTTTTTTTTTTTTTTTTTTTTTTTTTGATTTTTTTGTAATTAAAATGTATTTAAAAAATGATTAAAAATGAAAATAAAATAAGAAAAATAGTAAATGAACTCAGAAAAATATGAAAAATTCAGGAAAATTCTAATTTAATATTCTAAACTTAGGAAAAATTTGAAAACTTGTAAATAAGCTCTGTAACTATGGTTTGCTTTGAAAACAGCTTAAAGAGAAGTGCTTATTTGATAAGCACTTTGACCAGAGTTGACCAAATCTTTACCAAATGATTTTCAGACTTAAATAAGCTCAAATGAATAAAACTCGGTCCAAAAGAAACATACAGAAACACAGATAAGGGCTAAATCAGGTGGAATAAGCACTTAAATCAAATAGCAGAAAACAAAACAGAATTAGCTAAAGGCTCAAACTCAATGGAAAAAGTAACTATTAAATCTGAGGAACTAAAATGAACAATAAATCACTAGGTTCAAGCTCTAAATCTCCCAAGCATGCCTAATAAGAAAACAAATGCTATGCTTCAAGTGCCTAAACCTCAAGTTCAATAAGCAGTGTGAATCAGCTAAGGAATGCAACTAATGGGGGCAAAACACAATCCAACATACTGAGATTTTTAAATCACCAAAAGTACTAACTTAAACTCTTAAACACTCACTTGATTATACCCTTGAAATAGTTTCAATACTGATGGTGCAGGGGAGGTACAGGTTCAAACAGTTAACTATGGTCTTATAAGCAGCCTAAAATCTACTAAACAAATAAGCTTAGAATCAACAATTAAACTCAAAAACTCAAAGACAATCTAGCAAAGATTTCAATAGAATCAATCAAAGAAACTTTTATGAACTTGTTGATGGCTGTTTGGATGATTTATTTGAGACTAGTGCAATATCAGTAAATCGTTGAAAGCCAAGATTTGACTAAAAACAGTCTTATACCAGGTATTACACTTGTTTAGAACACAAGAATGAGTATGCAGCTAATTAGTATTGAAACTAAATCCTTTTATGAAATGCAACCTAAGCTAGTCTTAACCTAAAAAATACAGATACTAAAAGCAACCTATGATAAACTATATGAGAATTATCTAAATCATAAGAAATCTAATCCTAAATGCAAATGAAAGGAAAATCAAATTCAGAAAGTGGCCTAAGTGATGTCTGACTCCAAAAAGTCAGCTGTACCAAATACTAGTTAAGCATAGACTGTTTATGCAGAATGTAGTCTAACTATGCCTAAGGTAGTCTAATAATGCAGAAATATCAGCTAAGAAACAACTACAATAGCCAATTATTACCAGATCCAAACACCCTATGATTGATGTCTGTTTACTCTAACTGTTTCTATTCTTCAAAACAACAAATCAAATAAACACAACTCCAATCTAATAATCCATCTCAGAGATTGAATCAATAAGCACACAGAAAACACAAGTACAATTCAATAAATCAAGCATAAACACAGACCTAATGATATGATTTTAATGAAACAGTAACCATCAAAATAATCAAAAACAAAGATGAAACGACAAACTGATGTAGCTACTAACTAAATATGATGCAAGAAACTAATAGTAAACAGGAACAAGCAACAATTATAAGATCTACACTACTAATCTATAAGATGCAAAATTAAGCTATGAAACTTAAAACGAAAACTCACCAATCACCTCTCTGCCAAACAGAGAGGTGCAATCCCTCACAGCCTGTCTTTGTGACAGGCCATCAGCTCCTTAATGGCTGCCAAACTCCACAATAAGCTCAGCTTATTACAATAAGCAATTGACCATTGTTGACCAAGCATAATCAATTTGAAACAGAATTTTAAACCAAACAACAACTATAAACTATTGATGAGCTACTAAAAGTATTTAAATGCAATACTAAGAACTGAATTTAAGGAAATTAAACATTTGAAAATAAATTGCAAAGGAATTTTATTGAAACTGAGAATTTTATTAAAATTTAAACTGAGAGTACAACTGGTAATAAGAAATACAAAAATAAGCTAGACTAAATTATACTACTCCTAACCTAATCTAACCTAAATCTAACTGCTCAAATGTGAGGTGAGGGGTGAGTATATATAGCCTCTGAGGGATGCTAGGTCACCAATCCGGGTGCACTTGTGTTTCTTCTGAGCTCATCTCAACCTTTGATTATAATTCCAGATAATTCCATTACATATCATCCCTTGGATTGATTTTGTGACTTGATGTATCCTGCGTATTCCTTGTGATTGGCCCACGTGTCCATGAATGACATGCTCTGACTTATTCTAACCCTTCTAGAACCAAATCATTGGGTAATTGATATTCACAAGAGGTAATTTGATGGGGGTTGATTTCTAGGGTTCTAAGGGAATAGTAGTTTTCTGGGCATGGTTAAAAAGGGGGGCGGGTTATTTGGGGCATTTTGTTTTTAATTAAAACTTTGGGTTGACCGGGTTGTTTAGGGGTTGACTCCGAGTATAAGGGTGTAAACCGGGTTAAGGTATTAGGGAGTGGACTGGGTAAGTGGGTGGTGGGCTTGTGTTATTTGTTGGGCTGGGGATATGGATACGTAATAATTATTGGACCAAACTAGTGATTAAATATTAGGACTAAATTTGCAAACTTAAAAATTCTAGGGACCAAACATGTACTTGCTGAATTTTTAGGGACCTCATTTGCCGACTTTGAAATCTTCATCCAGGGATCATTCTTGAACATTTTTGAATTTATGAGGGATCTTTGATGACTATTTCATAATTATTCCTTTAGGGACCATTCTTGTCAATATCTGAAAGTACAAGGACTAAAATCGCCAATTCTTCTAAACTTTGTCCAGGGACTATTCTTGAAACTTTATGAGACTCCAAGGTTGATTTTGTCTTTTTGAGCTTTGACTTTAACCATTTGACTTCCCCAGCTTCGGCTTTTGACACTTTCCATTCTCGTGCTCGTTTCTGTCGGTTTTGGCATTGTTTTTGTTCATTTTTCTCATATCCGTACCTGCTCATACACAAATACAAAAACATACGTTCTCTTGGCATATTTGGTATTTTTAGTTTGAATTAAGGCCTAAAAAGGATGTGTGATTCATCACTTATCAAAATCCCCAGACTAAGGTATTGCCGTGCCCTCACGCAATGTCATCACCTCACGCTTAAGAGATAAATAATTTCAAAACCTCTCTTTACTGACGTTGTAAAGTAGCAATGATGTTCAAGAGAGATAGTAAAATCATTTATTCTAAAAAACGCTCCGTTTTCCGATTTTCATAAATAACAACTACAACTACTATTTTTGTTCTTTTTCATTTATATATGTGACGGTTTGCCTTGACTTTCATTATCAATTCTTATTTGTTGATAACTTTCAGGATCAACGAGTAGAAACACTTCTCACAGAGAAGAGACCGTACGGATAAAAATCGCCATCCTTGATTTTTCACAAGCTCCCAAACTAAGCGTAAAATCGAGATCATTGTTTATTCACAAGTTAGGTGCTAACACTACCACAAAAGTTAATTGTGTATTACCTCTTGTTCCCAGGTCCTAAGTTTTGTAGCTCAAGATTTTAATTTGTGAGAAATGAATTGCTTCATATTTTCTCGTTTTGATAGTTATTAGTCCGATAAGAGCACAAAATTTGAACGCTAAGTAGTTTCCAAACTTTCCCTCGAAAACCCCTGCATACAGAAATCGGGTCCACATGAAGGTCTCTGATTTAACACGATTTGTGGAGGTCCCCTTTTATTTACGACCGAGACAGACCATGTTTGATACCCGAAACGGAAGCTTTTTATTAGGGAAACCCCCGGAGTCGAAGCTTGGCATTTTTGCATAATCATAAGCACTTTAATAATACTTGGTCCTTAGTCCTTTATTTCTTTTACAATTAACGGTTTATGAGCCGCCAAGATGTAAGAGCTTTATTATGACTTTGGATTTCTATCCGCTGCTTTTTTATAGCTTTGGATTCCTTTGCCTTTTTATTTGGCTTTGGACTATTATTATTGATATTCATAATTATATGCCAAACCCCGAGTCCTACGGTTTTTACTAAGATAACAACATCGGCTGCGAACCGGCAAGATGCAATATTCTATTTCACCGTAACACTGGCAGTACCCCTATGTGTACCAAACCCCCGTATGTAGAGATTTTGTTGGGAACGAGAAAAAACTAAGTATTTCCCAAACCGTATACCCTTAATTAATCCTAGAGATCTATTATTATTGGTCTGCAAGCTTGTGGGAACAAGGAGGCCACAAGTACCTTTCGTGGGCTCTAAAGAGATCCAACTACTCCACGTTTAGCACGAAACTTCTAAATAAACTCTATCATTCCTCGATCTCCGCAAATTTAAAATCCCAAGTAATGAGATCCGCGGATGCTTAGCCATAATCTTTTGATTATTTTGGTTAAGGGAGACGAGGTAGAGCTCAACACGCCCGGTCAAATCGGAACATTTATTTCTACTCTCGCCGGTAGGAAAGTCAAAACAAGGTGTCAAATCTCATTATTCATATCATATATTTTTTTTTCAATTTTTTTATGTGATTATAAAGTGGTGACAAAAAAATTTAAAATTTTGGTGGAAAACGGAGTTGCGTAAGTTAACAGCTCAGACGAAGGTGCAAAGTCAAATCGAATCGAAGATTCACCCCCCCCCCCCCCCCCCCAGACTAAAGTGAAACATTGTCCTCAATGTTTTAAGGGTACAGGTAATCCTACGTAATATCTAAGGCCGTTTATTAAGTATGCCAAGAGATAAACGTTAGTCGATAAGATTTTGGATATGGTGAATTTCCGAAAGAGCAGCGAAGGATGAGACTCGAGTGGAGAGAACGACAAACCACAAGCACGAGAGTCTTCAAACTTCGTGGAAATTCCTGAACATACATAAACAACCACGAAACACGAGTTTGGAAAGGGTCGCTCCCCTCACGTCACATTAATAAAGAAAATAGAAATAAAGAAAATGAAAATGGATAAGCATGGGGTGCCTCCCACGAAGTGCTTGTTTTTTATTACCGAGTCACATGAGCTTGACTCGATCACCGAATTAATTCGTCCTTGGGGAGAGCAGATGGAATGGACAACCGGGACGTAAAACGGAGATGCCGGGGTCAAAAACGGTATCCTCACTCCCGGTGGAGTGGAAAAGTGAAGAAATGATGGTATAAGCAAAGAACGGATAAAACACCCGGATGATAAAAGCAAAGTTGATTTCTAAATCACGGGTGGGTTGGGTGGGTAAAATTTCAAGCACAGGAGTATCATAATCAGAAATCTCGTCCACCACTCCAAAAATAACGTCATTCGTATCTGATTCAAAATCTGCATCCGGTGGCTTCGCCGGTGGACGAGAAGAAAGTAAATCGGAAAGAATATTTATTTGAACGCCATTCTCGTCATTCTAAATACCCGGTGATATCGAGTCATCCGCAGCAAGAAATCGATCGTCTTCCTCTAAAAGAGGATCACGTGACGGATTGTCGAAAATAAGCTCAAAATCAATTTCAAAATCAAAACGCTCATAATCCGAAAGAGAGAAAGCATGAATAGTGGGATTGTCACTACTCGTCTCTTCAAATCGAAAAATTTCAAGCTCGGGTAAGAAATCACTATCCATATCGGGGATAGGAAATGAAGCCGGAGGATTTTTCAACGCCTCGATCTTAGAAATGAGAAGATTAATGTTAAATAATTTTTCACGAAGTACTTCATCTTGAATTTCCGTATCATCATCTTCATCATTATTATCGATATCTCCACAAGAATCTTCATCACTCGTAGTATACTCATTGTGAGAATCGGAATAACTTTCAACTTCATCAAAATCTTCATTGCTCATCGGAGGGAGAGAAGTTAACGGTTCTTCATTCAATAGTTCTTCAATCAAACGAATGTATCCCTCAGGATCAAAATTAGAGTCGTCAACCATTATCGGAGTGGAATCATTAGCAAGACATGCCTCGATCTCATCTAAAAAGACATCACTCCTCTCAACCGGTGTGAAAGAAGGATAAGAAGTATCAGAAATAATTTCAGAATCACCATTAGAAATTTCCCCGGACTCACTTGGGATTGGGACGAGGTTCTCAACACTAGACTTATTGAATTCGTCCGATTCCGTTGCCGGAATAGCGTTTAGATGCTCGTCCCCCATTGTTAGAGAGTTATCGGGTACTACGGGAGAAACATCAGAAGCTTTGTGAGGATTAAGAACAAACGTAATTTTCTCATCATCGTCGTCGGAATCATAGTAAACAAAATTTTTAAAAGGATTAGACGCTCTTTCTTCAGCAAGTAACTCTGCAATAGACTTCTCACAAGGCTCGGGAGTATGCGTATAACGATTAGCCACAAACTCTTTTAACTTCTCGATCATGGATTTAATTTCACAAATATTATTAGTAAAATCGGAAGTTTGTGGGGGTTGGTTAAAACCATAAGAATCGTAACTTGAATTCGGCTCACAATAAAAATTTTCAAACGATCCCCCACAATTTTCAAAATTCGATGAATCACCATTAAAATACGGTACATGCCCATAAGAGTTTTGAAAAGGATGATTGAAATCGTTTTGAGGATAATTATCAAAACTCGTATCACAAGCGTAAGACGTTTCAGCACTCGGGGCGTAACATAAACAATTCGTGTATCCACATTGATTACAAAAACATTGCCCACACGGTAATCCCTCGTCGGATGGGTTTCCACAATTAAAGCAAGTGAACGGAGACGGCGGTGGTGTTGGATAGTAATTGGGAATGTTTTGAAAGATTGTGTTTCGAACATACTCGGGAGTATTACAAAACAAACAAACTCCATCGTGAATAGTGTTACCACATTGTTCGCACGTACACCAAACACATGAACCTTCAAAGAATGGTTCACCACATTTAAAACACATTGGATCCATAAGAATTATCGGTTTAGATGGTTAAAGAAGAAGAATCAAACGATAAGAGGATAAAAAGATTGTTTTTGGTTTTTAATTATCATAAAATCAAAATAAAAGGAAAATCAAAATGGAAAAAGAAAATCTTTTTGTATTTTTAATTTTTAGAAACCAAATTCAAAAACTTAAAACTTTTATTTTCTTTTGTTATTTCAAACGTTACGTTAATCGTAAATCGTTTCCTTCAAATCTACTCGCGACGGAACAGGAGAGAAGAATGGATCTCTCTTCAGCTTGCAATTTAATGTCAAAGCTTTCGTATTTTCCGCTTATTCGGTCGTAGAATCCAAAGTAATTCGATTAGCAACTAATTTCACGCGTAGTTATATTGGGAAGCTTATTTGGTTTCCAACGCTCTTCCTTTCGGTCGAAACGAGGCTATAACTTTATTTTTTATTTTTTTTGGTATTTTTGAAAACACTTTAAGAAAAGTGTTTTTGATTTTTCAATTTTTATAGTTTTTATAAAAAATATATACAAGGAAGGTTTTCAAAACACAATCTCGAAAAACGAAAACAAAAAATTCACTTCAACCTTTCCCGGCAACGGCGCCATTTTGATAAAGTCTTTTTGTAGTATAGTGTTTATTTTACCGAAGAAATGCTTAGGAAAGTATTTCCCTGGGTCGTGTCCCAGCGAAGGTGTGAATGGAATTTCGAATTCCCGAATCGTGAAACGTGTCGTGAAAGTGGTAAAAAAAGTGATTATGATGAGATTACACTAATGAAATAGTAAATGAAGCACAAATAACTAACTAAGCACGTAAATCAAATAAACAAACTTAAAACGTAACGTAGAATCGAAAACGTAAACTTAAAAGTAAAATAAACGTTAACGTACGAAATAAAACGCGACTTTTAAGCTACACGACTCCTACGGAGTTGGAAATAATTTTTAAAATTTAAAAATGATAAAAGAAAATTTTGAAAAAAAAAATATATTTTTTTGCCTTTTTATTAATTTTTTATGAATTAAAAACTATCCAACTAATTAAAAATTAATAGAAAATGCAAATAAGGTGAGAAAAATGAAAAATAAATTTTGAAAATTATAAAATAACTAAAAAGTAAATTTTAAAACTAAAAACTAATTTTTTTGGCTTTTTATGTAATTTTTTGGGAATTAGAAACTATTTAATCTAATTAAAAATTTAAAATAAATTCAAAATAAATGGGAAAAATGCAAAATAAATTTCTAAAATTCGAAAATAAATGAAAATAAATTTCTAAAATATTTTTGGATTTTTCTTGGCTTTTTCTAATTTTTTTGATTTTTTTGTAATTAAAATGTATTTAAAAAATGATTAAAAATGAAAATAAAATAAGAAAAATAGTAAATGAACTCAGAAAAATATGAAAAATTCAGGGAAATTCTAATTTAATATTCTAAACTTAGGAAAAATTTGAAAACTTGAAAATAAGCTCTGTAACTATGGTTTGCTTTGAAAACAGCTTAAAGAGAAGTGCTTATTTGATAAGCACTTTGACCAGAGTTGACCAAATCTTTACCAAATGATTTTCAGACTTAAATAAGCTCAAATGAATAAAACTCACTCCAAAAGAAAATACAGAAACACAGATAAGGGCTAAATCAGATGGAATAAGCACTTAAATCAAATAGCAGAAAACAAAACAGAATTAGCTAAAGGCTCAAACTCAATGGAAAAAGTAACTATTAAATCTGAAGAACTAAAATGAACAATAAATCACTAGGTTCAAGCTCTAAATCTCCCAAGCAGGCCTAATAAGAAAACAGATGCTATGCTTCAAGTGCCTAAACCTCAAGTTCAATAAGCAGTGTGAATCAGCTAAGGAATGCAACTAATGGGGGCAAAACACAATCCAACATACTGAGATTTTTAAATCACCAAAAGTACTAACTTAAACTCTTAAACACTCACTTGATTATACCCTTGAAATAGTTTCAATACTGATGGTGCAGGGGAGGTACAGGTTCAAACAGTTAACTATGGTCTTATAAGCAGCCTAAAATCTACTAAACAAATAAGCTTAGAATCAACAATTAAACTCAAAAACTCAAAGACAATCTAGCAAAGATTTCAATAGACTCAATCAAAGAAACTTTTATGAACTTGTTGATGGCTGTTTGGATGATTTATTTGAGACTAGTGCAATATCAGTAAATCGTTGAAAGCCAAGATTTGACTAAAAACAGTCTTATACCAGGTATTACACTTGTTTAGAATACAAGAATGAGTATGCAGCTAATTAGTATTGAAACTAAATCCTTTTATGAAATGCAACCTAAGCTAGTCTTAACCTACAAAATACAGATACTAAAAGCAACCTATGATAAACTATATGAGAATTATCTAAATCATAAGAAATCTAATCCGAAATGCAAAGGAAAGGAAAATCAAATTCAGAAAGTGGCCTAAGTGATTTTTGACTCCAAAAAGTCAGATGTACCAAATACTAGTTAAGCATAGACTGTTTATGCAGAATGTAGTCTAACTATGCCTAAGGTAGTCTAATAATGCAGAAATATCAGCTAAGAAACAACTACAATAGCCAATTATTACCAGATCCAAACACCCTATGATTGATGTCTGTTTACTCTAACTGTTTCTATTCTTCAAAACAGCAAATCAAATAAACACAACTCCAATCTAATAATCCATCTCAGAGATTGAATCAATAAGCACACAGAAAACACAGGTACAATTCAATAAATCAAGCATAAACACAGACCTAATGATATGATTTTAATGAAACAGTAACCATCAAAATAATCAAAAACAAAGATGAAACGACAAACTGATGTAGCTACTAACTAAATATGATGCAAGAAACTAATAGTAAACAGGAACAAGCAACAATTATAAGATCTACACTACTAATCTATAAGATGCAAAATTAAGCTATGAAACTTAAAACGAAAACTCACCAATCACCTCTCAGCCAAACAGAGAGGTGCAATCCCTCACAGCCTGTCTTTGTGACAGGCCATCAGCTCCTTAATGGCTGCCAAACTCCACAATAAGCTCAGCTTATTACAATAAGCAGTTGACCATTGTTGACCAAGCATAATCAATTTGAAACAGAATTTTAAACCAAACAACAACTATAAACTATTGATGAGCTACTAAAAGTATTTAAATGCAATACTAAGAACTGAATTTAAGGAAATTAAACATTTGAAAATAAATTGCAAAGGAATTTTATTGAAACTGAGAATTTTATTAAAATTTAAACTGAGAGTACAACTGGTAATAAGAAATACAAAAATAAGCTAGACTAAATTATACTACTCCTAACCTAATCTAACCTAAATCTAACTGCTCAAATGTGAGGTGAGGGGTGAGTATATATAGCCTCTGAGGGATGCCAGGTCACCAATCCGGGTGCACTTGTGTTTCTTCTGAGCTCATCTCAACCTTTGATTATAATTCCAGATAATTCCATTACATATCATCCCTTGGATTGATTTTGTGACTTGATGTATCCTGCGTATTCCTTGTGATTGACCCACGTGTCCATGAATGACATGCTCTGACTTATTCTAACCCTTCTAGAACCAAATCATTGGGTAATTGATATTCACAAGAGGTAATTTGATGGGGGTTGATTTCTAGGGTTCTAAGGGAACAGTAGTTTTCTGGGCATGGTTAAAAAGGGGGGCGGGTTATTTGGGGCATTTTGTTTTTAATTAAAACTTTGGGTTGACCGGGTTGTTTAGGGGTTGACTCCGGGTATAAGGGTGTAAACCGGGTTAAGGTATTAGGGAGTGGACTGGGTAAGTGGGTGGTAGGCTTGTGTTATTTGTTGGGCTGGGGATATGGATACGTAATAATTATTGGACCAAACTAGTGATTAAATATTAGGACTAAATATGCAAACTTAAAAATTCTAGGGACCAAACATGTACTTGCTGAATTTTTAGGGACCTCATTTGCCGACTTTGAAATCTTCATCCAGGGACCATTCTTGAACATTTTTGAATTTATGAGGGATCTTTGATGACTATTTCATAATTATTCCTTTAGGGACCATTCTTGTCAATATCTGAAAGTACAAGGACTAAAATCGCCAATTCTTCTAAACTTTGTCCAGGGACTATTCTTGAAACTTTATGAGACTCCAAGGTTGATTTTGTCTTTTTGAGCTTTGACTTTGACCATTTGACTTCCCAGCTTCGGCTTTTGACACTTTCCATTTTCGTGCTCGTTTTTGTCGGTTTTGGCATCGTTTTTGTTCATTTTTCTCATATCCGTACTTGCTCTTACACAAAAACATACGTTCTCTTGGCATATTTGGTATTTTTAGTCTGAATTAAGGCCTAAAAAGGATGTGTGATTCATCACTCATCACCTAGTAGATCTGAATTGACCCAATCACAGAAGCAATTAACTGCATCCTGCCAGCATAGGAAAGAAATTTGTTTATCCAATTCATTCATTTTGCTTTTGACTTAGTCTAGAAGCTATTTACATTCTTCCTTACCCAATCTTTTAGTTAATAGAGGAACACCAAGGTACTTAAATGGAAAAGTACCTACTTTGAAATGCACAATATTCAGAATACTTCTTTTCTCACCACTTAAAACATTACCAAAGAAAATAGTGCTTTTTCCCAACTTAGCTCCCAAACCAGACACTTTACTAAAATCTTCCAAAGAATCTCTGATAATGTTGACTGACTCACTACTACCATGGCATAACACCAATAGATCATCAACAAAACAAAGATGAGACAATTTCAGATCCTTACATCCTGCATGGTATTTGAAATTAGGAACATTGCTGATTCTATGTTCCATGATCAGGGTGAATACCTCCATAACCAAAGTAAACAGATAAGCAGACATATGATCTCCTTGTCTGAGACATCTGCCCCCATTAAAATACCCATTAACTTCACCATTCAAGCAAATAGAGAAAACAGAAAGGGACACACAAGTAATGATCCAATCCACCATGGTACTATGATACCAAACTTGTATAGGATGTTTTTAAGAAAATCCCAACTCACAGTATCATAAGCTTTGGCTATATCAATCTTCAAAACATACCTCTTTGACCCACCCTTTCTATTATACCCTTTCAATAACTCTTGTGTCAATAGAATATTGTCTTGAATGCATCTTCCCTTAATAAAAGCACTTTGATTCAAATTGACTAACTTATCCAGGCTACCCTTAAGTCTATTGGTAAGAATTTTGCTAATACACTTGTATAAGACATTGTAACAAGCAATAGGTCTAAACTCAGTAACAGACTTTGGATGGCTTACTTTAGGGATTAAAGCAATGAGAGTAGAATTGACCTCTTTAAGCAGTTTGCTAGACACAAAGAACTCTTTAATAGCAAGGCAAACATCCTTACTAATAATAGGCCATGCTTTCTTGAAGAAACAAGTAGTATACCTATTTGGCCCAGGAGCTTTAGAGTAATTAATATCAAACATAGCATCTCGAATCTCTTTATCAGTGAGTTCTTTAATCATATCTGAAGCTTCCTCATTATTAAGGGACTTATTAAAAATATCACCAACTGAGTCAATAGGATCCACATGAGTAGTTTTACCCAAAAAGATTCTCAAAGTGGTTAACAACTACTTGTTTCATTTGATCACCCTCAACAGTTTCTCCTAAGGCATTCTGGATATTGAGAATTCTATTTATGTTCTTCCTGCTCTTTACAACCCTGTGAAAATAAGTAGAATTTCTATCTCCTTCACTTAACCATTCAACTTTAGCACATTGATATAGAAGTTTTTCCTCATCATTAATAGCCTCATTATAATCTTCAAGAGATCTTGCAGCTAGTTGTTTAATCACATCATCATGCGGAAACTAATCAACTTCCACTTGAGCAGCCTTTAACTTATTCCTTAAACTGATAACCTTTTCAAACAGATTACCATTCTTCCAATTCATATTATTAAGATGCCTTTTCATACTTTTCAATTTCTTAACAAGCCTGAACATATGAGAACCTTGAATCTCCTCAGCCCACACTTTCTCAACCATAGGAAGAAATTCACTCTTATCAGCAATGTAATTAGCAAACTTGAATGATCTCTTCTTTTTAACGATACTTTGAGGAATTACCAAGGTAGTTGGGCTATGATCAGAAACAAGGAAAGGGTGAAATATAGTAACTGCCTGATTATACTTAGAGATAAAATCCTCATTAGCCATTACTCTGTCCAGTTTCTTCAACACACTAGTATTTGGCCATGAAGGAGATTTGATCCAAGTAAAATGCAGCCTTGTTTTACATACATCCTCAACTTCTATGCTATTCACACAATTAATAAACTCTTGCATTTCACCAGTAATAGTAGATTTACCAGCAGAATGCTCATCCACTTTGAGTATCACACTACATCCCAATCCAAGGAACACCAATGGTTGTGCACTTAGCTCTGTAAATCTCTCCATAAGTTCCTCCTTTCGACACCACTGTTATCCGCATAAACAAAGCTACAATAGATCTTTTCATGAGAATGGATAGCCTCAACAAGGCAAAACATCATTTGCCTAGTAGAATGAATCACCATAACTTACACAACATTACTATTCCAACCCACAGTAATCCTGCAACCTCCATTACACTGAATCATATTGGAAACCCACTCCTAATGACCAAAAACATTATCACAAACCTTATGTAGTTTAGGGGCTTTAATATGGGTTTCAATGATAGAAAAAACTTGAATTTTCTCTACAAATATAATTTTTTTGATTTCCTTTTGTTTTTTACCATTATTCGTACTTCTAACATTCCAAATTCCAATTTTGTAATCCATTATTAAACTAAGAAAGAGATACTTAGTTCAATATTTAACTACTAGTGCCGACTAATTCACTAACTACTAAGTTTTTAGCAGCTGCAGATTCATCCTCATACACATCTTCAATAATTTCTTCTATGCCTTTTCCTTTATCCTCCTTTTTCCTTCTCTTTATCAGCATCCCATGCTCTATTAAAATATTTAGTCATCTCTTGGGACCATGTCTTAAGAACAGATTGATTAAGCCTCATTTTCTTGTTCAAGTAATTGTCCACAATTATTTTGTCTTTCATTATGTTTATGTCTTGAATATTTTCATTCTGCAAATCATTTAAAACATCAAACTTATTCTGAGTACTAGTTTGTTTGCCCTTACTTAAATGACTAGTCTTCTGAGTTTTAGTACCATTCAAAGCAGGGAATTCCTTATCAAAATTGTTTCTATTGTAGCTTTAATCCCTATTCTCATTACTAGTACCCTTTTTATCCCACTGTTGTCTTCCACAGCGTGTAGTATTTTTACTTTTACCCATATTCTGACTTTTATCCACATTTTGATTCTTATTAAAAACTCCCCTATTTGGTCCTTGATTATTCACATTACCATAAAAGTAGCCTTCCTATTGGTCTTAGTCACAAACTCAGTTTCCTTAGCAGCATTCATAGACTTAGCTACTTCTGTTTTTTCAGCAGCAATTTCCTCTTCAGTCCTAACTCTTATCTTGCATTCTTTGAACTCATGACCAAAAACCTTGCAATGAGAACATAAAGGAGGCTTCTAATCATAAGTAACTTTAACAATCTTAGTACCCTTCACATTCTTATCCTTATCCTTATATTGTAGTTCAATAGTCTCCTTAAAACCTTTTAATGCATCAATTTCCACTAAAACTCTAGAATACTCAGTTCTTCCAACACCATTCTTACATACATAAGTAGTCATACTATCCATGATTATAGGCCTTCCAACATTGCTTCCTATAGCACTAATACCTTCCACGGTCCAGGCTTCAAAAGGTGTTTTAGCAAGTTTAACCCAAATAGTTGTTTTTTTTTGTTTTACTTTTTTTTTCCAACCTTATTCATTCCTACATTAGGGTCCCACTTATAAACCATTAAAGGTTTGCTATTAACCATCTAGGGACTCTGTACAACTACTGAATTCATACCTTGCTCAGTGCTAAACTTGAACAACCAATTACCATTCCCATTATCCACAATTTCCTTAAGTCCATATCTATTCCACATTCTTCATAAGTGGTATCTTAAGCAGGTAAGCTCATATAGTGTCCAATTAAGTGTGCACACAAAGTTAATTCACATTTCTTAGTAACCATAGCAACTAATTCCTCATCAAACACAACAACTTCACCTCGTAACGCATTCATCTCAGTAGGAATAAACATCAGCTTATTGGTCTCATATATCCCTAAACTCTTAGTTGCATTAGCATAAGACTTCTTAGTGGAATCATCACACGGTTTTGCCTTATTGCTAGTGTCCTCATCATCAGGCACATCAACAGTAACATTTTGACTAACCTCTTCCTCTAAAGGTTGTTTATCACTATTACTACCATTAACTTGCTCTAATGTATTCACACTATTTAAAATATAAGTATTAGTATTCAAATTACAAGTATAATTATTCAAATCATTACTTACATTGCTAGGGCTTTCAATACTATCTCCAACATCATCTCCCTGCCTCTTACTTCCAGTATCCTCAAATTCCCCACGCTCAGAAATCCTAGGTTCATCAATAACCACACTAGGCTTAGTAGTGGTTTTGCTTTGACTACTTATAACACGATCCTTGAAACTAGTAGGTATCTTTAGACTTCTTTTTTTGTGACGTATTTCTATTAGCCATAATGAATAATAGGAACTATATCATCTAGCAATGTCTTGGAAAAAGAATAAACCAAGTTACATACTGTTTAATTTGTTAATCTAACTATGAGTCTTAATCTAGATGCACTAAACCAAAGGGTTTGTGGTTTAACGGTATGTTGTGTGAGAAACTCCTCAACTAAATAGTTGTGAGTTCAAGTCTTGCATAAAATATGCATGTAAGATAAATTTTTGATTTAAACATTATGTGCAGTGATACTTAAAATTGTCATTTTAAAAAAAAATTATATGCACGGTGTTCTACATCTTGTGAGTCAGAACCCTGATGTAGTACAAACACTGTTCAGTATATGTTATATTTATACATCTGATGATTAAGTAAGATATATGGTCCTCTTAGAATTTACGAGGTAAAGTTGTTAACTTGTTATGGTTACTGAAACATGAAACGAAACTATAGAATGCGTAGTCATAATTAATACTTCTATCGTAGGTTTCGAAATACATCTTTTTTATATTGATAGGCTCATAGCCATACATCTAGAGTTTCAGTTACGTCTAATTTCGTTTTCCATTTTATGATGCGTTATAAATTGTGAGGGGGTCCATTGTGCCTTGTTTATTGCATGTGAAAATAAAAGGGGGACATAATAGTTACACGTGACCCAATCAAAGGTCCAACAGCCATCGATACGTGTCGCCAACTGTCTAGGCCACTTATCCATTATCGTACCATATCATGTTCTATATTTAGCTAGACTAATTATGATAAAATAAAATAAAAAACGTGCGCCGATTATGAAATCAAAAAGAATATTTTAAACCATCAATTTTGAATCAATAATTGATTACCTTAAAAATTTTTGTAGAGGAAAATGAGAATAAAAAAATAAAAATAAATCAAATTCCTTTATTTGGAATGTTAGAGAAATAAAAAAATGAAAAATTATAAAAAGTTGGTAGTACAATTTTTTAAGTTTCATTTTCACTACTTTTAGTTAGGAAAATAAAAGAATTGGTACTATTTTGAAAAAAAAAAAAAAAATCCATTGTATTTTATTTGCAAATCGATTTACGTGAATATTTTATTTAATAAAAAATCATGTTATTTTTTATTTATTTTTTTTATTTTTATTTTTTTTTTGTCTTTTTTAAATTTGGAAAGTTATTCAAGTTACATATTTCTTGTATCTTATTTGCAAGTCTTTTTATTTCATTGTGGATCTAATTTTTTAGATGGTATCAAATGTGATATGTTAACTATTTCAAGTGTTTATTTTATTTTTTTATTTTTTTTCAACAAAAATATTTTTTTTTTTATCATTTATCGGATCAAGTCTCTGTTATTATCAAACACAAGAAAAATTATCTACTAATTTCATTTATCTGAATTTCTATTCTCTTATTCATTTTGTTTCTCTAAATTTCTCTTTACCAAATGTGCCTTTACGCATCAACCAAAATCGATTTCAAATACATAAATGTTGAAATCTTCCACCATCAAGTACAGAAATCTTATAAAATTAAAATTGCATATCAATGTAAGGACCGTAAGTGTGCTGCTACATATAATATCAAAACACACATAAAATCATAAGAGAGGTTTAGAGAGAAAGATGAGAGGTAAAATTCTAATCAGAGAAAGTAAAATGTATATAATGAAAAGCCACACCTCTTACCAATGGTAGGAGGTTGCATATATGGTGTTACACACAAGGGTAGGGGCTGCACATGAGATGGGCTTGGGCGTATAAGTGATGAAATCTTCAAGGGATTTTCGTTTGGGGAAGGATCTAGAAGAAAAGGATGGATGAAATCCTTTATTTTGAATAAAAGATATATTTTGTTAATAGATAAGCATTATATCTTTTGTAGTTATCCTTTTCTTGTAGGACAAGTATTAGGAGCCGATAAATACAAATGGTTTTACACCATTTGGTTTTGATACAACCCTAATTTCGCTCTCTATTCCCCCTCCACTTCCGACGGACGCCGACCACCACCAGCAGCCACCACATCGTCGCCGTATAACACACACACACATCGTGTGTTTGTGTTATACCTGATTCGATCTTGTATGTTGCAAGGTGATATCATAATTACTTGATTAGATCTAGTAATTATTATGGTGAAGAGTTTGTATTAGATCAAACATCTTTATGGACCAAATCCATTGTCATTAGTATTAACAAATGAAGCAAGTTGTTTTAGTGTTAGTGTATCACTAATTGTGCTGCCAGGTCATACTCTTTGATCTTTGTTTGTGGAGAGATGAATCGATCATCATTATGAATCATCTAAGGTTTATGGTTACTGTTTGCGTGTTCGTAGATCTAGGGTTTATGGAGATGGAGACGTGTTTGAGTTGCTATTACTAAATGGTGCACATGCTTTTTTTATCTTTTGCATGATTAACCGAATGTTTGTATGTGGATCTTGTGGCTTGAAAACTCTTTAGGGTAAATGGTAATTTTATTATTTCTTTCACTTGTGCATATTTATATGATACATCTGCATGTTTGATTGTCAAATAATTTTAAAATTATCGACTCTGTACACTTGCGTTTTCCATCACTTATAACTAGTGTTAATAATAAAAGAAAAAAGATATACCTTATTAGTATATGTGGTTGTGATCCACTAAAAAGTGTATAAAAATTAACAGCCAAGAAATGTTTCCAACTGTCAGATCTACAACCAAACCCCTTTAAACCCATCTGAAGGTCAATATTAAAACAAAAACCACTTTAAACGTACATAACTTTTAAACGACAAATGTTTACAAAAAAATCGTTTCGACCATAATTTTTAGAATTTAATTCTCTTTAAATTGCAATGAATTTTGACATATAAATCGCAACGCTTTTTGTGATATTTTAAGTGGGTCTTGATTTTCTTGAAACTTCGGAATCTTCAACTCTAATTCTGTCTAACTTAAAAGTTTAATACGCAAAACTTAAAACACGAAAGTTGTAGCTTTTTGGCAATTCTTTACCCCGAAATTTGAATCACTCAAATCTGATATGATATGTAGAGGTGGCAAAACGGGCGGGCCGAGCAGGCACGGGCACAGGCCAAAACGGGCAAATTATAATTCGGGCAAAACGGGCACGGGCTAAAACGGGCACGGGCCAATACAAGCAACCAAACAAAATGTCTTCAAAATGTAATCAATAGTATTCTTCAATCTCTCCACTCGAGTTTTTCATATGTTTTTGTTCATTTTCATTCGTTTTCTTCCGATTTTTACATTTTCGTCCGATTTTTTACGTTTTCGTCAGTTTTTTAACGTTTTCGTCCGATTTTTAACGTTTTCGTCAGTTTTTTTACGTTTTCGTCCGATTTTTTAGCGTTTTCGTCCGATTTTTAACGTTTTCGTCTATTTTTTACGTTTGCGTCCGATTTTTTACGTTTTCGTCCGATTTTTTACGTTTTCGTCAGTATTTTTAAGCTTTCGTACGATTTTTTACGTTTTTGTCAGTTTTTTTTGCGTTTTCGTCTAATTTTTTAAGTTTTCGTCAGTTTTTTTTTACATTTTTGTCCCATTTTTTTGCGTTTTCGTCCGATTTTTAACGTTTTCGTATGATTTTTTACGATTTCGTCCGATTTTTAACGTTTTCGTCAATTTTTAATGTTTTCGTTCGATTTTTTACGTTTTCGTCCGATTTTTCATGTTTTCGTTGGTTTTTAACGTTTTTGTCCATTTTTTACGTTTTTGTCCGGTTTTTTTTGCGTTTTCGTCATATTTTTAACGTTTTCGTATGATTTTTTACGATTTCGTCTGATTTTTAACGTTTTTGTCCATTTTTTACGTTTTCGTCCGATTTTTCATGTTTTCGTTAGTTTTTTTAATGTTTTTGTCCCATTTTTTACATTTTCGTCCGATTTTTTACGTTTCGTCAGTTTTTTTTTACGTTTTTGTCTATTTTTTACGTTTTCGTCTAATTTTTTTACGTTTTCGTTCGAGTTTTTTACATTTTCGTTCGACTTTATTCGGTTTTTTACATTTTCATTTGATTATTTACGAAAACGTAAAAAAAACACAAGAATATGTAGACAAATCGATGAAAACCTAAATAAACTGATGAAAACCAAAGAAAAATAACGAAAACGTAAAAAATTGAACCAAAACTTAAAAACCAGACGAAACGTAAAAAAACGGACAAAAACGTAAAAAATCAGAAGAAAACTTAAAAAATCGGACGAAAACATAAAAAACCTATGAAAACGAAAAGACCAGACGAAAATGTAAAAAATCGGACGAAAACGTAAAAAAACAGACGAAAGTGTAAATAACTGTAGAAAACGTAAAAAGTCTGACGAAAAGGTAAAAAACCGGAAGAAAACGTAAAAAACTGGCAAAAACGTAAAAAATCAAACGAAAACTTAAAAAATCGGACGAAAACGTAAAAAAACTGACGAAAACGTAAAAAAACAGGCGAAAACGTAAAAACCGGAAGAAAACGTTAAAAAACTGATGAAAAAGTAAAAAATGGGACAAAACGTAAAAAAAAACTGAAGAAAACGTAAAAAATCAGACGAAAAGGTAAAAAATCAGACAAAAACGTAAAAGAAACTGAAGAAAACGTAAAAAATCAGACGAAAACATAAAAAAACTGGCGAAAACGTAAAAAAACTGATGAAAACGTGAAAAATCGGACAAAAACGTAAAATGTCGGATGAAAACGTAAAAAAACTTATGCAAACGTAAAAACTCTGACGAAAAGGTAAAAAATCGGAAGAAAACGTAAAAAAACTGATGAAAACGTAAAAAAACGGACGTAAACGTAAAAAAACTGACGAAAACGTAAAAAATCAGACGAAAACTTAAAAAATCGGACGAAAACGTAAAAAAACTGACGAAAACGTAAAAAATCAGACGAAAACGTAAAAAAACTTGCGAAAACGTAAAAAGTGTGACAAAAACGTAAAAAGTCGGATGAAAACGTAAAAAAGTGATGAAAACGTAAAAAAAAACTGACGAAAACGTAAAAATCAGACAAAAACGTAAAAAATCAAACGAAAACGTAAAATACTGACGAAAACGTAAAAAATCGGAAGAAACTTAAATAATCGGATGAAAACGTAAAAAAACTGACAAAAACGTAAGAAACTGACAAAAACGTAAAAAATCGGACGTAAACGTATGAAAACATATAAAAGTGCTTAAAAGTTGGAAAAAGTGATGGGCAAAAAAGGAACCTATTAAATGAAGAAGATCCGCCCAGTAGCCCATTTAGTGTTTTACACTTTTACATGTGCCCATAAGAGCCCATCAATGATAATTGATGGGCAAAAAGTGCCCCATACTTTTATAAAAAGTGCTCAAAAGTGCCCATGAATTCCAATACGGGCAAGATTTGTCACCCCTAATGATATGAAACACATTTACTGCACAAAAGGTGTTTGATAAAACGGCTAAAATAGATTATCCTTGTAAAAGTACATTTTGAATGATGAACAACACAAACGCTTTTTTTTTTTTTTTTTTTTTTTTTTTTTTTTTTTTTGATAAATGACTATTTTTATTGATGAATTATATTTATTGATAACCAACACTTATGATAAACAAATAATGATCACGATTTTTTTATTAATGAACAACTCTGTTTATTCATCGACTACTATTATTATTAATGAACAATTTAATTTATCGATGAATAGCTCTTTTTATTAATAAATAACGTTGTTTATTGATGAGTAAATCTTTTATTGATAAACAACATATATGATGAACAAAATATTTTATTAATAAATAATGCTCTTTATTTTTGAAGAAAACCTTTTTTATTTATGAACACCGTCTATGATAAAAACTTTTTTTTATTGATAACTAACATTTTTTATTACTGAACAATTAATTTTATTGATAAACATCTCTTTTTATTGAAGAAAAACACTTTTTATTCATGAACAATTATTTTTATTGATTAACAATATATATGATGAAAAACCCATTTTATTAATGAACAACATTTTATATTAATTGACATTGCGTATAATGAAAAACTTTTTTATTGATAAAAATCTTTTTATATTTATTGATAAATCTATTTTATTGATAAACAACGTCGATGATGAAAAACATAACTAATAAACATTGTGATTTTTATTTTTAAGCAACTCTTTTTATTTTATGAGCTGATAGACAGATAAAAAAGACTAAGTGATAAATAAGATTGATGAGCAAACAAAAATATTAATGAACATGTTAGCACAACAAAAACTGATGAACAAACAAAAATATTGATGAACATATTAGCACAACAAAACCCAAAATCCTAAGCCTTAAGCTCTAAACCAAAAACCTTAAACCTTAAAATTAAATCCTAAACCATAAATCCTAAGGCCTAAACTAAAAAAAACCCTAAACCCTAATGAATAAAAAACCAATAAAAAATCTAATACTTAACAAAAACTGACGAACAAACAAAAATACTAATGAACGTATTACAACAACAACAACAAACCCAATCCCGCCGGGGCAGGGTATGGGGAAGGTAGAATGTAGACAGATCCTACCCCTATCCAGGATAAACCCGAAATAGAGAGACTGCTTCCAAAAAGACCTCCGGTAAGTGCAGGTGTGCGGGTGTGAGAGCAAAGCAAAGGGAGCAAAAAGACAGATACCACAAAAGCAAAAGCAGTCAAGCAACATGCACAACAAGCAAACACGCGGAACAGAAGAAGCAAGAAAAACAAAAGCACAAGCAAGGAAGCACCAAACACAGAAGAGCAAACAAAAATGCAAACAAAACAAAGAAACAAGCACTAAGGGAAGGCTAACCTAGGGGAGCAGCAAACTAATGAACGTATTAGCAGAACAAAAATGATGAACAAAACCAAAAACCCTAAACCCTAATAAAAAACTGATGAACTAATGAACAAGACTAACTGATTAAACAAACAAACTGATGAGCAAGGCTAACTAATGAACAAGACTGATGAGCTGATTAATTAATGAACAAGACTGATGAGCTGATAAACTGACGAACAAGACTAACTTATAAACATGACTGACGAGCAAGACTAATGAACTGATGAACAAGACTAACTAATAAACAAGACTAACTGATAAATAAGACTAACTGAAATTAACTAGACTAACTGATGAACTAGCAAATTGTATATCATAGTTTTATAACACTAATGTACTAACTTTTAATTATGATGCACTAACATTATTGACTAAGATGACTAAAACACTATAATAAAGATGAGATATCTCACTCATACTTTATTATTTTTATACGATTCAAAAACATGAGTAAAGATTTGCTTAAAATCTATAACTGTTATGTTTTACAATTTTTTTAATTCGAATTTAATATTGGTCAAGTTTATGGTTAAAAATGAAACAAAACACAATGCGCGCATTTTTGTACGAAGTTAACAACTAAAAAAAATCATCTTTTGAATTTTACATTAATAAAATGATTAATGGCGCATTGTGGTACAAAAATTCGTACATTTAACACTAAAAGTCTAAAATAGACATTTCTTCAAACACGTTTTGTGCAATAAATATGACTAAAACATCATCTTTAATGTGTGATATCTCACTCATATGACATCAGATTTAAGTGATTCAAAAACCCGTATAAATTGTGAACCAAAATCTATAACTCCCGTGTTTTAATTTTTTCATAATTTGGCAATTATTAGGATAAAAAATATGGTCGAAGATGCCAAAAAAATCAAGAAAATCAAGACTAATTTGATGACTAATTTGATATGTAAAAAAGAAAATCAAAATATGTAACAAGATTAACACCAAAATGATTAAATTCTAAAAATTATGGTAAGTCATTCAAAAGTTATGTGCGTTTAAAGCTTGAGGGTGAAATGCAAAAAACATGTTAAATGATCTTTTTACCCCAGAGCAGATGAATAAAATGGAAAGGGGGTGTCGAATGGAAAATACCTTTTTAGACTTTCTATTTTGTGCCTACTTTTTATTTGAGCGTCCATCTATTAATCTTTTATATAATAAAGTAAAACCCCTATTGGAATTTTTTCATTTCAAAAAAATCAATTCATACCTTATTAAGTAATAATTGAATTATTATTTTTATATTTATTTTAAAAATAATTAATAAAAAAACTAAATATTACTTTATTTAGAAAGAAAAAAAAATCAGAATTCGTTTGTTATAATAAGAATTTGTTTGTTTAGTAAATTGGGTAAAAAAGTGTATGTGTCAAAAGTATAAAAAAATAAAACTTAAAACAGGCGGAGTAATTTATAATACATAAAGGGGCTGAAACTAAAATTTAGAATAACAAAACCAACAAACACTCGACTTTCCAGCCAACAAATATTGGTAATTATCCGTGCTACAATAAAACCTCAAAATTTACAACCAGAACGACAATCAATCACCTATTCTCACAAATTCAGGTTACTATTTTTGTTTCAATTTATCAAATTTATTGCTTCAATTTTATTACTGTAACGCTTTGGATCGAATCACTGAAAACCCTAATTGGATTTTTTGTTTCTTTGGCATGAAGATAATTTTTTTCAATGATTTGGTGACATCGATTTTAAATTTTATTCTTAAAGATTTGATTTTTTTTTAAATATTTTTTCCATGTTACTTATGAAAAGTTTTAAACTTGATGTCTGCTTTGTTTTATTTTTTATTATTATTTTTTTTACGTTGGAATTGAACTTACTATTGGTCATATGTGATATATTGATTTGTGTATGATCTAATGTGATTATATAATTAAGATTTGTTAGTAATTTTTGTGGAGTAACCATTATTAGATTTAGTGACTTTGAGGAAGAGTTGACTTGATATTCAATTTTATTTGTAAGCCTTAATTTAATGTAGTTTTATTAAAATAAATAGAGTTAACTTTAGGTTACACAAGAATACATTAATATATAAGAAGAGTAGAAGATTAAGAATGATGGTTCTCAGTGAATTTTGTGGAAAATGCAACTTGAGGTAGGTATTAGGTAGTTGGTTTTGTCATTACCTCTTAGTTAAGTGGTTAAAATTTATCACATGAATGGTGGTTGGGGGTTTATTGTGAACCTTTATAATTCCCATATTGTTCTCATAGTCCGGACTTCAAAAAGGAAATCATAAGGTTGCTTTAGTACTCTAAGAAAGCTAAGAATATTGTGAGATTAGTTTTTTTTTTTGTCATGGTAAGAGGCTATGACACATTTTTCAATTGTAAGAATAGACTGAGTTTGGTGATAAATAAGTATTTGTGAGAATTAAGGATAGGAGTTGAATTTGGATGATTGGTTTTGCATATTGTATGAGATGGTAAAGGTTGCTGGACTTTTTGTAAGATCATGTGGTATTCGAATTTGAAACGCATTTGGATCTCCGCGAGCTAGGAATTGAAATGTATTTGAATCAATCGAGGAAACTGTTATGGATGAGCGTGTGCGTCTACTAATATAGATTGAGGAAGCTTAGGTCATTAGAAGATTGCACAATTTCACTTCATTGGTTATAATATTAGCTTCATGGTTAGTAAGCATTTTTGTGTCCACTATCGTTAAGCCATTTGGACCAGGTTCCAACCTAGCATGAAAGTAAACAGTTAAGTAGAATATATAATTAGCTTATTATGGTATCATATTTAGAGTTTGCTTCATCTTTTGTTTCTGAATAGGTTTGAAGTTGATTATGCACCACCTGTTGAAGTTGAGCACCTCAGCCAAAGCTTAGATCCCCATTTGAAATAGGCAAAAATGTAAATTCAATAATAGGATCTGATTCATCCATCAGTCGGAATAATAGTACTACGTGTATGAGAATACTCTCTGGTATTAAAATCAGGGGGTTGAAATGTTCTTATTAGCTAATAAGTTGATAAATCTGCATTATTACAGTAACTATAATACTTAGGGAGTGTTTGGGGTAAGCTTATTTCAAAAGGCTTATATCCTGGAAAAGCTATTAAACACTTTGAAGGTGTTTAGTTAACCTTATTTCAAAAGGCTTATATCATTTTTGGCAACGAAATAAGCTAATAAGTAAAATCCCTTGGATTGAGAATTTTTGAAAACACATAAGCTTTTAAGGATAAGCTTACCCTAAACACCCCCTTGGTCAGTACGTATAAGTATGCATCTTAATGAATGGATTACTGTTTGGGATATGTTTGCTAAATTTTTGGATATTGGGGTGATTGTTTGTGATCCTCCCAACTCTTTGGACATGCGTTGCTAATGAGTGTAGGTCCAGGAATTTAAGGAGAAGGAGCATGATTAACTTTGAAATTTTGGTGCTCTGCTGGCTGCCATGAGAAGGAATGTAAGATAGGGAGTTCGTTAATGGCGTACATAAAGGTTCGAGGTTACTGCTTTAGCTTTAATGGTGTACATAGCAGTTGGATCAGCTGCAAATCCCATAAGTTATAGATGAATGGAACATGGAAAGTTTCAAGGTCTCATTCTATCTAATGTCAAATTATCAACTTGCAGACAAAAGTGTTTATGGTATAAGCTTATAGCAAAGTTTTATTTAATTCTATAGGAAATATCAGTTGTTATACCTCAATCTACATAAATCTTCGTGAATGGTAGTTGGGTAGGGATCCACAAGCAACCCCGAGCTTCTGGTGAGGACCCTGAGGCAGCTAAGGCGACAGGTGTTGTATTATGTTTTCAAGGTCGTTCAATACTATTATATTTGTGCGTGTCATTAGGCAGCGTGGAATAGATTTAAATTTGAGGAGAAATAGGCGGTGGTAGTAGAATATTTATTCAAGTAAAAATATACTTTTGTTAGTGGTGAGTCAAGTGTATGTGACTTGGGATACTACTACTCTGTACATGAGAAGCTATCATATCATGATTTTGAAATTGAAAACAATGTATCAAAGGAAACAAGTACCTTCTTTTGAGTTATAATGTTATACCGATGGAGTTCTTATTAGTTTTCAATTAAACATCACAGTATTGACTTACTGTCATGTATAAGACTTGTCTGCTCTTATGGCAGTAATACTAGGGATCTTACAAAAGGTAAAAACGAGGTAGCAACACGGGTATTCGGTTAAGCATTGTTTTTTCTCAACCTACCTTTAAATTCATAAAATGTAAACCATATGGCTGCTGCACAAGTTCTATTCGGGAAAAACGGCTTGATATAAGTGAGCTTTTCATGTAAATAAAAGGAGATTTTGAGCTTATGAATTGTGAAAAGACATCTCTTGAAGTTTTGAACTTTGGATTAGCTTGTGTGGCATCAGAACACGTAAATGGTAGAAAGAGATTGAAAACGACATTTTCAGAAACATGTAGAAGAAGGTCAGTGAAGAGTATGAGTATAAAGTTGTAACTAAACTGGTAGAGGAAGGATTAGGAAAAAGAGCTTATTCTTAGATAGGCGAATAAGCTTAAGTTTTGATTTTTGAAACATCTCAAGCTTATAAATTGTGTATATAAGCTTACCCAAACACTCCCATGTGTTTGAGTGTTAGACAAGTTAGAATCTATCAAATGGTTTAGCGGTGTTGTCCTCTCCCTCCCTTTATCTAACTCATATATGAAATTTTCTGACAGCTATGTCTGAATTGAGAAAGGTCATGTGCTGGGAGCGGATGGTGATTTATAAATAATTATTGAACCAGTTCGGTGCAACAATATACATAATGCCAACTTCCAATTGAATACTATAAAATAGACAAGAAAAGATCTGCCTCTGTGTGAAAAAAATGATCCATATGCCATATGGTAAGGCTTCATTGACTCACTTGACACTTGCTCAGCTTTGTCTGTAATTACTCATTGGAAAAGGTACTTCATTATTGAAGTTTATCATTTCAAAGCACAGTTTAACAAGCCCCATATATGGTCAAAGATATAATGTCTGATTTTATATATGAATAGATAACTTTCCTTATAGGCTCTGATTATTTCTGTTGCGACTTGTGCGTGGTTGATCAAGAATGTGAATTCTTTAAGTTCTTAGTTAGGTAAATTCTTGACTCGACATATTCTTAAGTTACTCAATTGGTTTCATTCATGAGAACATCTTGATGTTAGGAATAAATAGAACTTACGTGTGTAACTTGTGTTGACACTAGATTGTAACTTATTGATTTTAATACCACTATTTGACAAGTGTATCTAGGTTCGTGTTTTGTTCAAATTATACTCTCTTTTTTTTGTCTGCAAAATTTCATATACTACCAAATTAACAAAATAGTGTCTTTCTGCAATGAGATGGATTGGAATTTATATTTGACTATTTGTTCTTTGTATGTACAGCGAAAGACGTATTTGCAGCTGCTGTAACATCACCCTCTCCTTCAATACGAGAATCAGTAGTATTTTCGTCAAAAGAGGATAGCAGCAGCCCTCTTCAGAAGCTTCAGAGTCAAGTTTTCTAAGTATTGAAAGGCTTAACCCCTCCTCCTTAAGAGAAAAGTCAAAATTACAACCCGGAAGTATTAACTAGCAAAAAACGTAAATGGGCTAGCTTTTAATTGCAGGCGTTGGTATTACGGATAAAAATCATTTAGTTTGGCATCGCAATCTACCATTGGGTTCAGAGGTCCATCACCAAAAATCAAAATCCCGACCAAAATTCCATCATTACTGGATTTGTTAAGAGGTAATTCATATGTTATATGTGTTTTAATGTTTAAAAATATATTTTGTTCAAAATTAAGTTTGGTGTGTATGTGTATCATGTTAGGATAAATAGCTGAAACGAATGCATCGACTTTTCTGGAAAAAGGGATGGAATGCATCTGTATCTTGCATAATCTTTTCTAAACCCGACACACACACTATGACACTAATACAAATGTTACGCGTTTCACTAAAACATTTCCCAAATAATCAGACTTCTTTTGTATCCTTACTGCAGCAACACGAACTGGCTCATCATGCTGTCCTGTCTTAGTAGTCTTTAAAGCAAAGAATGAAAAAGTACGTTCATCTGACAAGCCGATATCACCAACAATATTCAAACGAAAAAGATGGAAAGCAAAAGTGGGATGTGTACAAAACTACAAATACAATTTCGCAGAATTCTGGTGCGGTTGACTTATATGATGGGGCAGCATATTTGTTATCAAGGTAAGTGGCAATTTGTGAACTCCAGATTTGCTTCAGGAAATACGCCGCTTCTTGATATTGGTCTACCAAAAAATGAAGGCCATTACGTTATGTTTGCTCAAGTTACATGTAGCTTAGAGTCTTACAAGTACTATATTGAATTCTTGATATTGGTCTTTTGGTCTACGGCTTTCAGATTCAAACGTTGTTTAAATTAAGATTTGAATCTTTGAACATAATGTTGGGTTCAAAGTCAGTGAGTGAACCCCATTTTGAATTTACAATCTTTTGGAAAACAAAAATGCAGACATATGACTATTAGGCTATTAGGCTGCATTTGGGTATGTCACTGCAACATCTAAGCATAGATTATTATAGTAGATGAACAATATAGATAGTCATTGGGTAATCGTTTCATTTCAAGTTTAGATTTAGCACGGCATTCCCGCAGCAACGCGCGGGTTCTCCCACACTCGTGTTTGTTAAAATGTCAAATGATAATATTTTGAGTTTGTGATTATGTTCTCCTGGTCTTTTAAGATTCAATAGATGAGTGAATGTTAATGTGGTAGTCTTATTGAACTACACTTAATGAGAAAATTTTGCAAGTTCTTAGTTATTCAATCATTTGTGCTTGATTTCAACCAGCAAATGGGTTGCACACAACAATACCTTCAACAGTTCAACATTCCTCTCATCCATTCGTGTATTCTAGCAGTCAATGTGGTCTCATTAATAAATCTTATGACATAGCATTCGTGTATTATAGCATTCTAATACTATAAAAAGCAACAATCCATTATCACTATTCATAATCATTATTAGCAAAAATATATAGCATATTAAAAAACGATGCGTGATATGTAAACTAAATTTGATTCATGTGTAACCCCCATTCCGTTATAAGAATTCTTTGGTTGTCTCGGGTTTTTATGTTTTTTAAAGTGTAAGTAATGATACAAGTTTTAGGAAAAAAATACACAATATGTCAAAATTTCGTACGCAATATCTAAACAAAGTTTCACTCATGTCAAAACCTCATGCGTGCAACCAACACAAAATATAACTATACATAGTCGAGCTCTCTTCTTCTTCGTATATTGCAAAATTAAAAAATAAATAAAAAAAAACACAATTTAAATTATTTGTTTTTTAATAAATAAAAATACAATGTTCAAAATATTATAAAAAAACCCGCGCGTGCGCGGGTATTATAACTAGTTTGTTAATATAATCTTAGCCGTAATTTACTTATATTTTGATAAATTAAAGAAAAGAAAAAACATAATAAAAAATGACAACTATAGATATTGTATTTTGGTTGTGCCCAATTCCCGCATGACTAATTGATTAACGGAATACCAGCCCAATGGACCAATAAATTGTAAGAAAAGAAAATGGTGTAAAATGAAACACCTTCGTACCACCAGCCCAGCTATCCTACTTGGTTTTTTAACTTTTTATCCACAACATTTTGGGTATATCCGAGATGTAGTCATAAGTCCTTCCCCTTCGGATATGATCCGAAGAATCGGATACGTCGTCACTGATGGCTTGGGTTATTTTAATCTCACACTCTAATTACAAATCTAAAAACATTTGTTTCTCTAATGACTGCGTTTTCATTTGAGTATTTTTTAAGCCAAAGACACATACATGCTTAACTGTTTGACATCTATTAAATTCACATATTCTTTACAGGGTGACCTAGGGGGTGCGTTTGGTAAAAGTAGCAGTCAGCAGTAGCTGTGAGCTGTGAGCAGTAGTCATAGCTCACAACACACCACTCACAGCTTTTTAAATAAGCATTCAAAAAATGAGCTTTGCTAAAAAATAGCAAAGCTCACCGCTCTTTTGCCAAACGAACAATAAAAATAAAAAAACTCGTTGCTCACCGCTCATCGCCCCAAAAAGCTCTAAAAAATTGCGCACCAAAACTCACAATCACAGATTTTCTTCTATCTTTAAAGGGGAGGTTATTATACCCCAAAAATTATTCATCCCTTTTGTCTAGGCAAAAAAATTGGAGTAGTTTGTTACAATGTATGTATGATTGACAAAGTGGATAATGTCATTTCTGTTTTGAATGTTTCAGTTTGTGCGAATTAAATTACACTAGACGAAATAAAGGGTTTATGTAACGAGCATTGACTGGAATGCCTAACTCGTATGCATAATAATATGCCTAAATATATGTGTTAGCATCCTGTTGGGCACAACAGGTGGCTCACTTCTTCACAAACCAATAATTTATTGTCACATCTATTAGGTACACAATTAATCATATATTTTAGGTCTTCAAATCATTTTCCTTATGTAACGTGGTGCATTTTCTGTGCTGAAATTGCAACAAGATCCAAAATCAATATTGCCTCAAATTATGTTCTAAAGTTGCAATAAGTTCTAAACTTGCATGGATAAGTATAGAAGGGTGAATAATTTAGCCCCTAATTAATCGACTCTTGTGATGACTTTGTGGTATATAAATGCGAGACATTACAAAGTCATTTGTCTATTGTTTGTAGCTTTTAAAAGAAGGTACTTGAGAAGCTTACTTGAGCAAACTGAAGATTTGCAACATGGGGATGCTTAATATATATGGTAGTTTTTGAGAAACTAATTTGTAGCATAGTATGTCGAAACTAATTTGTAGCATAGTATATCGAGTGATTTTTGTTAGGGTTTAGATATGTAAATGGATTGGTTAAGGTTGAATTTTAGTGAAATGCTTTTAAAATACACAATTAGTATCCCAATCTCTATACCATTTGGCATACGATTCTTCACACCTCAAAGTGGAGAATGAATGAACCTGGTAAAACAATATGTTCAACTATACAGATTAATGTTTCTCGACCGAAAATCTATATGGGACCGGTACTAACGTTTTATCTCGAGTTATTAAGGTCGATCTTTCACCCAACCTGTTGCATTGGATTTATGCGTTGCATTTTTATCCATCAAATTGTGATTACATATATCAGTAAATTATATATTCCAATCTTTCTTATTACACAGACAAACTTTCTTGCAATTGTACAATTTCTTTACATCTAAATTTTTTGATGATATGTATGCACATGATCCGCGAATAAACAAATTGTCAATTCCTACAAAATTGTATAGAATTATCTTGATCAGCCTCTATCACAACGGTTAGCCTTAGTACAAGGTCTTCGATATGGGTTTGCTTGTTCCATTGCCAACCTCCGAGTTTTTGGTTTACCATTATTAGGTTCCTTGAAATATTTCATGTTATCGGTCTCAACTGCGCCATGTCCATCTTCAATAGCATCAACGTTGTTGATGAAGAGCGAGCATACCATAAGGACAATTAGGCAAATGGCTATTGTTCCTCGGGTCATCGCCATTGGTTTGGAAGAATATATATGAATCTTGTTTTTAGTTTTATTACTATGATTACCTAAAGGGTTAATTTATATTAAACAACAAAGATCAGAAGATGGTTTGCTAATTTGCTATAGGCATGCGAGATTATAGGATGATCTTGTGTTTTATACAATAAATTGTGGTTGATGATTTCTTCTTTCAATGGTAGATCCTCTACCAACGCAAATTGAAAGAGTTAAAACCAAAACGTTTTTATGTTCGTTCGTAGATTAAAAAAAAAAAAAAGTGTATCGAAATTAATGTGAGCAAATGAAAACAATGATGGTAAACATTCGTTCTCTTTTAGAGCTATACTAGACCCATTCACAAAATCCACACAAAAAATGCACTCACTGACGTGTTAGCGAATGATTGGTGCATTTTCTGACAGTTTCTATTTCTTCTCTCTTATTAAACCAATCACCCGGTCGATTTTTCGTGTGAATTTTATGACATTTCTCTATTTTTAATACAAGTTACAACTTTTTTGTTGATTGGATAGTTTGATTCAACATATCGCACTACAAATTTACAAGTGACAATTCCGCAAAACATTTGTTTCTTTAATGGCTGCAGTTTCTTTTTTGTTTGAAAGCTAGGTGCACATTTCGGTTAACCGGTTCGGTTTTACCCGGACCGGTTTGTGTGACCGGTTTGAGTCAACGCGGTCAAGAACCAGTCGGGGCGGTTAACCGGTTCGGTTCCAAACCGGCCTCGAGAGGAAAAAACCCAAACCTATCCGAACCGGTTTGGTTTCGGTTATATGCGGTTTGGTCGCGGTTAACCGGTTTGGACCGGTTTGTATTTTTTTTTTTCGTTTTTGGGCCTATAAATACTAGTATACTTACTACCCATTGTCCCATTCACATAATTATCAGTTCTCACTTCTCAACATTCAAAATTCGATGTCTCGCAAAGATTTCTCGCAACAATTCCCAAGTCCTCACAAAGATTTCTCACAACAATTCCCAAGTCCTCCTAACAAACCGGCTTACATGAGTGTACATTGGTTGGACATGAGTCTGCATTACCTCCGTCGTATCCTCGTCGTCCCAATGGTTGAACGGCAAACCTCTTTTGATCACCAAACCGGCAAATGCTTGACGGACTGCTTCATGATCGTATGCAAAAATACTCCCGTCACGAGCCATAGAAGATTGACCCGCTTCCGGAGTATTTTTTAGTGCCTTGCAATACTTCTGGTTGATATGAGCCCTCAACGTCGAGTTGGAACCCGCCGACATTATACCAAAACAATGCTTACATTGAGCCTTTTTCTTGGCGTCCGACATTAGGACGTAGTTGAAGTGATCCCAAGGATCGTTGACACGGTTACATGGTAAAATTTCGACAACCGTTGGTACATTTGAGGAACCAGCAGCGGTGGTGTGGGTGGTGGTGTTTGAAGTTGAACTATCCATTAGTAATTTTGAAAGTGTTTTTTGCTTTATGAATGTGATGAAAACTAATAAACAATACATCAATTTATACTAAATAAAAATGGTAAAATGGTAATTTTAGGACTAATAAATTAAAAGCATGCCCCCCCCCCCCCCCCCCCCACCCCACGTTACTAGTTACTATTGTTTCAGATTTAAAGATGTCAGGTTTGAATTCAAATTTCAAAAATTCCAAAAAAATCCGGCCCCTACACACAAACCGGTTTCTAAATCCGGTTAATAAAACCGGTCCTCAAACCGGACTTTTTCCTAAAACCCCTAACCGGTTCCAAACCGGCGGTTTGGGGAATAACCGGACCGGTTTGGGTCAAAACCGGGTTTGACCGGTTTGGTTTTTCGGTTCACTAGCGGTCGCGGTTCGGTTAACCGGTTCGGATGTGCACCTGCTAAAGACACATATAAGTACTCTTTCATTTTGACATATTTTACATCTATTTAATCCACATATTTTGTACTCATATTGTTTTACAGTGTTACTTGAACTCAGAACCACAGGTGTAGATTTTTTGTTTTCTTTTTTCTTTTTCAATACTATCTTCGCAACAAATTTTTGGACACGACGACAAGAGTACAACAGAGCCATTTAATTACTACAGCAGTTAAGTATTTTTAATACGCCACAATGCCACATGGTCATGTAAACTGTATTAAATTTGACGACATGAGTACAACTTTTCTTGAAAATGCAACAATTTTCATATACTCCGTAGTAAACCTTTTATAACATCTTTTATTAGTTTTGGTAGCTTGAACAAACAGAGAAATATATCCATCATGATGTTTAACAAATTATCAATGTTGGAGTTCAATCTCAGTTGATGCTATCAACTTCAACATCGATCTAAGTCATATTTAGACAAATCGTGTGGGTCTCTTTAACTACAGTGGCGGACTGAAGACATGAAGTTATGAGGTGAATTTTTATGAGAACAATGTTTGAGATATGGTGCATTTCAGAAAATCTTGTAATTTTTAAAAGGTTTTACGCTACGCTAGAAAGGTTTATGTGGTTTATGGGCACCTTCGGACGCACGTGATAAACTAGTTGATGTAGACTATGTTAGAAATGGACATTATTTTAGTAGACGTATGTTAGGATCGAACTCGAGATCACGGGATTGCACACAATACGTATGAAGAGAAAAAATAATAATTATTTATAAAATGTTATAATTAATTATTAAACACAAAACAAATAAATAATAATTAGTATTATTGATTAATGACTAATTAATTATTAAACGAAGATTAGGAAAGTAATTACTAGACAATACATGGAAACAAGAGAAGGTTCCGGAATCCCCTAGGGGACTCCTACACCAATCGGCCAAAGGAAGGTTCTAACCTCCTTATGTGCCTTGTGCTCCAAGTTTTGTATAGTATATAAGCAAACCCAAGATGTAGGTTTTTCTCATACTTGTACACACACATCTTGGTGTTTTCTTTCTTCTCTTTATGTTTGTCGATTCTAAACCTAAACCCATAAGGGTTTCGATTTTCTATTGATCAAAAATAGTTTTGTGTTTATTACTTGCATAAACTTTTTCTTGAATTAGTACGTGTGTACAAGAACGTGATACAATCACATTATTGATTGTTTCTTGGATTGAATTACAAAAAGGTAAGGGGTAATTCTTATAATCCTTATAAACCCTAATTAGGGTTCTTGGTTCCGGAAGATTGCATTGATTCTTGTTCGGGCTAGAATCATCAAGGTATGTTTATTATTTATATTTGATTAATTAATTACATGTTATATGATCTTGTTATAATTGCTTCCGCTATATGCTCACTTTGATGTACTTGGTTTATTTATATGAAGGTCATGATATTATAATTCCAACAGTGGCATCTAGAGCCGTTATAATGTGTAATTAATTATCGCAACGCATAAAAATTGGATTTTGATTCGTATAGTTACATGTTTTTTTTTAGGGTTTATGTTTTTATCCCTAATCCTAATTTGGGTCGATTTGACCTTTAAGGGGTTTTTAGGGTTTTGCTTTTATTTTTTTATAAAATTTGATTAGAAACCCTAAGATGTCATGTAATTGTTATGCGTTTTAGTAAACGATCTTGGTGCAATGTGTTAATTGTTAAGCTAAATCCATGAAAAGTGCATATTTGCATGGATTTTTATTGTTATAATTTAAATTGTTTAAATTGTTTATATATATTAATGGTTAAGTTATATTAAAACATGTAAATTTTATAGATGTCGAATTGGGGAAGACTCCAATATTAAGTAATCAATTATGTGCTATGTGGTATTTATTTAATTTTGGCTTACGCAATCGATTTATCGATGTATGTGGCTCTTTTTCCAAGAAAAAGAAAGCCCTAATTGAATTAATACGTAATACACCTAGATTTGATTGTTAATAGGACTTTGTAATAAGATTTGCATGTGGCTACATGTTTTATACATATTTAATTGTTATGATTATGTATATGTGTTTATTTAGTTGTTTTATTTTTTATTGTTAATTACTTGTTTTGTTTATTTATTGTGTTAGACATGTTTATATAAACGAAAAGGGTAATTTTTTGAATAGAAATATAATACGGACTAAATAATGGCGAAATTGTTTTGGTTTTTAAGAGTTTAAATCTCAAAGAATTGGTTGATTGATGTTTTTGTACGTAATGGTTAAATAGGCTCGACCGAAGTTTACACACTATAAGATGGGTATAAGGATGGCATCGCATTAAATTGTGGCCTTAGAGAGACAACATTCTGTCTTAACGCTCGTTTGTGTGTAAATTAGACTTACCGAACAACCATTACATGTACATTGTCATCTTAAGGGTGAATAATCCACAATTCCACAATGATTATCCGAAACACTAAGCTTTCGGGCTTATGCAAAAGTACGATATAGTGGACGATAATTGATGGTTATTCTTTAATTGGTGAACCCGATACCTCAATCAAAACTTTGTTATTTTACTCTTAGCAAATTGGTAATAAAAATGTTTTGTAAAACCAATGTTATGAAGTTGTATGCATGCTTCTTCATACATTATTTTGATTACACATCAAAATTTAATACCCTTATAAAATTAAGTTGAATGCCATCTAATTAAGAACACTTGAAGTTGTAATTTGCGTCATGTGAGACTTGGCGAGATTGCAATGGAGAGGTAAATTTCAGAAATTCATTGCTTGCAGATCAACTGATGTGATGGATTTGTGAGTTTACAGTTTTTAAGTTAGACGACTTAAATTGAGTAGGAAGTGAGACTTGGACTCAAGGCATTAAGATGGGGATCAAACATGCTTACAATACAAATGTTTTGTGATTGTAAATCCCATAAATCTAGGAATTGCAATATGATATTGGCAATTATTGTTCGACAATTACCTTGTTGAATACTATCATTACTAGCAGATCAACTGATGTAATGGTACTATGTCAATTTAGGATCCTAGCTTTAAGAAAATACTATGGTTTGTATGAATATTTGCCAATGAGTATTTTATTTTCTTAAAGATCTAATTATCGAAAATACTGAAATTGAATTTTGTAATTCGTTTTAATGTATTAATGCAACGTTCAAACCATAAACGCATTTTGGGCTTTGGTAAATTGATCTAGTTCTGTTTTCAAGCAAAAGTTTGATTAAGAAATATTTACTTAAAAGACAAAAGAAGTCTCCTTTCTATGAAGGAAGAGTGAGACACATTCCTATTCCTTTTCATGAATGAGAAAGGATAATAGGAATATTAGATATGTCTAAATTCTAATATAACTCATAGCAAATTTTTAATGGTTAAGAAAATTGCATACATTTTTCATAGGAATTTTATCATCCTCATTCGGTGATCAAATTCTTAGTAACAAATATGATATTTGGTTAACAGAAAATTATGTATGACATTTTATGAGTTATTAAACATAGAAGCTAGACTAATTACTGCAAAATGTTTAAAAGACAAACTAGTTGTTTTGACTATTTTAAAGGTGCTACATACATTGTAGGATGGTAGACCTATTAAGGAAGAAATTGCATGCCCAATTTTTCAAGTTAAAAGCATTTGGTGGATAGTCCATCATTTACATAGTAGAATACACTTTTAGTGCATAAGTAATTGTTACGTATGGACAATTAAAGGTGTAGGAAAGTTAAAAGTACACTATTTCTTTCACTAGATATGAAACATTTTAAATGGTTTCAAATTTAGTGGGAGTATTGTGTACTTATTACTGGATAAGAAATTATTGTAATGATCTTTAATTCAGTGGGAGTTACAAGCTTTGACATCTTGGTAGCTAAAGATAATTACTTTCCAAGTGTAGACACTCATACTTTTAAGGATAGTCTTGTACGTTTCCTTACTAGACATTGTTGTTCTACATCTACTTGTTATGCTAAAATCTATGACACAGTCATATTGAACACATAGACAAATGCATGGCATGTTGTTTATCAACTATATGAGGTTGTTCCATGCACAAGTGGGAGAAATGTTATCTTTAATGTGTGCAAGAAACAACTCATAAAGATATGATTTAATGGATTCTCTTGACTACATGGTAAGAGAATAATGTTCTAATATTAATTCTAGAAACACTTGGTGTTACAATTTATGTTATGTGAGATCTTAACTAGATTGCAACAACGAGGTGAATTTCATATTTCATTACTAGCAGATCAACTGATGTAATTGAACTATGAGAATTTGCAGTTTCTAAATTAGAATAATGTTCTGATATGAATTATACTAGGCTAATTCAAGAAACACTTGGTGTTACAATTTATGTTATGTGAGACTTAACTAGATTGCAACAACAAGGTGAATTTCATATTTTCATTACTAGCAGATCAACTGATGTAATTGAACTATGAAAATTCACGGTTTCTAAATTAGATATCTATTAGAACATGTGTCAATATGATATCAAGACTACTTTAATTTATAGATTTATGAATTCATGGAATGACATAAATTAATTAAGTAATCTAATGTTACTTCAATATGAATATTTATGTGTTCTTGGAATGACATAAATAAATAAATAAATAATGTTGTTTATATTATTATGAAGTAATAGATTAACTTGAAATTACTATTGAAACCAAAAGATGGTGTTCATAATTACTTTAGTTAAACATGTTTATGTTTCATTGTAAAGATATAAACATAAAGTCTTGTTACAAGACTTATAATAAAGTAAGACGTTATCTTGTTGTGTCTTTTAATTAAGACATATACATGAAGTTATTAAATTGTTAAATAACTTATAACGTATAGTGGGATTATAACAGTTTATGTTTTCTTGTAAAGACATGGACATAAAGTGACTTTGTAAAAGTACTTGTGTAATAAAGCATGTAATTGGCTTGAAAATTATTATACCATTAAAATGACTTAGTTGGTAAATAAACAAGTCAAAAGGAATATGGTTATCTTAAATATTGTTAGATTGTCTTACAATATTAATACTAATGAAATATCAAATGTTTATGGTATGTTCAGTTAGGAAAATCAAACTCTTGTTATATTATTTGATTAAAGATAACTATGACTTCTTTTCTTCCAAAAGTTATCAAGGTTAGAATGTTGAGTATGACTTGGACATATTTAATAAAACTCCAACATAGAAGATTAATAAGACATTATCATATGATGAAATGTGATGAATGTGATGAATCACATTAAGTCTTAAATTGAAGTTCTAAATTTGTTTAACTGCTTATGAAAAGGTTATTAACAAAGTTAAGTCAGGAACCGTCAATATGTATTTGTAATATCCCAAAAGAGAATATTGTATTATTGCTTAATTTGCTAAGTATTTAAAGATAGTCTTTAAATTGCTAAAAGCAAGTGGGAGTGTTGATCTTTAAAAGATAAAATTGCAAGATACATAATCTTCTAAAATACACTAGTAAATATCATGATGAAGTTTGACATTTAAATGTTAAATCTCAAGATGATAAAGTTTGATATTTAAATGTTAAATCTCAAGATAATGGAATTATCATTCAGAGAATAGCAATATATCTCAGATATTTGATTAATATGCTGAGGGCTATGATTTACAGGATAATTGTAAACCTGATAATCATTATGATACATTACCAAATATGAAGTTGGGTAAAGTATACATGATATGAATGATTAAGATGCTGTCCATAAAGATAATCAATTTTTGAAATTTGATTTATCTTAATAGTAAGACTAGAAAATGAAGATGAGTTTCTTCAAAGATTTGGTAACCTTTTTTGGTTTAAATCTTTGTATAGAAATCATATGGACAATGTTGTACACGTATTTAATGTATGTTTTATGACAAGATTATTAATCACATTTAAGCAATTAACTGTGATTGAATATTCTTTTCTAAAACACATTAAATATATAAAGATTATGATTGTCATATTTAGTTTCATTTATATGAAATTGACAATAGAATATCAAAACTCTTTCATGAATGATTACTTGAGCGAGGACGATAAGTAATCAAAAGGAGTTTATGAATTCAAATAAATCTTTGAAAGTGTACATGGTGCAATGATCCATGGATGGATAAATGCATGCATCTAGAAGATTATCTTATATTTAATTATTAAATTCATGTTTGGATTTATAATTGAAATAAGATAATTTCTAAGTATTCCTAAAAGCTAGTGGGAGTATTATGTTTAATTTCTTAAATCATATATGTTGTAGAACATATGAAAAGTAAAATTCCATATAAGTAAATGTTAAGTCTTAGAATGGAAGAAAATTTTACTTGAAAGATTTAGAAAATAAGACATATAACCTTGGAATCAATGTTTATTGTAGAAACATGTGCGGTAAATAAATCTAATATAACATGATATATTATTTAGAAAGTCTAAATGGATATGTACAACATGAATAAAATTTAAGTATGACTTAAAGATTTTTCATGAACATCATGTTTTGTTGTATCATGCTTGATTATAAGATGATTTGGCAATATTAATATCTAATTAAAAGTTATTAGATAACTTGTGTAATATTCTTAAAAGAATATGTTTGATTATAGAATTACATCCTAAATCTGGAACAGCTTCCAAATTCTATAGATGAACAATTTTTCAAATTGTTGTGAAAATTGTCATAGCTAACAAACTTGAAAGTTTGAAGGGCATCAAACATTACACAATAGATATTATGGTTTACGGAAAGTTTTAATAGCATATTGTTGTTGCATACAATGATGCTAATGAAATTGAGATGACACTCAATGCTAGTTATGGTAAAGATTTCATCTTTAACTATGTGTACTAGTTATGCTTACTAAAAGCATAGTTGCATTATACATTAAGAGAATAAGAATACTTTAAATTTTAAAATGTTTGGAAGTTTAATTATCATAAATTAGTGGTTAAGGATGTATCACATTTTTATGAAATATGGCATTATCAAAATAGTTGAATATGCACATATAAGAATTTCAATAATTTAATTATTGAAATAAGTATTCTTAAAATTCTGATAGATCAAAGTTGGATGATTTATGTCTTGTCAACAAGTATGAATGTCATTGCTTGAGATATAATTCATCAACAAGAGTTATCATGCATTGATCTATTTAGTATTTGGATAAGGGATGTTAAACAATTATTATGACAAATTGAAATACATGGTATGTTTAATTTATAATATATTGTATCCTATATTTGTATGTTTAAATCCATGAATAAATGTTATTCTAAATTGTCCGTTGTCAGTTATTAATATGGGAATATTATTAAATCAAGACAAATCTGAAGGTTGGTATAATATACTTAAAGTATATTGATGCGTAGTCATGCCATTTCAGATGATATTCGATGATACTGAATATAGGACTTATCCCAACTACATGATGTTACTTTATGGATTTTGTTATTAAGTAAATCATGAGAAGTTATCCTCAGACTTGAGATGCAAGATAAGTGTCATGAATGTAGTACATTTTTGTGAAACAACTTAACGCTATCCGTAACTGGTAGTCATAAGGGTTGTTTTCGGAAGTGTTACAAAGTTTGTGGGTTTTGCTTGTAGTCAAGATAGAATTTGTTCCTTCAAATTTATTTTTGGAGTTTAATACTGCTGGGCCCCTCGTAGGGTTGTCAAGATGTTTGCATGGCCGTGCCCAAGATCTTCCCTGAATATGTTCAGAAGATTTGGTAATCTTGATCAATCATAAACAACGAGAAACAGAATGGTTAATTAAGGAATGACTTTAATCCATATCCTTATTAACGTGGTATTAGAAACAAAAGGATAATAATAATGAGAAATCATTAAAAGGTTTTTCCAGGAGCCTTACTCGAGATCGTACTAGAGGCATCGGCGTGTTGCAAGACGCTAACCGATGTGATTACACTATTAAAATATGTCCAAGTGGGAGCTGTTAGAAATGGACATTATTTTAGTAGACGTATGTTAGGATCGAACTCGAGATCACGGGATTGCACACAATACGTATGAAGAGAAAAAATAATAATTATTTATAAAATGTTATAATTAATTATTAAACACAAAACAAATAAATAATAATTAGTATTATTGATTAATGACTAATTAATTATTAAACGAAGATTAGGAAAGTAATTACTAGACAATACATGGAAACAAGAGAAGGTTCCGGAATCCCCTAGGGGACTCCTACACCAATCGGCCAAAGGAAGGTTCTAACCTCCTTATGTGCCTTGTGCTCCAAGTTTTGTATAGTATATAAGCAAACCCAAGATGTAGGTTTTTCTCATACTTGTACACACACATCTTGGTGTTTTCTTTCTTCTCTTTATGTTTGTCGATTCTAAACCTAAACCCATAAGGGTTTCGATTTTCTATTGATCAAAAATAGTTTTGTGTTTATTACTTGCATAAACTTTTTCTTGAATTAGTACGTGTGTACAAGAACGTGATACAATCACATTATTGATTGTTTCTTGGATTGAATTACAAAAAGGTAAGGGGTAATTCTTATAATCCTTATAAACCCTAAT
The DNA here is from genome assembly GCA_030686995.1 of Artemisia argyi. NCBI lineage: Eukaryota > Viridiplantae > Streptophyta > Magnoliopsida > Asterales > Asteraceae > Artemisia > Artemisia argyi. Next base: position 140,963,762 of record CM060705.1, read on the forward strand.
TAGGGTTCTTGGTTCCGGAAGATTGCATTGATTCTTGTTCGGGCTAGAATCATCAAGGTATGTTTATTATTTATATTTGATTAATTAATTACATGTTATATGATCTTGTTATAATTGCTTCCGCTATATGCTCACTTTGATGTACTTGGTTTATTTATATGAAGGTCATGATATTATAATTCCAACAGACTAAAAACGAGATAACACAAATTGAACATGTTGATTCACAAGAATACTAGGAACAATTCTTCAAACGATCATTGATTCAATCGAATACCGACTATTAGGATAATTCTTATCAAACTGTCAAAGTAGACTTTTCGTATTTCTTGATTAGCCACTACGGCAATACACTTATTAAATAGACATACAAAGTTTAAATGGGCCTTAAAAGACAAGCGAGCCAAAAACTAGCTAAAAATAAAGCCCAAGAAAACTAGAAAAAAAACATAAAAATACAAATAACTTATAAACTAGCTCAAAAACAAAGCTCAACAAAACTAAGAAACGGAGTCCCGTAATACAAGTTATGCTGATTTCAGTAAGGCTGTTTTTCTCACACGATCTTGGGCCTCCAAATACATGATGGCTCGTTCCTCTAACGCTTAAACCCGCATCACTAGTTAACCCAAACATTACGGAAAATTGTATGAAAAAGACAAAAAAGACTTGGTTATAGACATGGAAAATGTATAGAGTTAAGTCAAAGTCAAAATGGTAAGTGAGTACGTGTAGCTTTATTTAGTGGTAGTGCCATTTTCATTAGTCACTCTCAAGTCTCAAACGCGCAAGCTCTAGACTCATTCAAGGATTATAGTGTACCAGATGTCACTAGTAAAATGAAGTGGTCAAATATTAGAATCTTGACCCAGGGTGAATAAATAGGTTTAGAAAACGACCCGAACCGAAAACACGTAACTAATAAGTTTGCAAAGCTCTAAAAAAAATAAAAATAAATAAGCATTCAACTTTATCTGTTGATTTACAAAAAAACTTAGTAGCAGTTTTGACTTGTTTGCTTTGAAAGAAGAGCACAAAACAAAATTAAACTATTGTTGGAAGTTTATCGTGCATATTATTTTATAGCTAATCAACCTTTTTCCAGAAAGGAAATAAGGGAATCCATCGAGAAAAACGTTGGTATTGTTTTATATATAGGAATCAAAAGTTGCACTTTGAAAGAAGCAAGGTGTCTGTCTAAGCTTCATGTTTATTAAAATTCTTACAATTTTTGTGTTTTCATAAATAGTTTTCTTAGTTTTTCAAGATTCAAGAAATGGTTGTAAACTCTTTATATGTAGTTTAGATAAAACTAGACGATTATTCATGACGATTATATATAGATTTTGACAAAATTTAATTGTGTCAATTTGCGTGTGTGGTCTTGGTCGTAAAAGGATATTTTCGTGAACACGGTGTAAAAAAAAAAGAACATTAGCCGAGTAAGTGAGTGTATTTTTTTTTTAACTGTAATTAACTATTTGAAAATATAATATATTGCATTGCCATTTATAAGTAAGGGCATAATACATTTCTTCTTTTGAAAGTTTTTAAACACTATGAAAGAATATTATCCGTACGCAGTGACTATGTATATCTTTTTACAAAGGGAGTTGATTGGCACACTCACATTTTTTATTGGGACACTCAATTGTACAAACTGTTAAAGCGCATTGTAAGTACTGCACAAGTATGTAAAGCATATAGTAGAGTGTCTCAATAAAAAATGTGAGTGTGCAAATCATTTCCCTTTCACAAAATTTGGTTGCCTCAATTTATGGCTAAGAAATAGACTATGGTTTCACTTGTGAGTTATTTAAAAAATAATAATAATAATAATAAAGTAAAGTAAAGTAACTCCTAATACCGTCTTTCACGGGTTATTGGTCTTAATACCGTCTTTCACGGTGTATGAGAGAGGTTGAGACGTAGACAGTCTTACCCCTATCTAAAGTAGAGAGGTTACTTCCGGTTATACTAAAGGTAGAAAAGAACTTTCAGCCTTGCAAGATGTGAGAATCAGTCTAAACCATATCAAAGTTATTATCAAAAACATATGATACACAAAAGATTAGTCTAATTTTTCATTATAAGAAAAGGTGCATGGGACACCAGAGCTACACACTATGGTGATTTATATGGTCATTCTTTTTCAAATATCTTAAACAAGGTTGTCAGGATCGGGATCTTACCTAAGATCGTTTTCGGCTTCACAAGATCGGGATCGTAGGATCGGATCGGGATTGTAAGATCCTATGAAAATGTATATATTATTGTATAAGAGTTGTAGTTTTATACTTTTATAGAATATTTTATATGATAAATGAATTTAAATGAATGATAAAAGAAAAACAATAAGAAACATGAGCTTCTAGTAGGATCGGATCGTTCACGATCATACGATCCTATGTGCGATCCTACGATCCTACAACGATCTTGCTCCCCTCGAAATAAAAACATGTGCTTGTAGTAGGATCGGATCGTTTACGATCCTACGATCCTGTGTGCGATCCTACGATCCTATACCGATCCTGATAGAATTAAGATCCTACTAAGATCCTGCTCGTTTTTTATATGTAGGATCGTACGATCCTACGATCAGGATCGCGATCCTGACAACCTTGACTTAAAATCTGGTTTTTCAATCCATTTGGTCAATTTTTTTAATTTCAGCTCAACTAGTTATTTGTTCAATACTAGCTTCTGATAAACAAGTTGGTTACCAGTTATACAGGCTAGACCTATGTTTTAGAGCAATAAAGTAAAATATCCAAATAATTTTATCAAAACATCAACAAAATATTAAGTTAAAAGCGTCATTACATAAATAAAAGTTCGGCAAGAATATGCACTAGCTTGAACACAAGTTCGATAGCAATTTTGGGGTTGGCACTCCAAATTAGAGATTTTTGTGGATTCATTAGCGACTTAGCGTGTCTAAGTATGTTTTGATATTGTTAGAAACGAACCAGTCACTCAGTTTAAAGAAAAAAATTATATTATCTCCCATATGTTGTCTTCGTGGCAGAATATATGTACCTATCATCGTGAGAAAATTACTGACATACCCCTGCATGGAGGGTATGTCACAAAATGCTCCAAATCTCAGCCGTTTTCAAAAATGCCCCATCATTCCTCTTAAAAGCATACGCGACATAAGGGGAGGACACATGTCAACATTCTAGCTCGGGCAAAAAAAATATATATATATATATATATATATATAGTGCATGTCGCGTACACATGTACGCGAGACCCAAAAAGTCATACGCGACATGTTTGAAAATGTGTAAGGTTTTGGATTTTAAAAAACAAAATTATAAACTTACAAAAAACACCCTTTAACTTTTTAATATTTACAACTTTTTTATATAACAAACTTTATTTGTTAAATATTTAGCAAATATATATCAAATTTGTTAATGAAAAAAATATCGTTACGAAGAGCTCTGAATTACGAACAAAACGAGCCCAATATTGATATGCTTTTGACATACGTACGATTTTATAAAATTTCGAAATACCGTTTATAGGTTTAGAAAATTATACCGTTTTTAATTTATGAATATGATATTCATATTTCACATAATTGTACGTCTTTGTCCCTTGTGCTTTAAGCGTATTTTTAAAAGATTATAAAATCGTACGATTGGACAAATACCGCTTGACAAATAAAATAAAAACGGTAATCGTACGGTATTTGACCTTATGGTGGAACGTTGTAGGTTGTAGGCTTGGTTTTAAGTTTTCTTCCTAACATATAAAAATGTATCATAGGAATAAGAGTAGTTTTCATTCCAAGTTTCGTATTATGTGATTTCGAACACGTATAAAATAACACATCAAACTTGGCACTGACTATGAATACAAATTTCATTCATAATCATGTTATGTCTTAAAAAATAAAGTTTTGGCAAAGTTTGGTGATTGCCAATTTATCACCATGTCAGGTATCGGCTCATTTGTCGTTAAACAAACATCAAACATGCTGAATATTGTAGTTTTTATGTCTAACATGCTTGAGAGGTTTTATCTTTTGTAAACATTGTACTTTGCTTTATCACCATGTCAGGTATCGGCTCATTTGTCGTTAAACAAACATCGTACGATTGGACAAATACCGTTTGACAAATAAAGTAAAAACGGTATTTGACAAATCGTACGATTTTATAATCTTTTAAAAATAAGCTTAAAGCACAAGGGACAAAGACGTACAATTCTGTGAAATATGAATATCATATTCATAAATTAAAAACGGTATAATTTTCTAAACCTATAAACGGTATTTCGAAATTTTATAAAATCGTACGTATGTCAAAAGCATATCAATATTGGGCTCGTTTTGTTCGTAATTCAGAGCTCTTCGTAACGATATTTTTTTCATTAACAAATTTGATATATATTTGCTAAATATTTGACAAATAAAGTTTGTTATATAAAAAAGTTGTAAATATTAAAAAGTTAAAGGGTGTTTTTTGTAAGTTTATAATTTTGTTTTTTAAAATCCAAAACCTTACACATTTTCAAACATGTCGCGTATGACTTTTTGGGTCTCGCGTACATGTGTACGCGACATGCACTATATATATATATATATATATTTTTTTTTTTTGCCCGAGCTAGAATGTTGACATGTGTCCTCCCCTTATGTCGCGTATGCTTTTAAGAGGAATGATGGGGCATTTTTGAAAACGGCTGAGATTTGTGGCATTTTGTGACATAGCCCTCCATGCAGGGGTATGTAAGTAATTTTCTCTATCATCGTTGCCAAAATTGTTTGCATTAAGTTTTGATTTTATTTATCTATCATTCTATCCTTATTTTTTTTTTTTTTATTTTTTATTTTTTTTTTTTTTTCACATGACAAATTTTTCGATGTCTTAGAGAATAGACATCGTCAGATCTTGTATCGAGGGTTAATATTGGACAAAATGGAATTCATTCAGAAGATCCTTTCAACATTTACGATCTTCTTAATAAGAAAAAGAATAACTTGAACGAAGGTACTAAATCAAATGAAACTATGAAGTACCCTCCAGGATTTACACCCACGGCTACTGCTGATGTACAATCCAATGATTTCAATGGGGCGGGAAAAGAAGGTGGGGAACATTTAGAGAATACTCAAGACGGAAAAGCGGATTCTGAAGTAAGAATGCCAAGTCCTATTAATAATTCAAAGGAAGATAGGGAGGAATCCATATGTTCTGGTCACTTCAAAAAAGTTGATATACCACATTCAGGAGGGTCTATGTTACAACTCATGGAAGACTTGGTGAAAGTTGGACAAATAATGGGGTATAATATGGAGGGATGTTCAAAAAATATTGAAGAGATCATCGGTTTTCAAGGAGCAGTTGAAAACCATAAATGAATTTCATGTCTTTGAACATTCAAGGCCTCGCCCAAAAGGCTAAAAAAGATTGGGTCAAGGAGTTATGTGTTACTAACAAGGTGAATTTTTTGTCTCTGCAAGAAACAAAAATGGAGACTATTGAAGCATTCAATGTTAAGACATGTTGGGGTAATTTCACTTTTGATTATGTTTATAGCCCCTCTGTGGGTCATTCGGGTGGTATTCTTTGTGTGTGGGATCCGAGGCTGTTTCTCAAAATTAACTCCACAGTTTCTGACTACTTCGTTATGATTAGAGGAGAATGGATTTCTAATGGTAAGAAGCTTCTTATTATCTCTATTTATGCTCCACAAGAGTTATCTGAAAAGAAGATGCTATGGGATTATTTGACTTTCGTGATTGATAACTGGAATGGTGAAGTAGTTATCATGGGTGATTTTAATGAAGTCAGCACACAAGCCGAGAGGTATGGTTCCATTTTCAACGTTCAAGGTGCTAATGCTTTCAACTCGTTCATCTCGGCTGCGGGTTTGGAAGAGGTCCCTTTGGGCGGATGTACTTTCACTTGGTGTCACAAGTCAGCTAACAAAATGAGCAAACTAGACCGATTCCTTATTTCAGAGGGTTTAATGGGATCATGCCCAAACATTTCAGCTACTTCTTTGGACCGATATCTTTCTGATCATCGTCCCATCTTAATGCGCGAAACTTATTTTGATTACGGTCCCATCCCTTTTCGATTCTTTCATCATTGGTTTGAAATGAAGGGCTTTGATAATTTTGTGGAAAGAAACTGGAATGAAATTCAAATGACTGATCCTAATGATATAATAAAGTTCATGAAAAAAATGAAATATCTTAAAGAAAAGATTCGCGCTTGGATAAAGAATAAGAAGGAGAACTCCAATAATCAAAAGAAGACTTTAAAGACGGAACTAGCTGAGATCGATTTTTTACTTGATAAAGGAGAGGGGAATTCTGGTATTCTTAATAAGAGAATGTTCGTTTATAAATCGTTACAAGATATAGAGAAGTTGGAATCGATGGAGGTGGCTCAAAAGGCTAAAATCAAATGGGCTATCGAAGGAGACGAGAATTCCAAATATTATCATGGTATTCTTAACAAAAAAAGAAGCCAACTCGCTGTTCGTGGAATTTTGGTTAATGGCACATGGACTGACTCTCCTTGTTCAGTGAAGAATGAGTTTTTATCTCACTTTACTTCTCGCTTTGATCGACCTGGAACTTCTCGTCTTCATCTAAATATAGAATTTCATAATAAGCTAAACATGGAACAAAAGGTTGATTTGGAAAGTGATGTTACTCGAGACGAAATTAAGAGGGCTGTATGGGACTGTGGGGTAGATAAGTCGCCTGGTCCAGACGGATTTTCATTTGGTTTTTACCAACGGTACTGGAATTTTTTGGAGAAAGATGTGGAGCAGGCTGTTCGTTATTTTTTCCTTCATGGGATGTTCCCTAAAGGTGGTAATTCCTCTTTTATCGCTCTTATTCCAAAAACACATAATGCTAATATGGTAAAAGATTTTAGACCTATTACCTTAATAGGAAGCTTATACAAGATTATCACTAAGATTTTAGCTAACCGTCTTGTGGTGGTTTTGGGGGATATAGTAAACGAAGTGCAATCTGCTTTTATTGCCAATAGGCAAATTCTAGATGGCCCCTTCATTCTTAATGAACTTTATCAGTGGTGTAAAAAAAAGAAGAAACAGACAATGATCTTTAAGGTTGATTTTGAGAAGGCATATGACTCGGTTCGATGGGATTATTTGGATGATGTTCTAAAGAAATTCGGTTTCGGGGACAAATGGCGTGGATGGATTCAAAGCTGTCTAAAATCTTCAAGAGGATCAGTTATCGTGAATGGAAGTCCAACTAGTGAGTTTCAGTTTCATAGAGGCCTCAAACAAGGCGATCCGCTTTCTCCATTCTTATTCTTATTGATTATGGAAAGTCTTCATATCTCGGTTCAAAGAGTGGTGGATGCTAACATGTATAGAGGTATCTCTATAGATACGTCAATTCAACTTTCTCATCTTTTTTATGCAGATGACGCGGTTTTCATGGGCCAGTGGAGCGATTCGAACATAGATACTATTGTCCAGGTGTTGGAATGTTTTCATCGTGCTTCGGGTCTACGTATCAACATGAATAAAAGTAAACTTATGGGGATTTCCGTGGCCAAATCTATCGTGGATCGGGCAGCTTCTAAGATAGGCTGTGCGACTCTTAATGTTCCATTTTCTTATCTTGGCTCGAAGGTTGGAGACCTTATGTCTCGTACTAGGTCTTGGAATGACATTCTAAATAAGCTTGCTGCTAGATTATCTAATTGGAAAATGAAGACGTTATCAATTGGAGGCCGATTAACGCTTGTTAAGTCGGTTTTAGGTTCTATGCCTATTTATCACATGTCATCAATGTTGCAAAAATCGGAAAAATCGGCCGATTAATCGCCGATTCCAAGGTAATCGGCCATAGACCTTGGCGATTTAGGCTAATCGGCTAAAAAAATCGGTCTGGGAAAAAAATCGGCCAAAAATCGGCCGAATCGGTCAAAAATCGGCCGAATCGGTCAAAAATAGGCCGAATCGGCCAAAAATCGGCCGAATCGGTCAAATTTAAAAAAATAAAAATTTAGGCATTTTACTTAATTTGGGGATCGTTTATTTCACTTATAACGCACAATGAGCCTCATAATCAGAATTGAAGCCTTTTATTGAGGTTTGAAAACATAGAAGGCTTGAATCAGTTAAGATCTTTAGTTTGCTCTCCAGAAATTCCCAAACCATGCAGGAAATGCCAAACCGATTAATCACCGATTAATCACCGCCTTGACCGATTACAGGCTGCAGGGTGGTCGACCGCCTCAGGACCGATTCACGATTTTTGCAACATTGCATGTCATTGTTTAAAACTCCAAAAAAAGTTCTACAGAGTATGGAATCTATTCGTTGCCACTTCTTTAATGGTGTTGATAAGTCAGGCAAGAAACCGATCTGGTCCAAATGGGATAATGTTCTAGCTTCTAAAGAAAAAGGAGGTTTGGGCGTTTCAAGTTTATATGCGTTGAATAGAGCTCTCTTGTTCAAATGGGTATGGCGTTTTCATACACAAAAATCATCGATATGGGCAAAGGTTATTAAAGGTATCCATGGCGAAGACGGTAATTTGAATAAGACCGTTAAATATAATCATCCGTCCATTTGGCTGGACATAGTGAAGGAGACGACTCTCCTTAAGAATCAAGGTATTGACTTGTGTGGTTTCATTAATAAAAAGATTGGCAACGGGATTGATACTTCTTTTTGGGAAGAAGTCTGGAGAGGTGATGCGGATTTTAAATCCCTCTATCCTAGGGTATACGCTTTGGAATCTCAAAAAAATATTACAGTAGCAGAAAAAATGAATCATGAGAATTTAGAATTCTCTCTTCGTCGAAATCCTCGAGGTGGTATTGAGCAAGAGCAATTCCATCATCTCTTGGCTAGGTTGGACGGTACTACTCTAGTTGACATGCAGGATAGGTGGACCTGGTCGATGGAAGGTACAGGAGAATTTTCTGTCGCATCTGTAAGGAAACTGATTGATGATCGTTGGCTGCCAAATGTCTCGTCTAAGACTCGATGGATCAACGTTATGCCTATTAAAGTTAACATTCATGCTTGGAAAGTAAAGTTGGATTGCTTACCCACTAGATTCAATATTTCTAGACGGGGTATGGACATCGACTCTATTTTATGTCCTTCTTGTGGTATGGCAGCGGAATCATCTAGCCATATTTTCTTCTCTTGTAACATAGCTAGAGAAGTTTTTGTCAAGATTGCTAATTGGTGGGACGTCAATTATATGGAGCTCTCTTCATATGAGGAATGGATAGAGTGGCTTTTGAACCTACGTCTCCACTCTAAACACAAAAAGCTGATTGAAGGTGTTTGCTACACTATGTGGTGGTCTATTTGGAACTTTCGGAACAAGAGTATCTTCGGGTCGAACCCTCCTATCAAGGCATCCATTTTTGAGGATATTGTATCCCGTTCTTTCTGTTGGTGTAGATATAGATGTAAGGCCTCTTTTAGTTGGATAGATTGGCTCAAAAACCCATATCTTGTTACTTTGTAATCTCCTAGCTCTTAGCTAGTTTTTAATATATCCGCCGTTCAAAAAAAAAATAATGTGTGGGCTAGATTATTATTTCCTCTTATTGAGAAGGCCTACCAAATACTTCATCTCTTCATTAAGAGAATAAACTAGATATTTCTCAAAAAAAATAAAATAAAATAAAATAAAATAAAATAAATAATAATAATAATAATAATAATAATAATAATAATAATAATAATAATAATAATAATATAGAAAACCCCTAAGACGCCTGGACGATAATAACTAGAAGTGGTGCCAAAACATACAAATTGGTGCAACTTTGAACAACTCGATGTTTTGCTAGGGACCGAAGAAAAACAAATAAGGTGAGACACATAAAATAAGACGGTGGTATGTCTCGCCGAAAGGTGTTTATTTGCTTTGGTTGTTCCTCAAAATGTTTTATTCCCTCTTCACTAACCCCACGCTCTTCCATCTCACACTTCTTCTACATTCTATATAAATTTATACTTTATATTTTTTATTTACTTCATATACGTACTTTTCGAAAACTATATGTTTCTATAACAGCTATCATTTTGCGTTATTAGTAAATAGTAATGATTGTAGACGATGGACTTTTTCAAAGAATAGTCATTTTAGACGTGTATTTTCAAAGAGCATGCAGTAAGAATAGTCATGTTTTATTGATGTGATTTACTGATCATATGGATGTTTGTTAAAAAAATGAATTTTGACTGGGAAATATAACATAAAGTCTCTTTTGAGGTGTAACTTGAGAAAAATGTTACATTTGTGATTGAAGATAAATAAAGCACCTACTGATAAGGGGGCATAATTTACACTGTATTTTTTAGTTTTAATTTGAGCATAAAAGAATAGAAATGAAAGAAAATTAATAAAATTTTGTGTTCTCAAATTAAAATAATAATAATAATAATAATAATAATAATAATAATACAATGGTGTGATTTAGAAGGGAAATTTGAGCAAAAAATTTCCTCTCGAATATGAGATGATTTGAAAGAAAAAATAATTAAAAAAATGCATTTTCTTGTATAATAACCCATCTAACCTTTAAAAAAATATAATATTCTCATACATTCAGTATATCATTCATGAATGATATGAATGTAAAATTGTCAGTTTTTATTATTATTATTATTATTATTATTATTATTATTATTATTATTATTATTATAATAAGTGATATATCAAGCGTGTTTGAATATGAGCGGAAAAAAATCATATATTTCTCTAACTTCTGTGAATAAAATGTATTGATTTGGAAGTTCAAGAATTATGTGTGTTATAGGGTTGAAAAGCAAATGATTCCTATTTTCTAATGCAAAAAACGGTGAATCAATTGGAGTTCTACATAAATACTTATTTTCAAAGTTTTTATGATCGGGATCCTATTTAGTATCGTTTTCGTCTTTGTAACATCGTGATCGTAAGATCGGATCGAGATCTAAAGATCTTACTGTAGTGTCATTTTCTTTCTTAATAGGCTTTGTATAATTATGCAAATCTACATACTGTTATATGTCGTATATCATGAAAATGTATGTCAAAATTATGATTATGAAGTGTTTAATACAATTAGCCTCTTGTATTTCGTATTCTACAAAATTTAATACACAAATTTATAATTTTTGGCTTGTGGTTCAAGAAAAGTAAGATAAGATTGATCAAGATTTTAAGATCTTACAGTCAGGATTGGGATCCTATTAAGATCATATATCGCAAGGATCCTACGTAGGATCGAGGTCGTTTTTATTTTGCAATATCGTAAATTCATAAGATCCTGGGATCAGGATCGGGATCTTGACAACCATGCTTATTCTCATTTTATGATAACATGTTGAGTCTTCGAATTTATGCAAATTCTTGTATTGATAAGGGTGCCTCATTATTAAAGGAAAATGCTAAACATTCCTACATTTTAAGCCTACAAAGTGTCTTACTCACAAAACTGGTGGTTTAGATGCTGAGAGAGAATGAGTGAGAAAAAAATATACAATATTGTTGTGAGTGTATGAGAATTTGTAGGATAAAAATATAAGAATGTATATCAAAGCTCATTATTAAAAGAAGTAAATCTTGTCGTAATCGTGTAATTTATTTAGACTAACCATTAAAGAACTGTTAGCCTCGTTTTTTTATAAAGATAACGTCACACAAGTGAAATGGACTCGATATGTAGCATGTTGTGTCCTTAGGGACTACTTATGTAGATTAGGCAAACATGTAGTGAGATGAGCCTATAAATACCCCTCATGACTCTCCATGAGGGGTGTGGGAAATTGTGTAACCTTATCTTCATTTCAATAAAACACTTTTCTTCGCCTTTCTCTCTCTAGAAATAACCATGGTTTATACATATTTCTATCAACCTCGACCTCCGAAACGTGTTTCTTGGTCATAACAAGTGGCATCAGAGCTAACCAGGGGTGAATCGTGGTGTTTTGTGGTGAAAAATCGTGTTTTTGGGTGAAAATCTTGGATTTTATTACTGTTCATTCGAAGTTTATCGAGTTTGGATGTGGGTTTATCGAGTTTGGTTCAGCTTATCGAGTTAGCTTATCGAGTTTGTAAGTGATGAGGTGAAAAATGATCCATTTTTAGCGGGTCATTTAAGCCCGGAATTGAATTTATTTGATCAAATATTGCCCTAAATCATTTCTTTTGTGATTTTAGGTACTTTTGGAGTGAATTCTAGAAAAGTAAGCATTTTGGACGTTTTTGGAGCATAAAAGTGAAGAAAACGGCAAAGTCTTAATTTTCCTTGCTGGGAACAGTACCTGACGGCGTCTCAAGATTCTACATGACGGCGTCAAGAGTAAAACAAGAGGTGAAGTGGATAGAGTCCGTGACGATCCAGAGAGTTTTTACACTAGGGGCATGACGGCGTCACCATAGGCCGTCATGGTCCCATTACATGTGACGGCCCAGAGAAAATTTGCACTTGACGGCGTCAGATCTGGATCTAGGCAATCCGATATTACTATGGGCGGCGAGTTGACGGCGTCAGATATTTCTTCTTGACGCCGTCACGATGAAAAATCTATATATAGTTTTGTAATTTTCATTCATTAGGAGAGGATAATTAGAGGGATAACTTGGAGAAACCCTAGCACAGTTTTTACAGTTCTTTCAAGGGTTTTTACCCTTTGAAACCTTTCATGTTCAATTAAGATAAGTATCCTTTCAATTCATTCAATATGTCTATGTGTTGTTTGAATATATCTTACGCTTGTCTTGATTTTAACATGCTAGGCTAAATCTTTTGTGTGTTTGCTTAGATGTAGTGAAACCTAGATGTTGATTATGGGTTGATTGCTTGTTTATAATTGTTACGGATGAATGATTTCGATGTTAGGCTTAAGAAAACTGGCAGACTTCCATTGGGTAACATGCTTGAACGTCTTAAGAAACATGAACCAATGCATACTAGGTTTTTATGGTTGTATTTAATGCATGAGCGAATTCTAATGATCCCATGTTAGGAGCTTCTTGCAGGCCCGACATAGGAGTGAGGTATGAGCTTATAAAGTTGGGGAAGTACGTACGCCACCCCACGAATGGTATTAAGGAATATAATCTGTCATCCACACAATTGTAACAAACTATCAACCTGTAAAAGATATCTAGGGAGTAATGAAATCTAAGTAAACACAATTTTCCCATTTTTGTTCACACCACTAGTTTAATTAGTTTTATTTTTATTTTTGTTATTTTATTTTGATTGCATCTTAGTTATTGGGTTAGTTGACTAGTGATTGAGTGAAAATCAATCTTATTATAGTATAGTAGTATTATATCGAAATGATCTGCGTGAAATACGGATCACCCGAGTCGTATCCGAGTGAAGGTGAATGGAATCAAGAATATTGATTCATGAAAATCGTGAATTAAGAAGTGAAAAAGAGAAAATAGCACTCAAGTAATTCAAGTATTCATAAACAAAGATGAAATATGCAAAGAGTACAAGCTAATAATGCACAAAAGTTTAAAACGTAAAAACGAAAATGCAACCGCGTTATTTAAAACGTAACTTTTAATGAAAATTGATCCTACAAATGTAAAATTATTTTCTAAAAATCTTAAACTATTAAAAATAATTTTCAAAGAAAGAAAAATATTTTTTTGACTTTTCTATTATTTTCTAAGAATTTATTTTGATTTTTGTAATTTTAAATGAATTAAAAATGGAAGAAAATAGAAAAATAAGGTGGAAAAATGAAAATTAAATTCTGAAAATTCTAAAATATTATAAAAGAATTTTTAAAAGTACTTTTGTATTTTTCACAGCTTTTTCTGAATTTTTATGGATTTTTGCTATTTAAAAACTATTTAAAAATGATTATAATCAAAAGAAAATTACTAAAACTACTTAGAAAAATCTGAAAAATTTCTAGAAAATCAAAAATATTAAAAAGAACTTGAAGAAATTTTTTGAAAAGAAACTAAGCAGTTTAAGTGCTTATTTAGGCAAATTCAACTTAACACAAGTGCTTATTATTAAGCACTTGTGTCCAAACTTATTGAAACTTTCAACACAGAAGTGATAGGCTTAATTGGACTCAGAAATGCTAAAATATGATCAGTCTTAACAAATAAATCTCAAGAATGCCACAATTAAGCTCAATAAGCAATGAAATCAGCCAAAGTATTAAGCAGTTATGAAACAAGTTGATCTAGAAGCTATAATAAAATGCACTACACTTAATCAACCTCCAATTGCTCAGAAACAATCAAAATTACATAATGATAAGCTCAGAACACAAATGCAAGCCTCAAATTCACAAACAGATCCTTTCCCAATTATACTACTTATCAGATTCAATAAGCACTCCTATAAAGCTCTAGTGTGCAAACTAGTGGGGGCAAAAGCTTAATAGTACAGCTGAGAGTTAAATTCAACTATTTATAAAATCAATTACAACCCTAAGCTACTCTGAATCAACCCTAAAACAGCTTCTAATGAAACAATGATCAATTCATCAGTTGACTATTTAGCCTTTGTATAAGTTTGACTAATTCCAATCTAAACACCTCAATTTTACCACTAGTATGTTGAGTTAAGCTATGATAATTCTAGTTTAAGCTAACTCTACTTGTAATGCAACTAACAACTTATCTATACTAACTGTTTTGACACTATAACTCACAGTAAATGCAATATACTACAACTTTGACTTTTACAAAACTACACTATTGTTTTTATGCACTTTTCAGTTTAAATTTAACCTAACTAAGCTAATGATGCAATATGATCCATCCTACTAACTCTTAATCACAGAAGAATCCAACAATCCAAACACTCCTTATAATCCTGATTACACTACAAATCCTTGCTAAACTCCACAAATATAACAACCATAGCACCAATCAGTTATTATCCACTAAATGAACCACTAACAGCAATCAATTTCCACTTATGATAACAGTAGAACAGATACAAGCAATGACAGATATTCTATCAAAATTAAACAACACAGATCCACTATTATGACAAAATGCTCAAGGACACTCAGCTGAAACAGATCTACAAGCAATTGTATTCCACTAATGAATCAAGCACAAATTCAGCAACAACAACTATAATATCAGCAACAACAGATCTATATATCAGTATCAATCCAAGCTATCCAATCTACACAAATTTATACTTCAACAAATGGTATAAACTAGGGCCGTAAACGAACTGAACGTTCAGTAAACATTTTATGAACCGTTCGGTAAAAAGTTCGTTTATGTTTGTTCGTTTATTAAATGAACAAACATGAACAGTATTTTACGTTTGTTTTGTTAAATGAACGAATATGAACAAAAGTCTCGTTCGTTCATTTATGTTCGTGAACGTCCGATTAAGCGTTCATTAAAGTTCATTTATGTTTATTTATCTATTTATGTTCATATATCATATATTTTAATTTTATAATTTAAAAATTGATTTGTTTAAATAAAGCAACTACTTATAAAACAATATATTGTGAAGAATTCAATAAAGCTTATGTTTGTTTGTCTATTTTCATTTATGTTCGATCGTTTATGCTCGTTTAGCGTTCGTTTAGTGTCTTAATGAGCGGACATAAACGAACATGAACAATTCATTTTCTTAATAAATGAACATGAACAAGAAAATTCGTCCGTTAAAGCGTCCGTGTCCATTTATTTGTTCGTTTAAAATTAAATGAACGAACATGAACAGGGCTCCGTTCATGTTCGTCCGATTCGTTTATAGCCCTAGTATAAACTATTACAATACTATATCTATACTAACAAACTAAACAAACAGGATCTAATAATCTGAATCTCAATTAAACAACTCCAAAATTACCACAAACAATCAACCAAGCAAATCTAAACATGCTACTTATCTCTATCACTAAATGAATTGGTAAAAGAAGCTCAACTTACAACAAATTTCAGTCCAGCTAGAACAGGACTGATTCACTTAGCTAGCATGTCTTTTAGACAGGCTGGGACCTTCCAAATCTGTCCCAATCTATCTCTTTTAACCACCTCAGCAACCCAGGATCGAACCTCCTTCAATTCTGATCTAGAATATTTTTTGAATGAAAAGGAACTGATATACAAAAGCTACAAAGCTAGTGTATACAGCTAATAAGCTGATGCAGCTTATTCAGGAACTATAAAAGCTAATTTGAAACATTTTTTATTTTTTTTTATATTTTTTATATTTTTTATTATTATTTTTTTTTTCTGTAAATGACATAAGATAAGATAAGAGTAAAATATGTAAGCTGAATAAAACAAGATTTAAGCAGAATTAGAGAGTATTAAGCATAATTAAAGTGACTAATAAGCTGAGTTATTATGAAATAAGCACTTTTATTAAAAATCAAAAGTAAAATTACAACAACTACACTAAAATACATTCAAAAGAAATTTTGACAGAGTTTTTTTACCTGCAAACTACACACCTAAATGGCTAGAATGAGCCTCTATTTATAGGAGGAGAGTAAGGTTAAGGACTCGGATTGCCAAGCTGGCAATCCGTGTGACCTGTGCTTCTTTAGATCCTCTGAGCACCCTTGGATTGCTTCCAATCATGTCATCTCTAATATCAACCCTTTGATCAGCTTTGATGACGCGTTTCATCCAATTGTAGCCTGCCATGTGTCCCTATCTGTGTTTCTTTGAGTTACTGACACTCTCTGACATCACTGAGCTTCTAGAAATGTTCTTGAATTGACGTTCGTACCCTTAATTGTGGTAAATCAATCGGAACAGTACTTCTAGGGTTCATATACCCTGGGTAACTTTGGAATTGGGGGAAAATGGGAAGTGGGGTAATATATTTTTATTAGTTTGACTATTTGACCTGCGTGATATTCTTTTGACCGTGAGTGGCTTGGGTCGGGTTAAATGAAAATGACATTGGGCTTTTGATTTATATTGGGCTATGGGATTTAGTTGGATTTGGTTTTGAAAATTGGACTTGGACATTTATTTGGATTTGGACTTGTGGTATTATGTATTTCAGCTTTTGAAATTTAGAAATATATAAGGACTAAAGTTGTGGAAAATGAAACTCCAAGGAAAAATCCTATACTTCTTCCAAAATATATTCCAAGGGCTCATGATGTCATATTATGATTTTCCCAGGTTGACTTTGACTTTCCTTCAAAATAATATCATGAGGGACTAAATCTGACAACTTTGAAAAGTATGAGGACTAAATCTGCAATTTCTTCAAAGTTCTCACAAGGATCACTTTTGCACATAAATCAATCACTGAGGACTTGATAAGCTCAACTTTGATTCCCAGCTTGACTTTCTGACTCATTCTACTCTCATGCTCGTTATTGCTGAGTTTTTGCTTGTTTTTCGTCATTTTGTGAAATATCCTTACTTGCATGTTCACAACATAAAAACACACATTTCTTTGGCATTTGGTTAGCAAAATTAGTCTATTTGGATCGTTATTTGGCCATGAAATGGTATGTGAATTAACACATACCAACTAGCAACTAATTTCGCCCACTCTTCCAAAACCCGAAATTTTAATTGCTTTTATAAAAACATAAAAATACAAAAAGAATCATCCCTCACCTCTAGACCTAGTTTTTAGGCTTTCTAATCCTAGCGACACTATTCCTGAGTTGAACGAGCAATCCCCCGGTACTTGTCACTATACTATACTACAACGATCAGGTACACTGCCTGGTGGGGGTTGTAAGCTTCTCGAGATCCCTCGAGAGGTAAAGCTTGGTGCAATTCCCACGCATCAAGTTTTTGGCGCCGCAGACCGGGGAATAGTTATTGTCTAGGTTAGAATTTCTTTTTATTAGGTCTACTTACTATAATCCTTTCTAGTGAGATTTTTATTTTTATTTTTATAGGATTCCTTTAGTCTATCTTTTTCTTTGTGCCCTTTGTTTGTAAAATCATTTTCATTTGTCTTCATGGCGGATGAGATTCCATTTAGATCATTAACAATAGAGGAACAATTAGTTTACTCGGATAGAATTGCTTCCTGTTGTTCCAATGAATTTTTAAATGATCTTAGTTATATACAAGAGGAGATGGGTATAAAGTTTGATAGGTTTGATGAGTTATGCGCATGTGTGGCCTATATTAAACAATCATTGTTAGGATCAATTCCTCTTAGTAAGACCCTTTGGAAAATTTTTGAGGAAAGCCTCCTAACCGTGAACCATGAGTTCAATGAATTGATGGGTTTGTATACATCACAACTTGAGGAAACAATTAAGGAGGATTTAGCCGAACATGATCATATTGAGCAAAAAGATGAATCCTTTAGGCAAATTGAACATTGTAATCAAGTTATTGAGGAAGGTTCTTATGAATCAGACTTAGAACTTGAAATGGCTATAGAAGGATTTGAGATACTTAAGAACATGTTTATGTTAGATTCTACTAAAACACGTGATGAGGATATAGGTGATGTTGAGAAAAGGAAGGATGAGGTAAATAACACAATCCTACAAAGTACCCCACAACTGCCACCATCACTTGAGGAATACACACCACCCGTGACTTACCTGGAAGAAGTAGAAGAGACTATAGGAGCCCCAATAGAGGTAGAACCCTTATACCAAACACCACTAGAGGATATAGGTTTGAATACTTGTAGTGATAACCTTGCTCTTAGTTCTAGGGGATTACCTAGTGTTGATGAACCGGAACCTCAATCTTCACACAACTTTCCATCCTTAGATATACATCTAGGAGACAAAAGAGGAGCCAACCCACCCATCAACCCATGTAGTCCGGGTGGTCTTAGGATAAAGGTAGTGGACTCTAAGCCTTGTAGAGAGGAAGCCAATATAGGAGTGGAAAATGACCTTACACGCTTACATCACTCATTTATGATTGATCACAAGAAACATTATGGGTTTAAACCGGGTTTATTAGGTCAAGATGGATCCCCAACTAGTAGTCTCTTGAAGTTGATAGAAAATGATCCCTTTCTAGGAGAAAATCTTAATCCACCCATTAACCCGATTGAATTTGGTAAGGTTATGATGATAGGAGCACACCCCTTTGAGCATATAATTCATCCACCACTCTTTCCTCACGTGGCATACTTCCACCGAGAAGGTGTGTATCGCTACTATCACCCGCTCTTAATCCTAAGTGTAGGGAAAACTTCTCTTATTTCCATTAAATAAGGGTAGAGTCAGGCTCGTGACTCGAACAAAAACAAGCGCTTATTGGGAGGCAACCCAAGCTTTATTTGTGTGATTTTTAATTGTTTGATTTTATTTGTTTCCGTATGCATGCTTTATTTTTATTGTTGGTAGATCATGTTTCAAGATAAAATAGTGAAAATACTTTATTTTGTCGTTTGACTTCGTCTTAACTTCATACAAATGTATTTTGCAAAAGATAAGTGTAAGGGGAAACCCCAAATATGTTTTTAAGAAACAAAATTGATCATGATTCTCCACAATATTAAATGGACATGTATATTCGTATTTGTTAGAATCAAATGCTTGTATCGAGTCATAATGATATTTTGCAGGATTTTCCAGGAAGTAGGACATAAGTTTTTCCAGAAATTTTCCGGAAACTTAACGTAAAGATTTCTGCAGGTCACTTCTGACGGCGTCAGGAATTAATTCCTGACGGCGTCATGTGTAAAATTCTGGAAATTTTGCTAGTTTTGTTTTTCTAACGGAGTCTTAAAGTTTTTGTTAATTCTTTAGTTTTATAAACTCCAGGAAATCTGCAAACATTCATTCTACAAGCATTATATCTTACATTGTTTTCTAGGATTTATTAATATATATAGATTGCCGCCGATTTTACGCGAGGTTGTCCTGTGTGTTTTCTCAGGTTTAACAGGTTATGTATGACAAGAAGATGATTTATATTTCTAGAAGGGAAGCTTTGATTGTTCATTTTCTTGGAGCAAAATCTAACCTTGTTACCGCACTATCCACACCTAACGAATCAGTGGAGTATTTGATTTCATTCTTTTACCTGTTTTACTTTTACATTCTTTAATTGAACATTAGGGACAATGTTCATCCTAAGTGTAAGGGGAGGGTAAATGATGATACCTTATAGGATACACTTTCACTTGAGTTTGTTTGTTTGATGGTAGGTGTGTAATAAAACTATGAGAAATACTTGTTAGTGTAATTTTAGCGCCAAATTTAAAATTTTTTACAACATTTCGGAGTGAAACTTTAGCCTTAGCAAGCGTCTCATGGATAGGAGTTGTATGACTAGCACAAAACCGTACCATTCAGAAAAATTTTCCACCCAAATATGTGAGGTTCGCCTTTAGATTTGATAGGAAAAGCATTTACTATTAGTGCTTATGAGTGTACCGGTAACATCTAGATTCTAGAACTTGCGTTAGTGATGCATCCCGAGACCGCTAGTGAGACTACATTCGTGTAGTAGGATTTACTACATGATAAGAGGTGATACGTGAGAATCGCACCAGACTTTACCTCTCAAGGGATCTTGAGAAGCTTACAACCCCCACCAGGCAGTGTACCTGATCGTTGTAGTATAGTATAGTGACAAGTACCGGGGGATTGATCATTCAGCTAGAAATAGTGTCGCTAGGATTAGAAAACCTAAATACTAGTTCTAAAGGTGAGGGATGATTATTTTTGTATTTTTATATTTTTTAGAAAGCAAGTAAAAATCTCGGGTTTTAAGGATTTGGGCGGAATTAGTTGCTAGTCAACTAACCCAATACTAAATATGTAATCAAAATAAAATACTAAAAATGAAAATAAACTAAATTATACTAAGGTTGTGAACAATAAGTGGAGAAGTTATGTTTACTTAGATTTCACTACTCCCTAGATATCTTTTACACGTTAATTACTTGTTATAGTTGCGTGGATAACGGATTGTATTCCTTAATACCATTCATGGGGTGGCGCACTTAATTCCCCAATCCTATGAGTGCCTACTTCAATCCTATGTCGAGCCGGCTAAGAAGCTCCTTACATGGGATCATTAGAATTTACTCATGCATTAAATACAACCAATAAAACCTAGTGCACGTCAGTTCATGATTCCTAAGACGTTCAAGCATGTTACCAATTGGAGATCTGCCAGTTTTCTTAAGCCTAACATCGAATTCATTCATCAAATACAACCATAAACAAGTAATCAACACATAATTAACATCTAGGTTTCATTAGATCCAAGCAAACACAAGATAGATCTAGCCTAGCATGATGGAATTAAGACAAGAACAAGATATAGACAACCAACACATAGACATATTGATTGAATTAAAAGAATACTTATCTCAATTACACATGAAAGGAATCAAGGGCTGAGAACCCTTGAAAAACCTGTAAAATTCGTCCCAAGTTCGGACTTAGGGTTTCTCCAAAACTTCTCTCTTTTAATGTGTAAAAATTAGAAAACTATATATAGGAAATAGGGTCTGACGGCGTCAAGACCAATTTGGTGACGCCGTCATCTCGCCGCCAAAATACTTCTCGGACTGCCTTGATCTACTTTTGACGCCGTCATGTGTTATGTGTTTCCAGGTCGTCATGCATTCTACTCTTGACGCCCTACTTCGTGACGCCTTCAATTCTGTACTGGGTCGTCATGGAAATTACTCTTGACGCCGTCAGAAATTCCTTCATGACGCCATCACCTACTGTTCCCAGCAAGGAAAATTAAGACTTTGTCGTTTTCTTCACTTTTATGCTCCAAAAACGTCCGAATTGCTTCCTTTTCCAGATTTCTCTCCCAAAGTACCTAAAATCACAAAAGGAACGATTTAGGGCAATATTTGATCAAATAAATTCAATTCCGGACTTAAATGACCCCCTAAAAGTGGTTCATTTTTCGCCTCATCAAGAGGCATTAAGATCACCCTTGTGTTAAACCTGTATCATAATTACTTGACCATTTAAGTCATATTACTTGGCTAGTTAAGTCAACTAATTTTTCCCACACCTTAGCGTTGTACTCATTTTTAGTACACGAAACCCCTAGTACACCCCTCCGAGCCTATCTTTTCGTTTCTAACTTTAAGCATCTTACTTAAAGGAAAAATTTGTTACACCCCACTTAAATGTACACCCAAATCGCCTTAGCCTTCCGTGTATGCACTCATCTTTAGTGCATTATTGTTATTTGTTTAAACCCTTAGTTAATTATCTAATTGATTACATGGTTGCTAAGTCGAGTCATATCCTTCTACATATTGTTTTAGGACGATTGGGACTCAGGGGTAAAGTACTAATGTTATGGAGTAATGGGGAAGAACATCATATTATTACCCCCATTTGTGCGTTAATCTTAAAAGTACTCCAAGTGTTTTGATTATCTTAATTCGAGTCATTAGATTAGTTTATTGTAAAGTATGTAAAAATTCAAGTGTAAGGGGAATGTTCATTCCCTATGATGTATTATTTTGGATGGTAGGGTAAGAGTGTATGCACAAAAAAAATGGAAAAATAAAGAAAAAGAAAAAAAATAGAAAAAGAAAAGAGAAAAACATACGGACTACCATCCCGTTTCATTCTATGTTTATTTTATGTTTTTGTTATTTTTCATTTATTAGCTTAACTCGAGTCTAGTCTTGGCTTAGCAACGCCATATTGTACATGTAATTAACCAAGATTATTAACTCGCCACCAGTAAAGATTGCCTTTATCCAACAAAACCATGTATTCCATATCTCTACACCTAACGTTATAACCCTTTTTAAAAGACCTCTTTGATAGTTTATCCAAGGTGCTTACGCCATGTGGTGGAGGTTTGATCCTTTCCCAAGCCTATGGTAATCTATTTTGCTATGACAGGTAGTGAGAGATGTTTTCCATTTCCATATTGTGATATTTGCTTTATTACACCCGAGATATGTGAGTATCTAAATACTATTTGTGAGGTGCTAGTGTATGACCTCCGTGCTTGTATTTGGTATTTAGTGGAACGATTATTTGTTGTAATTACTTTTATATTAGTGTTAAATGACCCCTAACTTGTATTTTGATTAGAATAAAAGCGCATTTGCTTGAGGACAAGCAAATCTCAAGTGTAAGGGTATATGATGAGGCGAAGAATGATCCATTTTTAGGGGGTCATTTAAGCCCAGAATTGAATTTATTTGATCAAATATTGCCATAAATCGTTCCTTTTGTGATTTTAGGTACTTTTGGAGTGAATTCTGGAAAAGGAAGCATTTTGGAAGTTTTTGGAGCATAAAAGTGAAGAAAACGGCAAAGTCTTAATTTTCCTTGCTGGGAACAGTACCTTACGGCGTCACAAGATTCTACATGACGGCGTCAAGAGTAAAACAAGATGTGAAGTGGATAGAGTCCGTGACGATCCAGAGAGTTTTTACACTAGGGGCATGACGGCGTCACCATAGGCCGTCATGGTCCCATTACATGTGACGGCCCAGAGAAAATTTGCACTTGACGGCGTCAGATCTGGATCTAGGCAATCCGATATTACTATGGGCGGCGAGTTGACGGCGTCAGATATTTCTTCTTGACGCCGTCACGATGAAAAATCTATATATAGTTTTGAAATTTACATTCATTATGAGATGACACTTAGAGGGATAACTTGGAGAAACCCTAGCACAATTTTTACAGTTCTTTCAAGGGTTTTTACCCTTTGAAACCTTTCATGTTCAATTAAGATAAGTATCATTTCAATTCATTTGTTTGAATATATCTTACGCTTGTCTTGATTTTAACCTGCTAGGCTAGATCTTTTGTGTGTTTGGTTAGATGTAGTGAAACCTAGATGTTGATTATGGGTTGATTACTTGTTTATAATTGTTACGGATGAATGATTTCGATGTTAGGCTTAAGAAAACTAGCAGACTTCCATTGGGTAACATGCTTGAACGTCTTAAGAAACATGAACCAATGCGTACTAGGTTTTTATGGTTGTATTTAATGCATGAGCGAATTCTAATGATCCCATGTCAGGAGCTTCTTGCAGGCTCGACATAGGAGTGAAGCAGGAGCTTATAGAGTTGGGGAAATACGTACGCCACCCCACGAATGATATTAAGGAATATAGCCCGTCATCCACGCAATTGTAACAAACTATCAACCTGTAAAAGATATCTAGGGAGTAATGAAATCTAAGTAAACACAATTTTCCCATTTATTGTTCACACCACTAGTTTAATTAGTTTTATTTTCATTTTATTTTATTTTGATTGCATCTTAGTTATTGGGTTAGTTGACTAGCAACTAATTCCGCCCACTCTTCCAAAACGCGAAATTTTAATTGCTTTTATAAAATCATAAAAATACAAAAATAATCATCCCTCACCTCTAGACCTAGTTTTTATGCTTTCTAATCCTAGCAACACTATTCCTGAGTTGAACGATCAATCCCCCGGTACTTGTCACTATACTATACTACAATGATCAGGTACACTGCCTGGTAGGGGTTGTAAGCTTCTCGAGATCCCTCGAGAGGTAAAGCCTGGTGCAATTCCCACGCATCAGCAATGACTCTTATCGAGTTACATTAGTTTTGCCGAGTTAGGCTGGATCATCCTTATCGTTTATCGAGTAAGGCGTTCACTTGTGTTCTCCTAAACGAAACTATACTCGGTTCATCTTAGGTTATCGAGTTAGCAACTGAAGTTATCGAGTAAGACTTATCGAGTATTGGTTATCGTATATCACACGCTTTATCGAGTAACACATCTTTACTGAGTTAGTAACATTTACCGAGTAAGGAAGGGTTACCGAGTAAGGAAGTTTTACCGAGTTAGGGGCTTTATCGAGTTAGGAAGTTTTACCGAGTTTGGCGGGAAAATTTGAGAAAAATTTATTTTTTAGAGGAGAATAAACGTTCAATTTTTATGCGAAATTCAAATTTTGGTATAACGTTGAAAATTTTGGCCCGAAATTCAAAATTTTAGTCCAAAATTCCAATTTTTCGATAAAATTTAGCATAAAAATTTTTAAAACTTAAAATTTTTTGGTAACCTTAATATTGCATTTCATAGTGATTTCCAAATTTTTGAGAGAGAATGTTCAAATTCTATTTTTGGAGGGATAATACGAAATCACTAAGATCAACGAGATAGAATTTCATACTTCACCAAAAACACACCACGTATTGCTTAAAAGATCCTGATCAAGAATCACAATCAAATAACAACGGCTAGTATCGCATTTTTGTGACTATGGGGATAATTCTTTATCACTTATCTGGGTTTGAAGTTCGTTTCAAGGGCATATGTGCTTATTTATCTCAAAGTCTAGGGGTGGATGGATGCATGACTTTCAGAGATACTTGTTTGGGCATACACTGGTAGTGATAGTGACGAAGACTTGGTTTATCTAGTTTTCATAGGTCAAGGGGTGGATGGACGAAGACCTAGTTAACTATCACTTAAAGGAGATACATTGTAGTACTCAGTGTCACACGAAGTTGTGGATAGTCAAGAGGTGATGTACGTCTTATACTTGATGGTTGGTTGGTTAAAGAGTATATAGTACATAGGGATTCGAAGGAGCACGAACTCTCTACACCGTTCTTAGTCACACCATCGTACAAGATTAAGTCACATATCTAAGGGATGTTTACTTCATTTTCAGATTGGTTATATTGGGTTGTTTCTCTAGTCATTGGTCATTTACTAGCTGGTTGAAATTTGAAGAGGTCGCTTATAGGTTGAAGAGAAGAGATGAGATTGTAGAAAAAGAGTCATATCTTAGCGACATATACTCACAGAATGTGCTTCAAAAAGCTGTTATGGCTTCTAAATTGCATCAAATTCAAGGTGATTATACGACATGTGCACTACATTATGATGATTCCGATACCTCGAAACCATCAGGAGGGAGAAGAACATGCTAAAAAAAGTAGTGTTTCGTCTTCAGTGATTGGATTGACTGAGAGAATTGTGCTTAACATTGTGAATGGAGAAGTAGTGTGTGTACATCAGGGCTTATTACCAACTTGGATGAAATGTTATGTGAGTTATGTTGCTCCCTGAACGACAACCATGTTTCTACACTTTTGAATCTATTTTATCCGCTGCGAGATGAAAAGAGAGTTGTTGGTTCAGGAGGGAGCAGGAAAAATAAATAAAGGCTCACTAGTTAGGAGGGAGTAATAACCTAACTAGACCATTACAGTTGAAGTTCAGAGCTACAAAGACCTTTGCTGTCAGTACGCCGAGATCATCGGATGAGAGAACTTCAAGTCTGCCTTAGTATCTAGACTACAGAGACTCTGCGCTTCAACAACGTCAACATAGTTTACTATTGTTGTAATTTACATTGTTTATATATTTATAGGTCTCATTGTAACCATTCACGTGTGACGATATCTTGGAGGGAGATTGTTAGCCTCGTTTTTTTATAAAGATAACGTCACACAAGCGAAATTGACTCGATATGTAGTATGTTGTGTCCTTAGGGACTACTTATGTAGATAAGGCAAACATGTAGTGAGATGAGCCTATAAATACCCCTCATGACTCTCCATGAGGGGTGAGTGAAATTGTGTAACCTTATCTTCATTTCAAAAAAACACTTTTCTTCACCTTTCTCTCTCTAGAACAATGGTGTATTTTGATCAACCTCGACCTCCGGAACATGTTTCTTGGTCATAACAGGAACTTAGTATATTGATTTTTAATATTTTTGGATTACAGCCAAATAAATGCAATGTTATAAATAGTGCGAGACGTGGCGTTACGACATGACAAATCCTCACGCTTTAGCGTTTAAGGCGAAGGTTTGCGTTTATAAGGCATGGCAAAAGCGGCACAAAATATAAAAATATTTATATATTTATCATATTTCATATATATCGAGTTTACAAAAAAACGCGGCATAAAAAGGTATAAATCGTGACGTGACGGCATGATCAAGTTTCACATCTTTGCGCAGCACAGTGAATATTTGTACATGCAAATCACTGAATAGTAAACATAACTGTACAAAATATTTTCATTAGATTCTAGACTTGCTGCTTGTTGTGTGTGAACGAGGATGTTAACCCTCGCGTTGCCGCGGGGTATTTTGTTTAAGAAGTATTTTTGTGTGCCGTTTACCTAAATTTCTCATTGACGCATAGAAATGTATTCGTATGTAATCATCCATCGTTGTTTTATGTAGTTTATTATTTTATGGTGGACATATGAAGCAAATCATAACACTACAAACTATAGGAAGTACTTCGCAAATTGTAAATATTGAATCCCCAAGACTGAACTTGTAGTATTGCAAAGTATGAAGTAAATTATAACACTAAAAACTGTATTAAGTCAAAAAAAAGTATTGCACATTAAACAAATTAAAATGCATAAAAACTTTGATAAATCACTTAGCCGCAAAATTCGCAGCAAGCTTTAATATCTTACTTATGATGACATGTGATAACTTGTATGTTTCAACAATACAGAAGGGTATGTAATATCATGTATATGACATGTTACATGGTTGGTTTCCACATCTGCTTGCAAGTAAAGAAGGTATGGTTCATAAATGGAGTCACCTTTCGTACAATTAATTAGCCCAACAAGTTAAGAACAACGAACAGGAGACGTGTAACTCGAACCGCAACCTCCTAAAGTAAATGAATTAGCCTCATTAAAAGTAGTCCAATGTAATACCCTATGACCAAATTCTCGGAAGCAAACATCAGTACATGCAACAGTCTTTCCTGCATTTACAATTTGCAAACCATATTTAATTTTTTATTCATGTACTATGTTTATGGATTGAAAGTTTTAATCAGAAACTTACACTGTTTTTTTTACTAAGCCATCCTCCATACTCGTCTTCAAGTATCTGCAGTAGATAAATCACTGATAAAACCATCAGAAAATCATATAAATCCTATAAAAAATGGATCTTTTTAATGGGGCAGATTTTTTTACACACCTTTGGTTCAATATTTTGTTCATTGTAAAATACTAAAGCCCCTGAACCGTATTTCCTGAATTGGTCAAACCCAAAAAAACAAATACGTAACTGCTAGTGCTTATTATTCTAGTAAACTTTTACTAACAAACAGTTAGGCTTTGAACCATACCTTGAATTGAACTTGTATTTAAGTATATATATTAAGCCTGATTTATCACACAAACAGTGTTCTTTAGAGAAAAGGTATTGACAGTGGACATGTTCAAAAAACTGGTATTCTGACATAAGCAGTATCGAGTAGAACAGAACATAAACATGGTTATGATTTTTGGTCAATTCAAAACAGAAAATAAGCAGTATTGAGCAGCGTACCAGGTATACTATAGACACGGTTCTGATTTTAGGTCCATCAATGGTTCCAACAGCTGTACCGTCAATCAATAAAGAACCAACTGAACATCCTTCACATTCAAGCTGAACACCGACTAATCTTACATGGTTGGTTTCCATACCAACGCTATTTGGAGAATTATGACTCCTGCTTCCAGCCCCTCTTTCAGATACAAAAGACGGGCTATAAACCTTACAATGTCCTCCAATATCTAAAACTTGGTTTGTTAAAAGTCTCAAATATCAGTTTTTTTATAAATAGATGATGCCAGGCAACCATCTGCATCAAAGCAATTCATAAAAAGGAAGCAACTTTCAGTTATAAAAATCAATTATATTAATATATAACAAACTAAAAATAACGTATACGAAAAAAAGATGCAAAATACAACTAACCTTAAACTTAAATGCAGCTTAATCCCACATCACCAATAGTGAAGCTGATGAGGCGAAAAATGATCCGTTTTTAGGGGGTCATTTAAGCCCGAATCCGAATTTATTTGATCAAATATTGCCCTAAATCGTTCCTTTTGTGATTTTAGGTGTTTGGAGAGTGAATTCTGGAAAAGAGGATATTTTGGACGTTTTTGGAGCATAAAGTGAAGAAAACAACAAAGTACCAAATCCAAGCTGGAATTACAAGGTGACGGCGTCAAGGATTTACTCTTGACGGCGTCAGAAAGGATGAATATTTTACCGAAGGTTGTGAAGGCGTCAGACGAAGATATGACGGCGTCAAAGTGACCAAGATTAATTTACCGAGGGTGGTGACGGCGTCACATAGGCCGTCACGATTGGATCTAGGGCGTCCGAGGAAGTATATGGCGGCGAGTTGACGGCGTCAGATTTTACTCTTGACGCCGTCAGGACGATTTTCCTATATATAGTTTTCTAGTTTTTTCATTAAAAAAAGAGAGAAGTTTTGGTGAAACCCTAAAGACGATTTTGGTGCCTCTTTTACAGGTTTTTCAAGGGTTCCAAACCCTTGAGACCTTGCATTGTAATTGAGATAAGTATACTCTTAATTCAATCAATATGTCTATGTGTTGGTTGTCTATCTTTTGTTCTTATCTTAATTCTACTATGCTAGGCTAAATTTCCTTTGTGTTTGCTTAGATCTAATGAAACCTAGATGTTGATTATGTGTTGATTACTTGTCTATTCTTGTTTTGAATGAATGATATTATATGTTAGGCTTAAGAAAACTGGCAGATCTCCAAATGGTAACATGCTTGAACGTCTTAAGAAACATGAACCGAGGTGTACTAGGTCTTTATTGGTTGTATTTAATGCATGAGCCACTGTTTACAATCCCTATAGTTGTGCTGGGTCATGGTGTAGGAGGAGATAAGAGCTCATAGAGTTGGGGAGTTATGTATGCCACTCCATGAATGGTATTAAGGAATACAACCCGTCATTCATACAAGTGTAACAAGTAATTAACATGTAAAAGATATCTAGGGAGTAATGAAGTCTAAGTAAACACAATTTCTCCAACCACTGCTCACAACCTTAGTTTAATATTAGTTTAATTTCATTTTCATTAGTTAATTAGTTATAAAGTAGTTTTTGGGTTAGTTGATTAGCAACTAATTCCGCCCACTCCTTCAAAACCCGAGATTTTACTTGCTTTCATAAAATATAAAAACACAAAAAATAATCATCTTCCATCTCTAGAACTATTAATTAGGCTTTCTAATCCTAGCGACACTATTCCTAAGCTGAACGATCAATCCCCCGGTACTTGTCACTATACTATACTACAACGATCAGGTACACTGCCTGGTGGGGGTTGTAAGCCTCGCGAGATCCCTCGAGAGGTAAAGCAAGGTGCGATTCCCACGCATCAAGTTTTTGGCGCCGCAGCCCGGGGAATAGTTATTGTCTAGGTTAGGATTTCTTTTTATTAGGTCTACTTGCTAGATTCCTTTCTAGTAAGATTTTATTTTTATTTTTAGGTCTTCTTTAGTCTATCTTATTTCTTCGTGCTTTTGTTCGTAACTCTTTACCATCCGACATCATGGAAGGTGGTAACATCTTTGAACCCATCATCCCACCACAACAAAACCCACCATTAGAACCCCTTAGGCCCCGAACCTTAGGAGAGTATTCCCGACCTAGCCACCAAGGCTATCGAAACACCATTGAGCTCACCGGAGCCAATGTGACCACCTTGCGATCCGACACCATCCGGTTGGTGCAAAGCGGATGTGCATTCCATGGACTTCGTTCCGAAGATCCAAACCAACACCTTAAGGACTTCCTCAAAATCGTAGATTCCATAGACCTAGGTGTTGAAACTAGAGAGACTACCCGTTTACGCCTATTCCAATTCTCTCTACGGGATCAAGCTAGTCAATGGCTTGAGCATTTACCCGCGGGATCCATCACCACATGGGATGATCTCACCACTCGTTTCCTTGCTCAATTTTTCCCACCGGGGAGAACTACTAAACTTAGGAATGACATCTTGATGTTCCAACAACGTCAAAATGAATCTCTTTATGGAGCATGGACTCGTTTCAAGGACTTACTCCAAAAAGTCCCTCATCATGGCATAGATTTGTGGCTCCAAGTCCAAATTTTTTATGACCATATCGATATCCCCACGAGGCGAACCATTGACCAATCGGCCGGTGGTAAACTACGTGATCTTAGTGCGGAACAATCATGGGAACTCATAGAAGATCTTGCTCTCTATGACAACGAAAGTTGGAATGATCCCCGTGATTTGAACAAAACGGTCAAGGCAATATCTTTGCCTTCGAATAATTCAAGCACTCCCGACCGTAGGATCATGGAACTTGAGGACCAAGTCAAGTTTCTCATGAAATCTTACGAAGCTCCGAAGCATTCAAGCCAAGTGAACAAAATCACTTCTTCATGCGAATTATGTAGTGGTCCCCATGACACTCGTGATTGTGTGGAACTCCCCGGAACAGCTTTTGCGGACTACGCATCCACGCGTATCGACGAAGCGGGAGATAAGTGGTACACTTTCAAGCCCGAGCCAAACACATACGGTGATTCATATAACCCCTCATGGAAAAATCACCCAAACCTTAGGTGGAAACAAAATCAACCAAATTCATCCAACCCACCTAATCGTTACCAATCAAACGGTCCACCATCCAACCGTACCTTCAACAACAGTCCTTCTAACAACTATGGTAGTACCAACAATCTTGAAGGATTGATGTCAAAGTTCATGGCATCTCAAGAAGCCCGCATAGCTAAGTTTGAAGCCGATTTCAAACAAAATCAAAATGAGATGACCAATAGAATTGACACATTGTTGAAAATTCTCAATGATCGAGAAATGGGAGCACTCCCAAGTGACACAATCAAGAATCCGAAACTAACCGTTAATTCCATATCATCCGTTTCGTCACCCGCTTTGTGTCCACAATATTATTCGGTCAAATCAACGAGCAAGTGTTTCAAGCAAAACCAAGTTCCCCAAAAGGACCAATCAACTAAAACTCCCACTATAGAACCGGTCAAAAGTATTGTTGAAACACCTCTTACGCAAGACCTTGACGATGAATTCAAAGAACTTCACATTGAACGCCCCGTCATTGATGTCTTAGCGCGTGCTCCATACTATAGCGCCCTCCTAGAAAAATATGAGAAGTGTAAGCTAGGCAAAAATGGGACCGCTTTCGTTCAAAACAAGTTACCTAAAAAGCTTGATGACCCGGGTATATTTGTTTTGCCTTGTAAGATAGGAAGATCCGAAGCTTTCGACACATTAGCCGATTTAGGGTCAAGCCTCAACTTGATTCCCTTATCCTTATTCACCACTCTTAAGCTAGGAAAGTTAGAAGAAACGGAGGTATTGATAGGGCTAGCGGATGGGAGTATAGCTCACCCGGTTGGGATGATTAAGGATGTAGTTGTTCAGGTAGGAAAGTTGACTATATTAGTGGATTTTCACGTCCTAGACATGGTTAGTGACACTACATGCCCATTATTAGTTGGAAGAGGATTTTTAGCAACCGCTAGTGCCATGATAGATTGCAAGGAATCTAAGATAGCGGTAGGTGAAGGCGATACTTGGTCGGTGTATAATGTTAAGAAGCATAGTTATGATTGTGATGATGAACCAACACCGCATTGGGTAGAGATGAATAGGAGACCATCTAGATATGGACCTTGGATAGAAAGGAACTTCATAGGACCTCAATGCCCATTTTATCTAGAAAAGGATTTCGTTGAGAGAACACATTCGGTTGAACAACTCATAGCTAGAGATGAGGAGCTAGATCCCTTTGAGGACCCCTTAGTCTTTAGAAAAATGATTGAGTTCTTAAGCGTAATGCCTATTAATATAGAGTTGAATAAATGGAAAAGAGATGGAGATAAGTATGAATGGAGGTGGGACAAGCCACCTAAAGAAGGAGACGGATCATGGCACATGAGAATGACTTTATATGATCCGGATGGAGAGATGTTCGAGAGGTCGTACCATACTAAGGAAACCGATAGAGAGTTGAAACCTAAGTTCGATCCCAAAGATGTCCTCAATGAGGAACTCACCCGAATCACGTAGTAACCCACGACTTTGAGTCTAGCTACAAGACTCGTAAATAAAGAAAAGCGCTTCTTGGGAGGCAACCCATGTTTTGTGTGATTTTAATTGTTTGATTGTTATTTGCTTCCGTATGCATGTTTTATTTTTATTGTTGGTTGATCATGTTTCTCAATTAAAATGTGGAAATACTTTATTATGTTATTTAGCCTAGTCTTAACTTCAACCTAAAGGTATTTTTGCAAAAGATAAGTGTAAGGGGAAACCCCAAATATTTTTTTTTTAAGAAACAAACCGATCATGATTCTCCACAATATTTAATGAACATGTATATTCGTATTTGTTAGAGTCAAATGCTTGTATTGAGTCATAATGTAGTTTTGCAGGATTTTCCAGGAAGTAGGACAAAGTTTTTCCAGAAATTTTCCGGAAACTTAATATAAAGATTTCTGCAGGTTCATTCTGACGGCGTCATGCAATTGCTCTTGACGGCGTCAGGAGTCAAAAATCTGGAAATTTTACCAGTTTTGTTTTTCTAACGGAGTCTTATAAGTTTTTGTGAATTATTAAGTTTTATAATCTCCAGGAAATCTGCAAACTTCATTCCACAAGCATTATATCTTACTTTGTTTTCTAGGATTTAGTAACTTATATAGGATGCCGCCGATTTTACGCGAGGTTGCCTTGTCTACTTTTGTCAGGATTTACAGGTTATTTGAGACAAGAAGATGATTTATATTCTGGAAGGGAAGCTTTGATTGTTCGTTTTCTTGGAGGAAGATTTAACCTGGCCAACCTAAAATCCATACCGAGCGAATCAGGGGAGTATTTGAATTCATTCTCTTTACTTTTAACTTTTACATTCTTTACTTGAACATTGGGGACAATGTTCATCTTAAGTGTAAGGGGAGGGTAAAAAGATGATACCTTACATATGCACTTTCGCTTGAGTTTGTTTTGTTTGATAGTAGATGAGTAATAAAACTATGAGAAATACTTGTTAGTGTAATTTTAGCGCCAAATTTAAAATTTTTTACAACATTTAGGAGTGAAACTTTAGCCATAGCAAGCGTCTCATGGATAGGAGGTTGTATGACTAGCACATAACCGTATATTCAGAAAAATTTTCCACCCAAAAATGTGAGGTTCGCCTTTAGATTTGATAGGAAAAGCATTTATTATTGGTGCTTATGAGTGTACCGGTAGCATTTAGATTCTAGAACTTGCGTTAGTGATGCATCCCGAGACCGCTAGTGAGACTACATTCGTGTAGTAGGATTTACTACATGATAAGAGGCATTAGGATCACCCTTGTGTTAAACCCGTATTACGATTACTTGACCATTTAAGTCATATTACTTGGCTAGTTAAGTCAACTAATTTTTCCCACACCCTTAGCGTTGTACTCATTTTTAGTACACGATACCCCTAGTACACCCCTCCGAGCCTATCTTTTCGTTTCTAACTTTAAGCATCTTACTTAAAGGAAGAATTTGTTACACCCCACTTAAATGTACACCCAAATCGCCTTAGCCTTCCGTGTATGCGCTCATTTTTAGTGCATTATTGTTATTTGTTAAACCCTAAGTTAACTTTCTAATTGATTACATGGTTGCTAAGTCGAGTCATATCCTTGTACATATTGTTTTGGGACGATTGGGACTCATGGGTAAGTACTTATTTTATGGAGTAATGGGGAAGAACAACACTTATTACCCCCATATGTACGTTAATCTTAAAAGTGCTCCAAGTGTTTTGATTTTCTTAATTCGAGTCATTAGAATAGTTTAATGTAAAGTATGTAAAGATTCAAGTGTAAGGGGAATGCTCAAACCCCTATGATGTATTATTTTGGATGGTAGGGTAAGAGTGTATGAAAAAAAAAAAAAAAAAAAAAAAAAAAAAAAAAAAAAAAAATTCGAAAAAATCAAGAAAAAGAAAAAAAAAATAGAAAAAAGAAAAAAAAAAAAAATAGAAAAGAAAGAGAGAAAAAACATACGGACTACCATCCCGTTTTCATTCTATGTTCATTTTATGTTTTTAGTTATTTTTCATTTATTAGCTTAAGTTGAGTCTAGTCTTGGCTTAGCAACGCCATCTTGTACATGTAATTAACTAAGATTGTTAACTCGCCACCAGTGAAATCCCCTTTATCCAACAAAACCGTGTAATTCATATCCCTACACCTAACGTTATAACCCTTTAAAAAGACCTCTTTGATAGTTTATCCTAGGTGCTTACGCCATGTGGTGGAGGTTTGATCCTTTCCCAAGCCTATGGTAATCTATTTTGCTATGACAGGTAGTGAGAGATATCTTCCATTTCCATAATGTTATATTACTTTATTACACCTGAGAGATGTGAGTATCTAAACACTATTTGTGAGGTGCTTGTGTATGACCTCCGTGCTTGTCTATTGGTCTTTAGTGGAACGATTATTTGTTGTAATTACTTTTATATTAGTGTTAAATGACCCCTAACTTGTCTTTTGAGTAGAATAAAAGCTCATTTGCTTGAGGACAAGCAAATCTCAAGTGTAAGGGTATATGATGAGGCGAAAAATGATCCGTTTTTAGGGGGTCATTTAAGCCCGAATCCGAATTTATTTGATCAAATATTGCCCTAAATCGTTCCTTTTGTGATTTTAGGTGTTTGGAGAGTGAATTCTGGAAAAGAGGATATTTTGGACGTTTTTGGAGCATAAAGTGAAGAAAACAACAAAGTACCAAATCCAAGCTGGAATTACAAGGTGACGGCGTCAAGGATTTACTCTTGACGGCGTCAGAAAGGATGAATATTTTACCGAAGGTTGTGAAGGCGTCAGACGAAGATATGACGGCGTCAAAGTGACCAAGATTAATTTACCGAGGGTGGTGACGGCGTCACATAGGCCGTCACGATTGGATCTAGGGCGTCCGAGGAAGTATATGGCGGCGAGTTGACGGCGTCAGATTTTACTCTTGACGCCGTCAGGACGATTTTCCTATATATAGTTTTCTAGTTTTTTCATTAAAAAAAGAGAGAAGTTTTGGTGAAACCCTAAAGACGATTTTGGTGCCTCTTTTACAGGTTTTTCAAGGGTTCCAAACCCTTGAGACCTTGCATTGTAATTGAGATAAGTATACTCTTAATTCAATCAATATGTCTATGTGTTGGTTGTCTATCTTTTGTTCTTATCTTAATTCTACTATGCTAGGCTAAATTTCCTTTGTGTTTGCTTAGATCTAATGAAACCTAGATGTTGATTATGTGTTGATTACTTGTCTATTCTTGTTTTGAATGAATGATATTATATGTTAGGCTTAAGAAAACTGGCAGATCTCCAAATGGTAACATGCTTGAACGTCTTAAGAAACATGAACCGAGGCGTACTAGGTCTTTATTGGTTGTATTTAATGCATGAGCCACTGTTTACAATCCCTATAGTTGTGCTGGGTCATGGTGTAGGAGGAGATAAGAGCTCATAGAGTTGGGGAGTTATGTATGCCACTCCACGAATGGTATTAAGGAATACAACCCGTCATTCATACAAGTGTAACAAGTAATTAACATGTAAAAGATATCTAGGGAGTAATGAAGTCTAAGTAAACACAATTTCTCCAACCACTGCTCACAACCTTAGTTTAATATTAGTTTAATTTCATTTTCATTAGTTAATTAGTTATAAAGTAGTTTTTGGGTTAGTTGATTAGCAACTAATTCCGCCCACTCCTTCAAAACCCGAGATTTTACTTGCTTTCATAAAATATAAAAACACAAAAAATAATCATCTTCCATCTCTAGAACTATTAATTAGGCTTTCTAATCCTAGCGACACTATTCCTAAGCTGAACGATCAATCCCCCGGTACTTGTCACTATACTATACTACAACGATCAGGTACACTGCCTGGTGGGGGTTGTAAGCCTCGCGAGATCCCTCGAGAGGTAAAGCAAGGTGCGATTCCCACGCATCAGAAGCCACGACTGTTTACACAACCCTCAGAACTTCATTCTTGCAAACTACTATGACAAATCTCATCACTTCCCAAACCATTGCACAAAAGTCGTCTTCTACCACCTTGTTTCTCATACGTAAACCAGCCATCAGCCCCCACTTCAGCCCCAAATGCACCCATTTCAGTCCCATTTCGGCATCCAAACACACCCATGTAAACCACCCATTACAGCCCACACTTCAGCCCCAAATGCACCCATTTGGTTTAGCACTTACACATCCCGATTTTAGCCCCCAAACCCACCCTTTTCAGCCTAGAAACGCATACCCATTTCAGCCCCCAAAGACACCCATTTCAACCTCCAAACCTACCCATTTCATCTCCTAAACCCACACGTTTCAACACCCATTTGAGCACCCAACGCATAAATGACCACCTACAAAGTTGATGCCATGTTTGGCCTTCCCAAAAAGCAGAATGTTACATTAATGTACACAATTTAAGATCTAATTTAGGATAAAAGTTTATGAACAAAAAAACTTCCGGACAAAGGGATAAAATAATCATTTTGTGTCATTCAGTTTACTTACTAATAAGTTTTTATAAACACAAAGTGAGTGATTAATTAACTTACTAATATCCAATCAATTTGCTTACTGATAAGTTTTTAAAACATATAGCCCATCAAAACAGTTTTGGTTACAGAAAATCAGTTTTCATAGGCAATCTGAATTACCTTTAAATATAAAACTTTACAATCTCATTACCTGAAACCTAAGTCAATCATTGTTGTTCACTATAGCAACAAATCGTAAATTTTAAACATTCTCAAATAAAGATTTAAGGCATATACCTGCATAAATTCCAATGTGGTTCTCTCCACATGTAAAACAAAACCGATCACATGCATATACTTGCAATCAGAAAAAATAGCTAATCGTCTTCATGAGTCAAAAAAAAAAAAACTTGATTAAATACACAACGGAAAATAAAGCCATGAAAGTAAGGGACAAACCTGCAAGAGATGTGCAAATGACCACCTACAAAGTTGATGCCACTGACCATAAAATTGAGGTTTTTAAGCTTTAATTGAGCTTTTTCTTTCTCATCAGCATGTGATGTATTCTTTATTGCAAACCTGTATCACATAAACAAATCATTTGTCATTATGCCTCTTTAAAATAAGTCACGTAGTAAGAATCACAGAATTACAAAATGCAACCTGTCGATATTAGGGGCTGTTTGAATACTTTAACTCTCATCTTTCTTGGAAAGCAAACATATGAGCGTCGATCTCAATAAATCGTACGCAAAATGGCAACTCGTTAATTAACTGACTTACCATTGCTACAAACTCTTGTGTTTGCTGAGCGGTGACCTCAATAAATATTTGGAGATGCTTCTGGTTTATAAAGCTCCGCACAAAAAAATAACCATAAAGTATTTACCCAACACCAGTAACTTCAAATCTACCTTTCCCTCGAATATTTCCTTTCGCAACCCAGCAATTTCATGAGCTTCAGTGCCATCATTTATTTATTTTATTTTATTTTTCTGTTCTGCAATATAGAAATATCCACTTTTTATCAGCAAAATCATCCATATCCTTATCAATAGGTAGAAACTACTATTTATATCTACTCCCTACATACATAACCATTAAACCATTTTTGCATTTGTGCATCACAATGTAGTTAGTTTTGCATAAGCAACAAACAATTTATAAGTTAAACATGTGCAATACTAACACTCACATGTATACGGTCATACCATTCTTTTCTTCAACTTTAAGATGCAGATAATTTTTATGTAGGCATGAATGCAGTCCGAAGTGGAGCACTCTTCAACCCGCGTATTGAAAAGAGTTTGCAGATCCCCAAATTGTTATGAATGATGTAAAAGAGTAAAAACGCTCTGTCATTTGAACCCAAGGCGCTACCAATTGCAGATATGTGCCTAGTATAATCTGCATACCGAAAAGAAAAATAAATTAAAGCCATCAGCCTACTGATTATTTTCCTAAGCTGATATAATGCCAAACAACCCATAAAAAGTAATTTACTCTGACTGAAACTCAACAATTCTATTAGACATTAGATCTTTGAAATTTAGTTAAAGACTACATAAATTGAAAAAATCTTGTTGCTAGAAGCCTAGAGTACCCCAAAAATGTTTTTCACATACTTATTAGACCGGAGATAATGGCAAACGAAGGTGGTGGTCTCTGATCACGCAGAATAGAATGTGGGTCGTCCCCAATCTGTTACAACAAATGCAAGCGGGTCATGTACCACACCCTCAACATCGCAAACAACGTCACATACAACTAATAACTTGGGTGTTTGTTTAAGCTTATTTCCGACTTATAAGCTTACCTCTAAGCTTGTATATACGCGTATGAACTTATTGTAGCCAACGTATATATTTATTAGCTTATTAAAGCTTATTAGCTTAACCTAATATTTATTAGCTTTTATAGTTTTGGATAAGAACATAAGCTAAATGAAACACACACATTTCAGCCGCTATTTCAACGACGAAACACACACATTTCAGGCCCTGTTTCACCACTGAAATACACCCATTTCAGTCCATATTTCATCGGCAAAACCAACCTCTTTTAGGCGCATTTTCAGCTAAAAAAAAGGTGCCTCTCAGCCCCATTTTAGCCTCCACAACTTGACAACCATTATAATCACAACAAAGTCACAAAAATCATAAAACAATTAAACTAACTCTAAAAATCAGACCACAACACAGGTTAAAATTTTTTACCAGAAATCAAAAACACTAAAAAGTAATTAACCACTTCCAGTAACACTAAAAAATGAAACTACGAAGCATCATAATACACTAAAAATCAAACCAGTAAAAAAATAACTAACCACTTCAATTAAGACCAAATCGAAAAACTAATTAACAACTTCAATACCCAGATTCCAATTTATTCGAAATAATAATAATAATAATAATAATAATAATAATAATAATAAATGAGATGCAAACAACCTTTAATACCTTTTTTTCAGAGCCGACCATTTGTGGTTTTCCCCCCTCTTTTGTCGATTAACGATTTATCATCATCGGGGTTTTTTCCCCTCCTTTTCGATTAACAACCCATCATCATCCATGTATAGAATTTGGAAAAGATCTGGTAGATGATAGATGATTCACTGTTGCGTTTGTGTTATGATAGATGATTCACAGTTGCGTTTGTGTGGGTTATGGAAAATGTGGAGGGTTCTGGAATATGTGGGAGGGGGGCTGTGAGTTCTCAGAGAGAAGAATCCAGATAAAGGGGGGGGGGGATACTATAGATCGAAGCACTGTAGCAAAGATATTTTTTTAATATTTTTTTTACTGTAGATCACTCACAGAAGCACTATAGCGAAGGAACAGTACACCCACAGAAATTGTATCTTATGTATAATGGCCAATATCTATTGCTATTTGTACCCATTTGAATTTGACATTTGATATCCAGAACATTGGGAAATGTCATGTAACTACTATGTTTTTTCCGTGTTCATCTAAACTTCACAATTATCATACATACTTTTGTCGAAACTTTTTTTTGTACCATTAAAGTTAGAGTAAATTACATGGTTCGTCCCTGTGGTTTAAACAAAATCTCTAATTGAGTCCTTATCTTTTCAATTGCGCCAATTGAGTCCTTATTCTGAAACTATGTAATACTGTTAGTCCTTAGCGCTAACTGTCGTTATCTCAAATTGGCAAAGTTAGTCCATTAACCAAACGGTCGTTTGCAATGTTTGCACCGTTAGTCTTTTCAGTTAAAAAATTAGAAAAAAAAATTTTGGAATTTTTTTTTCCAAAAATAATTATTTAAAAAATTCGAAAATTTTCTAAATTTTTTTTTCCAAAAAAAATAATTTGAAAAAAAAAATTTCTAATAAAATTATTTCTTAAAAAATTCGAAAAATTTTCTTAAAAAAAATTGACGAAAAATTTTTTTATCAAAAAAAAAAAAAATTTGAAAAATAAAATTTCTAAAAAAAAATTGACGATTTTTTTTTTCAAAAAAAAATAATTTGAAAAAAAAATTTCTAATAAAATTTTTTCTTAAAAAATTCGAAAAAGTTTCTAAAAAAAATTGACGATTTTTTTTTCAAAAACAATAATTTGAAAAAAAAAATTTCTAATAAAATTTTTTCTTAAAAATTTCGAAAAAATTTCTAAAAATAAATAATTCGAAAAAAAAATTTTCTAAAAAAATTTCCAAAAAAAATAATTTTGAAAAAAAAAAATTTCGTCAATTTTTTTTAGAAATTTTTTTGAATTTTTTAAGAAAAAATTTTATTAGAATTTTTTTTTTGGAAAAAAAAAATTTTCGTCAATTTTTTTTTTAGAAAAATTTTCGAATTTTTTAAGAAATAATTTTATTAGAATTTTTTTTTTCAAATTACTTTTTTTTTTGTAAAATTCGTCAAATTTTTTTTTTTAGAAATTTTTTCGAATTTTTTAAGAAATAATTTTATTAGAATTTTTTTTTCAAATTATTTTTTTTGGAAAAAAAAATTTAGAAATTTTTTCGAATTTTTCAAATTATTTTTTTTGGAAAAAAATAATTCCTAATTTTTTTTTTCTAATTTTTTAACTGAAAGGACTAACGGTGCAAACATTGCAAACGACTGTTTGGTTAATGGACTAACTTTGCCAATTTGAGATAACGATAGTTAGCGATAAAGACTAACAGTGTTACATAGTTTCAGAATAAGGACTCAATTGGCGCAATTAAAAAGATAAGGACTCAATTAAAATTTTTGGTCAAACCGCAATGACGAACCATGTAATTTACTCTTAAAGTTATTTTCCTCTATTGCATTTCAACTATCAGGTATCAACGATACTTCTAAATTCTAATACATAGAAAAAAGTAACCTTATGTCATCACTATGAGCAAACCCGAGAACCAATCTAAAAATCTAATATACATACCAAGCGACTCATAGGCTCATAGCTACCATATATCGACATAGAACAAATTAAAGACACCAACAAAATTTGTCACGTTCTCTATTTTAGTTTGTATGAATATCCCATTCTTGTATTTCATCATAAATTACAAAATTTTGGTTTCGATTTGGCCAAGGAGAATTCCTAAACGGACATATCTGAACAAAAATACCCAAAACCCGAAGTCATT
This sequence comes from Artemisia argyi, assembly GCA_030686995.1. NCBI lineage: Eukaryota > Viridiplantae > Streptophyta > Magnoliopsida > Asterales > Asteraceae > Artemisia > Artemisia argyi. The sequence goes on from CM060705.1 coordinate 141,005,624, forward strand.
GAACACCCTAACGGAAACAAACAGGTAAACAATAAATGATCCATGTTGAAGTTATCAGAGAAATCAAGCTCTTTCGAATTATTTGATAAAAGTTTAGCTTGTCTGAATCCCTAGCTTGTACCACTCAGCCGCCTTGAACCCTAATGAAAGGTTACATTTATCTTGAACGATAATCAAATGACGCAAAAATTATAAGCGAATATTCTTATTACTCAAGTTCACCTTCTAAAAAACGCGAATGGGCCTTGATAAAAGCATATGTGGGCTCACCTACTCATTTCTTTAATACCATATCTAACACTCTTATATATAAAGCTCTTTATTTGGTAACCTAAATTTATAGGAAAGTTAAAGCGTCAAATTCCTCCACATTTTTTTCAAAAGAATCCATCCATCATGAAAAAACTCTACAACCATACCAAAGGCAAAATCCACCCATCACCACCACCACCACAACCATCATCTCCATCATCATCCACCACTGTAAACCACCACTTGTCCTTACTGCCACTAGCCATCGCCACCCTTGCAGCTGTGCTTTCGCCTGAAGATCAAGAAACCTTGGCTTATCTTATATTAACTGGTAACAAACCAACAAGCAAAAAGTCAACTGGAGCAAGCGTTGACCATGCACCAATGTTTACATGCAACTGTTTTAGATGCTACACAAGTTTTTGGGCACGTTGGGATGCTTCACCTAATAGAAAAAAGATACATGAAATCATAGATGCTTATGAAGATGGATTGGTTCATACTAAGAAAAGTGGTAAGACTAAGAAAGAGAGGAAACCCAACAAGGGTTTTGGTTCTAAGGGTGTGAATGGTGCTTACGCGCTCCACGCGCCGATGGATGATGTGGCGCGTGAGAGTCACGCGCAGGTTCAGGATGAGGTGAAAAAGTGTGAATGTGAAGAGGAGGTGGTGACTGAAAAAGGGTCAGTGAGAAAGATTGTTAGCTTTATTGGGGAAAGGATTTGGGGTGTTTGGGGGGTTTGATTGTTTTGTTTAACTACTATTTTTAGGAACTAATTTAAGGTTTATGAAGAAGAACAAACAATTGCCTTGTTTTGTAAATTTCCAGAAAAAGGCATTTAATTGGTCTGTTTGGAAACAAGAATGGTGTTGTTTTCATCGGTTACTCCGAGGTAAATTGTCAATTTGCCACTATGATTCTTATTTGTTTTGTACTATTACATTAACAATAGCATGTCTATATAAATTATGTTTCCAAAAGATGCTTGATAAATATGATAATAAGCAGAACACTGACCAGAGAGCATTGCCATATGTTTTACTTAAATTTCCTGCTCATACTAATCCACACAATTTGTGTTAATAAACTTAAGTTAGTTACAGTATAAAATTGGAGAACAACTACTTTTGCTAGCCTCATTACTTGTTGTCACAATAAAACAGATATGAAATGGAACTAACTTTTTGATCAAATTTTATAATGGAGCACTAATAATTAATAACATGTTTTATTGCTTTTGTAAAGTTGAAGCATCAAGTTAGATTATATTTATTGGGTCATTTGGCATTTTGTTGTTTTTGAAAGGCAACACATTCATGGAATGTCAAGTTCTTATGTTCTATATTTATTTTCACCCTGTGTTATTGAAATTTTAAGAGCTACACCTGGGGACGAACTGAACGTTTTAAGGAGCTATTTAAACTATTCGGCCAGAAGTTTGTTTATTTGATAACCAAATGAACATGTTAATGTTCGTCTAGTTAAATGAATGATGAAAGTTTTGTTGTTTCATTTACCTTCGTGAACGTTTGTTTGTCATTGTCCCTTCGCTTATGTGTGTTGTATGCTAATCTGTGCTGGTTTACCATTTTGTTGTGTTAACCAAAGGACATGCCTAGGTTCATTTCCTTAACGAACAACGCATAAACAAGAATCTATTCGTTTAAGTGTTCATGTTTGTTCTTTTATTTGGTTATACTCTGCATAACAAAGTTCAAGAAGGCTCCCTGCGTGGTTTTTGGTTCCTTTACAATGCCTAGACTCAATAGTTAAAAGGGTTTAAGATTGTTTGAATCATTGAGACCACTAATGTAAGTATTAAAAAAAGTTGTTAAGGACATACACTAATTGAGAATTAGATATGGTTGGTGTCATTGAGACGACTTTCTTAACAATTCCATCTTTATATAGGTAATGATTGTGACATTCTTCATTTTTAAATTTAGAACCCCGTTTAGACGGTTGGCCAAGACATAGGAAAACAACTCCAATAATCTTTTAACAACCTTATAATTTATGTCCTTGATTTGTAAGTGGAAAATTTGAACATTTCAACATTCTGTCACAATACAAAGCATTTTCATTTAGTATACTTGATACTTTGTAATACCAATTGGCTATACTTCATTTGTAGCATCAATACTATACAACTGTATTAGTTTTGCAACGATTAATATGAGTTTTGCTATATGCTTTTAAATTATACGCCTATTTATCTTCTTACGCACAAGAATATTATATATTTTTTTCTCCACTCATTATCTTTCTACATTTAAACTGTCAATTTTGACACTTGTTAGGATCATGTGAGTAGAAATATAAGTATTGTAACAAGTTGTAGGAGGATATATCATTTCTCGATTAATATTTATGCAAAATGTTTTTCATATGAAGTATAAACCTAAGAATCTATATTGTTTCTTTCGAGACATGGATAGGATCACACTAGGTAGACGGTGCTTAGTTCTGATCTAAACTTGATTCCTGTTAACACATTAGTAACAATTAATTACAATATTCTATTATGATTGATTGGGAGAGCATAAGTTGGAAGAGAAAATGAAGTGAAAAGGTCAAAATGAGGTGCCAACCTTGTCGAATATTATAACTTATATCCAACAAGACCTTTGACTTCGTTTACTGCTTACCTATTCAAACCAATTTAAAAAAAAATGAAAATTAGACAAATATTATTTAATTAGAGATATGAGTAGTATAACTATGAATTGAGTTGCACCAACCAACATCCAAATTGCCTTTCTTTTCTCCTAAATAATGTGATAATGACACCTGTAACTATTGATATATGAAGTAAAAATTACTACAGTACTAGTTAATTATATGCCACGATAATGTGGTTATCAAAATAAATTAGACCGGTATAGAAGAAACGCATATCACTTTATTAATCTATACATATATGATCCAACAGAATGCCAATCGACACAATTCCCAAATGCAATAACTAAACTACGCTGGATTTGCGCAAAACCATTTTTGATACGACCAGGGGAAGTGATGCCAACGAGAAACAACATAAACTAGTAAAAACATTGAACAACACCTACTAAGGAACCATGATGAATGTTTTGTTGAAGTATCTATTACATGAATGAGTTATTATGAGTATCATTCAGCTATATAGCTGAATGATTATCAGCTAATAGTATCTCATTTCATTGTCTGAAATCATATCAATAATAAACAGTTTTTTGTTCTAGTCCCTAAAATGTTTTCCACTCCACGCTTTTAACCATTTTCGAGTCTGTGAGTTTACCTTTAATCAATCTAAGCTTCAAATAAACGACTTAGGGTTTAGATCTCCCAAGTTCGAATCGTTCAATAGCAGATTTTTTTATTTATTTTTTTTTAATTTTTTTTGTTAAAGAGCTACACACCCACTCAGCCATTACAAGCCAGCGTAGCCCGGCCAGCTAATATGAAAATGTCCACCCGGCAACCCAACCCAGCCCACTCACATGAAGTTGTTGTTTTTTTTTAACAAGTTGTTGGTTAAATTTAATTTTCACTAAAAAAGATTGTAATTTTCTCACATTTTATTTACATACTTTTAAAAAATGTGTACAATATTTAGAGTTTATTAACACTTATAGATGTGTAAAAATTATATAAATAGATGTGAACAAATTTTGAAAGACGAAAGTTTCTACGTTTATATATGTTTCATACAAAAAGTTCACACTTCCAAGTGAGGATAAATATAGAATTTGCCCACATTTATAGTGTGTATATTAATTTTTAACACTCAATTCCTTCACATTCTCTTAGGTGGAGAAATTAAGTGTTACGAATGGAATGCACAATTTTAAATATAGACAATTCTCAGCAATGTTGCTATTCAGTAAATAGTAAACATTTTTAAAAATGGCAAAATAAGGTCCCTTAGTTTGATGTCTGGCACATATGACCCGTCCTTAATATGCTGTGCGAAAATAGTCCTTAAAAATAATGCATAAAAGATCCTTGACAATTCCTGAAAAACAGCAAAAAAAAGGGCCCTTGTTTTGTTTTTCCGGAAACTTGTTATAATGCACGCGCACGCGCGGGTATTTTTAAAATTTTTTTAATCATATATTTTTATTTATTAAAAAACAAATAATTTAATATTTGTTTTGTTTGATTTATAATGTTTAACTATAGTTTTTTATTATTAAAAATAATTATTTAAAAATTTTAATCCTATTGTTAATTGCATCTTATCTATATTTTTTGTATTTATCTTCTACTTGGATAAATATAAAATGTTACCTAATAAGAAAATAATCTTTTTTTAAATAAAATTATTACTAAATAAAGTATAATTTGATTTTTTTGAAATGGAAAAGTCCCCACTTAAAATTTTATTTTATTATATAAAAAGATTGTCTTTGTGTTTTATTTGCTTTGCGACAACAGTCCTTGAAATATTGCAAAAAAAATGTCCTTGGCATTAACAAGCAATTACGAACAGTCTTTATGTTAAATCTAAGGTCTTTTGTGTAACAAAAGATTACATACTTGTTCCTCCAGTTTACGTATATTGCAAAATAGTCCCTGGATAATTGTAAAAAACATCCTTCACGTTACTTGCGATTATTTAACAGTCCCTTAACTAAATCTAACCGGCGCCCCACACTGAAGCACGGGTAAAAAAATCCTTGTTATAAGTGTGAATAAATTAGAGTTTGTAAAAAAATCCTTGTTATAAGTGTGAATAAATTAGAGTCTGTACACTCAATAATGTAGAGTCTCACAATCGATATTCTCAAGTTTGTAAAGACTTTTAACTTTTGACAACTCATCTTTTCATTATTAGAGAAGTTATCTACAAGTCATTAGTTCAAGGGCGTTAAGTCCTTCAAAAGCTTTGTAATAAATAAATAAAGCATATCATACTATATTATAATGGAGAAAAACCTACTATTAATAGAATACTTAAAATTAAGTCTTACAACTTCTAAAGCTATAAGTACAACAACCAATGCTACTTATAAAAATTCCCCTCATATTTAATTCTAATATACAATTAATAATAACATTAAATACAATAAATAAATTATTATGTACATTAAATACAATTAATTAACTGGTCAATAAATACAATTAATGTACTTATTAAACACCCCTTACATAAGAAATACAAATAATCAAGCATATTGTACAACCAACTTAAACACAATTCATGCATTAAATGTCACTAATACAAATAATAAAGTATATTATACTTATATTCAAGCCTCAACGGGCATTGGGCCAAATGGGCTCGAGCCCGAACGGGCATGGGTAAAACGGGCTCGAGCCCGAACGGACACGAGCTAAACGAAATTTTTGATATCCGTAAATTAATTGTCAAAAAGAACATAATAAACTAAAATATGTTCACATATTGTATAAACCAAGAAAACTATTAAACAAAAAAAATAATAAATAATAAATAAAATAATACAAACTAAGCAAAATTTCATCAAACTTTTACCATAAAAAACTAATTAATGTACAAATAAAATAAATTATTAGCCGAAAAAATTAAATTACAGGGAGCCCGCAGCTGTATCGCGCGGGGACCCTGTTAGTATAACAGTAATGGTGAGTGAAAAGCTTTTGCAATGCTTGAAGTTCACCAAGTCATTTCTAAAAAGCTTTTCCTACAATGCAAAAAGCATCCTCAAATGACTTTGTAAAATAGTAAAAAGCTATTATGAACTTAAGCATTTTGGATACTTTTAGAAAGAAAAAAAATTGCACCCACAATCTAGTTTTCTTCCGCCACTTATTGTGTTGAACCAAAACACCTTGATTTTGAATACAACTTGTTCGACCGTCGAGTAGAGGATATACATTGTGAAACACAAAAACAAACAAACTCTAGCAAAAGTCATCATGACGTGATAATTCCATGGTTTTAAGGGGAAAAAAGTCGAAAAGGTGAAGCAATAAGGGGGATAAAAATAAGGTGCCGTTTGGTTTGTTGCCCGGAATGACAATCGGTATGGATTTGATATAGGGGTGGAATAGGAATGACTATAAATTGAGGTATCAATCTCATAAATGTTGTTTGGTAGGATAATTAGATAAAAATTGTAGTATAAATAATGTGAGGGAAAGTGGTGGGCCCGGGAATGAAACAATCATATACAACCCTTTTGGTGCCTATCAAGTATAGAATAAATTTGTATATCATTTCTACTTTTGATAGTCATTTGGAGATACCAAACACTTTGAATCGGAACGATATTCATTCCTCCATTCCGATTGGGGCATACCAAACGCACCCTAAGTAATTTTACTCACTTGTGCTAGATTTTTTTTATAGTAATTGTAACAAATCCATTCCAAGAACAGTGTGGGGAAAAAAATCAAATCATTCATTCGTGAGAAAGAAAAAGAGTGTAAGAAATCGTTGAGAAATGAGAAACAATGATAATATTCAGAAGTCGTCCATACTTCCTTCAAATTTCTTCAGGAAGCTGCTTCTCGGGTTGTCGACCTAGTTGGCACGATCGTACATATTTCCTTCAAATTTACTTTCGGTAATAATGATTTCAAGGTTTAACAGTTTATATTATCTACGTAGTTGATTGCAATTTGCATGTAAATTGGTAACAACTACTATTAATTGCATGTCCAGACTCCGGAGCACGTTTCTAATAAATCTGTGCACTTGCGTGAAATAAATCTTACTATCCTTTATTACAGGGGAAAAAAATGCAGTATATTTCTCTACAGAAAAAGGTCTAAATGCAACAAAAATTATGGTGACTATAAAATGTATAACAACAATTACGTCACCATTATGTGTATCAGCTCTATACAGGTACAAAATGTAGAGAAACCGTTATGTTTTAGTAACTAAATTTAGAAAAGCACATAATAAATGTTATAAATATATTTTACTCTACATGTCACCCCCCATATATATCTTCTTCACACATTTTGTATCCTCCTCCTACTCAGGGGCGAAGCTTCATAGGGGCCGGGGGGCGCCCGACCCCCCGAAATTTTTTTTGCGATGTAGGGGGTATATAGTTTTCGTGTAGAAAAATTTCGGTATATTCGGTTTCGACCCCCCAAAAATTTCGGTATACCTGAAATATAGCCTTAGGAAAAAAAAAATTTAGATCCCGACCCCCCACTTACAAAATCCAAGCTTCGCCACTGCTCCTACTTCTCTACATTTTTGCACTTCAAAAAATGAATATCCTCAAATGGTTGAAGAAAATGATTTCTCAAAAGAAATGCTTTGGTGTACGGTCTCGAAATCTTGACAAACCGGCTTCTTGTTCGACTGATGTTGTTTGGTGTGATGAGCTTTTTGTTTCTTCTAAGCGTCCACGGGCTGAATTCGATCATGTTGGTTTCTTGGTTAGTAGTTATCATCTTGCTGCTCAAAATCACTTCTCCACGAGAACAAACATTTTTCTCTGACATGCTGAGAAATGAAGAGAATGAAAGATGATTGTTTGTTTTTACAATATTTTACACTTTAGACTTGTAATAATCACTTTTTTCTAGAGATTGAAGCTTTTGTTATGTTTGGCACAAAGCTTTTTGGAGCTTTTTTGGGCAATGAGCGGTGAACAATGAGCTTTTGAATTTTTAGTGTTCGTTTGGCATGAGAGCTGTGGGCTTTGCTATGTTTTAGGAAAGCTCATTTTTCCAATGATTCTTTATGATGCTATGAGTTTTTTTGGCTACTGCTCACAGCTCACTGCTACTGCTTACAGTCACTTTTGCCAAACATAACCATATGTTATATTCATTGCATATGTGCACATGTTTATGGGTTCTAAACTTGACCTTTACACCATAGTTTATAAGACTACTACATTCTATTAGACATGTTAAATTTTAAAAACTGAAACGAGCTCAGAGTGAATTGTATTTCATTATCATATACAAAAATGGTACAAGTTAAAGACAAATGAGTAGATACACAAAACAAATATTCAAATCACCGGTCTCGCGGTGTTCTCAGTGAAGCTTGAAAAATGCCATAAGAGGTTCATACACAACTTGTTTAGCATTTGTGGCCATAACAAAATCAGCATGAGCATAATCTCTTATGAATTGAACCACAATCTTGTCTTGCTCATGATCTTTGAGTGTTCTTAACAAATGCTTCATATCTTCTACATCGGAAAGTGCATCAGCACCACCATGGCTGAGGAAAAGTGGGACGTTTTTTGGTATGTTTGCGATCTTGTAAGCAGGAGGTGTGGATTGCCCGTAGCGCCTTCTATTTTCGCCTGCGTCCTTATAATCATACATTTGAATTGTTCCTTCTCTTATCACTGTATTTTAGAATTTAGAAATTCAAATCATTTGATATGATACTCATAAACCTTAAAAGACAAGTAAGAGAAAGAAATAAATAAATAAATAAATAGCTTACTCTGGGCTACATGCATCATGTTCTTTGTAGAGCTCGGTTGAGGCTCATGATCTAGAAAAACGTTGACTATTGAAGGTTTCAAGCAACAGTTTTTGCCTAAATAACATTAATTTATAATGTTAGTTTTACAAAACTCATGGTTTTGGATACCAAAAGCCATAGATGGCAAAATGGGTGGGTTGGGTAATGGGTCAAAACTGGTTCTATTCAAATAGTCGGGTTGAATAGACCTGCAAACGCTTTTTTTGTCCAAGTTAAACCTTTTACAAATGATAAAAGGTCTAAATATGATTGCAAAATTTATATCATTTATTTTTCTTCATTTTAAAATAAAGCAAGTTAAACCTCAAAAGACTGTCTTGTAGGCATTCAAACCCGTTCCCTTTTTAAAATGAATTTGACCAAATTTGCCCGTTTCATACATAACATAATCCATACCTGTGAAAGAATTTAACAAGTTAGTACAATCGATTCCTGGTTTCGCACAGATTTTCTTAAGAAACTTGGTCACAACATCCCTGATCATATAAAGCAAACACCCGTATGAATAAATAAAGAAGTAAACATGCATCAAAAACGTCATCATAATCACAATTCTTACCCTTTTGGATTAAACTCATGAAGTCCTAGCCATTTCAAAGCCTGTCAAGAAGAAAATAGTTGGATTTTAGATTTTAGTATAATATTATAAAAATTTGACCAAGTGAACTTTGTTGGTCTTTACTTCCGCTATGAAGGCTTCAGCAGCATTTCTGCCTAAAGGAGACGTGATCTGGCCCACATAGGCAACAGGACTAAGTAATGCTGCAGACCTTAGCATGCTTACAAGCTCCCCTTTTGAAAATGCAGCCATTGCAGTCAAAGTTCCCTACAAAATAGTAGAAAATCAATCAAATTTTAGCTTATTTATATGTAAGTAGACAACAGTGTAAACGGTCGAGATCTCACCAACGAGTGGCCAACATAGTGCAGTTTTTGCCCTGTTTGGCTTTGAACATACTGAAATGTAGCTGGAAGGTCATATGCTGATAACTCGTCCCATGACCAATCCCAGTAAGCCTAACATAAAGTATCTTTACATTAACAGAAAATCTTATATCCTTCTTTTGAGGCTCAATGCCAAGTGAACAAAAGAATAAACTAACCTCATCTTCAGGCTTGAGAGATAAATGACCACGGCTATATTTAGTTCCTCGTGAACTAACAATCCATACATCAAAATCATTATCGGCTAATACTAAAGCCAAAGACTGGTCCGGTGGGCTCAACAGCCATGTTATACCGTCCTAGTTCATTAGAAAATTTACTGTAAGTTTAGAATGACAAAATGAATACTTAAGGTAATGAAAGGACTAAAGACTTACTAACCATTAAAAGTCCATGTTGCAAAAGAACTGGGACCCGACTGCCCTTCCTGCCACCTGCTCGTCCTAATGGTATTCTCTGTAAGCTTAGAATATAACCATCTTTTGTTGTCACTTTATGTTCTTCACAAGTGTAGCCATGTGGCTGCACCATTGAGCTGCAGATGCCATAGGCATTTGAAGCAGCAAGAAGAGCCGCAGTTGTTGCATTCTGAGGGAAATATGGTCGGCTTCCTAAAGTTGGGGAACAAAACAGAATGAAAATGCATGTACTTATGAATAACAAACTGTTGGCCATGCTAAATGGTTTTTGTGCCTGTGACTAAATTGAACATTCTTTCATTTTTTATAGATAGAAAATTGCAATACAAACAAATTTGAGTATATATGAATATAAAAATTAAAAGGACCAAAAGATTGTCTTACTCCTCTATGATTGTAAGCAATCAAATGAGATGAATATAATGAAATTCAATCCAGTCTTGTTACTAGAAAGACTATAGGATTCATCAATGTTCCTGATATTAACTTCTTGGACAATGTTAGCGAGTTTATCATAGATGACAAACTCTGTAAAATACAAGAATCTTCTCACTTTTTTGTCTTGCATACATAACTCCTTCGGAACGTCTGAAAGCATAGCTCCAATACTTTTGAGGATATCTAAAGACATTCTTGTTCCATCATTTTCTTGATATATTATGATTTACAAGTGTGTGAACATAGTCTAACCATGATGTTAAGTAGCCTATAGGGCACATATAACTAATATCACAGGTTACAGGTGGTCAAGTATATTTCCTGTTAGAATTAATACCATTTTTTTACGATTTTCGCAGAAGTAGTAAACTAATAATCAGTCTTATGTATACGGTGACTGACTTTCATTAGGATTTGCGCTACAATGAAACAAAGAACGTAAAAGGGTAACTTATGCGTAGGTAAGGTTATACTAATCAGTCGTTGCAAGTATGCAAAAATCACATTTCATTGATCAACATAAAGCGTTTAAGCATTTTTTTTGGCATTATTTTCACAGATATTGAGATGGAAATTTCCAAATACTTGTAACATGATTGTGAGTGGAGAAGCATACAGAGGATTTCGTATCAAGGATTTTGCCTGTAAGTCTGTAAGTATCAAAAAGTAAGGGGCTAGAAATACACTATCAAGGAGTGCGTTACTATGAAGACTGAGCAGAGGATTCCCAGTCTATGCAGGAAGTGAGGGAAAACATTTTACTTGTAATATAATTAGCGTATTTCTGGTTTTTTATGTGTGACTTAGAATTACTGATAAAGGTTTGTATGCCTAAAAATGTTTTCCGGATAGTGGCTAGCTTGAGTTATGGTTATAAATGTTTGTCGATAACAGTTAGTAGATGAACACATTTAGTGAACCACGTAAATTTGTGGTGTTCTTGTTTGATTGCTTCTTTATTTTCACTTCGTGTCATTTGAATGACACCCATTACGGAAAAACTCGATTACCGAATAATTACAATTTCTACAAGATGCAAATTATATAACTTCATGTTTTTCTACTAAATTTCAAACCTTTATACTCTAACTAGAGTGATTACGTTTTTCGCCCATTTGGTTTGGTCCATATTAATGATTTCTTTCTTATCACCTTATGCTTTTGGTGTTACAAAGGTGCTCATTGCTTCACGAGTTTGAAAATCAAACACTAGTACCACTTTCTGTATGGATAGTCTGTCGTCCTTAAGTAATTAGAAATTGATCTCATTTGCTTTGTTCTTGGTTTGTTTTAGTTAATGCATTTGTGTAGGACAACATATTGAGAATGTGCATGATTGGTAAAAAAGAATCAATATTTTGCGGAAACCTTAATGACGTCATCCGTAACTTGAACCAAAGCAGAGGGACCAGATATGTACCTTACTCTATTAATAAGACAGGTAAACGGATGAGGTTTTTTTGTTTAGGTTATCCTGGGAGAGCGAGTCTTTGACTGAGATGTACGCGGCCTAACCGAGATATCCATGTGACCATTTCCGACCATTCCCTGGCCACACCCAAATGTGTACATAGCAAGGTTTAAAATACGAAACCTCTTGTGAAAAAGTCAAGGCCTTACCGCTAGACCATTTGATGATGGTGTACTTTAATCTGTTAGTAACAAGGTGAAAAATCAAGACTGATGTCTTGGTACGCAAGGGGCTTGGTAGACTTGTTTTAACCATATACACAAACTAAAATAACCACTATACTCTTGTTGGTGTATCATTGATTATTTAGGTACTCAAATTAGATATCATACCTATAATTTCTTGGTAACATCATTGTATGTGCAACTTATATCAAGTCAAAGTTGTAGTAGTATGTTTCTTTTCTTCTTTTTTTCAAAGAAACTTATGTAGTTGACCTCTAAATCACAACCACAAAGTTAAAAAAACTAAAATAGCTAAATGTACATATAAGCTACTTTCATGCTTTTGCGTTATTCGTGTTCATGAAATGCGGTAATTAACCCGTTTGAAAAGTTTGTCATGGGTCTGCCTTTTGAGTTGGATCCACACTTGCATACTTTGAAGTCTACAGTTCCTTTCGTAACTTATTGTAATGCCTAAACAACTTTTTCCCTGTAATCTATGATAGTGTCGTTGATAGCAACCAAATGTTGTGTCATGAAAGAGAAAGGTTGGACTAGGTGTAACCCCTTGACCTTGAAGGTTAAAAATACGTACAGTTCTTTTCGTAAAATGGAAAGAAACTTTTTTTTTTTTTTTTTTTTTTTTTTTTTTTTTTTTTTTTTTTTTTTAACATCAGGAAACAAACTAATTAAACTCCAATATAACTTAAATTTGGAATGTATCAAGATTTCATTTAGGCTCTAACTAAAGAGGATTAAGCAACGCTACCGCGCTTGTAAAACAGGAAAAAGAGGAAGAAAAAGTAAAACAAAAACAAAAACAAAAAGAAGCAACGGTTACCGCATTGGAAGTGTAGAAATCATAAGGAAAACTGATAATATATTAATCAGATTCAATTAACTAAATAAAACACAAAGAAATTAAATTGAAAATGAACAATCCTAACCCTAAGTACAAGACGAGCCTAAACTAACGGGCCTGGCCACTGGCCTTTATATTATCTAATATCCCCTCTCAAACTCACGACAACAGTCAAGTCTAAAACAGACGGACCAAAGTCATTGTAAAATCAAAATCAGAGCAACATAATTACAGAGATGAACAAGAGTAGAACAGACAAACAAGCATTAGACTTTGTTATGGCTTCCAAAAGATGATACAGAACTAGTATTATATATGTTTTGAGGAGACAATGTTGGGTGTGGACATGGTGCTTTTTTTGGAAGATGCATGTGTACCAAATTCTGGATTGCACCTCACATTTTGCAATAGTTTGGTTTGTGATTAGACACACATATGACTATATGAATGCATCCAGGTTTCGCAAATATTTGTCAATAAATGGTCGTCATACATTGTATTCTATCTAGATATTATTGATAATAATCCAAGATCAAACTTTGATGTTAGCCCAACTTTGTTCCTCACATACTCAAGACATTCACATGGGTAGTCAGTCATGCAAACGACTTAAATAGTACGTTGACCCTTGGAACCGTGATCATGATCCAAGGAACCAAGAGGATGGAAATCGAAGAAAATTCAAATTAGAGCTTTGCTACAAACTTCTACTAAATCCTTCTACAAATCCTGCTACACACACAACAATATTAAATAGTTTTTTTTTTTTTTTTTTTTTTTTTTTTTTTCATTATTAAAATCGTCAGCTCTGCTACTTGACAGGATGCTGTGAATAGGCAGTTTTGTAAGAATATTTAATAGGATGGTTTAGCATTTTTGTTCAAAATACTTGTGATCTAATATATGCTTTTCGGACATTGGCAGAGATCCCTACTCAACATCTGGACAAATTGTCGTGTCGTCGGGTCAAGATACTTACGTAAAAACTCATTTTTCACATATCATGAAATACAAAAAACAGTATAATTAAATACTACTCTACTCGGTTGGAGGAAAAGACATCCTAGAGTTTAATTTCGGTACAAAAGAAGTTCACCAAATTTGTAAATTGGAATTTTGACTAAAATGAAACTCGATGATTTGTAATACTACTTTTCGTAATTTCTGTCAAATGTTATGTTTGCATAATTGCATCAATACACAGTTTTCATACAGTTTACAGTGTAATTTCTGTCAAATGATACGAACTTGCTTAGAAAAAACATCCAAATCCTGTCACCAATTCTTCTGAAATAACATCCAAATCAATTAAACCAAAAAATATAACCTTTACATATTTTAATCCTCTAAAAAAATCCAAACCTAACTTATTATATTTTATATCTTTCATATTCACCCACCATTTAAATATTTACAGGTATACACATTACACCCGACAAATAAAGCAGAAAATTAGGTTGGAAACATGGAGCCCTGCAACATCATCGATGCAATTCTAGATGCAAAAATAATTACCAACCTACCACAACTACAACTACAACTACAACTACAACCACATCCTAATATTAAAACTTTATATTATACTTTTAGTAACAAAATAAAACACATCAACCACTAACCCACAAGGTCAAACAATTGCTAAATAACTTAAACAACATATGAATTCAAGAACAAAATGTTTTAATGTATGTAACTTTATACAAAATTGACTATATGGAAAATTGTTCATCATGAGATTATAACAAAACTCAAGATCTAAATGTTGATATTACATAGTATAGATTTCGTAACAACCTCATATTACACTAATCTACATAACAAGATTTTCTTGAAATTATAAAAAGTAAACAAGAAAATTGCATATAACATCGAACGACAAATCCGCCAATTTGTAAAAGAATTATAAGCACAAAGCGGTGACAAATAAGTCACCGCTGTCTCCGCCTGTGACGATCTGGTCCGCAGGCGGAGGGAAGTTAAGATCAAAGGGTAACGGTTTTCTTGACGATGAAAAATATTCATCGTCAACAACGGATGACGAAGAGTCACAATTACTATGACAATCATCGTCCGGTGCAGCAGTTTTTATCTGCACCGGACGATGCGCGTATGACACACGAGGCCCACTCGTAGACTCAACCGTACTGCTGAGACTACTTGCTGTGGGCCTCGCTTGATTTACAATAACATCATTACTATTAACATGTTGAAGCTTGTAAAGGCCATCTTGTTTTTGTTTATGATTATCGATGTAAAACTCGGGCACTTGATGAGATACGGGAAAGTTTGTTTTCGCCTTTGGGCCGCGGAGAGAGACCGCGGCAGTGTCATAAGCACGCGCCGCGTCTTCCGCGGAATCAAATGTTCCGAGCCAGACGCGCGCTTTTTTCCATGGGTCACGGATCTCCGCAGCGAACCGTCCCCATGGTCTCTTTCTAACTCCACGGTACCTGATTTCTGACCCCACCTGTCTTGATCCGATTGGTTCTCCAGCTGTAGACTTTTTCGCCATATGGGTATGTTAGAAAATGATCAAAAATGATAAAGGGTGTTTGAAATATATGAAAAAATATGATCTTGATGAAATTTTGTGGTTAATTTATCGTCATCATCAAGATGTTGTTGATTTTCTTGATGAGGTTTTCCTTCTCTCTTATCTTTTGTTTTCTTTATCTCCAAAATGGAGAAAAAAGGAAGCTGGGTATGTTATTCGTTTGAGATCATGTGGTTTATGGATTTATGAATGAAATGATTTGCGTGTGAAAATATATGTAAATACTAAAATGCCCTTAGGTGTGGTGTGTTGTTGTAATGTGTGTTTGGTTGATTTTTTTTAGTTGGGGTTAAGATTGGAATTTCGTGTTTGCTAGCAATGTGATGGCCTTTCATTTGTTTTTTATTATAAGTTTGTAAGTTGTGTGGAAATGACCCTTGAGTTTGTTGTTTTTGCAACTATGGCTTGACAAAAGTTTTGTGGAACCAAATAACTTGGGTGTCTAGAAAAGTAGAAATAATGGGATATTTAGCTTGTGTTTGAGGTGAATGATGTTTTCAAATGAAAGGTTCATATGAACTAAGGATTTGCTTTCTATTTGAAAGATAATTAAGTTATATGTGTTATGAAATTGTTGTTGCCTGCTTTTCCGTATATGGCTAAAAACATACATACAAAAATCGTATTTGTACAGATTCAAGCGAATGACACGAGGGTGACAATAAATAAAAGACATAAGAAGATCACATTGTGCCCATTTCCACGGTCATGGCACGTGCATAAGGGTATGTTACATCTTCTTGAGTCCTTGTGATTTCTTTCGACCTCGATAGGTCGTAAAAAATGGTTGCCATATACTTGTCCTTTTTGAGTTTGATAATAAGGTATCTTTGGCAAAATTAATACAGTAGTAGAAGTAGCGAGTAGTAGCGGGCAAGCAGCAACAATTATTAATAGTAGTTAACAGTAATTGTTTGCTATAAGTTAAAATAATATAAAAGCTAAACACTAACAATACAGGCTTTTACAAGTAGCATTTTTCTAAAATGGCAAAATGATAAATTTTGCCAATAAGATTTATATATATATATATATATATATATATATATATATATATATATATATATATATATATATATATATATATATATATTGATTTCAATTCTAAATGTAAAATGTTGAACGGTCCTAAACGATCTAAAATCTCCTTTCTAAACCTATCATTAGAGCATTTTCAATGTAAAACACTAAATTTTGTGTTAAAATAGTGTAAAAATTAGCATCTTTATAACATATCATTACACTAATTAAGAGTTACTCTAATTTATGACACCAAAATTTGGCACTAAATAGTTTCAACTAATTTAAGAGGTTGTTTCTTTTTTTCCTTAGCTAAAGATTAATATGGGTCCTACTTCCATATAAGCATCTTAATGGGGAGGAGATGATAAATTAACCCTTGTGGATATAGATCATTTAAGAGATTTTTGTGGGTCCTATCTAAAAAGTAATAAGGGTCCGTTTGGTTTATAAGTGGGTTTGGATTACGATTTGGATTTAGTTTAGGATTTGGATTTGTGATAGGTTTAGGAGAGAGAAAATTAATTATAATTTTAAAAATATATATATGTTAATATTTATTTTATTATTAAATATATTATTTTAAAATCATCATATATAGATTTGCAAACCAAAAATATAGAACGAGTGGTTCATAGCGGAAAAGGACCCACATTTTGTGAAAGCTGTCTCAAATCCATATGGAGGAGCTGGGTTTTGTATATGCCTTAATTTCTGGCTTTCTGACACAATCCAAAAGCAATACCGCATAACAAACAATTGTTTTTTACTTTGGCTTTAATCCAAAATCTCAAAACCCCCCAAGCAAACGCACCCTAATATTAAATAGCATCCCTTAGCTAACGGGAAAAAAGAAACACCCCCTAAATTAAGTATGGACACAATAAATGATAAAAATAGTTAGAACAATATATATCAATATTGGACTTATTGTAATGTATCTATTAGTAAATTTGTAAGTATATAATTTATATAAACTATTCTTTTATATTTTTAGTTAAATATCAAAGATTTAACAAATATCTTAAGTTTAAATAAAGAGAAGTTGCACTATGTTTAGTGCCTTATTATTTGTTGCACTAATTAGTGCTAAATTAAAGAAGAATTTTTGTAGTCTTTTGTATCTTTTTGCATAAAATTAGTGTAAAAAATTACTTTTGGTACTTAGTGTGCTGGTTATGGTTGAGGTCTTGATTGTTTTTCCTCGTCACATCAACTCTACATTATTAAAAAAATAAATTATTTATTTTACTCTCTCTTCTTTTAATTTTTTTCATTTAAAAATACCTCAAATAAATATGCAACCACCGAAAACAACTTATAAAGTAAATTATCTTCACTATTTCGGGACTCTAAGTCTGGCAAGAAAAAAAAAAGGGCTTTATCATTACAAAAAGGTGGTATCCAGCAGAGAAAGGAAGGAAAAAGGGAAATACTAATTTTGCTAAATAAAAAAATAAAAAATGTCAAATACTATTTTCTTATTATATGTTAACCCAAATGACGGGCAAACAATAGATTTTTTACAGTATTATACAAGCTGCTAAACAATCTGATTTTGAAATTTTGGCATTTCACTTTGTTGGCTTTCCTAATTTCACCTTTTGCAGTATATTGTGGATATTTTATGGCGGCTAAACTTAGCATATAAGGTTCATGTAGTTCGAGGGCTTGGATAAGATATAGTTACAAAACTAGGGGTCAAATCTGTACATGGGGGATTTTTATCTTTTTGTTGTTCAACACCGAGTGGGATGTGTCGATGTGATGCTGTGATAATACCGCGTTATAAAGTTTGGACCGCAATATTGTATCTTATGGGACGGTCATGGTCATTTCCCAACAGAATTCGAGTCTTGTGAGTCATATATTATGGTCAATACATCTCGTGCTCCTCGTGGAATCTCTTTAGTAAATTCGTTTGTTTTATACCCGTGATTATCATTTATCAACCTAACTCTAGCGTAAGATCTGTATTACGATTCTTTTTGGTTTATTTTGATTTGAAAATGTTAAATAAAAAAACATGATGTGTAGACAATAATTTAACCAACTAGCATAGTAGCATGACATAAAAGAGTGGTGGTTTAGACTTTAGACATTACAAATGTCTAACCCACTAACGTCAAAATTGTTGAAGCCAAAAAGATATTTAACTAAACTATATCTTAGTTTCATCTCAACAAAACGCCTACCCTATGTTTTTCCTGGTCTTGTTTTCTAACTTTCCTTTTCTAGTGATTAAAGCAACAAGCCATGCCTCGAATCCTTATCATCTATGTGATTATAACGTACAGCCTTGTCTAGTGTTGGTGCAAATATAGTTTAGTTTACACATTGATATCGAATCCACTACTCATAGCATCCACAACCAGTTACTCGAACATCAGAAGCTCCATACAAGAAAGTTCTTCTTAGCATGGCAGCCGTAGGAATCCTTGCGTCTTGATGTAACTTATTTTTTTTTAGGCAAAGATAAGATTTATATTACTTCAACGACGTTGTATAGGATTTTTGCTTAAATCTATGGCGCATTTGTTATAAAGCAACACCAAATATAAACAGACAATTACGAGGTACCTTCGACAATCTCCCACGGACGCAAAGCCCAAGTGGACCAATTGAAGCCAAGACGTTTACATTGGTTGAAGATCCATAAAAGCGTCAAAATTTGAATCTCGGAAAATATATCCTCATCAATAACAACCTGTCTTGAATCAGAAACGGTATGAACAATACTATTACGCCACCACCAAGGATATACCATGACAAATTTTGGCCAACAACTTATTGTTACGAGAGAAGAACGATGAAACCAAATAAACAAAAGATGGAGGATTAACCGAAACTGAGAAGTTCCACCGGTCAAAACACCTAAGCCAAATCGATTTAACCATTTGGCAATTAAAAAGAATATGATCAGAGTCTTCGATAGCCGAACCACAAAGCGGATAGAGGAGGGAATGGACATCAATTCCTCACTTATCAAGGTTTGAAAGATGTAGAATTCTATCATGCATCACCCTCCCATTAAATATATTCACTTTCCTCGAAACTAACTATACCAGTTGAAGACCCAACCCAAACACCCGGGAAAAAGAATACGAAAATCAATCATCTTTGAGAGATGGTTTACCATAAGCCTTTATTATTAGCGAGAGACCATCTCCATCCGTCGCTAATATTTGTCTCTAAAGTAAGGCCATTTAGGAGGTTCTCCAAGTTAATTATGTCTCCATTCGTTCGTCCCGCAGGTTGGATTCGCCATTCCCAGTTAGCCCGTCACTCACCATTGAGAAACACCCAACATCTTGGAGAAGGTAATTCTTATTAGATTCTAAAGCAAACAATCGAGGAATTTTTTCCTTAAAACACGGGCCATCATCAAACCAGTTCTCGAATCTTATCTCGGAACTTGACATAACTACGTTCAAGAGAATGACGGAATGAGATGCCTAAGGCATCAACGGCTCCATCAATGTTTAAAATATTTTGCCAAACACCATTACATGACCGTGAACTAGTGATGAAATTAAATCTACCCCAAGCTCATAGAAAGTACTAATGACTTTGTTCCAGACATCATCCTTTTCATTCACAAACTACCATTGCCATTTTGCAAGTATACCAAGATTTTTTGCCCGAAAGCTACCAACATCGAGACCACCAATATCACGACTAGCGATCGTGTTTTTTCAACTAATTCAGACTACGCCTTTTTTATCTTCATTGAAACAAATAAGAATCTACAACGAATCTTTTCTAGCTCATCAATAACTTTCAGCGGAGCTCGAAATAAAGTTAAATAATAAAAGGGGAAGGGCCCCAAGAACTAACTTCGCAAGAGTTTGGCAGTCGCCTATTGACAAAAGTCTAGACTTCCAAGAAGAAAGTCGAGAATTAACACTATTAATCAATTCGTCCCAAGCATCAAAGCGACTCATAGATTTACCCACCGGGAGACCCCAAATAAATAAACGGGAGGGACCTAGCCTTACAATTTGTGATGCGAGAAACTCAACTTCGTTATGATGAATTCCAACATTATAAATACAACTCTTAGAAAGATTTGCACCCTTGACACATTATGAAAGCACTTTAGAATACAAATCAAGTTTTTTACGTTACTTAAAGGGCCATTCACCGAATAAAAGTGGATCATCGGGTATATTGAAGAAGAGATATATTTGCTTCACCACCATTCACCGACACACATTTGAAAATACCTTTATCAAAAGCCTCTAAGATAGTGACTTAAAGAGCTTCTGAAACACTGTTGAATAGAAAAGGGGAAAGGGGGTCACCTAGCCTAAATCCTCGTTCCATATGAAACTCCGAAGTCAGGGAGCCGTTACTAAAACAGAAATCAAAGCTGATTATAAACACATATATCTCATTCAACCTTCACAATCAATACTCAACATGTCTTGATCAAATCCTAAACTCATCACACTCATACCCGATAACCCGACTCGACTCAGTACACCTAAAACAACATAAATTTTGTGGCATGTCACGTATACAACAAGAACCCTGCTTGAACCCTGCTTGATTTGCCAATGACGCGTAACTTAGTTGATAATTTATCGGGGCATCTTTGTCACATAACAAGCACAAAGTCAAGAGTTCAATCTTTTTCATATCTAGAATCGCTAAATGAGTCAGGCATGGCCCCCACATCATGAATAAGCAGAGTCGACTTAGGTTACCGAATATCAACCTTTTGCCAACTAACAATATTTGATTTAACAAAAACAAAAATTAAGCTGTAAAAAGTCACACTTAGAGCTGTAAACGAACCTGATAAACACGATTGAAGCCTTGTTTATATTCGTTCAACTAATTTTAACCGGACAAAAAAAACAGAATTGGACGAATTTCAACCATTAAATCATGTAAAAAAAAAAGAACCCAAAATCAAAACAAGCAGCATCACAGCATCCACGTAGACCCCACTGCTGACGTGGACCAATACCATCCCACAACATCACGTGTCCGCCAATCACATCTCCCCTCACCCATCCCTTCCTTCCTTCATTTCAATTCATCTCTCCAATAAACAAACGATCCGATGGATGACGTGTCAACCGGAGCCATAGTTCCGGCGGTCAAACCACCCGTCGAATCCTGCGAGGAGGAGGTGGTGGATAAGGAGCTGTTATGTCCGATATGTATGGGGATAATAAAAGACGCGTTCATGACGTCATGCGGACATAGTTATTGTTATATGTGTATCATTACTCATCTTGATCATAAAAGTGATTGTCCTTGTTGTGGCGCTGCTGTTACTGTTAATCAGATTTTTCCTAATTTCTTACTTGATAAGGTCTTTTTTTTTTTTTTTTTTTTTTTTTTTTTTTTTTTTTTTTTTTTTTTTTTTTTTTATTTTGTCCTATTAAGTAGAAGTTAGATATGTATGTACCTAATGTATTTAATGAGCTGGTATGTGGATGTGGTATTCAATGGCGTGTTTACGAGTTTTGGTGCATTTAGGTTTGTTAGGCGTAGCTAAAATGTGTAGGAAATGTAAGTAGCTGGTCGATACGCGAGTTAGAGAGTGTGTGTTCCACCATGTGTTTATTTGGTTTCTAGCCGGCTTATGGCTTATTTGGTTTTGGGCTTATGTTTCATAAGCTAACTTTTTGTGGCTTATTTTGACACTTTCTGGCTTTTTCTGGCTTATATAAGTTCATTATATCAAAATGAACTTTATATAAGCCGGAAAGTGTCAAAATAAGCCACAAAAAGTTAGCTTATGAAACATAAGCCCAAAACCCGGCTTATATAAGTTCATTTTGATATAATGAAGTTATATAAGCCAGAAAAAACCGGAAAGTGTCAAAATAAGCCACAAAAAGTGAGCCTATGAAACATAAGCCTAAAACCAAATAAGCTATAAGCTGGCTATAGCCCAAACAAACACCCCCTATGTGTCAAACAAAATGCAAAGAGGCATATTCTTGAACTAATTAAGTGACTATGTTTCGTATGTCTTCCTTGTTACTGACATGGTATGGTGACTTGCTGCGGGTACGAGTGGGTTGAATTGAATGTGTATCACCGGCTTTATGTATATGGAAGTTGTGTGTGTGAAGAAAAAAGCCTAAGCTGAGCGGGTAGATGTAGGTTACAATTGGGTAGGTGAAGAGTTAAGAATAAGTTATAATTCTGACAATAGTAAATGGAGTAGGAGATAACTACTAACCAAATTAATTGGTGTAAATATTTTTTTCCCATTAGGGTCAGCTGAATCTACAGAGTCGTTAAAGGTCTGCCTTTTAATAAAACTGTGTTGTACTTGGGTTGATTTGAAAGTAAATGGTCGTAAAACATGACAGTAATAGAAATCCCTGATTTGCGCACGACAGTTAACACAATTGTATATCACGATTTACGAACAATGTATACGCATATAGGTGTCTTGTTGTAGCATTATTGAGTTGTTATTTTGCTTGCTAAAATCATGTAATGCGAATTTATCTTTTGGAAACATGCTTTGCTACTTGGTACTTAGTAGCATTGTAAATTTAGCTGTATCATCTTTTACTATGCAGTCCTTTAGTCCAACATGTTTTGTACCGTGAAAGAATATAATTCAAAATGCAGCTCATTGCTAAAGGTTTCTATGTACCAAATGTAGCTTTTAAAGAAGACGACTGCTTCTCAAGTATCAAAAAGCGCTTCTCCGTTAGAACAATTTCGCCAGGCATTACTCCAGGTAAGTGCTCATTAAAGAGCACGACCGCTATATCTCAGATTGTTTTTCAATAATATAACTCTGAACTACATTACTGCTATCACTTTAGGACTGGTAGTACATTTCGTCCCCACCCTTACCCTATATGTATTAAACATTTTCAAAATTATGACAATAGTTGTGGATGAAACCAATGAAAAGTTTTCATAAATAATTATCAGTTAATCATTGCTAATACATATGCGAAATGTTAAGCTTCGCTCATTTCTGTAAGTATATAATATATTTATACTAAATTCAATATGGAAATAATTTTTAGCAACATTTGGTGTCTATCAAAACATCTGATATTAGTATGGATGTGGCTTCATCTACTTCATTTAATATCTAATTTGAAATTTATTCATAAAAAAGGTTTTTTAGAGTAGATGTGAACTTTTATTACTAGGAGTTTTCAAGTTCCCAGAAAAGCTTTTTCCTCGATTTGTGTGTTATTTGGTAAACTGTTATTGTGACACTTTGTGTGTAATCCTTAGACAGGGTTATGAAGTCTCGGTTAAGGAACTGGATACACTATTATCACTGCTTTCTGAGAAGAAAAGAAAATTGGAGCAGGAAGAGGCCGAGAGGAATATGCAAAATCTTGTTGATTTCTTGCAGTGTCTTAGGAAAAAGAAAATTGACGAACTTAATGAGGTTTGTCTCCCTAATTTGAGTAGGCAAACATTTAAAGGATTACCTTTTAATCTATGCTTTAGCTTACACAGTTACACATACCCTTTGGACGTTGACCTTGTGAAACATATGATCATGATAATAACCAAAGTTATTTTTTAGGTGCAAACTGATGTCCACTATATCAAAGAAGACATTAGTTTGGTCGAGAGGCATAGGATTGACTTATATAGAGCCAAAGATAGGTATATGGCGAAAATGAGGACGCATGCCGGTGAAGTACCAGGATCAATATCTTGGTCTTCTACATCAATAGACAAAGACAATAGTGACCAGTTATATGCTTATGGTAAAGCACATCAAAGTGTTCCTATTAGTAATATGCAGTACAGAAATGAGTATGGACAATCTCAAGCTAGTTCACTTGGAACCCAAAGGAAAGAGGCTTCTAGTGGATTGAGTTCACAACATACGGGTCAATCAAGTCTTGCTGTTATGAAGAAAAAACGTGTTCAGTCTCAGGTCAGTTATGAAACTTTACTGGTGAAATTGCTTAAATCATATATATAGTTTGATTATCTGGAATATGAACCTGTTGATTTAGTTTTCTATTGCTCTAATACTGGCTGCAGTTCAATGACCTACAACAATGCTACCTGCAAAAGCGACGCCATTTGGTGAACCCAGTACAGAATAATGATAATTCTGATGTTGTGCAAAGGGAAGGTTATAGTTCAGGCTTATCGGATTTTCAGTCTGTACTATCTACCTTTACACAATACAGGTATCTATGATCACTTTCATCTTAGTATAGCAGCTTTGAGCAGAGGCGAAGCTTCATAGGGGCCGCGGGGGGGGGGGGGGGGGGGGCGCCCGACCCCCCGAAATTTTTTTTGCGATGTAGGGGGTATATAGTTTTCGTGTAGAAAAATTTCGGTATATTCGGTTTCGACCCCCCAAAAATTTCGGTATACCTGAAATATAGCCTTAGGAAAAAAAAAATTTAGATCCCGACCCCCCACTTACAAAATCCAAGCTTCGCCACTGGCTTTGAGAGCATTGCTGATATTGTATCTTTTTATACAGTCGATTACGGGTGATTGCAGAACTTAGGCATGGTGAACTCTATCATTCAGCCAACATTGTATCTAGGTATGATTGCAGTTGTAAGGCGTCTAATGTTTTTTTCATTTGAGAATATATATGAAGCCGTAGGTACCTAAGCTTGCTACAACAACATGAAATCTTCGTTATTACTGTCTTTTAAAAATGAATCTTCTTTGTCTTCTCGAATTGTTTCCACTGACTTTTACAAATGAAAACTCGGTTCCCTGGTTAACAACATGCTGAAATCTTCATTTTGTGCTTTACTACAGCATTGAATTTGACCGTGATGATGAAATGTTTGCTACTGCTGGAGTTTCAAGACGCATAAAAGTTTTTAATTTCTCAACGGTGAGCTTTTCGTTTCTCAATGTTCCTAAAAATATTTCTACACATTTTACTTAGAAGTTAGAAGCGTGTGACCACTGTTAATCATGTATTGTGAATTTATGGAATCTTTGGAATTCTTATCTGGTTTATACTTCTATTCCTCTATTGTGGGACACTAAACTTTAAAAAGGCTCTAAACATGTAAATTCGTAAACTACTGTTTCTGTGTTTAGATGTTCATGATTGAGCTGCCACCTTCTTTCAGATTGTAAATGAACCCCCAGAAGCACACTGCCCTGTAGTGGAGATTTCCACAAGATCAAAGCTTAGTTGCTTGAGCTGGAATAAGCATACAAAAAACCATATAGCTAGTAGTGATTACGAAGGAACAGTATTTGTCTGGGATGTGAATACTCGACAGGTAATTGGATGCTGGTTACTAGTGAATTCCAACTTCGATGCGAAATTTTGCAAGTGTTATTGTGCCATTCTGTTTGCACTTCTCAAATTTAGGTATTAGAAGAATAAAACGCCTCTGTAAAAAAGTTGTATTGATTATTTTGTTTATTTTGGCACAATCAGAGTGTGATGGAGTACGAAGAACATGAAAAACGGGTCTGGAGTGTTGATTATTCACGCCAAGAACCTTCAATGCTTGTATCGGGTAGCGATGACTGTAAGGTACGAACAATGTATATAATATCTTCATAAGCTTGCCAAATTTGCAAATGTTCTGTTAATTATTCGTGAGTGTTCTGTATGTACCTTAATTAGTAATTATAGATTATTGGTCTTAACTATCACTGTCAATACCTATGTCAAATCTTGGCTAGGAAACGTACAAGTTGCAACTTGAACATTGAAAAATCTGCTTCTTATATAGCTAGACCTCGTTTCTCCTCGATAGTAAATTAATAAGAATGTGAATGCCCTTGTTTTGCTGGGAGACTTTATGTGCCTTGGGTCCAACACATCACATTAAATCAAGTATGTTCTTTTCATCTAATATCTAAGTTCTGTAAGCCCTATAGGCAAGTCTGTATAATGCAACTCACAACTTACATTGTTAATAGTATACTTATGAAGTTTCATGATAAACTTTACTCACTCCCCTTTTTCAAATGGTATGGTCGTCCATAGACTCTTCAGTCTTCATACACGATGCTCTTATTTTTGAAAATCTAATCCAATTACTATTTAGACTGTATTATAACAAATGTAAACTATGTGAATGTTAGTCTGGGTGATTGTAAGCATGCGATTTAGTAGGTAGGCCTGAAAGACATGTTGATCACTTATAACATACCGTATTGGGAGTTTTTGGTATATGTTTGTTGAAATTTCAAGTGACATCTCCTTAGTCTTACAGCCGTAAGGCTTTATATTAATCTCATCTTGTTCATCCTTATTATTAATATAATCTTCTTCTTGAATCTGGGCTTACAGGTGAAAATTTGGTCCACGAGGCAAGAATCAAGTGCTATGAACATTGATATGAAAGCAAATATATGTTGCGTCAAGTTCAATCCTGGGTCCAGCACTCACATTGCAGTAATTTTCTTAGCTTTTGTCATAAGTTAAAAAGGCGGTGTCATTCAACATCACATTTTTTAATTTCCTGGGACTTTTGACAAACTTATTCATGTTTTGTTATCAAGCATGTCTAGTTATGTCATGATCCATGCAAATCCAATATTATAATATCATGAGTTGGGCAATTAGTATCAATGCATGCACATCATGGTTTTCATGAGAATTAAGCCACGTGTAAATTTGAATATATCAATTTGACGATTAATTTCTACTAAATTAAAATGGTGATAGCAACTTCTGCTTGACGTGTCCGAATCATCTAATTTATTCTCATACAAACATCGAAATTTGCAGGTTGGCTCTGTAGACCATCATATTCACTACTATGATTTGAGGAACACCAGCCATCCTATTCATATCTTTAGTGGCCACCAAAAAACTGTTTCATATGTAAAGTTCCTGTCGAATGATGAGCTTGCTTCTGCATCTACAGACAGCACCTTACGTTTATGGGATGTGAAGCGATATCTTCCTGTGAGTTACTTATTACTACATTTTACCCACTTGCATTTTTCTCTGCCCCCTGTCAACTACTTGAATCCTGTATATCGTACTTAAAACACAACATTTTCAGGTTCGTACCTTCAGAGGTCACACAAATGAGAAGAACTTTGTGGGTCTCTCAGTAAACAATGACTTTCTTGCTTGTGGCAGTGAAACAAATGAAGTATATGGCTATCATAAGGTAAGTGACAACCTTTTAGTTAATTTTTTCTTACTACATGTAACAGATTTTACAATTATACCAACCAGAAATATTACTCCGGCCTTTGAAAACAAAACAACAATGTATTTTTACTTTTGATGCCAAAACTAGTTCTCTTAGATTGATGAATGTTACAATGTTGGACTTGGCATGTATAGTTAAAAAAAAAAATTGCTTTGTTATTTCAAATATCTAAAACCTTGAGGAATCTTGTGTAAACTAAAACAATTTTATCAAGTTATCTACATAAATAATATTGCACAAATGTAAACGCGTACCGGAAAAAGAAATGTTGGATTTATTTTCATGGGACGCCATTACAAGTATTGCAATTTTCATTATTTGGTTACGGTTGTATAATTTTTCTTTGAAGATTCAACGTCAACTTTTATATAAGTGTTAAAGTTGTTGCAGGATTTGATACTTCATCTCAAGGGACATATTTTTTATTGTGTGTGTTTAACTAGTAATAGAGAATAAAATTGAATCATGTGCACCATATTGATGTTATCAGTATTACCATTACAAGATAAAGAGGTTAAATGGTCTGGAATTTTTCTAAAAACAAATTTGTGCATCTATTTTGGGACAGAAGACTAAAAGAAGCAGAGTTAAATACTAGTTTGTTTGTCACGACTCTATAAAATTGAAAGTAGTAAATGGATTTTTTTCTTCTTTGGAATTTCAGGCGATCTCAAAGCCTCTAACATGGCATAGATTTGGTGCACCTAATGTGGATGATAGTGATGACGATTCGGGATCTTACTTTATCAGTGCTGTATGCTGGAAGAGTGACAGCCCTACAATGTTAGCTGCTAACAGTCTGGGTACTATCAAAGTTCTAGTTCTAGCACCATAGATCTTGACCTTTGATCTAACTCATAAAACCCCCGAGGCTGTGACTAGATCAATATTGGATATGGGACACTGAAGCAAATAGACATACATCGACCAATGCTTTTCATTTGTACATACTCGTTTCATCTATAGGGAGAGAGTACATTGTTTTTCAGCTTTTAGGAACTAGGAAGCCGTTTTGAATGCAATTTATGCAGGAATTTTGTCTCAATTGTGTTGAAATCGCTAGGTGATCTGGGCATATGCATGACTCGAGAAAAAATGTGTGATTCTTCTCGAGTTATTTATATTCAAAGATATTGTATCTAATCATAGTTAGTGCATATGATGATGGTATCAAAGAACCTATTGTTGTAATTTGTAAAGCTTGGCAGCCTACTACTTTATGTTTTTTGTAGCCTTACATTTTGTAAAATCTTCTGCAATCATTTGTTTTTCTTATAATAATACTATTTTATTTACACAGTTTTTATTTTGATGGCGATGATGTTACTAGTGATACATTGACCATTTATATTTATGTGCATCTATTTTTATTCGAATCTTGGTCTATACGCCTCAAAGAAATTGTCTTGAATTGTTTTTTGCATTTTGTGGCTAGTTTATTTAAGATTTCAACTATCAAGTGATTTGGGATATGTTTTGATTCTGTGTCTACTATTATGAGGGTGTGTTTCTTCATGTTTAGAATCTGATGTTCTAGTTGATCTTGAAAGTCCTTGTTTATTTCCTGCAAGAAATCAAGTATGTTGCATAGTGGACATTCCGAAAAAGGTTGTGTCTTGTTTACTTGGATAGGATTTAGGGACCTTTATCAGTCAAATGGGTAACCTATGGCTCCTTAAGAGCATGTGGTAAGGTAACCACACGTTAACTCTTAACGCACTGCCACATCAGCACCACATCAGCTTTTCCCTTTTAACCTTAACTCTTGACTTTCCACCCCGGTAACATAACTCACCTTAACTCACCTCCACCCCAAATATTTTCAATTTCAACCCCAATTTTTAACAAATACTTCATTTAAATAAAACATAAACATTTATAAAACACAAATTACATAAAACATCTTATAAAACACAAGAAGCGGGATATTTTTGAATTCAAAATTCAAACAGAAGGCGGAATTAAAACACCATTACTCATCATCTCTGTCCCATGCATCTGTGTTTCTTAGAACGAACCACACATGTTGATAATATATCCCTCTCCCATAGCGCTCATAATAAATTCGGTTTGCATTGCTGAGACGACAAGGGTCTTCATTTGTACGCAACAACTCTTTGTAAATAGCATTATACATACGACATTCAGCATTCATTCTACTCCACATAGCTGTAATACTATTTTTATTACGGTTCTCACTATTGGTCTGATTGTTGAACCTTTGTGTAACTTCATTCCAAAAAGAATGTCCGTCTCCGGAATCCTGAACTTCAAGCCCTACGCGAGCTAGCAGATCTTCTTCTTCCATTGACCACCGATTGTTCATTGTGAAATGCTTTAGGAGTGTGTGAAGAAAAGTGTTGTATTATGTGGTATTTATAGGGATAAAATATAAGAAGCAGGATATTTTTGAATTCAAAATTCAAACAGAAGGGGGGATAAATTTTTAATTCAAAAATTAAATACAAGGCGGGATCTTTTAAATTCAAACGTTTATTTTTTATTTATTTATTTTTTTTATTATTTTTTTTAAAGTCACAACGGCTATAAAACGTTTAAGTTGTGATTTGATTTTTAAAT
Source organism: Artemisia argyi (assembly GCA_030686995.1). Lineage (NCBI taxonomy): Eukaryota > Viridiplantae > Streptophyta > Magnoliopsida > Asterales > Asteraceae > Artemisia > Artemisia argyi. The sequence goes on from CM060705.1 coordinate 141,035,893, forward strand.
CGTATGGGTTGAATTTGTAATTTTTTCATTTGGTATTCAAAAAAGGAACTAATATTACAAGGGCAAAAAGTGTAATTTTTTTTTTTTTAAACGTGCTGCTTAACGCACGTTAAGCACTTAACGTGCCGAGTTAACGTGCATTTGACTTTCACTCGCGGTAAGGTAACTCGGTCCATTTGTGGGGTGCGTTAAAACTTAACGCAGGTGACAAAGTCACCTTACTGAGTGATCTAAGGTAAGAACCCCCTTAGACCATGTGAGTCACTAATATAAGATCTTTGAGTTTTAACTTGGGAGCTAGGTTTTGACCTATTAATATGTTTCTCAGCAGCAGATAATGAATAACTAGATGACAATGCTGTAAATAGAACGATAATATTTTTATTTTAAGAGAAATCAGGGTACAACAGCACTCTTCCAACACTCTGCAACAAACAGTAAGCACACTGAACATACGAATATGAGTAATTAATGTTACAAAGCTGAAAAATATATGTAATTTACTGTCATTCAGCACTTGACATTAAGCTGTTGCAACAGGACCAGCAATGACGTTAGCTTCTGCTGCTGCTTTCATGGCTTCAAACCTAGGCTGCTTAGCATGGAACTTCAAACCAGCATATAGTTTCATGTAATCATCGAATACAAATTTTGGGTAACTATGTTCGTTCTCTGTTTGTTCCTTTATCAATATTTTAGCTGGATAGATCACAGCATCATCCCCTGGATTATAGAAAGATGCAATTGACATTCTTGTTCCATCTGTTTGAGCAATAACTCTGTGCAGCACACTCTTATACTTTCCGTTGGTAATCACCTGTGATTCATGCATAGAACCACTTAGATTTTTATTTTTTTATTAAATTTCATAGTACTTAATGAGTTAAGTTCTTTTTTATTACCTCAATCTGGTCACCAAGGTTGATAACAATGGAATGTCGCATAGGTGGAACATCAATCCATTGACCATCCTTGAGAAGCTGAAGTCCACTAACTTTATCGTCCTGAAAGAGCAAAATGATGCCACCAGCATCGGTATGCGCTCTAAGTCCTTTGATCAAATCCGGGGTGGGGCATGGTGGGTAGTTACTAACTTTTGTTCCAAAATTTGGTCCGTTTGACTTTGACCCATAAAATGCTCTCTTTAAATACCCTTTCTCCAATCCAAGATTCTCACATAACAAGTCTAGAAGTTTCTCTGCTAACTTTTCTAGCTTGCCAGCAAAATCCTTCATTAAATCCCTGCGTAATCATCACCAAAAAAGAAAAAAAAGAAAACCAATATTTCATTACACGAAAGAAAGTCAGTTTACTAAACGACATAAGCATGTGTTGTTTTTATTTACCTGTATTCATCTTCTAGATCAGCAATTTCCGAGATGTTGGATGAGGGAAGATGACGCAGGAAGAAAGTACTCTCCCAGTCCAAATTATTTACTTCTGTCTTAACACCTTCTAATGCTTTGGCTGCCACCATTTCTTTAAACCGAACCTCCATGCAGTTCTTGTAATGCTCCTTTGTCATTCTTTCCACTCGGTCCAGTAGCTCAGGCGAGATCCCATGGTTCACCAACTACTCATACATACAATATTTTGCACCATTAAGTGCATACTAAAATGAAGTATGTGTTACATACATGTTTAAAGGTGATCACGAAGAGATTATTCTATATACCTCAAAGAAACCCCAGTTTTCGCAAGCATCATGAATCTTATCCATGGCGGCTTGTCTATCTTCGCCATTCAGCTTCTCCATGTTGATCAAAGGAAAGGTGTCCATCTATTTGTTTATTTTTGAAATATTTATTTTACCGTGTGTGTGTATGATTACTTTTATGAAATTTGCAGCATGTTTGGCTTCCTATTTATAGGTGATACAGTTATGTTGCATGACAAGTTGGCATCGTTTGTGTAAGGTGCTGAAGATTGGAAATGCATGAAATGTTTGATCTATAGGGGGCCTACCCGACACGACCCATCTTCGTGATGTTAAAAGGTATCTCTAATTGTATTAAACTAAATACAACAGTTGATAAGGCGTATAGTTAAATATTAGTGTTTCGTTATTATCTCAGTTCCGTCAATATAATAAAAATGTAAAATATTCATGAATGACAGATTAAATGAATACTCTATATATACTGATTGTTAAGCGATAAGAAACTAAACTTGGAATTACAGCTTACCTAACAGGGAAATATTGCATTAGTTTAATACTGACCTTGTAAAGAAGTTGTTGCATTTACTTACAGATAATTTATTAAAGTATGGTATTACTATATATAAGTGCATATGATGTAAGAAATAAAGTATTCCTTTTACATAGACATTCCATTACATGTATCTGTATCTGACTTCTTAATCACATTGCTAATGTCATAGTTTGAATGGCAATACGAACCCACTAGGCGGCTAAATAGTACTGTAGGACTTATGGCTGCTAATTTATATTTTAATATGCATTTAAAATTGGTTCGGTTTGCATATAAACGGTAGATCTAACAAAATACTTATGACTTATGAGATTTATAATCATACAGATGTTCTATCAGATTTCTCAGCATGCAAATGTCTTCTAGTTTATCTAATTATATGTCAAAACACACTTGTTTGATGACATGTAAAGTTGTACTAATTTCAGTTAGAGTAAATTACACCGTTCATCCCTGTGGTTTGGGAAAAATCCCTAGTTGAGTCCCTATCTTTTCAATTGCAAATAATTGATCCTTATAATCAAACTATTGTACACCATTAGTCCTTATCAGTAACGGACATTAAATATGTTCGTTAAGTCATCTCACGTGCAAAGCACGTGAGGGTAAAATAGTCAATTTGCCACACAAACATATATACAATGTTTCGTTCCTTTTTCCTTTTTTTACTCACAAACACAAACAATAAAATTATACTTCATTAAATTGTGTCACACATAAACACATCCACATCAACACCGAAGCTAAGCTCCGGCACCACCACCATTCCACTGCCGCTTTTGCAACCATACATAAATAAAAAAACACTCAGTTATCTCTCTCGTTCTCTTCTCATAAACAAAAACCCAAGAACCATCACCACAAATGACCACCGTCGCCGGAGACTCCATACCGCCAACAAACACCATGCCCATCACCAACTCACTACGAAACAGTAAAACCGCCATCAAACCATCACTTAACCACACCATATCCACGTACAACTGGTCATTCACCTACCAAACACCAACTCTTCAACAGATTCCTTCAAGTTAAACAAAAACCCAAAAATGCCCAAATTTCACAAAAAAGAAAAACCCTAACCCTAAGACAATTTAAATTAAATCACATATTTTACTTCATGAATGACTAACTCATACTCAAAAAACACAAAGCTTTCTACCAATTCCTCCAATTTAATAAGAAATACAAATGCCCAAAATTTGTCAAAAATAGAATTATAGAAAATAAACAAAACATGTCCGCTGTTTTTCGTGACGGTGGCGATAGGGGTTTGTTGGTGGTGGTTTCGTGATTGTTGGTATGAGGGTTTGGTGGTGGTGGTTTAATAATATATATATATTTTTTTTACTCAGATCTTGTTTTTGGTTGGGCTAGGATATGATGTTTAGATTTGTGATCTTTATTGTTGTTGTTGGTGGTAGTGGTTTGATTTTTTTGTGATCTTCATCGGTGGAAGTTCTCATGGTTCTGTGTTTTTAATGTTGGTTACAACTTTTATATTTATTGTAGTAGATGAAGGGATTGTTGGTGATGAAGTTTATGCAAGTGCCAAGTGTACGTGGTTGTGGAGTGTGTGAGACAAAAACAAGATTAAAATGACATTTTTACCCTTATGTGAAAGTCACATGTGGTATTTAACGAAAATATTTAACAGGCGTTACGGATAAGGACGAATGGTGTGCAATAATTTAATTATAAGGATCAATTAGTTGCAATTGAAAAGATAGGGACTTAATTAGGGATTTTTTCCAAACCACAAGGACGAATGGTATAATTTACTCTTTCAGTTATAAAAGAGGCTGTATGATTTTTGTCTGTCTGTTATGAGCCTATGAAAGATCTTTTGTGTCGAAACGATATAGATTTTCTTTTTCTATATATGATATATCCACTGGATAATTATTAATTCAAAGTTCAAATTATTAGACCAATATAGCTTAATTTACAATATAACAATTAGTGGTGTTATTTGTTTTTGTTAGAATCAATTTTTTATTTACTACTTTTAATCCTAGTCCTACTACTATACAGTAGTTGTTTTCTGGTAATGGATATAAAATCCTGTTTTTAAATAACAAGTTGTGACCTTGTGGGTGCATTATATTACTTTCGAAAGTTTAGTTTGGGTCCTAAAATTTGAAACATCCTGAACTCCAATGAAGCTACGTACACATTTGAAATTTCTATTTAGGTGTCACAAGGTACCAATGATCCATCTTACCAACGTGTAAGCTTAGGCGTTGAACTTCTTTAGAGACGGTGTGTGTAAATACTTGTGTTGTATAAAGTATAAATGAAAAAGGATGAATAGTAATGATTTTTTTTGGGTAAACCCGGTGAAAATATATTATTGCAGTCAAAGAAATCAATACAAAGCATTCAAAAAGGTGACAGGACAATCCCAAACACCCATAAGAACCTAAACTGAAACATACAACTCAAATACAAAACTAGCATCAAAACATGATCAAGCTAAAAATTCAACACCATTATTTTGGAAATTTCAAATTCTTCAATAATCCTTCCGCTTCCTTCCATTTAGAGCTATCCAAATTCCACAACTTGTTTCCCAATTCTCCTAGATTATTTTCAGCAATATATTTTGCAATTCCATCCAATTCATTAGCTATCATCTGTTGAGCTATACCACAAGTGTCTTCATATACATCTTCTTCCTCCACATTCTTACTTGTTCCTTCCATTTCAATGGCCCCATTCAATTCCTCAGCTACATTACTCTTATCCAGCACCTCATTCTCATTTCCCAAACCATTTAACATATCATACTTGTTGGTAGATTTAACACCAGCTTCATTCTCATTCTTATTTGGCCTTCTCTGATCATTCTTACTAGTCTTATTACCATCTCCCTTCTCATTACTATTAACACTATTCTGAACATCTGTACTTTTTCCTTTATCCTTTGCTTTCCAGTTTTGACCAGCACCTCCTATATTTCTTGTCCCATTATTTGCTTTCCTCATATTCTGATTGCCTTTTTTCCTATGGTCCACTAGAACAAACTCATTCTGTTTCTCTGCCTTTTCCTCATTTCCAACCACTTGTTCATTCACTTCAACAACAATCTTAGGTTTATTAGCACAATTCTTATCACAATGTCCAAAAACATTGCAATGTGTACATAATGGTGGAGCCCAATCATACTCAACATCCACAAACTTACTCCCAGTCACATTACTTTCATTATTCTTGTACACAATCTCAACCTGACTGGGCAATCCTTTTTTAGCATCTACTTCAATAAGTACCCTAGCAAACCCAGTACTCCCAGTTCCTCTATTACACACATTAGAAGTTACAGCATCCATTATTAAAGGGTTTCCAAGTCTACTAGCCACTGCACTAATACCTTTTGAACTCCAAGCTTCTAATGGTAACTTTCTAAATTTGACCCATAATGGCAACACATTAGGTTCAGACCTATCCAAACACACAGAAGGATCCCATTTCTGTACAAACATAGGCTTACCATTAACCATCCAAGGCCCATTTTCAGTAACAGATTTAACCCCCTTATCATCTCTAAATTTGAACAAGAAAACACCATTACCATTAGGTACAATATTTTTGAGTCCAAATTTACCCCACATTCTGTAAAGGTTATAGTTCAGCTCCATCATAGACATTCTATAGCCAACAAAGAATCCACACACAGTAAACTCCCACTTCTTACTTCCTTCTATCACAATCACCTCATCAAAAACAACCACTTCTTTTCCCTCACACATTTCAGTAGGAATAAACATCAATTTGTTTTCCATAGCATTCATAGAAGCAACATTTGCATATGTACTTTTACTAACACTAGCAGTTGTGTGATTAACATTTTTAGTAGATTCAGGGAGTATTGAACTTACAGTGCATGCTTCCACAGGCAATTTATCACTAACAGTAGTATTCTCCTTCACCATATTACCATTATCCCTATTATCCTGTGAGCAGCTACCACTAGCATGTTCATGCAACTCCTCCACATTCAATTCCCTAGTACCTACATCATTCTTCTTCAATTCAACTACACTTTCTGCATAACCTTCCTTATCACAAACACCTTCACTACACACTTCACCTTTATCCTTATCCATTCCCATAACCACCTCCTTTCCAACTCCCACTTCCTGTCTCATGCTATATTGTAGTATTACTTTGAAAAGTTTGGTTTTGACTTTAACTCTTTAAGTTTTGAATAGCATTATGTCAAGTTACCGCTACAAGTTTGGTTCAGGTGGAACAAAGAACAACCAACACCCTACTGAATACTGATACAGCTTTATTAACACTTGAGTTTGTTTTTATTTTACACCTGGTACAGGAGATAATGGGGAGAACTATTATTTTATCTCAATCTTTGCAAAGAAAATCTCAAGATATCGCCAATGCCATCGAGCTAGTTTCAACAAAAAGAAAAGTCTTGATGATTTCAGAAATAAAGGATGGGATTCTTTACTTAAGCAGGTAAAGTTGTTCTCGATGAAGCATGAAATTGAGATACCTGACATGAATGCTCCATACAAGTCTAGTCGATATTGCCATCGTCCACAAGATAACCATGTTACTTTTGAACATCATTATCGAGTAGATATATTTATCTGCACATTAGACAAACAATTGCACGAGCTTAACTACAGATTTAATGATCATGCCTTGGAGTTGTTAACTCTAAGCTCTGCATTAGTTCCAAAAAATAGAATCTGAGGGATTGATATTGATCAAATATGTCTCCTTGTTGAGAAATGTTATCCTGCAAATTTTACTGAACAAGAGAGGGTATGATTGAAGTACTAGTTGGAGCTTTTGAACATTGCTATGAAAGAGAACTTGCAGCTGCATAAGTCTTGTGAAAACTGGGAAGTGTGAGTCATATTCTATGATTTACAGATTGATTCGACTAATCTTGACACTTCCGGTATCTACTGCTACAACCGAGAGAGCGTTTTCAGCGATGAAGATATGCAAGAATAGACTTCGCAATAATTAAGATGGCTGATGAATTTCTTGCGGACAGCTTGGTGTTTTACATAGAAAAGGAAATTGCTCAAACTTTTAGTTAAGAATATGTAGTTGATGTTTTTAAGAATTTTAAAGGTCGCAAAGCCGATTTGTAACTTTCTTTTGTTTGACTTACATTATTAGTTAATGTTGATGTTTTTCCGGAAATTTTTTTGTTTCGGCCCTCTCACGAAAATTTTTCTAGCTCCGCCATTGGTTGTGACGGGTGAATACAAGTTTGTTACAAGGAAAATATGTATATATTCTTCATATAAAAGAAAAAATGAATTGTAACTTAAACCGTACATGAAAGAAAATAAGAAATGCTTTGGCATCAATCTATGTTGATGTTTTATATACATGCATGTGCTTTGCTAACTTTTTCTCTACTTTAGGCTTGAAAAACATGATAGATATGAGCAATAGAGTCGATTTCTGAAGCAGGGCCATAAATGTAGATTTTCCGAGTGCTAAATCATGTGTCCTTTGTCCTATCAATCCCTTGTCCTATCAATCACGAAGAAAGTCATTTTAGAAGGGGAAAAAAAATGTCTAATGGGTCAATTTTCTTCCGAGGGCTAAGTTCGTATTTTTTTATTATTTACTTGAGTTTCTGATTCGAAATTGCGAGCCAACTAATCTCAGAGCGACTACCTTTTTTCTAATTGATCAAATAGATTTGTTATGAATCACTTTATTTTGGAAAGAAAACAACTGTGGAACGTTTTTGGCAGACTTCTTTAGGTGCTATAAGAAGGTATCACCGTATCACCATTCACCACGGCAAGTGACCTCCTTTCTATAAGCTTCAAAGTTTACATGTACTACGAACTTTGTATGAATTTTATGAACTAGTTTTAAGTTAAAGATATCGCAGAGCATGAGAAAATGTACTACATTATATTTAGGGATGACAAGATGAATAATTTGGATGGGTTGAACACAGGTCATGATTAGTAAGTAAATTATACCAAATCTGATCAAATAAGAAATAAAATTAAAATGATAAGCATGAGAAGAAACAATAACCGCACATTTTAAATGCACTTACATTTTGGGAGGCAACCACTCAACTTTTTTGCTACAAGACTTTAAAAATAGATCTATGTGTTGTTTATTCATTAATATGTTTTGTGTCTGAATCTAACTATTACAACTTACTAATATGTTTTGTGTCTGAATCTGACTATTACTACTTACTGTTAAGAATTGCTTGAGAAATCTAAATTATATAACATTGTTTGTTTTTTGATCTGGTAAATTGAATTGTGTCAAATTTTGCAATTTAAAGATGAAAAACGTTGCATAAAAAAAATAATAAATAAAAAATAAAAATAAATAAAAAAACTCGCTAAATGTTTCAACAATGGCAACCGTATATTTATGTCAAATCGATAAACGTGTGGTGTTTATTATACATATATGTGTGTTAAGTCGCAAATTTGTAAAACAGTTTTCGTTACACTTTTGGTTCGTTACACTTTTGGGAGAACAAGGAAAAAAAAAGTAAAATAAAAAAAGCCAATGTATATATATAATTAAGAAAAGGGTAAATTGTAAAAATGGTCCTTAACGTTCCACAAAATTGCAAAAACGGGACCGAGACAAAAAGTAGCGCAAAAAAGCCACCCACGTTCCACATTTTCGCAAAACCGCCACGGAGAGCCCTTTTCCGTTAATTTTCCCGTTAAGTGCCACGTATTTTAGGGTAGTATCGTCATTTCACTGTTCATACTTATCTCCCGCCAACTTTCGGCTCTGTGCTTGGTATCAATATGATTAGACCTCAGTGGCTAATTTGCAAAGTTATTTTCAGCTTTCATATTAAATTGTCAACGCCTTCACACACACACAAACAAGCAGAAAAACACACACACACACACCCGTAATCAAACAATTATCATTTCCATTTCCAGAAAAATGTCTCGCTGTCTTGATCTGATGGTTGCTTGCAACTCGTTTGTCATATCGGAAATGATGCTAACCCATTACCGGCGAGAGGTTGAGGAGGACATTCATCATGCACAAGAGTTGATGTGTAGGTGCCAAAGGCTGTCTAATAGGTTGGGTGTTAGGGGGGACCTGATTGCGGAGCTCCAACTCTTAAGGGGCTCGAGAATTGCAAGGGCCAATGTGAACAAGCTTAGGAGGATTCAGTCAGCTGATATGAGAAAGATGAGGGGGTTGATGAGGATGCTGAAGCAAACAAACGACAGCATTGTTTCCAATATTGAGTTTGCTGTGAGGCAAACTTACATGTGAAGGGGTTGGGTGCTGGGTGCTGAGTGCTGTGATGGGTTGTTTTGTTGTGTATGATGAATGTAGGTAGTAGGTGGTAGGTGGTCGGGCATGTTTGGTTTCTTTTGTTCATTTTGGTGTCCTTGTCGTAAAGTTGTAGGTGTAGATAGGGGTTGTGGTTTCCCCTATGTTATGGTTGTAAATGAATGGGTATGAATGGAAGGGGTCGTTTAATCCCAATTTTCTTGGTTTATACTTTATACTCTTCGATTCGTATCACAAACAATGAATTCTAACTATAAGATACAAACATATAACACAAACACAAAAGAAACAAACACAAACAAAGAAACAAAGACAAACATATTATATAGCAGAAACACAAAACAGAGTATTGATAGTAGTCAATATTGACTAAAAATTTAACCCATTTGAAATATTGTTCAAGTTACATACTATTGGTCGGCATGTACAAAAACAGATGAACCCATCAATATGCCGCCACACACCCTTTGGTGTATTCGAAAGGGAGGTAAAATAGTTCAAGTTACATTAGTCAAATTACATTAGTAAATACAACCAAATTAAAACTGATATTGTTCTCTACACATTACATAATCCCAAAAGATTAAACCCATATGCCAATCTTCAAAAGCTTCTACTGGATAGGTGTGCAACTATACGTGCACAATCAAAATATGCAATGAAATGAGGTTACTATAATAGGCAATGCAATGTATCCACAAAAAATTTGCTAATCAATTCATTAGACTCACCTAGTCAAAATAAAATCACATTGTTTCCCATTGATCTTGGTGCCCTTAGAGCCAGCACGCAATTAGTGATTTTTACATCACTTCTTGGCCTCACAAGACCCGAACCCGTAGCTCCCACATTCACTGAACCACTTGCACCTGCTGTCTTCTTCATAGAACCACCATCTCTATCCGCAGACCTCTTCACACTCTTTTTTTGCTTCCTGAATTCAGGCTTTGAATCATCAACATCAGCCACAACTCTGTAAGGTTTTGAAGTGGTAGTCCTAAAAGGAGTTGAAGTAATAGAGCACCACAAGCTAGCATCTTCTTCTACCCACCCAACAACCTCCCCACCATCACCCTCTGCATCAATATTGTTTAAATAGTATGGAGATAACACCTGTTTTGTGTGAGCAACAAACAAATCTACAAAACCGGCACAACAACCTAGCTCAATCATTGTATGCACATCATTGTCTGTGTGAATCAGATTCAAACCTTCTTCTAATGATTTACCAGGCACACAAAAGAACACAGCCCATTTTTCTCCCCTAATGCGTGAAAACATATCATCCAGACCTAGGAAAAAGATATGTCTATCACAGACAAAGCCACACATTGTAGAAACATTCCCTTGTACATACCTTAATGGACCAAATTCAAAGACTCCATTATTGTGCATGCGGAACAGAACTTCACCCCCATAACCAAGTAAATCTGCCACAATTTTAAATTCAAACTGTCAAGACATACCAGCACCTACGAAACTAATGGTATACATGCTAAAGTCAATGCACCTACGAAACTAATGGTATATTTCACCACATAGTTGTAGTTTAGGTAATAAGTTAATGTGGTGAGACAAAATGTGAAGACTTACTTACAACCAATGTGAAGACTTACTTATACACAATGTGAAGACTTACTTACAACCAATGTGAAGACTTACTTATAACCAATGTGAAGACGCAATACTTTCGTAATGCAAAACACTCTCTATAGCAGTATTTAGTAATGTCAAACACTCTCACTTATGATATTCTAACACCCTACTTAATGCAAATACTCTGTTTATCCTAAACCTAGGAAAGGGGATGCATATAAAAGTCTATCAAACATAGCATAGCATCCTACGTAAACAATTTTAAAATGGGACATAAATGAAGTATACCACATTAATATACCAAGATCCGTATGCTCTTCCTTCACCTTCCTCTTCTTGCCAGTCCCATTTGCCATTCTCCTCTTCATTTTTTCAGTAACTGTACTCGGATTAGAACTCCCCTCCTTCTTCTTCTTGCCAGCCTCCTTCTTCTTGCCAGTCCCAACAGGCCTTCCCCTCTTTCTTTTTCCTGTAACTGTACTCGGATTAGGACTCCTCTCCTTCTTTTTCTTGCCACTCCCAACAGGCCTTCCCCTATTTCTTTTTTCTGTGACTGTAGTCGGAATAGGACCCCCCTCCGTCTTCTTCTTGCCACTCCCAACCGGCCTTCCCCTCTTCCTTTTTTCTGCGACTGTAGTCGGAATAGGACTCCCCTCCGTCTTCTTCTTGCCACTCCCAACCGGCCTTCCCCTCTTCCTTTTTTTCTCTGCAACTACCTCATTGGAGCAACCGCTAGCACCCACATTTGGTTTGTTGAAGGTTCTATTCCACATCCATTGAAGAATTTCTTCAATCATCTCCTTCCCTATGTTTGCATACGAACCATACTTGGCGATAACTTTTTCACCAAATTCATCCAAAACAACCTCAAAGACTTCATCATTTAATAAAACCTTTCCCCACGACATTTCGAATGATTCCTCCCCCCCCCCCCCCCCCTCAACAAGCACTTTCCCTTTTCATTCTTATCATTATTCGCCATAGCTGGGTTTAGTTGTTGTGATTTGATTTTTTTTGTATGTTAAGGTTTAACGTTTGATTATCTACACAATCGTTGGTTGGTTTTGGGGATTTATTGCACCCTGAAAAAGCACACAGCTTTAAATGTACATAGTTTACGTTGTTTGCAAAAATAGTCCCCCGAAAGTTGGCGGGATATAAAAAAAGACAGTGAAATGACGATACTACCCTCAAATACGTGGCACTTAACGGGAAAATTAACGGAAAAGGGCTCTCAGTGGCGATTTTGCGAAAATGTGGAACGTTGGTGTCTGTTTTGCACTACTTTTTTTCTCGGTCCCGTTTTTGCAAATTCGTGGAACGTTAAGGACCATTTATGCAGTTTACCCTTAAGAAAGAGAAGTATATTACACTACATATAATGTAGGGCTTTGATACGTGGGAATCGCACCAGGCTTTACCTCTCAAGGGATCTTGAGAAGCTTACAACCCCCACCAGGCAGTGTACCTGATCGTTGTAGTATAGTATAGTGACAAGTACCGGGGGATTGATCGTTCAGCTGGGAATAGTGTCGCTAGGATTAGAAAACCTAAATACTAGTTTTAAAGGTGAAGGATGATTATTTTTGTATTTTTATATTTTTTTAGAAAGCAAGTAAAAATCTCGGGTTTGAAGGATTTGGGCGGAATTAGTTGCTAATCAACTAACCCAATACTAAAGATGCAATCAAAATAAAATACTAGAAATGAAAATAAACTAAATTATACTAAAGTTGTGAGCAATAAGTGGAGAAAATATGTTTACTTAGATTTCACTACTCCCTAGACATCTTTTACACGTTAATTACTTGTTATAGTTGCATGGATGATGGATCGTATTCCTTAATATCATTCATGGGGTGGCGCACTTAACTCCCCAAATCTATGAGCTTTTATCTCCTCCTATACCATGCCCAGGACAACCATAGGGATTATAAACAGTGGCTCATGCATTAAATACAACCAATAAAGACCTAGTGCACATCGGTTCATGTTTCTTAAGACGTTCAAGCATGTTACCAATTAGAGATCTGCCAGTTTTCTTAAGCCTAACATCAAATTCATTCATCCGATACAATTATAAACAAGTAATCAAAACATAATTTACATCTAGGTTTCATTAGATCCAAGCAAACACAAGATAGATCTAGCCTAGCATGATGGAATTAAGACAAGAACAAGATATAGACAACCAACACATAGACATATTGATTGAATTAAAAGAACACTTATCTCAATTACACATGAAATGTATCAAGGGCTTAGAACCCTTGAAAAACTTGTAAAATTCGCACCAAGTTCGTACTTAGGGTTTCTCCAAAACTTCTCTCCCTTCAATGTGTGAAAATTATAAAACTATATATAGGAAATAGGGTCTGACGGCGTCAAGACCAATCTTGTGACGCCGTCACCTCGCCGCCAAAACTTTTCTCGGACTGCCTTGATCTACTTTTGACGCCGTCATGTATTATGCATTTCCAGGCCGTCATGAATTTTACTCTTGACGCCCTACTTCGTGACGCCGTCAAATCTGTACTGGATCGTCATGGAAATTTGCTCTTGACGCCGTCAGGATGTTACTCTTGACGCCGTCACCTACTGTTCCTAGCAAGGAAAATTAAGACTTTGGCTTTTTCTTCACTTTTATGCTCCAAAAACGTCCGAATTGCTTCCTTGTCTAGATTTCACTCCCAAAGTACCTAAAATCACAAAAGGAACGATTTAGGGCAATATTTGATCAAATAAATTCAATTCCGGGCTTAAATGACCCCCTAAAAGTGGTTCATTTTTTGCCTCATCATATACCCTTACACTTGAGATTTGCTTGTCCTCAAGCAAATGCGCTTTTATTCTACTCAAAATACAAGTTAGGGGTCATTTAACACTAATATAAAAGTAATTACAACAAATAATCATTTTACTAAAGACCAATGGACAAGCACGGAGGTCATACACTAGCACCTCACAAATAGTGTTTAGATACTCACATCTCTCGGGTGTAATAAAGTATAAATTATAATATGGAAACGGAAGATATCTCTCACTACCTGTCATAGCAAACTAGATTACCATAGGCTTGGGAAAGGATCAAACCTCCACCACATGACGTAAGCACCTAGGATAAACTATCAAAGAGGTCTTTTTAAAGGATTGTAACGTTAGGTGTAGGGATATGAAATACACGGTTTTGTTGGATAAAGGAAGTTTTACTGGTGGCGAGTTAACAATCTTGGTTAATTACATGTACAATATGGCGTTGCTAAGCCAAGACTAGACTCGACTTAAGCTAATAAATGAAAAATAACAAAAACATAAAACAAACATAGAATGAAACGGGATGGTAGTCCGTATGTTTTTTCTCTTTTTCCTTTTTCTTTTTTTTTTTTCTTTTTCTTGATTTTTTTTTTTTTTTTTTTTTTTTTTTTTTTTTTTTTTTTTTGCATACACTCTTACCCTACCATCCAAAATAATACATCATAGGGGATGAGCATTCCCCTTACACTTGAATCTTTACATACTTTACATTAAACTAATCTAATGACTCGAATTAAGAAAATCAAAACACTTGTAGCACTTTTAAGATTAACGTACATATGGGGGTAATAAATGATGTTCTTCCCCATTACTCCATAAAATAAGTACTTACCCATGAGTCTCAATCGTCCCAAAACAATATGTACAAGGATATGACTCGACTTAGCAACCATGTAATCAATTAGATAGTTAACTTAGGGTTTAACAAATAACAATAATGCACTAAAAATGAGCGCATACACGGAAGGCTAAGGCGATTTTGGTGTACATTTAAGTGGGGTGTAACAAATTCTTCCTTTAAGTAAAATGCTTAAAGTTATAAACGAAAAGATAGGCTCGGAGGGGTGTACTAGGGGTTTCGTGTACTAAAAATGAGTACAACGCTAAGGTGTGAGAAAAAAATTAATTGACTTAACTAACCAAGTAATATGACTTAAATGGTCAAGTAATTATGATACGGGTTTAACACAAGGGTGATCCTAATGCCTCTTATCATGTAGTAAATCCTACTACACGAATGTAGTCTCACTAGCGGTCTCGAGATGCATCACTAACGCAAGTTC
This sequence comes from Artemisia argyi, assembly GCA_030686995.1. Lineage (NCBI taxonomy): Eukaryota > Viridiplantae > Streptophyta > Magnoliopsida > Asterales > Asteraceae > Artemisia > Artemisia argyi. The sequence goes on from CM060705.1 coordinate 141,051,095, forward strand.
TAGAATCTAAATGCTACCGGTACACTCATAAGCACTAATAGTAAATGCTTTTCCTATCAAATCTAAAGGCGAACCTCATATATTTGGGTGGAAAATTTTTCTGAATATACGGTTATGTGCTAGTCATATAATCTCCTATCCATGAGATGCTTGCTATGGTTAAAGTTTCACTTCTAAATGTTGTAAAAATTTTTAAATTTGATGCTAAAATAACACTAACAAGTATTTCTCATAGTTTTATTACACATCTACCATTAAACAAAACAAACTCAAGCGAAAGTGCATATGTAAGGTATCATCATTTTACCCCCCCCCCCCCTTACATTTAGGATGAACATTGTCCCCAATGTTCAAGTAAAAATGTAAAAGTGAAAAAGTAAAAAGAATGAAATCAAATACTCCCCTGATTCGCTCGGTATGGATAATAAGGTGGCCAGGTTAAATCTTCCTCCAAGAAAATGAACAATCAAAGCTTCCCTTCCAGAATATAAATCATCTTCTTGTCATACATAACCTGTAAAACCTGAGAAAATAGACATGACAACCTCGCGTAAAATCGGCGGCATCCTATATAAGTTACTAAGTCCTAGAAAATAAGATAAGATATAATGCTTGTGAAATGAAGTTTGCAGATTTCCTGAAGTTTATAAAACTTAATAATTCACAAAAACCATAAGACTCCGTTAGAAAAACAAAACTGGTAAAATTTCCAGATTTTTACACTTGACGCCGTCAAGAGTAATCTCGTGACGCCGTCAGAAGTGACCTGCAGAAATTCTTGTGTTAAGTTTCCGGAAAATTTCTGGGAAAACTTGGTCCTACTTCCTGGAAAATCCTGCAAAACTTCATTATGACTCAATACAAGCATTTGACTCTAACAAATACGAATATACATGTCCATTTAATATTGTGGAGAATCATGATCGGTTTGTTTCTTAAAAACATATTTGGGGTTTCCCCTTACACTTATCTTTTGCAAAAATACTTTTAGGTGGAGTTAAAACTAGGCCAAAACAACAAAGTAAAGTATTTTCACTATTTAGTTTAGAAACATGATCTACCAACAATAAAAATAAAGCATGCATACGGAAGCAAATAACAAACAAACAAAATAAAATCACACAAAGCATGGGTTGCCTCCCAAGAAGCGCTTGTTTTTGTTCGAGTCACGAGCCTGACTCTACCCTTATTTAACGGAAATAGGGGAGGTTTTCCCTACACTTTGAATTAAGTGCAGGTGGAAATAGCGATACACACCCTTAGGGTGGAAATGTGCCACGTGAGGAAAGTGTGGTGGATGAATTATATGCTCAAAGGGGTGTGCTCCTATCATCATAACCTTACCTAATTCAATCGGGTTAATGGGTAGATTAAGATTTTCTCCTAGAAAGAGATCATTTCAATCAACTTCAAGAGATTCCTAGTTGGGAATCCGTCTTGACCTAATAAACCCGGTTTAAACCCATAATGTTTCTTGTGATCAATCATAAATGGGTGATGTAAGCATGTAAGGTCATTTTCCACTCCTATATTGGCTTCCTCTCTACAAGGCTTAGAGTCCACTTCCTTTGTCCTAAGACTACCTGGACTATATGGTTTGATGGGTGGATTGGAACCTATTTCAATTCCTAAATTTTCATCCAAAGATGGAAGATTAGGTAACGGTTTTGGTTGAGGCTCCGGTTCGTCAAAATTAGGAACTTCCCTAGAACTAAGAGTAAGGTTATCATTATAAGTATTCAAACCTATATCCTCCAGTTGTGTTTGGTCCAAAGGTTCTACCTCAATTGGGATTCCTAAAGTCTCATCTACTTCATCCGAATAAGTCACGAGTGGTGTGTATGCCTCAAATGATGGTAGGACTTGTGGGGTATTTGGTGAGCTTAGATTTTCTACTTTATCATCCATCTTATCAAGATCACCTATATCCTCAATATGTGTTTCATTATAATCCAACCCTAACATTTTCCCAAGTATCTCACGTACTTCTTTAGGCATCTCAAATTCTATGTCCGAATCATATGGATCATCCTCAATATTCTGACTGCTATATACATATTGCCCAAAAGATTCATCATATGTTTCTTGAGATTCATCATCATCGATCATAGGACCTAGGTCTTTTTTATCAATGTGATCATGTTCGGCTAAATCCTCCATGACATCAAGGTCACCTATGTGTTCAGCTTGTACTATGGCATTACATGACAACCACTTAGGTATCTCAACACTAATATATTCATCCCCAAACAAACTTGTTTCATGATCCTGGAAATTTATATTCAATTGACTTGTACTAATGTTTGTTCGGTTGTCTAGCCTATAATAATATTAGGCACAATCTTCTATGGTATCCCATGCTTCTTCAGAACTTAATTCCCTAAAGTCCCCATTGGTAAAATTCTCAATGCGCATTTGGTCATATTGGCCAACACGATAGTAAAATGTTCGGGTTAGGAATGTGATTCGTGAAAAACACAATATCAATATTATAGTATAGATATAAGCTCAAGAGATCCGCAAAGAAATACGGATAACCCGAGGTCGTAGTCCGTGTGAAGGATGAATGGAATTTCGAATTCCCGTTTCGTGAAATGTGTCGTGAAAGTGGTAAAAAGTGATTTGAATGAGATTACACTAATGAAATAGTAAATGAAGCACAAATAATCAACTAAGCACGTAATTCAAATAAACAAACTTGAAACGTAACGTAGAATCGAAAACGTAAGCTAAAACGTAAATAAAACGTTAACGTACGAAATAAAACGCGATTTTTAAGCTACGCTACTCCTACGGACTTGGAAATAATTTTCAAAAGTTAAAAATGATAAAAGAAAATTTTAAGAAAAAGAAAAATATTTTTTTGACTTTTTATTTATTTATTATGAATTTATTATTGAAGTACGGAACTTGCTCATATGAATTAAAATCGTTGTGATAATAATTTGAAAAGTTCGGATCATGATCGGAGGTGAATGTCGGTTCAGCTTTCGAAGCATAACACATACAAAATCCATGAGTAAATCCACATTCAATGCAAATTTGTTGATTGAATGAATCGGGCTGAGGTGGGTAGTCGGAAAAATTTGGAAAGTTGTTGTACGAATTAGGTGCATAAGCAAATGAATTGCAAAACAAACAACTTCCGTCACGAATATCGTTACCACACCGTCCGCATGTACACAAAACACAAGAACCTTCAAAGAACGGTTCTCCACATTTAAAACAAGTCGGATCCATAAGAATTATCGTTATAGAGGGTTAAAGAAGAAGAATCAAATGATAAGAGGATAAGAAGATTGTTTTTGGTTTTTAATTATCATAAAATCAAATAAAAGGAAAATCAAAATGGAAAAGGAAAATCGTTTTGTGTTTTTTTATTTTTAGAAAACAAAATTCAAAAACTTAAAACTTTTATTTTCTTTTGTTTTTCAAACGTTACGTTAATCGTATACCGTTTCCCTCAAATCTACTCGCGACGGAACGGGAGAGAAGAATGGATCTCTCTTCAGCTTGCAATTTAATGTCAAAGCTTCCGTATTTTCCGCTTATTCGGTCGTAGAATTAAAGTAATCCGATTAGCAACGAACTTCACGCGTTGTTATGAATTTAAAACTATTTTTACTAATTAAAAATTAAAAAAAAATGCAAATAAGGTGAGAAAAATGAAAAAAAAATTTTGAAAATTATAAAATAACTAAAGAGAAATTTTAAAACTAAAAACTAATTTTTTTGGCTTTTTATGTAATTTTTGGGAATTAAAAACTATTAAATCTAATTAAAAACTATTTAAAATTCAAATAAAATTGAAAATAAATGGGAAAAATGCCAAATTAATTTCTAAAATTCTAAAATAAATAAAAATAAATTTTAAAAATATTTTTGGATTTTTCTGGGATTTTTCTGATTTTTTTGGAATTTCTGGTAATTAAAATGTATTTAAAAATGATTTAAAATGAAAATAAAATAAAAAAATAGTAAATGAACTCAGAAAATTTTGAAAAAATTACAGAAATTCTAAAACATTAAAACAATCGTGAAAAAAAATTTTGAAAAGAAAATAAGCAAGAGAAGTGCTGAAAAGCTGAAAACTGCTAATTGTGAAATGCTTATTTATAAGCACTTTTGACCAGTTTGACCAAAACTTGACCCAAATTATTTTTAGACACTAAAGAACTTATAAGAACAGAATTAGGACTAGAAATCACTCAGAATACAGATAAGCACCAAAATAAGTCCAATACGCTCAATGGAATAAGCAATAAGCAGATAAGCAGATAGCAAAATCCAACTGACAACAGCTACTGTAGACATAAATGAGCAGAGAATGAGCAATAAAACACAAGTAAGAAAACTAAATCACAATAGCGGCCCTAAAAACTCAAACAGACCCTATGTTCCAATCACACTACTTCAAAGGCCAATAAGTTGAAGCAAATGAGCTTGTGGATGCAAGCTTATGGGGGCAATTTATTCACTAACAAGCTGAGAATTAATAAAACCACAATACTTTGATTTCCAATCCAACTTAGGCCCTTAAATGAACCTGAGATCAGGTTGTTTTGAAACTGTAAGGCCTGCAAGTTTGACTATTTTAGTACACTTTAAGTTTTGACCAAAATGAAATTCAGTTGATTAAATCCTATCTTACTAGTAGTATTAAGCTAGCCTAAAAGTTAATTATCCTAAGTGTAACTAGTTTGCACCAAAATCCAAGATTATGCAGCCTAGAAACTAATTGTTGAATGGAATTCCAAGTGAATTTGACTTTCTATGTTTACGTGACTGATTATCTTACTTAAATGACTAGTATAAACCTAGACCTAACCACTAATGCAGCAAACTAAACAATTAATCCACAATAACACATAGGATTCAACAGATCCAAACACCCCTGAATACCTACTGGATTGCACTACAACTTTGGATTTTTAGCTTACACTTACTGAGTTTATGACTGCAATGGCTCACCTAAACTTAACTAAGGCTAAATAAACACTTAAGAATAACAAAGATAGCCAGGAACATTGAAATGCAGGTTGAGCTATACTAGGCAGTGGAATCTAACTATGATGCAAGTAGCTTCAAATCAAATCAGAAAAAATAAACTACTACTAAACTACTTAAATGATGATATTAAACTAATTACACAGTAAATAAGCAGATACCACAGAATCAAACACCCCAACTTACAAGCACAGATTTCAAATATGCAAAATAGTGACAAATGTGAGACAGTTAATGAAAACAGAAGCAAACCAATCTACTGATGTAAAACTAAAAACGAAAATGAATAAAACTTACAAGTTCAATTCCCCCTCAGCTCAACAGAGGGGGATTCACTAAGCATGCCTGTCTTTGTGATAGGCCAAATGGACACCTTTATGGCTGCCAAACTCCTCTAAATAAGCTAACTTATTGAGTATAAGCTAAGGTTGACTTTCATTGACCCAATTGTTATGATTACTAAAAAGCAGATTTCAAATATAACTCAACACAAGCTATCTTTAAAAATTTTAAATGAAAACTGTGAATAGATTCAAAGCAACTATAAATTGGAAAATAATATTGCAAAGGAATTAATGGAAACTGGAATTATATTAAAAATGAAATTTTAGTACAAAGCTTGAAATAGAAAATACAATAAGCTAAAGCTGAAAATATTAAACTACAACTAAATTAGACCTACTCCTACTCCTAAATTCTAACACTTCAATCCGTGAGTGAGAATGAGCTATTTATAGCCTGAGAGGGTGAGAGTATCCCAATTCCATGCTGGCAATCCACACACCTTGTTTTTCTTTCGAATCCACCGCAGCCCTTGATCAATCTCCCAGATGCTTCCAATCATTCTTGACCCTTGGATTTGATTATTCTCACGCAATCTCACATGGATCACTGACATGGCAGGCCTGCCATGTCAGATACCTTCTAGAAACTCATGTACAATTACTCTATTACCCTTAATCTCAGTTAATTGGTGTTAATTGTGGGTGAAACTGGAGGGGAACAGTAACTAGGGCTCTTAACTGGGTAATTTAGGGAAAAGGTGTGGCGGGTAAATGGTTTTGGGGGTGTTTGTACGTTTTTATTATTTTGACCGGTTGGGTTGACCAGGGTAGGGAGTTGGGTCGGGTTAAACTTATAAAGGGAGTTGCGCTATTTGAAGTTGTATGGGCCTTGTGGATCTTTGGATTGGGATAATAATTTCATTGGATCCGGTTTAGTAGTAATTTAGTTTTAAAGAGAAAAATTACAAGGACCAATGTGGTATAAACTCAAAACTCAGGGACTAAATCCGTAATTACTCAATTTTAACTTCCAAGGGCCGTTGTTGACTTGATTCAATTCATGAAGGACCATTATTGACTTTTCTTCAAATATTCTTCAAGGGATCATTTTTGTCATTTTCTGAAAGTGCGGGGACTAAATTTGCCATTTCTCTCAAACTTTATTCAAGGACTAATTATGCAACATGATGAATCTCTGAGGTTGATTTTGTCTTTTTGAGCTTAGACTTTGACCATTTGACTTCCCGGCTTCGGCTTTTGACCTTTTTCCAATCTCGTGCTCGTTTTTGTCGGTTTTGGTGTTGATTTTGTTCATTTTCCTCATATCCGTACCTGCACATACACAAATACAAAAACATGCATTCTCTTGGCATTTTTGATTAGTATTTTGTGTTTTTGGTCTGAAATGAGGCCTGAAAAGGATGAGTGAATAAGCACTCATCAGAATGCTAAAGCGAAACTATGATGAGGGAATTTTTGGAGTAAATTTCTAAAACGAGTCCATGCATCACATATGGGTTCATCTCGATATTGTTTGAAATTCGAGATGTCAATAGGGTAGAATGGCCTTTGTGGTTGGTGGTATGGTGGATTCGCGTACTCCATAATGGTGAACGGAAGAGTCAATGGAAATTACGAACAAACACACAAAGAAAAAGATAGACTAAAGAAAACCTAAAAAAAATAAAAATAAAATCTTACTAGAAAGGAATCTAGCAAGTAGACGTAATAAAATGAGATTCTAACCTAGACAATAACTATTCCCCGGGCTGCGGCGCCAAAAACTTGATACGTGGGAATCGCACCAGGCTTTACCTCTCAAGGGATCTTGAGAAGCTTACAACCCCCACCAGGCAGCGTACCTGATCGTTGTAGTATAGTATAGTGACAAGTACCGGGGGATTGATCGTTCAGCTGGGAATAGTGTCGATAGGATTAGAAAACCTAAATACTAGTTCTAAAGGTGAAGGATGATTATTTTTGTATTTTTATATTTTTTTAGAAAGCAAGTAAAAATCTCGGGTTTGAAGGATTTGGGCGGAATTAGTTGCTAATCAACTAACCCAATACTAAATATGCAATCAAAATAAAATACTAGAAATGAAAATAAACTAAATATATTCATCCCCAAACAAACTTGTTTCATGATCCTGGAAATTTATATTCAATTGACTTGTACTAATGTTTGTTCGGTTGTCTAGCCTATAATAATATTGGGCACAATCTTCTATGGTATCCCATGCTTCTTCAGCACTTAATTCCCTAAAGTCCCCATTGGCAAAATTCTCAATGCGCATTTGGTCATATTGGCCAACACGATAGTAAAAGGTTCGGGTTAGGAATGTGATTCGTGAAAAACACAATATCAATATTATAGTATAGATATAAGCTCAAGAGATCCGCAAAGAAATACGGATAACCCGAGGTCGTAGTCCGTGTGAAGGATGAATGGAATTTCGAATTCCCGTTTCGTGAAAGTGGTAAAAAGTGATTTGAATGAGATTACACTAATGAAATAGTAAATGAAGCACAAATAATCAACTAAGCACGTAATTCAAATAAACAAACTTGAAATGTAACGTAGAATCGAAAACGTAAGCTAAAACGTAAATAAAACGTTAACGTACGAAATAAAACGCGATTTTTAAGCTATGCTACTCCTACGGACTTGGAAATAATTTTCAAAAGTTAAAAATGATAAAAGAAAATTTTAAGAAAAAGAAAAATATTTTTTTGACTTTTTATTTATTTATTATGAATTTATTATTGAAGTACGGAACTTGCTCATATGAATTGAAATCGTTGTGATAATAATTTGAAAAGTTCGGATCATGATCGGAGGTGAATGTCGGTTCAGCTTTCGAAGCATAACACATACAAAATCCATGAGTAAATCCACATTCAATGCAAATTTGTTGATTGAATGAATCGGGCTGAGGTGGGTAGTCGGAAAAATTTGGAAAGTTGTTGTACGAATTAGGTGCATAAGCAAATGAATTGCAAAACAAACAACTTCCGTCACGAATATCGTTACCACACCGTCCGCAAGTACACAAAACACAAGAACCTTCAAAGAACGGTTCTCCACATTTAAAACAAGTCGGATCCATAAGAATTATCGTTATAGAGGGTTAAAGAAGAAGAATCAAATGATAAGAGGATAAGAAGATTGTTTTTGGTTTTTAATTATCATAAAATCAAATAAAAGGAAAATCAAAATGGAAAAGGAAAATCGTTTTGTGTTTTTTTATTTTTAGAAAACAAAATTCAAAAACTTAAAACTTTTATTTTCTTTTGTTTTTCAAACGTTACGTTAATTGTAAACCGTTTCCCTCAAATCTACTCGCGACGGAACGGGAGAGAAGAATGGATCTCTCTTCAGCCTGCAATTTAATGTCAAAGCTTCCGTATTTTCCGCTTATTCGGTCGTAGAATTAAAGTAATCCGATTAGCAACTAATTTCACGCGTTGTTATATTGAAAGACTTATTTGGTTTACAACGCCCTTCCTTTCGGTCGAGTCGAGGCTGTAACTTTATTATTTTTTTGGTATTTTTGAAAACACTTTAGGAAAAGTGTTTTTGATTTTTCAAATTTTTTGGTTTTTATAGAAAATATATATACAAGGAAGGTTTTCAAAACACAATTTCGAAAAACGAAAACGAAAAATTCACTTCAACCTTCCCCGGCAGCGGCGCCAAAAATTTGATTCGTGAAAAACACAATATCAATATTATAGTATAGATATAAGCTCAAGAGATCCGCAAAGAAATACGGATAACACGAGGTCGTAGTCCGTGTGAAGGATGAATGGAATTTCGAATTCCCGTTTCGTGAAATGTGTCGTGAAAGTGGTAAAAAGTGATTTGAATGAGATTACACTAATGAAATAGTAAATGAAGCACAAATAATCAACTAAGCACGTAATTCAAATAAACAAACTTGAAACGTAACTTAGAATCGAAAACGTAAATAAAACGTTAACGTACGAAATAAAACGCGATTTTTAAGCTACGCTACTCTTACGGACTTGGAAATAATTTTCAAAAGTTAAAAATGATAAAAGAAAATTTTGAGAAAAAGAAAAATATTTTTTTGACTTTTTATTTATTTATTATGAATTTAAAACTATTTTTACTAATTAAAAATTAAAAGAAAATGCAAATAAGGTGAGAAAAATGAAAAAAAAAATTGAAAATTATAAAATAACTAAAGAGAAATTTTAAAACTAAAAACTAATTTTTTTGGCTTTTTATGTAATTTTTGGGAATTAAAAACTATTAAATCTAATTAAAAACTATTTAAAATTCAAATAAAATTGAAAATAAATGGGAAAAATGCCAAATTAATTTCTAAAATTCTAAAATAAATGAAAATAAATTTTAAAAATATTTTTGGATTTTTCTGGGATTTTTCTATTTTTTTGGAATTTTTGGTAATTAAAATGTATTTAAAAATGATTTAAAATGAAAATAAAATAAAAAAATAGTAAATGAACTCAGAAAAATTTGAAAAAATTACAGAAATTCTAAAACATTAAAACAATCTTGAGAAAATTTTTTGAAAAGAAAATAAGCAAGAGAAGTGCTGAAAAGCTGAAAACTGCTTATTGTGAAGTGCTTATTTATAAGCACTTTTGACCAGTTTGACCAAAACTTGACCCAAATTATTTTTAGACACTAAAGAACTTATAAGAACAGAATTAGGACTAGAAATCACTCAGAATACAGATAAGCACCAAAATAAGTCCAATACGCTCAATGGAATAAGCAATAAGCAGATAAGCAAATAGCAAAATCCAACTGACAACAGCTACTGTAGACATAAATGAGCAGAGAATGAGCAATAAAACACAAGTAAGAACACTAAATCACAAAAGCGGCCCTAAAAACTCAAACAGACCCTATGTTCCAATCACACTACTTCAAAGGCCAATAAGCTGAAGCAAATGAGCTTGTGGATGCAAGCTTATGGGGGCAATTTATTCACTAACAAGCTGAGAATTAATAAAACCACAATACTTTGATTTCCAATCCAACTTAGGCCCTTAAATGAACCTGAGATCAGGTTGTTTTGAAACTGTAAGGCCTGCAGGTTTGACTATTTTAGTACACTTTAAGTTTTGACCAAAATGAAATTCAGTTGATTAAATCTTATCTTACTAGTAGTATTAAGCTAGCCTAAAAGTTAATTATCCTAAGTGTAACTAGTTTGCACCAAAATCCAAGATTATGCAGCCTAGAAACTAATTGTTGAATGGAATTCCAAGTGAATTTGACTTTCTATGTTTACGTGACTGATTATCTTACTTAAATGACTAGTATAAACCTAGACCTAACCACTAATGCAGCAAACTAAACAATTAATCCACAATAACACATAGGATTCAACAGATCCAAACACCCCTGAATACCTACTGGATTGCACTACAACTTTGGATTTTTAGCTTACACTTACTGAGTTTATGACTGCAATGGCTCACCTAAACTTAACTAAGGCTAAATAAACACTTAAGAATAACAAAGATAGCCAGGAACATTGAAATGCAGGTTGAGCTATACTAGGCAGTGGAATCTAACTATGATGCAAGTAGCTTCAAATCAAATCAGAAAAAATAAACTACTACTAAACTACTTAAATGATGATATTAAACTAATTACACAGTAAATAAGCAGATACCACAGAATCAAACACCCCAACTTACAAGCACAGATTTCAAATATGCAAAATAGTGACAAATGTGAGACAGTTAATGAAAACAGAAGCAAACCAATCTACTGATGTAAAACTAAAAACGAAAATGAATAAAACTTACAAGTTCAATTCCCCCTCAGCTCAACAGAGGGGGATTCACTAAGCATGCCTGTCTTTGTGATAGGCCAAATGGACACCTTTATGGCTGCCAAACTCCTCTAAATAAGCTGACTTATTGAGTATAAGCTAAGGTTGACTTTCATTGACCCAATTGTTATGATTACTAAAAAGCAGATTTCAAATATAACTCAACACAAGCTATCTTTAAAAATTTTAAATGAAAACTGTGAATAGATTCAAAGCAACTATAAATTGGAAAATAATATTGCAAAGGAATTAATGGAAACTGGAATTATATTAAAAATGAAATTTTAGTACAAAGCTTGAAATAGAAAATACAATAAGCTAAAGCTGAAAATATTAAACTACAACTAAATTAGACCTACTCCTACTCCTAAATTCTAACACTTCAATCCGTGAGTGAGAATGAGCTATTTATAGCCTGAGAGGGTGAGAGTATCCCAATTCCATGCTGGCAATCCACACACCTTGTTTTTCTTTCGAATCCACCGCAGCCCTTGATCAATCTCCCAGATGCTTCCAATCATTCTTGACCCTTGGATTTGATTATTCTCACGCAATCTCACATGGATCACTGACATGGCAGGCCTGCCATGTCAGATACCTTCTAGAAACTCATGTACAATTACTCTATTACCCTTAATCTCAGTTAATTGGTGTTAATTGTGGGTGAAACTGGAGGGGAACAGTAACTAGGGCTCTTATCTGGGTAATTTAGGGAAAAGGTGTGGCGGGTAAATGGTTTTGGGGGTGTTTGTACGTTTTTATTATTTTGACCGGTTGGGTTGACCAGGGTAGGGAGTTGGGTCGGGTTAAACTTATAAAGGGAGTTGCGCTGTTTGAAGTTGTATGGGCCTTGTGGATCTTTGGATTGGGATAATAATTTCATTGGATCCGGTTTAGTAGTAATTTAGTTTTAAAGAGAAAAATTACAAGGACCAATGTGGTATAAACTCAAAACTCAGGGACTAAATCCGTAATTACTCAATTTTAACTTCCAAGGGCCGTTGTTGACTTGATTCAATTCATGAAGGACCATTATTGACTTTTCTTCAAATATTCTTCAAGGGATCATTTTTGTCATTTTCTGAAAGTGCGGGGACTAAATTTGCCATTTCTCTCAAACTTTATTCAAGGACTAATTATGCAACATGATGAATCTCTGAGGTTGATTTTGTCTTTTTGAGCTTAGACTTTGACCATTTGACTTCCCGGCTTCGGCTTTTGACCTTTTTCCAATCTCGTGCTCGTTTTTGTCGGTTTTGGTGTTGATTTTGTTCATTTTCCTCATATCCGTACCTGCACATACACAAATACAAAAACATGCATTCTCTTGGCATTTTTGGTTAGTATTTTGTGTTTTTGGTCTGAAATGAGGCCTGAAAAGGATGAGTGAATAAGCACTCATCAGAATGCTAAAGCGAAACTATGATGAGGGAATTTTTGGAGTAAATTTCTAAAACGAGTCCATGCATCACATATGGGTTCATCTCGATATTGTTTGAAATTTGAGATGTCAATAGGGTATAATGGCCTTTGTGGTTGGTGGTATGGTGGATTCGCGTACTCCATAATGGTGAACGGAAGAGTCAATGGAAATTACGAACAAACACACAAAGAAAAAGATAGACTAAAGAAAACCTAAAAAAAATAAAAATAAAATCTTACTAGAAAGGAATCTAGCAAGTAGACGTAATAAAATGAGATTCTAACCTAGACAATAACTATTCCCCGGGCTGCGGCGCCAAAAACTTGATACGTGGGAATCGCACCAGGCTTTACCTCTCAAGGGATCTTGAGAAGCTTACAACCCCCACCAGGCAGCGTACCTGATCGTTGTAGTATAGTATAGTGACAAGTACCGGGGGATTGATCGTTCAGCTGGGAATAGTGTCGATAGGATTAGAAAACCTAAATACTAGTTCTAAAGGTGAAGGATGATTATTTTTGTATTTTTATATTTTTTTAGAAAGCAAGTAAAAATCTCGGGTTTGAAGGATTTGGGCGGAATTAGTTGCTAATCAACTAACCCAATACTAAATATGCAATCAAAATAAAATACTAGAAATGAAAATAAACTAAATATATTCATCCCCAAACAAACTTGTTTCATGATCCTGGAAATTTATATTCAATTGACTTGTACTAATGTTTGTTCGGTTGTCTAGCCTATAATAATATTGGGCACAATCTTCTATGGTATCCCATGCTTCTTCAGCACTTAATTCCCTAAAGTCCCCATTGGCAAAATTCTCAATGCGCATTTGGTCATATTGGCCAACACGATAGTAAAAGGTTCGGGTTAGGAATGTGATTCGTGAAAAACACAATATCAATATTATAGTATAGATATAAGCTCAAGAGATCCGCAAAGAAATACGGATAACCCGAGGTCGTAGTCCGTGTGAAGGATGAATGGAATTTCGAATTCCCGTTTCGTGAAAGTGGTAAAAAGTGATTTGAATGAGATTACACTAATGAAATAGTAAATGAAGCACAAATAATCAACTAAGCACGTAATTCAAATAAACAAACTTGAAACGTAACGTAGAATCGAAAACGTAAGCTAAAACGTAAATAAAACGTTAACGTACGAAATAAAACGCGATTTTTAAGCTACGCTACTCCTACGGACTTGGAAATAATTTTCAAAAGTTAAAAATGATAAAAGAAAATTTTAAGAAAAAGAAAAATACTTTTTTGACTTTTTATTTATTTATTATGAATTTATTATTGAAGTACGGAACTTGCTCATATGAATTGAAATCGGTGTGATAATAATTTGAAAAGTTCGGATCATGATCGAAGGTGAATGTCGGTTCAGCTTTCGAAGCATAACACATACAAAATGCATGAGTAAATCCACATTCAATGCAAATTTGTTGATTGAATGAATCGGGCTGAGGTGGGTAGTCGGAAAAATTTGGAAAGTTGTTGTACGAATTAGGTGCATAAGCAAATGAATTGCAAAACAAACAACTTCCGTCACGAATATCGTTACCACACCGTCCGCATGTACACAAAACACAAGAACCTTCAAAGAACGGTTCTCCACATTTAAAACAAGTCGGATCCATAAGAATTATCGTTATAGAGGGTTAAAGAAGAAGAATCAAATGATAAGAGGATAAGAAGATTGTTTTTGGTTTTTAATTATCATAAAATCAAATAAAAGGAAAATCAAAATGGAAAAGGAAAATCGTTTTGTGTTTTTTTATTTTTAGAAAACAAAATTCAAAAACTTAAAACTTTTATTTTCTTTTGTTTTTCAAACGTTACGTTAATCGTAAACCGTTTCCCTCAAATCAATCGCGACGGAACGGGAGAGAAGAATGGATCTCTCTTCAGCTTGCACTTTAATGTCAAAGCTTCCGTATTTTCCGCTTATTCGGTCGTAGAATTAAAGTAATCCGATTAGCAACTAATTTCACGCGTTGTTATATTGAAAGACTTATTTGGTTTACAACGCCCTTCCTTTCGGTCGAGTCGAGGCTGTAACTTTATTATTTTTTTGGTATTTTTGAAAACACTTTAGGAAAAGTGTTTTTGATTTTTCAAATTTTTTGGTTTTTATAGAAAATATATACAAGGAAGGTTTTCAAAACACAATTTCGAAAAACGAAAACGAAAAATTCAATTCAACCTTCCCCGGCAGCGGCGCCAAAAATTTGATTCGTGAAAAACACAATATCAATATTATAGTATAGATATAAGCTCAAGAGATCCGCAAAGAAATACGGATAACCCGAGGTCGTAGTCCGTGTGAAGGATGAATGGAATTTCGAATTCCCGTTTCGTGAAATGTGTCGTGAAAGTGGTAAAAGGTGATTTGAATGAGATTACACTAATGAAATAGTAAATGAAGCACAAATAATCAACTAAGCACGTAATTCAAATAAACAAACTTGAAACGTAACTTAGAATCGAAAACGTAAGCTAAAACGTAAATAAAACGTTAACGTACGAAATAAAACGCGATTTTTAAGCTACGCTACTCTTACGGACTTGGAAATAATTTTCAAAAGTTAAAAATGATAAAAGAAAATTTTAAGAAAAAGAAAAATATTTTTTTGACTTTTTATTTATTTATTATGAATTTAAAACTATTTTTACTAATTAAAAATTAAAAGAAAATGCAAATAAGGTGAGAAAAATGAAAAAAAAAATTGAAAATTATAAAATAACTAAAGAGAAATTTTAAAACTAAAAACTAATTTTTTTGGCTTTTTATGTAATTTTTGGGAATTAAAAACTATTAAATCTAATTAAAAACTATTTAAAATTCAAATAAAATTGAAAATAAATGGGAAAAATGCCAAATTAATTTCTAAAATTCTAAAATAAATGAAAATAAATTTTAAAAATATTTTTGGATTTTTCTGGGATTTTTCTATTTTTTTGGAATTTTTGGTAATTAAAATGTATTTAAAAATGATTTAAAATGAAAATAAAATAAAAAAATAGTAAATGAACTCAGAAAAATTTGAAAAAATTACAGAAATTCTAAAACATTAAAACAATCTTGAGAAAAATTTTTGAAAAGAAAATAAGCAAGAGAAGTGCTGAAAAGCTGAAAACTGCTTATTGTGAAGTGCTTATTTATAAGCACTTTTGACCAGTTTGACCAAAACTTGACCCAAATTATTTTTAGACACTAAAGAACTTATAAGAACAGAATTAGGACTAGAAATCACTCAGAATACAGATAAGCACCAAAATAAGTCCAATACGCTCAATGGAATAAGCAATAAGCAGATAAGCAAATAGCAAAATCCAACTGACAACAGCTACTGTAGACATAAATGAGCAGAGAATGAGCAATAAAACACAAGTAAGAACACTAAATCACAAAAGCGGCCCTAAAAACTCAAACAGACCCTATGTTCCAATCACACTACTTCAAAGGCCAATAAGCTGAAGCAAATGAGCTTGTGGATGCAAGCTTATGGGGGCAATTTATTCACTAACAAGCTGAGAATTAATAAAACCACAATACTTTGATTTCCAATCCAACTTAGGCCCTTAAATGAACCTGAGATCAGGTTGTTTTGAAACTGTAAGGCCTGCAGGTTTGACTATTTTAGTACACTTTAAGTTTTGACCAAAATGAAATTCAGTTGATTAAATCCTATCTTACTAGTAGTATTAAGCTAGCCTAAAAGTTAATTATCCTAAGTGTAACTAGTTTGCACCAAAATCCAAGATTATGCAGCCTAGAAACTAATTGTTGAATGGAATTCCAAGTGAATTTGACTTTCTATGTTTACGTGACTGATTATCTTACTTAAATGACTAGTATAAACCTAGACCTAACCACTAATGCAGCAAACTAAACAATTAATCCACAATAACACATAGGATTCAACAGATCCAAACACCCCTGAATACCTACTGGATTGCACTACAACTTTGGATTTTTAGCTTACACTTACTGAGTTTATGACTGCAATGGCTCACCTAAACTTAACTAAGGCTAAATAAACACTTAAGAATAACAAAGATAGCCAGGAACATTGAAATGCATGTTGAGCTATACTAGGCAGTGGAATCTAACTATGATGCAAGTAGCTTCAAATCAAATCAGAAAAAATAAACTACTACTAAACTACTTAAATGATGATATTAAACTAATTACACAGTAAATAAGCAGATACCACAGAATCAAACACCCCAACTTACAAGCACAGATTTCAAATATGCAAAATAGTGACAAATGTGAGACAGTTAATGAAAACAGAAGCAAACCAATCTACTGATGTAAAACTAAAAACGAAAATGAATAAAACTTACAAGTTCAATTCCCCCTCAGCTCAACAGAGGGGGATTCACTAAGCATGCCTGTCTTTGTGATAGGCCAAATGGACACCTTTATGGCTGCCAAACTCCTCTAAATAAGCTGACTTATTGAGTATAAGCTAAGGTTGACTTTCATTGACCCAATTGTTATGATTACTAAAAAGCAGATTTCAAATATAACTCAACACAAGCTATCTTTAAAAATTTTAAATGAAAACTGTGAATAGATTCAAAGCAACTATAAATTGGAAAATAATATTGCAAAGGAATTAATGGAAACTGGAATTATATTAAAAATGAAATTTTAGTACAAAGCTTGAAATAGAAAATACAATAAGCTAAAGCTGAAAATATTAAACTACAACTAAATTAGACCTACTCCTACTCCTAAATTCTAACACTTCAATCCGTGAGTGAGAATGAGCTATTTATAGCCTGAGAGGGTGAGAGTATCCCAATTCCATGCTGGCAATCCACACACCTTGTTTTTCTTTCGAATCCACCACAGCCCTTGATCAATCTCCCAGATGCTTCCAATCATTCTTGACCCTTGGATTTGATTATTCTCACGCAATCTCACACGGATCACTGACATGGCAGGCCTGCCATGTCAGATACCTTCTAGAAACTCATGTACAATTACTCTATTACCCTTAATCTCAGTTAATTGGTGTTAATTGTGGGTGAAACTGGAGGGGAACAGTAACTAGGGCTCTTATCTGGGTAATTTAGGGAAAAGGTGTGGCGGGTAAATGGTTTTGGGGGTGTTTGTACGTTTTTATTATTCTGACCGGTTGGGTTGACCAGGGTAGGGAGTTGGGTCGGGTTAAACTTATAAAGGGAGTTGCGCTGTTTGAAGTTGTATGGGCCTTGTGGATCTTTGGATTGGGATAATAATTTCATTGGATCCGGTTTAGTAGTAATTTAGTTTTAAAGAGAAAAATTACAAGGACCAATGTGGTATAAACTCAAAACTCAGGGACTAAATCCGTAATTACTCAATTTTAACTTCCAAGGGCCGTTGTTGACTTGATTCAATTCATGAAGGACCATTATTGACTTTTCTTCAAATATTCTTCAAGGGATCATTTTTGTCATTTTCTGAAAGTGCGGGGACTAAATTTGCCATTTCTCTCAAACTTTATTCAAGGACTAATTATGCAACATGATGAATCTCTGAGGTTGATTTTGTCTTTTTGAGCTTAGACTTTGACCATTTGACTTCCCGGCTTCGGCTTTTGACCTTTTTCCAATCTCGTGCTCGTTTTTGTCGGTTTTGGTGTTGATTTTGTTCATTTTCCTCATATCCGTACCTGCACATACACAAATACAAAAACATGCATTCTCTTGGCATTTTTGGTTAGTATTTTGTGTTTTTGGTCTGAAATGAGGCCTGAAAAGGATGAGTGAATAAGCACTCATCAGAATGCTAAAGCGAAACTATGATGAGGGAATTTTTGGAGTAAATTTCTAAAACGAGTCCATGCATCACATATGGGTTCATCTCGATATTGTTTGAAATTCGAGATGTCAATAGGGTAGAATGGCCTTTGTGGTTGGTGGTATAGTGGATTCGCGTACTCCATAATGGTGAACGGAAGAGTCAATGGAAATTACGAACAAACACACAAAGAAAAAGATAGACTAAAGAAAACCTAAAAAAAATAAAAATAAAATCTTACTAGAAAGGAATCTAGCAAGTAGACGTAATAAAATGAGATTCTAACCTAGACAATAACTATTCCCCGGGCTGCGGCGCCAAAAACTTGATACGTGGGAATCGCACCAGGCTTTACCTCTCAAGGGATCTTGAGAAGCTTACAACCCCCACCAGGCAGCGTACCTGATCGTTGTAGTATAGTATAGTGACAAGTACCGGGGGATTGATCGTTCAGCTGGGAATAGTGTCGATAGGATTAGAAAACCTAAATACTAGTTCTAAAGGTGAAGGATGATTATTTTTGTATTTTTATATTTTTTTAGAAAGCAAGTAAAAATCTCGGGTTTGAAGGATTTGGGCGGAATTAGTTGCTAATCAACTAACCCAATACTAAATATGCAATCAAAATAAAATACTAGAAATGAAAATAAACTAAATATATTCATCCCCAAACAAACTTGTTTCATGATCCTGGAAATTTATATTCAATTGACTTGTACTAATGTTTGTTCGGTTGTCTAGCCTATAATAATATTGGGCACAATCTTCTATGGTATCCCATGCTTCTTCAGCACTTAATTCCCTAAAGTCCCCATTGGCAAAATTCTCAATGCGCATTTGGTCATATTGGCCAACACGATAGTAAAAGGTTCGGGTTAGGAATGTGATTCGTGAAAAACACAATATCAATATTATAGTATAGATATAAGCTCAAGAGATCCGCAAAGAAATACGGATAACCCGAGGTCGTAGTCCGTGTGAAGGATGAATGGAATTTCGAATTCCCGTTTCGTGAAATGTGTCGTGAAAAAGAAAAAATGATAAAAGAAAATTTTAAGAAAAAGAAAAATATTTTTTTGACTTTTTATTTATTTATTATGAATTTATTATTGAAGTACGGAACTTGCTCATATGAATTGAAATCGTTGTGATAATAATTTGAAATGTTCGGATCATGATCGGAGGTGAATGTCGGTTCAGCTTTCGAAGCATAACACATACAAAATCCATGAGTAAATCCACATTCAATGCAAATTTGTTGATTGAATGAATCGGGCTGAGGTGGGTAGTCGGAAAAATTTGGAAAGTTGTTGTACGAATTAGGTGCATAAGCAAATGAATTGCAAAACAAACAACTTCCGTCACGAATATCGTTACCACACCGTCCGCATGTAAACAAAACACAAGAACCTTCAAAGAACGGTTCTCCACATTTAAAACAAGTTGGATCCATAAGAATTATCGTTATAGAGGGTTAAAGAAGAATAATCAAATGATAAGAGGATAAGAAGATTGTTTTTGGTTTTTAATTATCATAAAATCAAATAAAAGGAAAATTAAAATGGAAAAGGAAAATCGTTTTGTGTTTTTTTATTTTTAGAAAACAAAATTCAAAAACTTAAAACTTTTATCAAAACCGAAACTGGAGTCGTCACCGGTTCGGCTAGCCAATAATAGCCGCCCGAAAACCAACCGAAAAGGACCGATCAAAACCTGTAAAAACGGGTGAACCGGGCCGGGTCTAGATCATTTTCTTCTTGTTTTTCTCCGGTTAATTAGCTTGTTATTGTTATTTTGTTGGTGATTTGAATTTAATCATAGGATACCCGCCGCCCGCAACGCGTAGATACCCTACTTATAATTAACAGAAAAATAGAATTAAAAAATAAAACGTAAATAGAAACAAAGGTATAAGCCGTTAAGAAGCAATAAAATAATCTCTCCACTCTTAACAAGTAAGACCCATATCTTATCTCGAGAAAAAAAAAAAAAAAAAAAAAAAAAAAAAAAACTATCCTTTTACCACCTTTGACAATAAAAGGTATTTTTCTAAAAACAAACATCTCCATTATTTTCACATGCGGGTTTGGCAAGTTTGTAAGCGAAGTCTTTTGGATTTCTTTGAATAATGATGTGAAAAAAAGGAATTTGCTGTATTGTGGACCATGGACATAGTAATGCATAATGACAGCTAGCAACGAGCTCTCTACAAATTAGAGGACATCCAGACTTAAGAATTGGAGAGTGACCGTGTTCACTCATCAGAGGTAATAACTATTCATGTAAGACTTCCACATTTGTTAGCGAAATAACGTATATATATTTTTATTCTTGCTAGCATGTCAGAATTTTTATGCAACAAGAACTCTTATGGATTATATGGTTGTTATGTGTAATATGTCGAAATTTGTGTTGATTTGTTAACATGTATTTCTATATTAATAACCAATAATAATGTAGCAACAATTACAAAATTTATAGCCACTTTGATACAACCATTTGACCGCCTCTGACTGAATCAGATTAAAAAGATATTAAGAAGTTTTTTTGAAAAAAAAAAAAAAAAAAAAGTTTTGGATGGCTGTTAACTCATTTGATCCATTTATTATTTGTTGAATTTGAATTTTACTCGTCTAACTCATTAAGATGAAGCATGATACACATTGACTCGTATCATGAATTCACGACTAAAAGAAAAGCATCCGGAAATTGAACATGTGAATTTGAGATTATTACGGGGGTTTTACTTTGATCAGCAGTCACCCATTTTGCAAAACTTTTACCATCAATACAGTCTTACTTATAGGCATACATCACTTTACTCTAGACGTCTTGTTCCACCAAATGCTACATGCTAAATTGAGTCGGATGAATGAGTTTGTAATTGGTTAAAACCCATTTGAATCCGAAATGGCAAAATTTTTGGACCCGTTTGGTCTTGTACCTTCACCCGTTTGGCGAAAGCTTTTTGGAGCTTTTTAGGGTGATGATTGATGAGTAATGAGCTTTTTGATTTTTTGTGTTCGTTTGGCAAAAAAACGGTGAACTTTGCTATTTTTTTTTAAATGCTTCTTTAAAAAGCTGTGAGCCGTGAGCAGTGAGCTGCGACTACTGCTCACAACTCACAGCTCACTGCTACTGCTCACTGCTAGTAATCACCACAGCTACTTTTGCCAAATATAGCCGTAGAATTCTAAATTAAAAACAACGCACGATGAATCCAGAAAAATGTGTTATGTAAGGATATAAATAATTTGATTGAAAAACTATGTGTTGCTCAGCAAATAATGGATTGCTTCACTATATACCCGGTATTATTATAATTACTACTCTCAACATTTCAATTTTATTTTACATCTTTCATGTTTTTATGTTTGAAATTAATTGTCCACTACTGTATATAGCAGTTAAAAGTGCTTAAGTTTAATATATTACCCTTAATCAAAATTATTATTTATAAAACTATATGAAAAAGTTAAATAATCATCAAAGGCTAAAACTATTTTCTGTGACTTCTGCAAAAAGTCAAAACTGTAATAAATAAAGCACTCCTGAGCCAATGTTTTAAGGATCCAACGGAAATCAATAAGATTGTTCGGAAGGCAAATGAAACATTGCATGCCTTCAAAGAGCGGTGGACAGATGAGATAAGTTACGTCATTGGTGTTCCAGAAGTGATGCAGATCTCAGCCTTCATGAGTTCGCATAAATGTCGAGAGCTGGCCAAACGTTTCTTCAATCAGATCCCTCGAACAGTAGGAGAAATGATGATAAGGGTAGATGATTTCGTCCTCTCAGAGGAGGCATATAACAGCACGGAGTTACCTAAGGGCGAGATATCTGATACATACAAGAAAGGGCAACACTTTGCTTTCCGAAATGATAGACCCCCAAGTGCACAATATTGAGGAGATCACAGAAGAAATGATCGGCGTAATAATTATCGGTCGAGAGAACCCATACGTGGCTCTGAAAAGTGACAACCAATACAAAAACAACTACGGCTGGAATGATAGCTACAGGTATGAAACTCACCGAGCATATTTAAATACCTTAACTAAACAACTAAAAGAAATCCTAGCAACCAAACACCAATTAAACCGTCCTTCACTCCCACCTACGAGAGGAGCCCTCGGAAGGAAAATTTAGATAAGTTTATATCACGAGGAAAAGGGACATCTCACAAACGATTGTTTCCACTTAAGAAAACAACTCGAAATAGTGCTTGAGTTCGGGAAACTGGATCACCTCCTGAAGGACGTCAGACAGAGAGGAAATGCTCCCACTAAAGGAAATAACACGGATAGAGGAAGGTGATTAACATGGTACGAAGTTGGGAGGATATTAGAAGTTGAGATAGAAGGGTATTTAGTACAGAGAATCTATTTCGACGAAGGGGCATCGATGGAAGTGATGGATGAGCATTGTTTTGAGAACTTAAGCCCGTCAATCAGGTTAAGTTAAGAGAAACTAATACCCCTCTGGTAGGATTTTTCGAATAATCAATTAAACCGTTTGGAGAAGATTGAATTGGACGTGTGTTTCGGAAGTGAGGGTTTGTTCCAAAGGACAACTATAAAGTTTGTAGTAATAAGATCCCATTCACCATACAACATCATACTTAGTCGCTCAATAATCAAAGAACTCAGAGCCATCCCTTCAACAATCCACTCCATGATGAAGTTCCCCACCCCGAGGGGAATAACCACTTTGGCCACTCAGTCTATTATCGTATCAGAATGTAAAAGTTTGGAAAAGAAGCAAATGCTAGAGGAAGATATAAAGCCGATGAGAAACAAAACGCAGAAATAATTGGGCCTTCGGAAGATGGATGGATAGCTGATACATAAGAAATCCTTGTTAACCCAGCTTTTCTGGATCAACAAGTCACCATCGGAAATTTTTTCTCTCCAAAGAATGTAGAATGGAACTAATGACGTTACTTAAAGAAAACAAACATGTGCTTGCATGGCAGCCCTCGGATATGACTAGTGTACCCAGACAGACCTGTAGCTCAGAAAAAGCAGACTTTGTTGCTCGAAAAGAATCAGGTTGTCGCTAAGGAAATGGAAGAATGGCTTAAAGTTGGAATCATCTGGCAAGTACGATACCTAACATGGATTTCCAATCTAGTATTAGTTAAGTAGTCGGACGGAAGCTGGATAATGTGTATCGATTTAAAGAACATTAACTCATCTTGCCCAAAAGACTATTATCCTCTACCGGAGATCGATTGGAAATTCAAATCAATTATGGGGTTCAATACAAATATTTCAAGGATGCATATAAAGTATACCACCAAGTACAAATGGCAAAAGAACATGAAGAAAAAAATAGCTTTCTACACCAAGCAGGGTACCTACTGTTACACTAAAATGACGTTTGGATTGGAGAACGCAGGTGCCAGTTACCAACAGTTGGTAGACTAGGCTTTCCAATCACATATAGGAAGAAATTTAGAAGCATATGTGGATGATATGATCATAAAAAGCAAGGGTGAGAAAGAGATATTAGCCAATATATCCGAAACATTTGACAACCTTCAAAAAATCAACATAAAGCTCAATTTGAATAAGTGCTCTTTTGGCGTGGAGGAAGGAAAGTTTCTGGGATACATGGTTACGTCTAAAGGGATAAGAGCAAATCCGAAGAAAGCCAGGGCTACTGTAGACATGCAATCCCCCCAAACACTAAAAGAAATGCAAAGTTTAAGTGGGAAATTGGCAGCTTTGAACCGTTTCCTTGCTCGTTCTTCCAAAAGATCACTCCCATTCTTTGAAACGTTAAATAATATCACACAGGAGAACTAGTATGAGTATCGATAGACGAAGGAAACCGAAAAAGCATTTCAGGAAATGAAGAAATTAATCTTGGAACTCCTGTACCTAACCACACAAAGGCTGAAAGAAGTTTTTTACGTGTAGCGGCTTCAAATGATACGACGAGTGCATTATTGCTTGTAGAGAGAGATGGGAAGCATGTTCCGATGCATTATGTAAGCTGGACATTGCACGAATCCGAACAGAACTACGCACCAATGGAGAAGCTAGCTCTAGCTTTATTAAACCTATCTCGAAGGTTGAGAAGGTACTTCGTAGCTCATCCAATGAAGGTAATTATTGACCAACCAATAAAACAAGTACTAAACAAACCTAAGGCATTCGAGAAATTGACCAAGTATGTTGTAGAATTGGGAGACTATGATATAACATATGTTCCCCAAAGTGCAGTTAAAGGTCGAGTCTTGGCCAACTTTTTAACAGAAACTCCGGTAGGCATAGAAGTCTGAGGTTCAAAATAGGAGGGCAAGGAGATATGCAATATCTCCGATCATGTAGAATGGAGATTGTAAACTGACGGGGCATCCAACAAAAAAATTTCTAAAGCGGGTTTAGTCCTCATTGGTCCGTCGCAAACAAAATATACTTATGCTCTCCGACTTAATTTCGACAACACCAATAACTAAGTAGAATATAAAGCACTCCTCGCAAGTTTAAGAATCACACGAAAGATGAAGATACAAGCTCTAGATGTACGGGTGGATTCGAATTTAGTTGCAAGCCAGATTAACGGAGATTTTATGGCTTACAAAGAGAGTATGATACAATACTTAGCCAAAGAAAAAGATTACATTCCATGCTTTAAGAAGTTTAAGATCCGTCCAAGAGCACAAAACTAAAAGGCAGACATATTAAGCAAACTAGTATCCATTGCATTTGACCACCCGACGAAAGAAATACTGGTGGAGGTCCTGGAAAGATAATTATGGTTTTTTGTTGCGTTATACACAACAACATGCCTAATATAGCCCAACGGGTCAGATGCTCTGGTAAAATCAAAAGTGAAACGTTGAAAAATGAGTAAGTATCACATCATCATACATCATCAATACTAATAATAATATGATACTGGAGAAGACATGTTGGCGTATATGGTCGAATGGCGCATGACGAACAGCCGACGGAAACACTGCCGAAAGGCACCATTAACAGAAGATGAGTGAACACTCTTTTTATCCAGGTACCAACTTTTACCCAATGGATCATTGTAAGGACTGGACTACGCCGCCCATCCTGGATTTCACAAGATTGTGTCACGCATGGTCTGACACCTAGTGCCTAGACTAGGTATAGCTCGGTGATGTTCGTTCCCAGAGCACCACAAGTGCCGAGGTCGAGGTAGTATAAATACCTCCACCTCATTTATAATACAACAAACGTTACAACGTGCATGTACTCTATCATTTATTATCACGCCTTTCGGCATATATACGTATTCTCACGTCGCTGCTTTCTTGAGATAAAACACAAAGCGAGGCTAACGCGTGCTTTCTTTTGTGTAGGTGCTCAAAGGACAAGGCTTCATACTGTCCGAAGGAACCTACACAAATTTTAAGTGAGGTACAAACTTTTACTTCAATGTAGTCCTGTCAATTTGTTGAGTATTCAATGAAGAATTGATACTTTTATAAAAATATTTTGCCAGCAATTGGTTTTGAAGTATTCACACATTTGTTTTACTTATAATGGATCATATCAATAAAATGTAGTCTCCGATCGATGTATCATATCTCAAAGAATTTATTAGTGTAAACATATCACACTATTTAAGAAACACCATAATTATTGGGAAAAATTAAAGTGAAGAAAACAATTCTTACTCAAATTAAAGAACATGTAGATTGTTAAATTCCAACAAGAATGTTTGACATCTACAAACAACTCGCACAAGATATATATTTTTTTTTGAACGGCAACTCGCACAAGATATTCAATATCTATTTCCATCATCTCAAGTCATAATTTCTTCTCAACCAGCAACTTTCATCGGTCTACGTATAAGCTCCATAGACGACATGTAAAAGAGACGATCTAGACTAACTCAGTAGCCTGCTTATATCATACGAAGTAATTCTACAAGATTTCAAGGATCTCTGTGATCAAACGATTACAAAGGGGACACGAACCTTTCTTTAACCACATCGCTCTAGAACAAACCCTACAATAGGTATGCCCACATGGGATCAACGCGGCCCCTTTATTCCTCTCCGTGCAGAAGGAGCACACATTACCAATCCCTCCGTCTTCATCCGCCACCTTAACATCTCGACCATGATCAATATCTTCATACAATCTAAAAATCGACTTCAAAGGCTTCACCTTATTCCCGCCATTTTGTCCAACATTTATTCTCTTACGATCAGCAGCCAATGCAGTTGCAAGGTTCATAGTTTTAGTACCATGGTCAGGTGACATTTGACCGATGCAAGATTCTTGGACAATGGTTTCAAAGGTTGTCGGAGACTGATCACCTCTAATGATCAAAGGCTCTTCGTCTCTATTGGTGTCGAGAAACCACTTAGAGGAGCCGCAAAATCCCATGATATTGATCCGTTCCAAACCGAGCCGTTTTTTGAGGTTGTTCCATGATGGCCAACGTCGTCTATTGCCACGGTTCATTTTGACGGGATGGTTTAACGTTTGAAGTCGAACAGAATCAAATAGGGAGCTCATTTGCATTATGTGCTTATTGAATATAAGTAAAATACTAAAACACATGCATCATGCATAATGTGAGTGCTTCATGTTTTGATTGTTTATTGTAAAATTTGGAGCAATATGTGTTTGTAGCTGTAAAATGAAGAGCAAATAGGGGAAGAAGAATCAAGTGAGAAAAAGGTGTGTGTGAATAAAAGCTGGAGCAAATGAATTTCAATAACTTAAGAATATCGTACATGGGAGCCAAACGTATAAAATGAAAACCAACTTTATAGCTTTTCCTTTTACGAGTAGTTTGTAACAACCAACGTTAAATAGATATAAATTCCATATTTTTACAGTTTCATATTTAAGTACGGAATTTAACTATTGTTTGATCATCTTTCAAAACTCATAATCCTAACATGGGTACCAAAGTTTGTAAACTGATGCAACTTAATTTCTAAAAATTGCTACTTCCTGCGTCTCACAAAAAGTGTTCACCAAACTATTTATGTGTGTACCAAAAAAAAGTATCAAGTTTTTATATATGAGAATTGATTTGCACAATTTCAAAAATGATTGGGACACTCTATATGTGCATTAAATATTTGTAAAATATTAATACTGTGCTTCAACTGTTTGTACATATAAGTGTCTCAATAATATTTTGGAGTCTGCTAATCACCTAACTACAAAAAATTAGTTGAATTCTCCACATTTTAAAGGCCAAATGGCCACATTTAAAAATGTGTAAAACTATTAATTCGCACTTTCTCAAGTGTGGTAATAATGAGTGTGACAAATTTTGCTACACATATAACTATATAAGTGTAAATATATTATTCAAATGTCTATGGTTAAAAGTATGGAAACATTCTTTGAATGTCCACACCTAAAAGTGTGGCAAAATTGCAAAAAATGTTCAAAAATAAAAGTGTGAGACATTTGCTACACCTATAAGTGTAGCTTTATTGTAATTGTATATATTTATATATGTGGATTGTCTTTTAAATATTTGGTACACCTATAAATGTAGCAAAATTATTATCCATATAAAAAAAATCCACAATTGACCATACCGTTTCAAAATAAGTGTGAAGAATAACACTATGTTTTGTAGTGTCTCCTGTTATATATCGACAGTAATAATGACTATTTTTCTTATAATCAAACTTGTAATCAAACTTGCATTAATGGCTCATTTCTAATTTTTCTTATCGACGGTAATAATGACTATTTGTAGTGCCCTTGTAATCAAACTTGCATTAATGGCTCATTTCTAATTTCTATAATAAATGTAAGAGTAAAAATGATATTTTATCAATCAATACTTAAATTAAATTAAACGTATCATTTTTGTTATTTTTTATTTATGAACACTCTTTTTGAAACGGAAGGATTAATAACAAGCATTTTTATCTTTTCTACATACAAAGTAAAAATTATGCTCTTAAAAATTTTCAAACTAAGAAATATAAAATTGCTAATATACCATTATTCCTAATTAATAATTATCTTACAATATTTCATGTTTACTTACTTTTACTTCACTACATATTTTTACATCCTTTATTACTTCTTAAAATTTCTTGCTAACTTATTCAATCTTTATAAACTCTTACAACTATCTACAACTTTTATTTATATCCTGATCTAATCAAATTTTGATCATTCACGTTGCACGGATAAACGTTATGTGAAACACTTATGCATCATATTGCAAATACAACTATTTGCCGTTATAAACTCTCATCACTATGCACGGATACTCGTCTAGTATACTATTAATATACACTTATGTTGCGGTCATTGGTTTACTTATACTACCCCATGGACGAAGCCATTTAGATGCCAGGTGTCGCATGTGCTACAGTTGGTTTTAAGTGACCAAGTGTTACAATAATATAAAAAATGTCGTTTTTAAATGCGTGCAATTCTCGATAATATTTGTGTGCTACTTTCTTTATTTGGTGCAGTGATGCAAAAAGAAGAAACCATCCCCGTGCTACCCGTATAGGCTTTAGGGGGTACGTTCACTAGTTTATATAAAGCTTCCCTAGCTAACTCGGGTAAATCGCTCATCCTAACAATGAACATTAATTCTTTAGAGAAGAACTTTTGGCTCCCTTGTATGTAGTATACTAGTGTATATTGACATATAAGCGACTGATTAAATATCCTTTACGCTATTGATTTGCTACCGACAAACATATCCAATGCAGGTTGAGGAAACATGACATATGGAATATAAAGTTGGACTTTTCATAAAGTCATGTTTAGAGGATGTGAAGTAAAGAAGAAAATAGTTGGGGTTAACGACATTGGCCTTTGATTTAGATTACTCGTTTCATGCATGATCAATTGGCTTATTTTTAATTATTTGATATATTAACTGCATATAAAGAAAAAATATCTTTGTTTAAAACTTTAAATTTAGAAATTGAATAATATTGAAAAAATATCTTTGTTTAAAACTTTAAAATTTAGAAATTGAATAATATTAATTGTAAGTCTAAAAAACCCTCACGTATAAGAAATACAATCTATTACTCCATCCGTCTCAAAAATATTGTCCATATTTTCATTTTTGCATGTCTCAAAAGTCAAAATAATTGTCCACTTTCTATTTTAACTAAAAACTAGAGAATATATTATCTGAATATTCTCTTTAAGTGATTAAAACTAAAGTGGCTCCACTTTTATTAAATTATATGATTCTTGTCTCTTGACAATTATTTTAAAACGGATGAAATAAATATTATTAGAGATTTAAATAATTGATTACAACCTAAATTAGTACGAACTTTTTTCACTCTCACTAACTCCACACCCATTGAAAAAAATTGTACACACAATTGATGCTATTATACGTCGTCGTTGTTATGCACGGATAATTACCTCGGTATCATCATATGGATAATGTATTTATCACTAAAATTAACCGGTTCAAATAACCTCATAATTAGAAAAATACATGCATATTTTAAAGCGATATTACTCTCTCAATATATATAAGAAAGTTTTAAGTAGGGTAAGGAGAAGAAAACTTAAAATGAGAAGAATGAGAAATAACTATAACCGCATATTTGAGATACATCGACTTAAATTAGATGCATCTCTATTCATTTAGATGCATCTCACTTAGTATCGAAAGTGATTTTGAAGTGAAAACGATGTAAAGTAGCACTAGCAACAAATTTGACTCACAGAGGGCGAAAAATACATAGGATTCGTATAACTTGATGAAATGCATCTAATATATGTATATGCATCTGATATTTAGCTATAAAATATATTATAGTGCATCTAAAAGATTAAGGATGCATCTAATTTAAGTCGACGCATATCTAATGTGTATTTATAGTTATTTCTTATCCTTATCATTTTAAGGTTTCTTCTCATTTGATCCTTAGTCTTATGCACATTGTGATATACTATTGCAAAATCACAATATGATACATGATATAGGCATATATCGTACATATCAGCTTCCCAACATATACAAAATTCCTCCCACGAAATCTACCATGATTGGTGGGAAGTGGGATACATCCATCATCAAAAGGGCTTTAATTATTGACCTCTTTTACACCTCTTTCCTTTTTATATTTGCAAAAGGATCCAAATACACAGGTTTATAAATTATAATCATCCTTTGCTTAATAAAATAGTATATTCGTCGTTCAAAAGCTAGAATTGGTTAAAACATACTCCGTGTTTGTTATAACTTGATTATTGATATGTAAAACTGGCCGTGAAAGACAACATTCTGCTTAGACCTCTAATTGTGTAGCAATCAAGACGTTTTGCCTGTTATGATATGAATAGTTTAAAGTTTTCTTACTTCTCAATTGTTTCCATTGGATCCGAAAAATCAGAAAAATCAAAAGGCAGTGGATCTTTATAATGTTCTAATGCCGACAACACGCTAGGGAGTAAGGATATGGTAGGTTTGGAACTTAGGATACGTGTCGCTTAAAGAACCTATATCCCAAAAGCTCATATCCGATCATGAATTTATTGATCTATCGTTACTTGAGCAACCCTATGGCCTAAATGTTCATACCTTCTAGGCTTTTATTACAAAGGAATATATTTTTTTGAACAAATACAAAGGAATATATTAGCTAGAGATTTTTTCAGCCAATTGCTTATTATGGTATAAGTGTGAGTCCGTTATTCTTTTTGTGTGTCTTGGATTTTTTTCTATGAGTCCAGATTTATTGTTTGTGTATTTTTGTGAAGGTTTGTAGTCAATTAACTACAAAAATTGTAGTAAAACTATCCCCTTATTATAATTCGTACTTAGAGCATGGCGCGGATATGTCTTATACGATCATGTTATAAGTAAAACTAGTTATAATTCTTGTTCACGTATGAGATTCATACTAGAAGTAAAACTAGTTAAAATTGTTTTTGAAACTATAAGTGTTTATAAAACCCTAGATTGTGTTGATATCTGATTATATCTTATAAATGTATTAATCGGATTAAATAGTTTTTGCAAAACCTAAATCATTTATTTTATTTTATTCGATTATTATGTTTTAAAATCATTTTTTTTTGAACGGCAAGATTATATAAAAACCAGCAAGAAGTTAAAAGGAAAACAGAGTACTAGAAGCCATATTAGGGAGGTACAACCACCGAT
Source organism: Artemisia argyi (assembly GCA_030686995.1). Classification (NCBI taxonomy): domain Eukaryota; kingdom Viridiplantae; phylum Streptophyta; class Magnoliopsida; order Asterales; family Asteraceae; genus Artemisia; species Artemisia argyi. Next base: position 141,082,588 of record CM060705.1, read on the forward strand.
CCCATGACATCTTACATTGCTTGCGTCTATTACTAATCCAAAAATAAGAAAGAGACTGAATATCATCGAAGATGTCATCCTTGCGAGGCTTACTTGTTCCAAAAATGAGCTTATTACGAAAGCTCCATATAGTCCAAAAGGCGACCATGATAACGGCATCAAAAAACCTTTTTGGACGTGCCATCAAGAGCAAAATCATCACCCCAAGTAATTAGCTATTTGACCCTCAACTCCGTTGGAGTAGGCACCCCCCACCAAATAGCGATCCTATGCCAAAGAGGACACAAATCCGGGCAAGAAGAAAACATGTGCTCCGTAGATTCTCCCATATGCGTACACACCAGGCATAACAAAGAATCCAAATCGATACCTTTGTCTCTTAAATTCAGTCGAGTAGGAATTCTGTCTCTAAAAATGCGCCACAACAGTATATTAAGTTTTCTAGGGACCAACGAGTTCCACCTAGTAGGAACCCCAAAAGAACCTAATAATAATGAGTCCAAACATGAACTCACCAAAGAGACAGAAAAAACACTAGAGTCATCCATGTCCCACACAATCCGATCTAGAGCTTCAGAGAAAATGAATTCCTGAAGGTTGCCCTGTAAGGTGATCCATTGTGAATTTGGAATGCCACTTCTCGGTTTTCTCCCAAATGCCGCCAAAAGCTTTTCTGAAGAATTTCTTTTTACCACCTTAGCATCCGGGTTAGGGTCAAGCCGGAAAAGCCTCGGAAATTGATCCATGAGCGGACGATCACCTAGCCATTTGTCCCGCCAAAAGGAAGTCTTATCTCCAATCCCCACTTTGATCATACAAAAGTTATCCAAGTGAAGACCTTTAACTTCCAATTGCTCCATAGCCCGGCCGATGTTGACCCAAGAGCTCAGGCCTCCAAACCGAGAGGAGGAAGGCCGAGAACCCCCTTCCCCACGGTCACCATAAATCGAAGAGACAAGACGCGCCCATAAAGCATTAGGATTATCTCTAAATCTCCAAATCCATTTGAACAAAAGAGCCTTATTAAAGGCAGCCATGCTTTTCACCTCAAGGTCACCAGAATCACGTGAAGAAAGCACTATGTTCCAAGCAATCCAATGCAATTTCCTCTCACCTAAATCAGCACCCTAAAAGAAACGAGCCCTCAGAGATTCAAGTAACTTGAGAACCGTTGCAGGAACCTTGCAAATAGACATATAATAAATAGCCAAGCTACCCACAACAGACTTTAGCAAGGTCAACCGGCCTCCTATACAAAGAAGTTTAGCCTTCCAAGAAGATAACTTCTTAGTGACTTTATCAATCATCGGCTTCAAAGAATCAATACGGTTCATATTGCACTCCACAGGAACACCCAGATAAATGAAAGGCAGGCGAGATGCACTACATCCAATCATCTCGGCAATATGATGGACTTCAATGAAATCAACACCTATCCCAATTAACTTACTTTTGTTTAAGTTAATTTTGAGTCCAGAAGTTAGTTGAAAGGCCCGCAACATCTGAATAATACGCCACGCATTTTGGACCCCCCAATCACATAAAAGAATAGCATCATCTGCATACAAAAGATGAGAAATCTGAATGTTCGAAGAGCCAATCGAGACTCCCTGAAACATGCCAGCCCGACAAGCCTCTGAGATACCCACATGGAACCCTTCCAAAACAAGAACAAATAAGAAGGGAGATAGAAGATCACCCTGCCTAAGCCCCCGCCGAACATCAAACTCATCTGTAGGAGCTCCGTTAATAAGCACCGAAGCTCTAGAAGAAGTGAGAGTTGCTTTGACCCAAGCAATCTAATTAACAGTGAATCCCATCTTGTTCATGACTTCAAAGAGAAAGTGATAATTGCTGTAAAATTATTTTCATATTTATTAGACTAGACGAGTACCCGTGCATAGTAATGAGATTTTATAGCGGCATTTAATTATAATGATATTTTGGTTAAGTGGTTTGTGTAATGTTTTTACTGCGGCATTTAATTCTTAAGTTGACAAAACAATTTTACATTTCCATGTTTTCATTTATTAATTATTCATTTAACTTTTCATGTTTTTAAGTTGACAAAAATTTTGAACGTGTAATGTAAGTTTCCATGTTTTCATTTAAGTTTTTATTAAGAAGTGGTAAATGCATTAGTTAAGGGTAATTTAGGCAAAACATTAATTTAAGTTTTTCATTTTTCACTTCTTGATTTTTTGACCATTTTCGTTTTATAGATAATATAGATATATGGTTAACTTAATATTTTAGTAATTTATCCGCATTTTATAAATGTATTAATCAGATTAAATAGTTTTTGCAAAACCTAATTTTTTTATCCGACTATTATGTTTTAAAATAATTTGATAATTGCTGTAAAATAATTTTAATATTTATTAGATATTAGATATGGTTTACTTAATATTTTTGTAATTTATCCACATTTTATTAAACTCTAGCATAAAAGTAATTGATTTTGCTAACCAATGCCCATTAGGCAGAGCTTAAGGTGTATTCAATGAATAAAAAAGCTTTCTTTTTTTAACCAAAAAATGCATTAAACACACATTAAATAAACTCATAAAATACTATATTTGAACATGATTTTCACTTAAATAAATTAAAATATTCTTTTTATAAACAGATTAACCCATGCCTACTTACCAAAACCCAATAGTAATTTATCCATATTTTGCTGCTAAACCAATACACATATCATAACGGGTAAGTTGATGGTTTTATTTGTTAAGTTACTTGAAGTGGACAAAACTTTTATTAAGATATATGTGACCTAACTACACCGTGACTGTTTCTAACCCTTTATTATTATTATTATTATTATTATTATTATTATTATATTTTTTCGTCGTCCTCAATATACATCTAGTAAATTTTGAACATGAAACTTATCGTCAGAGTGACTCATGACTAAACTTCTTTGTTGGTTGTTTAAATCAACGGGACACTTCTCTAATCCTTTCATTAATGATAAAGTGATTGTGGCCTTCGTGTTCGCTGCCTAATTCTGGCCTCTCTAACTTTAGGCTATAAACAAAATAATACGAGTAATGTGTTTATTACTGCAGCTTTGATAAATTCTAAAAATTAATGTTAAGTTGGTGCGAATTCTTTGACTTTGTTACTACTCCCTCCGTCCCAAAAAATAAGTCTATATTTTATTTTTCAAAGTCTTTTTTTTTCGACTTTGACCTTAATTATTTTTTTTTTCCTGTTATATGATACTTGATGAAAAGTATACCAATTAAAATGCATTTAAAACACAAATCTATTTATATATTTTATATCAAGTATTACATAATACAAAAAAAAATAATTGAAGTCAAAGTTGGAACAAAAAGACTTTGAAAAAATCAAAATGAACTTATATTTTGAAACGGAGGTAGTATATCTTTGCATTTAACAAATAACCTCTCTATAGTTTTGTTTCTTATTTACTTGAGTAGATTATCCTACATAGTATATACATATACCCATTAGCTGGATTTGACTTTTTTTTTTGGGACCAACAATTTTATTGAAGACCTCATCCGAAATAGGAGCTAGCTAGTGGAAGGAAATGTAACAAGAGAGGGCACTCCAACATAGAGAATCGACTCAAACAAAAAATGTTTACTCCACACACACAACATAGCGCTTAGTAACCAACAAAAATATAAGAGGGAACAAACTAAGATCCAACCCGAAAAAAGAAACTAAAAAAGAATCAGGCCATAAGTATCCGATATACAGCAGCATTGCCATCAGAAATAATCTTAGAACATCGATTGAGATCCAAAGACGAGATGAAGACAGAATAATGGAGAAAAGATCTTCATGAATATACCTTGCTTTGTCGATTGGGATGGCATGTACAAGTGTTCAACCATATCAAAAACATTACTATTGGAAGTGGAACATCATGGTTAGAGACAATATGGAAGGAAATAATAAAACATTCAGCTTGTTACGGATAACTTATATTGAACCATAGCCGGACCGTTAAGAGAACTAGTCTGGACTGATAATGCAAGCTGATACGAGTATATACATATTCAAAGTCATTCAAACAAAAGTGTACAAGATCTTAAAAGAACCTAGTTTAGACTACTTTACTAGTGCCTAATCAAAAGGTATCAAAAAGTTCGTTATTTATGTATAGCCGAAACCAATTATCTTAACCAATATACTAGTAATACAAGTTCAGTTTATGTTATCACAAATCTGTCCAAGAGTTTTGTTCTCTACAAAGATGCCTCAGTTTAAGTGGATAATTTACATTTGGTTTTGTCTATTATCCAAAAAGAGGCCCAACACAAAGTAGTCCATGAAAACTAATTTAAAACAAAAGAAACAATCACATTCGTGATTCGCCCACACTAATTCAAGTCAAAAAATTCGTTTAACTCACTGTTCATTATTCACGCATTCACCGTCACAATAAACACCACCCTACCAGTGTAGTTGTCATTTTTAGATTAACCAATGAGATGTATGGATCATTTGCGAAAGTTGGGATCAAATAAGAATAATAACAAAAATAAGAAAGATAAAAGGTAATGATAACCACACATATTAGATGCATTTTTATTCAAATTCTCCCTCTCAAATAAAATTGTGTGGCTATAATTACTTTTTACCATTCTCATTTTAATTATTCTTTTTATTTGATCTCTTCCATCATTTGCCATGATGCCTGATGTTTTTACTTTTATGTTTGCTTTACGGTCCGTTTGGTTTATAGGTGGGTTTGGAATAAGATTTAGATTTGGTTTAGGATTTGAATTTGATTTAAGATTTGGATTTATAAAATGTATTTTATAATAAAAAAATATATATTATTTAATTATATAAAAATGGTATGTGAGAGTAAAAAGTGACGGGTCCCACGGGTTTTACCAAAACCCTCCAAATTAATGTGGAATTAAATTTCATAAACCTTCTATCATTCATTTTATTAAAAGAATGAGCCAAACAACAATTCTTGTCACATCAAACTTAAAACGCATTCCAAAATATCAAACCAAACGCACCCTTAATGTGAGGTGGTTGCTGCATTTCAAAGCAAACACTCCATAGTACTCCTTTCAAATTAATAGTTCATGTCTTTTTTTCTTTTCTTTTTTAATGTCCTAATTTAATGGTTCACTACTCTATATATATATATATATATATATATATATATATATATATATATATATATATATATATATATATATATATATATATGAGAAGTTTGCTGGTGGTAGAATGAATTGGTAAATATTGTTGATTAAGTGCATGTTTTTTCTCAAAGTTGTATTCATTGTATATTTGTATGTACTGTACTACTGTTTTTGTAATTTGTTTCTAACTTTCTATTCAAACTAGTATAGATTTGGTTTTGGATCAATTATACAAAAAGTAGCCCAAGGCAAAAACCAACCAAACCAAACCTAAACACATCTCTACAAAAACACAATCCACATAAAGCCAGCCCACACACGTTTCTTACGCTTAGGTTTAACTCATTGTTCATCATACACGCATTCACCGTCACAATAAAACACCTCCCTCCATACCCCTAACCCTACCCCACCACCCACCCTACCCCCTACCCCTACCCCTTTCCTAAAACCCCACATTTATCTCGATTCCTTCACTTTACACCATTCTCATGTCCCCTTTCCCTTCCACTCCACGCCAATAATTCCATTTCCATTCCCTCCCTTCATTTCATCTTTCCCTCACTTTCCAATAACCCAAAAAAAAAAAAAAAAAAAAAAAAAAATGCATCCTACCACCCCGGAAACACAAACACCCGCCGAAACCTTAAACCAAACAGTTAATCTCCTCAACACCCTCCTTCCATCGACTCTTTCCATCACTTTATTCCCATCTAGATGGCAAACACTACGTACCAAACTAGCATCCCTCAAATCACTTGTGTCTGAACTAACCTACTCATCTCACTGGTCTGATAACGAGCTTTTGTCACAGCTTCTACCCAATATTTTCACTACTTTACAACGTGTGAATACCTTATGCACCCAATGCACAAACCGCGGATTAGTTACCGGGAAGCTTTTAATGCAAAGTGATCTCGATATGGCAACTGGGTGGTTGTCGAAACAGATACACGACCTGGATTTGTTACTTAGGTCGGGTGTCTTACGTTATGACAATGCTTTAGTGCTGTCACAGCCTGTTCCAGGGTCGAATAAAGAGGATTTGTGTTTTTTTATCCGAGACTTGTTTACGAGGTTGCAGATCGGTGGAGTTGAGTTTAAGAAAAAGGCTTTGGAGTCTTTGATTGAGCTGCTTTTAAACGATGAGAAAGCGGCTAGTGTTGTTGCGAAAGAAGGGAATATTGGGTACTTGATAAACTTGTTTGATGTGAATGTGCATCGGGAGCATTCTGTTACTGTTATATCTATGCTTTGTAATAATGATGTGTCTCGGAAGATTGTGTTTGAACAAGGCGGGCTAGGCCCGCTTTTGAGGATAGTTGAATCTGGATCGGTTCAACTAAAGGAAAAAGCGGTAATGGCTATCGAAGCCATTACCGCTGATCCTGATAACGCGTGGGCCGTTTCGGCCTACGGGGGTGTTTCGGTGCTTTTGGAGGTTTGTAAGTCGGGTTCTTTGGTCGCACAGTCGCACGCGATTGGTGCGATTCGTAATGTTGCGAGTAGTGAGGATGTTCGGGTTTCGTTAGGTGAGGAGTGTGGGGTTCCTGTTATTGTTGAGATGCTTGTTTCGGGTTCGGCTTCTGGGAAGGAAAAGGCCGCGAATTGTATCGCGATTTTGGCGAGTTTGAGCGAGTATTTTCGGGCTGTGATTATTGAGCAAAAAGGGTTGCAGAAGCTTTTGATGTTGTTGCATCAATCTTCGAATCCTGATACTTTAGAACATGTGTTGGAAGCTATTCACGCGTTATCAGTGACAGATTCGGTTAATCGTTTGTTGTCATCATCGACGAACTTTATATCGCAATTATCCGGGATTATAAAACAAGGAAACTTTTCTCTACAGCAAATATCCGTCTCGATATTGGCTAATTTATCGATTAGTGACAGTAATAAACGTTTAATATCCGGGTGTATGGGATCCCTAATGAAACTAATCGAGTTTACAAAACCATTAGGGTTACAAGAGGCTTCTTTGAAAGTATTGGTGGCTTTGTTAACCGTGAAACCGAACCGAAAGGAATTTGTGAAGGATGAGAAGAATATGATGAGATTAGTTCAGATGTTGGATCCGGTTAACGAATCTGTGCCGAAAAAAATTCCCGTGGCGATTGTGCACGCATTGATGTCCGGAGGAAGTAACGGTTGCCGAAAGCGATTAGTAGATGCCGGGGCACAAAGCTATTTACAGAAGCTGAACGAGATGAACGTCGCTGGAGCTAAGAAAGCGCTCCAGAGACTTTCCGGCAACCGGTTGAAAAACATTTTCAGCCGGGGTTGGAGGGAATTGTAAAAAGGCTCTCACCCGCCAACAAAAAGGTAATTTCTTTTTCATTTTTTAATAAAAAAAGTCGCTAAAATACACATGTCAATTACTTAGCATTGCCACGTAAGCAGTGTGTTTGGTTAATACAGTTAAAATGACGAAATCACCCTCTCATAGAGTTTCTAGTTCTTTGTAAGTTGCAACCATTGACTGCTTTGTTGGTTCTTGAAGAAGTTAATTTGAGACCCTACCGAAAAGTCACAAGGGAACATCTGTCACGTGGTAGGGGCATGGAAGTGGGACCCACCGAGTCATAGTTGTCTAGTAGGCCGAGGTGTATACTCAATCACTCATATATGTGGATATCACATGACTCAATTTGGTTTATTGAGTCCGTGAGATAAGATTTACGTGATCCGAAATAATGTGCACAAAATTAGGAGTAGTCACTAGTCACATTAAGATTTGTTGCATGTGGTGCATTAAGGTAGATTTTGCTTCAAAAACTAGCCTAACATTAAATAAATTGTTTGAATATTAGCTCTTGAAAGCAACCATAAAAAACATTCTTAAAGATACAGGAACGTCGGGTTGTCAAACCGTAAACAAACCATATATGTTAGTTTTGCTGTATCTCTCAAAGTTATAAATCGCCAGAGAAACTCTCACCTCATGATCACTTCTGTTGTATCTAATACGAAACTGACTGTTCACTTGAACCCCTATTTAGTCCGAAAATGAATTATCTCATACCTCAAATGAGATTGAGTATTGTTGTTGTTGATAGTCCGATAATGAGTTTCCAAATGGCGAATCCAAACACCACATTTACAACCTTAAACAAATCCCTGGAAAAAAGGCTTTATGTAAATAACAATTTTTGTTTGGTAGTATAGTTGATTTATAAAATTAAGTACTTATGATTCGGTTAGTTATGTAACTAAAAAAATTTCTAATAATTGCAGGAAGCTTGATTTGGACTCATCTAACAACTGGTCTTGCAAAAGAAGCCAACTACCAAACACATCTTGGTAAAATACCCTACATAAATATGCTGTCTGCTATAAAAAAAAAAATTCCCCCAAAAACAAGATTAATTAAAATACAAAACTTATATTTAACGGTATGGATGCGGTTTTTAGGTAGTATCCTCGTTTTTTCCTGGTTAACGATCATTGTTTGTTTTGTATCTTCTATAATGTACATTAGACGAGGCTGCTTGTTTTTAGTGTAATTGCCAAATCTTTAGTTAGGAAGTGTGAATGTTGAAAACATGTTATTGAGTTTGTTTTATATAATACCTTACATTTATATTTATACTCTCTTTGTATTATTACCAAAGTACATTGTAATAATTTGTCCCGGTTTGATCTAATCCTCGTTGCCATTGGAGTCACGGAGGATTTTAACAAGAGTAGTTGGAAATGACATAAAGAAGTAGGGGCTATTTCTAAGACGTTGATGTGTCGTTTTCATATTTATTTGTGTGACCAAAACAAAGCTGAATCTTAGTTCGTGATCTTTGGTTGGATTTTATTCATCTATTGTATCATGAAAATGACCAAACGGAATAAGATGGTAAATAATTGTTTATCTTTTATAAGAGGCTGGACCCACGTGAGTTCATGAGAATCTGTAAATGCGTTTTGATTAAGATAATACAATTGGAAGAAGTATAGAAGGGAGAAAGTAACGGCGTAATTAAAGGGCAGAAAAGACATGGAGAATTTTAATATTGTTTTTGGTGTATTTACATGATGAAAAAGAAATAAGAAAATATGATTAAGTCTATGGTGGCTTTGTTTATTTGACTGAAGTTGGAATGACCAAAAAGATGGTATAAGTTAACAAAATGATAGGCAATTGAGAACAAGCAATAAACAAGTGTAAACCCAAGCTTTTATGGACCATCAACTCATAGGACCCAAGTGTATTCAAATAATTGTAGTATTGCACTTGCTTGTAATATTGCGTTTGCATTTAATCGAGAGATCATCATCAGATAGATCTGAAGTAAAAAAAAAAAAAAAAAATGAAGGAGATGTGTCGTCATGTCGATTTAATTGTTGCGTTACGCAATTTACGCATACTTCATTTTGGTTGTGTGACTAGTCCGGGTGACTGCCAAAGGGTTGGTTACCCTTTGAACGTTGTTTTATACCAGTAATAAAAGGGGAATGTGATTTGCACACTTTTATATTTGATTGATACACTTCAAAACATGCACTAAACAATTGTATTGTAAATATAAACTACTTTAACTGTTTTTTTACGTTGAGTGTCCCAATCAAATTTATAAGTGTGACAATCACTTCCATCAAACATAATAAAGGATGATAATACCATAAAACATAAACAAGAGTCATGAGTCTAGCCTATGGTGGTTATTGCATTTGTGTGTGAATTAAACAACATACCACCAGTCTGTGAGTGGAACCTTATTAGCTACACCAAACAATAAAGATGGTGTTGTTATGATCAAAGGCAAAGGGTCCAGAGTGTTGTCATGTGTCTTGTGACATATCTAGCCCTTCAAAGCAATTGCATGTACTAGCTGTAAAGCTTCACAACCCCCCCTCATTACTCTTCTGTGGCCTTTGGTCCCTTTGTGTTTGCTTCCTCATTTCTCCAATCCTTTGGCGCCAAACACTTTGAAATGACTATTATACCCTTTGTTTTCTTGCCAAACAACAAGCTACATATACTTTATATGAATAAAGTTGCATGTGCAATAGATTTTCATCTTTTTCTTTCTTTTCTTCATGTCTTTCCAAAATGTACCCCTAAGATTTTCAATGGAGGATGCTAGCTTGGGTCTATATTAAGTAGGAATGACATACAATAATATCATATACAATCTTATAACTCAATCAATGATAGAACAAAGGTATCAAGTGATGGGTAGAGTTAAAGGCATAAGATTCTCCACCTTATATGCCAATTATTTGAGTTCAAAGGTGTTTTGTTTGTATTCTATGTTCTGTAAAGATATGCCCATTTATCTAACTAGAAAATTAGAATACAAGTATCTCCTTTTACAAATGCATACAATCTTGCCATTGAAGTTCAATTTTATACTTCGTTATCTTTTTAGGTGCGTTACGCGTGTTAGAAACTTGGCATGTTCAAACAAACTATGCATTTGCCCATCATGCAAAACATAGATAAACAACATAAATTTATATAAGCCATGTTGGCTAGAAATGTGATTACAAACGTATGTAGTTTAACAATTTCAAATAGTATGAAGAATGTGAAAATGGGACTAATGAAATGAAGATAGCAGCATAAGAAAAGAGTTGCTTTTTCTTTATTCTTGTGGGAAAAGAGAAAAGAGAAAGGGCAACGAAGTAAGTCAAACCCCTAAAAAGGGGAGATTTTTGCATGTAAAAATATTACTTTGAAGTTTCAACGCATTTTACTTTGGAAAAACTGCTTTCATATTTTGAGAATTCAACCTACATGGCCCTATTGTTAACCATAAGTTTTTGGACTTTTAGTACAAGTCAAAACAAAGAATTGGAGATCTAATGAAGCCTTGCGACTTTATTGTTCATGTTACCGACTTAAACAACTTCTCGAAGGAGACCTTTCTATGTTCACAAACGGAAACATAGAGCATTTGTTTTTATCATGACTTATTGTGGCACAATCAAAGCTCAAAGCGACAAGCGAAACCAATGGAGCTTTCGTAGGAAATTTGAAACGAAGATTTGTGCTAAACTAACCACAAGTCCACGATGAATAAAAGAAAACAGAACCAACAATTCCGTGTCAAGTTTTAACACAATTTGAATCTAGTTTATATGTTATTGCAAGTTACTTTTTGCAGCAGCTATGTAAACAAATATGTACTTGCTATGTAAGGGACCAAGTCCTTGTTTAGATCATGGTTCTTGCCTTGTTTACATTTCGCAATCTTGAATAAGGACGGAACAAAAATACAAATTGACTAGGTGTATTTTATAAAAATTACACAAGACTGTAAACATAATTTTTTTGTGATCGAACGCATTTAGAAAAAAGTAATGATTTTTGCAAACACTAACACTACGCAACAACAATCCATAGGTGTTTCATGAACCCTCAGACCCACCCTGGTTTCGTCATTGTATATAACTAACGTTACATGTAAAAAAGAAACGACAAAATCACATGGACCACACCGTAACTCTTGAGCCTTGATATATATGTGAATTCAAAGTGACATTTCGTGGTATTGAAGTTGAACATGCGTTACACGATGTATTTGCTTTCTCATTTCGTTAGGGACCATACAGATAAAGTGAATCATTTTGATAAAAATCGATCTGTCCATTTTGATCATACGTGCATTCATAATAATGAACTTGTTAATATAAGTAAATAAAGAAGTACTCCGTATAAGTTAAGGAACTGTTTCTTCCAGGCATAATGGATCAAAACCATCATGGACTCATAACAATTTGAAACTATACTATTACTAATTTTGAAACACACGACAGACATTCCATGTTGGGTTAATATATGCGTGACCCAGACTGGAAAACGAACACGTGAAGTGGTGACTACACATGTTTCTTGTGTCTTTTAATCGCGTTCATAAATGACTACGATAGGAATTTGGTTTAATGGTTCTGAAGTAGTAGTTGAACCAACAACATTAGGGAAATTTAATTTGATGAAGTGGTAGTTGAACCAATAACATTTGGGAAATTTGATTAAAGTTTTTTCACTATAGAGTCTAGAGAGTTACACACTCTTTCACTTAATTGCTTCAAAATTACATTATTTGCGTTTTCATGCTTTTATAAAAGAATTTCCGCATACGCCTTTTAAATGTACTTTTCTTACTCTTTTTCTTACTTTTCATATCCCGATAGTCGATTAACGCCTCAACATCTCTAACTATGTTATGTTTTACATTCTAAAAAACATACCATTCAATCCATAATTGTAGGACCTTAAATATCACAACTTTATCACACCATTATAGAGGCAAAGATGAAATAGAGATTGAAATATGGTGACTTGATGTTATGTATATGTCGTGTATATATGAGAGACAAGAGATGAAATATGGAACTTTTATTCAAAGAAAACACACACAAATACACACACAAGCGCACACCTCAAATGACTCATTTGAGGTGTTTATATAGTAAGATACAAGAGATGCCCTAAGGCTTTCTATTGGCTTTGTCATGGGCTTGGTATTGGACATGGATTTCTTATCCTTTAAAAGGCTTATAAATTTAACTAACATCATACTAGCTTACCAAGTCCATAGCCCATTGACTTTTCTAATAACCAAAACTACAACACATTACAACGTTACAATATATGAGAATGACCATCACTTTCTAATATAATTTTTAATGCTAATAATCTCCCCCTAAGGGGTGGTCATTCGAATGATGCTCCACGTGATTAGGTCTTCTTTGTTCTTTGTTGTTGACCATTGTGTGTCGTAGTAGAATAGTCATTAGTCTTTGTTCCTTCATGCTTTGTAATCTTTGATGACTGTCTTTTTATCGTTCTTTATTCATTTGCGATGTGGAGTTATCTGCCTTTCGTCACTTCTGCGTCTGTGGTGGTTGTTCGCCATTCCAACATGCTCATATGTCGTTAGTCTTTGTGATACATGCATTTGTTATTCCCGTTCTTTCACACCGATCTTTGTCATTTTACTTCTGTAGATTCTTTCACATTGCGTAGAATCTTTCTTTGAACCTTTCTTTGCTTTGAACTTTGTGAGAACTTTCCTTTGACTTCGAGATGCATGTATGAGCATGTGGAATCTGTCGCCATGGAGGTGATATGTAGCTGCAGGTAAACAGTTAGCAATAAAACAACCGGTACTTACAGATAAGGAATTAGAGATCGTCAACAGCATAGTGTGAAGACTCCTTCTAACCCTTACCAAGGCCGTTCCCATGTCAGATACTCCCGAGAGAGCTTACGAGACCTACTTAGTAGCTCAATGACTGGGTGAGTCGCTAGGGATCACTCCACGACTGTAGACCATTTGAAACCACCGCGAACACTAAGCGTAACTCGTAAAGAATTACCGAAGTGACCTGCTGTCAGGGCTGCTTGATGTTGACCCTGGCAGGAATTTCCATTCAATCATTGAGAATCACCAATGTGAATCCTCTCATAAATGTTCTGACAGATTGCTAAAATCTGCGTAGGACTCTTAAGTTTACATCTGGCGTCCTTAATGTTGAACAACCAGTGTAGAAATATCATGTGTTCCTATGAGATCTTTTGATGAAATCTCAGGGCTCTAGACTCGATAAGTGCACATTTGGTTTCCTATGCGGAGATTAGGGAGAGGTCTCCTGCTTCAATATCAACCATCTCTAAGAGACAGGTCGATAGATTACACCGGTTCCCCGTGAGAATGAAACAAGCTCTTTTAAGAGAACTTGAGTGGTTAAGAAGGTTTAGTGCAGTGCGTCACTGGGTCCATGACGTCTTTGTCTTCAATACTGGCGTCACCTTTGTAACAACCAGTAGCATATGAGTTGAACCCGGTGTCTGCCCTAAGGTTGAACATATGGAGGGCTATTTCTTTTCACCTTTTTTCATAACTTTTCTTTTTAATTCTTCAACCCCTTCTTTCTCCTTTCTCATTTTCTTCTTTTTTCAATCATACCTAAGGACTTCTAATTCTAATCTATTGGAATTTTCCTTGGGTAGATCCCTCCGGCTCTAGCGGATCATAGGACGGTTTTTCCTAACCTTAGTCACCTTATAACACCATGACTATCCTATTGTTGCCATAAAACCATTCATTTGAAAATCTCTCAAAGTGTTTATGATAATAAAACACATTTTGTTGACACTTCGAGAGTTTTGCATTTCTTTTGAAGGACTCCCCCTTCGCATGTGCTCATGGATTTTTAAGAAATTTGCACATGTGGGAGGAGTTTGCACTTTTTGAATTGATCCACTTTCAGTGAACATGACCGATTCGAGACACGCTTACATCACTAGTTAGACTAGCTTTAAATTATTACCCGTCCTGGTCAAGTCCAAGGAAAGTCTCTCGATACGGTACACTCTACTCAGACAAGTCCTATTCGAGACACGCTTACATCACTAGTTAGACTAGCTTGAAATTATTACCCGTCCAGGACAAGTCTTTTCGATTACTGACATTTTAAGCTTCGTCAATTCATTAGTACTTACTGAGTCGAGCTTTTTTGAGATTCAGCCACAATCTTTAAACATCTTTGATCACATTTTAATCATGTCTTCTCCCCCTCAAAAATAGCATAACGTGATATTTTTGATTTCAACTGATTAAGAAAAAGCTTTTGGAGAGAAAGACAGATTTTGCATGAATTTGGAACATTTTAGTTTTTTATACTCCCCCTTAATGATAGCTCATTTTAAAATCAATTAAGGGTTTAGAGGAAGTTTTCTTGAGCACAAATTTTGAGAGATTTTGAGAAATCTGTTAAACAATCTTGAAAAAGTGCTCAAGAATTCTGTTTTGAAAACGAGTTTATGCTTGAAATCTTTTTCGTTTGTTTAGACTCGAACTTTTTGAAAAAGAGTTCGTCATTGAACGTACGAGTCCTTGATTTGAAAATAATCAGAAGTCATCGTTTAAGTACGGGTTTCGTACTGAAGTATACGAAAGCCATCGTGAAGAAACTTTTTGAGAAACGACATGTTTTAGAAAAACATTTAAAAAACTCCCGTTCAAGCATCTGTACATGTCCGTATCATTGTTGAATGACATTTCTAGAAACGTACAGAATATTGATTTATACGAGAGACATGTCGTAAAAAGAATTTTTTTGGATTTTTTGATTTTATATTGTTTTTGGATTTTTTTGAAAATTTATATTTTTGTATTTTGTTTTTGTTGGTTTTTCAAATTTTGTATTTTGTATTTTTTTCAAAAATATTTTCAGCGAAGCGATTTTGAAAACATTTTTCAAGAAGATTCGAGAAGACATTCTAGCTCCTCAGGAGTTAGGCTTCGCATGCCAATTCGTCAAACTAAATATTCAAACCGTTCTTTTGGAAGGGCTTTAGTAAATAGATCGGCGAGTTGATAATCAGTCTTAACGAAAAATAATTCAACAGTACCCTCTTCCACGTGTTCTTTGATGAAATGGTAACGGACTTTGATATGCTTCGTCTTAGAGTGATGTACGGGATTGCACGAGATGGCTATGGCACTTTTTGAGTCACAATACATAGGTATTCTGTCAAAAGTAAAGCCATAATCTGTGAGCTGTGTCCGCATCCAAAGAACTTGGGCACAACACGTAGATAGAGACACATACTCGGCTTCGGCGGTTGATAGCGCAGTACAATCCTGTTTCTTTGACGACCAGCTTACAAGCTTTTCACCCAAAAATTGTGCTCCACCTGATGTACTCTTTGCTGTAACTTGATCACCAGCATGGTCTGCATCTGAAAATGCTGTTAGATGAAACCTCGAATCCTTCGGATACCAAAGTCCCATGTTAATGGTGCTTCGTAGGTACCGAAAGATCTGTTTAACCTCTTTGAGGTGAAGTTCGGTAGGCTTTGCCTGAAACCGTGCTAACAAACAAACAACAAATTGAATATCGGGTCGACTAGCAGTTAGGTACATAAGAGAACCGATCATGCTCCGATATTTCTTCGGATCGATAGGTTTCCCAAACAAATCAGCACCTATTTTTGGTGAAGTGACCATTGGTGTACCAACAGAATCACAATTTTCCATTCCATGTTTTTTCAAAATCTCTATAGTATATTTAGCTTGATTGATAAAAATACCACGAGGGGATTGATGGATTTGTAAACCAAGAAAGAATTTTAGTTCCCCCATCATGGACATTTCAAATTTACTTTTCATGAGATTTTCAAAATGTTTTGAATGGTTAGGATTGGTTGATCCAAAAATAATGTCGTCCACGTAAATTTGAACGATCAAAATGTCATCTTTGAATTTTTTGATAAACAAGGTGTCATCAACCGTTCCTTTTGTGAAATTGTTTTTGAGCAAGAAAGATGATAGTTCGTCATACCATGCTCTTGGAGCTTGTTTTAAACCATAAATTGCTTTCTTAAGCTTGTAGAAGTAGTCTGGATGATCTTTGTCGATGAATCCCTCTGGCTGACTCACATACACTTCTTCTTTCAGAGTTCCATTTAAGAAAGCAGTCTTAATGTCCATCTGATAGACTGTGATGTTTTTGTGAGCTGCATAGGCTAAGAAGATCCGGACTGCTTCAAGTCTAGCTACAGGTGCGAATGATTCCTCGAAATCTATCCCTTCTTCTTGTGGATAACCTTTAGCCACTAGACGAGCTTTGTTACGAATTACAGTCATTTCCTCATCCAGTTTGTTCTTCCACAACCACTTGAGATCAAGAACACGTTTATCAAGTGGTCGTTCAACAAGTTCCCAACTATCATGTAACAGGTATTGAAGAAATTCCTCCTGCATCGCTTGAATCCAAGGGTTTTCTGCCATTGCTTCCCGAATGTTCTTTGGTTCTTTGAGGCTGATTGAGCAAATGTAAATGCACAATTCGAGATCGGTGGCAAGTTGTCTCCTTGTCTGAACTGGCTTTGAAGGTTCACCAATAACATGTTCTATTGGATGGTCTTTTGTCCATTAAAACGTAGAAGGGTACCTTGGGTGTAACAAATGTGTGTTAGATGGTTCTTGTAACCTTGAAGAAGATTCAGCAGAGTCTGTTGCAAACGGGTTTTCAAATACTTCTTCTTCTTCTTCTAACGTAACATCGTTTGAATTATTTGTTGGTTCTTCTTGAAAATTTGTGTTTTGGTTTTGCTCATCAACTCTTGGTAGAACAGTGTCAAGTACTGGAGTTGCTTGAGTAGATGTAGTTAGTGCTTCAGCTTCGATTGTTGTAGATGCATCTTGTGATGGTGGTGGTGGTGGATGTTTTTGAGCGGGTGCAGCGGAATGTTGTTGAGATGCATTTGTCGAAGTTCCACCATAGTATTCATCAAACATTAACTCGAAGAAATTTTCCAGTTCTTGTTCTGAAGGTTTATCCGTGTTTGTTGAATGAGCTCCTTGAGGCACGAGTCCTGAACTGATGTGTCTAGAAGTCTGCATGTTTGGTGCGGGTCCTAATCCGTTTTGATTAGAAGCCATCGGATTAAGCGCGGGTTCTAGAGCGAGTCTCTCAGAAGCCATTTGTGAAATCTCGTCAAACTTCACATTCATTGTCTCCATTATCCTTTTCGTTCTTCTATTATACACCCTGAATGCCCTCGAGTTTTCTGAATATCCAATGAAGATTCCAATATCACCCTTAGCTTTTAACTTCCCTAGATCTTCTCTGTCATTCATCGGATAGCACAAAGCGCCAAACACGTGAAGGTAAGAGATGTCAGGTTTACAGTTGTTCACTAGTTCATATGGGGTTTTATTGAATCTCGGATGGACTAGGGATCGGTTTTGAGTAAAACAAGCAGTGGCTACAGCATCAGCCCATAAGAATAGAGGTGCACTAGAAAAAATCAGCATTGTGCGAGCAGCTTCCACAAGAGTTCTATTTCGTCTTTCAACTACCCCATTCTGCTGTGGAGTTCTAACAACTGATGTTTGGTGTGTGATTCCACCATCTTCAAGGTAAGTTCTTAACTCCTGGTTAGTAAATTATGTGCCATTGTCTGTTCTTATAATCCTTACTGGAGCTTGAAGTAGAACTTGAATACGCTTCAGAAAGGTGATGATGATGCCTGGTGCTTCGTCTTTTGATCTCAAAAACTTTACCCAAGTATATCTTGAATAATCATCAACAATAACGAGAATATACTTCTTCCCATTAATGCTTTCAACTCTCATTGGGCCACATAAGTCCATGTGCAACATATGTAACCTTGCTTCCGAACTAGGTACGGTTTTGGGTTTATATGATGCTCTTTTACTTTTTCCTTGTTCGCATGATGGACATAGGTGTTCCTTGGTGTATTTGAATTTAGGAAGTCCGGTGACGATGTTGTCTTTGGCTAACTTGTTGATGGTGTCGAAATTGAGATGGGATAAACGTCTATGCCACAGCCAGGACTTAGTTTCTGTTGCCCTTGTCATAAGACAAATTGGTGATGTAGAAGCCATTTGGTTGATGTCGATAGCGTACAAGTTTGTACCATGATTACCAGTTAAGAGATCATCACCAACCAAATTTCTAATAAAAACCGTGTTTCTCCTGAATGCAACTTCTAAATCTGCATCACAAAACTGCCCAACTGAAAACAAGTTGTGTCCCAACCCTTCGACGTAGTAAACTCGAGTGATTAAAAAATTCTCAAACCGAAGATCTCCATAACCCTGAATAGCTGCTACATGATCATTTCCAAATCGTACAGTTCCCATGAATTTCCAGACGAAATTGATCAGCAGCTTTAAATTCCCGGTCATGTGCTTGGAGCAACCCGAGTCGACGATCCAAAGATATATTTCGATAACCTGCCAAGAACAGAAGAATTTGTATTTGGAAACCGTTTTGAATTTGGTTCCGTGGGGTTAGGAGTAAAATCAGAATCACACTCATAGATAGTTGCTACTTGATTAGCTTGAGTTATTTCTAATTTGCCATTCTTAAGAGTGAACTCTCTACCCGTTGGAATCCACATACAAAACTTAAGGTACTTCCTAGGCATTCGACTAATAGTGGTAGTCCTAAATCGTGCAACTAATCTTTCTATAGATCTAGATCTAGCACTAGGTCTTTTTAGAACATTAATCTATTCAGGCGTAACATTCACATTCTTAGAAACACATGCATCATGAACATCATTAATTAAACATTCTTGCATATTAAACAAACAAAGTCGTTACATGCATTAGAACCAATACTTTCGACATTACATTCAGATGAATCATGTTTCTTATTAAAAAGCGATAAATTCCTAGGGTGTTCTTCTACTTCTTCAACTTTATTCTTGCTACTACTCGTAGAGACAGGCGAGACTCTATTGTTCCTTGTATTGCTCCTAGGCTTTAGTCTGCTGCTCCTAGAGGTGCTTTCTAATCCTGTAGAAGGTAAGGCACACACATTAGGATTTATATTGTTGTCCTTTTTAGCATCCCTAGATTCTTTTGAATTAGCCTTTCTACACTTGTCATTTGTCTTAGATGTTGAGGCAGACGCACTAGTGGGACTAATCCTAAAAAGGCCAGGTGCTATCACTTTTGGTGTTTCGACAACCGCTTTTCCTTTATCAACAATCTTAACATTTTCACTTTTCTTAGGCAAGGGTGTTGGAGTGACTGGTTTTGTCAAATCCTTTTTCTCATCGACTTTTGGAGCAAACCGTGAAATTGACATTTTTGGTTTTTGAACCGTGTTTGAAACATTTGGTTTCTCCGAAGTCAATGGTTTTGCAAACTTAGTTTCCTCACCCTTTCCTTTTTGACTTTCAAGCTGAGCCCTCAAAAGATCATTTTGCTCTTTCATGTTTTTTAAGTCACGCTCATACGACAATTTGTCATACTTGCATTCTTCCTTTTTTCGATCAAGTTGTTTAAAATATGACACATTTTCTTTTTCAAGCTTTATAAGAGCATTTTCATGTTTTGAAACAATTACGGAGGTCTCAGCTCTTAGTCGTTCATCGTCTTGAACAGAATATGTTTGTAAAATGATGGACATAATGTCAGTGGTCATAACAGCTTCGAAGAGAGAATCATTTAGGTTTTCCAAAACATTCATGTTTTCACGAGTATCATTAGCTTCGTTTACCAGGGATTTGTGGTCCTTGACAAAGTCAGACGTTTCTTTTAAGAAAGCTTGTTCAAAATGGATTACCCTCGCACTGATGTTATTTAGTGGGATAGTAATTTCGTTTTCAAAAACTTTTTTCTGCTCAATATGAAAACTGGAATGCCAGTTGTTAATATTGATTGTAGTTTTAGAAACAACAATATTTTGAAGTTCTTGAATTCTCTTTTTAACGTCATCCAGAATGTCTCTAACCTCACTTGTATTAAAAGTGTTGTTAGAAGACATTTGTTCTATTTTTGAAAGAGATTTGGAAGCAATTACTTTCTTAGAAAACATTTTTGAAAATGGCCGTTTTATGGAAAACACAGATGATTCTTTTTGTGGAACAAAAGTAATTCCCGAAAGTTTGTTCAATTTGTTGTAATCAATGGGTTTCAAATCCTTTTGTTTCATTTTATTTATGCTCTCTTCGACATGTTCTATCGTTTGCACAGAATCCTGAACGACGGGAGGATCATGTTTGGTGTAAATCACATTACCATTGTACAAAACATTCTGTTCTTGCTGAGCTTTCTTGAGATTACAAGGGGTGTTGTTACCAAGAGCCATTTTGTGTTTCGTATGGTAAATCGGATTAGTTTGGTTTGAAATCATTTTCATTGTTTGACTTGACTGACCCGACTTAACCACTAATTCTTCTAGATGTGCAATCATGTGTTCTGACTCTACGATTTCTTCCAAAAGTTTGTCTTCTTTCTTTGCAAAGTCCTTTTTCAACTCATCCATTTCTTTTTCAAGATTGGCATAAGCTGTTTTTTGTTTAGAAAATTGGTTTTGTAAATCAGAAATTTTCGCGTTTAAAGATTTTATCTTTTTGAAAGAATTAACATCAAGTGTATCAAACTTGAGTTGCAATTGTTTTTCCCTTGAAACGGAATTTTGATAACCAGTTTCTAATTCAGATAATCTTTTGTTATGAAATTCAAAAGCTTTAACGTGTTCTTTGTAACTCTTAAGCTCAGCGGTCAATTTAACATTCGCGACCTTAACATCGCGATTGACCTTTTTCACATTCTCAATTTCAATACGACAATTATTCAATAATGATTCAAACAAAGCACGTGTTTCCTCATCATTCTCAGCATGCTGTGAACCGAAGCCTCCATTATGATTCACATTTGGAGTCGCTGAAGGAGTATTGCTACTACTTGGCGTGTCCAGGTATGTATCATAAGTGGATGCTTGCTTCTCAAAATGTTGTTCCTCATGAGGAGACATATCAAATATATCATTATTGTGACATGTGTTGAAATTTGATACCTTAGATGGTGCATTGGTGTCATAAACAGGAAATGTGTCAGAATCCGTGTCATACTTAGCTTCCTGAAGATTCGCCATGAATATGCAGTTCGCATCGATATCCTCTCTGTCTTCTATGTCATCCATACGAGCCATAAAGTCATTCTCCTCTGCGTTCAACTGAAATCCTGCCTCATTCTTTTGTGCCAACAGCACTGCTTTCTGCAAGTACGCTAGATCTTTCTTGTTTGGCTTAGTAGGACAGTTCCTTGCCATATGACCTACACCCTAACAGTTGAAACACTTTACTGGATTACCTTGATTCACATTTCCCAAATTCCCAACTACTGGAGCTGCAACATTTCTATTCTGATTACCCATTGCCTGATTACCAACATTCTGACCCCTCTGATTTCCAACAAACTGACCCAATTGATTCCCTGCATTCTGACCATACTGATTCCCTGCATACTGACCTGCATTCTGCATATTCTGATTGCCCATATTAAATCCAGTAGCATATCCTTGCTGATTCCCATAAACTCCAACCATTTGGCCTCCGTTGCCCATATTGAAACTCGGCTGAGCGATCTGCCTGTTGCGAGTATTCGATGAAATCCTTTGGTTGTTGTTTGTTGGTGTAGAATAGCGTCCTTGGAATGCCTTTGACAGAAAAGCAAACGCTTGTGTCAATGCTGCAGCAGCTTCATCATTGTCAGTGAATTCTGGTTCTTGGAAGTGTGGGTATTGCTGTTGTGGAATAACTTGTTGTTGTTGTGGGTAGAACTGTTGTTGGTAGACCGGTGTTGGTTGTTGAATGTAGTTGTGAATGGAAGATGATGATGGTTGTTGAGTGTTCACTGGTAATGGTGTTGGTGTATTAGCAATTAATGCGAGAGGATCATGATTCTTTACCAATCTTTCTTTCCTTACTTCATTAGCCTCAGCTTGGTTTTGTTTCAGAAAATCATAGAGTTGATCATAATTCACATTATGCAAATCCTTTGTTTGATTGACAATTGTAACATAATGACCCCATTCTTCTGGAAGGTTATTGAGGAATTTGATGTTTGTTGCAATTGTTCGTGGTGTCAACTTGTTTCTGATTAACTCATTCATCAAAGTGCAAAACCTTGTGTAGTAAGATTCAATCTGTTCACCTTTAGTGGATGTAAAGTTCTCCCATTCAGTAAGAAGTTTGTTCTCAACGTCTTGTTGTCCAATTTCTGTTCCATGACATATTCTTCTAACACGTTCCCACATAGCATAAGCAGTTTCACAGCTGTCGACCGCAGCAAAGATCTCCCGTGGTAATCCAAGTTGGATTAAATGCATTACCATATCATCAGCTTTGATCTGCGTCTTGTCTTCATCAGTGTAATCTGCTTCTGTTTGTATACGCACGAATGGTTCAGTAGGAGGTGTTGTATTTGGATTACCTTGAATTTGAACTTGTCTTGGCTGAAATGGACCGTTTTCTATGGATTTGATCATAAGGTGACCGTTATCCTTTGTTTTGATGTAACGAAGCATGCGGCTTGTCCATGGGAGATATCCACCTTTTTCAAGCATTGGAGGTCGGTTTTCCGCACCGGCTGCATGAATGTCTTGCTGAGTTGCCATTGATGAAGTGTAGATGGATAAAGTTGATTCTTTGTTAGGAATACGATTATTCGTATGAAGATTCGGTCACCCCAAGTGTAACTCAGCATAGTGTAGCTCGTGGTATCTATCTTAATTAGTTTTATGGTAGTTTAGATTTAGTTAGTATTTGTGGAGTCGGGTCGGGTCTTCACCCACTGTCAGCCCGCTCCACAGCCTTTTTCAGAAGGCGTTTGTGTTGTAAGTATAAATACCCTTTCCCACCCAAGGGAAAGGGTTGGACCTTCATTTGCAATCTAACCTTTCACAAGTTTTCACATACAAGGCTCCCACTTCTCTCATCTCACTCTCTCTCTAACATCTTACTAGAAAATACATCTCTAATCATCCTAAATCACATAACCATCCATGGTCTTACATTAGAGTATATTACAATTGGTATCAAGAGCCATGGTTCTAGCCTAGGATACATGGTATGCTCGAATTTATAGTGTGGTGTGTGTGTTTAGTTTGGTTCGAATGGTTTGTGTAGTTTTCTCACTTGTTTGATCTCGTTAAGCCTTTCTCTTGTCATTCTTGTTATACTTTCTTGGTTAAAAGTAGTATAGACACCTTGGTTTAGTCATTCCATCACTTGTGTGGACATTGGAGGCATTTCGAGTGTTGTTTCTTGGTAGCGAGTTGGTATCTTCTGGTAGAGAGTTGGTTGGATTGTGTAGCGAGTTGACATTAGCGTTTTGGCTCTTTACTATTTTGGGACATACGGACAAATCGCTACGAAAGGGACACTTTTGTCTCATTACTAGCGAGTTGTCAGATTTTGGAGTTTTGTGAATCTGGCGAGTTGTTCATTAGCGAGTTGTGAATCAGCGAGTTGACATCTAGCGAGTTGATCTGTAGCGAGTTGATATTCAGCGAGTTGATTAGTTGCAAGTTAACTGTTAGCGTGTTGTTTGTCAGCGTTTTGACTATTAGCGAGTTGCTACCAACAGCGAGTTGTGTATAGCGAGTTGGGTTGATTGTGCAGTGTCAGACTAGCGAGTTGATCATCCAGCGAGTTAGTGTATTAGAGGGTTGATATTAGCGAGTTGATTTCAGCATAGCGAGTTAGTGCTGGTTTGTGGCGAGTTGAGGTATTTCAGCGACTTGGTACTTGTAGCGAGTTGAAGCCTTAACGAGTTGTGATTATCTTAGAGTGTTGACATTTGTGAATCTTTGTGAGCTGTAGCGGCTTAAGTTGTTACATCTACTCCGTCAGTAACTTGACGTTGTGAGACTATTCCTACAACTTGACTTGTTATTTGTATAGTAACTTGACGTTGTGAGTTTAATCTTACAATTTGACTTATTTTCTGAGTAGTGATTGTAATTCGACTTGTTGCAACAAAACACAAAATTCACTTGTGTTTAATAGGTTGAAACGTGCACCTACTAATTCTTCACAACATGGCTAGCACTGCATCGGATGACATTCAGGCAGCAGGGTCGGATACTCGTCCTCCTATGCTGGACAGGACCGACTATGAATCATGGGCACAAAGGATTCGTCTCTACTGCTTGGGAAAAGATAATGGAGTCAACATTCTGAAATCTATCGATGAAGGACCTTTTGTTATGGGAGTCACCAGAGATACGGTTGCTGCTACTGACGACCAACCTGCTGTGTTCGGCCCTAACAGACCTCGCATCTACGATGAGCTATCTGAGGAAGAAAAGAAACGGTATGATGCCGACATCAGAGCCTCGAACATTGTCATTCAAGGGCTTCCTAAAGATGTCTACAAACTCATCAACTACAACACAGATGCCAAAGCAGTTTGGGACAATGTAAAAATGCTCCTTGCAGGGTCTGAGTTAACCAAAGAAGATCGAGAGTCCCAGCTATATGATGAGTTTGAGCACTTCAAAATGAATCCAGGTGAAAGCATCACAGACTATTATGTTAGATTTCACAAACTGGTAAATGATATGAGAATCATCAATATGACAATGCCCAACATTCAGCTTAACTCCAAATTTGTGAACAACATGGCACCGGAATGGGACAGATTTGTCACTGCTGTTAAACTCAACAAAGGTCTTAGGGATACCAACCATGAACAACTTTATGCCTATCTGCAACAACATGAGAAGCATGCTGCCTATGATCGGGTGATGCGTGAAAAACTAAACTCTCCAACTCCAAATGACTCTCTTGCTTTTGTCTCAAATGTTCAACAACTCAATCAATCATCAAGTGAACCACCTCAACCACAACATCCTTCAACTAGATCTACCTTAAAAGCATCCGGTTCGTCACCTTCAGCTCTACAAACCCATCTGGACTCTGGGTATTCCCACACTGATATGATGATTGATAATCTATCCAACCAAGTCTCTTTACTGGTTCAACAATTCAGAGCTAATCTTCCATCCACCAATAATCAACTTCGGTCTTCATCCAATCCTCGTAATCAGGCTGTCATAGAGGATGGCAGAGTTGTGGTGCAAAATGTACAAGGAAGACAGAATCTGAATCAAAGGAATGATGGATTTAGGAATGGGAATTATAGGGTTGGCAACGCACTTCAAGGACAAGCCAGGCAACCTAAATGTTACAACTGTGGAGGAATGAGTCACATTGCTAGGAATTGCACTCAACCAAAGCATCCACAAAACTCTGAATACTTCAAAGATAAAATGTTGCTGATGCAGGCACAAGAGAGTGGGACTGTTTTGGATGAAGATGCCTTGTTCTTTCTGGCGGGTGATGACGGGAACACATTTGATGCAGATGTAGATGATCAACCGGTTCAAGATCTAGCACTCAATGACCCGAATATCTTCCAGGTTGAAGACTGTGATGCATTTGATTCTGACGTTGATGACGAACCTACTGCTCAAACCATCTTCATGGCTAACCTTTTTGCAGCAGTGTCCTCTCCACATCAGTCTGAATCATCCATCACCTATGCTATCTCTGAGGTACCAATTTTACCTAACCATGATGACTCTGTCCATCCAAAGAGGGCGTGTGATTTTGTACAACTCACAGACAGTGACAACACATATACCATTAATATGGGAAATACCAATACAGTCCCATATGAAAGGTATTTGAATGTCAATGGTCCGCTAGTTGTACCAAGTGACACACCTTCTGTTGATCCTAGTGAGTTTAAACTGCATGAGCATACTGTATATATCCCTGATGATTCCCTGCCCACTAGATTCAATATTCTTAAGGATCAGGTGTCTATATACGAACATATAGATAAGTTTGAGTTAAATGAATGTGAGCAGAAAATGGAATGGCAAATGCGTGCTTACATAACTGAAAATAATTCCAAACAAGAAACATTAAAAAGGGAGTTAATGTCCTTGAAGAAACAATTGGATCTATCTATTAAACAAAAACAGGAGATTCAAAAGGGGTTAACCTTGCTCAAACACGATTATAAAGACAAAGAAACAAGTCTTTTAAATGATGTTTCCAACCTTAAAATGTTGAAAAACAAATTGGAAGAAAAATTGTACACGCAAGGCCAAACCATCCAATCTGCTCAAATGATGGAGAATCATAGGAAATTAAGAGATAAGTTTAGTGAACAGGATACCTCTAAACCTAAGGTAAACTACCTTAGAAATGGGATTGGTGCTCAACCCGCGATATATGATTCGAACGTTATGTATGAACCTGACCATGCCCCTCTTGAGATGTGTTCATATGATGAGATAGATGAGATCGAAGATAGAAATAGGGAAAAACTTGCTGAAAAATTGAAAGATCCCTTGTGCACTGCTAAGAATCTCATATTTCACTATGATTACGAAAATGACAATCATCAGGCCATTTCTGTCCCTAAAAAGTAATTTCTCCCGGAAAAAACTTTTTGGAATATTGACATGGAGAAAATGCAAGCTGAAAGACTTGTGGGTAACACTCGAACTGTTTTTAGGATTGCTGATCCTACCTTGTATCCTCTGACCACGCCCATGCACCTTGTACCACTCACTCTTCCTACACAGTGTAATACTCTTATTGGTCTTTATGTACTAGGTCAATTGTTTAATGACTTTGACAAAACTTGTAAAAAGAGAATTACACCAACTGGGATTACTGAAGGGGAAAGGGGTTTTGAACAAACAAAACGGTGTTACCTAATAGAAGTCATGCCATTTTTCAAACTTCTTAAAGAACACTTTGAAGGCCTTAAGACTACCATAAATGATGATGTCACTAACATGAAAAAGGTTTTCAAAGATGTCGAAAATGAGGGTAAACAATTGGCAATTGATCTCAAATATAGTGAAATTGACAGAAAAAACACTCGCATTATGAATGATAACTTGATTGCTAATTGCATTGCTCAAGATGTGTTCTACACTGCCACCGACTCTGCCTTATCTGCTAAACAATTTCATGAAATGTCGGTTACGTTGAATGTATTTCAGAATCGTGTGATTGAGCTTGAGGGGGAGAATTTGAGATTAAATACAAAAATTCAAAACGACGACCATGATAACATGGTCAGGCATTTCTCAAAACTAGAAGTTGATAATCTTAATTTACAACTACAATATCAACATCTAGAAGAAAGCATAAAACTCTCAAATGCCAAGACATCTTCGGATGCTCCTGAATTTGATATATGTTTTGAATTGTCCAAAAAGGATGATGTAATTCAAGCTCACTCAAACACGATTCGGAAATTGAGGGCACCAGCCACCTAATGTCGCTAGATTCTCAAAATTTTCTGAAACAAAACATAATCAACGGCGTACAACATGAAAATGAGTGGCTTCGTGCTGAGATGTCAAATGCTAAACAACGTTACAAAGAGCTATTTGAGTCTATTAAAATAACATGTAACCAAAACAATGAAAGAGTCACTTCTTTGTTGAACGAAATTGAGAATCTAAAGACCATGGTGAAAGGGAAAATGCCTGTTGTTTCTTGTGACCATGTTATTTCCAATGATCATGCTTGTAAGAAATTGGCGAGCAATGCCTTGAATGTCTCTCTTCCCCTTAGGAACAATAAGCTAGTTATAGCAACTATCTTAGGTATCTTAAGGAGTGTCTTATCATACTTAGAGAAACCATTGAAGATGGTAGGATACCAAATAAACAGGATGATGTCATTTCGGATGCATGCTTCGTCACTAATAGAGCTCAGGAATTATTAGAATATGCCATAGGAACATGCCCCAAGAGTGACAACAAGGTGGATAGGTCACTTGCATCGTACTCTAACGTTGGCTACAAACATGTTGCATTTAATTATCCTCATGCCATGACTCAATCCACCACCATGTTTACCGGTAAACAAGTAGAAACCAAGCATCCTAATGTTCCCATCATTGCTTCTACAGGAGTAAACGGTGTATCTAAAGCTAGCAAGTCACAGCCTAGGTGCAATACAAAGAATGATAGGACTTTGCCGGCTAAGAGTGCACTTATGAAGGAAGTAGAAGAATCATCTAGGAACAATAAAGTTATGTCTGTCAAAAAGAATCGAGTTGAATCAAATATTTGTGTTAACAATGATGTAATTAATTAGAATTCTGGTGCTATTTGTAAGACATGTAACGAATGTTTATTTTTTGGTAATCATGATGCATGTGTTGTGTCCTTCTTAAAATTCTCAATGTGTTCTTCAGTTAAGAATGTTTTGTGCACTAAGCCGGTTAGGCAAATATGGACCAAAACTGGAAAGGTCTTTACTAATATTGGCTATCAATGGAGACCTACAGGAAGGAGATTCACACTAGGAGATAAGTGCCCTTTGACTAGGATCACTAATTCCAAAGTAGTGCTGACTAAGAAATGGAGACCTACTGGAAGAATACTCCCAATAGATGCAAGTAGTACCAATCCTAAGTCTAGTGCATCAAACTGTGATAATTCTTGCAGTATCTCCGTGACATATGATAATCCAATGTTTGTGTGTGCTAACCAAACGGACCCCAACTGTTTGTGGGGCTCCAGCTTTTTCAGTTATCCACCATTGTCTGGTTTCAAATGCAGGTCGTACAAATCGTCCTTTGGTATTTGGACTCAGGCTGCTCAAAACATATGACTGGAGATCGCTCGCGGCTCATGAATTTCGTGGAAAAGTTTATTGGTACGGTCAGATTCGGGAACGACCATTTTGGAGCAATAATGGGTTATGGTGACTATGTCTTTGGAGACAGTGTGATATCTAGGGTGTACTATGTGGAGGGACTTGGACATAATCTATTCTCTGTTGGTCAATTTTGTGACTCTGATCTTGAAGTGGCCTTCAGAAAACACACTTGCTTTGTTAGAGAATTAGATGGTGTAGATCTTCTCAAAGGAAGTAGGGGCACAAATCTTTACACCATATCAATTGAAGACATGTTGCGGTCCTCTCCAATTTGCTTGCTCTCAAAAGCCTCTAAGAACAAATCATGGCTGTGGCATCGTCGTTTAAACCATTTGAACTTCGGTACCATCAATGAACTCACTCGTAAAGATCTTGTTCGAGGTTTGCCCAGATTGAAATATGATAAAGATCATCTTTGTTCCGCATGTCAAATGGGCAAGAGCAAAAAGCACACCCATAAACCCAAAACTGTCAATTCCATCATGGAAGTCCTACATACTCTTCATATGGACCTCTGTGGACCAATGAGGGTTCAAAGTATCAATGGCAAGAAATATGTGTTGGTTGTTGTTGATGATTACTCTTGCTTCACATGGATAAAATTTTTAAGATCAAAGGATGAAACCCCGGGGATTATCATCAAACTCATCAGGCAACTGCAAGTCCGACTCAACAAGACAGTTAGATTTATTCGCACCGACAATGGAATGGAGTTTGTGAACAAACAACTCACTCAATTTTATGAAGGCATCGGCATTAGTCATCAAAAGAGCATTCCACGTACACCTCAACAAAATGAAGTCGTTGAAAGACGTAACCGCACCTTAGTTGAAGCTGCTAGGACTATGCTAATCTTTTCAAATGCTCCAATGTTCCTTTGGGCCGAAGCCATTGCAACTGCTTGCTACACACAGAACCGATCTTTGATACACCCTCTCCACTGCAAGACTCCATATGAACTGGTTCATGTTAGAAAGCCAGACCTTTCGTTTCTACGAGTATTTGGAGCATTGTGCTACCCAACCAATGACAGTGAAGATCTTGGGAAACTCAAGGCCAAGGCCGACATTGGTTTCTTCGTTGGGTATGCTCTTGAACGCAAGGGTTACCGAATCTACAACAAACGTACCAGAGATATAATGGAAACTATTCACGTTACATTCGATGAGCTGACCGAGCAACCGGCTCCTGGACAAACCAGTTCTGGACCCGTGCCTGGACCTATAAGCTCCGGGCTTGTACAGTATCCCTCCCCTGCTACTCCTTTTGTGCCTCCCACAAGTGATGATTGGAAGAATCTGTTTGACCCTATGTTTGATGAATACTTTGAACCTCATGCCGGGGCTGCCCCTGAAGCTCCTATCATTCCACAACAGGCTGGTATAGCTGTTGCTCCACCGCCTATTGAAGGGCCTTCCACATCTCTTTCATGGGATCCAGAAGGCCCCACTACCAGTCACTCAGTAAACACATCTAATGTTCAATCTTCATCTGTACCACGAGTAGCTGCTGCTGATAATTCTTTTGAAGTTAATCCGTTTGCCCCACCTAATGAAGAGTCGTTTGTAAATGTATTTGCTCCTGAATCTTCTTATGATACATCCGTCTCAGATGAATCCAACACGGCTACATCAATCCACTATCCTCAACCCCATGAGCATCTCAGGAAATGGACCAATGATCATCCAATTGACAACATCATTGGAAATCCGTCTCGTCCTGTTTCAACACGCAAACAACTGGTAACTGATGCCTTATGGTGCTTCTTCAATTCTGTTCTCACCAAAGTTGAACCAAAAGATTTCAAAGATGCAATGTCTAAAGTCTCATGGTTCACTGCTATGGTTGACGAGATCCATGAGTTTGATCGTCTTGATGTATGGGAGTTGGTTCCTCCTCCTGAGTGTGCTATGATAATTGCTCTTAAATGGATATTTAAAGTTAAGCTTGATGAGCATGGTGATGTGTTGAAGAACAAGGAAAGGCTTGTGGCTAAAGGATACCGTCAAGAAGAAGGAATTGACTTTGAAGAATCCTTCGCTCCCGTTGCCAGAATTGAAGCCATAAGAATCTTTCTTGCTAATGCTGCCAGCCAGGATATGTTGGTATATCAGACGGACGTTAAGACAGCTTTTTTAAAATGGCGATCTGAAGGAGGTAGTGTATGTTAGTCAACCTGAAGGATTCGTAGATCCTGAACGTCCTAACCATGTTTATCAGTTAAAGAAGGCGCTCTATGGACTTAAGCAAGCTCCACGAGCATGGTATGATACTTTGTCAAAATTTCTTCTCGCCAACCGATTTACCAAAGGTGTTGTGGATCCTACACTCTTTACCAGAAAAACTGGCAAAAACTACCTTCATGTACAAATCTATGTAGATGACATCATTTTTGCCTCCTCTGACCCTAAAGAGTGTGATCAGTTTTCTAGTGAGATGAGCTCTACGTTTCAGATGTCTATGCTGGGACAAATGTCTTTCTTTTTGGGCTTACAAGTATCTCAAAACCCCAGCGGCATATTCATTAATCAATCCAAATATGCAAATGAAATCCTGAAGAAATTTGGATTCGAATCGTGTGACTCTATTGATACTCCCATGATTGAAAGATCAAAACTTGACAAAGATGATGTTGGGACTCCAGTCGACCAAACCTTGTATCGAAGCATGATTGGCTCTTTAATGTACCTCACTGCCAGCAGACCGGATCTTCTCTTTGCCGTCTGTATATGTGCAAGATATCAATCCAAACCAACTAAGAAGCACTTAGAAGCAGTCAAGAGGGTCTTTCAATATCTTAAAGGTACAATCCATCTGGGTCTCTGGTATCCCAAGGACACCGCAATGGCACTCACAGCTTATTCCGATGCTGATCATGAGGGATGTCAAGACACTCGTCAAAGCACATCCGGGGGTGCACAGTTTCTGTGTGATAAGTTGGTTAGTTGGTCCTCAAAGAAACAAATGGGCACATCAATCTCTTCCACTGAGGCTGAATACATTGCCATGTCCTCATGTTGTGCTCAAATTCTATGGATGAGATCTCAACTCTCGGACTATGGATTTGTATTCAACAAGATTCCCATGTACTGTGACAACAAAAGTGCAATCGCCCTGTGCTGCAACAACGTCCAGCACTCAAGGACTAAGCACATTGATATTCACCATCACTTCATCAGGGAACAAGTTGAGAAGGGAATTGTGGAACTCTACTTCGTAAGAACTGAGTTCCAGCTGGCTGACATCTTCACCAAAGCACTTCCTAGGGAAAGATTTCAATTCATCATCCCTCGCCTTGGCATGAAGAGTTTCACTCCTGAAGATCTCACATGTCTTCAGGAAGATCAGGAGGAGTAACGGGTTACTTCACATATCCTTGTATATAGTCTATCGCAAAAAGAAAATAGAAAAATATAAAACCTACAAAAACCATAAAAATCTGAAAAATCTTAAAACCCAAAAACAGTCTTCTCTCGACATGTCTCATGTGTAATCAATAGTATGTACGATCCTAGAAATGTCATTCAATAATGGCACGTAATAATACATATGCTTGAGCATGAGTTTTTCATACACTCAATAATGTTTTCTCTAAAAATATGTCGTCTTCAACTTCTCTCAAAATGGTTTGCTATTACTTCAGATAGCAACCCGGTCTTAGTATTGGGGAAAGTTCGTCGCCAAAAAGACGACTGTTCCTAACAAAGGCATGAATTACTTTATATTCGTGCCTTTCCGATCTGATGTACGCTTAAGTGCATCATTTCTGGCAAAAGAAGAGAAGTCTTCTTTACATCTCAAATACTTTTCCTTCAAAGATTCTTCGGGAAAGTATTTGCTCCAAACTTGGTGGTACCATGGTTTTTGAAGATCAAACAAACCTGAAAAGTTGTTTAAAATTTACCACTCAATCGATGCTATAAGAATTAATACTTTGTGCAAAATGTTTAATTTTAAAATGTGTCATCGATTGAGGGGGAGAATGATTTCAAAAACTATACATCATCAAAACAATGATCTTTGTGCATAACTACAATTGGATTAAGTGCAAGTGTTATGTGTTAGTATATGAATTTTTCATGAGTTTATCGCTAAACTCTAAATCATTTATAAACTCATCATCTCTAACACATAACATACTCCCTCAAGGTTTGAGGGGGAGCTTAAATGTTGTCTCAAAATCAGTCATTCTTAAAATATGACACATCTTTCTCCCAAAACCTTTAAACTTATTTAAATCACTTGGGATCACAAATCTCAACTGGTTTGAAATTTTTGATCGGGGGAGAAGATGTGATTTAAATATGAAAAACTGATTAAAATGTGATGTTTTGAACCCAAACCCAAATATATGCTCTTCCCTATGTGCTAAACTCTTTTTGTTATATCAATGCACATTTTGAGG
This sequence comes from Artemisia argyi, assembly GCA_030686995.1. Taxonomy (NCBI): domain Eukaryota; kingdom Viridiplantae; phylum Streptophyta; class Magnoliopsida; order Asterales; family Asteraceae; genus Artemisia; species Artemisia argyi. The sequence continues at coordinate 141,116,120 of CM060705.1, forward strand.
GGGAGCAAATGATTTGTGAAAAAGGATCCTTGCATCTTACGAGATCGAGACTCAGATTTGACTCATGAATTGACGAAACACAAATGTCCTGAATCGAAAAGACTAGTCCTGGACGGGTAATAACTTCAAGCTGGTTCAACCAGTGATGTAAGCGTGTCTCGAAGAGGACTAGTTTAAGTAGAATGTACCGTTTCGAGAAACCTTGGGTGAACCTGATCGGGCCGAGTAATAACTTCAAGCTAGTTTATCTAGTGATGTAAGCGTGTCTCGAATGCCCGGTCATGATCATTTAAGGTAGATCAATTCAAAAAAAAATGCAACTCTTCCCGACATGTGCAAAGTTTCAAATCAATACATATGAGCACATGTTAAGGGGGAGCATTTGAAAATGATAAAACTCTCAATGTGTTAACAAAATGTGTTTCTCTATCATAAACACGTTGAGAGAATTTTCAATAATTTGGTGTATGGCAACATAGGATAGTCATGAAGTTATAAGGTGGCTAAGGTTAGGAAAACCGTCCTATGATCCGCCAGAGCCGGAGGGATCTACCCATGGACAATACCAAATAGATAGTATTAGAAAGTCCATAGGTATGATTATGAAAAAAGGAGAAAATGTGAGAATGGAGAAAGAAGGGGTTGAAGAATTAAAAAGAAATAAAATGAGAAAGGGTGAAAAGAAATAACCCTCCTATTATTCAACCTTAGGGCAGAAACCGGGTTCAATTCATAATCTACTGATGGTTGCTAAGGCGACATTGGTATTGAAGACAAGACGTCATGGACCCAGTGACGCACTGCACTAAACCTTCTAGCCACTCAAGTTCTCTTAAAAGAACTTGTTTCATTCTCACGGGGAACCGGTGTAATCTATCGACCTATCTCTTAGAGATGGTTGATATTGAAGCAGGAGACCTCTCCCTAATCTCCGCATAGGAAAACCAATTGCACTTATTGAGTCTAGAGCCTCGAGATGCATAAAAAGATCTCATAGGAACACGTGCTACTTCTACCCTGGTTGTTCAACATTAAGGACACCAGTGGTAACCTTATGAGTCCTACGCAGATCTTAGCAATCTGCCAGAACATTTATGAGGGAAGTTACTATTGTAATTCCCAGTGATTGAATGGAAATTCCTGCCAGGGTCAACATCAAGCAGCCCTGAAAGCAGGTCACTTAGGTAATTCCTTGTGGATTACGCTTAGTGGTCGCGATGGTTACAAACGGTCAACAGTCGTGGAGTGATCTCCAGCGACTCCCCCATTCGTTGATCTACTTAGGTAGTTCGCGTAAATCCTCTCAGGGTTTACCGATTGGGAACGGTCTTGGTGAGGATTAGAAGGAGTCTTCACACTATGCTGTTGACAATCTCTAATTCCAAACCTATAAGTACCGGATGATTTGTTGCTAACTGTCTATTTACAGGAATTTCTGACGGTTGCAGTTGATTGTTGAAAGATGTTGATCCAGTAACATATGCTCACACTTCAACTCCATAACTTTAAGATATCATGATCATTGAATGGCCTTCAACCGTGCTTCCTCAACTCTGATGAAGAAGATCATGATCCTGAAAAGTGTGAGCATGTCAACACAAAGATGTTCAAATCACATGGAGACATTACTACTCAAAGATGACCCTCAGAAACTCATATGGATGATGAAGTCGAAGCTATTTCCAAAGATCATCCAACACATTGAAGGTGTCATCAAGAGTCTACCACTCAATGCATAAAGATCTCAACTATGAAGAATCAAAAGGCCACGAGCTATAGAGATGTCATCAAAGACTTGATTGCTTTGACTCAATATCTATTTTCTGGGGTGACCTCCCTTAGGGGGAGATTGTTAGGAATACGATTATTCGTATGAAGATTCGGTCACCCCAAGTGTAACTCAGCATAGTGTAGCTCGTGGTATCTATCTTAATTAGTTTTATGGTAGTTTAGATTTAGTTAGTATTTGTGGAGTCGGGTCGGGTCTTCACCCACTGTCAGCCCGCTCCACAGCCTTTTTCAGAAGGCGTTTGTGTTGTAAGTATAAATACCCTTTCCCACCCAAGGGAAAGGGTTGGACCTTCATTTGCAATCTAACCTTTCACAAGTTTTCACATACAAGGCTCCCACTTCTCTCATCTCATTCTCTCTCTAACATCTTACTAGAAAATACATCTCTAATCATCCTAAATCACATAACCATCCATGGTCTTACATTAGAGTATATTACATTCTTGGATCGTTCCAACGAAATAGGAGTAGAGTTTAGAGACTTTTAAGTGTTCTCGAAACTTTGAGGTTCTCGAAACTTTGAGGGTTCTCGAAACTTTCACAGTGATCTCGAAATTTTTTTTGAAATCTCGAAACTTTCACAGTGTTCTCAAAACTTTTTGAGTGATCTCGAAAATTTCAATGTTTTAGAAACTTTTCAGTGTTCTAGAAACTTTTCATGTTTTAGAAACTTTTCAGTGTTCTAGAAACTTTTCAGTGTTCTAGAAACTTTTCAGTGTTCTAGAAACTTAGCACCAAAACTTTCTAAATTATACAATTTAGAGAGTATACCACGAGTCGAAGTGTTTTCTCACTTATACAAGCAAGGGAAACACCGAGTAAGCAACGGGAGTAAGTGTGTTCTCGAAACTTTGTGATTTAGAAACTTTGAGTGATTTCAAAAATTTTGAATGATCTCGAAAAATTTCACAGTGTTCTCGAAAATTATGATTTTTCGAAAACCCAATCACACAAAGAGATTTCGAAATTATACAATTTCGAAATTTAGCCAAAAGTCGAAGTGTTTTCTTTCTTATACAAGAGAGAAAATACCGAGTTTCCAACTATGAGCACGAAAGGAGCCGTTTCTTGTGTTCTCGAAAATTAGTCAATGTGTGATCTCGAAATTTTTTGTAATCTCGAAAATAAGTACAAAGTTTGGCAGATTTTTGATTTACCAAAAAGTTCACCCAAATGAAGTTTGTAATCCAAGATTCTTGTACTTTTAGGCTAAGAAACACCAAAACTTGTAGAAAGTTGCAAACTTGATGATTTTTATGAAACTTTTTCGTGTTCTAGAAAACAAGTACAAAAACCAAATACGAATTTTTAAACTTTGAAACTTCAAAAAGATTGAAACTTTCTTGTTAGAAAATGTTTATAACACTAGTTTGTAATCAAAAAAGTGTTAAAAACCAAGAAAAACAAGAAAAGTAAGAATTTTTGATAAAAAAAAACGTGTAGAAAGCTTAAAAAAACAAGCCAAACAAACTCCCAACACTCCTAAATCATTGTTAGGCGATTGATACCACTTGTAGGACCTTAAATATCACAACTTTATCACATCATTATAGAGGCAAAGATGAAGTAGAGATTGAAAGATGGTGACTTTATGTTATGTATATGTCGTGTATATATGAGAGACAAGAGATGAAATATGGAACTTTTATTCAAAGAAAACACACACAAATACACACACAAGCACACACCTCAAATGACTCATTTGAGGTGTTTATATAGTAAGATACATGAGATGCCCTAAGGCTTTCTATGGGCTTTGTCATGGGCTTGGTATTGGACATGGATTTCTTATCCTTTAAAAGGCTTACAAATTTAACTAACATCATACTAGCTTACTAAGTCCATAGCCCATTGACTTTTCTAATAACCAAAACTACGACACATTACAACGTTACAATATATGAGAATGACCATCACTTTCTAATATAATTTTTAATGCTAACAATAATACTTTTCTCTTTAATTTGAGGTCGATTTCGATATCGTTTTGGTTAAAAAAACGACAAATATAATTTGTCTAAAAATATATCGATATCCATCGATAGTCTAGCGATAACCTATGAATACCTCAATATCGTGACTTTTCAAATCTTAAGCTTATTTAATGCATTCAGATTTGAATGTGGAACATCGATAGGAAACGAGTAGCTACGATATAAAAGTAACACGGTTTTGTCGTGTAATCATATATTTTCTTTACTTATAAATAGTTGGTTTGCTACACATCCTCATACATCCCTTCTAATTACTATTTGGTTTAATACCTTGGCATTGTCAGCCTATTTCCTTACCAATTCAATGTATGCAATACATACATCACATCTCAAATGTTATTAATATGTTGTCTGCATGTAATAAACTTTTGTGCTACGAGGTCACACTATCAAACCTATTTTAAACATAAGTCTTCATCATTTAACGATGAACAATGCAAACTTCATCTTATTGCTGCACAAGTCTTGGATCGCTCCACAAGCGTTGGAGTCATCATTTCATGATAAGGCAACATTTGTGTGGGAAATTAGAAGGGGGTTGAATAGTTTACCGACTTATTTTCTTTAGTTATAAAAATTTCTTTTTGAAAAACGTAGATTCAATTGCATGTAAAGTCAATCAACGCTAATATGAACACAACACTATACTAATGCTAATATGCAATAAGTAAGTAAAGAGTAGAGATGGAAAGATCAAACCAAGATAACGAGATTTATAGTGGTTCAGTCACGAAGCTCTTCTTCACCCTACTCCACTCCTCGAGTACCACACTCGAGAGTTGCAACCATTATATCAACAAGACTACCTTCAGGCGGAGAAAACCGTACAACGTCACTTACGTTATTTTCTGACACTAAGCTAGATATCGAGTACTAATCTTAGCTAGTACCAATCTACCACGATCCACACGATCCTATCTTATCACGCGATCAACACGATCCTCACACAATCTACACGATCCTCACACAATTTACACGATTAACAAGATCCTCACACAATCTACACGATCTTCACAAGATCCACACAATCCTCACAATCTATCCTTGATCTACTTGATCAATACTCTATCACTCAACACTCAAGAGATCACCAAGATCTCAACAAGATCACAATGATCAATACAATAACTAGGAAACGCTAATACACTTGATGTCTATCAAGATACAATCAAGTAGACAACTTGTAATGCAAGTGCAATACTCTATGACACCAACACCTTGTATCTTCTTGATACTTTGTGTTCTTCTCTTGACTAGAAGAGGTATGTAGATGATTCTTGGTTGGATGAAAGAATCACTCTTTAAACAAAAGAAAACTAACTAATGATCTAAGAAGTGTAAAGGAAAAAGAGGATGGAAACCAGAAAGTTATGTGTGTGAAAGGATAGCCAAAATCTGGGAATTGAAGTGGTATTTATAGAATCTGAAAATCTGGCCGTTATGAAGGGACGACACTGCTAAATGTCACACGGTACCACTAAATTTAGTGGTAACGTGGTACCGTGGTGAGTGCTTATTCACTCACTATTATTTGACCAAAACCGGACCAAAATGACCAAAAACCCGACCATAAATGCCAAATATACGATGTTTTTGTGTTTTTACATGTGCAGGTACGGATATTTAAGAAAAAGACAAAAATCATGGAAAAACGGACAAACACGAGCACGGGAATGGAAAGAGTGTGCGGAAGCCGAGGCCGGGGAAGAAATTTTCACCATTGGATCATATTTGAGCACGGATTTACATAATCAACCTTGAAGAATCAGAAAATAACAAGAAATACCCTTGGATTAAGTTTACTCAATTGGCAGATTTAGCCCTTGGAGTTTTACAAACTACACAATTGGTCCTTGCTATCTAAAATCTGAAAATCCATATCATAAAAATCTGTTTTGGCCCAAGAATTAAAACCAATCCACTACCATCCACACCATAACCCAAGCCCAACATCCTATTACTCTGACTCGATACACCCCAACCTATACCCAGTCAAACAACCTTTACACACGGTCAAACCATAATATAAAAACCATTTACCCGTCCCTTTTACCCGCCCCCCAAATTCACCCTCACCCCAGAAATAACTATTCACCAAAGAACCCTAGATCCCAAATCAAAAATTGTTACCACAATTAAGGGTAAACTTGTCAAATAAAGATTCCTTCTAGAATGTCAGTGATGTCAGGAGGTGTCAGGAGATCTAAAGAAGCACAAGAATGATACGTGGCAAGCGTGTATTGGTGAAGACGCGTCATTCAAAGTGATCCAAGGGCTCTCATGAAGTGGGAAATGATTAGATTATGATCAAGGGCTCTCAGAGGTTTCAAACAAACACAACTCACACGGATTGCCAACATGGCAATCCGTGAGCTCACTCCTCACCTTTCCCTATAAATAGGAGTATTATTAGCTTTAGTTGGTGTGGAGTCTTGGAATAGCCAAGCTCTGCCAAAATTTCATTTGATTGTATTTAGATAAGTTTAGTTGTAATTTTTTTAAATTTCAATGCAATCAATCTAATTTTCCTTTAAATCATTTAGCTTATTATTGTTACTGCTTATTGCTTATATTTCATCTCTATTTCATTAGCTTTAGTCATCTTAATACATCTTTTATAAGTTCAATTTAGCTTTCATTTTGTTCAAAAATTACCTTTAAATCAGAAAAATTATAAAATAAGAATTGTTTTGATAAATCAGGTTTCAAATTAGTTGTAACTGATTTTTAGTTTCCACTTTTGGTGAGCTTGTTGTTTTAGACCATAGCAGTCCTTGTTCAATTTTCATTCAAAAGTCAAAATTAGTCAACTATGGTGAAAGTATTGATGTTCTGTGGTGATTGGGACAAGTCAAAGAGAGTTTTGGAAGCTCTTGGCCTCTCTAGAGACAGGCAAGCTTAGTGAGCCCCTCTGTTCTAGCTGAGGGGATTCAAGGTTGTAAGTTCTGTTTCCATATTTTCATTTTTCTTTGTGCAAATTTGTGTTACTGAGTATCAGCTAGTATCAGTTGAGTTTGATAGTCTATATTGCTTCTGTTAGTGAATTGTTAGCTATTTTGATCATTGGAATAGATTTGTGGAGTAGGATTCATTGTTTCTTAGTTGTTATTGTTTACTGCAGGGGTGTTTGGATTAGAGGATTACTTTGTTTAACTGTTGTTATATTGGTGTTTTAGCTTTATAGTCATGTTACACTAGGTTAGTATATCATCAATATAGCATAAAAACAGTTGGTTAGTTTGATAAAAGTCAAAGTAGTTCTCTAAATTTCATTTACAGTTAGTTAAAGAAGAATACAGTTAGTAAGTTTGTGATACATAGTTGCATAATAGTCCTAGTTAGCCTATTGTAGCTTAATAGTAGCTTAAAACTACATATAGGAGTAGATTCAGAAGCTAGAATTTAGAATTAGTCATAGTTTCATTGCAAAAAAAAAAAAAAAAAAAAAAAAAAAAAAAAAAAAAAAAAAAAAAAAAGTCAAAGTTAGTTAGTACTTAGTTTTTGGTCAGATAATTGAGAGCTCTTGTAGGATTCATAATTAATTGGAAATAGATTTAGCTTGTTGATTTGTGCTCTTTAGTAGCTTAAGAATCATAATCAAGAAGAACATCTCAATTTAGAACTTATTTGCTTATTGGAATTTTGCTTGTAAGTTGCCTGATTGAGCATAGCTATCCCCTGCACCATTCTGTGTCTTCAGTTTTCTAGGCTTCATTTAGTCTATTAGATGAGTAGTAGCTTCAAGTATTTTGGTAGATTTAGTTACTTAGTATAGTAGTCTTACTTTTGCCCCCATAATACTTTAGATTTGAGCTTATTAGACAGCTTTTCTCAGGCCTGCTTATTAGTTGTATAAGACTAGATTCTGTATTGGATCATTGGGCTGCTTATGCTCATTTGAGCTTGTACTTGTGCCTATTTGTCACTTCTGAGTAGATTTAGTTGAGTTTTAGCTATTTTCTTCATTTCCTTGCTATTAGCTTATTCTGTCATAGTTCTGCTTATTCATAAGTGTGCCTTACTGCTTATTATCTTGCATCTATTGTTTCTGTGCTTATCTCTGTTCATTTTTGAGTTTCATTGAGCTTAATGAAGCATTATACATCTGTGTTCCAAGTTTGGTTAAGTTTTGTGGCAAGTGCTTATTAATAAGCACTTTTCATAAGCTGTTTTCTAGTTTTTAAGCACTTCTGCTTATTTTTTTTATTTTCAAAATTTTTCTGCAAGCTTATTACAATATTCTAGATTTTCTGTGAATTTTTCATAATTTTCTGAGTTGATTTGATAGTTTTCTTAATTTTTCTTCAAATATAATCATTTTAAAATCATTTTTAATATACAAAAATCAATAAAAAATCATAAAAAGTTTTTAAAAGTACAAAATATTTTAAGAAATTCTTTTATAATATTTTAGATTTTTCAGATTAGTTTTTATAATTTTCCTATTATTTTCACATTATCTTTGATTTTTAATCACTTTTTAATTAAAAAAAATAGAAAATAAATAAAAAGTCTAAAAAATATTTTTCTTTTTCTGGAAATTCTTTTTATTAGTTTAAAATTTTTAAAAAATTGTTTCACATTTGTAGAATCATTTTTAGAATTAAAGTCGCGTTTTATTTCGTACGTTACGTTTAATAATTACGTTTGCATTTCCATTTTTACGTTTTAGACCTTTGTGTATATATAGCTTGTACATTCTTCTTATTTCAATATTTCTTAGCATAATTTGAATTCCAAAAATATATTTTTCACTTTACCACTTTTCACGACACGATTTCGCGATTCGATTATTCACGACTCCATTCTACCTTCGTTGGGAAAACGACCCGGGAAATACTTTCACCAGTATTTCTTCGGAATAATTATATGCGATAAAAACACTAAATAACAACAAGGAAATTCATAATACCATTTAGCTTGGAATCTGCATGGATGACTTTGTGACCCTCTTGCAGGATACTCAGGTAAGACAAGTTGTTGAGGTTTGTATCTTAAGTAAGCTCTTCTAGTATGATCTCGCATATTAAATAGGTAGGCGTAGTCACAGATCATGGTCTATGGAAGAAAATGTAGGAGTCTCAGGTGGTATAGACGGTGGAGGGTTCCCATCATCCGAAGATGATGAAAGGTTGCCACTTGACGAAGGGTTTTCATCTAATGAAATCGGTGAATGGTCATTTGAAGTTACTTAATTATCTCTGTCTAATGTGGTTTTCTCTTCACATCTTGGCAAAACATTTTGTGAAAAACGAATCTCTCTTTTTGCTTCGAAGTCATGAACTTTACAAACCACAAAAGTATATCTAAATATCTATATATAAAGTTAAAAAACAATTTTGTTAACATATTTACAAAAAATGTTAAGCAGACATAAAATAAATTATAATCAACTACAACAAAAGTACAAAACTAACTGAAGCCCTCACACCCTTAATCAAAATAAATCAATTTACTGAATTAAATGAACAATTGGAATTATTTGCAATGTAAATTGTAGACAAACAGTCATATAAAACTAATCAAAGCAAATTGATAATTTAGATCACTAAACCATAAGCAAATTTAAAGATAAAGTATTAAACATGTAAAGTATGTAACTGTTGAAGTAAAAATCTACTCCCCTTATAGAGCACGTGTAGATTTCTTGGGACCGGATAAAGCTACTCCTTCGAGCAAATACAAAAAAAAAAAAAAAAAAAAAAAAAAAAAAAAAAAAAAAAAACGCGTTAGTCTCGCTTTGGGTGCGACCCCAAAACCAAGCTCCAGCGTGAGAATAAGTATTGGCAGTAGGCCGAAGGGTATAACAATAAATGTGAGAGTAAATGCGTGAAAAAATATTAGATTTACATTGAATGTGCTTGGGATATTTATACGGAAAATGATTGATATGCCTAATTTATAAGCCTAAAGATAAGCCTAACCCATTAAATAAGTGACACGTGGATTCCACTACTTCTCTCTCCCATTACATATCATTGATCTTGACATGTATTTCAAGATCCTAGTTAGGCATAAAATTAGGCATATGATTTAGGCATGACTATCATTGCTCTATTTATACTACCCCAAAAGCACCATGCCTGTTTCATTAGGAAGGAGCTAGCCGGTCTACACCTAGCCTATGTGCTAGGTGTTACGTCACGTGGGGGACACGATCTCGTAATATCTGGGATAGGCGGCGTATACATGGTTTATGACATGGACCGCTAGTTAAAAGAATCATCTGGATAAAAGGGTGGTCTTTCATGTCTTCGTTATTCGTCACACGTTCTTTCAGACAGGTGTAAATTCGTTCGGTTTGGCAAGTGTCGTCCGGACACATACGCCAAGAGTAACTAACCTTTAACCATGAAAGTGATATTTTGTGTTGAACGCTTCTAAAACTTGACGTAAAGGTTTGACTGGTTGAGGTACTTTACTCTCGCATTGTTGTGAATGATTTTATCTCCTCGTAAAAGAAGACTAGCCAAATATCAATTGCGAAAAGAAAAAATAATAATAACAAAAAAATAATACTCCATCCGTCTCAAAAATATTGTCCATATTTTTATTTTGGGATGTCTCAAAATAATTGTTCACTTTCTCTTTTAAGTACAAACTAGAATATAGTAGGAGAATATTCTCTTTGGATGATTGAAAACTAAAATAACCATACTTATTGTTGATACAAAAGTTGGGCGTACCTGGTTGTTGGGCTTTGCTCTTATATCAATTCGTTCCTTAGCACTTTGTTACCTGCGTACTAAGAAAATAAACAACACCGTTAGGCTTATCGAGGGATTGTCTCCCCCGATTAGACTCCGGCGTGAGAGTAAGTAATCGAATTTAGGTTTTGGTTGAAGAGTTTAGGGATTATGTGAATCGTACCTTAAACGGGAATCGTATGATTCTATATATAGGGCTAAGAAACCGTGTTTCTTGCTCCTTACTCTTCGCACGCATGGTGCTTATCCGAGGTAAGGATATCTATTCCTTGAATAGATAATCCTTATCGTGTACCCGGTGGGTTAGATTGGGCCTTTGTGCTTCATGAGCCCAAAGTATTAATACTGCGGCCCATACCATTTGTCATGGTAGCCCATTCGTGATGGGCTTAAGTGTAAGTAATGTCTATCATTTGGGCTTGCGGCCCAAATATAGGCTATACGTCATCATGTCCCCCCAGTCTAGTATGCGCGGCACGTGGCCGCGGGTACTAGACTTAATGTAAGCAGCGGTAAGCGTGGCGGGAGAATGAACAAATTGTTACCGCCTTTTTGGAGGTGCAATGCACCTAACAGGTTCAAAAATAGTTACCTCGATAATCGGGGGTGGTGTCCACGTATCACTTGGGATTCGGGAAAAAGTGTTGTACCTGTTGATCTTCTAGCCACACGTTTACTGTGAGTGGGATCCACGTGGGCGTGAATTAGGGTTTTTACCACCCTATATAAGAGTGCCGCCCCCTTTATTTTCACCACACAGTAAAATACACACACAACCACTATTCATCTTCTTCATTTTGAGAGCGTTTTTGCTAGAAAACCTTTGAACTTCTGTAGGTAATCTTTGTGTGCGTCCACTTAGTTTTAAGATGAACATGGTCGCTCAATTAGAGGAGTTTCGCTCTGCGTTGTCTGTTGAGGACGTGATGCGCTTTTCTTCCGACTATTTTGTGCCTTTGGATGTGCATCCAGAGGCGCCAGATGTCGATGCGTGTATAGCCGACTTCCCCGAAGGGAAGATAGGTTTATACACGAAATTTTTCGAGTACGCTAACTACCGCGTACCTATATCTATATTTCTGAGCGATTTGCTCAATCACTATCGCCTCCACATCTCTCAGCTGCACTGTATAGGTGCGGCGAAGGTGTCGAATTTTGAGGTAAACTGCCGTTTACTAGCAATAGAACCAACCGTGGACTTGTTCCGCTCCTTTTACCACTCAACGTGGTCAAACGGTTGGGTGTCCTTTGCGAAGCGCCCGCGTGCGTTTCAATGTTACACGGAAAAGGTTGACGCCCTTAAGAATTGGAGGGAATATTTCTTTTGGGTAGACGACGTGGTCTTTCCCTCCAATTTTGAGTTTTATACTCAGGCGTCTTTACCAAGGGATGGGCGTCCCGCACCCGGTTCCTATAGGATTGCTGACGCGCAGACGTTAGATGCCAATCGATTGGCCATTAACCCCTATCCGGAGGAGTTTTTGGTACATGTAGGATTGAGTCGCGCGTATTTTGGCGCAGCAGATGAGGTTCCCACTTTCCTGAGTGAGGATGGCCGGGGTGGGTGTTCATCCTTTGTACTTGTTTGTAAGTTTTTCATTCTGTATATTCGCGCATTTACCAACTAATCTTTCGTTGTTTTCTTGCTTCATTTTTGTATGTGCAGAGATGGACTTGTTCGCGGTGGTGAAGCTTGATAAGCCAAAGCAGGTGACCATAGGGGTGCGTCCTCTGAAGGAAGGGGAGCTGCCTTTGCTGGAAGCGACCGCGGGGCGTTTGACTGTTCTGCCCGCGACAGTCCCCGAGGACACGCCACCACTTGTGGTGACGCCTGTCCAGAGTGTGGCGCCAGAGGTAGTGGTGGCGCCCACTGTGGAGGCGGTGCCTGAAGTGGAAGTGGCGCGCGAGGAGGCGCGCTCAGGGTCATCTGACAGTATTCGGATCCTGAAACCTGAGGAGGTGCTGAGGGAAGAGGTTGCGCAGAACTTAAAGCGCAAGGGAGGGGCTGGAACCAGTGGCACCAGCAAGAGGCGTCGACACGTCATCAAAGACGCAGAGTCGAACGCGGAAGAAACTTCGACCTCCGGCACACGGTTGAAGGCTGATGCTTCTCCGTTTCTGTAAGTGTGCATTCCTTCTCTCTTTTTTTTTTTTTTTTTTGCAATTACTTGTTGTAATTTTTTGTTGACTGTCTTTGTTCCATAGGGATGACGACGCGAAGGACGATGAGGTTTCCTCTCCGCAGAACGAAAACAAGGAGGGGAATACCAAGGCTGTTGATGGTGGTGAGGCGCAGCAGCTGATGGATGAGCTGGCTGCGACCACTGCCCGCCAAGCTGAGCTTGTTGCTCAGCTGAAGGGAAAGTATGCTGGGGAGAGCCGTGCTCTAGCCCAGAAGGAGGAGGAGTTGGTGGCCCTCCGCGTACAATTGGCGGATGCGCAAGTGGAGCTTGGGGAGTCGAGGGCGTATGCTGAGAAAATCGCCCAAGATAAGATGAGCATTTTGGCGGACCTGCTGTATGCGAGGTCGAAGCTTGAGCAGGTGAAGGCAAAAGCGTCGTGGTCGAGGGCGTATCTTGAAGAAAAAAGGGCAGAGCATTATGCTAGCCTGCAAAAGTTCAAGGAGCGCATGGAGAAGACGCTCGTGATGTATGAGGAGAAGCTGCGCGCCCTCAGCATCGAGTATGACGAGGAGCTGTATCCTCATCTTATGTCTGTGATAGCCGAGCGCAGGTATTCTTACGCCCTTGTCTTTTAAATTTGCTTGTTCGCTCTATTGCGTATCTTACTTTATTATCACTTTGTGAATGCAGGTGGTTGATCAGCCACGGGCTTCGTCTGGCAGCTCTGAGTACTTTGGAGTCTGCGGAGGTGGTGGAAGCCTTTGAGAAGGTTGTTCACTGCGCGATGGCGCGTGGCCGTTCGCAGGTCATGGAGGAGCTCCGTGAGGCCAAGTTGTTGGAGAAAGACTTGGCGGAGATTCCTGGTTATAGCTCAACGGCGTACGACGAGCTGGTGCAGGCGATGGCGGGGCTGAAGGTTCTTGAGTTGCCGCATATAGGGAGGTTGGAGCGCGACCAAGATGACCCCATAGATGTGCTCATGGCGGGTCTGACGTTGCAGCGTCATCTTGGGGAGAATGCTGAAGAGGAGGTAGATTATTATCTCAAACCTGATGTCTCGCAGCTTCAAGTCCCAGTTTTTGCGCGGCCCCGTGATATCCTCAAGCCTTTTGCACTGGAGAAGGAAGTCCCCTTGAAGGAGGTGCTAGAGCGTCACGAGCAAAGGGTTGCCATAAAGAAGGGTATTAAGGGCAAGGCTGTGATGTGCGGCATCGGTGCTGCGCACCTTCCTCGATCTGATGGCGTTGCCGTGAGTGTTCCAACTGTGTCGCTCCAGGATGCTATAACGTTGAGTAAGCTGAAGGAGGCGGGGAGTTCCGCCGCTCCAGAAGAGAGCCATGATCACCGCCATAGCATATAGGTTGTTTGTGAACTTATGTATTTTTCCTTGTAATTTAATAAATATGGAATAAGATACATTTTGTTATAAGCTCGTAACTTAAATACACTTGCATTGTTTGCTAAGTTTGATTATTTTACTAAGTCTTTTAAGTGCGTGACTTAAGTATACTTGCATTGTTTGCTAAGTTTTATTTTTGACTAAGTCTTTTAAGTGCGTGACTTAAGTATACTTGCATTGTTTGCTAAGTTTTATTTTTGACTAAGTCTTTTAAGTGCGTGACTTAAGTATACTTGCATTGTTTGCTAAGTTTTATTTTTGACCAAGTGTCTTGGCTCGTTATATTGCTAAGCTCGTACGGTGTACTTGGTATATGCGCATCTGTCGTGGGGTGCGCATGTGAAACTTACTTTGACGTCTCAAGAGTAAGGCGCTTAGCAAGGATACGTGATCCAATGTTGATGGGTTTGCAACCCTCTTATTCAACGAGTAAATTAGTAGGTTAACTCATCCTTTATGCCTTCGTGGGTCTTTAAGTGGTGCATGCACGCCATGTAGGCAAAAATATAAGATAGACAATATTGACATATATGCAATAAAGTAGAAGTGCGCTATGGAGTTAGCTAGAAACCATAACATTTTATTAATACTTGCAAGTTTATTGAAAAAATGGAAAACATAATTCCTAAAAAAGAAAAGAAAGACAAACACTTATTGGGCACCTCGTAGGGTGTAAGTGTGTTTGTGTAAGGGCCGTAGCCTAAAAGTAACATCTTTTGAGATTACAGATGTTCCAAGTGCGCGATAGGTCGTGACCTTCCATATCGCGCAACCTGTATGCGCCGTTGCCGAGCACGTCTGTGACCTCGTAAGGTCCTTCCCATTTGGGTCCGAGCTTGCCTGTGTCTTCTACATGGCTCGCGTCATTGGCGCGGTAAACAAAGTCTCCTGGTCTGAATGAAGTGTTTTTGACTTTTGCATCATAATACTTCTTCATTTTTGCCTTAGCCTTTGCTTCACGTATAGCTGCGCGTTCGCGTCTTTCTTCCAGTATATCTAAGTCTATGCGCCGTTCCTCGTCATTTGTTGTGACGTTGACCTCTGCCGTGCGTATAGTTGGCATTCCTATCTCGGCTGGTATGACGGCTTCTGTTCCATAGACTAAGGAGAATGGCGTGTCGCCAGTACTGGTTTTGATTGTCGTGCGATGCGCCCACAAGACGTGCGAGAGCTCATCTACCCATCTTCCTTTATGTCTGTCAAGGCGCGCTTTTATGCCTTCGCCCAGACTGCGATTAGCGCGCTCAACTAGGCCATTGGTTTGTGGGTGTTTGACTGAAGCAAAGTGTTGTGTGATGTTTAATTGTGCGCACCAATCTTTGAATGGGTTATCACAGAATTGTTTTCCGTTGTCTGATACGATCTCGCCTGGTAGGCCGAAGCGGCAGACAATATTGTCCCAAACAAAGCGCTTGACTTGGTTTCCTGTAATGTTCACCACTGCTTTTGCTTCGATCCACTTTGTAAAGTAGTCTATGGCTACGATGAGGAACTTTATTCCTCCAGCTGCGACGGGGAAAGGTCCTGCGATGTCAATACCCCATTTGTAAAATGGCCATGGTGAGGTGATTGGTGTTAGGTCGTGCTGTGGTCGGCGCGGAATAGGCCTATGTACTTGGCAGTTGCTGCACTTTCTTATTAGATCGCGTGCGTCGTGGTGCATTGTTGGCCAATAGTATCCTGACCTTAGAGCGCTTGCCACCACGGATCGTGGCCCTGAGTGCATACTACATGACCCAGCATGAATTTCGCGGAGTACGTAGTCTGCTTGGAGGGGTCCAACACATCTGAGCCATGGTTGTAAGAAAGATCGCCGATAGAGTACGTTGTCGCGTAATTCGAATCGTTGCGCTGTGCGCCGTATTCTTCGAGCGTCTTTATTATCTTGGGGTAGGATTCCCTTGCTAATAAATTCGATGATAGGTGTCATCCACGTAGGATTTTGTTCTTCTATCACCGTTGATATCTCCATATCCAAGATTGACTTGTTCTTTAGGGTTTCCACCAATACCTGTTTTGAAAGGTGTGCGAAGCTTGTTGATGCAATCTTGCTGAGTGCGTCCGCCTTCCTGTTATCTCCTCTAGGTACTTGTTTTATTGCGAACCTATCAAAGTTTTTGATCAAAGATTTTGTCTTATCCAGGTATTGGATCATGTGGTCATCCTTGGCTTCGTATTCACCTAGCACGTGGTTAGCCACTAGGCGCGAATCTACGTTTGCTTCTAGGTTGCGTACACCTAGTTGGATTGCTATGCGTAGTCCGGCTAGTAGGGCTTCATATTCTGCCTCATTGTTTGTGGCTGTGAATTCAAAGCGTAGCGCATAGGTGAATTCCATACCTTCTGAATTTGTAAGAATAAGGCCTGCGCCTGATCCATCTGCGCATGAGGATCCATCGGTGAACAGTGTCCAAGGTTCTTGTAGGTCCGTTTTAGCTGCAGATGTTGGGCTGTCGCTATCTGGCTTCTCCACGATAAAATCAGCTAAGACTTGTCCTTTGATTGCAGTGCGCGGCCTGTACGAGATGTTGTACTCACTTAGCAGTACACTCCATTTTTGTAAGCGTCCTGATGCATCCGGTTTGGAGATAACTTGTTTAATTGGCTGATCAGTGATTACAGCTATTGGATGCGCTTGAAAGTATCTGCGCAGTCTTTTGGATGCGAACACTAAAGCCAAGACCAGCTTTTCCATAGTACTGTAGTTAATCTCTGTTTTCTTCAAGGCCTTGCTTACAAAATATATGGGTGTCTGGACGGAGTCTCTGTCTGTCAATAGTACTGCGCTAACTGCTCCATGGGTTGCTGATAAGTACATGATTAGTTCTTCCCCTGGTCGCGGTGCGACGAGTTTGGGAAGAGATGCCAGATGGTGTTTAAGTTGTTGAAAAGCTTCTTCTGCTTCGCTAGTCCAGCGAAAGTCTCCCTTTTTTGTGCACTTCGTGAGTGTTTTAAAGAGGGGAAGGGATTTGTCCGCTGACTTAGATAAGAAGCGATTCAGCCCTGCTAACTTTCCATTTAGTGACTGGACTTCTTTGAGTGTGCGCGGGGAGGGGAGATCAATAACAGCCTTTGTCTTCTCTGGGCATGGTTTGATTCCATCGGGTTCTATCAAATATCCGAGGAACATGCCTTCAGTTGCGCCAAAGGTGCACTTTTTTGGATTCAATTTCATGTTTATCCGCCCCAACGTTCGGAATGTTTCCTCGATGTCGCGCACCAATTCGTCCTCTGTATGGCTTTTTATAACAAGGTCGTCAACGTAGACTTCCAAGTTGCGGCCTACTTGTTTTTCGAAAGCTGTGTCCACCAGCCGTTGGTATGTCGCGCCTGCGTTCTTTAAGCCAAAAGGCATTTTTGTGTAGCAGTATACCCCTTGACTGGTGTGGAAAGCTGTTTTTTCTTCATCCTCCACTGCCATTTGGATCTGATGGTACCCTTTATATGCGTCTAGGAAGCACTTGAAGGGGTACCCACATAAGGACTCGACCTTCCAGTCTATCTCTGGCAGTGGATAGCAGTCCTGCGGGTATGCTTTGTTGAGGTCCGTGAAGTCCACGCACATCCTCCAACTACCATCGCTCTTCTTTACCATAACTGGGTTTGAAAGCCAGTCGTGGTAGTACACTTCGCGCATGATGCCCGTGTCTACTAACTTGTGTACTTCTTCCAAAATAGCCTTTGCACGATCTGGTGCCTGGCCGCGCTTCTTTTGTCGTATTGGAGGGTATCCTTGTCGGATTTGTAACTTGTGCTCTGTGATAGAGCGAGGTACTCCCGTCATATGCTTTGGTTCCCATGCAAAGATGTCTAGATTCCTTTGCAAGAGTGCGCATACGGCTGCTTTACCTTTGTCAGATAAAGATCCTCCAATCGAAACTTGTTGTTCCGGATAATCTGGGTGAATAGCGACCTTTAAATTTGGCGATTTTTCCGTGCGCTGTTCTGGAATAGTCTCCGCTTCAGTTGTTACTGCGATGCATTCTCTTGGTGGTACCGTTGTGTTGTAGAGAGTGACCACTCCTCCTTTAACTGGGAATTTGAGCATTCCGTGTGCTGTGGATGGTACTGCGCGCATGGATGATATTCCCGGTCTTCCAATTATACCATTGTATGGTGAAGGAGATTTTATTACCATAAAATTTATCCATGTCGCGGTTGAGTGTTGTTCATCTCCTACGACCACCAATAAGCGTAACTGCCCCATGGGCCAAATCTTTTCTCCTGTGAATCCTGTTAGTGACATTGTAGCTGGTGTCAACTGACTTTGGATTTCAGGTCGCAGCCTTTTGAAGCAGTGATCATACATAATGTCTGCGGATGCTCCTCCATCAATATACATGCGGTGGATGTCGTGTCCCCCTGTATGTATTTCAATGGTCAGAGGTTCCACGACTGCGTTGTCCGCAGCTATTGTAGGGAAGGATATCTCTTTTTCTGGAGAGAATTTTTGGCTGACTTTTTGCTTTATTTTGCGCTGCCATGATTGTATCATGTATATAGTATCAGCCTTTTCCTTTGGGGGTTCTTTCTTGCCTCCATTTCTCTGTCTCTCTTTTCCTTCCTTGATGTTTTTTACGAGGTGGTCCATCCTTCCTTCTCTCACTAATTTTTCGATTAGTTGTTTCAGTTGGACGCACTCGTTAGTTGTATGGCCCTTTTGGCCGTGGTACTCGCAGTATCCACTACCTTGGCGTTTTTCTTCTGCCGTTTTAATTGGTGGTGGTTTTGGGAAGTTCGCACCTTCTGTTGCAAATATCTCCCTTGGAGTTTTAGTGAGAGGAGTATATTTGTCGTTGTCTCTTCCACTGCGGTAGTTCCTGCCGCGGTTATTGTTTTGATCATTGGATTGTCTCCGCGGCTGTTCTTGTTGCCTATAGTTTGAATATCCTTTTTTGCTATCCGCAGCAGCTGCTTCTCCTTGTATAAAGGATCTGGTGCGTTTTGTGAGTTCATCGAAAGACTGTGGAACTCTATCATTGAGCTTTCGGATGAGTTCTGGATTATTAATTCCATTCATGAACCCTGAAATTTTTAGTATTTCGGGACATGCTTTGACTTGTATGCACTCATCCTTGAAGTGCTCCATAAAGGCGCTGGTTGATTCCCCTTGCCGTTGCTTCACCCTTGCCAATTCTACAGGATTTTTAGCGCACTTCTTTCGCTGGGTGAAGTTGTGGCGGAATGCTTTTCGTAATTCCTCAAATCCACCAATGCTCCTACGTAGGAGTTTGCTAAACCATGTGCGCGCGTTTCCTACTAACGTGGAATTAAACATGTGGCACCACACAGGTTGTGGCCAATTTTCGATTGTTGCGGCTGACTCGAAAATTTTTAGGTGATCGTCAGGATCACCTGTTCCATCATATGTTTTTACGTTAGCAGGCATGCGCCTGCGTTTGTGGTCTGAGTAATCGCTGATGCGTCGCGTAAACGCGTCAATTTTCTGGCGTCGCCATGGGAGGGACATATCTTCGTTCTCCTCCTCGCGACGTCTTCCTCTTGACTTCCAATGTCCTGTTTCTTTGTCCTCGTTGTCCGAGGAGTCGCTGGAAGAAGAGTAGTCTCGCTTTCGGTGCTTGCGCCGGCTTCTTTCAGAAGAAGAGCCTGAGGGATCTCTGCTTGGGGATCTCCTCCTTCCCAATCTATCTTGCATTCGCCTACTTTCAGGTTTGGAAGATCCTTGGCTTGGCGAATGTTGAGGCCCTAATCGATCGTGTATTCCCCGACTGCCAAGTCTGGAATGGACATTGGTGCGCCTACCGCTGTCTCCAGAATTTTGTGAGTCAGGTACCGCACCTAACCTATCATGGACAGAGGTACGTTCTGTACGTCTTCCTCGCGGGTGGCGTGGTGGTGATGGTTCGCGTTCTGGACCAAGATTAAGTCGGGCTTGTAGGTCCGTGTTTGCTCTTCTTGTTGTTTCTTCTTGCATGAGGGCAGTTAGTGTTTCATAATTTTGGGATACAAAGTTCCCCAAAGTCAGATCCGGTGCGTCCTCAGTTGTTGCAAGAATTTCTTCCTCAGTGTTGGGCGCCCTGTTCCGTTCAGGAGCGCCTGGCGGCACAGTGTTGTTCACTGCGGGTGTAGCCTGATGAGGAGTGGTGAAGAGGGTGCATTGGAGTTCCTCAACGCTGGGGACCTCTAAAGTAATCCTGGGTAGTTCTACCGCTGGGGGAGGTTGGGTTGTCCCTGCCTCGTGGTGACCAGGTGTGCTGGTTGTCCCAGCGACTTGTCTGGAGGTTGGATCTTGTTGATTCTTCCTCAGATGGTCACGTTTTTCTGGCTGCGGAGTCCGCTGGCTCGAATTCTTATGTTTCGTCATTCTAGTTCTTAGTAGGGTCTCACGGATGGCGCCACTTGTTGATACAAAAGTTGGGCGTACCTGGTTGTTGGGCTTTGCTCTTATATCAATTCGTTCCTTAGCACTTTGTTACCTGCGTACTAAGAAAATAAACAACACCGTTAGGCTTATCGAGGGATTGTCTCCCCTAGGGATGAGCATTTCGTACCGAATACCGGAACCGAACCGGAACCGTACCGGTACCGTACCGAAACGGTACCGATCCCGAAATACGGTACGGTACCGGTACTACGAAATAAGGAGGAAAAAAATTCGGTACCACTAATTCGGTACGGTACCGGTACCAAATCGGGAAATTCCCGAAAAAAAGGGGAAAATCCCGATTTCCCGGTACCGGTACCGGAACCGGTACCGGTACCGATTCCCGAATCCCGTTCGGTACGGTACCGGTACCCTAATTTATGCTCGGGAAAAATTCGGTACCTCTAATTCGGTACGGTACCGGTACCGTGCTCATCCCTAGTCTCCCCCGATTAGACTCCGGCGTGAGAGTAAGTAATCGAATTTAGGTTTTGGTTGAAGAGTTTAGGGATTATGTGAATCGTACCTTAAACGGGAATCGTATGATTCTATATATAGGGCTAAGAAACCGTGTTTCTTGCTCCTTACTCTTCGCACGCATGGTGCTTATCCGAGGTAAGGATATCTATTCCTTGAATAGATAATCCTTATCGTGTACCCGGTGGGTTAGATTGGGCCTTTGTGCTTCATGAGCCCAAAGTATTAATACTGCGGCCCATACCATTTGTCATGGTAGCCCATTCGTGATGGGCTTAAGTGTAAGTAATGTCTATCATTTGGGCTTGCGGCCCAAATATAGGCTATACGTCATCACTTATATTAAACTTTGTAATTCTTTTCTCCTGACAATTATTTAAAAACGCAAGAA
This sequence comes from Artemisia argyi, assembly GCA_030686995.1. Lineage (NCBI taxonomy): Eukaryota > Viridiplantae > Streptophyta > Magnoliopsida > Asterales > Asteraceae > Artemisia > Artemisia argyi. Next base: position 141,137,387 of record CM060705.1, read on the forward strand.
GTAATAATAATCTAAGTGATAACAATTTTAGAAGTTGCATATTAGTCACAAAGGTGGCAACTAGAATGTGGTTCCCACAAAGGATAGGTGTGGTGGTGTTATAATGAAACAATGTAACCTACGTCCGATTTGGTTTTTGATGCATCAAGAAGGGGATAACAATTCTTAATCGACGAGTGAAAAATCTTTTAGTGCATTTTTCTTTTGTTTTTTCCACACATGCGAACATCTCATTCATCCTTCTTTTCCAGGAAAACACCTGGATGTTGTCATTAAAGTAATAAAATTCGTTCCTGTTGACCTATTGTAACTCGAGTTCTCTTCAAAAGTTTCATTTCTAGATCTCACCTAGCAATAGAAGTACAAACATTTTTTTGAATTGTCAACTTTTGGGCTGGAGTTTTAAAGCCCATTAAACCGTGCTATCAGCACAGCCCATAATTCCATCTACTAACATAAAATAACCCAAATTCCCAAAACAATTACTGTAGTTACTATTAACCCGTAATACCCAAAACCATCCGTTATGATCATGAAAAGAAATTTTAACATGATGGAAATGAGAAGCAACTAAAACAACATATTCGAGATGTATCAACTTGATGTAAATACATTTTTATTAATTTAGATGCGCTTAATTTGTTTTCAAGTTCAAAATTAAATACATATACATACATATATTCGATGGGTTATGTTATCCTCACTAGGAGTGTAAGCGAGCCGAATAGAGCCTAGTACTGCCAAGCTCGAGCTCGACTCGGATACCAAAACTCGAGCTCGATTATTTCTACATTCATGCTCGAACTCGATAAATACTCGGTATATCAAGCTCGGCTCGATTCGATTTCTATGAAAATTAAGTAAATGTATCGATATAAAAGGGAAAATGTGTAATTTAATCAAAGCTCGATAAGGCTCGCGAGTTTCACGAGCTAAGTATTTTGGAGCTTGAATTCGACTAAAAAATGTACTTGAGTAGCTCGAACTCAAGCTCGACTTGTTTAAATCGAGTTAATTTCGAGTAGTTTACGAGTCGATCTCGAATAACTCGGGAGTTGTCTCGTCTCGTTTACACCCTTAATCCTCGCCTCCTTGGGATAATGTACAACAGATTTCTTTTGTCATACCAATTTACATTACAACACAGTTTTTTTTTTCTTCTTTTATCAGTATATGTTTCATATTTTCTGTCAGTAAGCTTTTGACTTATGAAACTTTATATTTTCTGTTCCATACTTTCAGATTTATAGTTTTTTTTATATAAACAAAACTATAGAAATAAAGAAAAATAAAAAAATCAAATAAAAAAAGGGGGTGGGGGTGGGAATAACCTCTCCCATATTAGATTAGGTGCATTCATTAAATTGGGTGTATCTTATGTATGTTTCGTCATTTATATGTCAAGGGTGTTGATAATTACACCACAAAAAGTAATGCACACACCACAATTTATGCAATATCATTGTGGTGTGTGCATTACTTTTTGTGGTGTAAGTATCACTAGTCATATGTCAAATGTGTGGTTAGTACTACTTTGCATTTTTTTTTTACTTCAAAATCATTTTTTGAAACTAGAGGGGATATAACTTAAGTCAATTCATCTCAAATGTAACTATAGTTAGTTCTCATTCTTTTATTTTAAGATTCTTGTCAGTTTATCCTTATCCTCAAAAACATTTAACCCTCTTTAAAAAAAAATGTTCACTTTTCATCACAAAATAAGAATATTTGAGTCATTTTACTTTAGTCAGAGACGCAAAATAAACAAAAGTTTCTCAAGCTATGCACAATGGTGACCCAAGACGACCTTGATTTTGCCTCTTTCTCTCTCCGGCGACCTTTAGATGACCCAGTATTCACAATAGTGACCTTCTTATTTTTTTTTAATTCTAATTTTTTAAACAAATTTGTGTGAATAGTTCTCGGCTCATTCAAAACCGCTGACGAAATCTTCTTTCGTCATACACTGGGTGTTGGGAGAAGTAAGCCGCCACTAAACAATTATGAGCATCGTAATGATCCATATTTACGCAGGTTCGTCGGACTTTTGGCAGTGACGCTTGGTACTCGGCCTAAGTTGCTTGCGTAGACTCCGCAAGCTCGCTCATAACTTCATCTTCATCTTCGGAAGACGAAGAATTAAAAAATAGCTCGAAAGACATAATTAATAGAATGTGTTTGAAGGTGTTAAGAGAATTGCTGTTTGAATTTGTAAATGAAATGAGGAAATAAGTGGAGTATTTATAATGTTGTAAAAGTGGTAAATTTAAAAAAAAAAAAAAAAAAAAAAAAAATTTGTCCAACGTTCGAATTTTGTATAAAGGGGTTTTGTTTGTTTTTCTGTGAGTAAACAATCAGTCGAAAATTCGACCGAGTATTGCAAGTTTTCCTTCGAAGACCACGCACGACCAAAGCTCCACAATAGCCCGAACATGGACGACCGAGCTTGACGACCTCCATTGCGCATAACGTCATATAGATTGTGCCTACACTTTTGAGGTCATAACAACTGCGCCTACCATTTGAACAACTTGGGAAAAAAATCTTTAGCTGGTGGAAGTTGGGTATGGTTGACGCTTTCACTATTAGGGACATGTTCTCGCACGGTGGAGGAGATAACCTTCATAATTATTCGAGAATGATGTGGCAAGTGGTTACGTGGTCAACCGGTTACTTCATTTGGAAAGAAAGAAATACGCGTGTGTTTAAAGGCAAAGTTTCAGGCGTCAACAAAATAGTCCAAGACATAAAACTTAAAACCTTTGAATGGATTACTAGAAGAACAAGAAAAAAGACATTTGAGTGACAGTTGTGGTTATTTGATCCGGGTAAGTGCCTATTGACTAATCAATATATTTATTGAGGCGGGGCAGTGAATACGGTTCTAGAGTTATGTTGCAGTTGTTCTTGGGTATACAGATACATAGTGCGAGTTTCTTCAGTGTTTGCTGCACGTGGGTCTGCTACAATCTGTTACAGGTTGATATTGAACTACAATATTTCATGAGTACGGTTGGTTTGTCAGTGGGTTAGGATAGAGTCAAATGTGTCATCAGTGTGAACTGCAGATGGTATTCATGGGTGCATGGAAAAAATGCATATGGTATTCATGTGTGTTTGGCAGAAAACTAGTGTGTATCAGGGTTAGGGGCGGTGCTAAGAACGTCAAAAAAAAAAAAAAAAAAAAAAAAAAAAAAAAAAAAGGCTCGGCACGAAGAAAAAAAAAAGTGCCCCTATATTATAATATCCATAAACCATAATCAAGTACGAAAAGCCAAAAATACAAACAAAAATCATTCTTGCAACAAAAGTATTACTTCTACAAAATAAAATATATTTATGTAAACCGTGCGGTTATTCTCGCGTTTTTTGAGGCAAAGTCTTCGATCAACGACTCATAATTCATGTTCTCCAACATATCGCTCTCTATAGAAATCATTGCTTAGTGGGTTGGGCCTAGTACATATAATGGGTATAAAAAAAATTAGTGCCCCTTAGTGGGTTGGGCCCAGCTCGGTTGCTGATGATGCGCCGACCCAAAACCGCCCATGATCAGGGTGTTTGAAAGAAGGTTAAAGTCTGCAATTCAAGGCTTTTGCTGTAGTCTGTTGTATATTTGCCTTCTGTATATTCTGGTGTTGGTCTCATTTATTCTCATCCTTTGTGATTTTGTGGTTGGTTGTCATTGAGGCCTTTTGTAAAATGGGAGCATTCTTGATGACATGGTTTGTGGTCTCTCGCTTTTGTAGTTTTTTCTTTTAAGTTTTGGTTTGTTTTGTTTTTTCGGGTCCACTTCATTTTATCATCTTGTTGATGAGTGGATGCCTTTGTTTGTATTTTAGTTGCGGCTTTTCGCCTTTTAATATATTGCCTTAAAAAAAATGAACAACTCAAAGACCCTTTTTACAATTTACTCCATAGTATATGTACAACCACGAATGAATGTACTCAAGTCATAAAAAACCCAATATCTTTAAATCATACAAATTATGGGCTGGATTTTAAAGCCCAATGAATCTATGCTCAATGCCCATAAATCCTTCTAGCAACTGAAAACAAGCCCAAAACACTTACAGTTACTATTAACCCTTACGTATAAAAACCATTTTAAACCTAACTCAAAACATTTTCTAGTATTCCAGACACTAAACCCTAAAAAAAACACACAAACACACACAGAGAAAGTGCCGCTTTGATAAAAAAAAAAAAAAAAAAAAAAAAAAATGGAAGAAGTGAATGAAGAGGTGAAAACATTTGCAGAACTGGGATTGGTTCCAGAACTAATTGAAGCTTGTGATAATTTAGGATGGAAAAATCCTTCCAAAATTCAATCTGATGCTATTCCTCATGCTCTTCAAGGTACCCTTTTTTTATAATCTTTTTTAGTACTTGTGTTATGTGGGTATGAATAAGCACTCAGGAAATAGTGTTTGGTTTGTAGGTTAGATATGATTGTAGGAAGGTATAGTAAATAAGCACTTTGAAATAAGCATGTCTCAATCTGACTGCTTATTTCACCAGTTCATGGGCTTATTTGAGATTGCAGACTGCTTCTGCTTATAATAGGTTGGGGATGTGACTGTCTATGTCCTACCTCCACCACAACGTGCTACGCTGCTGGATTGAGTCTTGTTGTGGTGTAAAAAAATATAATGAGACCTAAAAAAAAATGCTTTTTTTTTTTTTTTTTTTTTTTTTTTTTTTTTTTTAATTTAGTTCAGTTAATTTATTGTGGGTCATAGATTAAATATGATGGTAAAATGAAAGTTTTAGTTTAGGCTCAAATAAGCACTTTGAAATTAAGAATGTTCCAGCCGCCTTATTGAAAAAAGATGCTTGCTTAGTTTGACTCAAAGTATAAGCGCGTTGGATGTTCAGGGGGTGATTTAATTAGCTTATTTTTCTAGGTTATGTGCTTACTTAAAATTGAAAGTCCAATAAGCTCAAATTTTATCAACTTGAGTTTATTGACTCAAAAATGATTAGATAAGCAGAAAAAGAATACGCAATCCTAAATACTCTTATGATTATTCAAATTTTATCGTTTACACTTTTAGTGTAGCTGATTTTGGTTGTATGTAATATTTAGGTAAGGATTTGATTGGATTAGCACAAACTGGTTCTGGTAAAACTGGTGCTTTCGCTTTGCCAATACTTCAAGCACTTTTGAAAGCTCAACACACTTTTTTTGCATTGGTGCTTTCTCCTACTAGGTTTGTGTTTCTGTTTAATTGACGAATTTTGGATATTTGTTTTTGCGGATATGTATGGTTTTGTAATTGGTGTTTGTTCTTTTCTCTAGGGAGCTTGCGATTCAGATTGCTGAACAGTTTGAGGCGTTGGGAGCAATTATTGGTGTAAAGTGCGCAGTGGTGAGATTTTGCGTCATTGCTGTGATTTAATTAGTATGCGTATTTAGAACGAACGTGTTTATTCATTAGATTTTTGCGTTCCTTATCTTCCTTGCAACTTTTGCATATGCTATTGGTATAGTGATTTTCTATGTTATTTATTATGATTTTTGTGGATAGTGAAGTTACTGTGATGAAGTATATAGAATTTAGGTTAGGCTTATGCCATCATTATATACAGAACTCTAATTTCTAGTTTTTATAGTATTAGCTGGTTTTGCTTCCAAACTTTTTACTATGAGAGTGTCAATCATGCACTTGGTGTGGTGTGTAGTTGACAGAGTGTTGTTAATTGTTAGTACCTTGGTAGACAAGTCCCTCGGGCCAGGCCTTAACAGCCATGTCTCTTTATTATTGTTGGTACTGCTTTTGCTAAGGCACCTACTTAAGGTCAAGATTTTTATTATCGTATCGAAAGACATTCCCCTCAAGCGATGTGGCTTTAGGTAGTAACCTGATGTAAGAATATGGTTTTAGTTCCACTTGAGTATAACAGAATAAGCAAGTCTCTCCTCTATGTTGGCTTATCACTTCATGCATGGTTGTGAGAACAACCTTTGCTCAGAACAATTTAGAAGAAGAGTATAACTTAGAAGTGGGTGATCATGATTGGAGATTACAGGTTTTTAGCTGATGTAATAGATACAAACTTATTTAAAATTTTAGGAAGACTACTTTTTCTTGGTAATTTATCAATATGGACTATTTTCTTAAAGGTTAGAAGGAATCTATCATGTTATACTCTTGTTCTATGCGGTCTATAACTCTATATCATTTGTGTCGGTCACTATCTGATTTTTTACCGAATTACTTCACTTACACCCTTTTTGCGCCTTTCACATACGCTGGGATACCCACCTAGAGTCCTAGACACCTTGGTTCCGTCTTTGTCTTAGCTACCTTGAATTGACGAATGAGCAACCTCTACGCATAATGTCATGATGTATGATTTATAAATCTGTGTTAATCTTCAACCTCATTTTGCAGCTTGTCGGAGGAGTGGACCAGGTACAACAGAGCATTGCTCTTGGAAAACGACCACACATTGTTGTAAGTTCTGATCATCTTAATTGTCTACTTTCATCTATTACTACACTATAGATATTGAATAAGTTCCATATTCATCACAAACCAGTTTGTAGTTTAAAGGTTGAATGGTCTTTATTTACTCCTTAAAAACTTGCATGCTTTGGTCACTTGTTTTATCTTATATGAGTTTCTCTTGATTTAGGTTGCAACACCTGGACGTCTTTTGGATCATTTATCTAACACCAAAGGCTTTTCTCTTCGCACAATTAAGTACTTGGTAAGAAATTAGCATCCTGCATGGCGTCTTGTTTTTCTTACACTAGGCTGATGAAGAGTACTTGATTAATTGCATTGGCATGATGACACATATTATTTTCTTCTGTGATAATGTTTGTGATTTTTTATATCATAATTCTTGTCATACTTCATATTTCATAACTTCACATGCATGTTCGACAGGTATTGGATGAGGCAGATAGGTTGTTGAACGAGGATTTTGAGAAATCTCTTGATGAAATCCTAAATGCCATTCCTCGTGAGAGAAATACATACTTGTTCTCTGCCACCATGACTAAAAAGGTATGAGTGCTGTTACTGCTGCATTTCAAAAGTTCTATTCTCGTGTTTGTTTTTGGCAAATCTTTTGTTATTGTTTAATGAAAGGTCCTCTAAATAAAAATTTGTGTTGCTAATTTAGTTTCACCATTGCAGGTGCAAAAGCTGCAAAGAGCTTGTCTAAGGAATCCTGTAAAGGTAGCAATATAAACCCTATACGAATTGCATGGTTTTTTAATGTTTTTTCTAGGATTAATTGATTTTCTAATATGATTTTTTTTTTTTTTTTTTTTCTCAGATTGAAGCAGCATCTAAATATTCCACTGTTGACACCTTGAAGCAACAATATCGCTTTGTTCCTGCTAAGTATAAGGTCTAGTACAAAAATAGAACTCTTGATAAGATAGCCATAATCTATAGCATTTTCAACATGGTTCTAATATATAAATAACTTTTTCCTCTCAGGACTGCTATCTTGTCTATATCTTGATCGAAAAGTCTGGAAGTACATCTATGGTTTTCACTCGTACATGTGAAGCAACACGTCATCTGGCTCTGATGCTTCGGAACCTAGGGTTAAGGGCAATTCCAATTTCTGGTCAAATGACTCAGGTACCCTTTTGACTAATAAGTTTTTGTAATTTCTATTTCTATTTCTGATTCTAAATTTCTTGATTTTGTAAAATCAGGCAAAAAGGCTGGGTGCATTGAACAAGTTCAAAGCTGGAGAGTGTAATATTCTTATATGCACAGATGTTGCTAGTAGAGGACTAGATATTCCTTCTGTTGATATGGTCATAAATTATGATGTACCCACAAACTCAAAGGTAAATACTGCCATTTGGTTTTTTCTTTGTAGAATGCTAGTGACATTTGGACTGTTTGCTGAAATATGGTATATGGGATTTCAGGATTATATTCATCGAGTGGGACGAACAGCCCGTGCTGGGAGATCTGGAGTTGCTATCTCGTTAGTGAATCAATATGAGTTGGAGTGGTATATCCAGATTGAGAAACTTATTGGTAAGATATGTATGTATGGAAGTCATTTGACTCCATTTAATATTACTTGTATCTGATAAAAAAATTTGATTTGCTATCCTAACAAGCAGCATTAAATTAGTGTCAGACAGTTACTTAAGCTTAATACTTATTCATTATTTTATTATGTTTCAGGCAAAAAGTTGCCGGAATTTCCAGCCCAAGAAGAGGAAGTTTTGTTACTATTGGAACGTGTGTCAGAGGCCAAACGATTGTCACAGATGGTATATAGGAATCTCTTTTATAGAATAAAAAAGCTGTTGAAAGTGTATGGATGTTTATGGTGTTTTTGATGGATTTTGTAGAAAATCAAGGAGGAGGGAGGCAAGAGAAGGAGAGGAGGAGATGATGACGATGAGGAAAAAGTTGATAAGTTCCCTGGAAAGAACAAGAACTCGTCAGGCGGCAAGAAGTCAAAACGACGATAGATATGGGATTTCATTTTACTTCACAAAATTTTGGTTTGATTTACTCTTTTAGGTTAATGCCAAGGATTTTGTAAATTTTTTTGAAGGAGAATGGTATGAATTGTTAGCAAACTGTAAACTCACAATCTGGAGTCTAAACAACACTATGTAACTGCAGTCTGCCAATCTGAATTGAACAAAGAACCTTTAGCTCTGTGTCTTTTTGAGTATCGGTATCTGGTTCAATTTGGTTCAATCTGGTTTTAATAAAAACCTTCAAAGTTCAAGCAACAAACTATTTTAATGCATTGCCATTGCAGAGTATATAGTTATGCAACAGTTTCTGTAAAACTTATTGGAACTAGTCTGCTACTAATACTCTCGCAAATGATGAACATAAATGATTTTTCAAGTTCATTTGAAACATACAACCGTGGTTATTATTTCCGGAGAGTTGTCGAGTTGAGGCCAATGAGGTGCCATATTTAGAGACATGAATATACGTTTACTTTTCGATTACGATTACATCTTTCTACTAATTGCAAAATCGGTTGCGACAAATGATTGCTCATGGTAGCCCAAGACAGTGAACATTTGTTTCATTGAACTTTAGTCAGGAGTTGTGATTCAACAAATGACTGATTTCTTCAAATAACTCCTTAACCGATAAAATAGACATTTGCGGTGAAGAGTGATACCAATGTGGCAATGCCCCAATGGTGGGCATCCTTTTTTTTGTTTTTGTTTGTTTTGAACGACAACTAACTATCTCACAATATACATAACATATTTATCCCACATTCTTAAACATGACTTCAACTCAAAAACATTTGATTCAGGAGCATTCTAACGAATGAATACCATTGAGACACAAACTATTTATTGCCATGCATCATTGTGTTAATTGTAGTAGTAATAAGACTCAAGAGTCAAGACTATGCAGACAGAGACAGAACTTTAACGTTTTTGTTGGAGGGGCCAACTTGTAAAGTATTATTTTAAGAGGTCGATATACACAACGCTAAAATTTTTGTATTAAAAATGACTAAAACTAGAAATAAAAAGGTATAAAATGTACATAGGGTCAAAATTTTTGGAGGGGCCACAACCCTCCTCGGCCCCTTATATGTTCCGTCCCTGTATGTAGACATGTGGTGTGACAAACGCAAGCGGATGCCACAAGTTCAAAGGTCATTAGGTTGAATGATTAATGTCGACCATAATAAGCACTTAGAGAGTTTTCAAAAAGATGCCACAAGTTCAAAAGTCGTAACCTAAAACTCTTTGAGGCCATCCCTCATGATTAATTAATTATATACTTCATCATTGTGGAGGGCTAGTGATTTCTTAAACTCTAACGAATCTTGCCGGATAGTAATGAGTAACGATTTTTAATAAAAGTAATTGGTTTGGGTGTGAATTTGTCATACTCGGTCACTTATTCTGATTACTTATGAACTTTTTGGTCTTTCGAGTTGGAAAATGCCAAAAGTTAGCCCTTAGTGCTACGTTTAACTCATACATTATGAAATGCATAAATTGCTTTTACATCCAGAATAACCACAAACCCCTTATATTCAACTTCTCACAACCAACTAAATATACCTCTCCTCATTCCATGCTTTTAATTATTAAACGTAACCTTTAAAGCTACAAATACCAAAATTGTTTCAAGTTATACAAAGTACTCCTGGGTAGACATATTCTTAAGGGAGCTCTAAAATTTGATTGACACACTCTAATTTACAAGTACAGTAAGCATCTTGTAATATATGTACAACTGTTTACTGCAATAATTGGAATGTGTCAATCAAATTTTTAGGTGTGCAAATCATCTTCCCTTTCTTAACTAACCTACGAAGTCACTCTGAATATTTTTTCCTCCAACGTAGTATTCTTGGGCAAGACACATTTTGCAGGTTATCATTTTGTTTACAAAAAAAGTTTATATAAAAAGTACGTTGCATAACTCAATACACCAAAGCCCATAAAACTAAACAATAGTGAAAACAAAGCCCAATGGATCCATCTGAAACCCAAGCCCACAATGCAACACGTAAATTAAAAGACTCACACCCTACAAAACCCTAATCTCTTATCAGCCATCATCTTCTTCTCTAGCACACATCCTTTTTCACTGCCGGTGCCGCTTCCTATAGGTACCCTTCTCTAACTATCTACTTTATTTATATCATCATTATTGGCTATGAATTTACATATTTCAAAAGGTTACTGATCATTTTTATGCTTGTTTACTGTCACTTAATAAATCTAACTAGGTTAGTGTTTAGAAATAATGTTTGATCTATGATTGTAACATGTTTTTTTAAATGCTATGTCTTTGTTTCAAAAAAATGTTCTTATTTATGTTTTAGGATATGGTTTGTGTTGATATTTTGCTTTATGTTATTTTAAGTATAGCTATTGAGATAACTGTAAAGTTATGTGTTAGAGTCAGTATATTAATATTATGGTTGTTTGTAGAATATGAATCTGTTAGATATAAAGGCGTTTTAGCAGCGTGTGTTTGTGTTAGCTTGTCGGATTGGTTTATGAGCTTATAAAAAATTTGAAATGCTAGCAAGTTCATATTGAAGGGTGTATGAGTCACAGTTTGACTGGGGTGATTTAATATTGGATTCATAGGTTAGATACACATTTAACATTAATTTGGTTACAAATGTTTTGTTTTAAATTTACTATGGATGTTAAATTTATGTGATAAATTAAGTTTGTCAATATTTGCTGCCATCTATAGAATATATGATCCTTAAGGTGCAACGGTGGACTTTTTTGTGGGTGTTTGTATCAGCTTAGTTTACGGACTTAATTGCATATAAAAAATATGAAAAGCTAATAAGGTCATTTTTAGTGGCATGTGATCCTATCTTCTGCTAATAAACTTAATTAAGTGATAAGCTCAAGTTGTTAAGCTCGTGTGCATTTCGTTTGAGCTTATTATTTTATTAAAATTTTAATAAGCTGAGATAATACTAATCTGAGTTGCCTTTTTTCTTAATTTGGATCAGTGATTTTTTTGTTAGGACGGGTTCGATAATGGTACAAATATTAGGGTATATTAACATGGTTTACACTTCATATTTTAGTGTAGAAGTGTAGTTTTTTTGGGGTTTGAATTGTTTTTGATTTTATGATAAATGTTGGGTTGCAGATTGAAGAAATGGCTGAAGTTGCTAAAGGAGGACCAGTTGTTCCAGAGTCTGTTTTGAAGAAGCAAAAGAGAGCCGAAGAATGGGCTCTTGCCAAGACTCAACAGACTGAGGAGTTGAAAAAGAAGAACGCTGCCAACAGGAAGTTGATCTTTAACAGGGCCAAGCAATACACCAAGGAGTACGAGGCTCAGGTATATACACAGTTTGTTTTTGCGTTCTAATCATAGGGTTTGTTTGTGTGATTGGTATGCTTCATTTAGTTGTGAATGTTTATTTGAATTGCAGGACAAGGAGTTGATTCAGTTGAAGCGTGAGGCAAGGTTGAAAGGTGGTTTCTATGTCAACCCTGAAGCTAAGATGCTCTTCATCATTCGTATCCGTGGGTATGTGTTTTCATTTTCAGTTTTAGACGGTCTAGTGTTATGTTATGTAATGCATGTTATTGAAGTAGTTTATTTATTTATTTGTTGTATTTTGAAACGTTCAGTATCAATGCCATGGACCCAAAGTCAAAGAAAATTCTCCAGCTATTGCGTCTCAGACAGGTATTTTCCCGTTCCCTTAAGTTTTTTCTCTTTACTCACCCTTGCTTCACTTGAAATTGTTATGATGGATTACATGTGAGATTTGTGCACTTTGTTGATCACAAATTATGAAATGAACAGCTAAGAAAATGCTTTTATTGTTTGGTTAAAGTTGCTTCTTGTTTATCATTTTAAAACGAAAATCCTGAAAGGTTGGGTAAATGTAGTTTTTTAAACGAGCTTCTAGAATACTCTCCACTATATCCATAAAGGATATTATATCACGCCTTTTGTTTCATAAACTGAAAGGATAATATTGCTTGTACAGTGATCGATGGTTCTTTAAACTTAGAAGTTGATTCTGGGTGACCTATTTTACTTTGGATTTTTTACCCCTTGGTTCTTTCTAAAACCAAATTCGCTAGAAATCTATCTTGTAATTTAAGATGTTATCTTGGCTTCCGTGTGAACTGATATCACATGAATATATTCTGTCCGATATTTATTTCTCATCAGGCACTTTGTGGATTTAGATTGTTTTGTGATGGATGCCTAAGTTTTCTATTTTTTCACAGATACATATTTTTTTATTCTTATTTATATATCTATTTCTTTATCCAGATCTTCAATGGCGTCTTCTTGAAAGTTAACAAGGCCACATTGAACATGCTTCATAGGGTTGAGCCATATGTTACTTATGGGTATGTATCTTTACACATTAAACATATTTAAAGTGTTCTTATATGGGAGATGATTGGCACACTTCATTTTTTGATTGGGACACTCATATGTACAACCGGTTAAAGCAGTGTAGATCTACAGTACAACATTTTAATGCATATGAAGGAGTGTTCCAATAAAAATATGGAGTGTGCAAATCATTTCCCTTCTTATATATATTTTGTACATTTTGTGTAAAATACATTTATTTATTGCAGTTACCCTAACCTAAAGAGCGTGAAGGAGTTGATCTACAAGAGAGGGTATGGAAAGCTTAACAAGCAAAGAATCCCATTAACCGACAACTCAATTGTTGAACAGGTTTGCATTTTCTTTGGTTATTAATATGTGCTTTTTTTTAGACTCTAAGATAATAATGATGAATTGTTTTTGGGAGTGCAGGGACTTGGAAAATTTGGCATCATCTGTGTTGAAGATCTTATTCACGAGATCTTGACTGCTGGTCCTCATTTCAAGGAGGCAAACAACTTCTTGTGGCCCTTCAAGCTGAAGGCGCCTTTGGGTGGTCTTAAGAAAAAGAGAAACCATTACGTTGAAGGTGGAGATGCTGGTAACCGTGAGAATTTCATCAACGAGTTGATCAGGAGGATGAATTAGAATGATGTCGTTTTTGAGGTCTGATGTTTTGAACTTTAGGATTAATAGATTGTTTACTTGTCTTTTGATCTATGAGAATCGGATACTTTTATTTTTCAACCAAAGAGATTGTACCATCTTAAGTATGGCTATTTTGTTTAGTTTCCCGACTTTTATTTGCGTTAAGTGATGCTGCTGTTTTTACTAGTGCATGTTTGATTATCTGGTAGCAAAATAATACTATAGCATATTGATGCATTAGAAGATTACTTATAGAACTGAAAGGAGTACATCAAGCATATGCTATTTTGCTGTCATCGTTACATGTAAATTAACATATCACAAGTCTGATTTTGTGTCCAATATGCTGCCACACAAGAGTCGTAGACTGGAATGTCATGTAGATCTTGTAAAAATGGGTTGCAATGGTTTAGTGGTAGAGGTTGATACTGTTTGTTATACAATGTGATTGTGTGAAATTCATAAAATGTGCTTAACCATATGTCTGATTGCTGGCGGGTGGGTGTCTGGGCTAAGACAAGGTTGCAACAATCATTTGATTCAGTTTCATCTACGAAACGTGACAACTGGTTCACCAAAATTGACTCCCCCAAATCTTGTTCTTGGTTTTTGTTTTTCATGTGCGCCAAAATGGACTTTTCTAGATCTTGTTCTTGGGTTACTGTTTGTTCGTCGTTAGCTGGCCAATCATCAAATGACATAAGGTCAACATCTGAGTTTGTCAAGGGTAAAGGCATTGTTGAACCCATGTTATCTGATTGTTCTGCATACACATCTATGTTAGCTGAGGTCACAGGAGTTATTATTGTCTCCATCACACTTAGTTCGTCTGATGATTTGTATTCTGAACCCGTCTCAGAACTTTTATCTGAAACATTTTCTATAGCGAAACTGAATTCTACCCCTGGTATAACCACACTCATTAGTTCATCTGATGACTTGTATTCTGAGCCCGACTCTGAACTTTTATCTGAAACATTATCAGAAACATTTTCTATTGCTGCACCGAATCCTGCCCCCGGTATAACCAACGCCTCTCCCAGTTCTTCAGAATCTGTTTCATCCTTCAAAGATTCTTGTAGTGCCCCAATTAGCTCTCTCGACACAAACTGGATCGTTGGGTATTCCACAGTTTTCCCAACACCAATCCTTTTACACAAAGAATAGAATTCGTTAAGTTCTTCAAACTGCTTTTCGGCCTTTACACAAATCTCATCGATGCTAACACGTGATTGATATTCCATCTGTAGGACCTTATCAAGCAAAAGAGTCAACCCGTCTGAAATATCTCTATACAAGTCAAAACTTTCTCTAACAACTGGATAAACCGATGTCAAAACCAGCTCATTATATTTAGCGACACCAGTTGGTTTGGTCTCCATTGCTCGTTTAAGCAATCGCTGCCAGTAAACAATCTTATCGAGCAACATAGCAGGTTCCATATCACAAACATAGTCATTAGTCTTCTTTCTATAGTGTCGTATATCTACTTTCTTGTTATATGTATATCTTCTATTAAGCTTTTCTGTTAGTAAACAATCCAAACGCTCATCTAAATATAAAGCAAATGCCCGAATAAACCCAGTGTAATCCCAGGGGGTTGAACTCGAATAATCACTAAACTCAGAAAGATTTAGAAGCTTGCCATCTTTACTGCTTGCATGAAGAACTTCTCTAGGAAAATCAGGATCATCATCTTGAAATATACGCAACACAAGCATCAATGACTTTAAGGCAACCACCCAATTATGGGTTCGAGTGATTCTTTTGCGAATGGCGCTTACACAAGAAGCTGCATTAATTTGGTTTGAGGATATCAGGGTAAGGATTTCGGATACATAGCGTTCATTTATGGGCAAATCGTCGTGTGTGGTGGCTTTGAGGACTAATACATGTATGTTAGATGAACTATTGACTTTGGCTAGATTTATGCTTGTTTGATCTTTGAATACTCCTATGGCTTTTTGTAAACTGCTTGGCATTTTGATTATTTTATGAATTGTAAAATGTGATTTATGATTCACCCTCTTTTGATCTCTTGTTTGGTTTGCAAAATTTATTTGTCTTCCTTGAGAGATTTGTAACTTTGCTTGCTACCCTTTCGATAAAATTGCTAAATTTATGTATGATTTGGGCAGCAATAAAGATTTTGCAAGAGATTGGCAGAGGGGAAACCAAAATGTGAAGATGGGGTTAATTTCTGCATAAATAACAATGTTATTTTTGTTAATGGCTATTCCTTGATTCTCTCATCATCTTTGAGATTTTTAGGCTTTTTAAGAGGTTCTAAACAAACGATCCTTGATGTGAATTGGAGCCTCTCTAAAAACATGGATTGAGGAGTTTTATTTGCTGTTTAAATAAGGTGCTTGTGATCTACTTCCTTCACAATTCACAAATACAGTACACACTAAGAGTGTGTGATCGATAGTAAGAAAGGAATAAAGTCGATTTAGTATAGCCTTGGGTTCTAAAGAGTCTAAAAAGATGCATCATGGCTGAATTGGTTGATAAAAGGGTCGAAACATTGGATCGTGTCTTCTCCGAGGAAATATCCACTATGAGCAAAACCTAGTGTCTAACTGTCTGATTTAAGTTTTGTAAACATTGAATTGGTTGATTGGCTGAATTGTTGGATCGCCTAATACGAGCTCTGTTTGATTTAAGTTTTGAATGCCATGAACTCTTAAAGAAACTAACAAGATGGACGCTATATTTAGAAATTTGATGACTACATACACATTTATTATGTGTGTTTAGATAATCTTACTTTTATACCACATAAACTGTTCACATATACTGAAATAAGTAGAATGAGAGCATAATTGTTCAAGGACATGTGGTTGCTAGGTATAAAGTAAAGAAAGTGTGCACAGTGCACATCCTTCTTAAATGTGTTTTTTTCTAACATGAACATTATGGATCATAAAGTAGAGTGACTTCATATAGCAAGTGGAGCATGTGGGCTATTCAGAATGTAGTGGGCACGAAGAATCTTTGCTACATCTATCTTATGCTGTTCACTCTCTAGTGAGATCTACCATGTGTACACCAAATTTACCAAAACCATACTAATCCAGTCGTACTCAAGGGACTTTTATTATGCCATTATTTTTTTTTTTGTGACTGTAAAACTAAGATTGATACTGATTTTGAGAATACACAGACCAAAAATTATGCAGAGATTGTATATTTGTATGCGACTTGATTGACATTGATAACAAATGACACTAATGCATGACTTAACGTGAACTAAAAAATAAACATAGCTGGATCCAGTTACATCTTTAAATTCGTTTCACTAGTTGCCTCATTGGCAAAGGATTGTTGCCGGGCTTGCACTTTGACACTAAAAACGTATAAATCCCTTTGGATGAAGACTTTACAACCCAGAATGCACAAAATATGATCACGGAGCCCAGCAAACATGTAAACCACAATATAAGGGCGAGTCACCTGGAAAAAAACATGAAAACAGCAAGAAGATAGCCAAACCTCTAAAAAAGCATTAATTTAACATGTGATTAAACAAGACTACTATCAATGCTGACAATATAGAAACTTCGAGCAACAAAGTGTCTAAATAGGTTACCTTGTTTTAAATATTACTTTGTTTGATTCAATTATTATTATTATTATTATTTTTTTGTTTGAATGGCGATTTGTATTAAAAACTAGCAAGAAGCTAGAACAAAGTTACAACGAAAATTGATTGTTTGATTCAATTATACCTAAGACTTGTAAATGAGAGAATTCAGGTTGTTCACATAGAGTATACTAGTATTATGCATGTATCATTTTGTTGATGTCATTCTTTTGTGTAAAGTAACTTTGTGTGGACTTGAATCATCCACTCATAATTTAACCGCTCAACACTCTCTTGATTAAGTATGAAAAGGAGAAAGAAAGTCCCAAGCACAAAGAGAGGACAAAATATGGGAGAAGGTGTGTTGAATTTTTGGTGGATTTGCAGAGCAACAACATGGGAATGTTTCACATTCCTCCTCCCCCACCGTTTTTTTTTTTTTTTTTTTTTCACCTCACACACACACACAATAATCACCTCTAGTGAGTTTCACCCCGATTAAGTCGTATATATCTTAGTTATAAACTCGTTCACCCTACATAAGCAAAACATAGAAAAACTTCTTTTTTAATTGCATTGAAAAAAACAAATGTAAAGAAAAGTTATAGTGTACATTATTGTAATAAGTTAATAACATACATGGATAATTTACCAAGTTAATGTTTAAAGTTCTTTACTTTGACAGGCTGAAAGTTATGAACTTATGATGTTTGCTTCTTTTTCATCACTTTTAAATTTTAATAAGCCAAAGTTTATGGGCCAACGGAATACAAACGCAAAGGCAACCTCTTTACTTTTTTTTTTACCTTTGCTTCACTGCAAAAATACTTTTATAGATTCCTGAAGCTACAAGTTATCCGAATACATTAATGCACCATTCCATTTTCAACCTATGCAAATGCAAACGTCATATACCACATGGATGGGTGCATTTGCCAATTTTGTCAATCAAGAAATAAGTATTCAAATTATATGAAACATAGAATTGTGTTAACCAGTAACCAGCCCAATGATTATAAGAGACACTGTGTCATATTGCGTCCCCAGTGTCATGTGCGCCCGTCCCCAGTGTCATTGTGTGCCGTTATTAGCAGCTTCATTTGGATGCCATTGCTTTTTAGTGTTTTTGTATTTGGATGTGTTTTAGTAGGTTCTGTTTTCGTGTTATGAGGCTACAGTATGGTTCGATGTTATAATCGGTGTCACCAAACCTAGAGCAAGTCAAAATGATAAGTAAAAAAAATGATTCTAACTAATTTTCCAATCCTTGCTTGAACGTAATTTGCCTTGGACCGTATTTTGTGTTTAGTGTTCTGATTAGTTTGTATCCATAGCCTTGGACCTTGGTCGCATAAAGCTTTGGTATACATTTTCATTTGTATAAAGTATAAACCTATACTTGAGTAGTTTTTAAGATGGTTTGTTTCAACTTTCAATTACTTGTATTATTCAGTTTCTTATAACCTATTGTTAAATCTTTTCACATTTTGTGGTTAGTAATATTTTTAGTTTTCATCTAATGTATCTTTGTTGCATTTCTCTTATATACGCAGATCATTGGATCCGCACATATTTCACATAGGATCCTGTAGTTGGGAACTCGGGATTTGTTGCAGATAGGCAAAATAAAGTTGTACAAAGTTAACAAAGCACTTTCAGAATAAGAATAGTACCCATGTTATTCATAAAGCTAACATTATATTATATATAAATTAATAAAATTAGGTGATGTTTGGTTTATGGGTTTTTCCCAAAAGGTTTAGGATTAAACTGAAATCAATCGTTTGGTTGGTGCACATGGGATTTAAGATTGGGACTGAGTCCTGAAAATAAGGGCATCTTCAAAACCCTTTGTGGTACCTTCCTTTCTTGACTGATTTCTGACAAGGCCCACATATTTCTTTTATTATTAGTTTTCTTATGTAAGTGTCACTTTCACATATATATTCACATTCATTATTTATCTACTTTTAATATTAAAATAATAATAAATTTTAACTATACCTTATACTTTAATATACAAACCAACCAACTTTTATTCTTTCAATTCAAACACAAATCCTAATCCAAATCTAAATCCTAATCATAATACTAAACCCATCTACAAACCAAACGCCCCCTTAATATAAATTATGATCAATCTACTAACCTCACATCACAACCACAAAATTATATAAAATCTACAATGAATAATCATAATTATACTCCTAAAACCAGTTTCTTATGTCATAATCTTCCTTGCACATTCTAATCCACTTCAGTATCCAGTGGGGAACTCACACTTTCCAAACTCTGCATTAAAACACAAATAACCTTCATTAGTTTCATCAAGTAAATAAAAATCATTTTTGAACATAGGACTACAATGGTATAGAGTTGTAGACCCATAAAATAATATAAAACAACATGGGGCTACAAATATTCACAAAAGCACAGTTGGATTTTGTCAGAATTAAGTCAACATCACCCACGTGCTGTCTACGTGACCTGGATTCCATCTTTATGCGCACGTTAAAATGCTAACCTACGCCGTTTTTTATATTTTATAAAACTTTACTCGATAGCATTAAAAAAACATTAACTTTTTTACAGTTGTTTAAAGAATGGAAGAATAAGAAGTGTACGTACTAGGTGGCTGAGTGACTACATAAGCTGCCCCACCAAAATCACACGCGCCAGCAGCGCGTCGCATCTTCTGATAATAGCTATTAAACGCATACGAAGCATGGGCTAATAAGCTATCAGGATCATAACACGTGGCACCAGGCTGAATCGAACGGCAATCAGCTCCTCCTTCACCACAAGCAAAATCCAAACCCACTTGCAGCTTATCTTTACCGACATCTTTAGCTACGCACCAACTCTGACCCGACCCGTTTAGTTTTCCACCGCGTTTAGCCGGTGTCGAAAAATGTGTTTGATCATGGTCGCCACCGGTTGCGGGTGAGCTTTCGTCACGGAAATTCTTTAAGTCTTCCGCGTTAAATGGAATGTTGTAGACTTTTTGCATATTTGGGTAAAATAGCCCGTAGTTTCTCTCAGAAACCGGGCCCGGCTTTTTATTCTCGTTAAATAACGCGAATAAAAAAACGGTTAGGTTTGCGGTAGGTCTTAGTGGAGTACCGCCTCCGTTAAGTATTCTTTTAATTAAATTTCCATTGTACGCGGCCGCATTTTCTACACTAGCGCCGATTTCGGTATTGTCACCTTTAGATGGCCATCCGGTCTCGGAAACAACGATTGGGATATCGTCGTATTTTAAGGCCGACATCGCTGCAAAGACCGCATCGATTTGCGCGTCAAAAAGACTAAAGTAACGTAAACCATTACCCGCGTCAACAACACCGGGGTTTTCACGAAAAAGAGAGTAATCAAGTGAGATAACGTCAGAATTCGACTCATACGCGAAAAAAGGATAAGCATTAACCATTAAATAAGACCCGGTTTGTCTTAAAAACTCAAACATTGGTTTAAAAACAGGTTCAATTAACTCGGGTCTAAAACTGCCAGCTGAAGACGGATACGAGTTTTGTAAAGCACTTAAAGCGACAGGAGACGATAGTTTAATAACCGAATCAAGTTTATATTTAACTAAAGCTTGATGGATATTTTTTATCGCGGGAATGAGGTAAGCTGTAGTATTTTTTGGGTCAACAAATACTTCGTTACCAACGGCTATTGACTCGATTTGTGTATGGGGGTAATAGGCTACTACATTGCGGCGAATGTACTCATTTGCAAATTTTTGTTTTCGGGCTGCGGCGTAAAGGAGTTCGTTTGGGAGGTTTACGGTTACTTTGATTCCGGTTCCTGATAGCGAATGGAGTACGGCTGGATCAGTGTCGTATACTTTTACGCGGTTGATTCCTTGTGATTTGAGAAGCTTTGCGACTTTTGAAGCGGATGGGAGATCACCTGCTGTTCGACCATAGTTTACTCCAACTGAACCTCCATCTGTAAAAATGAAATGAAGAATGATTTAGAATGTTAAATCGAAATCAACGCGTAAAACTAACAATTAAATCAATTGCTACATATAAATACCAAATCTGAAGCTGCTTGCAACAAATGTAGGTCATTCATGATAAATGATATCAAAATGTAGGGTAATTATGATTATGGGTTAAAACTGCATACTATAAAGTTGTATATATTGAAATTTTGGATTTACATAGACGTGGGAGGCAAACGGGTTAAAACTAACATTGAAAATCAGCATCTCAAATGATAAATCTAGGAAACACTAATTGATCTAAGGGAGTGTCTGTTTTTAGCTAAATTATGGGCTTATAAGCTTATTTGGTACAGACAAGTTTTCATAAGCCAAAAACTTCCTATGGTTTAAGTCCTAATAAGATAACAAGCTGAAAAATAAGCAGAAATATAGACTTATGAAAAATAAAGCAATAAGCGGAAACAAAAAAATGCATTAGCCCAAAAGTTAAGCTAGAACAAACAATCTATAACAGTGTTCATAACTAATGTATGTCATTCATTACTTAAGTTGTTTATAACTAATGTAAAACATTAATGATTAATCACTACAAAACATACACATTTCACACGCTATAATTAACGTGTGGATGATATTACATACCTGCAAATGTGAAAACGACGAAAAACAAGCACAAAATGAATGAGATAATATTTGTCGACATTTTGGATGGTGTGAGTGAAATGAGGTAGTGAGCAAGCACAAAGGGAAACGAGGGTTTATATGGGTTAAAAACTATGTGGGTCCCACTGACATAAATTAATTTATAAGCCATTGATTAGAAAATTTTTAATCATGGCCGTTAGATTAGATGATGTTTAAAGTGGGTCCATGTTTTCAGAAATTCGACCGTTCGTATAGGGTGGACAAAGAGACCAATTGCTTTTTTAATTTTTAATTTTTGCTAAGACGTCATTGATCTGTTGCCACGTGGAGTGGGCCCGAGGTTAGATGAAATGATAGCCGTTGATGATGGGTTAATTTAAAAAGTGTGGGTTTGTTGAACGTAAAGTTTGGCATTAAGTTGATAATTCCACATGAGTACTGTTTGTGGTTGGAACTTTAATGGGAATGTAGTACTGTTTGTGTAACGTTAAGAAATTTGATTATGACTACATAATTGATTTGAGTTAAAAAAAGAAGTGGTTATAAAATTTTATTCTGGAAAATGATGGATTAGATCATTAGATGTTGATTATAAAGTGGGGTTGGTCTATTGGTCTAACGTTTAGAAATTTTTTTAACTCTATGAATTGGGTTTTATCCTTAGTTATGTTGCATAGTGTCGTTTTTTGAGACAAACTTTTTAAAAATTACTGATATATTTGATGTAATTTTGTGTTTTGAGAAGAGAATAATCTTAAACATTTTTAACATTGTGATCCTATATTAAAAAATAATCGAAAAGTCACTCTACTTTCGCATAATATCTAGTTTAGTCACTCTATCAATTTTTCTTTTAAAACCATCACTTTACTAATAATAGTGTTTATTTTAGTCACCAAACTATTAAAAAATTTGCACTTACATCATTTGACAAAACTTGCAACCTTATTAACCGGTTAAAGTAATTGTGCACTTTTTTCATATCATTGTCTTTTTACTCCACTTTATATTAGGGTGCGTTTGGTATGCTGCGAGGAATGATAATGGGAATGAGTTTGATAGTAGTGGTGGGTTCCTCAACTATGAAAGAATACATTCCCCCCTCTCTAGCCATATATGGAGTATGAAAAATATGTGACTTTCATAGTCATAGTGGTGGGCCCAACAGTCTTAAACAAACACTTGCAATGACTATCAAAGTCATTGTTTCATTCCCTTAGTAACATACCAAACGTGCCCTTAGTATTTCTGGTAGTGACCACTGTCATATTATTTTATTATGTAGGTCCATAACTCCCATGAAAACTATGATATTGCAGCCATATTAAAGCACTTTTGATCCAGATATTGCAGCCATATTAAAACACTTTTGATCCAAATATTGCAGGCGAACTGAACCAAAATTTGCAGCCACAACTCAAACAAACAGATATCACAACAAAGGTTGCAGCTATACACAAACACGAATTGATGAAAAAGATATTGTTGCAGTAGATCCAAACAAAAGAAATAAGTAAAAGTAGCAATATCATAAATAAATAAATAAATAAATAAATAAATAAATAAAAATGCTAATTGCCATAGTTTCAAAAAGACAAATATCATCATGTGGCAGTGTCATAACAAGAACAAACATGTTCGAATAGATAAATTAAAGTATCATTGGAAACAAAGGATGATCTACTCCACGAGCATTCGTGTGTTCTTCCCCTTTACTGAGCATCATGTAGAGCAGATTGTGACCCACCAACACTTGATCCTCCCCTACCAAAACTTGAACAACCCCTACCAGCACTTGTAAAATTCCTACCAGCACTTGATCCACCCCTCTAAACCATATTTTTCGTTCTCCCAACACCACCATTTGCAGCTTGTGTTCCAGTATTAACACCACTAATTGCAGCTTGTGTTTTACAGCCTCTTCTATTGTGCCCTGGTTGATGACAAATCTTACAGTGTATGATCCTTCCTACACGACTAACTCTAGTTCTATTTTTATCATTACCCTCACTAGCATCTTTTCTCCTTTTGGTTCGTCGCTTGCCTGGCATTTTTCTGATAACAGGAGACAATGGATTTTGATATTCGGTTGGTGCCCACTGGTCCATGCCATCTAGTGGGTAGATAAAGTGTTGGTAAACAGAAACAAACATTGATTTTTTGTACCAAGCAGATACATACTTGTCTGGATCTTTGTGTAAAAAATATATGGTCGCACAACCATGAGCACATGGTATCCCATTCAATTGCCATTGCCTACAACTACAAGTCATGTTCATTTCATCTACTTTAAAAGCTTCATAGCCATTTCTAACTTCAAATTTTGATTCACCACTTGGTATAACTCCCCAATCTCTACATACGATATTATTGATACATGTTAAAAAAAATGGTAACATGTTAATACATAAGAACAAAAGTAACAATAAAGTGCAGACTGAACTGTACATGTGCTTATCCTTGATGATTTCAACTTTCTTCCTTATGTTAGGGCAAATTTCATCACTCCACGTTACATGCTTATCCCTCATTCTTTTCTGTCTCTCCATAATGTATACCCTTATATCTTCAAGCATGTTTATAATTGGTTTTTTTCCTTGCATCTACAATGAGTGAATTGAAACATTCACTTATGCCATTCTCCACAGCATCACATGCCTTATTGGTTTTAAAAAAAGGCTTTGCTCCAGCTTTTTGGTTGTCTATCCATAAGATGTTGGTAAGCATCGTTACTAAGATCTTTAATCTGATTCATCACTTCCTAAAACTTAGCAGGATAACTAGCCTTTGTTGCTTTCCAAAATAAGTTTCTATATAACACACCTGTAACCAAAGTAATTAGTGAACATACATGTTATACATTATTTTGGATTCGAAGATGTATTACCTGTGAATTTCTTTCTAAAGTTAGCATATATGTGTCTAGCACATTGCCTATGCTCTGCTAAGGGCATAACTTCTTTTGCTGCTTCAATAAGTCCCTGTAATAGTAATTAGAAATAATAGTGAGTATGATATTCACCATTATGTAATACGTGTCATATACAGATAAATAAAGTAGCATTGTTTTAATTTACCTTGTGTTGATCTGATATAATGGTAAGTCCCTCACCAAATTGTATGCCTAGGTCATCAACCAAACACTGTTTCTTTGTTCTCAATATTTACCACTGCCCACGCAATTGGATATACTTGATTATTGCCATCCCTCCCAACAGCCGAAAGCAACTCACCTTTACAGATTGTTTTCAAAAAGCACCCATCTAAACCTATAACCCTTCTACACCCTTCTAACCACCCTTGTTTTAGTCCTTTAAAACAAACATAAAAGCATTTGAAATAAGTCTTTCCATCTGGCACTGGATTAACACCCATTAAACAAGTACTTCCCTTGTTTTAGTCCTTTAAAACAAACATAAAAGCATTTGAAATAAGTCTTTCCATCTGGCACTGGATTAACACCCATTAAACAAGTACTTCCCGGGTTTGAAGTTATGATCTCTTGTGCATAGGACTATAACTTAGCATAATGGTCTTCTAAGCATGTCTCATACTGCTCCAAAGCTTTGATCTTTCCTCTTCTAGCTTGTCCGAAAGTCACTCTACACTTGTATTTTTTTAGAATGGCATCTTGTATTTCATTAACCTTCATGTTAGGGTTTGCCATAATCTTCTTGGCATAGTTCCTAGCAATCCAATTACACGTGATTAGACTACCATATTCATATGTCCTAGAACATGTATGCTCATCAACTAATGTCTCAACCTGAAAAGATCTCTCTTTTTGCATCCAAGATGCCCACAGTCTATAAGGACACATTGCTTTTCCGTTGTTGCCTCTATTGCATCTCACTACTAGTCTTTTACTTTCATTTCTTTCATAGTATAGTTTCAAGCCATTAGCAAGTGCATAGAATGTCACACATCTTTTTAACTGTTCTACTCCCTCAAACCTTTCACCTAAAACAGGTCTCATGAACTTCCATTTTGTGTTCGGGTTGTGAATTGGCCAATGATCTCCTAGTTTATCCTGGTCTTCAACATTAAATTCATCATCAGGACCTACCTCCTTTTCAATATATTTTTCTCTTTCTATTCCATTGAACAATCTAGCCAAAAAGTTATCATCAAACATTTTAGTAGGTTTCTTCTTTGTTTTAGGGGCTGTTTTTTGTGTTCTTACATCAACTACTTCATCTTCACCGTCAGACAAGTGATCTAATGAAGCAGTGTCATCATTATCAGAGCTGTAAACCGAATAAACATCATAATCACCATCCTCGCTTTCACTAACATCACTATCTGCTCCAATGTGTTCACTAAACTCAGAATGTGCCATGTAAATATCTATTTCACCATTATTCCTAAGAGCGTACTCTCTACAATTACGCACACCAACATCATTTTTTAAAGACCTTAAACCATCTTCTAAATTTGTACCAGGCACAAGAAAGTACAAACCTTTGCAAATAGAGTGACTTTCAGTTTCTAGATAAGAAACAACCTGAGAGTAATCCATCGAAATTAAGTCTACATTTTCGAGTTTCTTAAGCATACCATAATCATACAAAACAGGGTTTGCTTCAAAGACTCCACGATAATGAAAGTTTATTGTTATTTGAGTAGAACATGAAGATGATGCCATCTGAAACAAATAAACATAAATTGAAGCCCTATTAACAGGTTACATGTGAAAATAAATGAATTACCTTATGTATGTAGATGAACTCTCAAGATCAAATCTGCATGAAGATGAACCGTTTATGACGTGGCTGTGTGTTTTTTATGAGTGAAAGTATATGACGACATAACAATACTAGGGTTTAATCTCCAAAATTATTTAATAAATTAATTTTAATTCCAAGTAATTCATATATGCCAAGTCATGCCCTTTTCACTGGCTAGACCTGTAGTAGTGATGAAAACAAACTGTTTCCTTATTATAGTGATGGCTTTAAAAGAAAAATTAGTAGAATGACTGAATTAGATATTATGTGAAAGTAGAATGACTTTTCAGTGCTAAAACCTGATTATCATTCTTACAACATCCACAATGGGGTGTTTGATCAAAAGTTTTTTACCATTGAATGGAATGACTTTTTAAAACATTTGAAAGAATGACTTGGTTGGTGTCAAGCCACGGAAAGGAAAAGCTTTTTACTTGCAAATGTTGTAATAAATGCATAAAGTAATCACAACTTTAACATTTATCTTTTATATAATAAAACAAAACCTCTATTGAGAAACTTTCCATTTCAAAAAAATGATTCATACATTATTTAGTAATAATTTTATTTAAAAAAAAAGATTATTTTCTTATTAGGTAACATTTTATATTTATCCATAACACAAGTAGAAGATAAATACAAAAAATATAGATAAGATACAATTAATAATAGGATTAAAATTTTTAAATAATTATCTTTAATAATAAAAAAACTATAATTAAATATCATAAATCAAACAAAACAAAGATTAAATTATTTGTTTTTTAATAAATAAAAATATATAATTAAATTTTTTTTTTTAAACCGGGCATTATAACTAGTTGTTATAAATGCATCAAAGATAGGAGCATTGCAGATGCCCTTATATAATTTTTATCAAACGGTACTATTTTTTTTCACAATTTTATTTTTCTGTTATGCACGGTTACGCATTAACCGACAGAAGTTGTAACATGGGAAAATTTTCCAGAAATGCATCTAACTTGTCACCTTTTGCTTTTGTATACCATGAACTCTTTTTTTTCCTATTTTATACACGAACTTTCTTAATCTTCCTATTGTATACATGAATCTGACGTGGCATTGAGTTAATTACATAAATTTACATGAATCGTCCCTGTGACTCAAAACAATTACACAATTCGTCCTTGAAACAATTAGATAAAAGGTCCTTGTAGCTCAAGAGTTAAAATATTTGCATCGTTAGTTCTCATTGACTATTAAGTTAAAATATTTGCATCGTTAGTCCTCATTGAGTTAAAATATTTGCATCGTTAGTCCTCACTGCCACCCACCGCCACCACCACCGCCCACCACCGCCACCTCCACCCACCACCACCCACCTCCACCTCCGCCACCCACCACCCACACCCACCACCTACCAACACCCACCGCCACCCACCACCCACACCCACCACCTACCGCCACCACCACCCACCGCCACCACCCACCACCGCCACCACCACCCATCACCACCATCACCACCGCATCCACCCACCACCACCCATCATCACCACCAACACCCACCGCCACCTACCAACACCCACCGCCACCACCCACCACCGCCACCACCACCACCAACACCACCATCACCACCGCATCCACCCACCACTACCCACCATCACCACCACCACCCACCGCCACCTACTAACACCCACCGCCACCACCCACCACCGCCACCACCGCCCATCACCACCACCAACACCACCGCATCCACCCACCACCACCCACCATCACCACCCACCGCTACCACCACCAACCCACCACCGCCACCACTACCCACCACCACCACTACCCACAACCATGGTTTCATGAGTATTAATTTATCGAATTTCTAGTGTGTGTGGTTGAATGATTTAAGCTTATCTTTGTTTTTAGATTGGTATATTTTATTTACTTTTACTGGTTTTTTGTTAACTATGGTTTTGATTGTTTGGCAAGTAAGTTTATTTGCTTAAGTCTAGTATCATACAAAGCTTAAACAAACTTATACTCCCTCCGCACACTATTGGTGGTGGTGATGATAGGTGGTGGTGGCGGTGGTGGGTGGTGGCGGTGGGTGTTGGTAGGTGGCTGTGGGTGGTGGTGGCGGTAGGCGGTGGGTGTGGGTGGTGGGTGGCGGAGGTGGAGGTGGTGGCGGTGGTGGGTGGTGGCGGGGGGTGTTGGTAGGTGGTGGGTGTGGTGGGTGGCGGAGGTGGAGGTGGGTGGTGGTGGTGGTGGCGGTGGTGGGTGGAGGTGGCGGTGGTGGGCGGCGGTGGTGGTGGTGGGCGGTGGTGGTGGCGGTGGGTGGCGGTGAGGACTAACGATGCAAATATTTTAACTCAATGAGGACTAACGATGCAAATATTTTAACTTAATAGTCAATGAGGACTAACGATGCAAATATTTTAACTCTTGAGCTACAGGGACCTTTATGTAATTGTTTTAAGGACAAATGGTGTAATTGTTTTGAGCCACAGGGACGATTCATGTAAATTTATGTAATTAACTCAATGTCACGTCAGATTCATGTATACAATAGGAAGATTAAGAAAGTTCGTGTATATAATACGAAGATTAAGAAAGTTCGTGTATACAATAGGAAAAAAAAAGTTCATGGTATAAAGCAAAAGGTGGCAAGTTAGATGCATTTCTGGACAATTTTCCCTTGTAACATTCAATATTCACATCTACCTATAGATCTCCGATTTCCTAGAGAATACTTTGCGTTTAGTCGTTTCTAGCTAGCTATGATGATCACGGTTCGAAAATCGGTTTTTCATAGCTGAGCAACAAAGTTCTGAACATAACAAAAAAACAAATTGTCCACAACACCGGACCGAAGTGTGTTCGATCCGGTTTGGCCGATTCGTTTTGTTGGTCCGTTTTGGTCCAACGAAGCATAATGGCCGGTTTTGCGTAAAACCAGATTGGACCAAATACGAGGAAAATGGTGGAGCGAAGATCAGACCAAAATATGTTCGGTCTGGTCAGTCCGGTTCGGCCAATTTCTCGGTTCAGTCTGGTCAGTTTGGTTTGGCCAATTTCTCATTTCAGTCTGGTTTGCGTACTATTATGATCGGCCCTGTTGTATCAACAAAAAAAAACTTCTATAGGCCTAACTACTTCATTGACACCAAAAAAAACCATTATGGTATATCAACAACAGCTTATGCATTATAACATTTATATGTTTTATATATCCAGACGATTTCTCATTTATCAGCATACATACATATTTTGATGCAAAACTACCTTCATTTAAGTTCCCGCGCGCCTTTCTGCTAGGAAAAGAAACAAATACAGCAGCTCCAGACTCGGCTAAACTACTTGTATGGTTAGTGTATTGTTAGTTGTTAGTGATGTGGTTTGGTACAAAAAGGTCTCAACTGTGTTTTATGTTTTTAGTAAGCAAGGCGTCCTTTGTTCCCTGGCTTCGGCCTGCAAACAAACAATTTCACAGTTGAATCAACACTCTTGCAGATATAGGAACATAATAAATTATCAATGAAGAAGAAACCTTGACACTAGATGTGGCAAATATAGGAACATATTAATGAAGATTACAGGTTAAGTTAAAAACTTAGCGAAAAGTTGAACGGGTTGAATATGTCGACTGTCGAGTCATCCTAAGTCGGCTTTTAATACATACAACATCTTAAACTGTTATATACAATTATCATACAAGTAGCATTGTTCCGCCATCAGAATTAACTTCTTTTTTTATATATAAATTGACAACAAAAATAGGTCAACTAAGTTCAATCCAGGCCATCCTGTTTTGACCCGTACTAAAAATAACCCACACCAACCCAAGGCTGTCTTTGTACATGTTTCGACCCACCCGGGATCTTGCCGCTTCTACTCGATCAACCAAGAACAACGGACGGCATTTCTTACATAACAACTTACTAACGTCTTACCTCTGGATGTACTAGCTCTTTGGATAGAACTGAAGAGACGTGATCTTCGAGTTGGCTGATTAAGTCTTCTAACTAACTCCTGTACATGATTGTATATGCTGCAAATACAAGAAAAATTAATTTTGTTTTAGTAGTTGCTCAAGAGTGCAAAAAATCCTGTCTGGAAAAGTTAGTTTTATATCTGCGCAAGCAGGGAGATTATGTCATCCACAGATGCCGAGAAAATAGCTCGTTATTAAAGGCACAAGTAAAAATCCGATGAGTTGACACAGAACTATTCCCATATTTTCAATCTTCGCAATAGTTCCATGACTACAACTCTATTGATCTAGGCCTTCTTATCTGCTACGAATTTACTTCATTTCTCAATAAAAGCAGATGGATCAGTGGAATTACAGGTAGCCTCTGCGATTTCTCTTGTCAAGAGCCCAAGGTCCAAAAAACTATTAATTACTTATATAAAGACAACTCAGCTCAGCGATTATATAAATCAGCATTATCCCTCTTAAGTAAATGGGTCAAATATGTCACCTCTAAACAAAATGGTAAAACATGCTTGAGGCAGATGATATGATACAAGTAATAGAATCACTATGTTGATGTATTTATCATTCACTATGGTTGTTTACTTGCTTTTTATATTAGTTAAGTTCCTGATTTCGCAAATGCTTAAATGCAATGACACACCTAAGTCCTGGGTATAGGTCTTTGTTCAATACCATTAACTGAAATACCAAGGTGCCAGTAAATACAGCGAGTCTCACCTTAGTCGATGCCTATTGCAAGCTGTGAAGAATGCAACAAAGCCATTTAAGATGCTCCTAACAGCACGGAATATCTACAATAAGATAAGAACTTTAATACGCAAGGATCCATAAATGATAAGAAGTACTAGATAACAAGATACATGAAATACAGCTATTAAACAGGAAGTTTAGCTCAGGTACCTGAGAGAAAAGGTCATTCCAAAGGGCACGCCACATAGAAACCTCGTAAGTGCTGACGGTTGTTTCAGCATTTGAAGCTAACTTGAATAGGCCACTCACAAACAGCCAAATACCTCCGACGAACTCATACATGTGGTTAAACATGAATCCCACAAAATTTGATAGCCCAAGGATAAGACCAACTGGAAAATAGAGTAACCCCCAAAGAAGCCAGAATACCGGATACAAGATTGATGTTGCTGCAACCAACTCATTGCAAAATCCAAAATCAGTAACACTTTCTCAAATTGTATAGAAACCAATAAGTAATCCTAAATAAATATTATCAACTTACCAATCATCCATACAATTGACGAGATCAGATACACAGGAAATAGTATGATCTCAATTAGATTCTCCACAAGGTTCCAAAATGTTGCCACAAGGATACAAATGAATTGTAGATACGTATTCCAAACAGGAAGAAGGACATCCAAAACCACCATCAATGGCTGACCTAAAGGCTGTGCGATAACTGAAACAAATGATCTTATGGTTCTTGTCATCATCAAGAACCACTCAACAGCCTTCTTAAAGTTATGCAAAAACAACATAGTTCCTAAATATTTAATCCTTGACACCATTTCCCATGTTTCTATCCACCCGAAAAGGGGCCCACACAAACGAGCAGCAGTTGCCTTAAGAAGAGGGATATTTTTGTACAGATCATAGAAACCAATGACCACTGTAACAACGGAAACTGCCACATATAAAACTCTTGCAAAGGGGCACATCCATGGACGATATGTATGGCAGAAAACCGGATAAGACTGACAAAAAATAACCCAAGATGGAAGCCCAGCTTCCAATAAAGTAAGTAATCTCAAATCAGACATAATTATGTTCTGTAATTTGAACGGAAGATCATGATCATTGAAACGAAACAAAATTAGTACATCCTTGTACTCGGTAGCTTCATCTGCTTCTTCACAGTCACTTGCACCGCTTTCGCTTTGAGATTCTTCAAAGTAAAAATCATCATTACCAGGAGATGAATCTTTTATACTCATTTCATCTTCTGAAATTTCTGTTTCTTCACCAATACTGTGACTAAACAACACGTTTGAGATTCTTTCATCATTATCGGTAGCATGGCAGTTTGGAGCATCATGAAACACCTCCCCTGAAGAGATCTCAAACAAGAATATAAGATCTTTTGCATATATTATTCATAAAAAATAAACAAATTTTTGTGTAAATTTATACCTAGCATAGAGTCTAGCTGCTCTTCCAAGAGAAAACGCTCACGTTGTGTCCCTGGAAACCATGCCGCTATGCCTTTAGCAGCTTCAGCTATACTATCAAATTCCCATCTTCTCATATATTTCGCCTCTATAGCAAGTGAAGTATCAGTCTGCTCATTAAGTAAGACCAATTAACATTGACTCAAACACAAAGTACATACGGAAATCAGTTGAAACTAAAGTACCTGAAGTTCATTTAAATAATTGATACCACGGACATCTTTCCATGCCACTTCAAAAACGATAAATCCATGCAAAGTCCTATGCACTTTGCTATTTGCAAGCAATGAACTCCTAAGTTTCTCGACAGGTAGTAAAGCCCTCTTTCTTGACAGTGTTGCAGCATCAATCACCGAGAACCATTTTCTTAAATTTTCAGACGGGGTTGGAGTTTCAGGACAGTAATTTAGGTCGCTTGATTGTGACTCATCTTTCCTACCCTTTTGCGCTCTTGTGATGGCGAAAGGGGACAACCGAGACTGAATATTAATCAAGATGAATATTATGATTATTTGACATATAATGTTTAGAGAACTGATTCTATGATTTGAATTTTAAAGCAACCTTTGTAACCATCAACTGCCACAGTTGTGCAGGCCGCGACACCAACTTCTGCAGCCATGGCCTATTATCTACTAACACATACAAGGTCTTGCAATCAGGTGCTAGAAAAAGGCTAAGATCTGAAAGATACGACTGCAAGTCTCTGCAAGAAAGATAAAAATGAGACCAAAAATAAGTCGATGGCATGACTTTAAGTTGCAAACTTGCAATCTACACATTTCGGTAATTTCTTCAACAAGTAATGGGTTCAGATGAAAAGGATTTCAGATTTAATAGTAATTAATTTTCTAAATGACACATAGTCCATTTGTAAATGTCTTCTAATATCCTTCTTCTTGTTATCTCACTATCTCAGACCATATCAATGATGAACGCATGACTCAAGTTATGGTCAAAGAATTCTGCATTAGCCAGATAAAAGCTTGAGATGTCAATTATCAAGCACAACTCATGAATACACAAAGTTTAACAAAAAAGTAGGTCTTAGCTTAGTTTCAAGGGGGATCAAAATCTAAAATATTATGAACAATTGATGAATCGAACATCTACTCAGTTGAATTATTCCAGCTGCTGAAAATATTTATTCGAAAAACCAAAGAAATTAAACTTTTTTGTCGTCTCCACACACACGCGCGCGCAATGTTTACTTTGCAGATGGATAGACAATTTATTGCAAAATTGGAACTAAATTCAAATTTTACGAGAAAAACTTACCATATATTTCGACCTTCAATCAATAAAAAAACTTTTTTGTCACATTACTATTTATAGCAAGATTTTGGCATAAAACGGGTAAATGGATGAGGTTTTCCCTGTCAAGTTACCCGCGTAGGCGAGCCTTTTTTACTCAGATATACGCAGCTTCATCAGGTTAATCCGGGAGCGTTTCCCACCCTTCCCTGACCACCCCAAATGTACAAACCTAGTAATTATTGAGTTCTTGACTTTTTGTTAGGAAACCAAAGACCTTACCACTATGCCATTTGATTTGATAGTGGTTTATAGCAAAAATTTGGCATCAAAATCCAAAATGTAGCACCTCCGTTAGACAATAATTCATTCTAAAGCTACACCAAAGTCAAAAACAGATTTATTTATTTATTTATTATTTTTTTTAACAACAATTTTTTTTTTCACACCTATACCACCTATCTCACAAAAGCCTCCGGCGAGGCTTGAACCCACGACCTCTAGGTTGGTAAGCAACTCAGATACCACTAGACCAGAGGCCTAGGGTAAAAAACAGGTAACACTAACAGTTGATAAGAAGAAGAAGAAGATTTATACCCAATCTGAAGACTCGTTAAACCAAAAAAATGTTGATCACTGCTGCATTTAACCATCTTATAACCTGCTAACAACAGAAAATAAATAAGCATACTAATAATTACTTAACATTTAAAAAAAAGTATATATATAATTCTAAAGTTTTCAGAACCTGAGGAAGATCAACAATGCATAAAAACACCATCCAACTTCATAAAATGAATCATATCATATTATCATCATCATGCTGCATTAAAAACCATTTATTAATAAATATACTTGCATTTATGCAATGCATAGTCACTCATGATGATATAAAAAGGTTGACCTCCAAAATTTGGATAACTTTCAACAGTTGATGACGTGGAATTTTCCGGCAATGACACGTACGAAATGAAAAGCAGTTTTGAAATGAGGACATTTATGGCAAGGAGTTTATATTACTACTACTGTAATACTGTTACGGAGATACAGGGGCATTAACCATCTCCCGAACTGGTTTAGTATTGAAAGTAAGGCTTAAATAGGTGGATGTGATATTCTGTTTTGTATTTAATATGAAACTAGACGACTATTTGTGTGAAGTAATGATGTAGAGCGGCTAATTATACTTTTGAATTTGTGGTTCTAATGTGATTAAGTGTTTAATTTATAGTTATTGTGAGAAATACTGAAATAGTTTACAGGTTACAAACGAAAAATAATAAAAGTTTGAGGATTAAATAATGTATAAAATATTAGTTTAGCGATGGATGTTGTTAAACTTTTTAATAAAAGATATTATAGGGTTTACACATAAGTTTAAGGAAAGTTATACATGCATTATACGCAGTATATATAATCTGAGATGATGACGTATAAAGGTATTTTTATCTTATCTCACTTTAATGTTCTGTTCACGGTTCGAGTAATAAACCGAATAAATTGAAAACCGAACTGAAAAAAAACCTAATCGAATATATAACCGAACCGAATTTGTTAAAACCGAACCGAATTAAAAATTCGGTTTTCGGTTTGGATATGGGTTTGGCTATCTAAACCGAAAACCGAATTATATATATATATATATATATATATATATATATATATATATATATATATATATACTAGAAAGGTGCCCGCGCGATGCGGGGGCGGATTGTTGGGGTGGTTGTTGAGGTGGTTATAAATTGTTGGGGGTGGTTGTTGAAGTGGTTATAAATTGTTGAGGGTGATTGTTAGGGGTGGTTGTTTCCATAATTAGTAAGTAAAAGTCTGAATTTTTAAGCCTTTCTAATTATAGAATAGTCCCAAATACATTATATAGTAGTATATATATATATATATATATATATATATATATATATATATATATATATATATTATATTATTTTATATATATATAATGTTTATTAAAATTTTATACTAATATAAAAAACATTTTTTTATGCTTGAAATATTTTTTTTCTCAAAAAAATATATATAATTCAATTTTAAAAAATATATATATAAATAGTGTAATTCATGTACAAAAATTCGGTTTTCGGTTTTGACCCATCGGTTCGGTTCGGTCATAGATATTTTCGGTTCAGTTTTCGGTTATGACCCAATTTTTTTTTTAACCGAACAACCCAAACCGAATAAACCGATTAACCGATGAACACCCCTAGTTCCAAGAGACACAAGAAAAAGAAAAAATAAAATAAAATAAGTGAAAAGTAAGATAAATCAATGAAGAAAAATTAAAGAGAGAATGAGATGCATACTTGTATTTGAAATGTATGATTGTATTTTCTTTTCGTTCTTTTCAGTTAAATCTTATTTTTCATTCGAGCATATCAGTATTATACATAAATGAGCAAAACAACATTTTTCTCTCAAAATTTAACATTTCGTAAAATAAGTTTTAATTAATGCTTGCTTTTATACGCATAATACACCTTTAAAACTATTACTTTTCTTCCTTCACGTATTTTGTGCAACCATGCTCACATTCTTAGTCAAGCATTGGTTTTCCTTTAATAACGTAAACGTAAACGAGATTTTGTTGTTTCAGCTTGTGTTCCATAACTTCAAAAAGTTATACTAGTATATTTTTTGATTTAATTTGATGCCCTTGAGCTTATACAATTTTGTTATATCAAATTTTATGTAAGTTTATAATAAATCATAGATAATGAGCTTATAAAACATGATTAAAAGAAAATAATAATAAAAAACGCAAGATTAAATATTGCGTAAGATCATTACTCTTTTTTTTTCTAAAATTATTGTCTCCCAACAAAAAATATAATGTTTAAAAAAATCATAATTATCATTGTTTTATTTCTTTTTATCTTTTTGCAGAATAACAATTTTAAAATTAACTAATTAATTAACATATTATTTAAATTTTGTAATATTAATTTTATTCAAAAATAATATGGTAAATTTGATCAAAAAATTTTTAATCTATTTTCAATAGTGAATAATTAAATTTACTTCAAAAAAAGGTGTGAATTATTAAATTGAGATCTTGTGATCATGTGGGGGTAGAATTGTAAATTCAGTAGTCTAGGGATCTGAGACCTGCTTAGGATCTGCTGACGTGGAACGTAGAGGAGTGACCACAGGATAATTGGTGGGACTGCATTAGTTACACATGGATGATGGGAACAATTGTTTGACCCTCGTATTATGGTGGAATATTTAATTTTAGTCCTTGTACCAAATAAACAAGACACAAGCGCCTGAAGATATCAAATTTAACTTTTCCTTTTTTTTTAACGGCAATGATATTAAAAAGCAACAAGGCAGAAAAAGAGAAATATAACAAAAGACTCCGAGCAAGAGCGAAAAAAAGAAAAAAAAACAAGAGAGAAAAAGCTAAGAAAAACAAAACACCAATAAAGAGCCTCTAAAATCTATGAAGGTCTCATATCAGCAGGAGAAGGAATCCACTGATTCCAAGTAACCCGATACTTAGAGGCCCTATTAGAAACCCACAGTAAAGAAATTCTTTGAACCACGGGAAATATATCTTCATCACAAAAAGCAATCCTCTAATCCACTGATGTCGCGTGACTGATTTTGTTTCTCCAATTCCATATATGCCAAATAGTTGTTAAACAAACTCCATGAAAAGCTCTACTAACCCATTTGTCTTTAAGAAACTCGAATGATCCCATGAGAATGTAAGGCAACGAGGGGTTAAACAACTCTGGGGATCCCCACCAACTCCAAATTTTGACCCAAAGGATCTTTACTTTAAGGCATGAAAGCAAACAGTGGTCCCTATTTTCATCAACCAACCCACAAAAAGCACATAAAGAAGACAGAAGCAGAACTCCACGTTGCATTAAATTGTCACTTGTAGGGAGACGATTTAAAGCAACTCGCCAAGCGCAAATATTTACCTTCCAAGGAACCCAAGAATTCCACTTAAAAGACGGAGAATCTGCCTCACGAACAAAGAGTTTATTATGGATGGCTTTCCACAATGACCTGACAGAAAATTTACCTGAATCTTTCGAGGCCCAAGTCCATTTGTCTTCGGTTGAAGAGTCAAGAACAAGCCCGTTGATAAGAAAACTTAACGAGGAAAGATCACCAAGTGCTCGACCCGTAGGATGTCTTCTCCAGCAATTCCCTTGCCATATATCAAATATTTTAGCCCATCTATCGGCAACAAGGCAATTTTCATTCATTTCTAGAGCATACAACCGAGGGAAACGAAACTTTAAAGGGCCAATATCTTTAAGCCAAGAATCATGCCAGAAGAGAGTTGTCTACCATTTGAAATTTTCTTAACAATAAGATTACAGATTACTAAGAGAAATGTCAAACTGGTTTAACTCCGAACAACTCCCAATGATACTAACCCAAATACTTGATTTATGCCTCGAATTCGAAGCCCCCATCCGAACCATGCATCTTACTATAATCTTCCTCCTCCGCAATCAAATTTAACTATTACCCTCGTATTGTCCAAAGAATTTTGTTGTATAGATGAGTTATGTACTCATTTAGGTATTTTGATAAAAATAAATAAATAAATAAATAA
This sequence comes from Artemisia argyi, assembly GCA_030686995.1. Lineage (NCBI taxonomy): Eukaryota > Viridiplantae > Streptophyta > Magnoliopsida > Asterales > Asteraceae > Artemisia > Artemisia argyi. The sequence continues at coordinate 141,175,761 of CM060705.1, forward strand.
TGGATTGTAGTGTTGCCTTTGATAAAATTAAGAATAATTTCTTCATTAATGTAACTAGTAAAAATATGTTGTGTTTTAGTAAAGGTTATAGATAGGGTGAGACGTGAGGTGGCAATATGGTCAAGTTTTACGTGTTAGAAGTCAGGACGAAGCTATAACGTTTTTTAAGGCGTGACTTAAAACAGCACAACATATGAAAATATTTATAGATTTATCATATTTCATATATATCAAGTTTACAAAGATGTTATATATAAGGAATTAAGTTAAGAAACTAAACTTAGTGTAATCTTATTTATTTCTTTCAAAGAAAATCATTTTTTACGGAGTTGAATTTATAAAAGGCGTCACGCCTCGCTCCTTAGTGCGCTTATCACACATTTCAACGCCTCATCTCATGTCACACTTAGAGTCGACCCCTTAGTTTATTTCGTAACGTGAAAGTCACGCCTCGCGCCTTAGCGGCCCCGTAGCCCCGCCATGGCGGCGCACCTTTTAGAACATGGTTTTTGTCTTTGTTTAGTTAACACACAATTCAAAAATATTTTATTCAATACACTATTAATCAGTTTCATTATTAATTCATTAATAAAAAATCGGTAAACACATGGGTTGTATTCGAAACCAATACCAAATAAATGGTCTAGTACACATGATGTTCTCACAAAAGGTCTAGGGTTCAAATTAAACCACGTTATATTTGGGGTGGTCATGAAAAATTGAAAAGTGTTGAAAACAATTACGTGATACCGTGTATATTTGAATCAAAGACTCGTCTTCACAAGTAACCGAATGAGATAAAGTTGAATTGTCTATCATTTACCATGTGAATTCGACTTGATGACCATGTGATTAATCGTGCATCTTCTTTGAGTACCTAAATGCACCAACCATGAAAACAACGATTCCTTGTATCTAGTTACGTGTAGTCTTTTATAAAACATGATAAGTGATGACGAATCATTATCATCTCGACATGCGACACTCTTGGCATAGTGTTAGGTTCGTAGCCAACTTCCACAATTTGCATAAGGGCGGTCCTATGAAGGGGCAGGGAGGGTCTAGCCTCCTCAAAATTTACGGCACCTAGTGTAAATATTATAAGATTTAGAAGTAATTTAGTTGAGGTTACAAACAAATCTTCGATTCGGCTCCCTCAAAATAAATTCAGCCTCCCCAAAAAAAGGCCTAATACCAAAATAAAGCATCATACTTGTCCAAAAAAGCTGTTCTGCGTAACGAACTTTTTTTTTCCTTGTTTGTGGGTCAAACTTGACTATTTTGTCCACAGGTGAGATTTTTCCACCCCTCACCCAAGTAGCCGGTTATAAAACCAATTTCCAAACACCCTCCTCTCAAATAATTAACCAGGAACTCCTCTCAAATAATTAACCAGGAACACACATGTTAAACACACCACCAACATCCATAGTTAACAAAATCAAATTCGTATATAAGCTCACAAATCAAATTCATTGGTGAACCATCGATAGTGTGTGTTGCTATTGTTAATGATTGAACATACTGTGGTTAATTTTGATGTGAAGTGAATTGACTTTTTCTTTTTTCGAGCAATAGTCCGAGGGAAATACGTCGAGGGGAGGACATTGCGTGCAGTGGCGGAACTAGAGCATTTTTTTTGGGGGGGGCCGAATCGAAGATTTATTTGTAACCTCAACTAAATTACCCGTAAAACCTATAATATTTACACTAGGTGCCGCAAATTTTGGGGGGCCGGGACCCTCCCCTGCCCCTTAATAGGTCCGCCGTTGATTGCGTGGTATGCGGATGGAGAAACCATCTTACGGAATGAAGAGACTCCATCGATAGCTTATGCATATGGTATGGTTTATTTGTGGTTATGGTCATGTGATTTGTTAATGGCCATGACTCATGTGTAGCGGACCTAACAAGTCTGAGTAGAATAAGCAAAAAGTGCGGCGGCTGTGGTGGCGGTGGGAGGCGCGTGGAGGTGATACGGTGGGTGTGGTGGTGCGTGGTTAGCACGGGGGTGAAGGGTTTTATCCGATCTACAGAGTGGGACAAGAAAAAGGGTTGCCGAAAAATTATTCCGGCGACCGGAATCTGCTGCTGTGGCCGGAAGTGAGACCTGTTGTGGGGAGTAGCTGGAAAAGGTAAAAAAAATATATATATAAACAAAAAAAACCCGGATGACATGGCGTGTTACTTATAGTGGGCTGTAAAATACTTACTTATGGACAAAATAGTCGAGTTTGACCCACCAACAAGGAAAAAGAAAGTACGCTACTCAGAACAGCTTTTTTGGACAAGTATGATGCTTTATTTTGATATTATGACCCAAAAAAAATGTTCTAGTTCCGCCACGGATTTGCATCTTTTTTACGAAATCCGAAATTTACTAACAGTAATCTTCTTAGATAAATCCAGTGAATACACTTAGCTAGCTTTCATAACTTGGGGATCCAGCTGCAATTTGAGACATATATATAGGTGTGTAATCTACGAAACTTTTCCCATATCTGTTCCGTCACCATCCAATTTCATGCAAGGATTGTTCCCAAAAAACTAATAATAATAATAATAATAATAATAATAATAATAATAATAATAATAATAATAATAATAATAAGTAAAATTAGAAAAAAAATAAAATAAAAAAATTAAAAAAAAAAAAAAAAAATCATGTAAGGAAATTGATCGATATGACGATATGGCTATGTTGGCAAATAGGAAAGGTTATCTTTTTTGATAATTCAAGTTTTCTTATATGATTAACTGTTAACATAAACTTTTCATAGCCTTTCTAAAAAAAACATAAACTTTTCATTACGTATTAAAATAGATTAATATTTTATATAAATTTTTATTAGACGAAAGATGATATTGTTAGGTTAATGTTATTATTTATTTAACTATTAAAATTATGATGTAGATAATATGCGTGTCTTTTTTAGGTAACATGTGCTTTCTACTCGAAATTGCGAGCTGATAAATTCTAAATCAACTACCCTTTTGAATACCCGGAGTCGGCGCAGTTGAACCTTCGTGGCCACACAAGGACTAATTTTCCCCCGTTAGATTTGAACCTTAATCTCCGCTTTGAAAAGCTGATATTCTTACCGCTTGATCATCTCTTGTGGTTAGATAATATGTGTGTTTAAAAGCACGTAATAACTTTTGATGAAGTTAAAAGTTAAAGTTTTTTTTTTTTCAAGATATCCTTATTTAAACTGTAAATAAGAATTAAATGAGTTGTTATTATATGTACAATCTCGTTTATTTATTTTCACGTCACAGTAATCCGTGTTTACATTTTAATATTTATATTCCCGTTAATAATAACTTCAATGCATTTAATTTTCAAACCTGTGTATGCACAAGATAAATTTATTAAAAAAAAAATAACATGAGTCGTTATCGAAGGTTTTTTTTTTTTTTTTTTAATCGGATATCCTTACTTAAACTCTTAAAGAGAAATAAAATGAGTTGTTCGCATATATACAAACTCGTGTATGCATTACATATCGCAATAACTCATTCTTTCATTTTGATATTCATAATCTCGTGCATATACATGAATAACTCGTTCTTTCATTTCGATAATTAATCTAACAACTTTGTCTAGATCAAGTGGCCACAAGGGGTTTGTTTCCTTTGGAGGTCTCGGGGTTCAACGCTTACCAGTGAGGTTTTCCTCCAAGGCGAAGCGAAAAAAAATAGGAGTAGAGTTTTTATTCCCCAAAGTCGAAGGTTCGAGAAAGTCATATCCACGTTTGGATGTCACTGCACAACTCGAAACACTAACTGTTGGTTGATATGAGCCCAGAATAGGGTTAAGATAATCAATGGCCTAACTACGTACCAATACAGGTTACCGGATATCACTTGGAATCGTGTTATCACTTTTCAAAGTAAACTATTCGACCCTAATGCCTGGGTATCACGAATATTTACTTGGGATAAGACCAAATGTTGTTAGTGATTTAGTCACAAATCAATAACCCTTCGTGTATAAGTGTTGTATGTTTTCTGTCTATCTTTCATGCTTTATTTGATTTCCTATTTATAGGAAGATACTCATGGCTAGTCAAATGGAATTATGAGAATTAATCGGCCCATTAATCTCCACATAATTATCCTCATTATAGCCTAAAATAGTGGTTACATGACCAGTTAAACGAGGTAATGAGTGCATAAGTAACTGCCATTTGAATAGGTCAAATCAGTTACATAATCATACAGCACTCTATCAGCAGAAACTCTGCTTATCAGCAGGATCCTGACACAAGTAGCAGGAACCATCAGTAGGAACCAGCACTTCAGCAGAATCCTGCACAACCACTATAGAGTCAGGGGAATCAGTGACTTGATGGGTGTACACTCCGTACCTCCTAACCCATTTCCAAGTATGATTAGATCCCTCAAGTGCACTAAATTTTCCAACAATCCTCCCCAAATTTAGTTCACTTCCTTTGCATGAAAATCAAACATTAAACAAAACATATGCATAAACGAAAATATCCCGAGGATTGAATTTCCATCTTAGTACATTACACGTTCAAATATTCGAGAATCAGGGTGTTCTAAGAATTGAACCCTTCAACCCATTTGAATACCTGAAGATAAAATACACATATATTTTCAAACACTTAAACACTCCTGACACTATACAAGCCATGTGTCCATATCCAATTCATAAATGTTGTAAAAGCTAAAAGTCCATAGCTTCCTGAAGCGGTAAAACTTCAACATTTACATAGGTGGTTCCTCTTTATTCATGCTCTTGCTTAGCATTTTTTCAAAGAAATTAACCATTGAGAAGTAAATACTTCATCCTCCTTTTCAGCAAGTTCTGAGCACAACCTTGGGATGTAGTGTAATACATGTGCTCCAGTACACTGAATGTTCAGATTTCCACATTGAACTCAGCTCCCAAGTTTCCTCAGGAGGGAGTTGGGTGTCCTAGCATTTAGTGACCAAGTTGGACTTCAAACCCATCCCTTTAGCAGACTTTATAACCAAGTCTCTAGCAAGACCCTTCGTCAAGTGATCAGCTAAATTCTGTTGAGATCTAACAAACTCTATAGAAATCACCCCATTCATGATAAGTTCACGAATCATGCTATGCCTGACACCTAAGTGTCTAGACTTCCCATTGTACATCTGGCTATAAGCCTTTGCCAATGTAGCAGCACTATCACACCGGATAGAAATAGGTGCTATAGGTTTAGGCCACAATGGAATCTCAAGAAGCAAGTTTTTCAACCATTCAGCTTCTTTACCAGCATCTGCTAAGGCCACAAATTCTGATTCCATTGTTGAACTGGTGATGCAAGTTTGCTTCTTGGATGCCCAAGATATTGCACCTCCACCAAGTAGGAATACCCAACCACTAGTAGACGAATTGTCTTCAGTATTACTAATCCAACTTGCATCAGTGTAAGCTTCCAACACTGATGGATAACCAGTATATGAGAGACTATAATCCATAGTTCTCTTTAAATACTTCAGTACCCTCTGAATTGCTTGCCAGTGTTGAGCACTAGGATTACTAGTATACCTGCTCAGTTTACCCACTGCAAAAGCAATATCAGGCCTTGTACAAGTCATGGCATACATCAGGCAGCCAATCACCCTAGAATACTCAAGTTGAGATACAGCTTTGCCAGTATTTGGCATAAGCTTCTCAGTGGTATCCATAGGAGTACTCACTGGAGTACAATCAAAGTAATTAAGTTTCTTCAGTACCTTCTCAATATAATGAGACTAGGAAATTGATATAGGGGTGAGTATCGGGCCGGAACCGACCCGTCCCGACCCGAGCCCGACTCATCCCGATCCCGATTACCTGCAAAATCATAACCGAGTCCCGACCCGATTGCCAGTCGGTGTGTGTCAATCGGTTCGGTCGGTGTCGGGATTCGGTCGGGATGTCGGTATCGCTTTGTTCTTTCTTCGGTTTTGGCCCGTCCCGACCCGACTCCCGAGTTCGCCGGAATAGCAAACCGACTCCCGACCCGTTTGCTAGTCGGGATTGGAATCGGGCCGTCGGGTGGTCGGAATCGGGCCGGTAATCGGGGGTCGGTCGGTAATGCTCACCCTTAAATTGATATACCATTACTTTCATGTTTGATCCTTATACCAAGGATAACATCAGCCTCCCCCATGTCCTTCATGGAGAACCTTGATGACAAAAATTCCTTTGTCAAGTCAACCTGATTTTGGTCAGTGCCAAAGATCAGCATGTCATCAACATATAGACAAATGATGACTCCTCTACCAGATTCATCAAATTTGCTATATACATATTTGTCAGACTGGTTAAGAACATAACCATTAGACAAAACCACTTCATCAAATTTTTGATGCCATTGCTTAGGTGCCTGTTTCAGTCCATATAAATACTTAATCAGTTTGCACACCTTGTTTTCATTGCCAGGTAATATGAAGCCCTGAGGTTGGTTCATATAAACCTCCTCATCTAATTCACCATTCAAGAAAGCTGTCTTCACATCCATCTGATGAATAATCAGATTGTGAATTGATGCCAAAGCAATCAGCAGCCTGATGGTACTGATACGTGCCACAGGGGCATAAGTATCAAAGTAGTCTATCCCTGACTTTTGTTTAAAGCCCTGAATGACTAGTCTAGCCGTGAACTTTTTAATAGTTCCATCTACCTTTATTTTCCTTTTGAAAATCCATTTGCAACCAAGAGGTTTGCAACCTGGTGGTAGATCAACCAACACCCAAGTGTTGTTGCCCATGATGGAGTCAATCTCATCATTTATTGCCTCTTTCCAGAAAGCAACATCTTGGGACTTCATTGCTTCTTCAAATGTTTTGGCATCATCCTCAACAATGAAGCAATAGGAATATTGGTCAGAGACCTCATTCCTTGTACCTTCAATTAAGTATAATTGAAACTCAGGTCCAAATGACTTTGGAGTCCTGACCCTTTTGCTCTTCCTGAGCTCAGGTTCAGGTTGTTGAACCACAACCTCATCAGGGGCATGAGATGATAATTCATCAGGGACCTTTGATACACCAATGTCATCAGTTCCATTTGGAATCCTGTGAATTGGTCTAGGGACTGATGAGAATCTATTTTCATCAAATATTGCATCCCTTTGATTGTTGGTTGATATGAGCCCAGAACAGGGTTAAGATAATCAATGGCCTAACTACGTACCAATACAGGTTACCGGATATCACTTGGAATCGTGTTATAACTTTCCAAAGTAAACTATTCGACCCTAATTCCTAGGTATCACGAATATCTACTTGGGATAAGACCAAATGTTGTTAGTGATTTAGGCACAAATCAATAACCCTTCGTGTATAAGTGTTGTATGTTTTCTGTCTATCTTTCATGCTTTATTTGATTTCCTATTTATAGGAAGATACTCATGGCTAGTCAAATGAAATTATGAGAATTAATCGGCCCATTAATCTCCACATAACTATCCCCATTATAGCCTAAAATAGTGGTTACATGACAAGTTAAACCAGGTCATGAGTGCATATGTAACTGCCATTTGAATAGGTCAAATCAGTTACATAATCATACAACACTCTATCAGCAGAAACTCTGCTTATCAGCAGGATCCTGACACAAGTAGCAGGAACCATCAGTAGGAACCAGCACTTCAGCAGAATCATGCACAACCACTATAGAGTCAGGGGAATCAGTGACTTGATGGGTGTACACTCCGTACCTCCTAACCCATTTCCAAGTACGATTAGATCTCTCAAGTGCACTAAATTTTCCAACACTAACTATTAACCCGCCGTTAAAAATAATAATAAATAAATAAATAATTAATAATCTAAGCTGATAATAATATTATAAAGGGCTAATGAAGCCAAAATGTATCATAGTTGTTATGTTTGTTTGCTATTCTGTGTATTAAACTTGATTTGTAGGTTTTTTTTGTACTTTATAACCATTTCGCCGCTCATTTTATTAATCAAACAGGGGCAAAATAGTAATAAAGTATATAAAAAAAACCCACAAAATCGAGTTTAGTGCAAAATAAATAAATAAATAAATAAAAATGTTCGATACATATTGAAAGAACAAATGACAATTATAATAAATTTTGATGCAATTAGCCCTATTATAAATAACAACATGTATATTACGGAGTAATTTTAGAAAAAAATTTAAAGATCAGGGGTTATCAAATATAAGAGGTATCTCACTAAAAAAAAAAAAAAAAAAAAAAAAAAAAAAACTAGTTGAATTCTCCAATTTTAAAGGCCAAATGGTATATTTAAAAATGTGTAAAATTATTGAGTCCACATTTTCTTAAGTGTGGTAATAATGGGTGTGACAAATTTTTCTACACTTATAAGTGTGAAGATATTGTCCAAATTTATATGGTTAAAAGTGTAGAAATATTTTTTGAATGCCCACACCTAAAAGTGTGGCAAAATTGCAAAAAATGTATATAATAAAAAGTGTGAAAATATTTGTTACACATATGAGTATAGCTTTATTGTAATTGTACACAATTTTATATGTGGATTATTTTTTTTTTAAATATTTGTGACACCTATAAATGTAGCAAAATTAATATCTATATAAAAAAAATCCACGGTTTAGCATACCGTGGTAAAATAAGTGTGGAAAGTAGCATTATTTTTTGTAGTGTCTATATATTTTATAAAATTACTTAAAATTATAAAACTGGTAAATTTACACTCAATTTCTTATAATTTATTTAAAATTCAAAATGTTTTATTAATTAATAGTTTTTATTTTATAAAACTGACAAATGTGTTTTTAGACATATTTAGTTTGGTAGACGAAATTCAGATGTGTTTGATCAGATGTAAGTCAATTTTGACTTTTGTTAGTAATAAAAAAGCTGAATTTTGTAATTAAACTCTTCTATTTATTAATAAAAAATTGATTAACACAAAACATTTATATCTTTATTAAATAAAAGATTTTTGTTATTGTTATGAGACATATGATTTTCTTAAGAACTCAAAATTTAAAATGCAAATGGCTGATATCATATGCGGGGTCCAACGTAACAAACACCAAGTACGTGTCATGTCTCCTTTTCTATACGTTTCATCTTTTCATGTAGTCGCCTTTTAATAAAATTATCGCGAGTATCCACATATTCCCATATAAATACTTTGGCCAAATGATGTTCAAGAAATGATATTTGCGTGTTTAGTTAGTTATTCCTCATTTTTATTGTCGACTTTAAGAGGAAGAAAAAATCAGTGACCCGCTGGTTAAACCGAACCGAAAAGAAAAAGTGGTTTTTAAGAACCGAAAGCGCACACTGCTGGTTACACCGAACCGAAGTTGAACCGTAAAATGGACTTTCGATTTTACAGCATCAATTGTAGTAATAACATTTTCACTAGCCATGTTGGAAAAAAAAAAAAAAAAAAAAAAAAAAAAAAAAAAAAAAAAAAAAAAAGCAGAAAGGATAAACTACATCTACTCTAAACATGACAATTGCGGTAACTAATCTGATACTCGTAGTATTGCAGTAACTAATTTGATTGTACCTGTACACATTTATAAGTTTGGGACCTATGAGGCTATGATAGTAAATTCAACCATTTTAAAAAGAAATCGTTGGTTTAATGTATTATAGGTTTCATGCATTTGTATGTGATATAATATTCTCCTTGTTATTATGATCTTAATTAAAAAAATCCACTTTCTTTAAACAATACATATTCATTTCTTCAATCATCTTCTGACAACCAAATTTAATAAATGTTAGAATAGGAGGAAGAAGTGAAATAATTGTGAAAGCATGTGGCATGGGTGTGAATTGTGATCATGTGAATTATATAATTCATGAAAACTGCATGAAACGTTGTAAACAAACAAATCGAACCCATGCTTCATCCTCATCCCTCATATAATTATTTTCATTTCTGAATAATGATTGATAATTAATTAATTATACATTGGATTCGGATTTTAGAAAAAAAAAAGTACAATCTCATAGGTGCACTAGATATTAAAATTGGACTAGTATCATGATTCATATGGAAAGTATGATTGCAGTTCTCTCTTTAAAAGAGGATATTAGGCTGGGCGTAATAGAGGAGGTCGACTTGGTCGGTCTACCTCCACTGACGTGTCCCCTCTATTACACACTCACCCAGGCGACAAGTCTCATAACAAAAAAAAAATGTATATATATATATATATATATATATATATATATATATATATATATAGTGTAAGGTTATTTTCAGAACCAAATAAATTGCGAGAACTGCGAGAACCAATCTGATCCATTTATTTTTTGATCAATGGATAAAAACATTGGTGGCATGATGGTAAATAGGAAAAACTTTTTATGATAGAATTTAAAGTGTTTAGGGGTATAAATGGAATTTTATTTTAATGATTTTAAAAAACCGTCCCTATAATGATGGATCCAGAAATTATCTCATTCTAATTGAACCACATAATTCTTTACGTCATTTTCCCTTCCATCTCAATGTGCCACCTCCCAGTAATGTCCATATTTTGAATATGCTTGAATTAATTCATTTAATATTCTATGTTTGTTATGTGTAGCGTGAAACAAAAGGAGGTGATTGGACCAGGTTTTTTATTTTTTATTTTATTTTTCTAAGATAATAATTATTATATATTGTTTTGTGTAAGGTGTTTAGAGGAGATGTGAACTAAAAGCTTCAATCGATTATCGTCAAGAAAAATCTTTCGTAACCAGGTTGATTTTCTTTTATCTTTTTTTTTTCTTTTTTTTTTTAAGTTGGATTAAATTTTTCTTTCTTTGATTACGGTTGAAATCATGTTTTACTTAATGTTAGTTTTAAGTTTGAATTTTCAAGTCGGTTCGAATCTCGAATTTTCTTTTGAAAATTATTTGATTTCAAGTCAATTTTTATATTGGACCAGATAATCTATGTTTTATTGAACTTCGATTTCTAGTTACTTTTAAGTCAATTTATTATTGGTCTCTGCTTCATTAACTAAGGCTTGCGGGTTCGTAAAATTGCATATGTAGTGATATCTTTTTCACTAAATGGTGAATTTTTGTATTTATTAGAAATAGGTGTGGGATGTAAAATCAAATTTGCAGACAATGCACATATGCATAGTACTCGTAACCAAAGTTGATGTTGTTGAAGACAATGCAACGAGCACATGTATATCTTGAACATGTTAAACATGACTATATGTTTTGTCGGACTAAGAAGATCAAGACCCTTTGCACAATTGCAAGATGACTGACATGTACATGCAGGCGATGCACATGTATATACAATGAACATATACACAAGTAGTGTAGGTGACGTAGTATGCACACAAAATGGTGCACGGACTCCGAATATACATGTGCATATCTCAAAATTGGAGTTAGATTGTGATGAAAACAATTTAAGCACATGTGATAGAATGAATTTAGACTTTTTTGGTTCATGTTATGCAACTAAACAGAAGTTATTTACCGTAGATTTTTTGTTCTTATGAATTTAGACTTAATTTTTTTTCAGGTTATGCAATTGAACGGTACTCTGAACATTTGTTTTGCAGGGGTTGAACAAGATAATCAACGAAAGAGCTTATTGATGAAGCACCGTAAACACATGTGCACTAGTAATACGTGTTGTTAACGAAGAGTGAACTCGGTGAATGCACGTGTATATCCCGCAAAAAAACTTGATCGATTCTTAAGGAAATGAATCGTGCCCCTATGTTTCCTATCGGTAATACATGCTTTTGTAATCAATTTGGTTACATAGTTTTAAAAATGTTAATCCACATTTATTTAGTTTTCGAAAAGTTTAAGGTTTTTATTCAGTTTTTTTTTTTTTTTTTTTTTTTTTTTTTTTTTTTTTTTTTGTAAATTTGTCCGGGTCTCGTGATGGGTCTCGAATGTCAATTTAGAAATGCTTTCTGGTTCTTGAATTTAAGAATTTGTTATTTATACCATTCTCGAATCATTTGATAATATTCACTTTGAATGTTTAAATTTTGGATCAGGTTGTTGGTATCAAATAAGTAATAACGCATGTGGGATCAACAAGATCAAGATTACATTGCAAACACATGTGCATTCAATAATAATTACTGAATTCATGTTAACGACCTCCATGTGTGTTGATGCATATGTAATAAAATTGAAGTTTTGGCCGCAGAAGATGCATATGTACATATGTCGCACCTGAAGTTCATGTTAACGACAACCAAGTTTGCAGATGTGAACACATTCGAAAAACGTTGACTGCACATGTACACAACAACTCAAATTCGAATGTTCGATATCTTATACTGAAGAAAACCTACTGTTATTATACATGTGCACAACAACTCAATTTCGAATGTTCGATAGCTTATACTGAAGAAAACCTACTGTTATTATACATGTGCATGGCCTTGACAAATGTTAATTGCACAAGTATAAACATTCAAGAATTTGATCTGAATTGTACTCGATATAAATTTTGATATGAATTTTATCTCCTTGTTGTTCGTGTCTTCTTACATGTTAATTTTAAGTTCAAAAATTATTACTTGTTAGACTTTTGCTGTGAATACAAATGGTACCTAGTTGTATTAACAGGTTAAAAGAATGATGATTGTAAAAAACGTTGCTACATGAACCCAAATTAACAAAACTATGTTATATTAAATTTGGTTTGAATTAAATATGTATAAACAAATAAATAAAAATTACCGTTATTTTAGGATGTTAAAGTTGATCTGCAACTTCTAAATATTAAAAGTACCATAATACCCTTTTGTATTTAAAGAAAATCCTTAATATAGGAAAAAAGATGATTGGTCCAAGTTGGTTCTCGCAGTTCTCGCAATTTATTTGGTTCTGAAAATAACCTTATATATATATATATATATATATATATATATATATATATATATATATATATATATATATATATATATATATATATATATATATTAGAAGTGTGTGGGGGGGGGGGGGGGGGGGGGGGGTGTCAGTCTCCAGACCGATTTGTGTGTGTGAGTATTTAATAAAAATGTAGTTTGTTGGGTATGTTTTTTGTGATACTTATTCAGTTATTCGGATTTCAATCGCACAAAAATAGGATTAAAGTGGAACAAAAATACATCAAGTCGCACCAAAAACGCCAAGTACTCAATACGTACTTTTGTCATTAAGCGAGACATGAGTCGAGCAACCATTAGATCACACAAATGGAAAATGCTTGCCAGACCAAAACAGAACATGCATTTTTTTTTTTTTCTCTTAAGATTCTCCCATGAATGATGTATGAGAAGGGAGGCAAGTGTGCCAATTAAGCATAAACCAAAAAAGTAAAAATATTATTTCTCTTTTGTTAAAGAAGAAGAGGCGTCGAGTAGAGCACCAATTTCTACTCTATTACTCTACTTTGAGGAGCTCAAGAAATCCTATATCAGTTTTTTAAGGAAATGGAGATGAAAATGACCAATTTGATCATATTTGGAGTATGTTGCATAAGAAAAACAGAATCTTAACAAAAAGTCAAGCAATTCTTGACCAAAATAATTTTTGCCCTAGTAAATAGCAACTATTATATGTGATTTTGTACATGAATATCCAAATACGTAAGCACGGACCTACATGAGAATCGGGTGTGGCTCGAATCACACAGTGTAATTTTTGCGGAAAAGTTTGTATGTGTAGTGCCCAATAACATATTTGCGCTACTTTCTATCTTATGATGCAACTTTAATAGAAAAATTCTTATTGGTGCAAATTTTAATACTTATGAAAAAAGTAGAATCGTGCAAACCCTCACGAAATTTTGTGCAACCCCTTCTAAAAATCCTAGGTTTGTATGTGCAAATACGTGTCTTGATTCTTTTCCCTAAAACAAATGCACTTTTTTTAATTTACTGTTTACTGAGGAGTGAAACAATCTATCAAACAAAACAAATGATTTAAGATTATTTGATAACTAAACTTAATCTCCACCCTCTATCTTTATTTGACCTAATTGATGAGATTAATTCTAACAATTAAAAAACCCATTTTCATCATTTTTTTTTTTTCAAATATTAATATCTTTCAAACCGTTAAACGTTAAGCAAAAAAAATATACCGTTACGACGAACATTTAATTATCTTTCTATAGATATAGGCACTTCGATATACTTTCGACAAAATTATTTTTTTTCGTGTTTTTCACGTTTTTTCGTTACTGAAATTTGTATGAAGAAATCATATTTGATTTAACATTAATATCACATATGATTTTTCATGCCAAAAAAAATAAAATAAATAATAATAAAAGAAAAATGATTTTTTTTTTCTTTTTTCGAAAAGATATCAAAATCCTCGTCTATAGAAAGATAATTAAATGCTCGTCGCGATGTTGTAATTATTTTCGCTTAATGATTAACGGTTTAAAAGATATTTAAATTAGAAAAATTATGTGAAATATTAAAATGCAATCAATTTCATTTTAAATGGATGGTAAGGATGAGTCCTTGGTATGTAAGATAAGTTTGATATGTAAAATAAGTCTACACTAAAACAAATTGGAGCAAAATGCAGAGGAAACACAAAACAGATCACACTAGCAATGCCTGCATATCTTAATTTCATATTCAAAACCAAACTCATTCTTCTTATCAAACATGGTAAAAATTACACACACACAATAATCAACAAACAAAATCACATTGATTAGTAATAATCGTAATCCCGAAACCACTATAAACCATTTGCCTTCCCCAAAGGCCATGATAATCTTCGGTTGCTCATGGCATCTAAATCACTACTGTTTCCGCCATCTTGTTCTTGCCTTGTTGAGTTTGTAAGAGCCAAATCGTCAAAACTCGATTCTTTTCCCCATGGAGGTGGTGTCATACAATCTGTGCTGCCCGCAGGCATTTTCAATTGGGACTCAGATTGGCCTAACCTTAGTTTTTGAAGAGTTGCAAAAGATTCCCTCATGGCCGTCATTGCTTCAAAGAACCTCGTGCATGATGCCAACGCCACAGGGATTGGCCGAAGCATCTCCTAAATGATATCAACAATATCACATTCAATTGATTGACTTGTGATCCAGAACGTTTAATAATAATGTAAATCTTCTTCTAGAAGACGATAAAGAAGGATAAAATAGTAATTTACAAACGGGTTAATGGCCCCAGTTATATTGCATGGATCAAAACCGCATAAAAAATTAATTACTGACAGTCCAGAACATTTTAAATATTACAATGACGAAATTTATAATTTTGGTCAAATAAAATTATTTCAAGTTGCTATTAGTAGAAGAATAAAAGATAGAACGGATACAATAAGCTAGTAAGGTGTTTAGACATACCCCCCATACGGACGGTGGCTCCTTAAAGTTTTGAGTCCATTGGAAATCTGCAACAGATGATGTCAGAAGACCATAATCACTAGCAGCCTTCATCAATAGTTCAGAGAATTGTTTCTGTAAATCCCACATGAAAAAAGTAAGCATAATAATTTGTACAATAACGCATGGAATGAAGACTTGCAGTATCAGTTGCTTCATATGTAACATGTGAAACTAAAAGATGCACATAGATCTATGTGGCCTTTCTTTCTTTATGTTTTTTTAACAAAATGAAATGAGAACTAATACAAAACATTGTCACTCAATCATCGGATCAAATTCTAACGGCATTTGCTCTCTGCAATTCTGACAACTAACCTGATATTCTGCTTCTACAGGAATACAGTCTAACGAATATGGCTGTTGAAGACGTGCTATAATTCGGTCCTGCAAATCAAAAAGAAGAATAATGAAGAAGCTACAAACCCAAATATCACGATAACTGCCGCCAGTTGGTTTTACAGTGATCTGATTTTAGAATTAACATATGACACAACAGCTAGTAAAAGTTGTCAAGAATAACTGGGCTATATAGCTTCTAAAGAATGGAGTTTAGGCTCACATTTGCAGATGCCTAGCGAGGGAACAAAATGCTTAATTAAAAATTAGAGAAGGCACTAAGCTGCATTACCTTATTCTGAATAACATCTTTCAATATGGTAGTGATCCTTGCTAAAGTTTCTATCTTCTTTTCCATTTCACTCACATGTGTCAAGTGCGCAACATTTTTATCTTCCTGAAATGCCAGAAAAGAAATCAGCAATCACAGATAAGGTATATAAAACCACATCAACAATTCACTATGCACCGGAATATGTGGACTGGTGGTCGCTACAGAATGTAGCTTCTGAAAGCACTTTTTCAAGAAAAGTGATTACAATATAATGCTGACATATATGAGTGAAGCTGTTCTACAGACCATAATAGAAAAGGAAAGCTATAACTTCCTTTGTCAATGTTCATTAAACATGTTTCCATCGACTTTCATTGCCCCATCTGTCATTTACTTAAAGAGTAAAATATACAAGTAACTTTTTCTACCAACAATTATACTTCTTTGCACAAATCAGATATGGTCTTTCATGCCCACCAAAGTCTTCGTTTCCATAGCCCAATAAATGAAATACTACTTTTATTTTCAAACAGAACACTCAAGAGGCTATATTCTAAGGTTGTCTTGCGTTAAACTCAAGGTCTCCTAGTTCATGATTTTCTAAAACTAACAGACCATCCTACAATTGCTACGCTAAAGATTGTAGTAACAGTCGTATGTATTATATTGTACAAGGGGGTCTATCATATTCTTTTCTGGACTGTAAAGTTCTAATTTCCATCAAAAGGGTTGAATGCCCACATTCTTCAAGCTTGCACCCATTATGCGATGTAAATTTGCCACCCAAAAAGTATTTACTACCAAGGTTTTTAAGGAAACGAGGAAGTTTGCAACACATCCCTTAACATGTGAGTTCAACTGCCGCGTGTAACCAAGGACATGATCCTGTCAATCACTATAATCTATTAAGATTATCTAATATTTAAGTATGCATAGAAATACTACAGGCCCATTTCTCATCACCCTAAAAAGTTTGTCCCATATTTTCAGGTCCTGTGTCTTGATTATCTTCCATGTTGTTTTTTACATTTTAATGACACGAACCATCCTGAGAGATGAAATGCCCTTTTGGTAAAACATGATTGTGTTCTAACTCTGAAAGTCTCATTAGATACATTTTTATTAAGGACCTTCCTGCGACTGGCAGATTTAAACAAACTATAACGATAATGAAAGCAATGTATAGTTGGGTATCATTTCGCTCTTGCTTGCTCCAATAGAACTCCACAATCAGTCAAATTAAAAAGGCAACTAAAAAGAATCAAATGTTGACAACAATCACCTTACGTCCTTGAAGTTCTACTTGCAAATCTGCGATTTTTCGTTGTACAGAGGTAAGCTCTCTCAATACTCGTATCAAGTCATCACCCTTTTCACCACCTGCTGATAAATTCTGCAAGTCTTCCTGAATAAGAAAGCAAAAAATAGTGTAAATGCAAAAATTATACTACGTAATATTTAACAATGACTATTGATCCCAAACTAAATGAAAAGACATCATCATACACATAACTTCTCTCAAATCTCAAACAAATTATATCTAGCAGACCATATGAACTTGAGCAGTTGAACTTTTTGCTGCTATATCAATACCATTAACCCTATAGTTTTCTAAGACTTAAAAGCTCAAATATTATGCTTACCAAGCATAAGCATACAATATGTTTCAAAAGATATAATGGATAAAGTCTTTCTATTCACTCAGCTTGTAAGTGAAAATCAACATACAGTGGACTGTGGATCTACATAGTGTATCTCTTGTAGTGAAGAAATATAAATCACGATAATGAATCAAGTGAACAATAATCAGCTGATGGAAACTACAAGTTCAGAACGTAAGGCATCCTTATAACCGGGCTTTCGCAATTGCCATTTATAGAAAACTTCCTAGTGCTGCTGATTGTAGGATAGTCTGTGTTTCTACTTTCTTACGCTTATTGTATGCCGGAACTTGGAACGGAATTACAATGACCTGTTATAAGCAGAGGTGCCGTTGCTTTTAGCTAAAAGCCAAGTCAAATGCACGAGAAAAGACCACAGCCACTGGTATTTTAGCATAAACAATCAAAGCCTAATAGAACAATATTAATCATGTGTTATCAAAGATCACACAATCAAGTCCGTTTCATAACTTATGAACAACGGGATAGTAACCACTATGTCCAAGTTTCTTTCTTTTCAATATCTAACAACGCCAAACCTTTACTACTATATCATCAACCTGAATGCCCAATAACGCCAACATACTTCATTGCATCGAAAACAAACTGCAACCTCAAATTCATATATCCATATCTTTCAAAAATAACAAGCATTAACCCTTCCTAGATAACACATTATCACTACCCAATCTCAATACATAAAATTCTTCAAATAGGCATACATTCCACCGTATACGAAAAGGTTTAGGCCATAAAATAGCAACGAACTTTTACCAATTTCACATACCAAAACGGGACTTTGAAAAAAGTTTATTGCTATTTTATGGCCTAAACCATAAACAAATATTTCAACTAATCATATTCAGACTTCAGTTATTCACAATCAAAATTTCAAAACACTTGGGTTGCGTTTAGTTAGACGAAAACACCCATGTTTTCCACAAAATGTTTTGTACAAAACAAAGAAAACAGAAATTGCCTTCAAATTTCCTATCTTAACAAAAATTCTCCACAAAACAAAAATCCCATATTTCCTATCTTAACAAGGAAAACTATAAAACAGCTTTTGTTGTTTTCTTGTTTTCTCGCGTTTTCTATATTTTCAAGTGTTTATGGAGACAAATTTCCCTTCAAATTTTTTACAAAACTAGATACAGAAATTAAAAGGTAATTTTTTTATCCAACTAAACGCAACCTTAACTTCAACCCCTAATTCTACCTCTAGAAAGCAGGTAAACCCTAAAATGCAGAAATGTAAAACAAAAAAGTATAAAATTAATAAAAGGTAACCTGGGAGGGAGGTGGGGCAACCGTATAACCAAGGTCAGAAGCAATAGACAACGCATCAGACATCCCACCAAGTCGCCTCAGTGGTTTTCTTCCTACCCAACTACTGTCACTCCCTTGAATTGACGCCATTTTTTATAAACTTTAACCGGATCGAAAAGACTAAGTTTGTGATCTTGGTGTTGGCCGGCAGTTTGAGTTTTGAAAAATGGGAAATGGGAGTTTGAAAGTGATCGTTGAAGATCGGGGATTAGAAGAGTTTAACCGCTGCACTATCGAATGTTAATATATATAGATTAGCTGTTTAGTCCTTGAGTTATTTACTTGTCTTCTAATTTTGGTCCTCCAATGTTTTAACTAAACTTCCAAATGTAAAAGATGACTCGTTTGGTTTGTAGGTGAGTTTCGGATTTGGATTTAAATTTGGATTAAGATTAGGATTTGGATTTGGATTTGATGTAGAAGAGAAAAAAAAATTTAATAAGTATTAATTATTTTATATAATAATTTTAAAATAAACAAAATTATTATTTAAATTAAATGTATATAGAAATGAGAGTAGAGTAGAAATGAGAGTAGAGTAGAGTAGATGTTATCTTTGATGAAATTGTAGCGCGCTCTTTTAATTGGTGTAGTTCTAGATGTAGTAGTTCTTTTAGTTGGGATAGTTGGCTTCAACATCCGTTTTTGATTTCTTTGTAATCTTGTTCTAGCTCCTTGCTAGTTGTTTCGTTAATAAAGTTGCCGTTCAAAAAAAAAAAAAAAAAAAAGTAGTACATGGGACCCAAAAAATTACTAATACCTACCAAAACTCACCAAGAACATGTCTTTCAATCTATCAAAAATGAATCCATTCCTTTTTTCAAAAAACACAACTAAGGAAGCGTTTGGTACGAGGTTGTGGAACTGTTGGACTAGTATCAAACCAAAAAACACTAGTTTGTTTCACGCTTTTGGAATTACAAAATTGAAAGGGCCCACAAAACTCATTCAACTATATTTTGGTGGGTTTTAACCGTGTATCAAAGGGAATACTGACACCAAATTGTACTTTGAAATTCTCAGCCATACAACATGTACTATTCTCCTTTTATTATATTATTCTTTTTTTTATTTTCTTTTAAATTATATTTTTTTAATGCAATATATACTTAAAAATTAAATTTATTTTATATAATAATATATTTTCTCTCTCCTATTTTTCACTCATATCAAACCCAAATCTTTCAAACCATTCCCAAATCCAAATTTAATTCTAAACCCGACCACACACCAAACGCACCCTAAACAAATGTTTATAGACACATCAAGCAAAAACCCATACTAAAGGTGCATATCAAACACACCCTAACTTTTTAATTGTGTTACTGTTTTACTCTATTGTCTCGTAAAGCATAATCGACATTTTTAAAATGGGAGGTGATTTGCACACACCAACAATTTATTTGCACACTCAAAATTATGTGTCATAACATTTATACTTTAGTATTTGTGTTTTGATTTGCACATTTTACTAAGGGGACTGGCATCGTGGTCGGCATTGGGTCGGTATGGGTCGGCATGAATCGGCAAGACAATGCCATTCAATCGGTGTGGGCAAATCGGCAATGGAAACGGCAAGGTTTACCGATTCGGTAAAACCTTTGCATTTAATTTTTTTGACCGTTGCAAGCATGCTACCGTTTGATGTTTGATGCATTTTCAAAAAAAAAAAAAATAAATAAATAAAAAAGAAAAAGAAAAAAAAAATAAAAAATTTACCCCCTTTAAATCAACAATTCACTTTACCATATTTTCTTCAAATCACATATTCACAATCACATATTTTCTTCAAATCACCAATTCACTTTGTCATAACATTTATACTTTAGTATTTGTGTTTTGATTTGCACATTTTACTAAGGGGACTGGCATCGTGGTCGGCATTGGGTCGGTATGGGTCGGCATGAATCGGCAAGACAATGCCATTCAATCGGTGTGGGCAAATCGGCAATGGAAACGGCAAGGTTTACCGATTCGGTAAAACCTTTGCATTTAATTTTTTTGACCGTTGCAAGCATGTTACCGTTTGATGTTTGATGCATTTTCAAAAAAAAAATAATAATAATAAAAAAAAAATAAAAAAAAAAAAATTTACCCCCTTTAAATCAACAATTCACTTTACCATATTTTCTTCAAATCACATATTCACAATCTCATATTTTCTTCAAATCACCAATTCACTTTAAAAATCAAGAACATGGATCCAAATAAATCCCAACAAGGTTCAACATCAAAAGGTCGAAGTCGTGGTCATGGTCGAGGTTCTCGACCACATCCCGTCCGGCCGAATGTTCAAGCACAACCACGTGGTCAAGAAGCCTACTATCTCCGACCTCCACCACAAGCCTACTATCCTCAACCTCCATCACAAGCTTACTATCCGGCACCTCCAGCGTTGAATCCAAGTCACTATAAGGGGTTCAAGAAAAGAATTTTTTTCGAGCAATGAAGTTCTTCAACGACCCCCATGATACCATACTTGACCCAACAATGCGCAACATTATGATTGCAAAAAAACGTGAAGTCGCGGTCGAATATGGATGGCCTTGCAATTTTTAGAAATTGTTTTGTTTTTATTTTCCTATCTATCATGTAACTTTTTTTTTAATTATTAATGAAATTTGAAGTTTTTAATTTAATTGTTAAATATAATTATGAGTTTAAAAAAAAAAAGAAAAAAAATGTTTATGCATGGTTAGGCAACATTGCTACTAAACATATGGACTTAGACATCATTAGGCATGAAATTAGTTGGCTTAATTCTATTGGCTAATTACAATTAAGGTTTAGGCATGGTTAGGCAACATTGCCACCCCCTAAGTGATGTAAAGGTATAAATGTCATGACACAAATATTTTGAATGTGCAAATCAATTTATGAAGTGTGAAAATCAGAAATCACTCTTCTTTTAAAATTGGACCGGTTCCTCAAGTATTTGATTGGGATTAAGTTGTACAATAACAATGTACTTTCAGTTTTGTCCTGTTTTGGTACGTGTACTGTTGTTTGTTCCACTTAATGCAACGTACTTTTCATAAGTGTTCCAATTTGGTACGTGTACTTTTTTTAAGTTGTAGAATAGCAATGTACTTTTCATAAGTGTTTCAATTTGGTACGTAATCTACGTACCAAATTGAAACACTTATGAAAAGTACATTGCTATTCTACAACTTAAACAAAGTTAAAAAAAAGTACACGTACCAAATTGGAACACTAATGAAAAGTACGTTGCATTAAGTGGAACAAAAAAAAGTACACGTACCAAAATGGGACAAAACTGAAAGTATGTTGCTATTGTACGACTTAATCCCTAGTTGATTCACCTGTTATTTTATGTTTGACCTGAATTTGTATAGGTAAAACAATTTGTGTGGTAAAGGTTTCAGCTAGAATTCTGTCGAGCACATTTAACATTTGTTTACATGTTTTATGTTTAAATTAATTCAGTTATAAACAAAATTTTACTTCAACTTTTTCTTTAAAGCAAAACCAATTCCTAATTTTTAAATTGGCTCATTTTATAGCCTTGTCACCTTTTTTTCTTGAAAAATGAATACAATTATGAAATATGCTTGCGTTGAACACTGACCTTTATGATGAAAGCAGAATTGTTAACCGTCTAAACTAGAGGTGGCGAAATGGGCACGACACCAACCCCAATCTCCACAACAAAGGCAACCCCCTCCAACCAACTCCAACCCAGTCGGTTGAGGTATTATTGCGGGTAGCCTAAAAGCACATGCTCCAAGCACCACCAAAATTTACCGACCTCTAAAAAACTTTAGATCTACAATAGTTTTTGAGAAAACTACCAAACAACCCTTCAAGTCTATGGAAACAAAAAGTTTATTCAACTTTATATTTTCGCACATTACAAGTTTAGTAGCATAACAAATTAACCCCTAAAACCATTACACTATATATTTTAGCGTTCAACTAACCCAACAGAAATTTGTATTCATCAAATTCGATACATGAATCACGTAAGTCATTTTTAGTGGATTATTTGGTTTTTAGCTTTGACTACATATTATTCGTATACTTACTATCTTATGACTAATGCTAAAATCCAATAAATGATTTTGGTAAAAATTATGATTGATTGAGCCTGAACCGTCAGATTATTATTGACCAAGGTCAATAAGTCAAAGATAGCCTAGAATCAATACTCCGGTGATAGTGTAGTGTTTTCCCGGGTCGTTAAAGTCCCAGCGAGATTGAAATGGTGCTTTGGAAATCGTTTATGAGTGAGTGGGACTGAGGACAGTAGCCCAGATGATATGGAATTGACTTTGCTACTGTTATTTTGGTATTGGTACACAGATATAATATTCACAAAAATCAGATACCAGATATATGCACAAATTCACAATCAAGATCACGTATCGGACTGGAAAAGTGGGTTTTTGGTAATTATCAAACTACAGGGGGTGCTTTTGACACTTTTCAAAACTTAAAATTGAAAATGAAAATGAAAATATAAAAGTGATTAAAATACTATTAAAATATTATTTAATAAATTAAACTATTTAAAATCTAAATTAAAACCTAATTTAAATTAACTAAAAATGACAAATGATTTAAATTAAACTAAAAATTAGCAAAAATATTTTCTAAACCTAAATTAGAACTTGAAGAAAGTATAAAAAATTAAAAATAATATTTTTGTCTTTTTGTGGTTTTGTTATTAATTAAAAACTATTTAACTTAATTAAACTAATTAAACTACTTTTAATTAATATTAATACTAAATTAACTTAGAAAATTAAGATAAAATTTATAAAATTACTTAACCATCACAGAAATCCTACAAAATTATAAAAACTCTAAAAATTATGTTTTAAGATTAAATAACTAATTATTTACCTATTAATTAACTTAAGTCTATTTTAAACAAATAAAATAAGAAAAATAGAAAATGAACAGTATAATATCAAAATTTATTTTATAAAAACTTATTATACTATATTAGAACTAGGAAAATTATAAAAACTAGATTTAACCTTATAAAAACTAATTAAGCTATTTAATACTTGATATTAATTAATAATAAAGAAAATTAAAATTAAATCTAATTAACACTAAATGACAAAATAAAAATCTGAAAAAATTATCAAAATTACTTTACTATATAAGGTATTTAATAAAAATATAAAAACACTAAGTAATTAATTAAAATCTAAAAATGAAAATTAAACTTAAATGGAATTAAATAGAAACTATCACTTACTTTAAATTTGACTTTTTTTGGAATTTTCTTTTACAAACTTGTTTTATACCTAAAAACTAAGACTTTTTGTGAAAACAACTTATTTGTAACTGAAAAATAAGCACTATGCACCCCTTTGTCTAAAACAGTTGACTTTTGTTGACTGTTTGGGCAATTGAGCTCAAATGAGCTTGTGTGGGTCCCACTTTGATAAAAACAGATACAAATAAGTTATACAAACAACAATAAGCCAGAAAGAACAAGCAATGAACATAAATAAGCTAATAAGCACCAAATAATCACTTAAGGAAATTGAGATGAAACAGATTTTGGGGACAGACTTTAGGTTTGGTTTCAAGTGGGGTCCACTGAGTTTCAGGTCAAACCTATGGTCAAACTAGAAGCCCTGGTAGGAGGGGGGTTGGGAGAACCCAAGTTATGGTGCTGGTACCCCCTAGGATGGCCACAAAACCACCACCAAGTGGTGGTGGTGGACTGATGTGCAGCTGCACAGAACCACAGATTGCCCTGCAGCCCTCTTTTGAGGGTTGTGGGGACCACAAGAAAATTTCTAAAAATATGAAAATGGTGAGACTATAAAGATGAGCTGGTGGGTAACAAGTAGAAACAAGTCACAATCCTAGAAACCAATTACCAAAATCAAATTAATTTCTTGAAATTTTGCGAAAACCTGAAATGAAGAACTTTGACTTTTCACTAAACACTCACAACTTGACTTTATTGAACTTTGATTCACTCCTACTGACTAGATACTTGTTTAAAAACTATGATGGAACTAAATTAAATTGCTAGGGATTGTTTTAAGCAAAATGGGTAAGTTTTGGACCCATATTACCCATCAGTGAACTGTTATGATCCAAGGGAATGGATTTTGACTTTTGTAGTAAAAATGACCAAGGACTTTATCAAACTAGTCTAAGTTACACTAAACAACAATGAAACAAGTGTTTATAACTCTAAACAATAACTCCTACATATGCTTTATAGCTTAATCCAAACACCACTTTATACTAGCTAATTTTTTTGTTTTTCAAGTTTTAAAGTGATTTATACTAATTTACTGACACAGAATGATGAGATTACTTAACTTAAGCTATTCTAAGCTAATCAAGTGCAGAGATTGACAGGATATAGAGTAATGACCAATATGCAAGAAATCTAATAAAAATAGGAAAGTGCACATACATGAATCTACACTATAAACTACCACATAATAGCATCAATCCAACTCTAATACATATAGTAAACATGAAATCTTAGGTAAATACAGGTTTAGATATTGAAACAGTAAATTGACATGAAAAGGGTAAACTTGAATCTTACAACTGATCAAATGGCATAACAGTGAACCAGGAACAAGTATCCAATCCTAACACCTTCCACAAGGTACTAACCCAATGAAATCCAACAATGCTCCTTGCTTCTTGCACCATGAACCATTGACTTTGACTTTCCTTGACTTTTTTTGGTATTTTGATTTTTTTTATTTCTAAACTGTTTTAAGTAATTACTAATAGCTTCAATAAGCTACTTAGGAGCTTATATGTATCTAAGAGTCCAATACATAAGGCTTAAAACAACAATTGAACAATATGAGATATTGAAATATAATTAAAATTGCATACGATGAAATAATAAAAGAAGCTTGAAATTAATAACTGAAATTAAGTTACAATACAATAAAAAGGAAGGTTACCACTGCTTAAGAGCTTGGGTGTACCCTAGATTTGAAAATTGCAATTAAACGACATGACTAAAATTAAAATTAACTAACTAACTGCTTCTTCTTGCATCTTCTCTTATTTATAGCCTCCAATTAGGGTTACCCTCTGCATTGCCATCATTTCCCACCACTTTGTTCAAGTTTTGGTCCACTCTCCAAGTGCCACGTATTTTGGCGGGAAAAGCATCATTTGCAATTAGGTTCTGTTACACGCAAGGGGGGGGGGGCAACATTAATTGTGGTGTGAAAGGGTAGGTATAGGGAGGTGGTAGCATTAATTGTGGGGGGTTATTGCTTGTGATTGGTGGAGAGGGGCGGTTGAGAGAGTGTGGGGGAAGCTGAGAGGGAAAAACGGGGGAGAAGGGTGTGTTGGTGTTATTTTGACCGAAGTCAAAGTTGGACCCGGGTCAAAGTGGGGTTGGACTGGGCTTAGGGTGGATTAGTTTTGTATTTGGGCCCAAAGGTGATTTAAGTGGACTTGGTTTTGGCTTATTTTTTTGGATCCGGTTAAGATTTAAACACAAGGACTAATTGTGCAATTGTGGGAAAGTTGAGGGTGTGTATTTGGCATTTTCTAAATTTGTTTCCAAGGGTATAAAATGCCATATCATGAATAGTATAAGGTTTTATTTTGAATTTTTCACTTTTTTTAAAACCCCAGGGACTAAATCTGCCAATTCCCCAAACTTCAGGGACCTGCCTTGTAATTTCACCAAACTTTCTACCAAGGGACCAAACCTGCCATAAGAGATTAGTGCAAGGACAAAATTTGTTTTTCTCAAAGTTTTTCATATCCCAGGGACCATTTTTGACAATTTTCAAAGTTCAGGGACTAAACTTGACATTTTGTGAAACTTTTCACCAAAGGACTGATTATGTAACTTTTTGATTTATAAGGGCCTTTGGTGACTTTTTCAAGTTTTTAGAATGACCAGGGACTAGATTTGACAACTTTTGAAAGTTGGGGGACTGAAACTGCCAATTATGCAAACTTTGTGCGTTTTTCATCTGTTTTTGGTAATTTTGCATTTAAAACATGTAAAACACTTTCCTGGGATATTTTCACTATTTTGATTCATTATTGAGTGTTTTTGGATGTTTTGGCAGTTCAGAATTGGTAAAAATGATGAGTATTTACACACTCATCAATCCCCCACACTAAAACATTGCTAGTCCCTAGCAATCTGTTGAGAAAAACTTAATGGATTTGAAACTCTTTACCAAAAGCCATCACTTCTGGAGTAGCCAGGTGTAAGAACTGTGGCACACCTGATAACCGTGTGATTTTGAGCAAACCACCAGCTGTCAACGGATTTGATTTGTCTTTACCAAAAGCCGTTTGCTTCTGGACTAGCCAGCATCTTGATGGACTAAGTCAACATCTTGGTGAGCTGAATACCAATTATGGGTTTTCCACTGCCTTTACCACAAGCCATAATCTTGTGGGCTAGCCAACTCATTTGCTTATGAGGATGCGGGGGAGCTGAGGAACCATGCAATTTTTGACAAACTGCCAGCCATCAACGGGTTTGAGATGTCTTTACCAAGAGCCGTTTGCTCCTGGACTAGCCAATCCCTTTGTCATTTAGACTTTGGCGGACTGATAACCACAAAATTTTTGGAATAAAGTGAAAAATTTTGAAAAATTTTGGCCTAAAATGGGGGTACTTGGAAAGTTTTGTGATAAAATTCGTAAGAATTCCCCCCCCCCCCCCCCCCACACTAGAACTGAATATTGTCCTCAATATTCAAAGTCCCGGCTATTATGCCGAATCTCTGAACGGGAAAAGCTAATATTCGATTCTAACTGTGGAAATTTCTATTTTTCACTTTATTTTATCTGTACATACAAGATTTTTTTTTTTTTTTATTATTATTAAATCACTACCTCCCAGGCTTGTGTCAGGTTTACCACGCTAGCTAATCACTTGTGAATGATTAACTGTAATAAATTTGCCCTGACAGCCCGGGAGTTGAATGATAAAATATAATAAACATACACCTCTCAGGCTTGTGTCAGGTTTACCACGCTAGCTAATCACTTGTGAATGATTAACTGTAATAAATTTGTCCTGACAGCCCGGGAGTTGATATAATATACATACAAAAATGATTATTGAAATTTGAAACATATTTACTTTTGAAACGGTGGGGGATGGCCACTCCCCCACACTAGGGTGGTAGAAAGTAGAAAGAAGTCAGAAATACGGGTGAAAACCCATATATGCCGCTAATTTTTGTTCACCGAGTCACTAGCTTGACTCGATCCCCGAATTCATTGGTCCATGGGGAAAGTTTGGAGATCCAGGACAACCATGGGTGGTGTGTCCTCTCCAAAATAATGTTTCAATCTGTGACCATTCACTTTGAAGTTGGGACCTTCGGGTTGAGATAACTCAACAGTCCCGTATGGGTATACTTTAGCAATAGTGAATGGTCCAGTCCATCGGGTTTTTAATTTCCCCGAGAAGATCTTTAATCTTGAGTTGAAAAGAAGGACTCTGTCACCGACGTTGAAAACTCGGTTCTTAATCTTAGAGTCGTGAATCTTCTTTGTCTTTTCTTTGTAGATCAAAGAGTTCTCGTAGGCTTGATCACGAAGTTCGTTTAATTCATTTATTTGAACCTTACAGTGATCACCCGCTTTATGAAGGTCGTAGTTAGCATGTTTCAAGGCCCAGTAGGCTTTGTGCTCGAGCTCGATCGGTAAATGACACGCCTTCCCGTATACAAGCTTGTATGGAGTACACCCGATGGGTGTTTTGTAAGCTGTACGGAAGGCCCAGAGTGCATCATCTAGTTTATCCGACCAGGAAGCACGGTTTTCACCTACTGTCCTCTCAAGAATCCGTTTAATACCACGGTTGGAAACCTCCACCTGCCCACTTGTTTGGGGGTGATACGCGGTAGAAAGACGATGAGTAACACCGTACTTAAGCATGACTTTTGCAAATTGATCATTGCAAAAGTGAGTACCGCGATCACTAATAATGGCACGTGGGGTTCCAAAACGAGCAAAGAGGGATTTCAAGAATTTCACAACTACTCGGGCATCGTTAGTAGGTAAGGCCTTAGCCTCAACCCATTTTGACAAGTAGTCAACAGCCACGAGTATGTATTTGTTTCCACGAGAAGATGGGAATGACCCCATAAAGTCAATGCCCCAGACGTCAAAGATTTTACAAACTTGAATAGCATTTTGCGGCATTTCGTTCTTTTGTGAAATATTCCCGTGACGCTGACAAGCATCACAGGCTTTGACTAACTCGTGGGCATCCTTGTAGATTGTGGGCCAATAGAAACCGGAATCAAACACCTTTTTGGCGGTGTAGTTAGGACTATGGTGGCCCCCGGTGGGTCCAGCATGGCAAGCCTTGAGAATATCAGTGGCTTCCTGTCCGTATACACATCGCTTGATGACTTGATCGGCACAGATTTTGAAGAGGAAGGGGTCGTCCCAGAAGTAATGTTTAACGTCTTTGAAGAATTTTTTTTTGTTGGGACGTTAACCCCTTCACTATGAAGTTACCCGCATGGTAATTTGCAAAGTCGGCAAACCATGGGGTAGTAGAGTCACCACGAAAAGCAACCGCATTGAGTGTCTCGAGAGGAAATGTTTCATTTATTTCCTTTTTCTCGGACACATCTTGATGGGGGTTCTCTAATCGTGAGAGATGATCAGCAGCAAGGTTCTCGGCTCCTTTTTTATCACGGATAATGATATCAAATTCCTGGAGGAGGAGAACCCAACGAAGAAGCCTCGGCTTTGCATCTTGTTTTGCAAATAGGTATTTCAAAGCCGAGTGATCTGTGTACACTACGCATTTAGTCAAGATTAGGTATGACCGGAATTTCTCGAAGGCATACACCACAGCTAGGAGTTCTTTTTCAGTGGTGGTGTAATGACCTTGAGCCTCAGTCATAGTTTTGCTTGCGTAGTGTATGGGCTGAAAGTATTTTGCTTTTCGTTGCCCCAAGACCGCACCTATGGCAAAATCACTAGCATCGCACATAAGCTCAAAAGGTTGGTCCCAATCGGGGGCAACAAGAATCGGTGCCTTGGTAAGCTTTTTCTTTAATGTTTCAAAAGCTTCGATGCACTCAGGAGAGAAGATGAAAGGAGCATCCTTCTCGAGGAGATGGGTCATAGGCCGGGCAATCTTAGAAAAATCTTGGATAAACCTACGGTAGAAGCCGGCATGACCCAAAAAGCTCCTAACACCTTTTACGGTGGTGGGATGAGGTAATTTGGCGATGACATCGATTTTAGCTCTGTCAACCTCGATCCCGTTTTTTGAAATCTTATGGCCGAGGACAATGCCCTCCTTGACCATAAAGTGGCTCTTCTCCCAGTTGAGACTTAGATTCGTTTCTTTGCAACGTTTAAGCATCTGTTCCAAGTGGGAGAGGCAAGTCTGAAATGAATCCCCGATGACCGAAAAGTCATCCATGAATACCTCCATAGTTTTCCCGATCATGTCGGAAAAAATAGACATCATGCACCTCTGGAACGTGCCTGGTGCATTACATAAGCCGAAAGGCATACGTCTGTAAGCAAAAGTTCCGTAGGGGCATGTAAAGGTAGTCTTCTCTTGATCCTGGGGATCAATGGGGATTTGGAAGTAACCCGAGAAGCCATCGAGGAAGCAGTAGTATTCATTCCCCGCAAGTCTTTCGAGCATTTGGTCCATAAAAGGGAGAGGAAAATGGTCTTTACGGGTGGCTTCATTTAACTTTCGATA
This sequence comes from Artemisia argyi, assembly GCA_030686995.1. NCBI lineage: Eukaryota > Viridiplantae > Streptophyta > Magnoliopsida > Asterales > Asteraceae > Artemisia > Artemisia argyi. Next base: position 141,206,401 of record CM060705.1, read on the forward strand.
GTCAATACAAACACGCCAACCCGTGACCAAACGAGTTGGAATCAACTCGTTATCCTCGTTGGTGACAACGGTAATGCCACCCTTTTTAGGAACACAGTGAATTGGGCTAACCCAAGGACTGTCAGATATAGGGTAAATCAATCCCGCATCAAGAAGTTTAAGAACTTCTTGTTTGATAACTTCGTGGATTTTAGGATTTACCCTTCTCTGATGTTGCACAGCTGGCTTAAAGTCATCCTCCATTAATATTTTATGAGTACAAAAGTTCGGGCTTATGCCCTTAATGTCGGAGAGTTTCCAAGCAATTGCTTGCTTGTTTGACTTAAGAACCTTTAGGAGTGCAGCCTTTTCCTCATCTTTTAAGTCTTTGGCAATAATGACGGGTAATTTATTATCACCCTCCAGAAATGCATATTCTAGATGAGGAGGCAAGTCCTTGAGCTCAACCTCGGGAAAGTCTTCAGTTATTTCAACATTTTTGACTTCCGCTTTATGAAGAATTTGTGGTGACGGAGAGGGTGAAGGATCGTCATTTAACAATCTTTCAAGGAGAAGAATGTCCCCCTCCGGGTCAAGATAGTTTTCATCAACTCCATCGGGAATTGAGCTATCTTGAGCAAGAAAAGCCTCGAGCTCTTCCAGAAGGAAATCACTTCCCTCAAACGGAGTGAGGGAAGGGGAAGAGTCGGAAATGATAGGGTCAGTAGAAAGACTGCCACTGGATGAGAAACCAAGGACCTCTTGAGAATACTCCTCAGACGCAACATCGATGACATCAATTCGGTTAACCGTTTCAGCGTCATAGTTGGAGGAGTATCTTGAGGTCTGATCAAGATTGAATGTGATGGCTTCGCCACCAACACGTAGAGTGATTTGTTCTTCGAATACATCGATTAAAGCACGACCCGTTCTTAAGAATCCCCTCCCGAGAATGAGAGGAACTCGTGGGTCAGCATCGAAATCAACAATCACGAAATCTGCCGGAAAGTGGAACTTTCCTACTTTCACAAAGATATCTTCGGCAATACCGAGAGGACGGGATATGGTACGGTCTGCAAGCTCGAGTGTCATGCAGGTCGGAGTGAGAGTAGGTAGAGAAAGTCTTTTCCAGACTGTGTAAGGCATCAGGTTAATGCTTGCGCCAAGATCGGCCAAGGCAAAGCATTCAACCATCCCCGGGAAAATACAAGGAATAAGAAATTTCCCGGGATCTCCAAGCTTTTCGGGAAGCTTTTTCAAGAGCACTGCTGAGCAATGCTCATTAAGAGAAGTTTTTTGCCATCTCACAGAGTTTTTCTTTGTTGCTTATCAGATTTTTGATTGTCGAAGCAAACTTAGGCATGAGAAGAAGAGCGTCCGCGAAGCTAATATCGAAGTGTAATTCTTGGAAAATTTGATAAAAATTTTCCATCTGATGATTAGCTCTTTCGCGGTTCTTTTGAACATTCACACGTGAAGGATATGGAATTGAAGGCTTAGGATCATTCTTTGGAATTTCATCAGAACTCACAGGAGGATCAAATACAACTTTCGGCTTACGAGCCGGGACCGGGACAACTTGAGGGTGAACGTTGTTGATACCTCCGTTATTAGTAGGAAGTACCGTGTCCGTAGTAACCTCAGGCTCACGTCCCGCTACCTTAGGAGGAGAAGAAAAGGTAGAGGGAATCGCGGGTCCATTGTATGATACCCCACTTCGGGTAGTGATCGCTTTGACATCGCCCCTCGGGTTAGCGATCGTGTTGCTTGGTAGTGTACCCGAGCCCGAGGGTCGATCATTTAAAGACTTCTAAAGATCAGAGATCGTCTTGATCAATAACCGATTCGTTTCCTCTTGTGCTTTCATGAATTGTTTAATTTCAGCATCGAAGGAAGACGAGGGTGGAACAACGTTTTGATTTTGAACAGGGGGATTTTGAACACGGTTGTTTTGAAAATTCCCTTGATTTTGATTGTTGTTACCCTGAAAATTGTTTCTCTGATTGAAATTACCCTGATTGTAATTCCCTTGATTCTGGTTTCTTTGAAAATTTCCTTGAAAACCTTGGTTTTGATTGCCATTTTGAAAATTGTTTTGATTAAACTGGCCTTGATTTTGGTTCGGGTTTTGGAAATTTGAGTTTTGACCTTGGTTAAAATTCTGATTCGCGTTACGGTTTTGATTTTGGTTAAAACCGGGAGGTCCGAGAAAATTGTTGGAACGATAGCTTAAGAGATTACGGTCCCCTTGCGGTTGGTAAGAATTACCCCCCGTGTTATAGGAACCGTTAGCAGCATAAACGTTCTCTTGAGGAAATTCAGCAGTAGCTGGACACTCGGAATACAGATGTGGGCCCCCACAAGTTTCACAACTTCGGGCCACGGCTTTCACTTGTTGATTTTGAACCTGATGTTGCATCGTTTGGTTCATTCTCAACACAGCCGTAGAAATATCATCCATCTTTTTGGTGAGAGCGATTATTTCAGGAGATGATGATGAGGGAGTAACGGAATTACATGACGCATCCCTCTCCGCAGAGGAATCCCAAAAGTTATGATGGGCAGTCATGTTCTCGATTAAGTCATAGCACTCCTCGGGACGCCTTTTCATAAAGGTCCCACCAGCAGCAGCATTGAGAATGTCTCGGTGCCTCAATGTCAGACCATTATAGAAGGTATCTATGATGGTAACTTGTAACATATTGTGGTTAGGGCACCGATCAATGGCTAGCTTATAACGCTCCCAAGCCTCAAAAAGAGACTCATCGGGACGTTGCCGGAAGTTGCTGATATCATTTCGTAACTTGGTAACCATGGATGGTGGAAAATATTTTGCTAAAAACTTGGTTACTATTTCATCAAAGGTTCGAATAGAATTCTTTGGAAGTCGGTCAAACCATGCAGTGGCATGATGAGCGAGAGAATAGGGGAAGAGGTACAGCCGAAGGGCATCATCGGTGACACCATGCTGTTTCATGCTTTGGGTGACCGTAAGATATTTGTCAAGATGCTTGTTAGCATCGTCACCCGGTAATCCGTGAAATTGACACGAATTCTGGACTTGTTGGATCATGTGATGCTTGAGGCCAAAGTCCGCAGCCCCAATAGTGAGTGGTGCAATAGGCCCACCCCGCCCTTGCATGGTAGGTTGGCACAGCTCCTCCATCGTTCGGAGATCGGGAGCTGGCTCATCCCTAGGAGGGTCAGGGGGTGGTAATAGTGGTGGTGGTGGCCCAGCGGCCATTTGGGTTTCTGTATTAGAACGTAGCTCGGGTACGTCTTTCTGTTTTTTATTCTTTGTTTGAGACCGAGTGCGCATGCACTAAAAACAATTTTTCAACACAAGTTCGAGGCAAAACCACAGTGAACTTAAACCAACAATCACAAGTGAATGGCTTCTTTGAAAAAGGTACACCACTCACAGGGATATAAAGGCAAGTTTTAATCTTAAGTTTGGGAACTTATTATGGGTTTATTAATTGATTTGAAAAAAAACTGTTTTAGGCTTATGGGTGTGTGTGCAGAAAACTTGGGAAATATTTTTGGAACTGATTCGTTAACCGAAATCGTCCCTTTAAGATTACTCGCAGGCTGGCGGGAGGAAGTAAATAGGTTTCCTCTTCAGTTCGCAATTTAATGTCAGAACTTACCTTAAACCAACTGTTTCAGGTTGTAATCTTAAAGAACACGAAGTAATTTAACTTCACAGTTTGTTTTTGATTGTTTTTAATTTTTTTGGTGTTTCTCAACACTTCAGGAGAAGTGTTAATGAACGTTTTTTGATATGATTGAGTTTTTACAAAAACTTTTTACAGGGAGGGGTTTTGAAAACCACTAAACTTAAAACGATTTTATAAAACACGCAACAACCTCCCCGGCAGCGGCGCCAAATTTTGATTGAGCCTGAACCGTCAGATTATTATTGACCAAGGTCAATAAGTCAAAGATAACCTAGAATCAATACTCCGGTGATAGTGTAGTGTTTTCCCGGGTCGTTAAAGTCCCAACGAGATTGAAATGGTGCTTTGGAAATCGTTTATGAGTGAGTGGGACTGAGGACAGTAGCCCAGATGATATGGAATTGACTTTGCTACTGTTATTTTGGTATTGGTACACAGATATAATATTCACAAAAATCAGATACCAGATATATGCACAAATTCACAATTAAGATCACGTATCGGACTGGAAAAGTGGGTTTTTGGTAATTATCAAACTACAGGGGGTGCTTTTGACACTTTTCAAAACTTAAAATTGAAAATGAAAATGAAAATATAAAAGTGATTAAAATACTATTAAAATATTATTTAATAAATTAAACTATTTAAAATCTAAATTAAAACCTAATTTAAATTAACTAAAAATGACAAATGATTTAAATTAAACTAAAAATTAGTAAAAATATTTTCTAAACCTAAATTAGAACTTGAAGAAAGTATAAAAAATTAAAAATAATATTTTTGTCTTTTTGTGGTTTTCTTATTAATTAAAAACTATTTAACTTAATTAAACTAATTAAACTACTTTTAATTAATATTAATACTAAATTAACTTAGAAAATTAAGATAAAATTTATAAAATTACTTAACCATCACAGGAATCCTACAAAATTATAAAAACTCTAAAAATTATGTTTTAAGATTAAATAACTAATTATTTACCTATTAATTAACTTAAGTCTATTTTAAACAAATAAAATAAGAAAAATAGAAAATGAACAGTAGAATATCAAAATTTATTTTCTAAAAACTTATTATACTATATTAGAACTAGGAAAATTATAAAAACTAGATTTAACCTTATAAAAACTAATTAAGCTATTTAATACTTGATATTAATTAATAATAAAGAAAATTAAAATTAAATCTAATTAACACTAAATGACAAAATAAAAATCTGAAAAAATTATCAAAATTACTTTACTATATAAGGTATTTAATAAAAATATAAAAACACTAAGTAATTAATTAAAATCTAAAAATGAAAATTAAACTTAAATGGAATTAAATAGAAACTATCACTTACTTTAAATTTGACTTTTTTTGGAATTTTCTTTTACAAACTTGTTTTATACCTAAAAACTAAGACTTTTTGTGAAAACAACTTATTTGTAACTGAAAAATAAGCACTATGCACCCCTTTGTCTAAAATAGTTGACTTTTGTTGACTGTTTGGGCAATTGAGCTCAAATGAGCTTGTGTGGGTCCCACTTTGATAAAAACAGATACAAATAAGTTATACAAACAACAATAAGCCAGAAAGAACAAGCAATGAACATAAATAAGCTAATAAGCACCAAATAATCACTTAAGGAAATTGAGATGAAACAGATTTTGGGGACAGACTTTAGGTTTGGTTTCAAGTGGGGTCCACTGAGTTTCAGGTCAAACCTATGGTCAAACTAGAAGCCCTGGTAGGAGGGGGTTGGGAGAACCCAAGTTATGGTGCTGGTACCCCCTAGGATGGCCACAAAACCACCACCAAGTGGTGGTGGTGGACTGATGTGCAGCTGCACAGAACCACAGATTGCCCTGCAGCCCTCTTTTGAGGGTTGTGGGGACCACAAGAAAATTTCTAAAAATATGAAAATGGTGAGACTATAAAGATGAGCTGGTGGGTAACAAGTAGAAACAAGTCACAATCCTAGAAACCAATTACCAAAATCAAATTAATTTCTTGAAATTTTGCGAAAACCTGAAATGAAGAACTTTGACTTTTCACTAAACACTCACAACTTGACTTTATTGAACTTTGATTCACTCCTACTGACTAGATACTTGTTTAAAAACTATGATGGAACTAAATTAAATTGCTAGGGATTGTTTTAAGCAAAATGGGTAAGTTTTGGACCCATATTACCCATCAGTGAACTGTTATGATCCAAGGGAATGGATTTTGACTTTTGTAGTAAAAATGACCAAGGACTTTATCAAACTAGTCTAAGTTACACTAAACAACAATGAAACAAGTGTTTATAACTCTAAACAATAACTCCTACATATGCTTTATAGCTTAATCCAAACACCACTTTATACTAGCTAATTTTTTTGTTTTTCAAGTTTTAAAGTGATTTATACTAATTTACTGACACAGAATGATGAGATTACTTAACTTAAGCTATTCTAAGCTAATCAAGTGCAGAGATTGACAGGATATAGAGTAATGACCAATATGCAAGAAATCTAATAAAAATAGGAAAGTGCACATACATGAATCTACACTATAAACTACCACATAATAGCATCAATCCAACTCTAATACATATAGTAAACATGAAATCTTAGGTAAATACAGGTTTAGATATTGAAACAGTAAATTGACATGAAAAGGGTAAACTTGAATCTTACAACTGATCAAATGGCATAACAGTGAACCAGGAACAAGTATCCAATCCTAACACCTTCCACAAGGTACTAACCCAATGAAATCCAACAATGCTCCTTGCTTCTTGCACCATGAACCACTGACTTTGACTTTCCTTGACTTTTTTTGGTATTTTGATTTTTTTTATTTCTAAACTGTTTTAAGTAATTACTAATAGCTTCAATAAGCTACTTAGGAGCTTATATGTATCTAAGAGTCCAATACATAAGGCTTAAAACAACAATTGAACAATATGAGATATTGAAATATAATTAAAATTGCATACGATGAAATAATAAAAGAAGCTTGAAATTAATAACTGAAATTAAGTTACAATACAATAAAAAGGAAGGTTACCACTGCTTAAGAGCTTGGGTGTACCCTAGATTTGAAAATTGCAATTAAACGACATGACTAAAATTAAAATTAACTAACTAACTGCTTCTTCTTGCATCTTCTCTTATTTATAGCCTCCAATTAGGGTTACCCTCTGCATTGCCATTATTTCCCACCACTTTGTTCAAGTTTTGGTCCACTCTCCAAGTGCCACGTATTTTGGCGGGAAAAGCATCATTTGCAATTAGGTTCTGTTACACGCAAGGGGGGGGGGCAGCATTAATTGTGGTGTGAAAGGGTAGGTATAGGGAGGTGGTAGCATTAATTGTGGGGGGTTATTGCTTGTGATTGGTGGAGAGGGGCGGTTGAGAGGGTGTGGGGGAAGCTGAGAGGGAAAAACGGGGGAGAAGGGTGTGTTGGTGTTATTTTGACCGAAGTCAAAGTTGGACCCGGGTCAAAGTGGTGTTGGACTGGGCTTAGGGTGGATTAGTTTTGTATTTGGGCCCAAAGGTGATTTAAGTGGACTTGGTTTTGGCTTATTTTTTTGGATCCGGTTAAGATTTAAACACAAGGACTAATTGTGCAATTGTGGGAAAGTTGAGGGTGTGTATTTGGCATTTTCTAAATTTGTTTCCAAGGGTATAAAATGCCATATCATGAATAGTATAAGGTTTTATTTTGAATTTTTCACTTTTTTTAAAACCCCAGGGACTAAATCTGCCAATTCCCCAAACTTCAGGGACCTGCCTTGTAATTTCACCAAACTTTCTACCAAGGGACCAAACCTGCCATAAGAGATTAGTGCAAGGACAAAATTTGTTTTTCTCAAAGTTTTTCATATCCCAGGGACCATTTTTGACAATTTTCAAAGTTCAGGGACTAAACTTGACATTTTGTGAAACTTTTCACCAAAGGACTGATTATGTAACTTTTTGATTTATAAGGGCCTTTGGTGACTTTTTCAAGTTTTTAGAATGACCAGGGACTAGATTTGACAACTTTTGAAAGTTGGGGGACTGAAACTGCCAATTATGCAAACTTTGTGCGTTTTTCATCTGTTTTTGGTAATTTTGCATTTAAAACATGTAAAACACTTTCCTGGGATATTTTCACTATTTTGATTCATTATTGAGTGTTTTTGGATGTTTTGGCAGTTCAGAATTGGTAAAAATGATGAGTATTTACACACTCATCAATGATCTCACCTTAAAAGAGGGTCATGTTTGTTTAAAACCACTGCAAAGCGCGAGTAGTAAAAACTCGTTGATTAGATGTTCTATGTGTAGCTTACTATGGGTGTTTGTTCAAGCTTATTTGATGGGCTTACGAACTAATGTAAAATTTGAAAGCCCAATAAGCTTAATATGTATCACTTGTGAGCATATCAATATGTGCTTATCACCTCAATTAAGCTATAAACCGATATTGAATAAGCTCATAAGCAATATAAATTAAGGTTATTATCTTTTTAACATTTACATAAGCTAAAAACCTATCCAATAAGCTTGAACAAACACCCATATAGGTAGCGCGGTAGAACTACTGTGAGCGGCATAGAAAGGCTTTCCTTTCGTTCTAGATATTTGTACGGGTACAAGGAGGGGCAATACAAACGCAACGATCAGTTGAACCTTTATATTCTATCCATATAAATCAATAATATAAGGCATGTGTTTCCACTCCATATCAGACTAAAGCCAAATCATGAATACACTTATGGATTGAGTATACATTAGAATATGCCCCCTCTTATGTATGTTTTAAGAAAGATAACTTATTCACGCACGTATGATGATTTGTTGAGTTTTATATTAAGATGAGAGTTACACCTTTATGAGTTGTGGTTAAGAGGGTGTATTCAATTACAACTGGTTGTAAGAAAAAATTTATTCCATCACAATCAAGTATTAATTGTGCATCTATTTTTTCCGGAATTGTCTCTATTCTTTTCGAATTTTTCATTCAATCATTACTTGTTATCAATTATCAGTAACATGAACAAATCGAAAAATGGTAAAAAAATAATAATAATAAAATAAAATAAAAAATTAAGGAGTAATAATAAAAATTTATCAACTATGTTTAATAGTCTGAATAGTAGTTTTACAATTGATCCACTTTAACTTTCTCTCCTGTTTTATTTTATATTTAAACTTACGTAAAGAACATTAATTTACAGTTTAGACCTTTTAACTTTCTCTAATCTTTACTATGTATTTAAACTTATGTAAATATATATTTTTTCCCTAATTTTAATTACCAAAAAATTGCTTTTTAGATTATATAATTTTCAACTTTTGTACTTTATATTCTTGGTGTTTTACTTAGAGCATATCATTATTATACCCAAAGTCGCATGATAAAGTTTTATTATCAACTTTGCAATTTGTATTCCTGATGTGTTGGTTTAGAGCATATCATTATTGTACATAAAGTCGCATAAAAAAGTTTTATTATCAACTTATCAACTTTGTGATTTGCATTCTTGATGTGGTGGTTGAGAGCATATCATTATTATACATAAAACCGCGAGTTCATTTTACAATTCTTATGTATATGAAGAGAAATTTATACGAATATTGACACTAATGAAACTATCCTGCCGTAACACGCGAGCACCTAAAAATCTTGTTGCAATCATTCGTGGATGGTATCGTAATGAAAATAAATTTTATTTTCTAGCTTTTTTATTAAAAAAACAATATAATGTCCAAACATAGTCGTAATAAACCTCCTGTATCTTCTAAAACATTCTTTTCACCTTTTTATTTGTTTTCCACCAAAAACATGGATGTTGATGTATGTTATATCTTGATACTGATATATTTTTGGTGAAAAAGGTTAATATTGTTGTTAACTATAAATTTACATGTTTTTTTTTAGTATTTGGAAAAAACAGATACATATAATTTCTATAGTGAATCGGATTAACATATATGTTTTCATGTTCAAGTTATTAAAAGAAATCGAGTTTATAGCTAAATGTACATAAGATGTTGTTGGGTCTGTTAAAACCCAAACTCCTTCATCTAGGATTTGAACATAAAATATCTTAAGTGTTTGGTAACCGAGAACATTAAACAAGTCACTGAATGCATAGTCGTTCAGTGAGTCATCCTCAAGTTGCTCAGGGCGAATCTATGAAGAAAGGTTCATCATTCAGTGAGGCGGTTCTTAGTGAATGATACCTGAGCCAAAGAAGAAGATGATGGACTCAGTGAGGGATGACAATAACTCACTGAGTCCCATGACTCCTCACCAACTAAGAACACTGAGTGAACAAAGACTGAAGACACACATACTGAAGTAAAGGCGGGATAAGTTTGAATGGATAAGGGAAGATCCTTATCAAGCAAAGGTCAACTTTCCCTAAAAGAGTATAAAACCAAGACATGTGTCAACACTGAAGACCAGAAAGCATCCCTGCGCTTTACTACTTATAGTAATTTGTAACAGGGACAGAATACCTATGTATTTTATCCAATGTAGGCTAATGTAATTTGTCTTGTAGTCTTTGTCTATTAGGTATCTGTTAGAATCACCTAGTGTATAAATAGAGAATAAGTGGGAGGGGTAAAGATTACGTTTGTGCACTTAATGCTTAGACATTCACAAACCAAATTTTTACTCTCTACAACGAACAACACAATCCCTGAGATAGCTCAGTTGGATCTTAGTTGTCACTCAATCTTAGTTGAACACAATCCCTGAGATAGCTTAGTTGTCACTCATACTTGTCATTTCAATCCCAAGTGTTGTTCCGCAAACACTTGGGTATAATTCTTTTGATTAATTTCTAATAAGAATTAAACGTTGAAAAACTTAGTGTCTTATCTTTTACGTTTATTTACTTTTGATAATTAATCAATACTTCGCTACATCATGGAACTTGGTTAGATTAACTTTGTAGTTAACTTTAACCAAGTAAAAGGGTCCAACAGATGTACGTGGTGTAAGTGACTGTTTCATGGTCATTTCTAGGGGTGTGCAGAATTCGGGTTTCATCCATAAAAACTGAACCGAAACCGAATAGAAAAAAAAATCGAACCAAATTTGTAACCGAACCGAATTTACTAAAACTAAACCGAATCGAACCAAAATAAATATACGGTTTTTCGTTCGAATATGGTTGTGGCACAATAAACCGAAAACCGAACACGTAAATATATATATTTTTCGTATATTTATATATATATAAAAAAAATTAAAACTCTTTTGTAATATAAATATAACTTTTTTAAAGCTTGAATTTCTTTTTAGTGTTAAAAATCTATATAACTAAATAAATAAATAATTAAAATTAAGTAATTCAAGATATTTAGTTCGGTTACAATTTTACCAATCGTTTTTTTACCCAAACTAACCAAATCAAAAACCAAACAACGATAACCAAACCAATGAACACGACTGGTCATGGTCATAAACTCATAACTAAACCTGTTAAGCATCGATTTTATACATTTTTGTCAAACCCAAAAGCCCAAAAAGGCGAAAACCCACCTCACGTTTATATGGGCCAATTCATCCAAAACCCATTAACCAAAATTAGGGTTTATCTCCACACTTCTTTATAAACCTCTTTATACAATCCTCATTCTCATCATCTAATTCTTCACCGTCTTTTATCCAAAACTAGGGTTTATCCCACCTCCACCAAAACAAACCAGCTTTTCAAAACCTTTCATATATAAGAACCAATGAGGAAGACATCCCCTAAAAAGATAGGAAGTGCCGTATGACACATCAAAAACCACCGGATCACAGCGGCGCGTGTACTCACCCACCGTTACGAGGTTCCCAGATCTTAACCCGATCTGAGTTCTTTTTACCGGTCTGAGTTTCACGCGTTGCTTTTTCCGGCGGGTGTGTGATTTGGAACGGGTCTCTGAGGTTCTTCATGTACTCCTTTTTATATTTTATAAAATTTTGTAGTTTTTATAATGGTTCGGTTGCCACGTCACCGGTAGTTATAAATGCATTGACCGGAAGTGATGCTACGATTGAACCAATATCAAACTCTTGTGTGCTTCGCATTCTTATAGGAACCTGTGAACTGCTTATTATCCGTTCATTCACAGAGCCGTTTTGTGTGATTACATTTTGTTACTTTTTATTTAACAAAGGTTTTGTTAATTATTCTTATTTAGGGTTTTTTCAAATGTCTAAAATATTTTTTAGACTTTTTAAAAGCTTTAAATAACAATGTTTAACATTGTCTTTGGAACAAAACAGTTTGTTAGTTTTTATTATGTTTTGATGATTTACTTAACATGGGGCGAATAATTAATATTCGTAAAATCCATTAACAAATCATCGTAAAATGAGCATATTCTGTTATCACAGCGGTTGAGAATCTTTTAACGAAGAGGATCCCGTTGAACAGAGTATGCGTTGTCACATTCTATCGCCTTGTGGAGCAGGTTCTGCTATTACCATTTGGGATTGGCCGTGAGAAAAACATTTTATAAAGTTTGGTTTTGTTTTTCTATAAATAATTAGTCAATGAAGAGATCTGTTTAAAAAGAACACCATCTTTCGGGACTGAATGGTCTTTTTAAGACTTTGATTACAATTCAACGATTCTGAGGCTAATTATAATTTTTTCAAAATTTTTGTGCTTATGGACGGTCAAGTGCTGCTTAGAATAATGCCAGCAGTACTTAACATAATTCATAAGCTACATTTAATTGTAGCCATCTTGTCTTTCATGTTAATACTTGTTTTTTATATGTATTAGCAATCCATGCTTTGGCTAAAATTTGTTATAGTTTGCTGTTTGTTTTAGGAATCATGTTAAATTGTTACTGGTACACAAGCAGATTTTAATAGCTCTATGCCTCTATAGCAAATGAAATGGATTGTACTTTTTAGATGAACTGGAATGTGCTTAGTGAAATGTTTTAGTCTTGTAGATACTGTATTCTTTTTGAGGTTATAATTCTGAGCGCCTTGTACCCGTTATTGTAGTCAAGTATTTTAAAAAAACAAACTACCTATGGTGTGTTTTTTGACGCTCAGTAGTGGACTTTAAGAGCATATGACTTATTATTGTGAGGGTTATAGCTGGAAGGTTTGTTCTAAAAAGATTGAGTATGGGTTCTATTGTGTTCAATAACATTGTAATGCAGCTATGAAACTCTTTTGCCACATTTTTAGTTTAATGCAAATGTTTGCTGCAGTAGTGTTTACATTTGACCGCTTTATTAATTTGTTGCATTGATGTACCTTTTCTAATAGTAAAGCTATTGTTGAAGTGTTATGGGATAATCATTGTAGCAAAACAAATATTTGGTTTAGTTCATTAGTAATGTGAAATGTGCTTTTGTTGTTTTGATGGATTACTTAAGATGGGGCGAAGTATTTATTTTCGTAAAATCCATTAATAAATCATCGTAAAATGAGCATATTCTGTTAACACAATGGTTGAGAATCTTTTAACTAAGAGGATCCTGTTTAACAGAGTGTGCGTTGTCACATTCTATTGCCTTGTGGAGCAGGTTCTGCTATTACCATTTGGGATTGGCCGTGAGAAAAACATATTTTACTAGTAATATGTTAATAGTTTTGTTTTAAAATTAATTGGTCATTGAAAAGATTTGTTTAAAAAAGTCCTAATGGTTTATATTTAACACCAGCAGTACTTGCACAATTCTTTCACTATGTTTAATTTTTGCGTCTCTGTCTTTTATGTTATATGAGGCAATCTATGTTGTGGCTAACGTCTGTTTTTCTGTTCAAATATGTTCACTAACTTAAGTCTATCTTTGTTGTGCTGTAGCTATGTAACTCTTCTGTCCTTTTTGTTCAGTTGTGTATAATGTACATAACACAAATGTTTGCTGTAATCCTTGCTTCTGAATATGCTTTATAGGTTGTTGCCGACGGTGCTCATGTTTGTTGTACTTTTTTTATAGCAAAGTTGTAGCTGAAGCATAAAGGGTTAATATTTGTAGTAAAACTGTTAACAGTATTTGTAGTAAAACTGTTAATAGTTGTAGTTTATTCTACTTGTTAGGCCAGTGGTAGTGGAGGTGAGTTACTCACCTGTGACTTCCCAAAACATAAGGCCAACTCATGTCTAATTTTGCATTTGTGAGTGACCAAAACGGGGACCGAGTGTAAGTGAGAGGAGAAATAAAGCTGAGGTGGGGGTAAGTGGCTCACCACCACTACTTTCAGCCTTATGCATTTCTTTGCTTTTCATACTAATCATGTTATGAAGTTAACTTGTAAAGGTTTGATTATGCTTCTACCTGAATGGATGGACATCTATACTGCTTACAGGCGTTTTGTGTTTTTCACTTAAACAAAGGTTGTTAGTCTCAATTCGGTTACTTATGTAAAGTATATGTTTAAGTAGTCAATTAACTAATGTTTAGAAATGTTTAATATTTTTGAGTTTAGATTATAGTTTCTTGTAAAAACTACCAGTATTTAGGTTTTTGTTTTGTATTAATGAACTTTAAGATGGGGCGAATTGGTAATATTTGTAAAATTCATTTACAAATCATCGTAAAATGAGCATAATCTGTTATAAAAGTGGCTGATTGCTGCTTTTGATTATTCCAACAGTAGTTAACATAATTCATAAAGTACATTTATCTGTAGCCTTACCTTTGTCTTTCATGATAATCCTTATTTCTAATTCAAGCTGCAAATCCATGTTGTGATTAATATAACAACTTACCTAATCTTGCTGGGCGAGGTATAGGGAGGTAGAATGTAGATAGATTTTACTCCTACTTCACGATAAACCTGAAAGTAAGGAGACTGCTTCGAAGAGGACCTCCGGCAAGTGTGTGCGGTGAGAGTGCTCATAAAAGTGCACGTAAGAAAATGAGCGATAAAAAAGCACAATAACTAGAAAACATGCAAAAGATAGAAGGATAGAAGCAAGCATTAAAATAGAGAAGATAGGCAGAAAAACCATCTAAAGAGCTTAAATAGGCAAATGCAGCAAGAAAACCAGAAAAAGAAAGGAGAAAAAAGCTAGCAACCAAGCAACACATAAACATAAGAAAACGAATGCTGCAAGAAACTAGAAAATAGAAAAAAAAGGCAAAAGAGGCAGGGGACACGAGCAAAACAAACAAGATCGAAAGCAAAAACGCGAAAAGCAAAAGGGGCAAGGGTACTGAGAAAGACGCAAGTAAAAGGCAAAAAAGAACAAAGATGGGCAACGTAAAGGGCCTAAGCCAACGCAAAGTAGAAAGAACAAAAGAAGCCACAAAAACGCCTAGAGCCTAAAGGGAACTAGCTAGGGGCGCAAACGCCTAAAGGCAAGACCATCTTGTTGATTTGAGAGGCCTTGTGCCATAACTAAAAAAGGCCCCTTAGACAAAAAAACGTGAAAAAAATACAATAATATATCCTCCATATCTCGCAATACAACAAAACTATATAATATCAATGAGTAATTCTATCATCTTCTTATGATTGACATGATCTAAATTGATAATTCTCACTTTCTTAGTGACCATTCATTTGAGTCTTATAAGTGTTAAGCAACTAAATGTTTACTAACTTGTATTATTAACGATAAATTTAAGTATCTCAATCAAAATCGAATATAATGCAACAAAAAGAGTTAGAATGATACCTTAAAATAACAAAAAGAACGCTCACATCAGAAAAAAAGGATTAATTTATTTATCAACCTTATGATAAGAGGGCATCTATTTTTTGTTTCTTTATAACTTTTAAGGTTTGCACACATTTTTTTGGAAATGCATTCTATCAACGAAGTAAATGGGGCTCACCGTTGACTACATGGCCTTACATAACTATACTGGACTTCACTGAAATTGTGCCTTGTGCGCCGGCCCAGCCTGCATATGCTGAGGATCGGGCCTGCCTAAAGGGAACTACCTTCGAATAACTTAGCTCAAACTACCCACAAATTCTAATCCTATCATGTCCTCAGAAAAGAGAAGCTCCTTCATGTATTGCTCAAGTCTATACTCCCACCTAAGTTTAGGTCTACCCTCATTCTCAGCCTCTCTTTACAGGCACTGACATGACCTAACCACCTCAACCTTCCTTCTCTCATCTTCAAGATACTAGATTCAACATCAAGTATTGATCTGAAAACTCCGTTCGGAATCATGTCAGACATGGTTTTGTCACAAGTCTACCTTAGCCTTCTCAGTTCCACCACTTCCCTATGTTTGCTTGAGCTTTTGTGATAGGCCAGCACTCTAGCGCGTACAACATAACAGGTCTAGTTGCCATCCTATAAAATTTTCCCTTTAGCTTAAGAGGGACTTTCTTGTCACATCGTACTCCTGACCCCACCCTCCATTTCTCCCAGCCTCTTCTAATACGGTGTGTTACGTCATCATCTATCCTTCCTGACTTGTGTATCACCGAACCCAAATATCTAAAAGACTCCTTTGGATGGAGGATTTGGTCGTTGATACGGATTTCCATCTCTTCGTTGTGGCCGATCTTGATCCTACCAAAGTCACATCTCAGGTATTCAGTCTTCTCTCTGCTTACCTGAAGGCCATTGTCTTCAAGGGCCTCCCTCTAATGCTCAAGTCTTGTTTAACCAACACAATATCGTCAGCGAATATCATGCTCCAAGGGATGCACTCTTCCTTCGTGATAGCTCATCAAGAATTAAGGCGAAGATGTAAGGGCTAATGGCCGCTGATAACATCAAATAATTTGGATATTTTAATATCAATTTCCCTTAGTAAATATATACTTAAGATGCTTCATATTTCATTATCATGTATAGTTTGAACATAGGAAAATATGCGGAATTGAAAGGAAACATGAAGAAATACAAGCGCTGGAACAGAGTGAACCTACGGCATAGTTGGATTGATCAACTTACGCCGTAGTCTTCATGTATACTGATCAAGACCAAGTCAACTCATCACAGAGGTACGATGTAATGCAATCGATCAACTTATGCCGTAAAGATCCATTAAAGACTTGGAATGTTGCTGATGCAAGAGTTGCGCCGTAACTACATCACCAAGGTTATGACGCAACTAAGGAGCCACAAGTTAACGAGACGAATACGGCATAACTGATGCATCATGGTTACGCCGTAACTATTCAACAATCGAAAGAGTAACGTGCATGAAGGAGATTACGACGTAACCCTTTACTTATGGTTACACCCTAGTTATGTTGTGCCTATATAAACAAGCCCTAATTAAGCTAATTTGATATCTCCACTGGACACAACACATCAAGGACGATTAGGGTTCCACTCTATGGCAGTTTCTAGCATTTCCAAACCACTTTCCAAGGGGCAAGGGAAAATTCGCTTATAATCATCATCATTATTAGTCACACATCAAGTAATTTGTATCAAACATCATGTTTAATTCGACCAATGTTTTTATTCATTCTTGTTTGTATATCTTATAGCATGAGAGGCTAAACATTTTATGTGTTAGTCTAGTTATGAAATTATTAATGTTTTGATTCTTGTTCCTTTGTCTATTTATCGTTTATGTGGATATTTTCTTAGCCTATCGTTTGATCCCCGCACGTCGGTAGTATTGAGGCTATGGTAGAGTCTATTGGCTAGCTTAAGATGACCATTTGAATACTAGTTTAATAGGCTACTTTGGGTGTGACCATCACCCGAGTGTAGGAATTTACCAATTACCGCCTACACTAGATTAGGTACTTAAGAAGCGCGGACAAACCTTATGTGCACCAACGAGGGTTTGAATGTCGAGACCATCGGCATTGGATAGGTATTTTAAGATAGTTGGGGGTATAATGACTATGAACTAAGATACCCCACTTCTGTAACCATGGGGTTAAGATCATAGGAATTATAGGTTAGGTACGACAACCAATCAGGCCTAATGATATTAGAACCACCACGTAAAATGAGATATAGACATTGCACTTAGGATCAAGATCATTGTGTTAATAATGTTGTAACTAGGTTAACACATCTTTCTGCACATTTTCTTGGTGTATGAACATGATACGACCCGCCGGAAGAACTTTGGAGATCAATTTGACATATATGTTGTAATGAAAGCCAAAACAATGGCTGGACAAGATTTGAGCTTCGTCATAGGTAAAGATGCTAGATGGAATTGCTGCATTTAAGGGCGTTTCTCATTCTAAGTGATTGTGCCTCCTGTACGAATAATAGGCTTTGATAAACGAGTTAACGTGTGGCCATGTGACAAATACCAATGATTCAACGATTTATATATAAAGTTACACCCCTAGAGGGAGTGTTTTACAATGCTTATACAAACAACCTAATTGCTCATTACGTACTTTTTTTATTGAGCTAATCAGCTATGTACAAGTATATTTATCTCTTTATGTATAAATGTGTGTTTCATATTGCATATTTAGTGATGATCTGCTTAGTGGCTGTTTTGGGGCCATGAAAAGGGTTCTTGACAAAATGGAAGGTTCGTTATTATCTCTTTATGTACAAAAGTGTGTTTGGTATTGCATATTGACAAGTCTCATGCTACTATATTTGAATTTAGCACCATGTAAGTTTTCTGAATTTCTTGCCATCAATCAAGCTGTCTCAACTAGGATGTAATGTTTCATGTTTGTGATTATGAATGAGTAAATGTATAACTAAAAGCTGGAAATATATTGAACTAATGGTTGAAAAATATTCTTTCGATTATCTTTCATTTTCAAATTCTATATTTGAATATTTCTTTTTTACTCCTTTGATATTGTCCCATTTAAATGAATGTGTGCCTTACACTTTCGACTGTATTTATTTGATTTATGATCCCATGTTGTTGCAGAGTTGCGGCCAGATGCAAACAACTTAGATATGTTGAGCAAGAACGATTGTAATACTATCATTTATTTATGTTCCAATGAATTCTTTATTCATCAGAATTTTTTATTTTTATTTTTTTTAGTGCAAAGGTGAAAACTTATATTAATCTTCCAAAATAAATACATCTTAAAAATAGAAGAAGAGTTTAGACAGACCCAAAATCGGATACAAACTAACTATACTAAACTATTCCATCAGATATCTGACAAAACTATCTATCATAACAACCTATATCTGACAAAGCTTCATCAGAATGTGTTATGTGATTATTGAATCATTTTTTTGAAAGATATAAGATTATCACTTAAGTAAGTATTATGTAGTAATAAAGCTAATTATTAAATTTATCATGACGAGCATACATTAACTTAATCCTTACGGCTCATTTTAAAATGATACAGTTTTACAATGTCAATGATGAAAAAAAAAAAAATCATTTGTAATTCTTCCAATTCAGCCTCTTAAATTTGTACTTTGAAACTTTCAATTCATCCAACTTGCATAATGATAGCATAAAAATGTAACTAAATTTAACACACACTCATATTTAGCGTCCCATTTTGTCGCAACAATGGCAACACGCATTAGTTTTTAAACCTAACATACTATTTGTTGGAAAAAATGGTTTTGAAAAATGATTTTTTGCAAATTTTGGACACTATTTATTATGTGTATATGTTATATATATATTTATATTTCTTGGTAGCTTGCATTCTCCTTGACGAAAGTTTCACAACGAGCTAAAATGTGTCCAAAATGGAGCTAATATAAATGAGATATCGTGTCTCAAAGTGGGTCACTTGAAACACAAAATATGAAGAAAAAATATGCTATCCCATATCGCCTAGTAAAGCAAATGGGGAGGTGTTTGTATAGGAATCTTGGACCTTCAAATTGATTTGTTGGTTTTACTCCAACACCTACGTGCGTATATATACGCAAATCGTGTTTTAACTTGATTTGTTTAATTATGGCCTTTATTTGATCAGAAACACTCATTGCTTCCGTGATCTTTCAGGCAAGTTTGTCACGTCTGACTGTACATCAGCTTTGGCCGTTGTATCCTAAGAACATCAACTTCACGTCGAGATTCAACGAGTGAGCTTTAACCAAGAATTTCATCAACACGTCTTTGTGTTTCACCAACAATTCAAAATGGAATACACCATAAACTACGATATGTTTGAGTTGGATTTTAATATTTTTTATTTACTTACTTGACCATCCGTTGTTTCATTATATATATACTACAATTCTCAATGGACCATGTTCCAAGACGAATAAAATATTGCTACAACCGTTGGTTTAGTACGAATAAAATATTGCTTCTAGCGTTTCTTATTGGTTCTTGCCTGCCTTCACACCATAACTCCCATGAATTCACACATGATCAAAGCCCAAAAAATAATAAAAATAGAATTTACCATCCTATTGGTTCTTGGCTGCCTTCACACCGTAACTCCCATGGACTCACACACACACGATTAAAACAAGGCATTTATAAAAAAATAACATTTACAAAACACACCCTGAACTTCTTAATAATTATTACTTTTATATATAACAAATTTTATTTACCAAATATTTAATAAATCTCTCGCGGTTTCTTAAATAAAAAAATTACTACCAAATAGGTCTGTCGATAACGAACAAAACAACCCAATATTGATATTTCGACGCAAGTACGTTTTTATTAAAAAAGGTTTAAGTTTAATATATGTATACTTTTTAAATAAAATAACTTTCAAAATGTACCCTTAACATATCAAATAACTTTAAAATTATCCTAAAATCCCGCTGCAGCGCGGTGGGCGCCTTCTACTTCTATATAACAATTCTCGATGGACCGAACTCCAAGACCTATTAAATAATACTATTTGTGAACACCAAGTCAAAGCTTAAAGGCGGGGGTTCGAATCCGGACTCCAACTTGGTCAGTCAGTGGTGCCTAGGTAATTTACCGGGATATGCCTTCCTTGTTGGGTGGGGGGCTCGGTACCAAAAAGGTACACGGACTTGAGATGGTTCCGCCAAATACCATTTTTTTTTTGTGAACGGCATATAAAAATGTTTTTTATTCCAACGCTTGCAAAGTAATTTTAGTACCGTAAACTGTAAAAAAGTTGTTTTCTTTGTTGGGCTGCTTACTACTGTGGGATTCAAATGGCTTACTTGGGTCCAATTTTAGGTATCGATGACTTTGGGTTTGGCTTTTTTCTATGAGGTATAACTTTTGCGGGTTTCTTACTTTTGTTTCTTCCCTCTTAAAGGAAATAGGGTAATTATGTGGTATACTATATGTATATGCATGTTGTAGGTTCGATTCCTAACGGATGCATTTTTTATGTTCAGTTCGACCGCTGCTCACGAAATTGATACATATAGCTCGCCCATTAATATGTTCCAATGCAAACGCTTGTAGATTGCCCCGCCGCAACGCGGCGGGTTAATGCCACTCGTTTCTAAACATTTACCATATCCAACACGGTCTGTTTATATATAGGGTTCGTTCACCTCTCTTACAACGTAAGATATCATTTTTTTTCATAGAAATACCCGTGAATTTTACGGGTCTTTTAGCAAATACCATATAGTTAGAAGTCTTGATATTCCACATGACTGTAGGCCGTAAAAACTTTTATCATTTAAGACAGTAAAATCACATTTGGTCCTTATACAAACAATTCCAGTTTGCACATGATTTAACCGGTACCAATTGTTTTACAGTTTTTTAAAGGGTTGATTATCAACATGACTTGGTACCAATCAAACCCAAAGCCAAGAAGCCAGAAAATCAACCTCGATTACCATCATTGGTCCCTCATACCTGAAAAACGAAATAACTGCAATACTCTTATTTACTTCAAGACTCATAAATATAAGTCCCATAACTTGCTTGAAGCAATACCTCAATTGATCAATATTCATTTGTAAACATTCTTACATATGTCTTTTGCCACACAAAGTATACACTAGCACCCAAAACAAATTTTCTCGTGACTCTCTACGTAGAATTGTTGCAGGACATGTTTTTCATTTCATGAATAATGCTTTTCAAGTCATATGGGAAGTTTACCATGCTCATTAAAATATTCATAGATAAGTCATATTTTATGGTAGTTGAGAGTGATTTTATGGTGATGGGTTTACGTGTTTTGTAATGTGTTTAGGTAATCGGTGCCGGTGGGGGTAGGGAGAAAAAGTTGATGATCAGGGGCAGTGGAGGTTGTGAGAATAAGAAAATGAAATGAATAAAGGAGGTGGCAGACTGGCAGTGGAGGTTGTGAGAATAAGAAAATGAAATGAATAAAGGAGGTGTTTGAGAGTGATTTTATTACATTGTTGGTCTCTAAGATGTAATGTGTCAAGCATTTAGTAACAAAAGAATGGTGATTGTCATAAGTTTTTGACATAAATATTTAGTGTGAAAATTAACAATAGCATGCAATACTTATTAAAAAAAAGAAAAAAAAAAAAAAGAAGAAAAAAAGAATACACAACACCAAATAATAGATTAAATCGTACTAATTTATTAAAGAATATTGACTAATGTGTTTGGGCTTTTGGTGATTTTCTTCAATAAATAGCCTGCATTAATCGCAGAATCTACCCTTTTAGAGTCTTGATTACCCACTATAAGAAATTAAGATTAAAAACACATTTTAACCGTACCAAACATATACTGTAATTGTCCTTACACCAAGTCTGGCAAATAATAGAGTATCTAAATGGGTCTAATCTCAATTCCTTGTACCACGAGCCCCTTAAGATTCTTCTCACCGGGATGTTGTAACTTAAGATGCATAGGAACCGGTTTGGTGCTTCGGAACAAGAAATCTAGCCAGCCTTTGGTTTCGTTAGAATGAAACTTCCATACTTGTACTTCCATCCAACCATCGCTCCTCTGATGCGGAATGACATTCCCTTTGTATCTATTCAGTGGGTTGTAGGTTTTAACATCAAAATTTTGTCCGATAATTGGGGTGTGTGGAGGGCTTACTAAATAGATAAACCACATATAACTACGAGTACTAAAAAAGCCAGCATTTTCATCATGCACCTCAATAGGAGCCTCAAATGTTGATTGGTCTTGTGGTAATTTGAAGACAAGGTAAACTGCATATGCTGTTTCAGGTGATACTTCTTGGGGTTCTATACTCCCCTGAATTATAAATTTGTTGCTGCGTGTTATTACAAGCACTTCTCCAAATCTGAAAAAACAAAAAAACTCATTAATTATGTACTAGCTTTGGAAAGTGTTTAAGGTTTCCAAGTGGTAAAAGCCTACTAATGTAGTAATTTGTTTATGTTTATTGTTTAACAGGTGGTCATAACACATAGCAACTTCGAACAGTGATAACATTTAAACTGAATCGAATTGGTCAATGGAAAAATAAACATGTCATCACACACCAAAGCAAAGTCCTAGGATGCTTTGGCATACTGCGGGGGTACAAAATCCAATATTTAGGGATCTCTCTTTTGAAGCTTCTCGTAATTGATTGCTTATGTTCATGAGTCTATTCAGATTGACTGGGTTTAGTAATCATGCTTCCTAAAACAGTAATATAATTTTTTAAGAAGTTTCCTATGGTCTCTTTTAAAGATATTTCCTATTTGTAGACCAAATCAAGGAGGTTGCGGGTTGAGAGATTTGGATAAATAGAATGAAGCTTAAATCATTAAGCATTTATGAAATATTGCAGTGTAATAATAGTGTATTTCTTAAATCTTAACTATTACCCATTTATAGAATAATTGGATTCACACAATGAACTTAAAAGACAAAAGTTTTTGGTAAGTTAAACACGAGAGTTTAAACAGTTGAGCATGAAAGAACTTGTTGGAGATGAGAGATAAAGTGAGGTCTCATATTGTCCAAAAACTAGGAACGGAATCCAATTCAATGTTGCTTACTTGCTTGTATGCAGCTATATTCAAAAATGGAAGATGAAAGTGGCCTTTGGAGTGGCATACGATATATCCTCAAGTTACAAGCATTTAAGAATTGAACCTGTACTAATCCTTTGTGAAAAGATGTAGTGGTATGGAAAAACTCAAAAGCAAGTCATGTTTTATGATAAACATGTATGGCAATTTAAGAAAAGTTACAAACACAAAATAAGTCACTAGATGGGATAAGTGCAGTAATGGTATGCCCATTATAATAATAACTTTGAAACACATTTTCGTTGTTTTTCAACTGCCCTTTTGCACACAATACACGGGTCAAGTTGCAGATGATGATTGGTTTGAATGGGTTGGCTAGTCGTTGGCAAGATATACAGGATTTTGCTCCTAGATCATAAAACGACACATGGAGCATCCTTAGAACTTAAATGACTTGTACTTGCTGCTGCTATATACTTCATATGGCAGGAAAGAGATTCAGAACTTCAGAGATGAAAGTGAGTTGGGAGGTGCTGTATGCAATGATTATTGACACTATAAATCTTAAGCTAATGGGTTTTAAAGTGAAGCCTAATGAGGCAGCCATCCATGTAGCAAAGTTGTGGAATGTGGGCATGAATATTGCCACTTAAGGTGGATAAGTACTAGTGCACTACCAAACTAGATTCTATTATTTCTGCCAAAATTTATCATATCCCAGTTGCGTGCAAGAGAAAGATTCATCAATAGATAAAATTTCTGCATAAAGTTTCTTTATTCCTATGCAGTTGCAAAGTGGTGCAAAACTGCAAACATAAGCATAAGATTTAAACTATTATTGAAAAACTGGCAACAAATATAAAGGAAGAACCTTGATTCGTTGGAAGACTCCCAATTTGAGTTATTGTTGTCTATTACAGATGCTGCTGCTCTTGCAGATAGCATTTGGCATTTCTTCCCATTCTTATCAACACTGAACCACTATAAATCGATATAGATACGGTAAGTGCAGGAATATTACGTTTGAAATGGGTTTTGAAAATTGGAAGTAAACTAGTAACGATGTCATTCATATAAAATATACCTTTTGACCATTATCAAGCAGGAACCCATTGCAAAGAATTGAGTATAGTTCCTTCTTTGTTTCCCACTCCAAACTATCTTTTGACAATTTGAGTATTTCTTCATAATCATTTGGTATTTTTTGTTCCCAATATGTGTCTGAATCTGATATGGTTACGATATCCTCCCCCTTGTCATCCTCTAACAATTGATCTTCCACCTACATATAAAGTGTAGCTATAAAAAATGCAATAGTACTTATTTTTTTTGGTAAAAGGAATTTTTCACCCTACAATAGTATTTATTTACCTCTTAAGAACCTATTAATTCTGTTGGGTTTCCACAATACTTCTATAAATACCATATCTCCTTCGACAATTTATTTGTTTCAAGTTTCTAACTATATATTAAATTCTGTTAGCAGTTCATAATCCACCCGTCCCAACCCAACACTCTACTCCTTCTATACAGGTTCCATGATTATAAATATATATATATTTTTTTGAAAAATGGCCCGTTTTGACCGCAACCATTTTGGACATATTACCTAAGATATTCTGGCAGTTAACCTCATTTGTAAGAATCTTTTAGATTCTAAAACTATCATAAAAAAGGACTAAGATGAATAAACGTGTATATGTCAGCTTACTTTTTCCAGGGGCTGAAATAGGACGCCTTCTACTCTTAAATTGGTTCCATGGTCGTCAAAATCAATTTCAAGATCAACAATACTTCCATCGCTAGTGAATTGATACAATTCAGCCATATGATACACATTATCATATTTTATTGGATTTGCAAGGTACACAGTAGAAGTTGTCTCCCCTCTTAATCTGTATTTGAGATCTATGTACACTTGTTCACCACTTGCATCGTAAAGGACAAGGTTGACGATGTATGTGATTGATGGAGACAATAATTGCGTCTTCAAATGTGTTTTAAATCCCTTATTGTTTGTTTGATAAAGGCCCCCTGGAAATCTGCATGAAGAAGAAGAAGAAAAAGAAGAAGCAAAGAATGAATAATACATTGATTAATAAATACTTTTGAAACAATATTGATGAGTTATAGGAGGAGGACCAATCACCTTGAACAAGAATTAGACTCATATCGAGGAGTGGAATCTTCATTTGGAATCAAACAGTGTTTCATAGATATCATGTGACAGTGTTCTCCTTTCTCATTAAGCGAAAACCACTATATAATTAGTTAGTTGGGAATTAGTTGTGCTCGTATTAATTTTATTAAGTATACATAGCCAATTAAATACCGTTTTGTATCCGTTAAGGTGGACTCCTTTGGAGAGAATCTGTTTAAGTTCATCAAGGGATGTGTAGAACAAAGATTGTGAGGCAACCTCGACTATGTGATGGTACTCTTCAAACACTTGAAGTTGCACCTATACATGACATATCCAAGAAAGTGAGCCATACATTCGGGTTAAGTGCCATTTTTTCTTTACATCTTTCATATATAACATAATCATAGACAATAAACTGCTTACTTTTTCTTCAGATGGTTGGAACTCGATGCCAGCGACTAGTAACTCCTGACGACGACATTCAAACTCAAAATGAAGGTCTGCAGTTTTGTGTTGGCTTGTAAAGTGATACAATGGAACAATGAACCATCCATCCTCTTTCAAATGGGTAGAAGGGTAAATTATGAAAACTTTTGTCTCATCCTCCCCATCTATTTTGTATCTCAGGGGGTTATATGGATTAACTTCGTGTTCCCATCTATATCGGAAGGCAAGGTTAACCGTGTATGAGATATGTGGTGTCAAGTATTCAGCTCTCACATGTGCTTTGAATCCATCCCGGCCATATTCGTAACATTCACCCCCCGGAAATCTGCATAAAGAAGAATTAAGGCACCCATTAAAGAATGACAAACTAGATAATTAGTTATTGAACTTTCATTAAATGCATGAATCTAATAAGTTACCTTGAATTAACAAAGTTACCAAACGGATACATCCATATATGTTTGCTCTTATCCAGACAGGCGTCAATGTAAATCTTTTCAATGTGTTCCCCCTTCTCATTTATAGACAACAACTACACGTCCATTTCATTAAGAGAGATAAAGGTTAGTTCTGCAAATAAAGATGGATGTAGAGCAAATACTCTAAATGGTGTATGTATTTTGGTTTATATATATATAATAACAGATACTAAATGTTAACTTTCAAATTTCTACCAATCAAAAAATCTATGAGAGGTAAAATTAAACAATATAGTTAGTGGTAAATAGTGTAATAATTGCACTTTTAAAAATTTATTAATTACCGTTTTGTCTTTGTTAACGACGACCCCTTTATAAAAAAGCCATTTCAATTCCTCTATGGAAGTGTACGGCAGCGGAGATGTTGCAGACAGAGCTATCTCTTCATACTCTTTTGGCAACTGAAGCTTTGAAATAATATCATGACGCTCCTGCACTTCAAATGCATCCTTTAGTTTCTCCACAATAAGAGACATCGATGGCCGTTCTTCACGTAATCTCTTCAAACATTGATATGCAATGCTTGCAAATGTTTCCAAAGCACTTGGGTTCATTTGTTGCTTGAGATCTTTAAAAATAATCTCTTCTAATTTATTCTCTTCATAGGCTTTTTTCCAAAAAGGCACGAAACAATTTAATCGACCATTGCTAACTTCAACACATTGTTGGCCACACATGACTTCAAATAACACTACCCCAAAAGAGTACACATCTGACTCTTTTGTAAGTTGGTATGTCTCCATGTACAGTGGATCACAGTATCCATGTGTACCTACAGCATCGGTGATAATAACTGAGAACTGCTTCTCAGCAGAGCCCATTTTCGACAGCCCAAAGTCAGAAACTTTGGCGTTCAGATTATCATCAAGTAGGATGTTGGCACTTTTAACATCACAATGGAGTACCCTTTGATGACTCTCGTTGGGATCATGAAGGAAGCTTAGTCCCTTGGCAGCATGGAGGCATATCTTAACACGTTCCGTCCATGTGAGAGTGGCATCTTTAAGATAGCGATCGAGACTACCACGAGATGCGTGCTCATAAACGAGGATCATCTCACCCTCTTTGTTGCAAAATCCTAGGAGAGAGATGAGATTTTCATGTGTGTAACGTGAGAGCATCATGATCTCCTTCCAGAACTGAGGGTCTCCTTGCCCATGTTTACGATCTAAACGCTTCAATGCAACCATACCTCGCCCCTTAGAGAGAGACAGTTCTCCTGCATACACTTTCCCAAAACCGCCATTTCCAATAACTTTGCTTTCATCAAAGTTGTTGGTGGCTGATTTGATATCTTCCAGTTGAATTTCAAGATGTTCAAATTCTTTCATGAAAGACGCCATTATTTGTAATCTGTGATTAGTTCAATAATTTCAAGAAAAAGGAAAGTCACTTAGAGGATATGATAAGATATGGTTTACCAAACACACTAAATGAACTAATTATATAGAAGTTGTAATTACAATGAATTCCATGTGAATGTGAAACTGATAGATTTGTACAGAAGCAAAAAAGAAGTATTGAAAAAGAAAGGAAGTGGGACACCAATTATTTCAATCAGTGTCACTAACCCAAATGCATTGAAGGTGTTGTACATTTGTGCATGTCTAGAAGTGGAAAAGAGAGTCAAGATCTGTGTATGTTACTAGAATAAAAATTACTCCTATTTATCCCCATCAATTCTCAACAACACATGATAACATAGATAAAGGCATAAAGCAATTACAAAAACAATAAAGAGGCTGAAAAACAACTCCATAAATCACAAGATTCAAATAACATCAAAGAGAACTAAGTTACAGAGTTGCAGAGAGCATATATGTATAATGATGGTTGTAATAGCTAGACTGGATAACTTTAATCAGTCAAATGGGTCAAAATAGATAATTTTTTGGAACGGGTCAGCCTGACCCGTTGCATACTTGGTGTAAATCCTGTAATAACTCAATACAATTTATAAAAAAAAACTAATCCAAAATTAGGAATCCAAAAACAGTATTAATACAATAATATTATATTTTCTTAAATGTATAATTTTTTTTGAGGTAGAATATAAATTCATCGACAAGTTAGATCTAGACACGTTACCTTTTTGGTAAGTTTTTATTTTCATCAACAAACCCTTGAGACATGAAATGTATCTCAAATGAACTCATTTAGAGTAAATGAGAATCAATCCAATTATGTGTCTTAACATGGAAAATACTTTAAATTTACTTCTAATGTCACTTCAATACTCTACTATATAAATCTCGTTCAACCCTTTGTGTAAGTCAACCCCTTTGAGTAGTATTATTACTTTGAGTAGTAATGTTGCTACAATATTAAGTC